>OY728122.1:191274344-192616341 GCA_963277665.1 Viscum album
TGGTTTTCCATTTAACCATGGAAAATAAAATATTTAATGAAGTTACTATTCATAATTTCTAAAAATAAAATTAACCTATTATCACCAATTAGACCTCCTTATTCCAAATATGGAATCTATTTTTTCAAATTCAAACCAACATATTTTCAAAAATAAATTTAAAATTAATCCCCTTTGTAAAAACTGAAAAATTATTTTAAGAAGTTAAAACTACCAAAAAATTGACATGTGTTTATGTCCAATTTCAATGTGAAATTACTTAAAATTACAAAAATTGGATTAAATGTTAAAAAAATAACCCAATTAAACTTTAAAACAAATTAAAAGTACTATTTAACTATATAAATAAATTACATTAAAAGGTAGTTGTAATATCTTTGATTTTCTGTGTATTATTTGGAAATATTATATGGAATTCATTGGAGACTGGAACTTTTGATGGAATGCTGTTCTGAGTCCCTAAGTGCTCGGAATAAACTTATGAACATAAAATAAAAATTTAAAAATAACACACTAGTGGTTTTCCTAAATATGTGGAATATCGTTTAAATGGGTGCCTAGATCAAAAATCTGAGGGCATCGTTGCATTTAGAGTACCAACATTGCTTTGGTGAGGCCTAACATCAACCGATGTGAGTCATCTTCAAGTGTTAGTTTTTCGATGTTTTAAAGAAAATAAAATAAATTAATAATTTAATTTATTTCAAATGTTTCCTTTCATAATAGTGACTTAATCATCCCATATAAGTACATTATTATGGATGGTTTGTAGTGTTAACCTCATAACCCCTCAAGTTGGGGATTTTCCATCGATGCTTTGGAGAATAACCAATTGGAAGATGATGACGACATGATCGATCGACGCTTCCTGGATTCGAAAAACCTCACCAATGAACGTGACATGGTAATCGTTCTTAGACTGGATTGAGGTAGGGGTTTGTTATTTTGATTTAGTAATTCCCTGTTCTTCGATTAAAAAAACAAGCATGGATCAACCCACAGACAGGTTGATCCGTAGATCGTGCATTCTTTTTGGAGGTTTTTTCTTAGGATGATTTTGGGGACTAATCCATGATGTCAGAAAATCTAGTTTTTGATTAATTATTTTTGAAAAATTATAACGAGATTAGATTAATGTCGTGACGAAAAACACCGAGGTTCGTTCTGCTTTTGTTATTAGATTTTCTTACTCTCTCTCCCAGGTGTTCTTTGTGTTCTTTGTGGGGCGACGAACAAAAAATTGTTTCGCATCGTCATGGCATCGCAACGATCATAAATTAATGATTTGGCATCTAAATGACCTAGCGGAGGTGCGATGACAATGGTCAAAGACGAATCGACCTGGTTCAAGAGAAAAATTTCTTCACCTGTTCTTTCTGGGGATGATCAAAACGACTTTTGAGGGCCGATTGAATGCCCAAAACCTCCAGAAACATTGATGCCATGGAATGGAAACCATGGATTGTGAGTATAATGATGATCAGATGTCCGGATCGTGGATCGAAAGAACCTAGAGGCACGGTGATGAAGAACGACAGTTCTGGAAATTTTGGATGAACACGACATGTTTCCCTACGAACACGTAGTGTGGGACCGGCTCAGTGGTGGATCAGGTTCCCTGACATAAACAGCAATGACACATCGTATTCTCTGAAGAACACAGTGTTTGGATCCTTACGTGGGACTCTCTGAGTATCTCAGATGATACATGAACACGGGGTGGAGTACACGACCATGTACGCCACCACCCGGCCAAACCAGGCTGACTACATGGGTTACCTCGTGCACCAGTTACACAGGTTATAATACACGGGTTGATTCGGTGTTTGGGAACATAGCCAGCATACACGGAGTCCTCCCTGGAGAGAGGAACATGGAGTGTCACTCAATTACACACCATATATATCTTCTTCATCACAACAGGCATTACGGATTGAGTCGTTGTAAATGGGCAATACCCAACGTCTGAGGACATGGCGTGTTACCTTTCTACATGGAATTTACTTTTTAGTACATGGATTGATCTTCCATTACATTGTATGTTGTACATGTTTTGTTCAGGTTAGTTTCCCTTTTACTCATTCCCATGGAGGTCAGGTATCGTTTCCTCGTTCAAGAGTATGATCACATCCGCATGACTTTCCAAGATAGAGTCATGTATCCCTTAGAGAGGCCTAGAGTGAGATCCTTTATCCATTCTTGACCCAAGGTAGAGTCAGATATCGACGTGACTGTTTCCACAGGTCACTGATCCATTACCTAGAAGGAAAATCGGAATTAGTTGTGGTATCCACTAAGGCCATGGAAGTGTTCCCCATCTATGTATCATACTCCTTCCCCACTCAATAGTGTGTTCTCATGGAATGAGTGTATCTACCTCTCGTGACTTTTCAAGATGTAAATTCATATTGGATAGACATCATCATAGATATCAAACTCGTAGAGTGGGTTCTCCCAGAAAATTTCTTCCTGGAATCATCAAACTAAATTACTTGTGGGGGCATGCATTTTTGTAACATGTCTCTTGACTATGGGTCTGGGGTTTGTGTATATCTATATTTTTTTCATCCTTTCTATATTTTTAGTTGTCATAAATTTTGTATATATGTCTATACTATTCCACTGTGTATTTCTTTGTGGTTTTCGGGGTCCTCAGCTGATTATTGTTGTACTCACCCATGCACAGGCTTTTCCCACACATGACGTGTCTTGTGTAGATGAGCTGCCTTTTGATGGAGTCCAGGATGACCAGGACGTGACCGAGCTTTCTGAGTTCCCTACAGGCTGAGGTGTTTCTATGGAAACAAGCAGTAGTCCCAGTACTACTTTGTGTTTACAAGATGGACTTTTTAGTTTTCAGACTATTGTTTTTCGTGGGGTTATAATCTGGCCCAGATTAATTTCAGTACTATACATTTCATCATACTCGGTTGGTTGGGATTAGTTGTATTCATGCATTTTATTCCTTATTTTTTAATACATTTCAGAATTTGTGGATTATACATGTTTTGTGTGGACAATTACTTAAGAAATTCCAACCATGTTAGTAATATGCCTACTCGGTGCTAGTCAGCAGCCCCTGGCCTATTGGAGGTGGTCTTGGGAAGTCATGGCATGTGCCCCACTGGGACGGGTTGTGAAATATTGGTTTCAAAGGGTATTCAGTTCTACCATAGAACCAAGAGTTTTTGGGACTGGTTTAGGAAACAGAGTTATGTGTTTCGAGTTCAGAAATCAGGCCAAATACTCCAGTGTTGGTGCAGGCGATAGACGTATCCATACACTAGGACTCTGATAACTGGCTTTTTGACTCGGTACATGGAAACACTAGTTTCAGAGAAATATGATATTGGTACACACATCATATTGGAATGGGTTGTGTTTTCCATCACCTTTATGTCATCTATACAAATATACTCATTGACCATGGTACATATTGTTCCATACAAGATGCATCTCTGATGCATACACGCTAGGATTCAGCAGCGCGATCACTTGGATAACCCCCTTAGTGATGAGGCTTCAATATAGGGACAAGTTCCATAGGAATTGCCTCTATGTGGTTCACTCGTTATACCACCACTAGTATAGAAGCCCATGGTTCCTGCAGTACCGACCTATGAGAGGTGCAGGCTGAGCACACTCCATTAGTTCTAGAGATATAGACCCCTCAGTTTTTAAAGTGATCTCAACCCTTAGGTGACTAAAGACTGGCTTGAGGCGGTGACCAATGTTTTCCGTCACATGAAAACACTGACGAATTACATGATGATCATAGGAGAGAGCCTTCATCAAGGTATGTTAGGATGGTGGTGGATTCTGACCACACAGACTCAAGACGAGGAGACTCTTTCATAGACAGAGTTTGAGTGACTCTTTATAGAGGTGTTCTCACCAGTTACATTGAAAGTAGTGCATATCCTAGAGCATATTTATCTCCAGTGGGGTATTTTTATGGTGGATGACTATTCATCTAGGTTCACCAACCTCACCAGTTACTGGAAGGATATGGTCAGGGATCTGTACATCAGAGCTCAGACCATCAAGAGGGGTCTGTGATGTGACATTCATACTAGTGTTTTGCATATTTGAATTCCAACTTATTTTGTAGTGATCGAGAGGGCCTTCAGGATCAAGAGCATCTTGGTGATGCAGAGAAAGACGAAGAGAGTCAGCAGTAGCTAGACCAGTGCTGAGACCTTATAAAGAAGGATCCGACATCAGAAACAAGGACCAAGATGTGGGAGACGTCACAAGCGGATCCTGGACAGGGGTTTGGTAGTCTAAGGATCCCATGCTACATCCAATCAGCCTAGGGAGAGGCGATGATACTCCTACAATGGTAGGGGACATCTCACTAGTGATTTTCTAACCTGTCGAGCTACTGATAGGGTGGCATATGATAGAGCACCGAGGCAGAGGCATAGATTAAAGAAGACAGACCGGACAGGTGGCAGATGTGGCATAGGGGCAGGGAGAGCTGCAGGTGGTGGTAGACTCTTCAATATACTTCTACCACCACCCATATTAATTCCACACAAGGCTCAAGGAGCTGGGGGATAGGGGCAGGGATATGTACATGCAGTCGAGGCGTAAGACCTAGGGACTCCATGGATGATCTGAGGTATGATCTGTGTCTTCCCTATATTAGCTTTTATACTTATAGACATAGGATCCAGTCATTCCATATTTTCCACATGTCTTGTGTGAGTCCTTGAGATTCTGTTAAATCTGTTGACTCGATCCATACACTTACAAAGACCTATGGGAGGTGGCTCGATGATCACAGACCTTTGTAAATTGTGTGATCTTACCCTTAGAGGTGATAGTTTCGGATGGAACCTATTGGTAGAAACATTGATGCCTTACAACATCATTCTTAGTATGGATTAGTTATAATCGTTCCATGCCCATATTGACATATTTAGGTGAAGAGTGTGGTGTGTTCATAGAGATGGGATGATATTTTCATTTGTTGGTGAAAGGGAGACTCAGGAATCATAGAATGGGATCATGCGAAGGAGGGTAAAATAGATTACACTTGAGTTGGCTAGCCTTACGCTCAGAGCAGTAGATGTTGTGAGCTTCGAGTTCCTGGTAGTTGTGGTGGAGTATGATGTTGTCTTTCCCGAACATGTTCTCAGACTACCCCCACATCAAGAAATTGAATTTTTCATCGACTTATACCCTATAATGGAACTGATTTCCTAATCAACATACCAGAAGGCTCTTGCAGAGCATCATGAGATGAGGGTGAATTTGGAGGATTTACAATGAAAGGGTTTCCTAAGACCTAGTGTAACACCCTGGGTGGTCCCAATATTTTTGTCCAAGAAGGTGTATCGGAGTTTGAGGTTGTCTGTGGAATAATGGTGCATGAACTATGTAATGGTGAAGAAAAAGTATCCACTACTGATGATCCACTACATCTTCGACCATCTGAGATGGGCATAATGGTTCTCAAAGGTTGACCTTCAGTTAGGTTAACACCAGTTATGAGTACCGGTAAAGGGTATACTATAGAAAGCTTTTAGATACTGCTATGATCACTATGAGTACTTGGTGATGCCTTTAGGCATGATGAATTCCCTCACACTATTCATAAGACTGATTAACTAGATCTTCTAGCCATATATAGACCAGTTCGTAGTGATATTCATCGACGACATCCTTGTGTACTCGGTGTCAGAGGAGGAGCACAAAAGGCATATGTGGATGGTTCTGAATGTACACCAAGTGCACCAACATTAATGGAAGATCGTGATGTGATAGTTCTGTGTTGGAGCAGTCTACTATCTAGGACATTTCATTTCTTTGGATGGAGTAGTTTTGGACCAAGCCAAGGTGGACGCAATGTTATCATGGGAGCCACCTCAGAGCGTGTTGGAGGTGCAGTGCTTCCTTGGGTTGGCAGGATATTACCGAAGATTCATTATTGATTTCTCTAGAATATCAGCACTGATGACATCCTTGACCAGTAAGGGGAAACCCTTCATGTGTATGGAGAAGTGTTAGTAGTATTTCGAGCAGTTGAGGCAGATTTTGACGAGTGACCTGATCTTGAGATTTCCAGAGCAGGATCTCGAGTACATTGTTTTCTTCAACGCATCCATGACCAGAAATGGCAGTTTCTGGATGCAGAGATAGGTATTTATTATGTTTGGTTAACACCAGCTTACACCACATGTGAAGAACTATGCGACCCATGATCTTGAGATGGAAATTGTAGTCTTCGTGTTGAAGTTGTGGTGACACTACCTTATGGGTGACCAGTTCATCATATTCTTTGAATGCAGGAGCTTCAAGTACATATTCTCGTAGAAGTATTTGAATCTGAGACATTGGCATTGGTTAGAGTTCCTCCAAGACTATGATTTTGAGATCATCTATACTCTAGGGAAGGGGAAAAGGTGGCATATTCTCTTAGTATAAGTTTGAGATTGCATCTATTGAGTGCATCAATAGTTCAGTTAGCCACATTGCAGTTATCCTTCATGGACAAGGATGGTGTAGCTTACTTGGAGTCGATGATTGTGACCCCTCAACTCTTACTTCGAGTTAGGGTGGAACATCTTGGGGATGTTGACAGTTAGGCTTTATGTGCTTAGTTATCCATATGACATGCTCCTGGTGGATATTCACAAGGTGGGGATCCAGTAGTTATTTTCAGAGGGCACACTATTGTACCAGTGGAATTGCAAGAGAAGGTCCTTAGGGAGTTTCATACATTCCCCTATTCATCACATCATATAGTGGAAAAATGTACAAGGATATTTGGTGACACATCTGGTGGTCATGAATTAAGCAGTATGTAGTAGAGTTTGTTTCTTGATTCCTTATGTGCCAGCAGGTGAAGGCTAAGCCCCAGGTTCTAGAGGGATTAGCTCACACCTAGAAGTTCCATAATAGAAATGGGATGGAATATTGATGAAATTCATGATGGGATTACCACGTTCATCCAAGGGGAATGATTCCATCTCGGAGATCATTGACCAACTCACCTAGTCATCCCACTTCCAATCTATTAGAGAGAAGAGTTCCATTGAGGGCATGTGATGCCTCTATGTGTAGGAGATAGTTCAGCGTCATTGCATCCCTTCGATGATAGTCTTAGATCACGATTCCCACTTCATATTTTGGTTGTTGGAGGTATTGCAGAAGGATTCTGGGACTCATCTACGCTTGAGAATGGTGTTCCATTCCTAGAATGATTCTCAGATGGAGAGGACAATTCATGTTTTGGAGGATATATTGCTGGCCAGTATCATGGAAATTGGTCGCAGTTGGGAGAAAAACCTACCACTTGTTGATTTTGAAGAAATAATAGCTACAACTCTACCATTGGATTGACACCATTTGAGGATTTATATGGGAGACCCTTCCAGTCACCACTTTTCTAGACCGACCCTAGAGATTCATCACCCATGGGTCTAGAGTTGGTACGTGCTACCAAAGAGAAGTTTCAAAACAATAGAGAGAAGATGAGGAATTCACATAGCCAGCAGATGACTTGTGCTGACTGAAGATGGAGAACTCTGGAGTTCGAGAAAGGGGACTATGTATTCCTTAGGGTCTCACCTCGGCGAGGGTTTCAGATATTTGGTCAGGGTGGAAAGCTATCTATGAGGTTCATTGACCCTTTTCAGATACTACACAGAGTTGGTGATGTAGAGTACCGTCTTGATATAATTCCACAAATGAAACGGGTACATGATATCTTCCATGTGTCGCAGCTGAGGAGGTATGTGAATGACCCATCACACGTCCTCGACTGGGGAGAGCTGGACATTGAGGATTGAGCAACCTCTGTTGAGTACCTGGTGGGGATCAATGATCAGTAGGAGAGAATCCTTCATTGGTGACCAATTACCTTGGTGCACATTCGGTGGAAGAATAGGAATCTACAGGAAAGAATGTGAGAGCACGATGCTCAGATCCGTGCCCAGTACCCATATATTTTTGTGTAGCCTTGTTTTAGATTTTTTGGGATGCAAAGCCCAAATCTGGGAAGAATTTAATGTCCTGGATTTTTTATGTATTATATTTAAATACTATATGGAATTTTTTGAAGACCAAACCTTTCTAAGTCGTGTGGTTTTATGGACTAGAGTGCCCAGAATGAATGTTTGAAAATAAATTAAACATTTAAACATCGTGAGCTAGCGGTTTTCTATAAGAAGTTGAATAACATTTAAATGGGTGCGCGGATCAAAAATCATAGGGCACTGTTGAATTCAAAGTAGTAAAATTTCCTTTGGAGGGGCCTAACATCGACTGGAATGGGTCAGCTACAGGAGTTAGTTATTGGACGTTTTAATGAAAATAAAATAAATTATTATTTATTTTATTTTAAATTTTTCCTTTATGTGAAGTGACCTAATAATCCCCAATAAGTACATTCTTATGGTATGTCCACAAGGTAAGCTGAACCACCCTGAAAATTGATAATATTACATTAATGTTTTGGAGTAGAACCCATTGGTAGACAACGAAGATGCGATCGATCGATGGTTCCCAGATTTGATGAACCTCTCCAATGAATGTGACCAGGCGATCAATCATCAACCAGATAGAGTTAGGGGTTTGTTATTTTGATTTATTTATTCCTCATTCATCGATTAAACGATGAACTCATATCAACCCACGAACAGGTTGATCCACAGATCAGAGGTTTCTACCAGAGGGTTTTTATTGGGATGATTTTGGGGATTAATCCATGATGTTAAAAATACATGTTTTGATTCCATCTATTTAAAACATTCTAACATGATCAGATAAATGTCGTGACGAATGAAGGCGAGGTTCATTCCTATTTTGTTATTGGATTTTCTTCCTCTCTCTCGCGTGCGTTCTTTTTTTCTTCATGGGGTGATGAAAAACAGATTTTTGTTCATATGTTTCACATCACAAAAATCCCAAATTAAAGATTCGACATCCCAACGACCTAGTGGAGGTGCGACAGAGATGGCAGCAGATGAATCAACCCAATTCAAGATAAAATTTTCATTTCCCATTCATCGCGATGATGATCGAAATATGTTTTTAGGGCTGATAGAATACTGAAACCTCCCAAAATATTGATGGCATTGCAGGGCGACCTTGGATCTTGAGTATCGAAATGATAATAACACACGATCGTGGATCATAAGATCCCCGAGGCACGGTGAGGAAGAACAATAGTTTTGAAATTTCCAAAGAACATGGCATGTATCCTGATGAAGACACCGTGTGGGACTGGCTCGGCAGTGGCTAGGGTTCTACGATACACAAAGTGATGGAAGGACATATTCTTCAAAGAACATGACATGTGGGTCCCTACATAGGACTCTCCTTGTATCTTGGATGATACACAGACTTGGGGTGGAGTACATGACTATGTAATCCACCACACAGCCAAACTATGCCGACTGCATGGGTAACCCCATGCACCGGTTACATGGGTTATATCACACGAGTTCATTCCATGTATGGGCATATAGACAGCAAACATGTATTCCTCCCAAGATAGAGGAAAACAGAATGTCACTCACTTACATAATGTGTATATATTTTTCTTCATGAAAATAATTGAGTCCTGGGTTGTTGTACACGGGCAGTACCCAGGGTCAGAGGATACGGCGTGTAACCTTTCTACAAAGTGGGTACATTTCAATACATGGATTAATCTTCTTGTCCACCGTATCATGGAAATATTTTTTGGGTTAGTTCCCATTTTAATCATTCCCCTAGAGGGTAGGTATCTTTTCAGTTTTTAAGAGTATGATCTCTTCAGCAGTACTTTCCAATATTGTTTCAGGTATCCCTCATAGAGGCCCGAAGCGAGGTCCCCTATCCAATTTTCACCATATGTAGAATCAGGTATCGATGTGACTATTCCCACATGGCACTAATCCAATGCCTAGTTGGTGAATCCAGATGAGTTGCGGTATTGTCCAAGGCCCTAACAGTGATCCTCATCTTTGTATCATGATCTTTCCCGACTCATGAGTGTGTTCTCCTAGAATGAGTATATCTATCTCTCATGACTTTTCGTGACAGATTGTACTTCTTGGATATAAGTCATGAGGGATATCATACTCATGTAGTGAGTTCTCCCAAACTAGTGCTTCGTGGAATCTTGAAACGGTGCTGAGGATGGTCATTTTTTAGACCCACCTCCACCACTTTTGTGACCATCCATCCATTTTCTCTTCTCCCCATTCACTCACTTAAAGATTCTATTTGATTAAAGAAAGGAGGTGGAAAATATAACCATTCATTCCATATTCATCTCTTCGATCACATCTCTTTCTACCATATCCAAAATGGTAGATTGTTTTATCATAAATACATAATGTATAATATCTGATCGCAAACACTACAGGTATATCTCTGCCTTCAACTAGTTATTATTTACAACATACGGACAAAACAATTCTTGCTCCAAAAACAAATTGGTGAATGCCAACACTTAATTCTCTCCCATCCACACACATATCTACTCTAGATATTTTTCATCCATTAAAGACTCCATAAAAATTGTCTAGAAGAATAGGGTTTTATAACCCTTCTAATCAAATTCCACATGTAATTCTTCTTAGATCATGGAATCCCAAAATCACTTATCAGAACCCATGATCCCGAACTCTACACACATTACCTTGATATTTTCATGTTTCTCCAAGATATTTAATATTATATTTATCTTATAAATCTAGTTCTAAAAAACTTTTGGTTAGTTAATTCTTTTAACGGAAGAGGAATTCTCTAGAATGAAAAATTTCCTCGGCATAAACATCAAAGGAATGGCCTCTTGAATGAGATCAACCAACAGAAGTGGATGAATATGTGATGAAAAACTAATTCATACCAATGAATATGATAATTCAACTCAATTATTCTACAGTTATCAATGAAATATAATAAGTATAAAGGTTATTAGCCTGAAGAGATTCACCACAACTATAACGATGATCTTACACCAAATGGATCAACTGTGAAGGAATGGTGACTCTTAAATTGTAGGAAAACAACCATTGGTCATTATTAAGAGAGACCTAGAAGCCAAATGGGAAATAAAAACATGAACTGTGCCCAAAAAATACATTCTTTAGAAATTTAATAATGTGTAATACCATTACATGTCATGAAATACACAATGTCTAAATATTCTAAAAACTAGTTACCACCGATAATAACTAATCCTTAGTTTAACTCACGATGTGTAAGAATTAATCAATTTGTGTATCCTTTCACCGCATGAATCCTTTTCATGGTATGACACCACCACCCATTACATGGTGTGTAACCTGGTCACATGGTGTGAATTTATCCTACGTCCTACATAGAATGTAACAAATAAAAATTCCATAACAAAAAGTGATCTTAGAGAGAGGAAAAAATTATCTGATCATGGTTATGGAATGCTACAAAAAATATATGCTAATAACTTATTAGAGAGACAATGAAAATGGTAGAGACAATTCATAGTAATATAAAAGGATCTCAACGTAGAAAAAATATTTATGCTTGAAACAAGAGAAAGGTTTTGTAATTTAATTTGGGAGATCATCTCTTCCTAAAATTAACTTCATGGACAGGTGTCTTAAGGATTGGTAACAAAGAAAAACTGAGCCCTGGGTACATTTGACAGTTTGAAATTATGGAAATAATTGGAGCTACTGATTACAATTTTTCAATGCCACTAAGTCTCTCTAATTTTTAGGATGTATTCCATGTTTCATTATAAAAGAAAGGCATTCCATATCCAACGTATGTACTTTCCAGTTACGAAATACAACTTGAACTTGATTTTTCATACTATGATGATCCAATCAATATTCATGATAGAAGGGATTAGGTATTGAAAAACTGGACAACACTGTTGGTAATAAATCATTGTGAAAGTATAAAATGGATGATGAAAACTTGGTATATGTGAAATTTATTAATACTAACCACCCTCAACTATTTAAAATGAAATATTAATGACAATTTTGAAAATGAAATTCTCAAACAAAGGAAGAATATAACACCCTATGATTTTATAGTATGTATCTTCTTAGACAATTTAAATTCATTTGATAGATTATATTGAACAAAAATATATTTCATATTTTATAAATCATTTAAAATCACTTAGATAACATAAAAACAACTTTGTAAAAAATGAATGAATAAAATAAGAACTTTTCCTATAAATTAAGTAACATATTCCAATGAAATATTAACTAGATATTTTCAATAGAAATATTACCATTAGTAATAGTAATATGACCAATATAATTGTAACCTCACCTATGGGTGTATAAATAAATTTTTTTGAGTCCTATAAATAGTAATATAATATAATTATATCATTGTATCTGTGAATAAATGATTTATAAAATATTAATTTAATATTGATATATTCAACAATCATAAATGTTTATTTTCAATTATAAAATTTAAAAATATTAATTAATAGAAACATTTATTTTCATAAAATATAATCATAAAATTAATAAATTTATGTCTTTTGATTATAATATACTCTTATAAATAATTAGTTAATTTTTCAAAGTTTTGTTAAATTATTTACATTTTTTAAATTATTATTTTTCGAATAAAGGATAATTTTAATTACAAATTAAATTTGTCATATTTAGAAAATTGTTTTGATAAAGTGGTGTTATTTTTTTCATTATAAACATATAAAAATGGTTAGGGTGATTTTTTGGGATTTTTCTAAAATATTTCAATTTTTATGAATTGTCAACTATGGTAATTTACAGTATATATACATTATAAGTTAAATAAATTATTCATTAAACCATATATGATGTAATGATAATTATTTATAACTCACTAGTACCAATTAAGGTATTTATTCACAAGAATCGTCACTATTTATTATCTTGATATAAACTAATAAAATAACATGTATGTATTCCAAAAAACACCACTCTCCCCCATTGTGAATACCACACCTCACGAAATCTTCTCCTCACACCACAAAATCCTTGAAGCATGTCCAACATATAATCAATACAATTATAAAACACCTCCCATGCATCCAGGATCCCTTTGTCTCAACCATTTCCAAAAATCAATTTCCTTAATATGGTGCTCAAGTAAACGAATTCAAGAGGTAAGTCATTTTTCAATCTCTTTCAATTTCTTTTAATTTATATTCATATTATTTTATTCATACCTCTTCTATCCAAAAAATAATTAGAACTCCATAATATTATATATTATATAATTTTATTATGAAAAATAAATATTAATCATCAAAACCTTACACCTCTCCCTATTATTTTAAAAATGAAAACATTATCTGTGAGGTGTTGATTTAACACCTTTGTGGATGATGTATTTTCATTTACCAATCATTCCATCAAATATGTTACTGAAAATATTTATAAAGTACAAATATATAATAAAATATTTATTGAAACATATTTATGAGCCTGGAACTAGTATATCAAAATAATATTAAATTATATGACCAAACTAGTTCGTCGTGAACTAAACAACGACAAAATAATATAATGGATTATCACTAATGTTATATCTAATTATTCATCCTCATACAACATAACAGAATGAATTATCTAACAATTAATTAAGATTTAATTACATTTATATCATATAATTCCAATTTTAGAAAACTATTCTCATTTTAAAAGATTTTCCAGACATATATACAAGTAAACCAATCATCAAAACGAATGAAATGAATGACCCCGAATGATAAAAGTGTATCTACTATCTTATTAAAAAGACATTAAATTAACATAATAAAATAATAATAAATATAATTCATGTATAATAGGTTCCTAATTATTTAATTCATGGATTTAATCATATTATCCAAAACATTGAGATTATGTGAAAAACACATTTGAACATAAGGTAAGTGAATTTTTCTTTATTTGCATTTCATTGAGACATACTTTGTTTTTTTTACCCAATAATTCATAGGTGGTGTATCTAAACCCATTTTAGATAATTTTTCAGATGAAATTTTATTTCTATTAAATACCCATATTCATGTATAATGGATATGATTATTATCTTGGGCGTATACCATTTTACAAAAGGCATTTATTATGGTTGTAGTTTAAACTGGGGAAATATTGATGAATCTGTATCCAATAATCAATATGGATACTAAAAAGACATGTTATTATTTAATTAAATATATTTATAAATAATTATGTTTACTTTCAATAATGGGTGGTCCTATTATAGAAAATCGATGTGTCAACCGGTCTCATGAGACAAAATAGTTGGCGATAAACCCATCGTGTCTATTTCCATACAAAATGAAATGGGTTAAAACCCATAGACATAAAATGACTTCAAAATATGATTTTTAATGTTCTAGAAATCTAAATAATTTTCATTTCCTTTACTGATTATTTATTTATTACTTTCCTTCAGGTTTTCACTTTGAAAAAAATCTATTGATGCATTATCATTCATAGTGTATTGATGGAATGTCTTGTCTAGATTACTTACATTTCAAAAATTCATCTTCCTTATTTTCTTTAATTCACTTATTATTATTATATATAACCCTTATTTAGTGTTTTACCTCACCGTTTTATTTTATTCCTTCCCCACGTTTTAAATTTAAATCATTGAATAAGTGACTAGATGTGGTTAATTTTCTTTTATTATGTTCTATGTTTAATGACCAATGTAATATTGGAACCATGTTTGTATCCATTTTCTTCAAGACTAATAAATTTATCAATACATAATTATTTGATATATTTTATTTATTCTATTTTAAGAAATTTTACACCTACTATATGATAATGCTGTCAGGGTAATTTCTTAATTTCCCCAAAAATCCAATATTCTCTTTTTCTCCCAAAATCCCTAAGAATTGTGGTAGTCTAAAAACATCATTTATATCTTTAGATGACATATAAATATTCCTTGTTACCTATATAAGTGTGTTTTAGACAATTAATTTTAGATACATGGTATCATGTGACTAAATATTTAGACAAAGTTTCTTTTAGGATTGATGATTAAATACGATGAATTCCATGCAAGTCTAGTGAAATTTTCATCATATGAACTAATATATCCAACCCCATTATGATAAAATTCATGAAATTAATTATCAAATTTCATTAAATTATTTTAATGAAAACACTTAGATAAAAATACCATCTTAAACTCTTCACATTTTTTAGTCAATTTCCCTTAATTTCCTTATATAAATAATAATATATAACCATTGATCGATTTCACAATCCAAATGAAAAAGAACAAAAATAACTTTATCATACTACATAAATTATATAATAGAGAATAAATATTATATAGAATCTATATATTTCATTAAAATAAGTGCATTATAGTACCTTATAAGTGAATGTGGGAATTATTATATAAAATATATAATTTTTTTATTAGTTTCATCTTTTGGAATTTTTAAGATTAGTATAATTTATTTTACCATTAATATATTGAGAGATTAATGTGATTATTATAATAATAGTTTGTATCCTATTGCCTGTTTAATATATTTACTCTTGATAATTATCATTTATTACTCAAAAAATTATTGTTCAATTTATTCATACATGTTTCCACATTTACTAACTCTTTCAAAAAATAATGTGACATTAAAACATCAATAATAAGAGAAAATTAATTATATGATTATAAAATTAATTCTTTTAATGTCCTAAATTAAGAATCCCTATTTAAAACCATGAAACATCAATTTAATCACATATCACTATGGGAGATCATTAATGATCATAGGTTATATACTATCATTCGTTATAATGGTTCATTAAGCGAATGTGAATGAAACAATGAATATCCCATGTGAGTATAAATCATGCGTGCAATATGGACTCTTTATCATTCACAAGATGATGATAGACTTAATTAACTACCATAAATATTCTTTTATTACCCTAGGTATATTTTTTTAAAATCTTATATCAACTTTTTTATATACAGAAATGGATATCATTACTAGGAAACAAAATAGTAACAACCATGTTAAAACATAAAAATGTTTCCCTATACATATATGTCTCCTCATATTTTTCAACAAATTTCTCTATTTTAAATACCTATAAATTAAAAATCCCTTCTATGATGCTAAATAATAAGACCTAATAAATTCAGACATATATTTAACATCATTTTAGATGATTTTTCAATAAATCACGAAATAATACACTCCATAAAACCATAAAGGCATTTTTTCATATAAGAATATATATATAATATTTTTATTAAATCAATTATAATTAATATCACCTAAAAATAACTTCGCACGTAGTTCACTTCTTCAACATACCCTAAATAAATCATTTCTTCATAACTATGCAAAGGAAAATATAATAATGGGTTAGATTAGATGATCATTAGAGTAAGCATATGATATATCAATAAATGGCCATATGTGAGAATAATGAAAGAATTTAAGTATGATACCATTATCATTATATAAGAACTACATACCCAATTAATTAAGGATATTTAATCCAAAATCAAGGAATAATTCATTATCATAACAAAAGACATAAATCATGCGAGATTGAAATCAATAATAATTCATATTGGACCCTGAAAACATATCATAATCAAACAACATTATATTTTTTCTTCTTAAAAATAGCATAGAATTTAATTATATTAGTAATTGATCACTTATAATAATATCATAGTTGATAATTCTGTAATGAGTATTGGGTTCACACCCCAACCTACTTTTGTTTTTGTAATGGTTTAACTCCCACCCCTCTTTTCATTCATGTAATGGGTTCACTTCCCAACCCATTTTCATTCATTTAAATAGTTCACTACTATTTATATCATTTCCTTAGTCATGTTGCACTCCCAATATTATCATACTGGTATGATTATCATATAGAATTGGGTTTACTCACCATTCCAGCCCATATTATATCATTAGATTTCACCCATTACCAAACACATTGGGGAAAATATAATTTTAATCAAATTATTCAAATAATTAAATCCATATATGTGTTTTCATGAAGAATATAAAACATTTATCGTATCATAAAATATTGAAAAATAATATGTTTTATAATAATTACATCATTTTATTAATGAATAACTTAGGAAAAACCTAGGCTTCATTCAGATTTCATAATAAATTAATTTTCTAATGGGAAAAAATAGGTTTACAAAAATAATTATTTCTGTAATAATCATTATAATTTATACTAAGAATGAAATTCAAAGTTATCATATGATAATATCCCCAGTGAAATAAAATAATCATCAAATGTTGTTAACATAGATGAAACAAAACCTTGAAAAGAGAATTCATACATTTCATTGAAAATAAAGAAAATACTATTTCATTTTAGTAAATTTAAAAACATAGATTCCTATACTGTTGAAAAAATTATTCCCTCTGTATATAACATTTAAAACATGTATTTTAAGCTTAAAATCAAATAATAGCTACAACAGTGAGAAAATATATTCATTTGGTAAAAAAATAAAATAAATATTCAGTTATCACTCTTGTTAAAAAGTAAAAAATTATCATTTAAATTAATATTGGGGGAATACATTTAAATATTTTAGATGAAATTAAAATATGGATGAAAATTAAATTAAAATCCATTATATAAGAGAAAATGATATTCTTCAAAACATTTCATTCAATATAGACATGTATGAAAATTCGCATTAACCAAAGAGGAAATAAGATAGGTTTTCCTAAATAAAATATCTACCATTTTAATTACCAAATATAGTAAAATGGTAGTACTAAATGAATATTATAGGAATTACAATAAGAGAATGAAATATATTGGGATAAATTGATAATATCTTATAATACCCCTCAATATAAATTTAGTATAGGAAATCCCCAAAAAAATTATATTGTAAAACAAATCCAATCATAATGAATCGTCTAGATTTATACAAGTTGAATCCCCCAATGTAATAATTTTATATTAAATATAAATCTATTAAATATACATATTCATTATATTTTTTCCAAATTATCATTTATTTATAATTTTTTCATTATCCTTTTATTTACTATTAATTCATTAAAAGAAAATTTCTATAAAAACAATTTCAATCTTGTTAGTAAATATGGGGATGAAAATGAATGGTAAAACTAATTTTCAGGGAAAACCCTAATTATAAAAAAATTCATCAGTTTCATGACATGTAAACAATATTATACCATCAATATAAATATAATCATTAAAAAATCCTGATAAACAATGGCATTCTAACAATAAGCGTGTACCACATTGGTTACTTTTGAATCTTAATCCCCATGAAAGTAGTAAATATAGAATGAAATTTTTATACACTAATATTTGTGATATGAGATAGAAAATACTTTAATGGGTAATATATACACTCCATAAAAGAAACAATTTATGATATGTCATGCATCCCAAAAAAATAAAAGTAATATGAATATACATTACCTTTGGTCAACATCAATCATACGTGATGGAACCCTATATATAATAAATATATTATACTACTATGATATAATAATCCATAGAATCTATTAATTTCAAATAACCCTTTATCACCCTTCTATTATAATTACTTTATTGAAATCATTATTCTGAGTGATATCTGCTATGTTTGTCATGTATGTTCTGTTTTGGTAATTTTTGTCTTCATTTTTTTATCATGGTACCATCATATACCTAATTTTAATCATTAAACAATTATATTATATATTCATTATATACATGTTTATAATCAATCATCAAATATATAGATAAAAATGAATTCCACTATTAATGGAGACATTATGTCATATATACATGTGATTATTGTTTCAATTTTTTTGTGGATGGAATGAAATAAATTATAATAATAAATCACCATTAAATAATAATTCTTATTATTATATCATATATATATATTGTATACTCATTAAAATTATCATTTTTACTATACAAGGAAAAAATAAATGAAAAAAACATTGCATCACGGAGGTGGAAGTCCACATATATGCACAATCGATGTTATCATTTTCCATTCAATTGGATGATATGATGGTAGATATTATAATATCATTCTATAAATATAATTAATTAATAATTATCATACATAAATATGAAATTCACCATAATACTCGTCCATATAAGATGAGTAATCTGAATGTATGCACGAGCGATACTTTAACGTTCCATTTGCTGGAATGGAGTCGAATGAAGGAATAATTTTAATAGAAAATAATTTATATATATTCAGGGTACTTAAGAAAATATTTTATAAATAATATATTAGATTTATAGTAGGTAAAATTATAACTATAATTAATGTGATCTCATATGGCCTTAGGTATTCATTTATTTGGTCATTTGGGAAGACTGAAACCACTATAATGTGTCTAGAGGAATGTATATGAGAACATGGAATATTTTATTGAGCAATATTCCTCAATTTAATGTGAATATGAAAATAGTGGGTTCCCTTTTATAATTTAAGGGATTGGCACCATTGGAATTTTATAAATTATTAGAATATATAAAAGTCATTCCCTTGAAAAATGGATCGAAATTTCTCATAAATGTGTAGAGGGTTAAATTTTATAACAAAAATTACCCTCATTTCAAAATTTCAAAAGTTATAAAAAAATTGAAATTTAATAATCTATTATTTTAATAAAATATCGATATTTTCACCAAAGAATCTATTCATTTTAATTTGATTTAAAAGACATGAAGACATATGTATCATTCAAATATAATCCTTTAATATAACACTAATATGTCATATTCAAATGAAAATTTATGGTTAGACATTAAATAAAAAAATTATATTGATTTTAATATTTTTAATGTCATTTTTTATATTTATTTATTAATTTGGAAAATATAGAATTAGTGTTGCATAACAATTTATGTTCATTATATAATTTCTAAAAATTATATATAAATGTATTTAGTATATATAATTTCATTAAGAACACAATATAGAGTTCTATTCACTCATAACTTCCTTTTTCCTTATGTCAATACAAAAATCATATTTAAAAATTATAAAATGACATTCTGAAACTTTCATTGATTTACATAATATATATGTCATTTCCATGGGAATGTGTCCATTTAAAACACTATATCTTATCTAGCTTGATAAGTTTTTAAATTAATTCATCTGATAAGAATTATTTTACAAAATTATGATTTAAAATTAAGTTTTAACCTAGATTAAACTGATTTACCCTTTACAATGGTGATAAATTGTATCCAAGTTACTATTCATATTTTCCAAAAATAAAAGTGAAATATTTTCCAAATTTGAACCACTACATTTCAAATATAGAATATATTTTATAAAATTAAAAAAAATTGTAGAAATTAGTATGAAATTTTTTGCACAAAACATGATGAAAACATCATTTTAAAAAATATAGTTCTTATAAATAACACTATATTTATTCTTATCCCATTTATAGTAAAATATTAAATTATTGTTTATAAATTTTATCCATTATAATATATATATATATATTTAATTAAAATAATGGGAAAATGTTATTAATTTAATATATTAATATAAAAACACATTGCACGAATAAAAAATATTTATCATTTAAAAGATAATATTAAATATAAAATTTTTTATATTAAATTCAAACATAAAATAGATTTCAATGAACATAATTAATTTATTTAAAATAAAATTAAACTAATTTTACAATTATTACTTTTTAAAATAAAAAATTCAACTTTTTAAATCATAAAACATAAAATTACTACATTAATTAGTAATTAGTAGTTTTTAAACATTCCTTGACAAATAAATCATTTTAGAAAATTACAAAAGAAATAATCCTAGGATAAATTTTATTAATTATTTCAAAAAACATTCATTTTAAAAATTAAAATTTCTAAACATTCTAGAAATTAATTTCACTATTTTCCCAAAAAAAGTAATTGATGTATTTTTTAATGAAAACATATTTCTTAAAAGAATAAAATAACATTACATAAAATTAACAGAATTTATAATATTTATTTATCTATAAATTAAATTGTGGAAAAATAAATATAAATATATATATATATATAGTAAATTAGTAAATATTATTTATACCATAAATTTCAATCACTAGTTTATAAGAATTACAAATAATTATATTTTAATCATATAACTCGTTCTTTTTAAATTAAATAAATGGTTTAGTGTCAGTTGTTAATGAAAAAAATATAATTTGACGTTCAATATAATTAAAAATATCTGGGTGTTACATTTTCCCAACCATTTAAAAAATACCACATATTTTTAACATGTGCTTCGTAATCGATGATATTTTATTAGAAAACTCCATTTTGGAATACCCTAATCATAAGAATGAATAATAAAACATCCCCACATAAGAGTGAAAGGGGTGTATGAAGGTCATCATAAAAAAATCATTTCCAAATATAGAAAAATCCATGGAATGTGATGATATTTACATAGAATGGAAAACCAACACCTACGGGATAATAGATAATTATTGAGAAAATATGAAGGATAATGTTAACAACCAAACAACCATAAATTAGTGGGGGTTATAAAACTGTCAATTCATCATAATTAAAAATTATAAGATAAATGTTGTATATTAGGACCCTATTTGAATATTTGAGGCATTAAATTTCAATATACAATATGAACATATATAAATCTACATACATAACATGTATAATTCCATACTTTAATAAATTATTATCAGAATTTAATCTGCTGATCAAAACAAAGTGTACTTAAGATGAATTTATTTTCCTTAAATCACTACGATCATATTTTAAATGTTAAATAAAATATATCATAAAATTCCACTTTTCATTAGACGATAACTATAAAAAAATGCTTACCGTAAGTTAACTTTCATAATAAATAAAACCCCATTTTAAAAAATACAACACTAATAAGAAAAACATTATTTAGTGAAATAACATCAATATTAATTCTTTTTTAATCTCAATGGATATATCATTCTATAAATATTATATATTTAATAAAATTATTTACATTATTCCAAAATAATAGTTCATGTTAAATCACATATAAAAATATGGAATAAATGTAACGCCCAAACTCAAAATCCAAAAAATGGTGCACCGAGATAGTGGGTGACATACCCTTAAGAGTACCTCATGGTAATCCAGAGGCTTACAACTAGTAGAAAGGGAAAAAAAATTCCTATAGGGAGACAATTCCATCATGTATGAGTGTTTTGCATTTATGTAAACATATCAATTAATAGAGTAAGTATATATGTTAATTGAAAAAAATAATGAAGATTGAAATCGCAAATGCTAAGGAATTAACAATGCAAAATCACTTTCATATAAAATATGATTATCATCACATTTAATTATACAATAATTATAGGAAATTCATGGCAATAGTAATCAATTACAATAAATGTATCAAAATAAAGAAAGAAAAAAATTACTATCTCTATACATCATCACAAGCCTAGCACATTCTAGTTATCCCATGCTCCTAAAAATTGATCAAATAAAGCATTGTACAATGTGCTCTTCACCCAGACCCAACCTGCACCCATGAATTTTTTTTGGGTACCAAAAGGTGTATTGATTGGTGTGTGAGAAATCACTATGTAATCCACCAACAATAGTATATAATATGTTCAGTCTGTGTAATATAAATTGTAGAAGTGTGCAATATATAACAGGTAAAATAGTTATTAATGTATAAGTTCAAATGAAAATGTGATCTTCTCTAGCCAAACATGGAACACTATGAACATTAATCTAGCTCCCATAATCAAGGTAAACTATAATTCATAAATATTAAGGTTTTTTGTTTTACAGTCTCAAAAAATATGATACCAATACCATGTCAATCTATATACATAAAAAAATCCACAATGCCCGCACTAGTACTCAACTGTCAACTTCCACATGGGCCTATTACATGTTATCTATTGTATAACATCTATAACATCCAAATCATTTAATCATGTTGTCTGTCTATGAAGGTTTTAATCCAAATTATTTAAGACTAAGGCATCCATATCATATACACATAGAATATTGATGGACATTCGATAAATACATGGGTGGAGGCTCAAGCTTTGGTTAATAGTGCTTGTCCAATATGATCCCATTAAAAATGGATAAAAGGGGTAGTAGGGCCCATAGAATCATATGGAATTAGGATCCATGGTATGAATTACTAGGCCATCCAATACCATAATCAATATATGTGGAGTAGAAATGTTTCTGGAATATAATGGAATCGAGGTCCCAGGATCTAAACAACAGAATCTAGAACCATTTCAAGTCATCATCTCAATTAATTGGACATTTCATTGTTATTTTTTTCCATGATTTTATCTGTCCCATTTCAATATGTTAAATTTAAATAATTAAATAATTTACACATTACGTAATCATATGGAAAGGATGCACTTTCCTCTACTAGTCATTCATTCAATTATCATACAATTTATCATGTCTCCAAAAAGAACTAGTGATCTCACTTTCAATATGTGGGGTGGTTTAAAATAGGTTAGACACATATTAAAACCACATTAGTTACCTTGGATGGGGATAACCTCATCCAAAAATCACAATAGTACTTAGTGGGAAATTGAAAATGTTCAAAATAGTTTAATTCAATAATTAAAATATTATTATGGTCAATTCTCGAAAAATGGGTATGTGTAATAATATAAATAGATCATATAAAACACCAATCCTTGAGGGAAAGGTATATACTACCAACTATATACCCATGGTACAGTACTCTTGGAGAATATACCTTCTATTACATCTAGATCATGAGTAAATGTAAAATGGATAAAGGTCTTGGAATTATGGAATATTATCAATCATATAAATAGAATATATAATATCAATGAAAACAAATAATGAAACAGGGGGAATGAAAAACATATCAGTACAGATCCAATGAGAAAAACAGTGCATTAATATGAGTCTAGAGAGGGTAGTTACACCCTATAATTTCATTAGGCTTTCATATAATATAAATATGGACAAATCTGAGGGGGAATAAAAAGGGAAAGGATGTTTTTTGGTTTAAATTGATATATAGAAACAATAGTAATTCCTAAGATGTTAACATTGACACACATTTGGGTCGTACAGTTGGGAAAAAAATGTGTCGATTGTGCACACTTCTTTATATGGGGATAACCTAGATTTTTTATTCCAACATTTTGTGAAATAATATGAAAAGAGTGATTTATTCTAATATTATAAATAGAATAGCCTCGCATGGGTGTGTAACCTTTGTTGTACGGTTTCCTCAAAAAGTTTTTCCTCTTTGCATCTATTCATCCCTGTAAGATTTTCCAAAAACATGAATCTTGGGTCGCATAGTTTCTATTAACCATGAGTTTAAGATTTTTTATCCAAATTTAAGGCTCTAGTCTCCTTAAAAAATTATTGGACACCCATGAAACTCTCATGACCATTAAAGGAATTCACATTAGGCCAAACCACGTACATAAAACTAAATTAAAATGCTTCATACCTCATGGGAAACCCCATAATCGTAAAATATTCCCCCTTAATGCAATTCATCTCAATCTTCCTATAAAATGGAGGTCAATAATTACTTGATAATAACTCAAGCAAATAGCCATGAACATCATCCTCCCAATTCCATATCACATCCTATAAATGGAAATGTTTCCATAGGACCTACAAGATAGGAACTAGTTGACCTCATTGAGCTTGCGTACTCCTATCAGTAGTACATATTGCAAGCTCCTTAGTGGATGCATATACTTGATCCCAACCTCATCTGATTGATAATTTTGAGAAGATTATGATTTATACTTACACATTTTATATTCATGTAAGACATCCATCGTGTCATAGTACATCTGATGTAACTGTAAAATAATGGATATTAGCCCGAATATCTCTAAAATGACGAATGACATAATATATCACAGTGAAATATTACCATGTCTCCTAATATTTTTGTCTCCAAGCCTCAGTGTGATATGCTAAAATACATTATCCCCTTTCATTTTCCATAATGTTCATCGATCAAGATCAATGAATAATTTATCCCCAGGTTGTGAACTACCCATCTACTTTATAACAAACTGGACCATCTCTTAAGTCTCCGGTGTAGGAAAAAGTCCCTTCTGCGCTACCTACCCTACCCTAACCATCATAGAGGTGATTGGGATGGGATACCTAATAAATCATCATTAAAATTAAAATTTATTATATCCGGGTAGTTATTGATGAATGATAATTCAACTAGGGTTATATTTCTCCCCCATGTTCTCCCAATATCAAGGACATATTCAACTCTATATCCTTTTAAACATTTATAGTGCGCCCTGATAGGTCATTAGTCAGAGGGATGTATGTTGTGATCAAAGGAACCTTTGTAAACATTTACCACCATAAACTCGACCATAAATAAGTTTTAAATCATGAACCCCAATACAATAAAATTTTCTATGGAACCTTATGAGGGTTTAAAATATAATGAATATAAAATATCTCAAGATTATCTAATGATAATGTCTCCTTGATATGTAGGAAATGAGTGACCATTGTGAGTCTTCCAACAACAACCCATATAGAATCACTACATAGAGGTAACCTTGACATTCTAATCATGAAATAAATTGAAAAATCATCCCATTTTCTCTTGGTAATGGTTAACTGGTGTAAAATAATAGTTCGTTAATATTTTCTCTTCACTTATAAATAGGTGGAACACCTCAGAAAAAACCTCATACCCCACATTTCATTCTTGGACACCAGTATTGATATTTAATGTAATGATAATTTAATTCCCTGACAATAGATAACCTGATACCGGTGCATTATTAAATTTCAATGGCATTATTACAAGGGAAAAATATCGAAGGAATGTACAGTTTAGAAGTCTCCAAAATCCAGATTACATACATTATAACAATAATACATTTGGAAAATAAAATAAAACATGGTAACCAATAATTGAAATAAACTACATCCTTGAATGATTAATCGATTTTCTCTTCTTCATTACCAGGGGAGAGAAACATAACAAGGGTGATCTCGAATGCTCGATATGTTTAAGTAAAACATAATCAATAATTTATTAATCTATATGGAAAGGTAAATAACTGAACACACATTCCAATTTCATAACTAGATATGTTATAAATAATATGGAATGTATGAATATGAGACTGATTCAATAAATAAATAACATTGGATAAACTACATACGCATATGATTCGACTAAAAAATATCATGGATAAATACTGATTAAAACCAAAATAGGGAAATACTTTATTTAAGGGAATCATTTCTCCAGAACCTAAAAACATGTTACCATTATGACATTTTATAAGACGGTTTAAAAAGGCGTAGAAACCCATTTAGATAAATTATTCATCTCATGAGAACCTTTTTGTGCATCTAGGAGCTATATAATGTCTGATCTCCTCCTATCATTGACAGTCCGAAGTATTTCTCACATTAAATAACCAAAACAAATAATATTCCCTATCAAATAACCTTATTGAATGTGTATTATGGATCTATAAATAATTCCCATGATGTACAAAATATAATATTAGTAATATAATTATATTCATGATTTAATAATTCAAAAGGTAGAATATACAACATATAAAAGGAAAAAGGTGCATAACATTATAATATCCCTAAATGAAAAGAAATTGAGACAAAATCATTTTCCTAAAGTCTTATAAACACTATATTTTTTTGAAACTCAAGTATATTTTTGTTAAACATATTATTAACTTATATAAGTATCATAATAATATTTCTGTTATAATATATGTCATTTTTTCAGACATCATATTACCAGTTTATTAATAATTACATGTTAATGTCACATTTTGGATAATAATCACTTTGTTTCTTATAGGTATTTTTACTTGTTATTAATTTTCATATTACATATATCAGGATTTAATTACATATATAATTTATAATATGATTTATAAATCATATATATTCAGAATAATGATATATATAATAAATAGATATATGAAATGGAGTATGTCATTCATGGAGATGGTAGGTCATACGTACACATGAACGATGTTTCCGTTTTAATATAGTTTTGAATGGAAGTAAGTGAATGACATATATTTATATATATATAGTATCATTATTATTTCATATATTTCATAATTATCCATAATATATATATTTTTTATAATCATTCTTGGATGATGAGCATGGAAGATTAATCTCATCGTGTCGTTGAGACTGTAAGTTGCACGTACACACGAGTGATGATATTATTTACCTAATGGTTAAATTGTATAGAATTGGATGTTACATGATGTATAAAGAAATAATATAATTTGATATTTATTATTTATGTCATTTATATTCATCATTATACCTGTAAAAATAAATTAATGATGGAAAACATTTTTTACCATCAAGTTGATGTGGTCAGCCGTATGTACGCATGCATGGTGATATTATTTTTAACAGGATGGGTAAAAGGATGAATATGGTTTTCCCATAATAATAACAACAACTCAAGTTATATTATATTCTAGAGTTATTATTTTATTATGGTAACATCATATGGAATAGAATTAGAAGATGAATGATCTTTGAAAGAGTTTGGTAAAATGATTACCTCTTTTTCGAGTATATCCGTTTGATTTGCGCAAAATGACATCTTAAGATGGATTTCGCACCATTGTGTTTCCACTAGGTTAATGTCAGAAAATTTGTTAAAAGAGATGGGTAGGTGTTTGGCTAAGAAAAATGTTTCTGATGTGTGAATTAAATAAAAGGAGAAGTGCCCCTTTATAAGAGTTTTGAAGGGCACTTTTGGATGAACTTAAAATATTAAAATATTATAAATATATTTTATTTTTCTAATGTCTCAAAAGTGATTTATTTAGAGGATTATTTGACTGTGGTTCTAATCCCTATCAGAAAATAGTTTTTAGACGTTTTTAGGTCATAAAATTAAGCTTATCCTTTAGCATTAACACTTAGTTAAATAATTTAACTCTTATAATGTCTTCTTGTATTTTTACAACATATGGTTAATTTTCTAACTATAAAAATCTAAGAGAAAAAAATTGACAATAAATTAAAATTTTAAAATTATCAATGTCATTTGGAAAAATATTATGTTTTTTTGGAATTTATTTTAATTAATAATTTTTTTTTATTTCAAAAACTCATTTACACTAATTATGACACTATTTAGTAATTTATATTTTTTAATGTTATAAGAACTTTATTACATCTGACCAAATATAGTAAATCAAATAAAAATTTTCATAATTGTCTAAATAATTATTTAATGTACAAAAATTGAAATTACATTTATTTTAATATCTATAATATCATTCATTTGATTCTTTCATTAATAAGGAAAAAACAACCTCATTATTATCTCATATATAAATTCAATTATTTGATGTCTAAAAATTATAAATAAAATACCATGATATAAGAAATATGTTTATATTTAAAATGAATATTTATAGTTGAATATATCACTTATATAAAATGAATAGAAATTGTTTTTTTGTTATAAGATGCATGTTTAGGTTATATTTCCCCATTCATTAAATTAAATATTATAAAAGGTCATTATCACAACCAAGTGGTTCTATGGGGTTCAAAAATAAACTTATGGATTCTCATGGATTCTTATATATCATCCAATAGTATTAGTACTTTGTGTTAGGGTAGTTTTATATTATTATAATAATATTTTATTACCCTTATTTGTTGGATTTAACCTTTTACCATAGTAAATGAAATCAATTACAAAAGTTACTATTTCTTATTTATAAAAATAAAAGATAACTGTATAAACAATTTGGACCTTCGGATTCCAAATATGGAATAAATATTTTCATATTCATAACATTGAATTGGAAAAAATTAATTAAAAATTAATTCCCATTGTCAAAACCAAAAAGCAGGTTTTTAAGATGTAAAATCTATCAAAATATTGACATGTGTTTATGTCCAATTTCAATGTGAAATTACTACTAATGAAAAAATTGGTTTAAATGATAAAAACCTAATCCAATCGCACTTTAAAACAAATTTAATATATAATATAACTATATAAATAAATTTGATAAAAAGGTAGTTTTGAATTTATATGCAGTATTCTTCACTATTCATAAAAAATAGAATAATTTCATAAAATTACCAAGATTTCACCCAAAGATAATATTGATTTTAGAAAATTGAGATTGAATTCTATAATTATAAATAGTATTTATAAATTTTTTCAATTTCATTAATACTATTCATATCTATTTTTTAAATGGCTACTTTGATAGGATATGGTGTGCTTGAACTCGGGGTTGCGTACTTCATAATCCATTGAATTATTTTAAAATATGTGTACCATAGAATCTTGGGGTGTTTCATTAATCCATCATTAAAAAACATTCTTCCTCAAAATTTCATTAATATCACAACATAAATTGATTTGTGTGGTTTTTCATCATATGTTCTTCAGGTTCCCACGTCACATCTTCCATTTTAAGGTTTCGCGAAAAAAATGTTACCAGATTGGTTGTTGAATTTTTCAAAACATGTTCTCTGGTATCAAGAATCTTGATAGGTTCTTCACAATAATACAGTTGAATTTTTATTTCTATTTCTTCATAGTTGAGTACATTCATTGGGTATAGAATATATTTACTTAATAGTGATTTGTTGAACACATCATGATCTTTCGAGAGATTTGTGGAATTTCCTAATAGTAGGCTACAACCCATATTCATTCTATAACTTCAAAAGGTCTGGTGTACGTTGGAGTTAATTTATCATTTTTACAAACTCAAATAACACCCGTCCATGATGATAACTTCATGGAAACATGATCTCCTACTTGAAACTCAAAATTCATCCTTTGGTTGTCAGCAATGATCTTTTTCTACATTGAGCTGTTTTGATATGGGTTTGGATTATCTTCACCTTCTCCATTGTTTCTTCAAGAAGTTATAAACCTATAAATTTTCTTTCACCAACACCATCCCATCAAGTTGTTGTATTACATCTTGTTCAATATAACACTTCATCTGATGCCATCAAAATACCAGAATGAAATATATTGTTATAGTAAAATTCAACTAGACGTAAATTTTGATCCCACATACCTTGAATGTAAAGTGAGTGGGTTGTCAACATGTCTTCTAATATTTGAATAGTCCGTTCTGATTTTACATTCGTTTTAGGGTGGTATGAAGTGCTCGAATGAAGTTCAGTATCAAGGTCCTTCAAAAAACGTTTCTATAATCATAATGTAAACTAGAGATCATAATCTGAAGTAATCGATAGAGGTACACCATGAAGTCCTGCAACATAATTAATATATAGTCTTGGTAAATGATCAAGTGGTAAATCTTCTCTTATAGAAATAAAATTCTCCAACTTGGTAAAATGATCAACAATAACCCATATCACATCATTCCTTTTTGGAGCCTTTCGTATCCCCAGGACAAAGTACATCTTAATATCATCCCATTTCCACAAAATTAAAGGAAGAGGTTGCATGACTCTTCTAGGATGTTGACATCCAGACTTTACCTTTTCAAAAACCACTCATTTTGACACATAATCAGAAATATACCTCTTCATTTTATCCCAACAAAAATTTTCCTTAAAATATATTTAGTTCATAGTGCCATAGAGGTGTGTTGAAAAAATAGAGCTATGAAAATCATCCAATAATTCTATTTTTAGCTCAGGTATAGAGGGAACAGAAAACCACTACCAAAATTTTAAAATTTCTTTTTAAAATATGAAATCAATAAATATCCCATCATTCATAACATTAATTTTTTTTGAAACTTCTTGTAATATGTCTGAGAAATTTTTATCATTTCTAGTAATGATGGTTTGGAAACCATTTGAAAAAGAAGTGATTTTTAACCCTCTATGATAATTCTCATATACATCTTTACTAGATTCATTATCACATTATCCCCTTTAAATCTCATCTTGTTCACAACTCCGTGGTCCATTCTTCTCATGTCATCTTCCACTTTATTTTTCATCCATGTGTGGTAGTGTATTGGAAAATCATAATCCTTGAGTTTCTCGAGCAATCTCCTTTGTTTCATGTTGATATCTTTCTTTGAGATAATATATTTCTAACTCTTGTGGTCATTATATAACTCAATTTTTTAACAACAGATATTTTCTCTCAATATCTTCAGAGAAATGATTGGTGTATCTATATCAAGATCATGAGTTGGATAGTTTTGTTCGTTGAATTTTAATTTCCTTGATGCATATGAAATAACCTTATCATTATGCATAATAACACACCCAAGTCATTTCTTTGACGCATCACGATAAATAATAAACCCATCATTCCCATATTGTAAATTCAATCTCGAAGAATTGACTAATATTCTATTAAATTCTTAAAAACATTCATCACAATATTTTTTGCAAATGAATTTAACCCCTTTACATGTGAGCATGGTTAATGGGTTAGCTTATTAGGTGAAATTTCGAAAAAAAAATATTGATAGTGAACTACTAATGCAAAAAAATGGAATACCTTAGTTATACTTGTCAGTTCTATCCATTCATGATTTACCATTGTCTTCGAAGAATCACCATAGATTCTATCCCTGGAGACTATATGGCCAATGAAAGAAATTTCAGAAATCCAAAATTAAAACATGGAAAATTTACTTTATAATTATTTTCTCCTAAGAGTCCCTAGAATGACTCTCGTGTTATATTGATTTTCTTCAAAAAATTTAGAATATATCAGAATATAATCAATGAATATCAAAAAAAATCATCATGATATTCTTTGAATACTCTATTCATGAGATCCATAAAAACTAAGTGTTCATTATTCAATTCAAAAGGCATTAATTTTTATTTATAATTGCCATACCTCATCTAAAAATCTATGTTTGTAAAGTCTTGCTTCTTACCTCATAATTGATGACATCCTGAACAAAGACCTATCTTCGATAAAAATTGATCGTCTTCAATTTGAATAAATAAATCATCTATATGAGGTAGAGGATATTTTTTCATTATTTAAATCAAATTTATTTCTCTATAATTAATGCAGTTCCCCATGGATCTATATTTCTTATTGAAAAGATAATAGGGGATCCCCATAAAGAAACACTATGGTGGATAAATCCCATTGACCCAACTCATCAAGTTGTTTTTTACCTCTAAAAATTCCATATTGGAAAATATATATGGATTACTTGATATTGTTCGTGCATCGGGTATTAAATCAATAAAAAAAATCAACTACACGTTCTTGGGGCTTATTTGTAAATCTTTACGAAAAGAATCAATGTATTCCTTTACAATAGGTATATCTTAAATTTGAAGATTAAATCCTATATACATATATTTTTCTGTATCTTCCTCTTCAATTGAATCATTCAGTAAAGCTATTGGAGGTGGATTTTGATATGAATTAGGTGATGATTTTTCTACCATAAAGATAAAAGATTCTACATCTTCTTCAAAAAATTAAATTTCCTTCTTCATACAATTGATTTTCGCATCATATTTTGACATAAAATCTATACTAAGGATTATATTGAAAAAAAAACAATATGTATGATAAAAATATTTAGCAATTAGATCACATTTATATTCAATAATAGAAACCAATAAACAATTATTTGTTGCGATAATGATCCCACCGGGGGTTATGACTGACAGATCCCTTATCATGGTGAATTGAAAATATCTAATTTTAAAAGAAAACTGGGAAGATATAAATCAATTTGATGTTCCATAATCAAATACAGAATTTGATAAATTTGTGAAATAATTAAATTTCCTTCCACCACTTCAATAGGAACATCTATCACATCAGTTGTAATAGAAAGATCATGGAAATATCTCTATGGCCTCTTTTGTTATAGATTCCCTTGACATTTGGGGAATTAAATTGCACAGTGTCCCATATATGAAAAATTATAGCACTGAAAATCAATGATATTTTTCTTCCCATCTCATTCAAAGGAGAGTTTTCCCCTATCTCCACACATATAAAAAACTCTCAATCCCTTCAAAAATATCCTAGAGTTATTTTTTCTATAGTTTTCAAAAGATACAAATCGTTCATAAATTTTAATCATCTCTCATGAATTCATTTTTTCATGGTTCCCATATGTCCTCTTCTTGCCTTATTTTCCTTGAATATTTTGATCCTAGAAAGTTAATTCTCGTCCATGATGAAAATAATATTATTTCAACACATGATGAAAATTTCTGATAATCTAGTGCCCTATAATGATTTTTCATAAGACCATAAAATAAGTGATTGATATTGCACTCTGTGTTGCATATATAATCCATAGAGAACATGGATAACGTTGTAATGGATGATTCATAATCTAAAACACTATATTTTTCATTTTTCTTTTAACTATGGAACTTACTCTTCATCCTATTTTATTGATCATAAGGACAGAATTTATCTAATAATGTCTCCTTAAATGTTATCCATTCCATATGTATAATTTCTTCTTCCTCCATAGTATTTTAAATCAATGTCCACCATTGATCAGCATTAACTTTGAGAAAATACACTGTGGATTTAACCTTTCCTATTTCATTGCATCCCAATGCCATAAATATCTTTTCCATATACTTAATCCACTGCACAGCTATAATTGTTTCAGTAATCCCACTAAACAATTTGGGGTTTTATTACACAAGGAAATCCAATATAGAAGATTCCCTCAATAGAATGGTTTGTTCCATATGGGAAAAGTTATTCCTCATAAAATGATTAATATTACCTAGTATCACTATGATTTTCTCTATTCCAATACCGGCTATATAGGATTCCTCTTTAGGGAAACCCCTAAAACTTCATTGAGTACATATACCATTTGTCCTTCTAGGTTCAATGTCAATATAATGAAGCATTTTGGATTAGCTCATAAAATGATGAAATTAAAATATAGTAAAACACTGAATATAAATTATCAATTTATGAACCATAAATCCAAAAATTCTGTAACTTTGTTAGAATTATCTTATGTGTATCCCTAAAGTCTAACTTAGGGTACGTTCCATAATATATGTTTTCAAAGTCTAATTTCCAAGGTTGTCTCTAAAATTCCTCTTATACCACTTGTAACACCCCATAATCAAATAACATGAAGCCAAGGAATTATTTCATTTCATTAGTAAGGAAACAAATCTGAAGTATCGTAAAGTTTACCATTCTTGCAAATCCATATTACAAGCATGATACCCATAATACATTGGGAAATCAAAATAAAACATTCTATATAATAATAGAAATAAACTACATCATTGAAATCATAATCAATGTTCTATCCTTCATAACCTGGTCAGAGAAACATAATCATGGTGATCTAAAATACTCATTAAGGTTAATTAAAACATAATAAATAATGAATCAATTTATATGGAAATGTAAATAACTAAACATACTTTCCAATTTCATAACTAGATAAGGAATAAAAAATATGGAAAGTAAGAAAATGTTACATATACCATAAATAAATAACTGATGATAAAGTACATCCATATATGTTTTTATGAAAAAATATCTTTGATAAAAATTGGTTGAAAATTAATTAGGGAAATACTTTATTTAAGGACATCATGCATCAGGAACCAGAAAACCTTTTACTGTCAAGACCATTCAAGAGACAGTTTAAAACTTAGGGTAGAAACCCATTTGGATAATATATTATACTAATGAGAGCCAGTGTAATTATCAAGTATTTATATAAATTGAAAGCTCTACCCTAAATTTCTAGTCCAATGTGTTTCAATTATTGAATAACCAAATTAAATAATATTCCTTATCAAATAATCAAATAGAATGATTAATATGGATCTATAAATAATTTCCCAGAAGTAAATAATAAAATATCTCAAAAATAATGACATTGATTATATTAAAGTCAAAAGGTGGAATATACACCATATAAAAGGAACTAGGTTCATACTAATACAATATGACACAACAAAAAGAAATTCACACACAATCCCTTACCTTAAGTATTATACTCTATATATGATTCTAAAATTACTATGTAATGGTTTTAAACATATAATTAACTTATATTAGAATCATAATAATATTAATTATATCATATATGATTCTTTTTTGACTTTATATTACCCATTTTTTAACAATTCCATGTTAATACAACATTTTGGGTAATAATTGCTTTTTTATCATACACATTTTGAGTTGTTATTCAGGATAATATTATTTAGATGATGGTTTAATTAATTATAAAATTTATTAAATTATTTATATATCATATATATTCAGAATATAAATATTTATAAAACATAGATATATGAAATGGAATACACTGTTCGTGGAGACAGTAGGTCATACGTACCCATGAACACGGTTTTTGTTTTCTTATCATATTGAATGAAATTATTTAACAAAAATATATGCACATACATATTTAAATATATATTATTATAGTATAATTATTAATTAATATATTTCATAATAATTTATATTATATATTTTACTATAATAATTCTTTGATGGTGAGCATGGAAGATGAATCTCATCAAGTCGTGGAGATGATAAGCCGTACCTACAGACGAGTGACGGTATAATTTCCTTGATGAAAAATTGGTATATAATTGAATGGAATATGAATTTTAGATAACTAATATAATTTTATATTAAATTTTTAACTCATTTATATTTTCCATTATACTTGTCAAAATAATGTATAAATGAAAAACATTTTTCACCATGGCGTGGAGACGGTAACTCGTACGTACGCACACATGGTAATATAATTTTTCATTTGATTGGTAAAAGAGTGAATATAGTATTCCCATATTCATAAAAATATCTCATAATATAGTAGATTCTGGGGTTATTGTTTTATTATTGTAACAACATAGAAAATAGAATTAGAAGATGAAATAACATTGAATGAGTTTGGTAAAATGATTACCTTTTTTCATATATATGCTTTTGATTTGAAAAAATGACTCCTTAAGATAAATTTATTCCCATATTATTTCCACTAATATGACTTTAGGGATGTTGGTAGAGTAAATGGGCTGGGTTTTTCCTATAAACATTTCGATGGAGGTGTGAATTATTGATAAAGATAAGTGTCCTTTTATAAGACAGATTAGGGGAACTTTGGAAGATATAAAAATGTTAATTTATTATAAATTGGTTATCATATTTAAATGGTTAAAAAGTTATTTATATATATTATAAGATTATTATTGGTCTATATCTTTTCAAAAAATAGTTTTTAGACATGTTTTAGTCATAAAATTAACCATATTTTTAGTATTAACCCTTAATTAAATAATTTAACTCTTACCATGTCTTATTGTATTTTTACTCCATATGGTGAATTTATTTACAATAAAATTACTAGAGAACATAAGGTAAATCAATAATGACATTTATAACATTATATATGTTATTTGGCCGAATATTTTATATTTTGGATTTCTATTTCATTTAATAAAATAATTTTTTTAAATCATTTATGTCAATTTTGACACTATTTTGTAATTGAGTTTTGATAAAGTCATAACAACATGATTCTTTCTAACCAGATGCGTTAAATCTAATATAAAATTTCATAGTCATGTATAATATTCTTATATGGAAAAAATTCAAATTACATTTATTTTAATTTTATAATATCATTTCTTTGATTAGTTCATTGCGAAGGAAGATATAGTATCATCATTATATCATATAAAAATTTAATTATTTACTGTCTAAAAATTAAAAAAAATACCATAATGTAGGAAATATTTTCATCTTTATAATTAATATTTATAATTGTAGATATCACTTACATATATCTAATTAAAAAAAATTAGTAATAAGATGCATGTTTATGTTATATTTCCCTTTTCTTAAAACTGTATATAATGAATGAACATTATCACACCAATGTAGTTCCATTGGTCCTAGAATCGACCTAAGGATGCTCATGATACACTATATATCGTCCAATATTATTAGGACCTATTTTATGGCACTTTTAGATTTTTATAATATAATTTTATTACCCTTATTTACCTGATTTTCCCTTTAACCATGGTAAATAAAAATAATTTCAAACATTAATATTCGTAATGATTAAAAATATGAGGTACTTATTTACATAATTTGTAATATATGATTAAAAAACTAAATATTTTTTTCCAAAATCAAAACAAAAAATTGGAATAAATTAATTTAAAATTAATTCCTATTGTCAAAACCAGAAAGCAGGTTTTTAAGAAGTAAAATCTATCAAAATATTGATATGTGTTTATATCCAATTTCAATTTAAAATTACTTCCAATGACAAAAATTGTATTAAATGAAAAAAAACATAATCCAATAAAACATTAAAAACTATTTAAAATTAAATCTAACTACATAAATAAATTAGATGAAAAAGCAGTTTTGAATTAAATTATAGTATTTTTCACTATTCATCAAAAATTGATACTTTTCAAAAAATTACAAAAAATTTCACCCTAAGATAATTTTGACATTCCTAATAAAAAATTACATCTATTTTGAGAATTAAATATTATAAAATTTAAAAATTTGGTTAATACTATTCATAAATTCTTTTTTAAACGGCTACATTGATAGATCACGATGTTGTTGGGCTCAGGGTTGCGTACAAAGAAAGCCATTTAATTATGTAAACAAAATCTTACCGTGGAATCATGGGGTGTTTCAATACATCATGGGAATATTGTGATGTACTTAAAAAGATATTTCATGAAACTCTGTCATCAAATCCTTGTGTATGCCTTCTAGAACCAAAATTTGACCATGAATATGCATAATTAAATCCCCTCCATAAGTCTAAACCGAAAGTTTGTCCTAACCTGCAACCCTATCTCATAGAACTAGGACCTTGGAATATGATAACTCTATCCTCATGATTCTATCTATAAAATTATATTTCACTACTAAAGATGAGATAAATGCTTTTCATTCTCTATATTTCACCTCTATGTGCTTCTCATATAATAATGAAACAAACTGCCACTCAATATTGTCCTCATTAACTTCCTGTATCTGATCCCTCCTACTCATCACATTGAGATCTTAATTTCCTTTATGAGGAATATATGAATTAAAAAATTTGAGATAATGTAGGTATTCCACCAACCTTTGTTGCCTCGTATTTAAGTCACGTTATGCAAATATATACTTGAGGATTATTTTTCCTTGTACACCACAAAATTCCCCTCTATATAGAAAGCCTCAAACAATGAAAAGAATGAAGATCAACAGCTAACATGAGATCATTCATAAGGTAATTCCACTCATGTGGCCTCACATGAAAATAACTATAGGCCATAATGTTCTCCACCATTGTTAAAATTAATCCTAGAATGAGATCTGATTAATTGAAATAATATATATAACTTATACATGGAAATGGCAGAATCAACATAGGTTATGAAGTCCATCTCCATTAATGCTCCAGAAAGGTTGTCTCGTAGGTATCTTACTATACAAACCTCATGAACTTCCAAATCAATATCATAAAATGGGATCCTATACATGGTTATTCCTATATGAAATGAATTTAATATTTATCTAGCCCCAAGAAAATTTTATTGTTGATGTTATTCATGGGAAGATACCAGAGAAATGCATTTCTCATATTCTTTGGGTTAACTATTAATCTTGTATCTGAGATAATTTGATCTATGATGTGATCATATCTACCCAAAGGTTGAAAATTGTGAGAGTAACATAAAAACAATTCTCTCATAGTGTATTCAAAATGATCTAGATATTTTTGGCATGGTCATGTCAATTGTAATAATACATCAAGATATTGTCCCAGAATACCACCACAATCAAATCCAAATAGGATTGGAAAACCTGGTTCATCATCAACATGAAATCTAATGGCATGATTATTAGACCAGATTGAATAACTGGATACTCAAATAGACTATATCTATTATCAAAAAAATTATTTGGAATGTATATATGTTGAACACAAATCTGGTGTTAAATCATCTTCAATAAATATTTGATAAATTGCGATCTCCTCATATATGGTCATTGAGATCTTCTATCCATGGTAAATGATAGACGATTCAAAACATTATCTTCTCTAATTTACAATAATATATACATATTCAAAGGTTTCACTTAACCTTTCCCCCATAAAACAACTGCGAAGAAGACAAAAAATTTATTGGGTCATACAACCCCCTTTGCTTCTATTTCATCTAGCTACCTCTACAGCTCTTTTAAATCCTCAGTATACAATATATAATGAGTAATGGATACTATTTCAACTACTGGAACATGCTCGATTGAGAACTCAACCACTCTATCTTGAGGTAAATAAGAAAATTCATCTTGGAAGACATCTAGGAAATGATCAAATACTAATAGAATTTCATCCTGAGGTGTTCCCTAATCATATAGCTATAAAATTGTGATTTGGGATATCATCCCACCTATCCCTTGATGCTATTGTCTAGATCTACCTTCCAATAAAAATAATTCACCCTTGTTAACAAAAAAATAAACCATATTGTGATATTAATTTTTCCCTCTGGATGATTCGAGCCTCTGAGGGGCTTCTCCACTCCCCACCGTGGAGACTATGTTTCCCCCTTCGGCCTCACTTCCACTTCCCTCTCCGGCCAGAATCGGTCTCGAGTCGACTTCCTCTGGAACTTCTCAGCATGATATGGATTTTCCAGTTTTCTCCGAATCGTGTCCTGGATCGTCTTAGCAAGACACATCTTGGTTGGATTCCTATGGATCTTCTCGACATGACGCAACATGGTGATGGTACAACATAGTGGGCTTTCGAAATTGTATGGTGGTGTCATGGGAATTCTCAGTGAGGACATGTCTCATCAGAACATTAGATTCATCACAGTTTAGAGTGTTGGCTATGGTGGGTTAGCATGAAGCTCATATCAGTAGTGCTCAGTCCATGGGGAATATATAAAGTGGATATGGCATTGGTCCCGTCTGGGTCAGCCAAGCACTACCTCTGTCGTGATTCTGGTGATGGATAGTGATGGAACTAAAGAGGCCCAAAGGGGGGTGGTCATGGTTTCCAAAGTTTTTTGTGATGATTTCGTAGGTTTAATGGTTCGATGATGTTCTCATTTGGTTTGGTTTGTGGTGATTTTTTGATCTACTGGTTGTTCTAGGTTGTTTGAGTAGGATTTGGGGATGCGTTGTGGTAGGTGTTTCTCTACGGCTGGTCTCTACGGGTTTTCATTGTGGTATTATTCTTGCATATATTCTTTCTTCTAGGATAGGGGAAATGTTGGTGATGGTTTGAATGGTTTGACATTATTGTTTAGTTTTGTGATGTTTTGATATGGAAAAACATGTTGGAATTGAGATGCACCTGGACATGACCACATAGATCATGCCTCAGAAGAGGTTTCATAGATATTTGTTCCCTATTATAGTTCTTTATATATTTGGATGTTTAAGATTGTATGATACCAATGATAGTATCTTTCCTTTTTGTGGACACAAGACACATTCTTGTCATTCATCCACGCAACAATGGTGATATTTAACATGGTTTTATGCTGGGGTGGGGTGCTCAATGTTGTAGGTCTGGTTTGTATTTCTTGACCTTCGAGTAGTGATTTTTTTTAAGTCCATGATGCTTATTTGGGTTATCCCCCTTCTTCCCTTAAAAGGTACTCTCTTATAAGAAAAAAATTCAAGGACTTGAGGGTGTTGGATGGAATTTCATCCTCCGAAAAAAGCCAATAACATGGTATCGATAAGAAACAATTCATTCCATCTCATCTATGAATTAAAACCTTTACATATCATGGAAAAACGATTCCAATTTAATGGATACCAATATATATCAATGTTTCACACCATTTACAAGTGTACATCCTTTTCTTGGATCCCAAATCGAGTTTGAAACATCACATTGCCATCAGAAAATTCCAAACCAAGCCAAAGTATCTACATAAGAGGTAGTGATATGAACAAATGAGATTCGCCTGTATCAAAATGATCTAATATAATAGATGAGTATACCATGAATTTAAATATCAAAATAGTTTCTCCCAATCTCTACTCTTATGGTGTAGGTTGTATAGAATATAAGTGGCCAGAACTGTGACCTTGTGAAATAACATCACTACCTGAAGTTGACCCACACTACTATTTAGAAAAAACTGGTTCACGGATGCCTCATCCATGAATACAAAATTTACTTGAATTAATGAAATTACCCCAATACCCAATCTTCTAATGAATTTTTAATCCCACACTTGAAAAATAGTCAGTTTTGAACTCCTTCCAATGTGTGTTGGAGGGAAGTCCATGCATATATGTTATACGTGGACCATCTTGTTGTAAGATTATTACTCAAAAAGGTCTCCATAACATTTAAATATCATATTTCACCAACTCATGAACTAATATAATAAGATATAACTACATAGGACAAACATATAGTATGGTACTCCCCACATGAGAGGCCTCAAAATAGAGCTTCTTGCTAACTTTCACTGAACTTGTAGGTTAGAAGGCTGAACTACCCTACTCTCACCCCCCATCTTCCCTCATGATCCATTCAGTAATAAATGATCATATCATGTTCTCTATAGTATTAGTCAACCAAATAATTTTAAAAATAATTCATATTTTATTCTTGATACCTTCCCTAAATCATATCATTATTGGTTAATCATTAGAATGATAAATTGACACAAAGCACTGAATCGTTGTGAAACTTTCTGAATATTCTATAATGGACATTACACCCTATTCCATATGAAGAAACACACTTTCCCTTTCATATATCAGGGTATCAAGAAAGAATTAGTCAAAACCCATTTTTATAAATCCATCCAAACCATATCTCATAGTGTATACTTCTAGATTGAAACATCTCACAAGAGTTACATTCTCCCTAAATCATATATGCTAGGAGCATTAATATCATTATATATGGTATCTCCATATTTTCAAAGAAATAAATACTATATATATCCATATCTAATTATCATTTGAATATCCATCATCCAAAAACATAGGTGGTTGCTACTGCTTGAACACAATTGTTAGTCCTTCCACTAACGAGGCAGGTCATGGGTCTCCCTGAATGGTCAGTATAAAGTGCATAAATATCTCAAGTAACAGTGCCTCATCACCCATATGTAATACTATTTCTATTTCCACCTCTAACACCATATGAAAATCTATTAGAGTCAAATTTTCAACCACATAGGGGGTATTTCTGTCACCACCATCCTAGTGTAGTACTATAGGTCTTCATGGTGGAATATATCTTTAATATCAAATAAAAATCTCATAAAATATATAAAACGAGAAGAACATATATTTAATATATTATGATTTGTCAAATAATTCTTATAAAATATACACACCCCACTATTTACATCTAGATCTTGGAATGGGTAATGGAAATGACCCTATAAATCACCAAAGACAATGATTTAAATCCAGTTTAAAGATGGTTCTAGGTCAATTTACCTGTTTTTAATTTTTTGTTTCATTTAAATTCATATTTTTTTAAAATTGTATTTTGAATTGTTAAACCAAATGGGTCGCCGCATTCAATCTATAAGGTCCCATAAACCTCATGAACTAAGCTGTCACATCCACTTAATCCAAACAATAACATGTTCCTATCCATGAAACCAATGGTCTATGACTCAATGTGACATAATTGTCTTCATAGGGTGTATGTTGTAGCCTATGTTAGAAACCACTATATAGATTATAGAATGAAACCTGAGTAAAAAACTAATTTTTCAGGTACTATCACAAATCATTATCAAACAATAATAATTCACCAATGAAACCTATAATAATTCAACCTAATCAATAAATAATTCCTATATTACATGGAATGATAAAAGGAATGTGAATATGGTAAAGTACCTAAAATGATACATGAGTTCGCGCGCCCGCATCCATCTATCCAGGAATATGAAAATTAATTCATAATAAATGCCAAACCTCAAGTGCAACACCAAATGACAGAATCATATAAACTATAATAAGAGAAATCTCGAAAACCAAAATTTATATTCCATGTAATTTGTGTTTTTCATCTATAAGTGTTAGGTAATCCAAGAAAAACCTCATCACCAACTTCCTATTCATTCTTAATATAATATCTATACTCCAAAAATTTGAAATACAGTACTGAAAATGGATATGAAAACAATTGTAATGTCTTGACTCCTAACCCATTAAATGGGTCCCTGAACTAGTGGGTCACATTACATCAAGCACACCACCCTATATGTCAAAGGATACCGACATGTGGTGGGGGGATGTGGTTTTTCTATTTAGTGAAAATGTTCTCACGTAAGATTCTAAAATAGTGGTGTAAACATATCAGTCAATTATGGAAGAAGACAATATAATAGAACAATAGACATAAGATAATCGTTCAAATTAAACAATAATGAATAATCAAAATAATGATTAAAGTACAATATTATTATCGTGACATGTCTCTGTAGAAAAATTGTAGGACATACATGGAAACATGAAACCAGTAAAATAAATTTATCAAAATAAAAAAATACCAAAAATCACTATCTATAAATATAATCGTGAGCCTAGCTTGTTCTTTTATCCTTTTCTCCTAAGAAATGAAAAAAAATCACCTTTTACTGGGCACTTTCAATGGTCCATACCTGCATAAATCTTGTATGAATTGGTACCCAATAGTGTTTCAAATAATGTGTGAGATAACAATCAGTATTCTATAACTAATAGTGTATATAAAAGATCTAGTCTATGTAATATAAACAGAAGTAGTATGAAATATATTACAGGTTTAACTATAGTAAAAGTAAAGGGTCAAATGAAAAATTAGACATGTACATCCAAACATGGATCCTTGTGATCATTAGTCGATCTTCTATAATCTAGGGAAAATATAAATAATAAATAAACATGTGTTATATATTACATTATAACAACTAAAATCGGATACCTATAGCAGTGTTATCTGTAAACATTGAAATCAAATCAATGACGACAATCTCATTTAATAAAATGTTGAAATACACATCGACCAATTCCATATAATCATGTGTATAAAATCCAAAACTACCATGACTGTCAGACCATAATTATACAGATCTATTATATATAAAACCAAGGTATCTACATCAAGTCCCATGATCAACTTGATGAATACTCAGAAAATGATTGGGTGTACTCCAACAAGAATTTAAAATGTTCATCTCCAAATAGAGTCCATCAAATCTAGATCCAATGGGTAGAACGAATCAAGGAATCCATTAGAATTAGTATTTAATGGATGAAAGTTCAAGAAATCCACTACCATAATCAAGATTTATGGAGTATAAATTTTCAAAAAATCTAGTGGGTCCATGATTCAAGGATCTCATCCAAGGAATCCACTACTTTTTTAATTAGTAATAACAAATCATATTACATATCATAGTTATATAAATTCCATTAATTCATTCATCCCATTTACACTTTTTTCATTTAAATAATTAAATCATTTATACATAATGTAATCACTTTTCAAGGAGGTGTAACCTTCTCCTAATCCTTCATTCAATTCTCAATAAATTTATCAAGGCTCAAAAAAACAAGTGGGGATCTAACACTCAGCCAATGGGGTGGTAAAAATAGTCATGATACAACAACACACCCCATGGGTGGCCTAGTTCGGACATAAATATCTAATGATAAGAAAGGTATTAATTTGTAAATATAACCAGTTCTCATTCATTCTATTCATTCATTCTATTCATTTTAAGGTAGACGCTATATATTTTTGTGAGTCACAATATAAACAATTCATATAAACAAAAAACCTTGAATAAAGGGAAAACCCATCTACTGTATACATGGGGTAGAGTATTCATCCAGTATTAAACTCTAATTTGGTCCAAATAAGGAAAAATTTACGAATAGAAAAAAATAGTAAAAATAGGGGATATTTTAATGAATATATATAGTGTACCTGATGTCATTTAAAACAACTAATGTAATTATAGTAATGAAAAATTACTAACATTGATCCAATGATACAAATAGTTCATTAATCCACTTCTATATTTAGTTGTTAAACCATATCCTAGATTTACACTTCCACAGAATTCCGAAAGGAGAAGGATGAACTAGGGAATTATAATGGAAAGTGGGGTTTGATTTTTAATTTATGTTATATAAAAATATTAAATTATTACAATTAAAATTGTATCCAGGGTTTGGAAGCATGGTTGTCCAAATATTTTCCCAACATTATGACATTCTCTGCCCCATGGTGGGGAGGGGGGCTCACACTGTTTATTCACACGTTTTGGGGAGAAATGTGAAAAGTGTTCCTTTAACCTATTAAGATAACATTTGATCTCCCAAAATGGTGTGTGGACATAGTTACGTTGTTTCCTAATACTATAAAGCCTCTAGCTTCCCTCTTTCTATCCCCACATTGTTTCTAAAAACTATGTCACCTGTGGCTCACAGTTTTATCTAATTGTGTATCCTAGCAGTTTTTCTTCATTAGTTAGGCTTCAGGATCTGAACAATCCCTACCCCCCCAAAAAAACTCACATTCACTTAAAATTAATAAAAAGTATGCCAAACCAAGGACAACAAATAATAAATAAAAATATACATAATTCAAAAGAAAACTCAAGATCATATATTACATTCACATAAGTCAATTTAAAAATCGTCTAAATAACAATAATTAAATTGATAAATTAGTTTATAATAACTTAATGTAGTGAAATTCACTAAGATCTCACAAACAAAATTTAGATACTAACAAGAAAGGTAATACTTTTCTTATCTATAAATATATTTAATGGTACTAAATTATCAATGAATCGCTTTTAAAAAATTGTTATTATTTATATTCCACAATATAGTAGTCTATAATTAACATAACATCATATCATATACCAATCACAATGGGTGTTTAATCCTCAAGATTCTATTGAAATCTCATTCCTTGAAACATTAAAAATGGGTTTTTAATTCCTTTTAGCATACGATCAACCTTAAACATATAAACAAATGTCGGTATATATAAAATTTATGTTAAAATCATATGAAAACATATAATTTTCTAAAATTAACAGTATCCTTATTCTATAAATATGTTAAAAACAATTAAATATTTTTCATCAATCCAAAATTGTAGCAATCATTATAATAGATGACATGAATTTATTTTTATAAAATAACAAAGAAAATTCAAGGTTTCCAATACTATTAATGTCACACACCTTAGTATACTAATTATTCTTTATTAAATCAATATTAAGAAATATTATTGTTTAATTTTTCCCTTAATCATATATTCTTTAAAAATATCACCTTACAAATAAATTTTTATTCTTGGTTATTAGTAGCATTCAAAATTATTTTTCAAATCCATAAATACAAACTATTATTAAAAACTACTTATAGGTTTAATGATTGTTATAATAATAATATCCATATTATAATATATATAAAACATAATTCATAAACCAAAAAACAAAAAAACTTTAATTATCTAAAACCTTATTAAACCATTAAAGATGATTCATTATCATATTCCCAAATACTTATTTCCTAAAATATAAAATATAAATATTTTATTAATATTAATTGACATTATATTAAATATGCATCTTACTTGTAACCTAAGAAATAATGTCAAAATTTCTTATTCCATTCATACATCATTCTACATCTCTTGGTAATCATTGGTAAAACCATTACATCAACAATAGTTCCCATTATATTCTCAATCTTTTCATCTGGGATAACATTTTTCAAAATGCATATGTATTCCACCTTTAAATCATTCAACCACCGAATATACCATAGAGAGACCAATATTCTCAACCATTGTGTTAACCAAATATTTCTTTTCTTCTCAGAAATTAGTTTCATTATGTCCTTCTTTTCCACACTCAAAATGTCATATTGTTCCTCAAGGAAATTTAATTGGGTACTTCATCCAACATTCTATATATTTTGGAATGTGAATATTTTTTACATCATAGAATTTATGAAACTCCATCATTCTCTTATTTTGGGTTTCAGAAAACTCACCAATGATTATATTATTAATCATATGATGATATACACGATTTGGAATAATCACAAGGATTATTTTTCAATATATTATTACAAAAGTTTTCATTGTTGGACAATAGTTCCATAAATCATCAAATTTAAAATTAACATGATTCTATTGGGGTTCATCCATTGAATAAAACCAAAAATCATTATATAAGAAATAATTATTATAGTGGGAAACAACATTACAAAGAAAAAATAATTTAAAGTATATCTAAAAAATAACACCTTCTTTTATTAAACATTAGTTATATCCTAGGATAATCATGATCATTATCACAATATTAGAATTTTTTCTTATACATAGACATATCTCTAGTGGTATCATGAATTTTTTCCAATCCATGATTCTAATTGTTAACTAAAAATTTTTATGATACCAACTATATTGAATAAAATATTTTATACATAGATATAAAATTGTAATAAAATAATATTATTTATTTCAAATTATGATATGTGCCTGAATCATATAGGTATAGCCCTTTTGGAAACATAGACACATAAAAAAATGTTTCATAAAATAGCAACATCATCTCCCATGTACTAAATTTTAACTATAATTCTTCTTATACATATCATAAAAAGTACCTTCCTTCATAACATGGGGATATGAAACAGAATTAATGATGATCTCATGTGCTCTGTAAAGGTAAACAAGGGTGACCTCAATGATCCCTGGATAATGATATGAACATAATTGTATGAGAACATGAACTGAGTAATTTAAAATAAAAACCTATTTATAATATATCATAATCTTAAATCATGACATAAGACATGTAAATTCTTAAGATGTGAATCATAAAGTTATCATGAAATATGATCGTTGAGGACATAAAATTTTTATAATACATAATTTTTTAGCATACAAATAAGCATTGAAAAAAATATCATTTATATTAAAGGATAATTTCCATGTGTATCAATGTGGAATGGTTTTAACAACCAACCAATTTTAATTATCAAGGATAATTTCCAACACTATCATAATGGAATGGGTTCAGTCCCCAAACCATCATAGCAGTCAAGGTTCACTCCCAAAACTACCATAGTAGAAAATTTCCTTTACTACTATGGGTTCACTCCCCATTACAATCATATTTATATAATATGAAATAAATATTTATCAATTAATTTTATGGAGATATATTTCCCACCCATAAATATTTATAACATGACCACTATCCTTAGTAATAAAATAATCAGTATATTTGGTCATAACATAACCTCCATACACGTTTATAACATAACCACCATAATTTTATATAAAATTACTATGATTGAATAAAAATAAAGTTTGTAATTCATGGAAATGATCATAAAACTTTTGACGTAACATCATATACAAAATCATTCCAATAATACATATTTTATAAAAACTTCATCAATTCACTATAGCATAACACAAACGGGCTTCCAAAAAATCACATCAATAGATATACTAATCATTCCAATAATTATTAATAAGATTATTACTAGAGATTATTTCCTATTAATCATAAATAATGTCCATATTTGTTAAAAAATATCAAAAATCAATTAAAATATCATTGAAATATTTCTTAAGGATAATAACCTTCCCATTTTGAAAATAACTTCTATAAAACAAATTTATATAAAATATTATTGAAAACAATTTCATTAAAATGATGCAAGGAATATTTTATGGGAATAATTATGAGATTGAGAAATCTGAATGATGGGAAAATATTTTCATTCTGTATAATATAAAATAAAACATTCCTTTCAAATTTTGGGTAAAAAGTCTACAAGTAGCATGTTTCAAAAGCAATAACAAAATTCCAAATAAACATTTTTATGAAAACTAAAAAGTGGGTAAAAAATACATTAAAAAAATAATAGTTCAATAGTAAATTCCTTCTTTAAAATATTTTTAGAAAACATGGATGTGGAATAAAAAAAATTGATACAATAGAGAAATAAAGTAAATTTTTCATCCAAACTGTTTCAATATCTTCACTAAATAAATTAAGAAAAATGAGTGGAAAAAATTTATTTTAGAGATGTATAATAAATATATTGATATAATTAAGAATAAATTAATAACATTTTATCATAGAAAACATATTTTTATACTATATTGATAAACAATGATATTATAATAATAAACCCTTACCACTTTAGTAACGTTTAAATCATAATCCCCAAGAATGAATAAAGCATATATGGATATGTATATCCCATAATTTTCCAAATAATAATCATAATATGAATTAATGCGTATAATATACACAAAAAAGTTAAATAATTGGTGAATATGACATCTCCCCACTAAGATAATTGTTATATGAAAAAATGTTACCTTAGATCCAACAACCTTCAAACACATAAGAGCCTCCTGTAAAATAAATATAAAATTTTTATACAAATATTATACAACCATTATCATATATATCATACACTATATTGTCAAATTATATCATTTTATCCCATATTTATTAACACTTATCTATTAGAATCATTGTTCTAGGTGATATCAATATCATTTTTCATGTGCGTCCTGGTTTTATAGTTTTTGACCTTTTATTTTTATTTTTATTTAATCGTTTCTAGAATTTTAATAATGAAATTAATATAATGTATACTAATTATATTAATTTTTATAAATGGTGATAAAAAAATAATTACAAAATTCATGGAGATGGCAGGTCATACCAATGCAAGAAATATGATTCCATTTTTTTACAGATGAAATGAAACAAATTTAAATAATAAATGTAACACCCAGTGTTTTTATGAATTTTGTATTTAGAAATTTATAAATATTATTTGATGGCTTGGTTTTTCCTCTAAAAAAATTTATTATTTCATTATATGAAACACCATGTTAATAATTTTCTACGTATAACACATATATTTTATTATAGTACACACAACACAATGATTGGATTTTTTACAAAAACTGTTGACTTTTTTCAATAGCATGGCATACACGAAAGATCAGGTTTTACTAAACAATTATATACTTTGACAGTTTTTACATAGAAATTATAACTTAGGAAATTAATATATATTAAATGAATTATGAAAACAATTCTTGGAATACTAGTTATTTTTAAATGAATACAAAAACCAATTGAAATTAAAGGATACATTTTGAATAAAAATAATAATTATTCACACAAAGTGGTTTTATATTAATAAATGAAATTTGAATTTATTAGTGAATGATTTTACTGAATTTTTTTTGTTGTATGTTTTTTTTGGAATTCATCAATATGTATTAAAGGCACAAAATAATAGAATACCCATTTTTATGCTTTAAAAATGCTATATTTTTCTAAAATATAGTTTTTTCAACTTTTTATTCGAAGTATTTTTTAAAAAACAAAAGTTGAAACTTTTATAAATTTTATTTAAATAAATATACTTATTTTTTTACATAATAATATCAAAATTATTTTTGGGGGAATTTTTGTCCTTTTTTTAGAAATGATTAATCTTTTGACATATTCTGAAAATACTGGTTTTTATAGGAAAATATTTTTTCATTTATATACCTCACATGTTGAAAACATTTTTTAGATTATTTTTAAATTTTAATAACTCCATTAAATTTGAAATAATAAAATTATTTATTTTTAAAATTTTTTACATATTAATTATTTATAAAAATATTTTACATATTTATAGGGAATTTTTTTCAATAAAAATTCCTTAAATTTTATAGGTTTAATATTATATTAAATTATGAGACACTTTTTTTTAATTTTTTATAATTTATTCCAAATTTGGATTCAAAATATCTAAATTTACTGAATATGACCCTTTTATTTCAGTTGAATACGAACAATAACCTTGTCAACTTTGTTTCCTTATTAAATGGTAATTTGGGTAGTTTATAATAATAATAGAATGATAAATAGAGTAAATTTATCCTAATAAATGTAAAAATGTTATTGGATGAAGGTAATTCGTCCATTATCACCAAATGATCAAATTTACATTCATTAATTGTCGCATGTCCAAAAAGATGACTTATATAATAAATAAATTAGAGAATGTCACAAAATGTCACATTCTTTATGTCAAAAGTAAAATATGAAGCATTGGTTTATTTAGTGAAAGGGTATATATTACAATTAAATGTATGAAACAAAAAATTCAATGATATAGTTGGAGATACATGAACTCAAGTCTTCTCCAAGACCCACATGGGCACTACCACTCAGTTATACACAAAATGGGGACAATGGTATGTTACGAACAACTCTAAAAGTAAAATTTTAACATACTAAACATTTTTTCAGGATATGAATTTTTTTTTACTTTTTTATCCACCTATTTGAGATTATGATACATAAAAACTTTTATTTAATAAAAATTCAACGATGACACTTTTATGTTTTAAATAATATATCCTTTTTAATATAGGTATACCCAAAAGATAAATTTTATTAAAAATATTGGTCTTAAATATAAAATATTTGTATCCATCATGGTATGGTATTCTTAATTTTTATTATATAAATAATTTTAATAAATAATTACACTACATTGATTCAGTAATTACTTTATTAAAAGAAAATGTCAAATTAATGATAATAAAAAATATTGAAATAAATAAAATATGAGTTAATTTATATAATAAATGAATCATAAATATGTATTTTACCCATTAGGGATATAATAAAATACTTTTTCCGAATTTAAATTGTTGTTTTTATATCGTTAAAATTGCTTGTATATAATAGTGTCAAAATTGGAACTAAATATATTTTATCAAATTAATATTGTGTTAATTTTTTTAAAACTAATAAAACATAATTAAGTTTAAAAATTATTATTATAGGGTTTAAAATGAAATTAATTGTTTATTTATAGAACAATTTATATTAAATATGTAATAATTAGACCCTTATAATATTTAAAAATTTGATATCGTGATTAAAATTTAAGTATGTAAACGAAGGATTAGTCAAAATGGTATGTTTTTATATAATACCATAACATATATAAAATATATTGGTTTATGATAATAAAAATTTATCTCATCTTAAATTATAATCAATTTTACTTTCAATGAATTTGGATTTGTATTGAATTTATTAAAAATAAATATATTTTTTTAAATTCCAAAGCCCCCTCACCTCAATTATAAAAGGGAACCTCCTACGTCTCTTATTCACATCATTTTTAGCCATCATGATTGACCATAACCTACCATTTTCAATTATAAAATTCTATAGACACAATCTAGTGATTATTTTCTTCACAAAATACTATCCCTAGGGTCCCTAAAAGAATATCTAAAGGATTTTTGATGAAAAAGTGTTAATCATCTTTATTTAATTTTATGATTATTTATTCTTCTACGTTATCTAAATGTGTTGTTTCCATTATAATGTAAAAAATATAGTATGAATTATATATTAAGATTTTTTTATGAATATGGGATAACCATATTTCACATTTTTATCAATCCTATGAAAAAAATAATAATTGTGTGTGGATAGGTATGGATTACCATCCACACACTATGGTGTAATATGTTTTCCATAATTACACACTTGGATGGGTTTAATGATGAAAATTATAGATATACATTTATATATGATAAATATAAAATAATATCTCTTATTAAATAAAATAATATACCATCCACTTCATTCCCCTTTCACCATTAATGGAATTATACTGTTGTGTATGACTACGTAGGATCTACGATCTCTACAATGCAATGCGATTGATTTTCTATGATGAACATTAAATAATGATTATATAAATTTATTTAATGATTTAATATTATATATATTATAATAATATTCTCTTTTATATGACATAAATATATCCTATCTATATGAAACGAGCCTTATACGACAAAACATGCATAGGAAAATGAAGCAGTTAACACCCGAAAGAAGGGTAATAATGAATTACTATAAACCAATGGGAGATAGAATGGTATAATAGGATCATATATGATATAATAAATATAACTATTGATCATGAATAAATTTATAACATTAAATAAATGGTTATATTAGAGGTTTAGATATGTACAATGGAAATCAGACCTATGGTGGGGGGATTTGTAGTCTCACATTTATTTATGAATGACATATGACATACTAACTACACCTTTTTTGTTGAATTTATGTTACCCATTAATGAAATATATTATATATATACTTATATTTATGGTTATTTATATATCCATTTTACTATCTCTCATCCTTGGGGTTTACGATTCAAAAAAAATCAGAATATTAATTTTGTCTCAATTTTCCCTCTTTCATATAAATGTTATTTTATATACCTATATTCTTTTACAGGGTGTATATACCACCCTTTTAAAATTTGTATCATCAATATATTTATTTTAATGATATTATATGTTTCATTTAATGTTATTCTCCCTTTGTTAAGAAGTATGAGTTCTATCAAAATCATCTTTTCCAAAACTGATTTAAAATTTGTTTAAATGATCAATTATGAATTTTCTATTAAATTAATTTAAAAATGTATAAAATTATTTTAAAATTTTAATTTTAATTCATTTCAAGGTTATTTTTAGTTAAAAAATTTTCCAAATTTTTTATGATTTTTGAATATATTTTTTCATACCAAAATGAATATTTTTTCCAATAATTATTTCAAATGATTTTTCAAAACCATGTTCCTTCTATGATGGAACTATTTTATATTACATATTTTTTATTGGGGTTATGATTCAAGGATTAATACCTTATAAATTATGTGGTTTTAAATGGTTATTATAAATTATTTATGTTCTTTTGGAATACATATGTATGTTTTTCATTATTTGATGGGTGAGACCTATATCATCCTCTAATATAATGGGTAATGAATTATATTTCATAAGATAATGATTTGAACCAAGATGATGGTATTAATACACTATATTAAGAATGGGAAACCTGATTCACTATAATTAAATGACTATGACTTGGGATGGTTGTCTATCCTGACGAGTAGGTGCAGACCCAATGAAGTTGCGTGTCATGTTTTTTTAATGAGCCTTGACATATAGGGAATGATGTTACATGTTTATGTGTCTACCAAAAATTTCATGTATTATTAATATGATATTATTTCATTTCATAAGATTTTTTTCCCCCATGATTAATGTCTTATGAGATACCTTTATTTATTCCATGACTCATGTATATGATTATTGATATGTAGGATATGATCTTATAATGTTATTCTCATGTTCTCATACCCCTTTGTTCATTATTATGGTTACATATCTCCCTAGTTTACCCTTACTGGCCATCTGATCTCAACCATTTGTTATGTTTTATTTTCCCTAGGCTATAGAATTGGTTTTAGGTAGGGGTACTAAAGGGAAATAACTATGTTTGAATTATTGAATATCTTTCACCAGACAAGAATTTTTTTCCAAGTATTCCAAAGACACTAAAGTAACATAGTCTTTCGACAAGTGTTTTTGTAATGTACAAAAATATCTAAAAATATGGTGTAATGTCTATATATGTTAAATTTGGTATCAAATAAAACGTTTAGATAACCTTAGGAAATTATCATGATAAAACCTTAGTAATAACCCTGTGTTTAAGCCCATGGTACCATCCATGGTTTTAGTAATGATCCATATTTATATAAGCTAAACCTAAGGTGTCATAGAATGAAATTTTATATTTACATTCCCTATATTATTGGGTTTTCCATGATTTATTATTTCTTCTCACACTATTCTTTTTAGGATTTAAGTGATGGATAGAGCCCAGAGGATTCATGTTTATAGTGAATATGATAGTAGATAGAATAATAATTCCAGTGAGAAACCAAATGAAATATGAATTGGAAATAGAATACTTTTAATTATTCCTTATCATAAATCTCATAATCTGATCAATAATATTAATTTTTTTGGGTTTCCTGACCCATATAATTAGAGAAAGATGGAGTTTCATTGTGACTACAAAGGAAATAAATTTCAATTATAAACATGAAAATCATGTGGGAAGAGGCATAAATGAGAATGTTTCATAGTAACTAGATGATGATTTGGATGAGATAAAAAGGAAATGACAAAGTTTTTTAAAATGAGAATTTTTTTGTTACAAAATAGGCAAGGATGATGGTATTTCTAGGGCCTCAATGATAGTTAAATGTTTTAGATGTTGAATGTATGGGGATTATGAAAGTTGATTCAATAAGGGGGAGAGCTCATGAGGAGATCCTGAAAGGTTATATTAGTAATGGTTATTTTTTTATAATAATGACGTGAAAAATACATATGTGATTAGTGAATTGTTATGGAATAAAATGTTTAGGACTAGTTAATTGTTCATGAATATAGTCGAAAGATTGTGTATTTATATATTATAAATCTTTAATAAAGTTATTGATGTAATTTTATGGCATTATATAACAATAAAACTTATAATTATTGTTCCACTATAGTTATTTCTTATATATTAATAGTATATTGTTGCTGATGCTTTTTCTCAGGGGTGCATCATCAATGGCAACACATTGATTGTCTACCCCGCATACCTACATTAAATTTGTGGGTGGTCTCTGCCTCCTTTGGGTGATTTTTCCCCTTGATCGAAAAGAGATGATGGGATATATGTCTCCCCCTCCATCTATTTCCCATTGGAATCTGTCACCTAGTTCGAGTATCCCTTATTTATTAAGAAATACTACATAATGTTCATCTTGATTCCATATTTTGTTGATTGCGGTTAATTAAATTACTTCTATTGGGACATTCCAAATGATCAAGTCAGAGTAGCAGCCTTCAGTCAGGATAGTAGTCATGTTGGTTATTGTTAGCATGTCTGGACGCCGAAATACTGGTACACCTAGATTTACCATTGACATGGCTTCTCACAGGCATTGAAGGTCGAGACATCCCATATCGATTGTGGTGTATCTTATGCTAGAGGAATGTATCTATGGTTTTCCTTGGATTCACATGTCTAACGCAAGGTATTCTGCAGGATTAACATCTAGCGTATATATATTCGATGAATACGAATGTTGATAATAGTGGATCAGATTGGTACATCCCAAGGAGGAAGCACCTGGAGGGTTTACCAAACCGATGGATCAAAACTCCCAATGTGGTTGGACCCCGGATGGTATGCCCTAGAAAGGGAAGGTTTCACACCATTAATTCAGAAATGGATACCAAAAAGGAAGGATGAGAGAAGATGGGTCCCATAGAGAGGGACATCAAGGTTTTCCATTGGGTGGTAATGAACCTCATAGAGGATTCCTATATACACTACATGAAATACAGGGATCACAACCCTTTTAGTTCAAAAGGATGATGTGGGGATTACACATGGTTAGATTCCAAGATTATGAAAAAGGAATAAATGGTATGAATGGGTCTTAATCCTGGTTAGGAACCCTGAGGGATGACATGTGTTCCCCAGGATGTGGAGGCCTGGGTATAATTAGGATGGATATGGAGGAAATATCAAATGATGAGGGTGGATGGGATGGAATTGAAGTGAAGATGATGGTGATGGTCTTTAAGCTCATAGAGGTTTCTTAAGTATCCCAATGGGTGGGAATCATAGTCCATGTAGTTCTGGAATAGGGTGATTTGACACCTGAAGAGGCAGCTTGTGAGAAAAAGAGAACATGGATAGAGGACCTGAAGGAAGTATAACATCTTGGTTGGGACATGATCATCCAAAGACACAATAGCTCACGGAAAAGACCACGATGAGACATGGGTGATAGTCTTGGACCTCAAGGATTATTCCAACATATCCTAATGTCTGATAATCAAAGTGTATGTATTTTAGGAAGGGGAATAGAATTGGGGTGTTAACAATAGACAACAACCTGATGAAATTATGGGGATTATGCATGGTTAGAGGCCATTCATTGGATGGAAACTTTTTTTGGAAGAGTATGGCGAAAATTAGGGCATACACATGGTTTGAATTTTGGAAAAAATGTGACTTTTGGTTGAGGTAGACACAAAAGACAACAACCCACAGACATGTTGTGGCATACACATGGCTAGTAGCCAAGAGGTATTAGAACACCTCAAGAAAGATAACCCTAGAGATGATCCCCATGGAGGGATGATGTCACATCATGAAGGTTCATCACTATTAGGGATCACCATAGTTTACCCTTGGATGCGATTTAACAACAATGAGGCATCCTACATTCCTGAAAGTGATCAAAACCCTTGTAGTTCCTTGATACAGCTTAACATCATGTGGGATGAATAGTGAACCAATGTAAAATTTCTGGTATTGAACGGTGATGGTCTTGAAACTTAGGGATACTTTATATGTATCCCATGAAAGAGAATCAAAGTCCACATAGTTCAGTAAATGAGGTTCATGGGGATTACATTCTAAGGAAACCTATAGTGGACGTCATAATTGATGCATAAAATAAGCTCTCTTGAGTCAAGATCAGTGGGAGAAACAAGAGGCATCAGTGGACATGACTATCACGTAGTGAATGGTGAATCAATGAGGTGTGGATTTGGGCATACACATTGTTAATGGACCAAAGAAGAAACAAGGGCTTATGCGTGGTTAGCAGCCCAGGGAAAATAATATTGGTACATACTCTAGGATAAAATACCTTTGAGGATGTATAGATTTATGAAGATGATATGGTCATCATATAGGGAGAACCCAGTCATTTTTCCTTAGGGCATACACAGATACATCCTGAGGATCCCATGGTGAAAAAAAGTAGAGGGTGTGGGGTAGGTAGAGGGCGCTTAATTCCAACCCCTTTTTAGTCCTCTCAGTCCTCTCCCTCATGTGGTGGTCACAGTTTGACATTGCGTCTGGAGGATATGGGTTCTTGAATGTTAAAATTCCTATATATGGGATGATGAGGACTCTCCCTCGCCCTTAGGATGCACATATCCTATACCAACCCACACGTGGGGAAGGTAAGGCACAAGTAATTCCATGTGTTAATAGGGTAGATGAGTATTTGATATAGGTTTTCCTGTTAGTGTAGTTATTAGAGGATTCAATAGCAATTATCCTACTATTGAAATTCATAATTAGGTAGGGAATCACAACATGAAACACCCCATGAGGGACTAGTAAATCACTATACGCAAGCCTGGGAGGCCACACAAAAGAGGTACACATAAGATTTGGGTGTTCCACACAAGAGGATATTATATATGGTGTCTTAGAGTAAGGAAATCACAAGGATACCGTAGGTAGCGGTGTGCGCAGAAATAAAGGATTGTGGGAAATAAGGAAGCCTTCCCACAAGATGGAAGCTTGTGATCATAATTGGAATGACATATGGGAAATATTTCACACAAGAATGATATTTTGAACGCAACTACCATAGAGTAAAAGGAAATTGGTGAGGGTCAAGTCATAGTGGGTCCATATGAAGGGGGACCCATAGGGGACCTACCATGCTTTATATAGTATCATAAAACAAAGGCATTCGCGTGATCATGGAAGGGGTCCTCTTTCCCACACAGGAGAAATGGTTCTACTTTTAGAATGGTACCCTGATGTGAGGGAGTAATCTTATATTTATAGGAAAAAACCTCAGTGGTGATTGATAAGGAGGTCTGCATGGAAGTTGGTATTTGAAGTCGCATTGGGAGATAATGAATCTTGTGCGATTATCCATTTTCATGCATGCTGACATGATTACTTTAGCGCAACTATCATTTCCATTATTCGAGATCACAACATAAAAGAACTGATTTGATGCCTCATTGGGATAAAAATAATCAATCGCAATGATTTAAATCTTGTCTGAAAGAATCTAATCATTCACACCACACCACTCTTCTTCGTCGGATAATTCGATGACTCAAAATATGTCTTTCAATTTTCTGATATATTCCCTTTTATGGCCTCAAATGAAATTTGGCACAAAAAATTCCCCCTTAAAATCGAAGCTGAAAGGGAACTAGATGGTCCGGTTCTAAGGAAAACATTCACGTGAATTACTCATATTCGATGGTGCATATAAAAAGGGAACATTGTCGCATAGAAAACATCCATGCACAAGAAATACATGGTACACACATATATATAGGTTGGGGAAAGGCTCCACACCTATAACCAATTTTTCTCTGGTGTGAAAAGGATTCCTTGTTTATCATAAAATATCTTGTAATAATTTGGCGCCTTACACGCAACCTTTAGTTATTTCACACCACTACCGAATCTTGTGAGCTTCTGATTTAGATGGAATTATTTCACACCTATAGTCTATCATGCATGAAACCACATAACATAGCCTCCAAAACTCCTTTCTTTCATGGAATACAATTTCTGAATTTAAGGCCTGATCGAAATGGTCGGTGAATAGAATGATATTGCATGGGAGGTATCCCATGATACCCAAAGGGATGATATCATCACGAACCCTCATATTATTTATGAGAGAATGTTAGTATCTGATAATAAAATAATCTCTGGTATGTTAACATAGGCTCCAAGAGATTATGTTATTATTGATAGCCTCTCGCTATGGATATTTGGCCTTTTGTAAGAGGTTGTGATGCCTGGTTGTTAGATTGGAACTCCATAGTCGTGGGTGACGTGATAAGATAACATTCAATGGTTCAAAATCACAAACAACATTCACCTTATTAAGGAAACTTGTGATATAGTTCTTTACGTCCTGAATTCAAAAACTAGTATTGTTGTGGGAAGAGAGCCTGTTGTTGATGAATTTTTAGCTCACTCTGTGATCACCTTAATGGGAAACCTAACTGATGAGGCCATGGACTAGCAGGAACAGAACATTAGGTATGACGAAAACATTACAAATTAATGGGAATGTTTGTACTCGGTAAAACATACATTCGAGGAGTTTTGGGTGAAACATCAACACATCATGTTGTTCGAGGCTATGTGGACAACGCAGTTCATCTTCTACGATTATAAAATCATGGTGCCAGAGTTGTTCATCCGGGGGTCCCCGGACATAAATACTTCCCACATCCGAAATGGGGAGGTCGGTATTAGAATTTGGGACATCCATTCTATTAGGGGAATTCCCCTATATGGGTATTATTACGACGAGTTTCTTCTAATGGATAGCATTTAGGGATCCTGGACACATACCCCCATTCTGACATGGCATTTGATGGAGATGCCTAACGAGAAGTTAAAAATCATGTACTCTGGGAACAATATATCATATCCATGATGGATCATCTGATTTCATTAGTATGAAAAGTTAGTAAAGATGCTAGGTCGATGAACCATTGAATGAACATGTCGTAGAGGGGTATGGTAAAATCATACTGGATGGTCATATAGGAAGGCATGTACCAATCATGGGGCTTCAACGTAAATGATATTAGGGACTCGAATATATGATATGTTAGGATCCTTAATACATTCTATAATGAGTGTATTATACTAGGGATGGAAAATGGAATGGAGGACTTCCCATGGACATCGGTGATGGATGTTATCACGACAACTAAGAACAAGATCAACCTAGGAGTTCCTATCATGTCCAAAATATACAACATTCTAGGGTGCATTTAAAGAGGAAGAATGGCTAGGAGAATATGTGGAAAATTTCAGATTATATATGGATGGTGTATAGCTCATTGGGTGGGTGTGACTTCAAATATTCGATCTTCCCTAAAGGTGATTGGATGCGATCGTCTCTACAAAAGTTTTCTAGAATTTGTCCCTTGATTCTTAATGAGGAGGGGATAAAACTCCATTTCAGAAACCACAAAAAAATTAACATCCACTACTTTTGAAATCTAGTAGGTAAGATGGTGGATCATTAGAAACTACCTCTAGAGTATAGGGAATATCTACAAAGAATCAGTGGGGGTTTTTTAGTATCCCATATCGATGGGAAAATATTTTGCAACCCTTATGTTCCTTCATAGTTCTCTAGTCATCTGAGGTGAATATAGAAGATTCCAAATAAATGGTTCACATAAGAAAATTAGGAGTGGAATACTAGCATCATTATTTAATTTTGGCTCATTTTTATAACTATCATATTTGATGATGTAATTACATTCCCTCTTACTGATATCGATGCTAACCTATCAATAGAGTCTGTCGACCATTGTGTGGAAGCATATCTGAAGGTGATTCTATGGACACACATTTTAAAAATCAAGGTTTTGAGTTTATATCCCAGGCTATGAGAGATTAAGAGAGTTTTTGTGTGGGGGAGTGAGACCAGGAGCCATCCAAGTGGCTAAGAAATCAAAAGCCAGAACCTTAGCATTAGGAGCACCACAAGTTGCAGTCACACCTCTTCCCTCTAAAGAGAGGTGGTCTTTTGGGAGACCTCGTGGTCTAGTTAGTGATATCTCAGGTAAGAATATAGGCTACCTACTCCAACCAATTGTAGTAATAATTTTACCTAATCTCTGTCCAGCCAGGATATCCCTATGACAAATAATGATTTCCTAGGTCTTACTGCAAAAATTGACACGAGATGGGATCTAGCTGCCAAAATATGGGCTCATTCAGGTTAATAACTACATGTAATTTCACCAGTGATATGAATATCTAATGTCCATGGATGTATATATACAGCAATAGGGGATGAATCAAGAGCCACATCTCTTACTGAAAGTGATGCTCATCCTGGAGCACAATCCATAAGAACTGACATCTGAGGACGATGACAATGATGAAGAAGTATAAGATGATGAAGAAGAAGAATAATAATAAGAAGAATATGAAGATGATTACAATGATGAATCGGATGTAGAAGAGTATGAAAGTGATAAGGATCTTATATGTTAGGGTTCCCAAGAGATAGTGGCCCATTAGAGGATCCCATGTGAGAGTAGCGAAGTCACATGCTTTGACAAGGAACTGGCTGAACCACTGGAAGAAAGTATCAAGTCTTATCTTTCCTATCCCTTTCAATTTTCATAACTAGGTTCTAGTAACTAAAATATGCCTTGATCAAGATCATATTAGAATTATGGATTAGTAAGTTCCCCATATGGGGTAAAACAATGCACTGATTGATGTGGAAGGGCATCTCCATGGGCATGTATCGTGGATTGAGAGAGGTGGAGGTCTGACCATGGATAAGCATGAATTAGGGGATAAATAAGACCTCAGTTTCTCAGGATATTCACTCCATTTAGAAGGAGCTGTTGGTGATGACCTTAGAATCCCAGTTTTTTCATGTCGTCTTGGAGGAGCTGGGGCCAATCATTGAGTTAACAAGCATTGAAGGATCTCCCATGTTGGCTGCTCCTATAGTGACTCAGGCACCTGATTCTATTGCTCTTGGATCTTATATATCTCAAAATTTATATACACCCATCTTTTATCTGAGAACTCATCTGACCAAGGTACCAATTATCTATGTAGTGATTTTAATATTGTAGGATCAAAAAACTAATGATGTCAAAATATTTAAGGGTGATCCGCTAGTTATCATGCTAGTCTATGAGGAATTTGGCATTCACACTGTTCTAGACCTAGAACCCATTATGAAAGAAGTTTCATTCAAAATTTCATCATTTTTTAGGGTAGAGATTGAATCTTAAATTTTTGAGGACTTCAAATAAGTAATGATGGGAGAGTCAGAACCTTCCACTAAACTCTTTGTTGTTTTCCCTATGTACAGACCTACATATCCTAAGGATATGGACAATTATGACCATGATGTTTGTGAAAGAGAGTCACACGATGAAATTAAAGGAATGAAAACGAGTCAAATTATTCCATGATAAACCAATGGTCGAGTGACTTTGTCATATGGGGTCACATCATGAGTAGTTGCACTTTCTCTGCACCAGGGTGGTGAATTATAAACTTCTTAAGATGATGATCCATGATTATTTGGAAAAGAAGATTCCAGATATTAGTCAATTTTACAACGTTTTCTTGTGCTTCAAAAAATCTATGAATATTTTGAAGAACTATGAGGTTGATAAGGAGGTCTGACACCTTGAAGGGAAGGAGAATGAATGGTTTGTGGTCATTGCAAGACAGTGTGATATCGCTGAATGACTGAAATCCTAGATGGCAGAGGCCTTGGAGCAGGTGATATTGAAGTTCAATTAAATGGAAGATCTCTAAGCTGAGTGAGAGTGAATTCAGACTAGAGATAATGTGCTCCACTCCACATTTGTTCATGAAGAAAGGGAGAACATGGATCCAAAAACAACTCTAGAGGATATAACCTAGAAGGTGGTTGTACTGAAGTAGTCCATTGAAGTGGATGATCCATAGGGGATGTGTTTTGGCCAAACTGATGAAACATATTTCCCAATTTGTTTACCTAACCTTGAACTGTGTGTAGGGATATATTGTTTTCATTATTTTTTTAATTAGTGAATCTCAAACCTAACTATGAAGCAACTAGTGATCAACCCCAAATATCATGTCAGTTATACCTAGTGTGAGAAACAAGGGAAGACTGTATAATCTTCCATTTTATGTATGAGACTTCCATCAATACATCAAATACTCAGGGTATACTATTGTTAATTGATATCTTAATTTATATGGGTGGAGAGTGGTCATGACTAAAGGGAAAGGTTCCCAGAGCAACCATCTTTTCTTTCTCAACGTGTTGTAGTGCACGAATGGGGTAACACTAGGGGTGTCAAAATCCATCCGAATAAATTGGAATGGTAGGTTTGGGTCATGGTTCAAAAAATTCATAACATTGTGACAATGAAATGACAATATAAGATACCTACTGATCATATTTGACATGCAATACCTATATAACTATCTTGAAATGGGGAAAAATCAAAGTAGAACCACATACTGCATTCGAAAACACTAAGCCTTACTCGAAATTTTGTCTGATGAATTACACAATATTCGTCTAGGATGGTAGGTGGGCCCAAAATTTCATGGGAACATACCTTTGGGAAGATACTTTTGATGTCAAAGAGGATATGGATCCAAATAAAGGTCTCACAATGCATGGATATAGAGTTATTGCCTGCTCAATGTTTTTCCAACACTCTTGAAACTTCATCACCATGAAGAAAGCACATTGGATGAGCGTATCAGTTTGAATCAATATAAAACCTCCATATAGACATGACCTCTATAGTGAGGACCTATATTTTCTTTTCGTTTTATGTCATGAAAATGAGGATGATAAACTTGCAGTTTAGCATCATACAGTTAGGATGATGCATGAAATAGTTTCTTGCCATATGACCAAGATGTTGCACATAATTTAAGGAAACATTGTTCAGACCATGGCTAAGAGTTTAATGTCATGTCACATTGTTCGGGGACTCCTTTTTTATGGTCGTAGAGTTTGGACAATGATTAGTGGAAAATTTCCCAAATTGTTAATGAACCTAGGGATGGGCCATAAATTGAACTGTCCATGAATTTTTTACATATCCTAAAATAATGGGAATCAAGCCATATGTAGTTCTTTTAATTCCATGAAGTTTAACATCAAGTGGTGTGGATGAAGGTGATTCCACCTTATAAAAAGGAAATACTATTGCGTCTAGACCCATGATTAATGATCTGAGCGTCATTATGTATCCTCTAAGGATGTGGATCATGTCACACATAGTTCGGCATTTGTTCCACCATAATGGTTCGACTCATGCATAGAGAGAAGATGGCTTTTATTTATCATGTTTTTTATTTTGTTTAGTACCTTTTTTGAGGTGACCAGGACATGATGAAATATCTAGAAGCTACTATGAGAATTAGGATGAATGTAGATGTAACAAGTGGCATGGATAATAACTAGTACCAAGAGTGATGTTATCTCAATTAATAATACCAGAATTATATGATATTTTCGTCGTGCATCCAGGATGATGATATCACAGTTAAAGGTTGTATGATAGGACCATCCTAGGAGGTTTAACATCAGGCAGTAAGGACACAATTGTTAATGTCATGTGGGATAAGGAAACATTATTTAGCTTCATATCACATGGATGAAAGAGATATTGGTATAAGGTTGTAAAACATGGATTGAATGGATGCATAGTCCTATATGTGGGTATCACATTCAATGACTCATAAGTCCATGTGATCCATGCTTGGTGTGGGAAATGATGAGTGATTTTGGGATTTACCAATCATAATAGACTGTAAAAGAGTGATAGGGGGAATACTAGCAGGGAAAATCCCAACCATGACAACATTCATACTCGGTTCATAGGGATACACAGATAAACATCAGTAGTGTTGATAATCATCATGGACAATGGGGGCATAAAGATGTGAACAACAGTGTTTGATATTTGGGATGCAATGAAAGTGGAATGATGATAAGGGATAACTATTTACTGAATTTGAAACAAACCATTTTTATCTTCTGATCTGTGATGGGAACATACAAATGAAGGTCATTCACTCACCATATTCTGAAAGCTGGACCTATCTCAAAATTTCATTCGAAGTCCATTGGGACAGTGGTATAAAATATTTAGTGATCTATAAGGATGATCATCCATACGGTTAGAGGGGTCCCTTCAGATGTGAAAGATGATTGAAACCCCAAATAAAGGGACACATGGAGCATGGACCTACCCATGTTGTTTATCGTCATGCGTTAAGGATTAATGAATGATGGGATACTATCAAGGGAGGTAATTGGTGAGGATGAATATAATGGCAAACTGAATGGATTCAATGGATGTCCACACCAAACCTGCAATTTGGGTAGAAAAACCCAGACCTGGACAGGGGCAGACAAGGTTCAAAATTATAATGATGGACCTACCAGAAAAGTGTGTGGATGTTTCTACATATCCCAAGAGGGTAAGAATCAAGCCACACATAGTTCTAGAACATGGCATGGTAGAGGGACAATGCCAAAGGGGGAACACCTTCTCAAATGAAGATATTATATGGCTAGGGAGTATATCATTAAACAACCTAGATATAAAAATTTTAGATTAACATCATAAGAAAAAGACATAAAATATCTTTGTTTACCGTCAAAGAGCTCAGACCAGAAGGTGAGACATTCAAGTTAGAAATATGTATCATAGTTCTATAAAAAATATGTTCTGACTAAGGACCAAATAATTCAACACCACATCCCATATTATTAAGAGGAAACATACACAATGATTAATGTATTGATGCATGTTTATGGATTCCTATTTTAACATTTGATCTCCTTTTTTATTGTCATGGGGTTTAGAAAAATGGGCATTGTGGTTCTTCCATGTGGGTAAAAACCAAAAATATATCCCTAACCCCATGTGATCTATTATCTATGTGGGAAAGAAGGGTAGAGAATATCTTTACAACACATGTAAGTACACGGTAGGGAAATAGAGGTGCAGATTCAACGATAACCCCATGTAACTAGTTCATCCTCTCAATGTGAAATGGTGTAATGAGGGATTACATTGTGGGTGTCAAAGTTCTATTGGAACATAATGTAGTGTAAAGGGGTTTTTAACATGAGATAAATAATTAGTGTGTAATGTGGATGGATTAATTATGGAGGATAAATATTGTCCGTATTCGAATCGCAACATCCATATCGTGTGACCTAAAGTAGGAACAAACATCTGAGGGTTGGATGTTGTCCATCATCGAAATAAGGAACCTATCTCAAAATTTCATTCGAAATCCCCCAATGTGTAGGCCTAAAATGTTAGTCAAGGAATATGTATGAGAATCCATATATATATTGGGGTTACTTTTGATTGTAAAAGTTGATGGAAACCAAAATAAATGTAAATTTGATTCCTGTAAATGGATCAAAATCATGTCCATGTCAAATCCAACACTATAATTCCTAAACCTCATTATATCTGAGAACATTGGTGAGGCATGATAGAGGCTAGGGTGTCCATTTTAGAGTGGATGACTTGAGGAGACGAGTATAGAAAAAGGAAAAAATAGTTCGATCAACTAGGAGTTGGACCTAATGATAAAGTGATTGGGCATTCCTACATATCCCATAAAAATGGGAATCAAGACACACATAGTTCAAATCCTCCATACAGTTTATCATAATTAATTAAGGATGGAAGATTTAAAGGTTTCCCTAGAGAGGAATGTTTATGCCATGGTAGAATAACTCGATGTGAATAAGGAAAAAAGATGTACACATACCACACCACTCAAGATCCTTAGACAGAACCCAGCCCAAGTTGTCAGATATGGAATAGATGGGCCAGATGATAGAACCTAGGAAAACATGTATGGGCATCCCTTTGTATCCCATAATGATGATAATCACAAAAAATGTAGTTCTAGAAATTCTGACCATTTTATCTTCATTCGGTATGGATGAAAAGTGTAAGGTCTAGATTGGGATGTGTGAGGATTTGTTGAGAAAACAAGACATGATTGAAAAAAAGGAAGTAAACAATGTATTATGCACCCCCAAGAGGGGAACCAGGCCAAGAGTCTATAATATGGGGAAATAAGAAATGTGACGTGTAGTTTTAACATCTCACGAGATGGAGGGACACTTTCCTTTTATGGTACTGAAAAAGATAATAAATTACATGTATTTTAATGTCTTCGAAGAAGGATAGAACAACTTAACATCATGTGGGATGGGAGTGATCTTAGATTAATGTTATAGAACTCAGACCATGAGTTGGGCCACAAAGGCTAGAAAGGATGAGGAACATAGGTCTGGACCTTGGGACAACATGTTTAGGCATTCCTACATATCCCATACTATTGGGAATCAAGATTTACGTAGTTCTTAAATATCAATTTAGTTTTAACTTCATGTGCTATGAACATAGAACAAGGTAGGTTTTATTATGTGAGACACATGATACAATTGTTGCATACCTAATTTGAATATGGACCAAATAAGTTCACCCTAGACCACATTCTCCTAAAAGGAATCATAGTTTGTAAGACTTAAAATGGAAGCATTTAGGATAGACCTAAGGAAAAAATGTCAAGAATTCTGATGTATCTTGTGAGTGTAAGAATCAATCCACATAAAGTTTTGATATTGTATATATTTTAACATAATGTGGTACGGAATAAAGAGATCATAGAATAAGGTTGTAGAGATCAGACCATAAGATGCGCTTTTCACTAACAATTTACCATCATGTTAGATGATGTCTACCTCATGAAAAGTACAACATTAGGAGTTTTTCATTGGTGGGAGGAGTAATATGCTCACCATCAATGGATACTAGAGAGTATTAACCATTTGGGTAAACCTTGGGAGTGATATATAGTCCCTCCCATTTTAGCTCCAACATTGGATGATTCCTTCCGGGTATCAGAGGTGTTCTCAAGGCCAACACCATGTCACCTTGAAGGAAAGAGTGGGTATGATTTTTTTTGTTGAAAGCTCTAGATATCTTGTTCTAGTGTCTATCCAGGTTGGGAAAAGCAAAAATCCTATTCTCATCATGAAAATTATATTAAACATATGGACATTGGCTACTTTTTCTAATTAATGTTTGTCATAAAAAGTTAGTAAAAGAGACAGTAACTAAATCTCAATATGTAGGACATCCACTATTCCATACAATAAAGAATATGGAGCCACCTGTGTGGAACTATGAGCCATTTTTCATCAATCCCAGAGATTTTTGGGGAGTCTTTTCAACCAACTTTTAATATTATAACCATGAATCATTGGATGAAAATTGAAGAGATTCATGTTGAATGCCTTGATCTTCTTGTTTGCATTTCCATGAGAGAAGGAAGTATGGTTTGACTAGATACAACACTTGGAATACAATTTCTTCATATCATATATATAGAAGTTTGTTTCATTATCACTGATAATGGAACTAGGGACTATACATCGATGGATGATGTTAGATCTCACAAAACAAATGGCATAAAGGTCCTTGAATTCCTTGATCAGAATTTCCATTCCCACATGGAATGAAAATTTTTTGTGGTTAGGGTAAACCTTCAATAATGTGATATTACTAGTAGATATGGCTCCATTAAATCGACTTCCTAGACCGCAAAGGGATAAGAGTATTATGTATTATGAAGAGCCTCTGGAAACTGAAGCACAAAATTAACATGGATTTGGATCACATGGAACCTCTTGGAGAACTCGATATAGTCACACTCCCTGGTGGGCCTGATGTAGCCCAACCTTCATATCTAATGAGAGAGTTTTAACCCATCAGGATGATCTCTATAGGAACTGCCATGAACATCCTACAAATCTTGGGATATCTCATCTCCTTGAATGCAACTGTGGAGAATTCCATCAAAACCGCATGTGTAAAGGATCTGTTCAACGTTGGGACAACAGATGATAAAGAACTACACTGTGTGATGATGGGTTATATCACATTGGCTCAATCCATTCAGATATTTTCATTTTGGAGGTACTTGAAAAAAGGAGTTTTCCAATAAGGTGTATCTTCTTATATTGTGGTAGGGGGACCTAGAGGTCATGATGTGGATGCACCGGTGGTAATATGGCCTTTCTTTTTGCTATCATCATGTTTTGGAGTTATGAGAGTGATGAATCCTTGATACGTCGCATGGATGATAAAATAGTTCTTGTCATGCTCTGCAATATATGTGGAAAGGATGGCCAATACCATGATCTATAGTTTTGTGACTGGGGAACATGACTAATCTCTAGCATAGAAGGGAACTGGGCAATCACCTGATGACTACGCTCTAATAGGGTAATGAGTCCTATATGTTTTATGACGTAGTCATCATTGATCTACAGGATGATTAGTTCATAGTCCCTTTTCACATATAGGTGGGGAACATCAGTCTCATGGTCTAGTTCGAGAATAGTTATTAAGGCCTGATACTCTTCCCAATTGTTAGTGTAACCTTCTCAAAATAGGAAATGAATAGGGTAGGATATCTTGTGTAGGTGTGGTGAAGATGATACCTAGGCCTACCCTATGGTGTTTAGTACCATTGTGTAATATTTTTGTTGGGATTCAGGATGTTTCATCGAATTTCATCTTTTAACGATGCATGGATTAATCCACTAATAGAATGGACTCATCTGGAATGTAAAGGTCCAGGGACTACCCAGTAGGGACTGGATGGGTGGAAAGAATGTTTTCCAGTGCCTGACCTTTTATAGATTTCTTCAGAATGAAACTATCACTGAACTACTCATGGATCACTGTCCAACAATCTAGATGTCCTATCAACACAACGAGGTTCAGAATGTACTTCCATGGGTCTATAAGAGACACTAGGTATATATCATTTGTTATAGGTGATGTCACAGTTTTTGGATTATGAATACTAGCACAAGGAAGCTCTTCTAGATATAAGAATTTCTTGTCTCCATATCCAGGAGCATGAATCTAAGATAGTATAAACTATTCTCTATCACATCATTGTTCATCTTGGATAGAAGAGCTCTGAGGGACCATTGCAAGATAGTCACCTAAAAGGCTATTGGGTTTCTAAATATTGTTAATAGTAGAAGCGGAGGCTGTAGCAGCTACTACTTGATCCTTTCAAAAGTGTCCTAGTTCTATTCATCCAACTAGTAGTCAGAACATTTCTTCCTGACTCAATAAAATTCCATACACTTGACATCCATATTTTCAATGAATCAGCATATGTATGCTACATGGCCTTGAAAGTTAGAAAGATCCTTAATGTTTCTCAAAGGAGGCATCTAACTTATGGCCTTGACCTTCTTGGGATCGTTCTCAATGCCTCTATATCTAACAGTATATCGAGAAACATTCCCTATGTATCCTCAAAGACACACTTCATGGGGTTCACCATCAAATGGTGGGCGTATAATAAGTTGAACTCATTCTCAAGATCTCTGAGATGGTCTTAAATCTTGTGGGATTTGACCGCCAGATCGTCCCAAAATCATTCCACCGATGTCCAAAAAATTTGGTTGAATATGTGGTGCAAGATACGTAGATAGGTAGAACCAACATTATTCAAACCAAAACACATTACATGTTAATAAATAGTAACTTGTGGTGATCTAAATGCATTAATATCTTCATCATTTGGGGAAATTAAGATTTTATTATATCTGAAATACCATTTCATGATAGAGAGATCTTAGAATCCAACAATAGCATCGATCTACAACTATGTCCCAAGAAGTTAAATTCAACCTTCAGATAGTGATGATTGAGATCCCATAAGTCAATGCAGACTCTGATCTTTATGTTCTTATCTCTGGAAAGAATAATGTTGTCTAACCATCATTGATTCTTATCATTCTTGATGTTGTTAGATTTTCTAATCTTATCAACATCGGCCTCAACATTGGAAAAATGAGATGGGTGCATCGTTTTGGGAGTTTCTTTGAAACCATGTTGGCTTATCAGAAGACCATGGTTTTGGACGGTGACCTAAGGATCTAGTCCTAGAATCTATTTGTAGCTCTAGGCGAATACATCTCGATGATTCTTTAGGAAATCAACATATTTATGATTATATTCTGCAACATGGTTGCGCCAACCAATGATGGTTTTGAATCTGTCTCAGTGTAACCGTTCACATGTACCAACACATCAATGGTGGTGTAGACACCTTCCTCAAATGTTGGAGGATCATCCTCTAAATCCAATTAATTTCCACTATGAGAGGATCATCAACATGGGGAAATCTATCTGAGCTGGCTAGTTTTCACAGAATGTGGGTGTCAGCCTAAGCATTAGTGGAATTATCATTGGGAGACTCATGTACTATTGAAACCGAGGTGATAAAATTTATTAATGTAATTCCATCTCAGCATCGACCCAATTGTCCATGCTTGATAATATCAAATAAATATTGGTTTGTTGGCTTAAATTGGTTCAAATCGTCCTAGTTAAACAATAAATTATGGTGTATTAATATTTCTTATAGAGAGATAATACCAATACCTTATAGGGGTAAGGGGTTTTAGGATCACAGAAGACTAATTTTTGTAGGATTACAATGTGATCATATTATGTTCCTCGCACCAAGGAATGTGCTTTCCACTTATCACGACGATGAAAAAGTAGTGTCCCATTTTTTGTGTCATAGCATCCAAATTTTTAATTGGGGCATTGTAGGAACCATCAAAGTATGTCTATGGGTCGACCATAATAGTAGCGTCGAAAACATCATTTGCTTGAACCTGCTTGTCCTTTATCCTGTTGTAGTTCGAATCCAAGTAGTGGGCATCACAAGAGGAAAAAGGGGGAAAATAACCTTTTATCATGGTTAGTCAACCATTAAGTGATTACATGAGGATTTGGTGATGAATATATGGGAATGAATTTTATAGATGGAGACTAGGTCTACTCAGCATCACAATGTAGGTGGTTTATTGTGCATTGAGCATGAAATCTATAAAAGAAATTAGCCACCAAATTAGGGTTTTAGGTGGATTTTACCAAGAAGTGTTTTCTCTGTTATAACGTATCCTTGAAAAATTGGGTTAGAGGGATTAAAATTTGTCTTAGATATAACTAGATTGATAAACATCCGTATCAGGATGAGATTGATCCCATAACTTGTGTCAACTAGAAACTGCTGGACTCCCACATCATTGAACTAACCAATGATGTAAAATGGGTGTATGTGTCCCTGTATATGATAAATTTCATCTTCTCCTATGAATGAGATGATGGATTACAATTCAGTAAGGTTGGATTCCTCAACATGGAAGGATTTTGTGGTATAATCCTCTATTTCGAACTGGAGGGGGCTTCTTAAAGCATCTTTGAGAGAAGTTAGGCATATCATCGGATAGGAAGAGTGCCTCAAGAATAAAGGGTTTTGAAGAAATGTTGGGGATTTTCTTGATCACATAATACATCCATTTCAGGTGAACAATCCTACTAATATGTTGTTCTTATATGGAAGGAGGAATGTCATAGGTTATAGGTAGAACCGGTGGATTTGGGCTAATGTCGGGGGTATCTCGCTACTCTCTAACTCAATCTCTAAAGTTGATTATCGACTGATTGTCGAACAACAGTGGTGTGGCCTCACCTATTTGTGACTGGTCATAGCACAGTCATAATGGCTTCTCCTGGTCATGTATAAAAAATAGTGGGGTATTGAATCTGGTGAAATCGGGTGAGAGGAATGCGCATGTTGAGCCCTTCTCTAAGCATGTTGTCTTGTCTTAGTGGCTTGAATGGAGTGTTCATAATCACTGACCAATGAATTTTGATTTTTCATAAACCCACAGTTTCATTGGCGTTGTCATTCACTAAGGGCATTAGGAGGGTCTACCAGGCATTCCTCATCATCAGGAACTATGTTTTGGACGAGCATCTTGATACTGTTCACTGAGGAATATTCCTGGTCATTACATGAGGAATCCTCCATTTCCTAGAATACTCTATTGGAAATCCCCATCTCTGAGGGCATGAAATCGTCAATAATATGGGAAGTTTTTGGTACCTGAATGGGGCTTTTCATCCCCTTATGCTATCTCCACTTCCTTTCCATTGATGGAAAATTCTAAAATGTCAATGTCGATGTTGTAGTTGGGTGTAGAACATTGACTTCAAAATTATCACGTTGATTCAAACGGGAATGAATAATACCACTGGAAAGAGAAAATACCTTGTGTGAAATCTTTTTTTCATACTTCAGAGAGTTGTGTGTAGATACCTTCTCATATTAACCCTCATTGTTTCTATTTGTCATTTCAAACATTCGTTCCAACAAACCCGAGGCTGGACCCAATTTGACTATGTTTTTGTCGAATTGGGCCTAGATCTAGTCCTGGTACACATATAAATACTTGAGAGTGTGTCCAAGGAAATGTTGATAGGGGTAGTAATTGTGGAGATCTGTTAGATATGCCTCTTCGGACCTCCTACATTCTGCGAACAACCGTATTCCTTAGTCAATGGAACATCGGAAATAGCCGGGGATCATAATTTCGTTGAATGAGAAGTTTTGGTTTTCTTGATCTAGGAAAGGGACCCTCATGCCCTGCTATTGAAAAGAGGTCATTACCTATTAAGGTGGTAGAATTTAGTTTTCTCGCTTAGGCAGTGGTGTTGAATTGTGCAGCGACGCCATCCAATTATGAGGTGGGTGATGTTGTGCTTGAGGCTGAGCCTATGGGGTTGGACTTCGACAAGGTTGTGGAGGTAGATCTACCAGTAACAATTCTAGCTGTCTAGTATCCTCTACCTATGAAACAACAGTGGTCTTGGCCTTGGCGTCTCTTCATATAATAGATGCAGGAGGCAATGGGCATTCCTTGTTAGCATGCATCAAGGCTTCTCCTAGGTGTTGAGACTTGTTAGAGAGATCTACAAATTCTCATGGGATGTATTAAGTTATAAGATAAGGGACCAATTATTTATTCACATTCCCCACACACAACATTAGTAGTGGATCATGTGTATGTGTAATACTATGTGAATATTTGAGGCCCTTCAACCTGGAGACAAAGTCTATGATGCACTCATATGGCCTTTTCATAATCATGATGTGGTCAGTGATACTTGTCTTGTGAGTAGTGGAACTAAAATGGTATAAAAACTGCCTGCAATGATCCCCCCATCTAGATATGTACTAGATGGGTAACTGGTTGTACCATACATATGTGGTCCCTTATAATGTATATATGAAGCATCAGATCTTAGTGGCCTCCTACTACACTGGAGTCCCCAACATCGGTCCACACCTTGATATAAACAGGCTGAGATGTTCCAATGGGTCTCATGTCCCATTAAAATCATATGAATTAGAATTCTCAAAGCCCTGGGGTATTGGAATATCATCCACCCATATAGGATATCGATTACCATTAAGTGAAATCACTACCTTTCGAGTCTAAAGATCCTATAGGCGTGCAATAAGAGCGGACATTGGATTATCCTAGAGGATATTTATTTCATTCTGAGGATTCCTTACCACCAATGTGTTAGTAGTCTCTTTAATATAGTAAACAGGCTAAGAGGCTCATGAAGTGGCAGGTGGAATGAGGATCAGATGGAGGAATGACATGTGGAGTAGTAGGAGGAACCTAAGCAGGGTATCTAGGACGATTCTTGCACAGCTCAGGTGGATTTAGAAATACATATTGTGCTCTATTTAAAAAAACACAAGCCTATACTCGGTGTAGATGGGTATGGTTGTCAAGATCACCATGGGAACCATACAAGTGGAGTGGTGTATGCCCCTACTACCCCGGTAACGGGTACCCATAATTTCGTCGTTGTTCCGCTACACATTCAGTAAGGTGCTCACCAAATTTATTTTTCTATTCAGTGAGATGTTAATGCAACTTAATATTTTTAGGATCCTATTCTATATTTTTCACTAAGAAATATGGATTGATGGGATTAACAATTACATCATGCTCTTTACCATTGTTGGGGTCTCCACATAGAGGTAATGACTTGAAATGCTCTCCTAGGACAAGTGTCCGCCTCTACTGACATGTGTGAATTCCAATAGAATATGTTAAGTGTTTTTCATACCATGTGGTTGGGGCATCCTCCCTATAACATGTTTTGACATGCCCTTATAGGTATATCTTATGAATGACCATGTTTACCATTACTATTTCTGGAGGCATATCCTCAACATCATTGGGTAAATCCGGTTGGCATAGGATAAGATCGAAATACAGGGAAGAATAATACCCCTAACCATGGATTCAAAAATGTGGGGAATAAATCATGATTACTTTGTGTAGAATAGGTAATATTTTTATGCATCATTACTGGAGGTCCGAAGATAACTGAGTGATACATGGTATTAAACGACATGATATATGACTAAATCAAAATGGTAGCATTGCTAGTCGATGTTGATGATGTGTTCCTGGATTGTGGGGTAAACCAACCATTGCTGTTGGAGATGGAAATGTGTCATCCCTAAGGTCCATAGAAGTAACATGACATCATCCTTGGTGAGGGGCTTTGCAATATTGATGCTTGATGTTTAAATTTCCATAACATATCGGAAAAATGGTATGTTGTGAAAATGTCCAAAAAACGCATCCAATTTGGCTCAAGATCTTCCCCTTGGTTTCCATATTCATCAATTGGTGGTGGTTGAGGGACAAGTAATGCAACTGAAAAGGAACATTATGATAGTGTAAATGATGGTGGGGAGTATGGTGCACAAGTTGACAAAACACTGCATAATGGGCTCTCTCTCAGGGACGGTACCGATTGTATCACTGCATCCCTGTAGGATGGGCTATAAATAACTATTTCATGTGAAAAGGTTGTAGAAATTTTTGGTGGATCAAGATGGTTCTATTTATCCTTTGGTCCCTATATTAACTCATTTTGGTCTCTTTTTTATGTAGAGATTGATCCTAGTGACGATATAGAGGATTGAATATCAAGACCTTGAAAAGGAGCCAAATATTCATCCTCCTGTTGGTATCTACGGAGGAATATAGGGATCTGGTGAATCTCATGTTCTAGAAAGACATAACTGATACACCATGTTCCTTCCCTAGACCCTAACATAGAGGATTAGATTGAGGGCTCCATCATCGAGTTTCACATTCCTTCAATGTCTAAAAATAAAAAAGGTTTTATTTTGATGTAGCACTTCTCATGATCCTTCTTTTGGTAGTGAAAATATTACCTCTTTCCTTGGGATGGTTCTTTAGTGAATGGTATATCATTGAAACAGAGAAGACCTCCCTATGGATTGGTATTGGGTTAGGGAGGAACTCTGTATGGATGATCTGGGGTACGAGGACCACTCAAAAAAATGTTGAATGAAACATATGAAGGACCTCTGTGGTGTATAGTTCTCAAATAAAGAGGGCCTCAACTTCAACTGGATCTGTTAGTACTTATATGAGGAGTGTATTCGTATTGATCATGATGAACACAAGGAATTACTCCATTTTGACCATTAATGGAGCATAGAGGACATCGGTGGAAATGTGGGGAGGACCATCTTGATTAATATCAATAAGACGAGGAGGACCTTCAGTAAGACTATTGATGGTGGCATGGGGAGGACCATTATGTTGGATGTGAGATCAGGGAGGAAATGCACTCTATTTGATGGTGGTATAGGGTAGACCTTTGTACGGAATTTCAGTTTCATGGGTTGGCCCACGACAGCAAATGCCCACACCAATGACTGGGAGAGTCAACTCAGCTGGCTCGTGCGGTGGCTGGGGCCTCAACCATGACTAGGAATCACTGTGACCCTGATCTATAAAAGGTTTTTCCCCTATTCCATAGTAATATAGATATGATATGTTGATCCAGTGGTGGATGAGGCTTTTGATGATGTAGAATTTGATTCACCAATGTGGGTATTCTCATGAGATTTCTCTCAGCATTGGTGTTGGGTTTTCAAACCAGGTGTGGATGGGCAGGGGTAGATGCCACCTGCTCGTAATCTTATCAGAGTAGCTAGAAACATTCTTGTTGTTTGGTGGGATATATTCTTAGTGAATCCCTATCTATTTTTGAAGCCAGAATGACATATAAATCCATTATCTCATCAGTGTAAGGGAGGGTGTCATAACATAATTATAAAGATATGCTCCTAAAATGATTAATGATAAGAGTGGGGAGAAGACACTCATTTAATGGTCCTGGGGGGAGCCGTGACGGTGAGGCACAAATGCCTCTAAATCATGGTAGGCCATATCCTACATCAGGATGATCCCCTCCCTATTATATCATCTAATTATAATATCTCTCACTGTCCTTTGAACAATTATGGATAGTGAGATGGGGTGTGGGAACCCATTAGTTGTGGAATCAGGTAATGTCATTGTGTAAGTGTAGTCGTGCTAGATTTCCGGCTAGAATTTCCCCTGCCCCTACCTCTATAGGCGTGAGGTGATTGGTTTTCTACAGTTGAAGCTTGAGTCCTACAAATCATGAAGATTCATTCATCAATACATATTGTAGAAAATCAATTCCCAGTGCCCCAACTCATTTAACCATTCATGGATAGACATAAATATACATGTTGAAAACATTTTAGGCTAAGATTCCCATTGATTAAATAACCCAAATCCTTGTCAGTTTCATGTTCGGACCACTATTTTCATGGTGGGACCTAGAACAAGATAAATAGACTTGGGGAAACACATATCTACTAATTTCATGAACACTATTGATACCAATATTATAGAGAATAATTTCATGCCAGGTTCATTATTTCTATTTATGACCCTTTTTGATGGGGTGACCATCGTTGATGGGGATGGACTGATTGTATTCCTTGTATTCTTTATTTCAAATGGTGAGTGGAATCCACCACCTTTATAGGGAAATATTATCCTTGATTGAAACATGATTATGGGATTTCTGTCTCTTCTTCCATGTATTTCTCCTCGGAATTCATTGCCTAGTCTGGGACTCTCTTAAAGATTAAGATAATGTTCATGAAACTCTTCATGGTGACATATATTTGGTGAAAATGGTAAATTAAACTAATTTATTTGTGATTTTACAAATGGTTAAGTTAAAATAGTTACCTATGGTCAGTAGAGTAGTCATGTTGGGAATCAATTCTATTTTTTTATGTTGAAACACCGGTACATCTATATTTCACTACGGTATGACTTCCCAAAGGTGCGGAAGCCCGATGCATCCCATGTCAACTGTGTGGTATCTTATTCTGGAGGCATATCGTCGAGGTTTTCCTTAGATTCCCTTGTTTACCAAAACTATTTCATGAATTAAAAATCTATGAGATACATATCAGACAAATAGAAACACTTATAAGAGTGGATATGACAGGTACATCCCTAAGATGGAGAACCAGGAGGGTTTACCAGATGGGTGGATCATATGAACCAATGTGGATGAACCCAAGATGGAATGTCCAAAAAAACGGATGGGTTCACAAAATGAATATCAAACTAGAAAACATGAAGGGAGGATCAGATAAGATGACCCCCACATAGGGTACACCATTGTTTCCCATTGGTTGGGATTGAACCTCATATAGGAATCCTACGTACATTGTGTGTAATATAGTGTTCAAAACCAACGTAGTTTAAAAGGTTAACATGGGGACTATACATGGTTAGCATCCCAGATGCTGGAAAAGGTAGAAATTGTGTGATTGGGTATTAGGCATGGTTAGAATATTAGAGGGATGACTTTAGATCAACAGGATGTGGTGGCCCATGTAAAATCTAGATGGTTATGGTGGAAATGTCAAATAATGAGGGTGAATGGGATGGAATGGACATGATGATACTGGTGTTGTGATTAAATCTATGAGACGTGCCCTATGTATCCTAATTTCTAGGAATCCAAGTCCATGTATTTCTAAAATGGGGTTACGAGATACTTGAAGAGGAATCTCATGATAAATGGAGGGCATGGATAGAGGACCCGAATGAAGTATAACCTCCATGTTGGTACATGATCATCCCAAGTAACAAAGGCTCTATGGAAAGAACATGATGATACATGGGTGATGGTATTAGACCACAGGGAGGCATACTGCATATCCTAGTGGCTAGAAATCAATGTCCACGTAGATCATGACGGGGAATAGAATCAGGGTGTGCACAAAAGACAACAACCCATAGATGTATTGGGACTTACTCATGGTTAGCGGTCCATAAATAGAGGTACACACTTGGTTTGAAGATTATGGTGAACTATGTAGCGTAAATATGGTTAGAAGACTAGGAAAAATGGTACATGTGGCTGGGGTGTACACAGAGGTGAGAAACCTAGAGAAATTCTGGGTCTTACGCATGGTTAGCATCCTAGAGGGATCAGAACACCTCGAGGAGGTAGACCCAAGAGATTTGTCCCATGTAGGGATGATTTCACATACGGAGGTTGGATCCCTATGAGGTAGCACCAGAGTTGGTTGTTGGTTGGGATTGAAACTCATGGAGGTGTCCTAAATATTTAATGGAATAAAAACCCACGTAGTTTAGAGAGTCATATTAACGTCATATGGGATGAATTGTAATAACCCATATTCAATCAATGTATGGAAAATTTAATTTTTAATCCAACTCCTTAAAACAACCCAAAGTGTGCACCTGTTCAAACTGTTGTGGTTCACAGGAAGCTATAATATTTATTTAAATAATTTTTCGGGTTTTATGTGAAATATTACATCGCACCCTAGTCCAGCTTTCAGGTTAATGTTATTAAAAAATTTTTGAAAATGAATATAAATAAATGAAAAAAAAGAAATTAAAAGGGATATAAAGAAACTGTAAAATAAAATAAAAATGGTTTTCTGAGAAAAGTAAAAAATAATTAAAATTTGAATTATCCCATTTTTATTATTTTATTCCCTTTTAATTCTCATCCCTTTTATTTTATTTATTTCGTATTCATTTTCCTTTTTTCTATTTTTTTCTATTTTTCCTTCTTTTTCATTTTTTTTATTTTCATTATTTATTTTATATTTCCTTCTTATGATTATCTCCTCCCAGTGTCTTAGTGTGCCACCCCAATAGTGCCCCCATAGGTGGGCCTCCTCTTGTCCTCTCCTCCTTCGGATGCCCGGGGTGAATCCATTTCTCATCTATTTTCATTGTTGTCTTATGTGTAGTGAATCTATAGATAAGGATAATGTTATGCACCAAGAATCATAGAATATCAAACACTAGTAGTCATTATATTTTCCATGGATGGTTTTTACTTGATATTTTGGTTTTTCTAATATGATTTGATTTCTAAAATTTTAGGTCAAATAAATGATCTTCATGGAGCATTGGATCCTCTACGGTTACGAGGTGGGGAATCTACTCTCTTTCCCATTATTTGGTTGCATATTCTTTATTGTATGTTGTGTTAATCGTCAGTGCGTACCAGTGATATTTAATTTCACCTAGTTTAATTTAATTTACTTGATTATCATAACTATTAATCCCATGTATGAGATAAACTAGCTTTCTTGAATTGTTGCAACATCGTAGACACCCCTTTGGGTGTTGTGATGTATTTGGTTTATTTTCTGTTATCCCCACATAATCAAATTAATTATCTACATGTGTTGAATGATCTTTTTTGGTTGAGTATTAGTTAAATAAAATTTTTAGCTTATTTTTTAACCATTAAATTTGTTTTTTTTTTCTCTAATGACTTTTCCATGTAACAATTATTATCATTAAGTTAATTTTTTGTGATTTTATGGATTAATTGATTTGACTTTTTCTATCAGGATAGAATGATAATGAATTTTGGGGATCATTGTGGCTTAAATATTCTTTTTGTAATTATAAACGCATACTCTATGATATCCACTTCCTTGAAATATAATGAAACTTAGGGTGGTGAGAAAATTTGGGTTCTGTATTAAAGGCCACACAATGAATCTGTACTCCTGAATAGTTACACATTGCGCTTGGGAGGTGATGTCTTGGGCTTTTCCAGATATGGTTTGCATAGATTTATATATTCTCATTAGTGTTATCAATTCCAAAAGGAAGATTCAAGGACATTGCCATTGAAAAGTTGATACACCATGCCTTGTGTATACATTACCCCTTATGTGTGATAAGAAGATGGAATCATGACAAAACAACACCAAGAGAAATATACAGTCTTTTAGGAGATTTACATGGATGGGCTCAGTGCTATTTGATAAATTGATGGATGTACCATAGAGATACCTTCTGGATGGGCCCAGACCCTAACTCTCAACTTGAACATAAAAAATATTGATAATGAATGAAAGGTTTTTATTGATAATTCTTGAGTTCTGGGTGATTTGTTTTATCTTATAGTGTTTTTAATAACACTATATTGAAACCTAAATTAGACCCCAAGGTAAATCAAAAACCTGGGGGTGTATTCCTTTTTCGGAATTCTATTTCTCTATCCTTTATATATATATATGAATCTTGCTTATTATAGGTACTTCATTTAGATTCCCAGGGTAGGCTGAAGAAGGTGCTATGGACGGGTATCGTTGAGAACCTAAACCATGTTATACTTAGTTCATTTTTTTATTTAATTGTTTGCATGAATCATACATTGTCACACTACATTCTTTTACAACACGAAATGGAATGATTTAGACACCATGGGTGTTGAACTACAATGAATTTATCTCACTCCTTACTCAGGAACCATTTGGTACCCATGTAGAATTTATGCCTGCTGGTATAGATAAAGATAAGCATGCTTCTTCTGGTCCTTGAGTGTTTCTTATTAATTAGGTTGAGATTTGGGGGAGAGGACAAAGCCTTTTCTCGAGATTTAGTTTTTCAAAATTGTGTCATTTCCATTATAGATTTTATTATATTCTTGTATTTTTTTGTATTCTCACATTTTGAATTAACATCAGAGAATGATATCATTCTGTATATGGTTTATTTACCAGCTTCTAGTAATTATTATTTATTCATTTGGGGTTATTTATTTTCTTCACTTATATATTGATTATCTATATGTTTCAACTTTTAGTTATAAATAGGTTTTATTCCATTTTATATTATCTATTACCTACGAGGGAATAGACTTCATCGTGAACATGATAAACATGACCGCACTTTTAGTTGGAAGCCTCTACCTTTCAGGATGATGGACTTAAGATTATGTTGCCAACCTGGCTCGTAGCACCCTTCTTGTTTCTACATAGATTGAGACACTACAAAGGTGTCTTAGAGGTTTTTTATCGTTTTTCATAATATTTGGGTAAGACATGAGACTAGGATATATGTATTTTTATCTTACCCTATTCTTAGACGTAGTTAACCCATGTACTGGGGAAACCCAAATTCAATGGTTGGGATATGAGTTATTAATTATCAAATTATTATTGATATTATTTCACCACTAGATGAAAAATATGTTTTATACTATTGTTGATATTGGTATTAATTAAATAATGATTTTTACCATTGAAGGAAGATGATATAAAGGGAATGAATTTAAATGCGTCATATTAATCACCATGGGGATTAAAATGACATGCATTTTACAATTCTATATCTACTTTTAGCATGCATATTCCACTTTTCATGTGATTGATGATGTCCCCATTTGTAATGTTTTGAATTTATTGTTTGATAAATATAATGTTGTGATGGTCTGTTAGATGTTAACATGACATTACCTAGGAAATAGGTTGTAGGCCTCATTTTAGTGATCCTTCTAGGTTTTCTCTCCCTTATCTATACCCAAAACATGGAGCGGGATATCTATTGTGTAGTGCTCAGTAGAAGGCTCTATGCCTACCCTATGTATTTTACCTTTACCTACCTTCTTCGTTTTCCCTGATTTTTTTAATGGTGTGTGTTTGTCTATTGTATACCAATGCATCCCTGACATCTTCGTGTTGTTCCTTAGGAGAGTCGAACTGAAGACATTACAGAGTTGGTGGGTGTTAATCCACCAGTAGTTCCTCTTGTAGTGCATATTGTGTTGTTATCTATAGTTCAACCAATGGTGCCTCCTATGGTACCAATTTTTATCAATCGTCATATTGGCCCTGATGCTCAGTTTTAGTATAGTTTTATCAAGTTTATGTACTTAGATCAAAATGTTCTTATACGTACCCCATCTATAGAAGATACCACACGGTACATTCTAAAGCAGGACCCTCCCATATTCTCAGGGAGTGGTGGTTCGCAAGAAGAAGAGTCGTGAATATTATCTATGTAGTCAATCATTGACCCTTATGAGATTCCACCATAGTAGATTGTCAAACATGATGTCTACATGGTTCGTGAATCCTCCATGAATTGGTGGGATGTTATTTCAAAGGTTGAGAAGACCAAAGACATGGTTTTTGAAGACTTCAAAAACTATTTTACAATCAATTAATTATATATAATCTGATATATGATCATGCTAGGGAATTATAATATAACGTCCCATACATTACATACATTGTTAATACTTCAAAATTGAAGCATACTTATTACAACATATAACAAAACCACGAAAGGACCGTATAGGTATAGTGTCTTTAGAAACTGGGAAACATAAACAACTGGTTCATAAAGCGTCTACACTGTCTCCCATTTATTTCATCATATCTATAGTCCCTTTTGGCATATCTTACATAATAACCTTATTCCTGACCTGGGGAAAGAAAACATACAGAAGGGTGAGCTCAAATTCTCAGTAAGGGTAAACAAAAGAAATATCAATCACATCATATTCATAAGAACGTAACTTTTGGAAATCGTAACCAGCAAAAGGGAGAATAATTTCATAACATGGGATAAATCATAGTAGTGAAATGTAATCCCAATAATCATAACATAAAACATGAAACTTTGTGGCATACACACATAATCATAGAGAATAATTTCTTATTAGTCAAAACTCATTGCCAAGACTATCTTAGTGGACAAAGTCCATTTCTGAACTGAGTTCACTCCCCGTTTCAGTCATATTTCACTAAACTGGTATAACCTACCATTCTAGCCATGTTTATCTCATGAGATATAAAATATTTACACAATGCATTGGAGGGAGATATAGGTCCCACACATCTCATAATGATACCATTCTTATGTGTGCCACAAAATCATAAACCATACATCATAGCGTAACCCATGTAATAAAAATGGGAATCTTAAGCATCGTGACATCCTAAAAGAATTCATATATGGTAAAGGAACTCATAAAATTATTTCCATCACAACATAATCAAATCCATGTAATAATAGGGATATAAACAAAACCCTTTATTATCTAATATGGAAAATAATTTTGATAAAACACTTGAACTCCATTCTTGAGGAAAATATCATTTCTACTTTAAAAACCTTTTCCCTTTCTTAACATGTCATACAATTTTAAACTAAAAGGAGTTGATTAAAAATAAACTTGAAAACATGAAAAGGAAGCTTCTTGGAAATAATGTTTTAAAAATCCATTCATGCCGTATAAGTTAAAAAAACATTATTCTCGTACTTTTTTTGGAAAAGTCAGAAAGTACCTCATACGAAAAACGACAAAAGATTCCTTTCATATCATTCACCGAAGGGTAAAATTGGATTTAAACAGTTGTAGGTGGATGGAAACAATATTACATAGTGTGGAAATATGGATGTGGACGATTAAATACACCCCATTAAATACCAAAGTATCAACAATCTCGGATAAAAATGAAATTGTGATATTTTACCTTACGTTAGGTATGATTTTCTTTGTAAGTGTCCGAACCTCCTGTATAATGATTTAAATGATTTTATTGAATTATTCCAGAATCATACTTATTGTTATGATATCATATATGGTCATATTCATATCTTCTTATTAGTAATATTTCATTACTACTTGTTATTCGAGTGTTTATTACTTTTTGTTCTTATGCGTGTTTTGTTGAATAAATTCTTATTCTTATCTTTAGGTTATAGATACCTAATTTCCAGAATTGTATTAGTATTATATATATCATATTAATTCATTCAATTCATTTATAAAATCATTATGCAATGAAGATCATGTAGAACGAGTCGCATCAAATCGTGGAGACGGTATTCCGTACGTACGCACGAGTGATGATATCTTTCCTATGATCGTGGAATTGTATTGGAGTGTATGTATACTATTTAAGAATAAATATCTCTTTATAATAGTCATATATAGTCATTATTTACACAATTATACCCATCCAAGTAAGGTGGTGGTGGAAAATAGATTACACCACGGCGTGGAGACGGTATTCTGTACGTACACACGCGCGGTGATTTCTTTTTCCGTAGGATGGATAGATGGTGAAATAGGGTTGTTTCATACTTATAATAACATATCAGTATATGAGTGATACTGATGTTATTACTTCATAATGAACCAACTAATGAAGAAGATGTGGAAGAAGAAATAAAGATGAAAGAATCGGTAACGGACATTACCTCTTCTTTGAAGTGCTTCTTTGATACCTCCATTTAGGGCACTAAAATAGGTCTTTGAAGAAGACCAGAACCTCTAGGATATTTCTTGGGAAGTGGAGAGAAGAAATTGGCAGGGTTTGGCCGAGCTTTAAGGCTCAAAGTGGTGTGGGGAGGAGGGGGAGGAGGTGCCCTTTTATAAGGGAGAAGAGGGGCACCTTTAGAATAACTAAAAATATTATTTTATTATAAAGTCAAATTCGGTTTTTAATAGCTCCAAATTGATACATTTAGAAGATAAGGTGGTTAGGGGTCGAAATCCTCTCATCCAATATAATTTAGACAAGTTTAGGTATCAATTTAAACCTTATCATTTAGATTTAACTTTAAGTTAGATAATTTAACTTTTACCGTGTCTTCTTTTTTTCTTACACTATAAGGTTAATAAACTTACTATATCAAGACAAACGAACCCCAAGTTTTTTATTATAAATATATATAACCTTATATAAGTCATTTGGAAGATAGTTATATTTTTAGAAATAAAATAACAATTAATAATATAAGATTTGTTTTAAAACTATTTTATGTCAATTTTGACACTATTTAGTAATTGATTTTTTTGAAAATCATAACAGAATGATTCGTCCGAAAAAAGTTAATTAAATCAATAATAACATGTCATATTAACCTAGAAAATTAGTGTAATTCATAAAAAGTCTCAAATTACATTTATTTGGGTATTTATAACATCAATTATGTCAATATTTCAGTAATAAGATAATTACTGCATCATCGTTGTGTCATAAATAAATTAAATTATTTAATGTCTAAAAATTAAAAATAAAATACCATTATGTATGAAATAGTTTACCTTTCTAAAGAATATTTATAGTCAAATTTATCTTATGTATAACCCCATATTAAAATTTATTTACTTATTAAACATTGATTTTAACTATTTTGACCTTTCTTTAAATAAATTAATAATAAATGTCCTAATCTAATCCAAGTGGGCCTAAATGGTCATATTTTATTCCTAAGGTTGTTTTTGGTCTAATTACACTTGTCCAATAGAATTAGGACGTGTGTTAGGGTAATAATAATATCATTTTTACCCTTAATTACCATATTTTCTTTTAACCGTGGTAAAAAAAGTAAAAAGTTACTATTCACCAAAAAATTATTTTCATCTCATTGAACCACATTTTACTTACTGACATCAACTGTGTTTCTCGGATTTTAGAAATTCCACTTACAGAAGCGGTAAAATTATGTTTAATGAAAAATCCAGTTTTTTTAACTACCACTTAGTGGTTTCACTATTAATCAAAAATTGAAAGTTTTCAGAAAAATACCAAAACATCACCCTAGTCTAATTTCGATATTCCGAATCCAAAAATGAAGTCCAGTTTGAAAAATAAAATTTATAAAATTTCAAAAAGTGGTTATTACTATTCATAACGACTAGTTTTAATAGCATATCATTGTTTAGTGAAACTCGGTATTGCGTACGACGCAAGCTATCGAGGAAGGCCGCGGTTGTGTGTAAAGAAAGCCAAGATAGTGTTGTGTGTAGTGAATGACTCATTTGATTATTTATATAACATAAAAACAAAATATTTCACATAAAAGTCTCAGGTGTGACATTCTACCCCCCTTAAAATGAATTTCACCCTTGAAATTCGTCACTTTGTAACAAACAGATGAGGATACCTCTCCCTCATCATATCCTCAAGCTCTCATGTCGCTTCTTCTAATTGGTGGTTCATCCATAAAACTTTCACCAACCGAGTGGTCTTGCTTCGTAGGACTTTTTCGCTACGATCCCGAATCTCTATCGGCTGTTCTTCATAAGAAAGATCTTGCTATGGCGGTACAACTTCTGAGCTAAGTACATGTGAAGGATCAGGTATGTACATTCTCAGGAGAGATACATGGAACACATCGTGAACTTGAGAGAGATTCGGTGGAAGTGCCAATCGGTAAGCTACCTTCCCAAAACGATCCAGTATTTCGAAAGGACCGATATATCTAGGGCTCAACTTCCCCTTCTTTCCGAATCTCATGACTCTCATCTAGGGAGATATTCGTAAGAACACTTTATCACCCACTTCAAACTCTAGGTCTTTTCTTCGGTTGTTGGAATAAATTTTCGGTCGACTCTAAGCTGCTCTTATGTGTTGTTGAATAGATCTGACCTTTTATGCCATTTCATTAACGAGATCAGGTCCTAAAAGCTTTCTTTCCCAAACTTCATCCCAGCAAGTTGGAATCCTGCATTTCTTTCCATAGAGAGCTTCATAAGGAGCCATCTGAATACTGAAGTGAACGCTAGTATTATAAGAAAATTACTCCAAAGGTAGGCTTTGATCCCAACCACCTTTCAAATCCATAGAGAAATTTCTCAACATATCTTCTAGAGTTTGAATTGTTCTCTCAGACTGACCATATGTCTGAGGATGATAAGCAGTGTTGAAACTCAACTATGTATCCAGAGTATGCTGAAGACTTCGCCAGAACATCGAGGTAATCTCAGATCCCGATCAGATATAATAGAAAGTGGTACTCCATGAAATCTTACCACTTCCTTTACATATATCCTGGCAAGCTGATCCAGATAGAAATCCTCCCTAATAGCAATGAAGTGTACAGACTCGGTAAGACGATCAACTATGACCCAGATAGCATTATTGCCTTTGGATGTTTTAGGAAGTCCTGTGACAAAGTCCATAGTGATGTTTTCCCATTTCCATTCGGGTATGGGTAATGGTTGTAACATCCCCTTAGAGTTCTGTCTCTCAGTTTTAACTTGCTGACAAACCAAGCATCGAGAGACATATTCAGCAACATCTCTTTTCATGAAATCCCACCAGAAGTACTCTTTCAGGTGCCTATACATCTTCGTGCTTCCAGGATGAATAGAGAATGAAGAACTATGAGCCTCATCCAGCTGCTCCTTCTTTAATTCCGGGATGGGAGGAACACAATCCAGATTCCTGAACTTTATTATCCCATAACAATCACGGTTGAATTCAGGAACATTTCTCACCTTCTTTTGTAACTCTACATCTTCTTTCTGTGCCTCTTTAATCGTCACATGTATAGATGGTTGAACATTCATTTGAGAAAGATAAGATTTTTCCCCTTCCATTATAATTCCAAGATCCATCCTTTGTAAATCCATAAATATTGGATCTTTTGTGATCCTCATAATGGATAAACTGGCATGGTCTTTTCGACTTAATGCATCTGCCACCATGTTTTCTTTCCCAGGGTGGTAATGGATTGAGCAGTCCTAATCCTTAATCATCTCCAACCATCTTATTTGACGCATATTCAGCTCCTTTTGTGTGAAAATATACATTAAAATTTTATGATCAATATAAATATCACTCCTTTCACCATAAAGGTAATGCCTCCAAATCTTCAATGCAAAGATTAGCACAGCTAACTCCAAATCATGTGTTGGGTAATTTTACTTATGGATTTTCAACTGTCGTGAGGCATAAGCTATCACCATATCATTTTTCATAAGAACACACCCCAATCCCTTCTTGGATGCATCACTGTAGATCACAAAACTTTCTCCACTACAAGGCACTGTGAGCACAGGTGCACTGGATAACCTTCTTTTCAACTCCTTGAAATTCTCTTCAAATTCTTCCGTCCAAACAAACTTAACTCCTTTCCGAGTCAACTTGGTGAGTGGATTAGATTATTGTGAAAAATCTTTTACAAAATGTCGATAATATCCAGCCAATCCAAGAAAACTTCGGATCTCCGTCACTGTTGTTGGTCTCGACCATCATTCGATAACTTCTGTTTTTGCTGGATCCACATATATCCCCTATTTTGAGATTATGAGACCCAAAAATGAAACTTTTTGAAGCCAAAATTCGCACTTGGTAAATTTGGAATAAATCTTCTCCTTTATCAGGGTCTTCGATATAATTCTCAAGTGATCTTCATGTTCTTCCTTGCTCTTTGAATAGACAAGAATATCATCTATAAAGACTACCACAAACTGATCAAGATAATCTCTAAAGACTCTATTCATCAGATCCATGAAGATAGCAGGGGCATTAGTAAGACCAAATGGCATCATTATAAATTCATAGTGTCCATACCTTGTACGGAAAGCCGTCTTTGGTATATCCTCCCTTTTGACCCTTAATTGATGATACCCTGAACGAAGATCAATCTTGGAAAAGTATTGAGCTCCGCGTAGTTGGTCAAATAAGTCATCAATGCGTGGGAGAGGATATTTGTTCTTGATAGTGATCTTGTTCAGTTCTCAATAATCAATGCAGAGTCTCATTGATCCATCTTTCTTCTTAACAAATAGAACAGGTTCTCCCAAAGGTGACGCACTAGGGCGTATGAATCCCTTATCAAGATTCTCTTGTAGTTGCTTCTTCAATTCCTGCAACTCAATTGGGGACATTCTATAAGGTGTCATTGAAATAGGAAAAGCACCCGGTACGAGTTCTATTGAAAACTCAACTTCACGATTTGATGGAAGACCTGGTAATTCCTCCGGAAAGATATAATCAAACTCCCCTACAATGGGAATATTCTTAATCGTGAGTTTCTCACCTACCATTTGAGATAAATAACCTTCATTTAGTGTAATCAAGACCCATAAGGTAGATGGAATTTCCACTGGAAGGTTATGTTCATCCTTGCATTGATAGACGATCATAGATTGATCTGGAATATGAAATGTTACTTCACTTCTTTGGCAATTGATATGAGCTCCATATAAAGAAAGCCAATCCATGCCAAGAATCACATCAAATTCCATTATAGGAAGGATCACAAGATTTGCAGGAAGCAATTTCCCACAATCTTCGATCGGAGAAGAATTATAAACTTTTGATGCGACTGTTGTGCCTTTAGGTGTTGTCACAGCTAACTGAACATCTAATTGTTGAGGTAATACGGTGATACCCTTAGAAAATTCTTTAGAAATAAAGGAGTGGGTGGATCCATAATCAAATAAAACAATTGCTAATTTAGAGTGGATGGTAAGTGTATCTTTCACCACATCATTATTGTACTCCAAATCACTGATAGAAATTGCATGTGACTTTCCTTTGTCTTTAGCCATAAGAGTTTGCTGATGTCAACCATCATCATTAACCCTTGGATTAGGGAATTTATTGGCATAATGCCCCATCTCCTTTCACTTGAATCATTGAAGTGTAGTAGGTTCATTCTGTGTATCCCTTCCTTTGTTTGCATCATTAGACATCTTCTTCCCATCATCGCATCATTCAAATGCCCGATGACCTTCCTTTCCACATTTGAAACATTTACTTGTCCCATTAAGACAAATCCCTACATGTTTCTTTCCACACTTTGAGCATATGGGAAAGCTCATCTTCTTTTTAGTGTGCTCTTTAGATTTTCCTTTGAATTCAATTTTCCTCTTCTTATCAAACCTATATGACTGATGGGTTACTCCAATCTCCATCTCAACTTTGAGAGCACATCGAACGATTTCCTCATAGCTATTGAAGTCCCTTATGGCTAAGGCCCTTCGAAGACTTGGTTTTAATCCACTAATAAATCGATCGATCTTACTCTCAGGTTGGATAATAATACCAGAAGTGTACCTTGCAAGTCCTGTAAAATTTGCTTCATAGGTACCAACAGATTCATCATCCTTTTGCTTCAGTTCAGGAAACTCTTTCTCTACCTTTGTTCGGAGAATACGAGGGAAGTACTTATTGAAAAATATGTTCTTGAACTTGTCCCATTCCATGGACTCAATTTCATCCCTTTGCCTCGTATTCTTAATAAGATTCCACCATTTATCAACATCACCTTCCAAACGATACACTGCTAAGATGACTTTATCATGCTCAGAACATTGAAGAACTGAAAATATCTTTTCAGTAGTAATAATCCATTGTTCAGTAACTAATGGATCAGTAGACCCGCTGAATGAAGGTGGACGCTATCTCATGAAGGATTCAATAGAATGTTGCTCCTTCCTTTGCTCGTTTGGAAGTCTTGCATGATTCATAGCTTGAGAAAGTTGTGTGAGCATGGCTACACAATTTTTCATTCCAGCTACCATAACGTTTGGTTTCTCAGGGGGATAATCATTTCATTTCCCGTCGCATTCCGCATTAACACGGTTCCTTCGGGTTCCAGCCATTGACTAAAACCAAGAAGAATAGTGTGAGGAACACTAATTATAATATGAAAACCACATAATCAAGAATAAAATTTAACACTTAAGGTCTTATCCTAGGTTATTCATGGCCATTTCAAAAACACTAATATTGTGTTCTATGCTTAGACTTATCCTTAGGGTTCTTACTAAGGCTTTCACATCCTAGTTTCCAAAGGTTGACTATACCTTTCCTCTGATACCAACTATAACGACGCGTACTTTACATGCATTGTTAATATTTTAAAATTGAAGAATACTTATTACAACATATAACAAAACCACGAAAGGATTGTATAGGTATAGTGTCTTTAGAAATTGGGAAACATAAAAAATTGGTTCATAAAGCGTCTACACTGTCTCACATTTATTTCATCATATCTATAGTACCTTCTGGCATATCTTACTTAATAACCTTCTTCCTGACCTGGGGAAGGAAAACATACAAAAGGGTGAGCTCAAATTCTCAGTAAAGGTAAACAAAAGAAATATCAATCACATCATATTCATAAGAACATAACTTTTGGAAATCGTAACTTGCAAAAGAGAGCATAATTTCATAACATGGGATAAATCATAGTAGTGAAATATAATCCCAATAATCATAACATAAAACATTAAACATTGTGGAATACACAAAAAATCATATAGAATCATTTCTTATTAGTCAAGACTCATTTCCAAGACTATCTTAGTGGACAATGTCCATTTCTGAGCCGAGTTCACTCCCCGTTTCAGTCCTGTTTCACTGATCCGGTATAACCTACCGTTGCAGCCATGTCTATCTCAGGAGATATAAAATATTTACCCAATGCATTAGAGGGAGATATAGGTCCCATCCATCTCATAATTATACCATTCTTATGTGTTCCACAAAATCATAAACCATACATCATAGCATAACCCATGTAATAAAAATGAGAATCTTAAGAATCGTGACATCATAAAACAATTCATATAAGGTAAAGGAATTCATAAAAGTATTTCCATCACAAAATAATCAAATCCATGTAATAATAGGGATAGAAGAAAAACCCTTTATTATCTTAGATGGAAAATAATTTTGATAAAACACTTGAACTCCATTCTTGAGGAAAATATCATTTCTACTTTAAAAACATTTTTCCTTTCTTAACATGTCATACAATTTTTAACTAAAAGGAGTTGATTAAAAATAATCTTGAAAACATTAAAAGTAAGATTCTTGGAAATAATGTTTTAAAAATCCATTCATGCCGTATAAGATAAAAAAACATTCTTTTCGTACTTTTTTCGAAAAAGTCAAAAAGTACCTCATACGAAAAATGACAAAAGATTTCTTTCATATCTTTCACCGAAGGGTAAAATTGGATTTAAACAGCTATAGGTTGATGGAAACACTATTACATATTTAGGAAACATGGATTTGGACGATAAAATACACCCCAGTAAATACCAATGTATAAACAATCTCGGATAAAAATGAGATTGTGATATTTTCCCTTACATTAGGTCTGATTTTCTTCGTAAGTGTCCGAACCTCATATATAATTATTTAAATGATGTTATTTACTTTTTCCATAATCATACATATTGTTATGATATCATATATGGTCATATTCTTAGTTTCTTATTAGTAATATTTCATTACTACTTGTTATTCGAGTGTTTATTACTTTTTGTTGTTATGTGTGTTTTGTCAAATAAATTCTTATTCATCTCTTTAGGATATAGATACCTCATTTCCAGAATGGTATTAGTGTAATATATATCATATTCATTCATTAAATTCATTTATATAATCATTATGCAATGAAGATCATGTAGAACGAGTCGCATCACATCATGGAGATGGTATTCCGTACGTACGCACGAGTGATTATATTGTTCCTATGATCGTGGAATTGTATTGGAGTGTATGTATAATATTTCAGAATCAATATCACTTTATAATAGTCATATATAGTCATTATTTACACAATTATACCCATACAAGTATGGTGGTGGTGGAAAATAGATTACACCATGGCGTGGAGACGGTATTCCGTACGTACGCACACGCGGTGATTTCTGTTTCCGTAGGATGGATAGATGGTGAAATAGGGATGTTTCATACTTATAATAAGATATCAGTATTTGAGTGATACGGATGTTATTACTTCATAATGAAACAACTAAAGAAGAAGAAGTGGAAGAAGAAATAAAGATGAAAGAATCGGTAACATACATTAACTCTTCTTTGAAGTGCTTCTTTGAGACCTCCTTTTAGGGCACTAAAATAGGTCTTTTAAGAATACCAGAACATCTAGGATGTTTCTAGGGAAGTTTAGAGGAGAAATTGGCAGGGGTTTTCCGAGCATGAAGGCTCAAAGTGGTGTGAGGAAGTGGGGGAGGAGGTGCCCTTTTATAAGGGAGGAGAGGGGCACCTTTGGAATAACTAAAAATATTATTTTATTATAAAGTTAAAATCGGTTTTTTATAGCTCCAAAATGATATATTTCGAAGATAAGGTGGTTAGGGGTCGAATTAATCTCATAAAATAGAATTTAGACAAGTTTAGGTATCAATTTTAACCATATCATTTAGATTTAACTTTAAGTTAGATGATTTAACTATTACCGTGTCTTCTTGTTTTCTTACACTATAAGGTTAATAAACTTACTATATCAAGCCAAAAGAACCCCAAGTTGTTTATTATTAATATATATGTCCTTATATAAGTCATTTGGCCGAACCATATATTTTTAGAAATAAATTAACAATTAATAATATTATATTTGTTTTTAAAACTATTTGATGTCAATTTTGACACTATTTAGTAAATGATTTTTGTGAAAATAATAAGAGAATGATTACTTCAAACCAAGTTAATTAAATCCATAATAACATGTCATAGTATCCTATAAAATTAGTGTAATTCATTAAAATTCTCAAATTACATTTATTTGGGTATTTATAACATCAATTATGTCAATATTTCATTAATAAGATAATTACTTCATCATCGTTGTGTCATAAATAAATTAAATTATTTAATGTCTAAAAATTAAAAATAAAATACTATTATGTAGAAAATATGTTTATCTTTCTAATGAATATTTATAGTCGAATTTATCTTATTTATAACCCCATATTAAAAATGATTTACTTATTAATCTTTGATTTTAACTATTTTAACTCTTCATTAAATAAATTAATAATAAATGTCCTAATCTAATCCAAGTGGGTATAAATGGTCATATTATATTCCTAAGGTTGTTTTTTGGTTGAATTACACTTGTCCAATAGAATTAGGACATGCGTTAGGATAATAATAATATCATTTTTACCCTTAATTACCATATTTACTTTTAACTGTGGTAAAAAAAAGTTAAAAGTTACTATTCACCAAAAAATTAGTTTCATCTCTTTGAACCAAATTTTACTTACTAAAATCAACCGCGTCTCTCGGATTTTTGAAATTCCACTCACAGAAGCGGTAAAATTATGTTTTATGAAAAATTCTGTTTTTTTACTACCACTTAGTGGTTTCACTATTCATCAAAAATTGAAAGATTTCAGAAAAATACCAAAAGTTCACCCTAGGCTAATTTCGATATTCCGAATCCAAAAATGAAGTCCATTTTGTAAAATAAAATTTATAAAATTTCAAAAAGTTGTTATTACTATTCATAACAGATCGTTTTAATAGCATATCATTGTTTAGTGAAACTCGGTATTCCGTACGATGCAAGCAATCGAGGAAGCCCATGGATGCGTGTAAAGCAAGCCAAGCTAGTGTTGTGTGTAGTGAAAGATTCATTTGATGATATATATAACATAAATATAAAATATTTCACATAAAAGTCTCGTGTGTTACATATAACATCTTCAGAGGCGATCTATGACAGTGTTGGTGTATTCTTCTTGTTTCAGAGAGCTTCCACATTTTCCCACATCTATGATTTGTAATGAATAGAATACATAGAGGCAAATTGAGGATAGACTAAGATATACCATATAATCATCATTGAATGTCATTCATTTCACCACTATTATAGATATTTTTGAATCCAACCCTAATTTTGGAACGAAATGTCAGGGAAACTAATCCTACGATCTTGGGTGGTTCAGTTCCACAACATGGTGAAACTTCTTCAAGTAATAAGGAGTTCCATTTTGAATGTTCATAAGGAGATAATACTAGACAAGAATCTTGTTTCTTTAGTTTTATCACATTTCATCAGTGTGGATGAGTTCTCCATAAGAAGACATCATGCATGAGAGACCAGATGGTGTGTTGAGCTTGGGAAAAGATGGGTCACCTTCAGTATTTCTTACATTCTCTCTCATCAGCATCCATTGGAAGAGGATCTGTACCAGATCCTCTATTAGGTATGTGATATATGACTCCACAACTTTTTGGATATTCATATTCCACAGGCTGATCAGGCTATGGTAGTGGTAGAAGTTGTGGTTAAGGAAATCGAGTTTTAGACTATTAGTGTCAGCAGAGCGAGCCTGCTCAGGCCAGTCAGGTAGTATCTCAGTTTCATGGTTCAGGTTGTTTATATGCAGTGAAAACAACACTAATGGATTAGAGTGAAGGACCATATAATATTTTTGGTTCTATTCTATTATCCTCTACTTTAGTTTCCTCCCCTTTTGATAAATATGCATTGCATTCAATTTTATATTCTGTAGTATTTTTAATATTTCGATTTAAAAATTTTGTACCTTGTAATCATCATGTCTCTTGACACTCTGATAAGGGTTTGTATAGATGGAATACACCAGATCCAAGAGTCCCCCTTTGATATAGATGTGTATTTTTTCCTTTTTAAATTTTACATCCACGATTTGTCTTGAATCGACATCACTCTTGTTATATATTGGATCACTGCTTATCGTTACTATGGTATTTATATCAATTTTGGGTGTCCTCCACATTCCCTGAAGGTGACAGATATCTACAAAAAGGAGAATGGGATATGCAGGTAGGTTGAGTAGGAAATAAATGTACATGAATGGGAAGAGTGACATATAATAAGCCAGTATCTTCATGAGAAATCATGGAATGCCACTAGTGGACTTTATTCCCATAGTGAATCGTTTTAGGGAGGTCTTCACTAATGATTTCTCATTTATTCCTTCTATTAGACATGTGGAGTTCACTATCTCGCTATTTCCAAGTGAGTCACTAGTGTCTATTTCTCTATTAGGATGGCACCCACATAGCAACATGAATTGAAAAAGAAACCTGACGACCAAAAGACTAAGTGTTTTAGAAAAAATAGAACATCATTGTGGGTTCACCAGTTCATTCACCAAGAAAGCAGACAATACCCTCATATTTTTCATGGATTGCCATCGGCTCAACCAACTTATTGTATAGAATTGATATCTTTTTCCTCTTATAGAAGATCCCTTTGACCAGCCCTGAGGGGAAACTATTTTCATTCAAATTTATCTGAGTTCGGGAAATCAACAGGTGCATATGTAACAATATGATATACCATGTACGGTGTTCCAAACCATGTATGGTTTGTACAAATATCTGGTTAATCTAATTGGAATCAAGAATGTTTCTGCATCATTCATTTATCTAGTGAATATGGTTTTCCCCTTTACCTCATTCCCTTTTTGGTGGCTTTTGTTGATGACATCTTGGGGTATTCACATTCCTGACACGACCATGAAACCCATTTTGAGATCGTGTTGAGTACACATAGAGAGTATCAGCTGAATAAAAATGTTAGCAAATTCCACATCTTTATTGATAAGATTTACTTATTAGGCCATATAATTTCAATGAAATGCATATTAGTTGTCAAAAAAATGTTAGCATCATAGTTTCATTGGAGCATCTCAAAAACGTTTTTCACACATGTTGTTTCATAGGGATTATTAGATATTACAAGCATTTCATCCAATATGTCACCATCTTAATAGAACCTCATACAAAACATAATAACAAGGGTGTGTAGTTTATTTTTTAGATGATTATGAAAAATATTTTGAGTTAAATGGGAGTTTATCCTAATCTTAGATCATGATTCTTCATAAGCCATGCAGTAGGTATATTGTTTACTTTGATTCTTCATGAATTAAACTAGGTGTGGTTTTGATGTGGGGTGATCAATTCATAGCTTATAGATCCTTCAAGATGAGACCCCGTGAGGAGGACTATCCTACACATGGATTTGAGATTGTTTTGGTGGTTTTGGCATTACATTGTTGGACGCACAACTTGTTGGTTGAGAGGTTTTCTGTTTATACAAATCATAAAATCCTAAAATATATCTCCACACTCTGAGACATGAATTTAATGTTGCACAGGTGGGTCTAATTCCTTAATCGATTAAATTTTGAGTTTTCTTATACCCTTGGTAAAGGAAATTATTTGGATGATAGTTTGAGCCACAAGATACAGACACAAGCATTCCAGGAATCTAGTAGTGAGAGGAAAAAGATATAATTGTTTTCTGAGATCAATATGAAGGTTCAAAAACAGCACGATCAAGCTGTTATAATAGATCACACTATGAAATAATCACTTTTCAAAAGATTATGTGAGAGATAGTTATCTGATCTAAAGGGTATCATTTGAGAGAAATAATTACAGGAGAGAACCCTCCTCCTGGTTGGGTTGTTTTTGGTAGTGAATCCCTTCTTTACCATGGCCATGTATGTATACCTTCTGATATTCAGGAAAAAATGATGAAGGAATCTCATACCTATGTTTGGGATGTTAATCCTGGGCATGCCAAAATCTAAAGAGACATGTTTCATCAGTACTAGTGTTAGGGTATGAAAAGGAAGATAGTGGGTTTCATTCCTCAGGGCTCCACATGTCAGTTGGTGAAGGAAGAGCACCAACTAATGGTGTACATCTTCAACCTCTATCCATTCTTGAGTGAAAATTTATTAAAATCACCATGAACTTCTTTACAATATTTCCAATATATACTTGAGGTAGTGATGCAGTATGGGTGATTGTTGATAGATTGACCAATGTAGCTCAGTTCCTACATATCTGAGAGTCCTTCTCCAATGATGAGTTGGGAATGTTGTATATCCAAGATATATTACTATATATTGGAATACCTCATTCTATTATATCATAAAAATTTTACCACTTTAATTCTTGGTTCTAGAAAGGGTTACAAAAATTAATAGGTTCGCAGGTGATTTTGAGTACAGCATAACACCCTTAGACCGATTGGAAGTCCGAGAAGACCATACAGATGTTAGAGGATATGATACGGGCATGTGTCCTTTATTTTGGAGGTTATTGGGAGAAATATATACCTCTAGTTGAGTTTAAATATAATAAAATATTTTAGGTTACAAATCAAATGGCTCTGAATGAGTCCCTCTATGGTAGACTATGTCGTTCACCTTTATACTGGCTCAAGGTGGGTGAGGTAGTTCTGTTGCGTCATCATCTCATTCAGGATATGACTTATAAATTTCATCTAATTAATAATTATATGACAATAGCACAGTATAGTCAAGATTTTTATATCGATCATCCTCATAGACCATTCAATTTTGAGGTGGGACATTGATTCTTTCAACGTGTTTCGCCATGGTTGGGTCATAGACGGATCATGGGACAATAGAAGTTATCTTTGAGATACATCTGGATGTTCAAGATAGTAGAGATATTTTGGACAATAGACTACCTGTTATTATTACCTTGGAGTTACCATTACATTCATGATGTATTCTATGTATCTCAGTTTTTCCATTACCATCCATACCCATCTCATTCATTTGATCTTGATGACATCGAGCTTGAACCAGATGTATCATCTGAGGAGAATTTGACCCGTATCATCGACTGTAGCACAAATGTTCTCTAGGTTTAGTCAGTTCCTCTGGTTTAGGAACTATACATGAATTGATGTGTTCATGATGATACCTTGGAGAAGGAGACCAATGTGAGTGCTCAATGGATGGATCTTTTCGTAGATAACATCCCAGTACCCTCACGGAGGTAAACTCAGGGGGTGAGTTGTCTTAAATAGAGGAGGTAGTAACATCTAATAATTAAATATGGTACACACCATTTAATTTCTAGTCCAAATCCATAATGTGACCTAGAGAATGTGCCTTTTCACCCTATTGCGGGTCCTGTGAAGTTATTAAATATATTTAAATAATTCCTCAGGTTTCTTGAGAAATATTACATCCCTCCCTAGTGTAGTTGTTAGTTTAAAAATGATAAAAAGAAATTGAAAAGGAATATAAATGAATTTTAGGGAAATTAATAAAATTAAAAAGGAATAAAAATAAATTTGAATATAAAATAAAAGCGGTTGAAAGAAATTTAAAAATAATTAAAATGTCCATTATCGAATTTTTCTTATTTATTTTCCCTTTTATTCCCATGTTTTTTATTTTATTTATTTCTTAATTTTGTTAATTTATTCTATTTTTAATAGTTTTATTATTTTATTATTTTCTTTTTTGTCTCTTTGTTTTCATTCATTTTTTTCATTTCTATCTCTCATTCGTCTCTCTCTTTAGTTGTCTCACCCCTATAGCCCCTATACCCATAGGTGTGCCTCATATTTTCCTCTCTTCCTTCGTAAGCCTATTTCCACTTCATTTCTCATCAGTTTTCTTCCCCGTTAGATGCACATTAGAGATATTTATAAGGCTAACGTTGCACACCAAGAATCATAGGATATCATCCACTATCTGTTGTGAAATATTCAACAAAATATTCTTACCCAAAATAGGTGTTTTTCTAAAATCATTCATTTTATTCTATTTTAGGTCAAATAAATGTTCATTACGGTGTCTAGGATTCTATATGGTTATGAGGTAGGGAACCTAATCTCATTACCCTTATTTTTTCATATTATTATCGGACATTGCACCGATCATTGGTGCCTAAAACCTTTATTTAATTTCACCTATTCTAATTTAAATAAATTTCTTTTCTTAACTATTACACTCTTTTTTGAGATAAATTATATTATTTAAATTCTTGTAACATCATGGACACCCCTTTGGGTGTACCGATGTATTTGGTATATTTTCTGTTATCCCCTAATAATTAAATTATTAATTTCATTTTTTGTGTGATACTTTTTTGTTGATTCTTAGTTAAATAAAATATTTTGGATAATTGTGAACCATGAAATTTGTTTTTTTTAGTTTATTTAGGCCTATTTACTTTCTCGTGTTAAAATTATTATCTTCATATGAATTTTACTAATTTTGATGATAATGTTTTTTGGGTTTTATTGTATGGATTAAATAATTAATATGTATGGGGCTATTTGATTTTTTAATTTTTTGTTTAAATTATAAATTCATACTCTTTGATATCTTCTTCCTTGATATATAATTATGTTTCAGATGGTGAGAAAACGTGGATTAATTTTTAAGGAAAACACATGGAATATCCATTCTGGACAAGATACAAATGATGATAGGTAGTAAATGTCATAGGCATTTCCATACAAATGTTTCCCAAGATTTCTATATACTCATGAGTGATACAGCTTCCAAAAGGGACATTTGAGGATGGACCCATTCGCAAAGTTGCTACACCTTGCCTTGGGTGATACTTCACCCCTTACATGCGATACGCGGATAGACTTTTGATTATACCATACCTCCAGTTATACTTGGTCATTTGGAAGATTTATTTAGATGAGCTCGGTGGTATAGGATAAATTGAAGGATGTACTATAGCGATACATTCAGGATGGGAACTGAACCCAACTATCAACCTGAACATAATGAAAATGATAAGGCATGGAAAGATATTATTGATACTAATTGAGTTATATGTGAATTTTGATATCTTCTAGTTTATTGAATCACACATTTTTGACACAAACATTATACACCAAGATAAAGCACAAGGTCGGGGGTATGTTTCTTTTTTATGGATTATATTTTTTATACTTTTATATATATACGCGTCCTACTTATTATAGGTACATTATTCAGATTCCCTTCTTAGGCTAAAGCAGGTGATATAGAGGGGTATCGTTTACCACAAACCATGTAATACTTAATTTTTTTTGTTTATTTAATTTCTTTCATGTCTCGTACATTGGATCACTGCTTTAGTATATAACACAAAATGGGATGGATTATACACCATGGTTGTTGGCCTACTAGGATTTTCTCTCTCTCCTATATCAGGCGTCATTTGGTACCCGAGTAGTGTTTTTACTCAAAAGTAGTGATAATTGGAAACAAGCTGCTTCTAGTGCTTGAGTGTTTCGTGCTGCTTAGGATGGAGATTAGGGGAAGAGGACTAATCCTTTTCTCGAGATGAATTTGATTCAATTTATTTCATTTTCAATAACAGTTTTATTTCATTTTTGTGTTTCTATTTTCCATACTATTAATTTAGCATATGCATCATATCATTACATTATTTGGTATCTTGTCTGTTTACTGGCTTCCACACTTATTATTTATTCAGTTGTAGTTATTTATATTCTTTTTTTGTAATTTCATTATCTATATGCATCTTCTATTTGTTATAAAATCATTTTCTTCCACTGTATATTACCTCTAACCTATGGGGGCATAGTATTCATAAAGGAATCATTAAAAAGTAATTTACTTCTAGTCGATAGCCTCTGGTGTTTGGGAAGATGTGCTTGAGGTTATGTGGCCATCCTAACTCGGAGCACCCTTCTACTGTCTCCCATGATGGGGATGCTACTCTAATTGTGAACAGATGTGCAATTGTAGGGATAGTTGGGTGATGGGTTGGGACATTTTGTATGTTTCCTATGTATCCCCATTATAGGTAATCGATGTCCATGTAGTTTAGGAAATGAGGTGTGTGGGCATTACATGCTTGGGTGTCCCAAGGAAGATGTCATGGTCGATGCATAATCTAATCGGATGTGAGTCATTCTCACTGTAAGAAACCATAGGTATTAATATACTATAATATAAGGTTTTGAAATGTGCATCAATGAGTAGTGGAGTGGGGATTACACACTGTTAGTGGCCCAAAGAGGAAACATGGACTTATGAGTGGTTAGAGACCTAGGGAAAATAAGATTGTGACTTACTCTATGAGGGATGCCCAAAGAGAATGTAAAGATATGTGGAGGATATGGTCATTATCCCGAGAGCACCCTATCAAGTTGGGTTAGGGATTATGTAGAGACATCCTAAAGTTCACATTAATAAGAAGTTCATAGATAGAGGGGGAGTGAGAGGTCACTAATTCTCATCACCTTTTTTGTCCTCTTTGGTATGTTACTCCTAAGAGGATCAATGTTTAAGGTTCTGTGTTGAGGATGTGGGCTCTTGGAAATTTAATATCTGAAATCTCAAACGATTAGGAGTCACTCATCATCCCTAGGACATTAATATCTTATACCAACCCACACTTCTGGAGGGGAAGGAAGAAGAAATTCCGTTTGTTAACATGGTGGAGGAGTTGTTGATAGAGGGGTCCATGTTCTCAGTGCTATGTGAAGAAGTGATATCTATTCTCTTACCTATGTGAAGAGACATTATGTAGGGAAATATAACATGACAAACCACTTGAGAGACTAGGAAATTAGTTTTTGAAAACATGGAGGGCCACATGGAGGAGGTACCCGCAAGATAGGGGTTTTCCATGTGAGATGAGGTTGGATCTAGTGCCTTATAATAAGGACAAAATAAGGATCACATAGAGATGGTTGAATGAAATATTAAAGTATGTCGTGAATGATGGAAGAATTCACACCAAATGGAAGCCTAATAACAATGTTGGCACGACCCAAGGGAAATATTTCATGCATGAATGATCTTTTTTGTGAAACTAACTTAAAGTAAAAAAATGGTGGAGGTTCAAGACCTAGTGGGTCCACCAAATTGGGGGCCCATTGGGGAAATGTCACCAAAGATAGGGTACCATTAAGGCACGTATTTCACATGGTCATTGAGGGGGTTGTCTTACCCGTAAGGAAGTGCCAGTTCTACTCCAAGAAGGGTACCCTGAAGTGAGGAGTACAGATCTATTTTTGGTAAATAACCTTAGAAGAGGCGAACAAGGAGGATTACAGGGAAGATGGGATTTTACATTGCATTGGGAATGAAATAATTTAGTGTACGGGTCCATTTTTATGCGCATCGACCTGATTTGTTTAGCACACTTGACTTTTCCTTTTTTTCGGGATAACAGTATGGAAGAACCCATTTGACATCACATTGGGTGTTACGTTATCTTATTCACTACGTTAAAACATGTGTGCATGGTTCAAAGCATGCGCACAACTCCCTTTTGCTCCTCGAGATCATCCTATAATTCAAAATATGCCTTATGTTTTCTCAAATATGCCCATTTATGGCCAAAAAATAAATACTTTGTCGACATATATTTTGAATGGTACTAGTAAATAAAAAAATAGTTTGAGGGGGTAAGGTGATATTTTTATAGAACACATGATTATGTAAAATATAATCCTTAATATGCATATAAATAGATGTTAGATTGTGATAAAGTATATGGGATATATTTATAACCATGGAACTGATGAAAATGATGTTTATAATAGAACAAATTTAGTTTATAGAGTCTTTGGATTTATTTTATGAGAAAAGAGATATTTTTTAAAACTAAGAATGCTTTCACTATGGGTTTATGGTAATTAATTTTGTTACCATTTTTCAAGTGAATATATTATAATTGTAATCTCATGTTGGCGTGTGATAATTACGAGTAAATCAATTTGTTTGAGGTATTAATAATAAATTTTTTTCAAAATTTAGTAAACTTATTACGTAATTATTTTGATTTTATGATTTTGGAAGGTTCATAAGGGTAACCATTTATAAAATTGATTACTTTGAAAATTGTACATGGTTTTTTATATTAATTTTTTACATTACCATATGAATATTTATGAATATTTTATAATACGCGATATCATTTTTGTTATTATAGATTGAGAAAGATGGAATAGATTTTCATCCCATTATGGATCTTATGATCCACTAGATATTTTGGCATTAAATTTTCATCCTCATTTATTAGGGAAATATATGACGTGGAAATTTATAAAGGTACAACATTTTGATATGATTTTTCTTACATAAATTAATGAAATAAAGTAACTATATATTCATTTGAATATTATTAATATTTTTGGAAAGTATCATGAAATAAAAATATTATACAAGTTACTTTATTTTGGATGTATCTAACGATCCTTGAGATCATCATATATTTATCGTTCTGTGTCAGTTGGATTTATAATTACTCTATTCTCTATCACTTCCTATCACACCATGATAGTTAGTTATCTCATCTATGTTAATGTTTTCACTTTCAATCTATGATCTTTTATGTGGAAACCTAGTAATAACTTACTACTGATAACACTTCTGTTTCCTAATATATTTTATGGGATTTTTTAGTATTAATTTATAAAATCTAGGTTTACCATACATTAATTCAAAAACATTTTTCTCTAATTTTATATGTGAAATTTCAAATTCAAAGGTTGGGATTTTTTAAAATCTATTGATCTTATACGAATAGTACAATATCAATTAGTGATTTTAATAAATCTCTCTAATGTTGATGATGTGTTCTACATATATATTCTAAGGAAATATATAACTATTACTTTCTATATTTTAAACTCATAGGATTTTCCACTGATGAAGGATCAGACATATGATGATAAGCAGGTAGAAATTTTGGACTGTAGGGATACTTTTCTACAAAATAAGACAACTCACTTGATTCAAATTTTGTAGAGAAACAAACCATTTTAATAATTAATGTGGGAAATTGATGATTTTAAGATGCATTATTATCAACATTTTTTTTAAATTTCATAAAAAAATTTGATGCATAATTAATTTTATGTGGGGTAAAATGTAACACCCTGAGTTTAATGAATTATTTTTTGAAAAATGATTTCAATTTATTATGTGGATTTTTCTACATGCTAAATCAATTTATTATTTATTTATAATAAATTAAATTTTAATCATTCAATAAATGAAAAAAATATATTATCTTGTGTTATGCATAAATTGTTTTTGGCTTGTGTAACACACAATGTCAACTTCCTTCGATAGCACATGTTACATGCAAGACCACATTTTCCCGGAAAATATTTCTTGATAGTCCTCTCCTGGATATTAGAATGGTGGAACTAATAATTATTAATTTATTTATGAAATTATTTCTTAGGATACCATGTAATTAGATATTGATATAATAACTAATTTAAATTAAATGATTTGTTTTTATGGAAAATTGTTTTTATTCCTACCACGCAATTTTTTCATAATAAATTATATTAATCACTATTTTTGAATGATAATATGGAAATTTATATGTTTTATAATCTGTTAAATGTTTCTTAATTCATCCAATTTTGTTTAGGTTTATATAAAAAAAAATTATTTTTTAATCACAAAAACTGTATTTTTCTAAAAGGCAGTTTTTTAAAATTTTAACGGTAGAATTGTTTTAAAACACAAACATGACACTTAAATAAATATTAATTGAAAAAATTTAACTTATTTTTATAAATAATAATATAAAAATTATCATAAGGTGATTTTTTACCATTTCTGAAATGTTTTATATTTTTATGAAATCTGAAAAAGTGCTTTTAATTGAAAATTGTGTTTTGTTCTAAATCAATACAAGGTAAAAATATCTATTTGGTTTTTTTAATTTTTTATTAGTTAATATAATTTATAATGTTCCAACTGTTTTTTTTAAAATATTTTATAAATTATGTTTATAAAAAACATTTATGTTTTAAAAGAGCATTTTTCAGAAAAACAATTTTTCATGTAATTCTTTCTAATTTTATGTTAAATTAAATTATCCAACTATTATGTTTTCAAAATTTAAAAATGGATTCCATATTTTTATTCTAATGTTCCCATTTTATATAATATTTCCTATTTATTTTGGGAAGATATTAATTATAATCTTAGTAAATTTTGTTACCATGGTAATGGATATGTTGGAGAATTTAGGCTAAAAATAAAATTATAACGACTATTAAATGCCCCAATCAAATGTAAAAATTCTATTATATGAATATAATTCTACCCTTAACGCCTAATTATTGAAATTATTTAGTTTAATGGTCTTTTATTTAAAAAATAACATATATAATATTTAAACCAATGAAAGACACAAAATATTACCTACTTTTCCTTAAATATATCGTATGTTTCCCCATGGTTATAATGGTATCATATGAATAGTATAAATGTAAATATTTAACATAATAAGAATATTTTCATTATTGAAATTTATATTTTACTTTTTGGTCCACTTACAATATATTATAATATTTATAAAATTGTATATATAACGATACCAATGATGTCACATTTATGTTCTAAATAATATAATATTTTTATATAGGGTTACAAAAAATATATATATGACTATGATTATTATTTTTAAATATTTAATATTTATATTCAATATGGTATATTATTTTTAATTGTTAGTAAAGAAATATGTGCATTAAATAATTATAGAATGCTGATTCGTAATAATTTTATGAATGTAAATATCATATAAATAATATTAAAAATATTAAAAAATATAATTTTAGAAAATTAATATATTAAAATAATTTTATAGTTTACCATGACATAATAAGGATATAATAAAAAATATTAGTGACCATGTTATCATGAATTTTTAATCATCCATGTAATGAATAGTGTCAAAATGGCCACTCTTGATATTTTATCAAAATAAGATTTCATTAAATTATAAAATAACAATAATAAACCTTTAAAATTAAAAAAATTTATTATAAATTGTTATAAATTGTTATAAATTGTTTATTTATGGCCTACTATAATCCACATACTTAAAAAATGACAACCTTTTAAAATTAAGAATCTTGTTGTCATACATAAAATTAAATAGTTCAACTATGTGTTAATTAAAATGATAAGGTTTAAAATAGTACCAATTCATGTATAAAATATTTTTATTGATTAGATTAATAATTTAACCTGTATTAGATTACAATTCATGTAATTTTTCTCTATTTGTATTGAAACTGAATATATTATAAAATAATATTTTTCAAAATTAAAAAAATTGCCCCTCACCTCAATTATAAAAAGGTTCCACTTGCCTCAATTAATCACAACATTATTTGCCTTAATTATAGACCATACCTACTGATTTATCTTCTATATATCCATGTCCACATTATATAGGTTACATTATTCTCAAAATATCGACCCCAGTGTCCTAAATAGGATATGTAAGGAAGTTTGCTAAACTACTTGTAATCGTCTTTACCAGCTGTCCAGATTATTTCTTCTTCTACTTATAGTTCATGTTCGGATTCAATTCAATGTTTATAATACTATATCATATATATTATTATCTTATTTGATTATTTTTTAAACAATGTTTTTCTTTTTATCCATCATGTTAAAAAATCATTGGGTGTGCGTAAATACAGATTATCATCTACATGACATGGTGTAATACTTTTTTCATTAATAAAATACTTGTATGGGTATAGTTATGGAAATAATATATATATTATAGTTATAAAATGAATTTTATTATATAAAAAAATAATTCCATCCAATTTTTTCCCCATTCACCATAAAGGGAATGATATCGTCCCTCGTACATATGTACAGACTACAATCACTACAATGTGATGTGATTCATTTTTCATAGACACCATTAAAGAATGCTTATATAAATATATATAATAAGAAATAGTAAATATATTTAATTAATATAACTCTATATATGATGTAACTATATCTTATTCACATAAACTGATACTTATACGACAAAATATGCATAGAAAAATGAAGTTGTTAACACTCAAAAGAAGCGTAATTAAGAAATTTTATTAACAAACAGATGATAAGATTATATAATAGGATCCTATGTTATATAATAAATATGAATATTATTATTGTATAAATTAATATCATTCTTTAAATTATTATATATGATGTTCATTTACACGGGAAAGAAATCATACCTATGGTATGTGGATTTCTAGTTTCACTTTTATTTTTGTGAGACATATAAAATATTCCCCACTTATTTCTTTATTTTGGTGTATATAATTCCCATTAAATTAATATATTTTATTTATCATTAAATTTATTTTTATTTTCATATCCATGTTAAAATATATGTTTTATAGATTTTATGGTTCAACAGCAACCAAATCGGTATGGAAATTTGCCTCAATTTTCTTTCTTTGAGACACATGTTATGTTATGAAAATATATTCTTTTATAAGATTTTTCTAATAAACTTTTAGATTTTTTATCATGAATATCATTATTTTCATGATATTGGATGTTTCATGTATTTTTTTTCTCTCTAATTTTGGAATTTAATGTTCCATCAAAACATTGGTATCTAAAAATATTTTAAAATCATTTTAAATGATCTATTATGAAATTTCAAGGAAATTTATTTCAAAGATTTTTAAACTGGGTTTCAAAGAATAATTTATAATTTATCATGGTTATTTTATGTGAAAATGTTATTTCTAAAAAAAAGTTATTAGAAAATAATTTCAAAGAAGAAAACATATTTTCCTCAAGAGTTATTTCAAATGATATTTCAAAACCATATTCAATCTATGAAAAAATTATTCGATGTTACTTCTTTTTTATTGGGGTCATGATTGAATGAATATATATTTAATACTTTTATGGTTATTTTATGGTTTTAATGAAATATTTAAAATCTTATGGCACACATAGTTATGGTTTTAATAATTATAAATGTGTGATATATATCCCCAGAAAATGGATTACATAAATATTTATATATCTTCCGACAATAATATGGAAAAAGTATACAGGCTTGATCCCATAAGGGAATGATGGGAAACCAAAACTAATATAAGGTAATGACTGTTTCAGGGGAAGTTATTGTGTCCCACACAATAAGTTTTTCCCCCATAAACTTCCTTGTTATGTCTTGGAAGTAAGTCATGAATTATTTAGAATAATATTAAAGGTTTATATGTCTACCAAAACTTACATATATTATTACTATTATATTAATTCATGGATTATTATCTTGATTTCCTCATGATTAATTTCATATTAAATTCCATTTTTTGTTAAATTAATCACTTATATTCTCTATGAAATTTAGTGTATGATCTAATACTGTTATTATCATTTTCACGTACCCTTCTGTTTATTATTATCATTATATATCTTTCTTGTTTACCCTTATTAATATTATGATCTCAAAATTATCCTAGGTATTATTTTCCATAAGTTAAAACGAAATATTTTAAGTAGGTTTACTAAAGTATATGATGTTTTTCGGAATCCTTAATAATAATTCACAATAATAAATTTTTTCAAAATTCCAAAGGCACTGAAGTAATATTATATTTGGTGATGTGTTTATGTAATGTATGAAATATTATGAAAATATTATGTCATGTATATATATTTAAATATTGGATATTTATAATATATAAATATTAAAGTAAAATTAATATATGATTTATATCATATATGTTCATTAAATCTATCCCTTATTACCATCTAAGAAAATTAAAAATGAAAAAAATTGCATTGCTTCATTAAGGAGGTAGTCCAAACCAACCCATGATCAACATTATTTTTTCCCAATGGGTTGTAAGGTAAGATTGTATATAAGATATTATTATTCCAAACAGATATTAATGTCATAATTAACATATTTAAACATTAAACCCATCATTATACACATCCACAACTTATGGTGAGGGGATATTAATTGTATCTCTATGTGGAGATAGAAAGTCGTACGTACGAAAGAGTGAAATTATCACTTCATATTAAATGAAAATGGGTTGAATAAATGTAGTTTAAAAATAATAGTAATATTTAAGTATATTTATTATGTTGAATATATTTTATAGAAAATAATATATTAACTGTTTGGATGCATAAGGATAATTAAAAACAATGTAATTAATTAAGGCGGTTATCTTATCATTGAAATAACTTTTTTAGATCTTAACTTAAGGGAAATATAGTTGGTATTCTGAAAGGAAAATCACCTATATAGTTATTCTAGTGTATTTTAAAAGATCTAATTTCAGATTTTGGTTGATCTATAATGTTTAATGTGGTGTGAAAAATATAAAATAGGGGTCTCTTTTATAATTGAGGGGAGGTAACCATTGGAATTTCATAAAGGATTAAAATATATTAAATCCATTTTAATGAAAAATGGTTCCAAATTTTCTATAATTGTGTAAGGTGTGTAATTTTTGATGAAATATTATCCATGTTACCCTATTTTAATATTTTTATGATTTTTAGAAGTTTAATAAAATATTATTTTCTGAAAATATCTTTACTACAAATCTAGACACTATTGATTTAATTTTACATAAAAGGAATAATGGAAAATGTTAATTATATTATAATCCGGTAAAATTAAATTAATATTTCATATTGACCTAAAAAATTAATGTGACACATTAACTCATTATAATTTTATTACAAAAGATATTTTTAATGTCATTTGTTATATTATTCTATTATTTAGAGAAATAATTCATAGATTCTTCATAAGAATTTAATTCCATTCCATAAATACTAAATTATATATATCAATTAATATAATTAAAAATAATTATTTATTCTCAAAATGGAAATGTATATCTGATTTTTTTCTTATGTGGGCACATAAGAGATATTTAAAACTAAGAGAGAGAAATATTATGACTTCCATTGCTTTAAATATTTTATAGGTCGATGTAATGGAAAAGTGGTTATTAAACAACTAAATTTACATAACAATGTCACATGGTCATAATTAAATTAATTAAATAATATATACGGATAAATATTATCCTCTTATCACATAGATATATACTAGATTTACCAGATTTACCCTTTTCTTAGGTGATAAATTTTACCATGGTTACAATTAATATTGGAAAAAATAAAAATGGTAAAATTTTAAATAATAATTTATATCATGATTCAAATTTTTCAATAAATATTTTTTAATGAAATAAAAATATGCGACAAAAATTAATTTTATCATTAGTGTGAAAAATGTGATGAAAATGGCTTTTTTGAAAATTTTGTTTTTAAGCATGAAACTGGATTTATTATTATCCCTTACATTGTTAAATATTATATGAATATATTAACACTTTTATTGAATATATAATTTATATTTTATTATCACAATTCACAAATAAATATTTATTTTATTTGTTAAGATAAAAACACATCGTAGGGATACAAAAAGTTTTTTATGGAAAATATATTTTAATATATAATAATTAGTTTTTAATAAAAAATTAGAACATAAAATTGATTTCAATGAACATAATTAGATTATATCATGTAAATACTAAATAATTTCTCTCTAATACATTTTTTAAAAAAATTGTATCTTTTTACATTCCAAAAAAATTAATGTTTTCATTAAAATCAATATTTTTCATTATTTAGGGGAAAATAAATACTTTCAAAAAATAATTTAAAAATTATCCTAAATTATTTATATTATACTAATTTAAAAATTATATATATTTTAAAAATGTCAATTTCTAAAATTTTAAAAAATTATTCAGTATAATTTCTCACAAAATAAATAAAAAACTTTTATGATGAAAATTGCTTTTTTAAATAATAAAATAACTTTACTAAAAAAGTTTGATTATTACTAAGAATTTATCAATTAATTTTTACATAGTTTTAAAATTATATATATTATATATATTTTTTAATTATATTAATACCCACTAATTTAATGGATACATTAAAACTGACATAAATATTAATGTTTTAATAGTACACAATTGTTTGTTTAATCATGGTGTTGTATGTAGCACATGATATCGAAGAAATAATAATATTCAAAGAGAAAAAATTTATAAAAACATAGTATCTTACATAAATAACATATTTATTCATTTTTAAATTTTTTTATAGTCATTCATATAAACCAGTGATGAAAAATGACTGACATCACATCATAGAGATGGCAGTCTCTACATACGCACGACTAATATTTCCACATTTCGATAAATGTAATAAAATAAAAATAATTAGAACTAATAGATTAAAATTTGTATCATAAATATTTGTTATATTATAGAAATATATCTTTATCACCTTCCATATAATGAGGAAATGAAAATTTAATCACATCGCTTTATAGAGGTGGTTGTCCACACATACATGTGACTAAAAATATCATATTCCATTAGATTGGAGGGATATAAAGAATGGATATATCATTAGTATAAAAACTTATATTTATTTTTAATATCATGAATCCCAAATTTTAGAATGGATATAGAGTATATTTAAGTGGTTTAAGAATAAATAATTATGAAAATGTTTGGTAAGAATATCTACCTCTTCTTTAGTAATCCTCTTTTATAATGCATCTTGATTTCTAATGGATGGGGATTTTATGAAAACCATCAACTCATGGTCCTAGATAATGATTTTGGGATATTATATTGGAAATTATTTATTGATATTAGTTGAAATTTTTTTGGATTAGAGAGGATTGGATGATACGTGTTATAATTGGGGTGGTGGAAAACTTTTTAATACATGAAATGTTATTATATAATATAATTATTAATCATGAAAGGTGGAAATATATATTCATATATAAGAAGTAAATTGTAAAAACTAAATTTATAACTATAATTATTGAATAATATTTGTTATATTTTAAATCATATCTCTTTGGTTGACAGCAATTTTAACACTTTTAACGCATATCGTGCTAACAATAATTTTAACATTGTAATTATTAATTGTGGAAAAAATTATGTAGAAATTGAAAAATAATATTAGTAGTAATTATTAAAAATTATTAATCCATATTACATGATTAATTTTCAGTATTCTATATAAATTTATTTTAAAATATTTTTTCAATAGGGAACTAATTTTTTTTAAAGATTAATTTTAAGAAAAATAAATAAATTTATTTTTTTCCATGGCTATAAAATAAAAATATATTAATGATAAAATATTTAAATTATTATATTATCTAAAATTTTAATTAAAATATTCCCTAAAGAGATATTAATTTATTTTATAAGATAAAAAACATTTTTGGTGAAAGAAAATAGTTTCCTAGAAAACAATATATTTTCAACAAAAAATTATTTTATTTTAGATTCTAATCATTTTATTCATTTTATTCATCTAAAACAATATATATTTTCATAAATTTTTTAGTCATATTTATAAATACAAGACAATTTATAGTTGTAAACAATCACATTAAATTATAGCATTTCAATAGTATTTCATGATTCAATTGAACTCTCTGTTCCATGTAAAAAAATACCATCAAATCTATACAAATTTATTTAAAGAAAAATATATCATAAATACCATGGTCTTATTAATACTCTATTACTAAAACTGACCTATAAAATATAAGGTTTCTTATTATATATTGATGAATTAATAATAATAAATTGTTATGTTTCCTCATGTAAAATGATAATGTTGTAGCGTATACCTCAAGACAATTAGAGCACCATGAATTGAATTACATTATACATAATTTGGATCTAGAAGTGTTAATATATTAATTAATGATATGGATAAAATATGAATATGGTGGGTGGTGTGAAATACTTGATGATCATATTATCATAACGTATATATTCACATTGGAGGAGTTGAACATTTGTAAAATGTTATTGATGGATTTGATCTAGTACAATGAATGCTCGAAACATTACCAACCTATGAAGGAAAACTAGTTGAACTATTCTCTATAAAGGATAGATCAAGTTACCCTATTCATGATAAAGATTAAATATTAAAAAATAATAATTTATTTGAGGTTTATATACCATGGAATTAAAAGGGAAGGTGAGAAATGATATGTTTCATATCAGACTATTAAACCATTCATTATGATAATGTTCATGGAGGTATAGAAGAAAGATATAAAACTAAATATTAAGTTATGAAATATTCTATAGTTTATCCTTGACATTTCTGAAAATATAGGATATAGTAACTGAATATTGTTTCTGTCATTAATATAATTTATGGGTATTTTTAGTGAAAAACATAGTTCATAATTTTCGATCCATATTGTCAACAAAATAATATATAGATATATCAATGAGAAATTTTTATTGCAAATTATTTTTATGGATATTGTATCTTATAAATATTAATTCATATACTTCCATAAAGATAATGATAATTAATTGGTCTCTATGGGGATGATCTAATAGTACCCATTATTATATAAAAATTAGAAGAAAAAAACACTAGGTATTTGATCATAGGTCTTCCCAAGAATTATAAATTACATAATACCATTTTAGGTTATAATTGATAGTCATACAAAAAATAAAGCAGTTCATTTCTTATTGAAATTTTCTCTCATTTGATCCACTTTCTATTATATACATAAATTTTTCTATAAGGATACATGGAGAACCTTTCTCTAATATATCTGGTCAGGATATGTTATTTACCTTGATGATGTAGAGTAGTATTAAACATTCATTTAATATTAAGTTGTGATTCAACACTAAATTTAATTATATACTGATGGTAAATCAGAATCGACCATTCATAAAATTAAAGATATATTGGCATACTATTCAATAGATTTGATATTATGTTGGTATTAACATCTTCACCAAAAATAGTTCTCACATAAGTAATTTAAGCAATATATAATTAAAATGAAACCATATGAGGGTTTATATGGGATAATATATATAACTCTATCATGTTTTTATGATTTTTTAGAGAGTATTAATTTTTGAGTGGATCATTATCAATAAATTTTATATATGTTTGAAAATAGTATTGGCTATATTAAAATTATGAATTTTCAAATGAAGAGAGATGTTGGGTAATATCGGGGAGAGTTTTTTTTATTTTAGAGAAATTGTATTCATTTAAATATAACCAATGAATATGTTTATGATATTTTGTAAAATGTTAATGTTATCACATATATATGTTATCCCTTTCAAAATACATGATCATGTGGTCAAGGTAACTTAACTTATTTCAATTACACCAATCATTTCTCAGGTGTTTGATGTGTTCCATATTCCACTTTTGAGGAAGTACATATTTGATGTACCACATGTACTAAACAAAATGGTTGTAAAGTATCAACATGAACTCTCATACAAGTGAAAACTAGTATAAATCATATAACATAAGTAAAATATACTATGAAACCTTTCCATTATCCTAGTAAATTTTATTTAGTGGAATATCATGTTTAAGGAAGCATCTTGTGTTTTATAAGATATAATAAGTAAAAAATAATTATTATTTCTCCAAGAGAGTAATGAAATTTAATGGGTAATTTTTTTAATTGGGGTATAATGTGTCCTCTATGTCATTTTTGTATGTATTTAACTTCAAAAAAAATTGTGTTCAATAGATTGTGATAATCACAACACTGAACTGAAGTAATAAATGATTTAATATTGTCGAATATAAATATAAATAATGAAAGAAAATGTTTGGAAACTAAAATAAACATAATTAGGAAAATTACTCATTAAATAAAACTAATGATATGTAAAACTAATAAATTTTTTATATCATAAAAATTATAATATTCCTTAAAGATAACACTTCATAAGATAAATATAAAAAGAATACAACATTTTAGAAATATGAAAAACATATTGATGAATAAGTTATAGAATATGAATGAATCTATTATAGATATATATATATATAGATATATATAGAAAAATAATATAATAGTTTTATATATGGTCATTGGGTATGTGGGTGATTGACTAATGTCTATCTGATATGTTACCATTCGATATCTAGGTGATTTCCATTGGACACTTGGCGATCCACTATGATGCCATTGTATCTGCTTCAAGTAATCCATTTTACCCAATTCACATGATTTAACGGGGATTTCTTGGGTTATATTATATTACCCAAGTGGGACCCCCCTTAGGATTCGATGTCAAGGTGTTTCATAAAAAGGGGGAGGCTACCACCCCATTCCACTCTACATCCCCTTATTTTTTTCATGACAATTGGTTTGGTTGCTATTAATAATGATAATATAATGTAATTAATATTTTTTATCCACAATTTAAACACATCATTATTTCCATAAATTTTTTTGATAGTGTAATTAGTGATTTGGATGGTGATTCCCACACAACATGTGGAAATGTTGTAGGCAGAATGGATATTTCTTATATAATTTATATAAGAGGAACAACAATGGTGATTTAATTCCACCATGTGAATTTTCAACTAGTTTATATTTTCTACTAAGTTATTATATTATTTTAAAGAATTTGGATTTAAATTTATTATTGATTTTCCATTATATATTGTTTCTTTTTTTGAAGGTTTTATCCAAGACATAGTGGTTAGAGTTTCCAACCCATTTATTAGAGTATCATTATCGTTACATAGCATGCTCTATATCAAAAAACATAAGGCTATGAAGGAATTTAATTTTTAATTTTGTGGTTATTATATAGCTAGTGAATCTTAATGATATTAATTCAAATGGAATCTAGACTATAAATATGATAATGGATTATTAAATGGGAATTTTATTGAGGTATGTTTCCATTATTTACCTTGAATCTAAATCATTATAAATGTTATCATCAATTTTTATCGTTATTATGTGATCATGTTATTACAAATATTTTTTGAACAAAAATAAATAACATTATATGAATTCTATAGAATTTTATGTAATTAGAGAAGATTGATAGTCACCAATGTGAAAAATATCCTTGAAAAAGTACTTTTTAATTTAGTTCCCTGGTATGATGAGAGCCAATTGACCATCTTGTAGATTTCATTGTTATTTTTAGTATATATCTGATATATATTACTAATTATAATTATTTATACATTAATTAATCGATTTTAAAAGTTAATTTTTTTATATAAAATTTTATCTGAAAAATAGATGATTTAAATGTGGTATTTTTAAATTGTATTTCAAAAAATGATCAAATATATTTTCAAATTGGTTTCGAGTGATATTTTTCTAAGGTATATAGGTGTTTAAGTTATCACATTACTCAGTTTTACCTTATTTATAAAATAGTTTTGAATGATATTTTAAAAGGGGTAAAAATTTTATGTTTTTTATAATTTTTGTGTAAAATTTACATAAATATGGTTTCCACTGTCTTTTATATCATATTTTTTTACTTTTATGACCCCTTGTTTGTGTTATTTTCCTAGCGTGTTATTTTATAATTTTTATGAATGTGTCATATCGTAGTTACTATATATGAAACCAATGCATTTGTGTGTGTTAGTTTGATTGAGTTAAGATAATTAATTACTTCCTGGTCGAATTATATATACACGAACCATGGGATACATTTCTTGGTGAAATATTATCTTAAACAATCTTTGAATTAAGTAATGAAACCAAATTTAGAAATATATAGATGATTACACTCTGGTTATTATCATGATATGGGATGGAGATGGGATGGTTGGAGTTACTGTATTTTTTTTGAGTAATCTGTGAGACTATTCCACAAAAGCATTCTAGTGAGTTTTAACATTCTTATTAATAATTCATCCCCATTAGTATTGGCAGGAGTTCCCACTGGATTGACCATATTATCTACTGTGATAAAGGATCCATATAATTAAAAATAGTCATATGAGTCATGTTTTAGTAATAAGTGGATAATGGATTCCCTCATTTATATTTTTATTAATATAGATATTGGGTAACATCATTATTATTGATTAATAAAATGAGAGTATTTTCCAACATACTATATAGGGTTATAATGAGAGTGGATTCCCACTTTTGTAATATTGAACATTAGACTACATGATAAATTGAAAATTGGAATGTAGACAGTGAGGTAGTAATACATTTACAAAGAAACATTTTATATGTGTATAAACCCTTGGGAGGTTTGGTTTAAGAATAAAGTAGGTATTATGTCATGATTAATGGTCCTAATTACATTTTATATGATATTATATGATGTTATTGGTTTCCCCTATAAATATTATACTCTTAATTTTAGTTTTTTGAACTATATATTGTTTTACAGTAGAATTGTTGCTAGGTATAATGGTATTCAGATCAATGAATATTCTGAGAGATCAATGATATAGTGAGATAGTTTTCTCTTCCCTAGAGAGATAAAAATAAGAAAACATGGGATATGGACTACACTTCTATTGATGTAACCAAAATTTAACTCAAATGATCAATCTTTAATGACCATGGTAAATAATTCTATATAGGGATGTGACCTCAGTAGGGTAACACGGTATATATGATATATCAGGAGTTTTACAAGGGTCATTTTGATTATATTCTTATAAGGTCTAGAATGATTAGATAGTGATAGGTCTATGACATGGGATTCTAATTTCATATGGTTTATATTTGTTTTTGTTTCCCCATTGATATAGTATTATGGGTCTATTTTACTACAAAAATATTTAATCTAGAAAGAAACAGCATTTCCCTTGATATTTGATGTTTTTACGGGTTCTTAGATGACTGATTGGTCTGATAGGATTTCATTCAATTAGAATTATTTTTATTAAATGATACCTCTTTTATTATTATATGTAATAATATTTATGTGATTTTGTATTAAACATCACTGGGATATAATGGTGTATTGGTAATCAATTATAAATAGGTGGTACATGATTTCATTTGGGTAATACCACAATAAATATTAGTAACAAAATTACAACTTCATCATTATGGAATGTTGGTATATCATTTCAGCAGTATTAATGAGTTGTGTTCTTGCACTATTTGAGTGAAATTAACCATAGACTCATAAATGAATCCACTTGATCTCTATTACATAATGAATTTATGTGATATACGTAATTCAACTAGGTTATTGGATAAACCCCTATAATTATAGATAATACGTGCTTCAATGTAAGCTGGTAAGGATTATGTTTTATAAAATTTATAGTTATAAACATAGTCATTTTGTATTTTACTCAGAGGAGTTGTTCTTTTGAAACTGGTGATTCAAACGGACCATGTTTGGAGAGTTTTTGGATACCATTGTATATATTTTTTATGTTTCACTACATATAAATCAATTAACATACTATCTATTACTTATTTTATTATTTCATTAATGTAGATTTTTATTTTTTATTAGGTTGTACATATAATTCATCATATATATTGTTATTAATATTTACATTTATATATTAAATAGAGCTATAACACTTTTTGATCCCATGTTAATGTCAATAAGTTTTTGGATATATCCAATTTATGGTTAGTTCATTTCAAATTTTTGGAATATTTTTATATGAAACTTATACATTTAATATAATTGAATAGTATCTCCATGAATTTCTTTATCCATCACCTATAATTGAATACCAATAGTGATTAACATGGTTTTATTGAGATATTTTAGTTTCCTAACCTATGCATCATTCAGGTTAATTGGTTTATGTAGGTATTGAAATATAGAACCCCAATGTTATAAAAGGTGTGTATAAATTTATGAAATATTTCATTAGGTATGAAGGAAAAAATTTGGTTTTGTATTCAAGAATATATAATTTTATTCACTTTAGTTAAATCATCATATAGGTATCATAATGGAAAATGATTTAAAAAAACATATACACTTGAGTTATTGGGGTCTCGAAAATTAAAAAATTATTCATTGAAAATGAGCAAAGGTAAAAAGACATTCTACCACCAGTCTAATATAATTCCAATAGTAGGTAAATTTTACAATTAAATGGATTCATACAGATAAATTGATCCTAAAAAGTTAATATAGTGTCCAATATTTTATGAAATTATTTTTAGGATGAATTGGGAATTATAAAATCATTTTTTAGAAAAAAGAAATTAATGATGTTTGGTGATATATTGAATTTAGAAATAAATATGAATTAATTTAAAAATATAACAACACTATATCATTGGGAAAAATAAAAAAATGAAATAAATCTTGGGTTGAGAGTTGTGTGAAATTAAATCTTTAATCTATATAAAATATTTTCCTTGTAGATCTATGGTGTTGTAACATTTAGCGAACATAGGGGTATTTTGTTAAATATTATTTCAGGGTTATCAAGAGATATCTAAATATTTTAAAAAATACGTTTTAGTAATTTTTTTATATCAAATGAAATATATTTTTGACTGATTAATATAAGATTCTCTTTTTTAGTCCCTAAATTTATTTTCATGAATTGGTATGATGTATTATTAAATTATATCTAATAATCATAGGAAACATATTATTTTTCTAATGATTATGTTTTGTTTCCAAGAACAATGAAATTTTTGTTATTGTGATTAATTAGATGATGTTAGATATTTATATTGATGAGAATATATACATAAGTTGTTTTTTCTTGCATTATTTTGTGTAATATTATATACTTTATTTTTTAGTGGAGTTTAATATATATTTTTTGTTCTTAGTGAAGATAATGAAAATATAAATTTCTTATATTATAATCTAATGGATTATAGAATGGGTATTGAGGTACCCTGACACTATATGATTATTTATTATTTTCCCACTTCTATTATTTATTGGATGTTACAAAATTACATTCTTTTATGGTATAACCATGAAGTATTTATTGATTATTTATGTTTGAATCGTCTATGTATGGTTGAAGTAGGTATGATCAAGAATCATGGTGTCCTAATAAACACATGTTTATGGGTGGTTAAATTTTTATTTATTATTTCATATCATTGTTATGTATTGTATCTTATTTTATATATATTTTATCATTGACTATTATATATTTTTTTTTTAATATTTAATTATTTCCTAATGGGTTGAATTTCTCTATTCATTTCATGTGCAGTCATATTACAAGAAAAAATATACACATGTATATCAAAACAATTTTTAGTGTATCATTATGAGGATCCTGATCAAATATGAATATGATTTTTAATGCATAAGAAATTCATCTATTTTAATCTTTTTTCAAATAGTTATTAAAATATTGGATATTGGCATTTTTTCATTCCAAGGTTCATATATTGATATCATCAAAGTATCCCCAATGATCATCTTTTTATTCACATTTACTGTTTTTTTAATTAGGTTAATATATGAAAGTTCTGTATTATAGGTTTCATGATATATTTTTATTATTATTTATATATTATTTTTCTATTTTGTAGATCTTGTAAGATTTGATGATGATATATAAGAAACATCTTAGAACAAAGTCTTCCGATTTATTTTTATTTATAATATTGTTTATAATTTCTTGTTGGTGTAGTTTTATTAATGATGTTTTTGGACCATTGTGACACACCAACCCAAGAGCAATATTTTCTATAACTCGAGTGAAAATAATACCTAACTATATGAAAATTAAAAGGTATTTGGAGTTTATTGATAAGTGTTATGAGACAAAATAAACAATGCAGTAGGATTTTCCCTAAAAATAAAAACAAAAAATATAAATTGTTCATAAAAAAATTCCATGAATTTAAAAAATATGAAAATAATTTATAATTTAGTGAAATTAATTGGTTTTATAAATCGTATAAATTAACTATCATATAAGTTCCAATAAATATGACTCCTAAAAATAGTACTCAAACCATAATTTTAATGAACTATGTAGTAGTTATAGTCAATATAGTGTTATTAAGTTATTAAGAATGAATTGTTAATGTTCAAATGTATAGATTCATTTGAATTATAGTTCTGGTTGTGTTTTCTATTTTTTATGAATTATATTGTAAATTTTCTACTAGAGTATGAATAATTATTTTTTATAATATTTGAGGTTCGTTCAAGAGTTTTGATGTCCATAGGTTCCATAAGACTGGTTCCACTTATAGTTTTGACCATTATGTGATGTCGAGAACCAAATGTGAGGACATTAGGTACCCTATAGATATTGATGATGACATGGTCTTATGGGGGTAAAACCATGTATTATGTGTTCTCTAACCGATTATTAGATATCTATAGGTTTTTTTCTTTTCTAGTGAGGTATTTCAGTCCAATCCCTCCTTAACCCATTTTTCCTTATCCTTACTTCCCTTTTAAGCCTCACACACACCTATTTCATGATGTCTTCTTCTATGGCCTCCTTGGGTCTCATACTCCTTTTGTTCCCTTAGTTTTGGTATAATTACATGCTTTGTATGATGCTAAATCAATGGAATTACCACATATTCCTTCCTTCTTCCCTATAATATTCTAGTTTTCTAATTACTTTTTCTATAGATGTAGATTATTGGTTGATTACCACTGGATCATGGTAGAAATCATCTTAAACATTGGTTCATTCACATATCATGTCTAATGGTGATTAATTGGTCATTTCACACCCTATTCATCACTTATTTGTTGGAGGGTGGTTGAGGTATGATTTATTTTATGTTTTAATTTATACAAGCTGAAATTAACTAATGTCCTAGGTTTGATTTGGTGTATTTAGTTTGGACCTCATGAGGGACTTCCTATGTATACCATTTGGATGGGAATCAAATCCCATGTAGTTTTACTATGAGGCTCGTACTTAAGGGGGACCTGAAGTTTTCCTCATAGGGGATTGTGGCCATTTGAAAGAATTGTTTTGGGGATTATTTCTGAATAGGATAAAATATATGACTTTGGATTTTGTTTGGGAATACACTGAATATGGTTCATGTTGATTGGTCAGGGCTTACATAACGAATTATGTCTAAATGGTGATTGTATTGTGACATGGTTTGGTCCAATATAAAGTAGGAAATCCATGATTGGATTAGGATTACACATATAATGATATCATAATAATGGTGATTGTATGGATTATATGTTCACTACCAACCTCCAATCCCACATGAGGTATTCTCAGTGTGAGAAATAAGAGGAAGTGGTAGATCTAGAGAAACCACAAAATATATACTGTCCATTGGTGGATGAGTCATGTGTCACAAATTAACTGATAAATGGATTTGAATTCTCATAGTTTCTATTTTATTTTTCAAACTTGGGTATTCAAATATGATAACCTATTTGACTACAACCTATTTTGGTGAATATGAGAATGATTTACACCTCCTATATAATGATTAGGTTCTTACTTGAGGAGGGATTCCCTTGTGGTTTGGGATCATGTAGATGTTGTGTTCACTCCAAACATCTAATCCCACTTTAATCATGCTTTCTGTGAGAATTAAGAGGAAGTAATAGATCCATAGAAAAATAACATATTTATCTCACTGGTGATTGAGGGTGGGGAGATAGGGAGGAGAATAATCATTTTTAAGTTTCCCCTTCTATCCCATCATTATAGCATATAATTATGTTTGGGGAGGGGGTAATGTAAGAGAGGTCCAACAAGAAATGATGTCATCTTAGTCTAGTAAGGATTATCTAAAATTGGTTATAGGGGAAAGGAGTAGGTTATTATCCCCTATTTAAGGGGAATGAAAGAGTAATACCCACCCTCCCTTCAGAGAACAGGTGGATCCTGGTTGTAGAGAAAACTAGGAATGAAATCATAAAAACCTTAGTATCTATGATCGGGACATCCCTTACATAACCAATGGGTTTATAGTCATCATGAATGAGGTAACATAAACTAACATGATCCCAGAGGACGCTGGATTTTAGGTTGGACATTAATGGGACATCACTGACTGAAGGAATGCATACCCAAATGGGAGACAATCTACTGTGCCTATATCCATAGTTTTAAAAATCCATAGGCTTTGGTGGAGGTATCAATTTGGATCCAATTCGATGATGGATCTTAATGATAATGTGAATATCCATTGGTGGATTTAAAGAGGGCTTAATGGGGGATTTTACAAGTCCTAGAATATAGGGAAATAGTCAGTTACACAAAGCTTAGGAGGAACTAGAGGTACTTCAAATTGAAAATAGGGGACCCTGGTCGAAGGATTTTGTCTGATCAGGTCCATGGAATAGGTGCTCTGTAAATTTTCCCCACATAGAAGTAATATTTTATTCATAATATCACTTGTAGTTTGTGACAGTGCCTCACATAGGGGTGACCATGACTTTAGGGCTATGTAGGAGGGCTTGGACCAGCCTCTTATGACATAGGGACGGTGCTTGTAGAACCACACATGTGGTGCACCTAAGTGAACATGCTGCTATATACCAAGAGGGATTCACCCTTACACCCAAACTCAAGATCATTATTGTGCTTCGGTCTTGGCCCTTTGTGTTTGTTCGGTTTTTTCCCTCACTAGACCCCATGAAAAATGTATAGTTACAACACAATATTTTTAGGCACGATCAAAAATATTTTGTGTCACGAACCAAATGAATCCATTCTACTCATTCGTCCAACATATATATTTATTTCGACTCCAATTTTATGTTTTGTTTCAATATGAGGATCACACCATGAATTTAGTGGATAATTTCATGAAACATGTTTCACGGTGTCAACATAATCCACCCATTGAATTATCTTTGTTCAAAATGATGATAATCTAGTCCTATGTTATTTGTAGGGAACCTTGAAACATAAAAATATTATTTGGTGAAATTTAGATCTATCTCAACTATGAAAGGATAATATAGCTTTTTAACAATACTTGGGTCCTTGAGGGGTTATTTCTACTATATCTAAGGTTATATAAATTACCCTAATTTTTATTTCTTTTTTTCACTATCATAATTTTTTCCAATGTATAATATGATAAAGACTTATAAAACTATATTTTCAATTTCATAAGATTACCTATGTGGTTTTTATCCAAGCTACTTTTTTTCCTTTTTATTTTCTTTGTTTGTTTTTTTCCAAAACCCCATAGATTGAATGTTTAGAGAGTCAAGACTAAAATTTTATCTGAAGTAAAATTTATGGGTTTTCAACATGGGGATTACATTGTATTTTTTGTGGGTAGTTTAAATTTGTGCAAATTAGAATAATGTGATTTATTTTTTACATCGAATATATATGAGGATAATTTTTTAATTGATGACCCAAACAAGGATTCTCATCCATGAATGTTCTGAAATTATTTAGATATATGAAGGTGAATGTTGAGTAACATTTTTTTGATTTTTTAATGTTAAATTAGTTATTCATGAAATATATGACGTATCATCGGGGGCCGAGATTATTTCTGGTTGAAAACCTCTTTTGTGGGTGGCATTATCAAAATCCAACTAGGTTGTGTTGCTATATAGTATATTAGTGTCATCTATTAACTAAAATACCCTTAATCATCACGGAAGACTTATGAAAATACAATAAGGTAATGGTATAGGATAATATAGAATATGAGTTCTCATGAATTATGAAATTCTATTATAGATAGTCAAAGTATGCTTATATAAATTAATATTTTGTGATACCATGATGGGTGGTTTTTCATGCGATGATGTTTTAGAGTAAAGGGAATATTTTTTAGTCATTGGATATGAATGGGATTCTAATTCTACCTGAATTTGTACAGTGTGAAGGAGGATAAATCTTGTAAAATGAATAATTTCTAGGGGAAGAACCCTTTATAAAAGGGTCTAATTAACATGAATTTTATTGTCATTGGACCTAGACATTGAACATTCAATTTAACATTATAAGGTGTGCATATTACTATAATGTTTATTTTCTTATGAATGGAAAATTATTATATAATGATTAATGTTGAAAAATAATGACATTAGGGGAAATAATTTAAGTTATTTTTCTTTGACAAAAAAGTTAAATAATTATTTTCATTCACAGTTATCAATCTAAGAATGTGACAGCACGTTATGGTATGAGGTGGGGAATGTTTCAAGCTATAATCTAAGGGATATCAATATCCTAAGAGTGGTATCAGTAAGGTATTATGGTGATATAGGAGGTATCTCTTGAGAATGATGTTACCACTATTTTACTAACCTATTTTTTGGTCTACATTATGAAAATAGAAATTGGCTATGTTACTCTATAGTGAAATAGTGGAATCCTTTGCCTTACAGGACCTAATACATTATGTGATAATTATAAAAACCCATCTGTTTTGTGTTACAACATAACCAGGAAATTGATTTCTCAATAATTCCCACATTCTATTTTTTATGGACCAATAAAGCTTATCAAGATTGGGATTTCCACCAAAATAGAGTTCTATTTTCTTACAAGAATGTACTTGAATACAAACTACCCATTTGATGTCAAAATTACCTGATAATGGTGGAAAAGTATCATGAATAGGTTTGACCCAAATGTGGAAAATATGGTTCTTGTAGTTTTAGCTTTTATTCATAGGACAATATAATTATGTAAATAATAGTTGATGTTTTTTATATATAAATAAGTTTAATACGACATAGTTCATACATAATGGATAAAATTGTAAAACTTGTTCTTTGGGGTCCTCAGATTGAGAGAAATGATAAGAGAAAAGATGAGAGGTATGACCACAAACTAAATTAAAATCATGGGACATAATGAAATGATGACAAGTTTTACGAGTATAGAATAGGATTCTTTCAATAGAGATGTTACCACTAGTTCACAAACCCATTTTGTTGGATATTTTATGCAAAGTAAACTATGGCGTGTTATTGTATATTCAAACAGTGGAATCCTCAGGCTCAAAAACCCATTTTTTGGTGAAATTATGCATTAAAAAAAGGTGTATATTTCTTCATAGATAGGAAATGATGTCCTCGTGTATGAGAAATTTTATCACCAAAACTAGTACAAAGACTATAAAGATCCAAAAGTTTCCAAGATTTTGAGTATGACATGTGTAAGGGATATGTCTGAGCATGAAGAACATATTTGCACCATTTTGTCCATGAAGTGTGACATACTTTTCATAGATCTAACACATATGTAGGAGGGTGACATCTTTGTTTCCATGGAATACCACCTAATGAGGGGTCTATAATTAAGAGTTCATGCATAGATAATTTTTTTTATACTGGTTAGGGGGTATTTTTTCCCCATGGCTGGGACTAGGACATTAATCCCAGGTGTCACAACATATCTCATTAGAATTAGAATCAATCCACATATTGTTCTTGAGGTACCTTGTAATTGAAAGTCATGTGGACAAGTCATTAGACATTCAATTTAACATCTTCTTGTAAGGATGATAGTTAATCGATGTGATTGTGGATTGACCACAGTATAGGACCTAAGAATCAAAATGTATCATGTTGGAGAATGAATCAATCCACAAATAGTTCTACAAATAGTTCTACATAATGACTGAATTCATGTGCGGAGAAAGGTGGTTTTTGATTTTTTTTTATTAAACACTCAAACATTGGGTGAGATTTCATATTTGAAATTCTTATATGGATCTGACTCGTACATAGAAGGGTGTGGGAATTTCTTATCTTATGTTATGACTGGTCCCATGATTTAGGATTTAGAAATCATTACGTATAACACTGGGATGAAAATCAATCGACATGGGGTTCTTGAGGAATCCATCCAATCTAAAGTCATGCGACAAAGATATGTTATGTTCCATTTAATTTCTTACAACCATCACCATGATAACCCTAATGTGAATTCTTATGATTTACTCATGTAGGGATATTCTTTAACCAAACTCCTATGACTATGTGAACAATTCTCAATGTGATAAACAACTATTTGTAATATGATCTTCCACCACACAAAGGCGATAAAAAGAAAATATTGGGAATTCAGATTTTGTAGTGGATGGAACTGGATGGGACATTCCGGCATCTCTATATATCTCATTATAGAGATAACTAGTCCTTAAATAGTCCAAAAATTTTAGGTGGTTTAATATCATGTGGTGAGGATGATGATGAACTGATGTGAAGGAGGGAAAATATTATGTTTGGCCCCATTAATTAATATGTTGGAATCACTATATATTCCATAATGGTAGTAATCAAGCCACATGTAGTTATTGAAATGTTCTTTAAAAAGTTATATCTCGTACATAGGGAGTGGGGTATTTTTTGTATCATATTTCTTGATGGACCTGTGATATGATATTTGAGAATCACTACATATTTCATTAGAATGAAAATAAAGCCACACATAGTACTTGAACGCTGGTTCAGATTATCATCCTAAAATGAGGTTGATGGCCATGTAATTTAATGTCTTCCCATATGAAAGTGGGTTAATCGACATGGAATATAATATTTCAGTAGGAACATGGTATATGATTCATTCATCAATAAATATCTATATGGAGAATGAATCAAAACACACATAGTTATGGAAAATAATTCCCCATATTAATCATGTTTTATTGAAGGAAAAATGGGGCATTTAATTTTTCAAGTAGATTAATGAAACAAATATATTTGTTCTATTAATAACTACATATCACTTCGAGATATGAATCAAGCCATAAATATTTCTGGAAAACTACCACGTGAATGTCTAATTCATACACAGGGAAAAGAAGGATTTTTTTAATCATGGTTGGACATGGGATGGCAGTTCTAGGCATTACTACCTATCTAATCATAATTAAAATAATGTACCACATAGATCGTAAATAAAGGTATTGTATGGGGTCGAGAACGGAATATTTTTATCCACTCCAGCATAGATTTAATTATCGCACAATTTTACATCATTCAATAATGATATGAACATTTAATTTAACATAATACGGTCATGAAGATATGATACCATATTTGGAGTATTATATCTTAAAATAAATATTTTGAAACATATTTTAGTGTCATATAGTTCATTTGTGTTTCATGTCATTTATGTTCATGTGGAAAAAAACTAAATATACATTTGAGCATCATGCAATTGAGATGAGGTTTGGGTGATTACATGAAATATTTCATTAGGAAACATTCATTATTTGGGTTTATATTGAGATATTAATCCATTAATATTAAGGAATATGCACTATGAGAGTGGAACATATGTATGGAGTAAGGAAACAACCACTTTGGATCTGGTTTTGGATGTTTCTTTCACGGTATGACTAGATTCAAGAGGACTAGGGCCAATTCTCTATGAAAAAACAAGTAGAGAAATACCTTCTAGTAAAAAACATATGCTATTAGATTTTGATAGACCTCCATGTGATTCATTGTATAAAATATTTTCTCATCTATTAACTTCCATTCATAAAATCATTTCTGAGATTTTGCATCCATGGATAGTCAGTCATATATTCAAATATAAATCAATGGAAATTGAACCTCAATGGGGCAGACTTCATCTGTTTTGTATATCAAGGAATACAAGATCTCCCCATGTTGTAGAACTGGTTATAGTCTAGTAGGCACATATGTATTACATGATCTTGTCTAGATAAGAATTATTATCCATATTCACTACCTTTTGAATTATTTTTTAAGGTTCTTGTTCAAGACCTATATATTTCAATTAGCTACCACATGATAGAGGGATGAATGGTTGTATTTGATATTGTACTCCAAATACATATTTTTTACCTTAATATAATAGAAATTTGGGCCATTGTCAATCTATATTGTATGAGGGAAAAAATATGGTAAGGTTATTGGTTTTCAAGATTTTAACAGTGATTTTGGACACAACTTATTTTAGGGGGAATTTCCTCAACCAAATGTGGGAAGAATTCAATTACAGATATAGTGTTTTTGAGCTACATGAATGTAGCTGGTGGGTATGTCCCCATAACATATATATAGAAAATGGAAAATTCCTAAATTTTTTTCATATGTAGAAAATTAAGGGTTTAATAGATTATATTGGAATTAACTTGGAAAGAATAACACTTCTTGGTAAATTTGGTGCAATCGAACATCGTCAAAAGGCTTGATGTATTGAAACCATCGAATTTGGTTGGAAAGACCATATGTAACATCCTAGGTAATTATATAATAAGGCATTTCATGTTTATTATTAATTATGAATATGAATTAAATAAAATTTTAACATAAAGGGATTCTATGTTTTATATCATACCTGACACAAAACAATGGGTTTCACTAAAATCTTATGTTTCACATAAGACTGAGTTATACCAAAAAATTAATACACTGTAAAATTATTATTTAAAGTGGTCGTTATAATTTTTCAATAAGAATGGAAGGAATTAAAAAAGTCAATTTAATTGTGAAAATATGGTTTACACATGTTCATATAATTATTCATTGGTTACCAAATTTACTTGAAGTGTATCTAAAATCCAATTTAATATAAATGATGTAATTCTATGGAAAACAATTTAACTATCATATAAGGGTATTCATAAAATAATAAAATCACACTTATTCGATTATATTAATTAAATATACATTAAATATGTTGTTAAAAATTATTTATATAATTTTACAGAAATTATATAAGAACAAATCCAATTTTCTTAATAAAAGGAATATTTTTCAAAAAAACCATTTTTACCGTTTTTTGATGGAGAACCCATTATTAAACATGTATTTTTCACTTTTATATATTATACTTTTAAAAAAATTCATATTTGTAATTTCTAATATCAAAATTATCTTATGGTGAATTTTTAATATTTTTAAAATGTTCTATTTTTTTGATGAACTGTGAAAAATACTACATTTTAGTTAAAACTGCGATTTTAAATAATTATTATATTTTAAAATATTTTTTCACTTTAAATAGATAGATAATACATGTATAAACCCAATTTATTTCATTGGAATACTTTTTATATATAAACTATATATAAAAACTTATTTAAATGTTGCAAGTCTCTTTTACCAACCTTCTCGCCACATCAGCGAGATTAGTGCTAAACATAATTTATCCACATAAATGCATTGAATTTTGAAAAAACATATATACATGTTTGTATTCATTGTGAAAATTTATATTTATAAGTGTCAATTTAATTTTTGTGAATAGTAACTTAAGTATATTAATTATATAGTTAAGAGTAAATCAGGTAATTAAAGGTAAAAAAATATTATAATAATATATATTTACCCCAAATATTGTCCTAAATTAATTGGATGAGTATTGTTTTACCAAAATAATCCTTATGCCAAAAATATAACTATTTAATCTCCATGTGTATGAATATGATATTCATTATATTTTATTTAAAGAAAAGTTAAAAATGTCATTCTCATATTTTTAACAAATAAATCATTCATAATATAGATTTATATAGAGTATAAATTCAACAATAAAAATTAATATGAAAGAAATAATGTTTCTATACATCATTTTAATTAAATTAAAAAAATTATACATTAAATAATTACATTAAATTTTGACATGATGATTATGTCGTAAATTATTTTTTTAAGGAAAAATCAAATATATGATATTAATAATATTACAGTAAATATAATTTTATCATTTTATGCCACACATGAATTTTATGGATTCCGTTGACAAGTAATATATCATTTTATTTTGTTTTTTCTATGTAAAAATTTTTTATGATTTTTTTTAAAAAGTTAATTAATAAATATTATCTAAATTGACACAATTCATGTCTTAAAATATAAAATATTTAATTAATTGATATAAAATTTATAAAAATATACTAATCATACAAATAGTTGTTATATGTCTAAAAATTTCATTAATTAATAATTAATTAGTCTTTTTGAATGTTAGGTTAATTATGGTATCTCTTAATGTGTAAATTACATGAAAAAACTGTAAGGGTTAATAGGGGTTAAAATAAAAAGATAATGATTAAAAAATAATTAAAAGTTTCCTAATTTTCATTTTATGATAATATGTAGACCCATATGCAACCAATATTCTAAATAAAAAATTTTGGACTCATTTTTAATAAAAAATAAATTTATATTAATTTAATACTTTGTATAATTCCTAGAGTGCCCCTCCCTTCTCATATAAAATGAAACCACTTCATCTCTATTCCATACACTTAAAAAATATTTTTCATGAGACTATATCTACCGAAAAAACATTCTATAATCTCTACCAATATTATTGTGTAATTTATTATGTATAACACCCTCTTTAGATGTGTTACAGTTTTAAGAAAAGGTCTTTGTCTAGATGAAAGGTAACGTATTTATTTAGGTGATTCTCTGTTATATCACCTTCCACTTCCTTCAAATATCCTCCAACCATGAAGAAATAAAAACACCATTATCCTAAATATACTAAAAAGTTATTACAATAATTTCATTACCATAATCCATCTCCACTTACACTAAATGGGAAAATAATTAATCGTTACTACGTACGTGTTAACTATCAACTCCATGGACCGATATAAATCATTTTCCATAACTGTTTATCATGACTTGTTATAATTTTGTAATTAATGTTCATATTTGATAATAATGAAATATTAATAATTTTATTATATTAATATATCAATTATATTTTTACTTTCCATTCATATTAAAATGGTACAGGCGTTCGTGCGTACGTGTGAACTATGGCCTCCATGAAGTGATGTGGTTCATTTTTATTAACGAAATCACATGGATAGTACATATATGTATATTTAAAATTTTAATATTATATTAATTATTTTATTATAAATCTATAATGATAAAATAATACTTTTTTATTTCAATAATGATCACTGAAAAATGGAAAATGTTTCTCATCCATACGTATGAAATATTGTCTCTAGGATTGTAATGTTTTTCATTTTTCATATTCACGTTTAATAGATGGATTTAAAATTATAATTGATATTGAAATGAGATTATTATTTCCTGAGTGTTACTCTGGAGCTGATGGATTTATGACCACATTGACTCTTTATATCATAACAATTTTATTTTTGACTCAAATACCGAATAACGAAAATATGTCGGATATGAACATAAATTATAATGTAATTGTTATAACATGAAAATAAGTGAAATAAAGGGGATAATAAAATTTAAAAATAGATTTCATAAATTATAAATTAACCTATTTTTATTATTCATAATGATAAGTAATGTACAAGGTAACTCAACCTCGATGTAATGGACTTCCTTTCAATATCCATTAATTGGGGAATATTTTGATAATATACCCCACTCTATTTTATATGTTGTATAATAAACCCTTTATTTTTTAATGGAATTAAAAAGTAATCTTTTTATATGATGTGTTTTACTAAATAAAAAAGTAATGTGTTTTTATAGTATAAGGGTAAAATAACTTTTCTGCCTTAGTGACCATTTTTTGATATTTGGATTCATCTTCAAAACGTAGTGTTTTTCAAAAAAAATAAATACCTTATTAAATTTTTTTGAATTTCAGTATTGAAAATGGGTTTGATAATAGATTTGTTATATAAATTTCTTGAAATGATATCCAAGTATTGTAAAGTGGATTTTTTTCTTTTATGCTTGTTTTATGAGTTATAAATACGTTAAGGTTCTTTGTCACTATTTATGTATATGAGTGGTTCCATGATATTATGATCAATGGTGATCCCATGATATATCTCAAATGCATTGGGTAAAGAGTCATATTTAATGGTTTTTGTTTCTCCTAATAAATTTAGGGAATATATTATGATGGGTATTCCAAATGTACCCATGAGGGTTATTCCCTCTATAGCCCTAAAATCTAAAATGTATGAATGTTTTGGATGCCACAAGTTACCTTTATTATTTAAAATTTATATGTGTTTTATAGGAATAGTATGATTTAATTATGTAAGGTAATGGGTTTATGTTTTATAGTTGAAATGTATGATTTTGTGACAATGTTTTCATGAACATAAAACATTCATGGACTAACAATTTCATTCCTTATTTTATATCCGTTACTATGATTTTATGTGCTCATCCCATATTTTTGAAGTTTTTTGACATGGTATAAGGATAGTTAAGATAAAGGAAGAATTAAATGTGAATGTTATTAATATTTTTACCAAAATATTAATTCATGTTTTATTTTTAAAATTTTACGTTGTGAAATAAATAGATAGAGAGTATATTTTTCTACATTGTAATATTTGAGTTCATATGTAATATATATGGCCAAATTCTCCATAAATATAAACATAATATGATCCTCAATTTTAATGAACATAAATTCTTGACAAAGCACATGAATATGTAAATTTTATGTATGGGGAGTTACTGTTGGTGTTAGAGGTTTGGTTGGATATCTTTTGAGGTTATTGTGTTATTTAATAACACGTTACATTTTTTATATAACCATAATGGTAATCTTGTTAGGAATAGTTATTTATATTTTAGATAAATAGATTTTGATTTATATGACATGAGTAAAGATATAATATTATTTACCTTCCTCAAAATATATTATATGATATTTTTTAATTTATTTACTCACAATAACCTTTTTTGTTTTAGTAAATGGCTATATCCAACATTCACCAACATAGAAATGGATGTGAAGGAAAATGTGTTGATTCTATAAATACAAATCCAAATTAAATGGTAGATAAAATGATAACTCTAATTGTTATTCAAAACAATATATTATAAGTAATGATCAACAACTTTAACCAGAGTGATTTTTTGATGGATCATATATGAGAGAAACAAATCCCTATGGATGTTCAGGAAATACTGATCATGAAGTTATGTATATTAAATGACATATGTGTCAATGATATGAAACGAACCACTTAGGAATTTTTTAAAAAGGGGTGGGAAGAGGTTATATATGTGTTAATGAAGTACATAATTCAATAAACTCCCAATGGAAAAAATAATTCAATATGAGATGATGACAGCCATCAAATAATCATTAATAAAACTAAAAGGGAAGAAACATATTAATGTTGATATTATATTCCCCATAAGAGAAATGATGGAGATAATGGTTAAATACATGTGATTTCATTACCATATAAATATCATCTGAAGTATCCATGAAAGTCTCCTAACCCATGTAATGTCTCATGGAAACCTCTACAAAGAGCACCCTTTCTCACCAATGGCAAAGAAGTAAAAGCTAAATAAGCATCCCCCAGGCTGCAAAGTTTGTCATTAGAAAGTACATGACAAACCATCTATAATAATTTGAAAATAAATGTATGAAACATTCCAAGGAATAGACCCCTAGTGTTCATGAAGCTCAAACACAAAATCATTATTGGGAAGAATAAAATATCCATATGGTGTGCAATCCATCTAGCGAGACCTCTAATGCTTCATCAAAAAGAAAGGAGGAGATAAATTAGATAAGGTGAAAGGGTATCGTGATTTCGGAATGAAATGGGGCACGCCCATTAAGAAATATGACACACCCCAACCGGTTCGATGCACCTTGTGAAACCCCTTTGGATCATTAGTGGCACCACATGGAAACCTCCATAAAAATTTGTGATGCTCTAAGGACAGAGGCATGGTTTTGTTAACAATACATGCGAAACCTCATATGATCCAAATGATCCCGTGATAAACCAATAGAAAATAAGGTGAATGTAAAAGATATTACTTTATAAAACTCAAAAACCTTCCATCCCTCGTCACATAAAATAAATTGGATCAAAAGGGAGGAGGTGATTGGTGTCCACGGTCACTCAAAGTCATGCAATGTGATCCTCAAGCGATCCGCGAGACAGTGCAAGACATTGGTGTCAAGATTACCATGTATTGTGAATTCCCACCATCAAGTCAGTCTCTACACAAGGAAGACCTTAAAAATTTAAATGTAACTCCATTACACACTAAGTATAAATACTATGTTTTCCCATAGGATTCTCACACCCCACCATGGGACCCATAATATTGTTGCAGCACATCCAAAATAATATATGAAATACCCTCAATTACATATGTGAAATCTCTCATCACTCTTGATATTCATCACATAATGTAAAGGAGACAGGAAAAGGGAAATTGAGCAGGGATTTCAGTCACTGAAGGGCATTCGATGCACCCAATGCACCCTTGGAGTGGTCCCAGAGGACCCTATGAAAAGCCATCCAAGGAATTTTGAGTATAATTAGATAGTCATTTGGATATCATGGTGATCGTTGGCCATGTCATCATGAAAACCTGAATGTCCTTTTATTTTTAAGACCTTAATATATGGAAATTGTTTGATAAATTATGGATTGACTTGCGGCCGTTGAAAATAAGGAAGTTCCCTTGACATGGAACACCACAAAAACTCTTGAAACAGTGTAACGCTAGACACCGCATCCACTCCAGGTCAGACTCGCACTAGATTCACTACACACACCGGTGAGTATGTGGATGGCTATGCCAATAAATTCTCTAATCCTACTTGAAAAAATGGTGGGTTTCTTTATTGATTGATTGATCAGACACTTCAATTTTAGAACCAGACCGTGCTATGTATTTGGGTGATTAGACTTCAGGCTTTCTGCACACATTTGGTCACATGGCTGGTCGAATTTCTTCTAGGTAATACATTACTGGATGACTAGATCAGTCATGCAATAGGAATAAATCCCTCAATGTGGTCAATAAAAGGTCATGCTAATGTCTTTTAGATAAGACATGTGAATACCATTTCAGATTTTCTCCATATCATGTGCCTTCCAAACAAACAAACACTGAAATGAACCAAGGAACTCACAATACAAGGGAAAAAAATACCATGATTCATAGTGGAAGACCCAAATGGAAAATAGTATTTTGGACCTCCTCATGCTTCGAATGGGTCAATCACAGACACATTAAAGTACCAAGTCATGCCACCCTGACTTTTAATTAACCAATATAGGTGTCATCTGGGATATATAGAATGATATGAACATGTAAGGAAATGTATTGAAGACAATTCATGGGAACCTCTTGGATCTTGAGAACCCTCTGGTTTTGTCAGCCTAGATGTGCAATATCCTTAGGATGCACGTTCAGACACATATAATGGTTCCCAGACATGTCAGCTAAATCTTGTTGACACATCTAAACATGAAAATCCATCTTTCGTGGCGTACCTTTGTACATGTCGGCCTGGTCCCAAAATTTCTCCTAGACATGTCATCCAACACCTGAGACAACTCTAGACATGTAGTTATAGTCTCGTGATGTGTCCCCGAGGTGTCGACGAATACAAGAAACACCCATTGGATATATTGTCATGGTCCCACGATGTCTCCATGAGGTGTCATCCATGACATGTGACACCACCTAGACATGTCCCCATTCTCCCATGATGTCTCCCTATGGTGTCGTCAATGAAATGTGACACTGCTCAGACCAAGCCTACATGGCTCTTGTGACACCATCCACATGTGTCAAGTCAGGTCACGCAATTGCCTCTAGGTTATTCCAATAGGTTCGTGTGACACAATCTAGATAATAATGCCCTTTCAACAGAGATTCCTTAATATTTAAGCCCTGATATCTTTTAAGAGAACTACAAGGACTCCAATTCCATCCATAATTAGGATACATAGGATGCCTCCATAAATGCTCGATATAACAAACCATCCATTTATTACACTCTTAAACATGATTTATAACATAAAAATGCACTTAAGACAACTCCAAGGATTGAAACGTCTAGGGTCTCGGGAAATTAGGAACATTACATAACAACCTAAAACATGAAATAGAACCTCTTTATTTTAATCTTTTTTGACATCACCAACTCATTACATCATACATAATCCTCCATGGGATAACCTGAGGACCTACATAGGAAAGGGGTGAGCTACAAGGCGTATTAAGAAAGTAAACAAGGAATAAGATGAAAAATACAATACATGTTATGAAATTTTAATATCAATGGAGAACAAGAGAAACATGAACAAACATATATGATATAGCATGGTAATCATAACGCGGAAGTGTGGAAACAACATAAAACAAGATATTATCATGATCCATGGACCATTGCACATGGATTAGCATGAGTAAACCCTCATTTCACATGAATTAGCATGAGTAAAACCTAATTTTACATGGCGTATCATGATACTAAACATTACCCAATCCATTTAAGCGCTATTCGGGTGCACCATTAATAATCATTTCAATCTTAAGCATAAGTGTGCCAAATAGTTCAAATAACATGGATTCATTCAACATCATTATTTATTCGACGATAAAGGAATGTGAATTACGTACATGAAATTATATAATCAATAAGTATATGTCAATAATGATTATTTCACATTATAGGTTGGTGGGTTTTTTATTCACTACATGATGATTTTGGTGTGGAAAACCACGATGCAATTTTAACAGCCTAAAATAATGACATAAAAATTCATAAAAATAGTTGATGAGAGATAAAGGGTTCTATAATCAGATATAAATGAAATTTATAGTAAAACGATAATGGAACATAATATCTGGACATATTTAATGGAATTTATATGTATAACATAGAAGAAATGCATGAATGAAAATAAGAAGAGGGAAATCCCCCACAGAATTACGACATGGTAACATGTGTACGTGAAAGGAATTAACGAGAGTGAAAGGGTTATCCCATCCTTCAACCAAAATGAGGACAGTACGGTGGAGGTTTGAAATCATACTCAAATATTTTTAATTTAAAATAAAAGGGTATAAAAACATAAGGAAATGAGGATAAACATGAGAATTGAATGAAAGTAAGGATTCCTTGATTGAGTGTGTGACTTAAAAATCATGAATAGGGGGTTCATGAATGACTGGGGAGCCTTTGAATAATTATAGAGAGGGTAGGGAAGTTTAGGGATGTGATCTATGGATTTTGAGTGAAGATAAGTAGGAACATGGGTGAGTTCATAATGGAAATAATAGGGAAATTTTATAATATTTCACAAAAGTAGGTTTGTGAATCTATAAAATTATATATTCAAAACAAAAAAATATCCCATGTATTTTGGCCATGTATTTTTCCAAAGAGGAGTGGAATACATTATTTATAAGGAGAAGGGATGATTATATTAAAATATTTCCCATTCTTATTTAGAGATGAATCACACTTTCAAGGAAATGGTTTTAAAAATATAAGAAATTTTATATGTCTGGGAGGATTCACTGTGGATTTATAAAATAAATAAAATAAATCTATAATAAAATTATTTTAATGGGAAAACATATATTTTTCTGAGAAATCCTATTATATTATTTATTACATAATTTTGGGTTCATTTTGATGTCAGAAAACACATATTTTATATATATGGTATTTAAATTTTACAAAAAAAATTGATTATCTCAAAAAAAAAATTCAAAAATTAACCATTTAATAATTTCAACATCCTAATTCCAAAAATAATATTCGTTTTATCTAAATAATTTTATAAATATGTGAATTGTCACATTGAAAATGAAAACTGGCATTTATAGAAAATTCACGTGTTTTAACAAAAATAGTTTACAAATTGTAATAAAAACTAAAGTTGACTTCATAAAAAGTATATAATCATTTATTATTAATAAATTTAATTTGATAATAATATTTTATTAAAATAATAATTATTTCAAAAATTCATTAATTCCATATAATAAATACTAAAATTAAAAAACACATTCTAGTTTATCGTTTAAAAATACATATCTTATCAAATATATTTTTTAATCATTTATAGATAAGGAATTGATATAATCATCATTTATAAGAATTTTTTTATTATAATTTATAAAAAAATAGTTTAATATAATAGTGTATATATTTCTCAAAAGTAACCTTTTTATTCGGTGAATCAATTTTTGAAATTCATCATTTTTAAGAAAGACTATTCTTATAAACGAATTGTATGAATATTAATTCATTAATAGAAATGGATTAAAAATTAAGTAATTATTAAATTGTTACGTAAACCATTATAAGTCACGCATAAGTCCTAAGGGTAAGGTGTGTGATGGTGACAAACACTGGGGGTAGCTCGAATAAGATCGCCCAGCTGGAAATCTCTATTAACATGAACTTCTCCCATTCGTGATTTCGTTCAATCTTATGGTGTTGAATATCAGCATTGGCTATATCAAGAGTTAAGCCAAGCGATGCTAACTATTTTTAGATCTTCTATAAATGAGCATTTTGCGGCCTGAGTCTACTAGATGAGGCCATCCTTTCCTCTGTCTCTATTGAAAGGATCAGTTTTAAAAAAACATATATTTATATAAATCATGTGATCACTATTCAATGGCTATATTATCAATGGAAATGATACATAACAGTTATTTAAACCCCATAATTATAATAAGAAATAGTTCATGTGTTTTCTATATCCATAAGTCATTAAAAGAAATGAAATTTTATTCATAAAAGACCGGGTCCCTACAACATTCCCCCCTTCAGAAATTTCACCCTAGAAATTTATTTTTCCCACACTAAAACAGATGTGGCTAACTCTACCTCTGCACTTCCTCAAGAAGCCATGTCGCTTCTTTAAACATGTGGTTTCTCCACAACACCATGAAGAGGAGAATCATCTTATTTCATATAAATTTTTCTCTATGATATATGATTTTCACTAGATTCTCTTCTTAATAGAGGTTATTCTACAATGGTGCCACCTCTGGACTGAGTACATGTGAGGGGTCTGGCATGTACTTCCTTAATACTAATACATGGAACACATCTTTTACTTGGGATATTTTCGGTGGGAATGTTAGTTGATAGGCCACTGCTTCAATGAAATCAGGGATTACAAAGGGGCTGAAGTACCTGGGACTAAGATTTCCCATCTTCCCAAATCTAATCACTCACTTATATTGAAATATAAGGAGGAAAGAAATATCTCCAACATCAAACACTATGGATTGTCGACCATTGTCAGCATATCCCTTTGGTCCACTCTGATTAGCTTCGATATGATAGTTGATGGCCTTAACCTTCGCCACCATTACTTCAACCATTTATGGACCACAATGTTTTCTCTCGGAAACATTATCCCATCAAGTCTGTGGTCTTCACATGGTCCCGTAAAGGGATTCATAAAGATCCATTTTGATTCTTGAGTGGAAACTATTGTTATAAGAGAACTAGACTAAAGAAAGATGTTGGTATCATCTGCCATTGAAGTCCATTGAGCAAGATCTCAACATGTCCTCAAGTTTCTAGATAGTCTGTTAGATTTTCCATCAGTTTGAAGATTATATGTAGTACTAATGTTCAGTATAGCATTCAAATCATTTTAAAGACTCTTCCATAACATAGAGGTTAATATTGGATATCTATTAGATAAAATATATAGTGGTACTCCATGAATCCTTACCACCTATCTATTGTATATCTGTTCCAGTTGATCCAATTTGATATCCTCTCAAACCATAATGATGTGTGGATTCATTATAATACAATCCACAATAACCTAGAATGTATTTTTTTCAATTGTATGACTTTAGATGTCCGGGTCCAAAGTCCAAGATTATGTTATCCCATTTAAATGATTTTATGGTTAATGGTTATATCATCTCCTTAGAGTTGTGCCTCTCATACTTCATTTGCTGACATATCAGGCGCATTGATGTACACTCTGTGATCTCATTCTGCAGGTTATCTCACCAATAATGCTCTTGGAGATCTCGATACATCATTGTGTTTCATGGGTGAATGGAGAAATTTGACCTATGTACATCACCGAAAAGTGCATTCCTTAACTCCAGATTTTATGGAACACATAGTCTTGAACAAAATATCACAATTACTTCTTCATTATCATAGAACTATGTAGATTTCCCATTTGTTTTTGTTTCCACATTCTTTTGAATTCCCACATCATATCATTGATCATTCTTTATCCTTTAGAGAAATGACGCTTGATTAATCACTTGTGAGATGATTGATGATGTTCTCTTCTTTATGATTCAAATTCCATATATATAAAATATAAGAAGATTATGTACTTTTAAATTCTCATCAATGAAAGAGTAGTTGGATCCTTTCTACGTAGATTATCTTCTACATAGTCACTTTCCCCGAATGGTAGTGAATTGAGCAATCATAGTAATTGATCAGCTCTAACCATATTCATTGGCACATATTCAACTCTTTCTAGGTGAATGTATACCTGAGTCTTTTGTGATCCGTATATATTTCACACATCTCTCGAAGGAGTTAATGTCACCAAATTTTCAAAGCGACGATTACTACTGCCAACTCTATATCATGTGTGGGATAGTTTTTCTCATGAATTTTCAACAACCTTGACATGTAGGCAATGTATTTTTAATTTTACCTCAAAATCCTTCTAAGGGATACTTATAATTTGATCAATAATAACATTCCCAAAAACTTAAACATGTGAGAAAACACTTATATAAGTTTCCTTAATTATTTAATATCATTACTGGTAGAGACTCAATGTTCTTAGAAAACATTAAAGATATAATAATATAACATTGATTAAAATACATTATTATGTACACTACATTGAAGTAGTAGTTACATGTAATTCATTCAGCATTATCTATCTCAACGTAGTAATTTTTGTTCTCCCTTGATCATGTAGATTTTTTATGCTCATCATGCTTCTCATCATTTATAAAGTATCATTTTCTTGGATAATGTCAGACTCCTACACATTTTTGACATAGAACTATTTAATATTCCCTATATAGAACTTTGTTTCCATCTGTATCAATATCCATTATTTCATGAAAATTGGATACATTATGCCCTTCCCTTACACATATAAAACATCTCAATGTCCCCTTGTGATATTTACAATGATTCTTCTATCCAAACTTGTTTCATAACAGAAATTGGGCCTCCTTTCCCTTATCATCTTTATCAGATGGAATTTCATGAGATGTCATATTCATTTTTCTTGATTTCCATGAGCATTCAAAAAAATTATCAATTTTTAATCTTAATTTATAATATATGGTTTATAATTGTCAATATATGTCCTAATTGAACTCCCATTTGATTATGAATCTTATAAGGACTTTCGTCACATTTCCCTTCACATCATTTGTTATCATGATTCCTCATATTACCGATTATGGGATGGAAATAAATGAAATTTTGGGATGAGTCTCTTAAATTGTATAACACATAATGTTTAATATAATGGAATTAAAGGGATAACATATAGATTACATTTATCTCCATTACTTATAAATTCCTAGAGTTCAATATATGTATTCCATGATCTACTTCATAATATATATTCATAGAGGAATTTTTTGTTCCCTAAATAATGGTTCATACTAAGATCATAAATTTACTAAGGCATATGACTCCGGAGTGTCTAACCAAGAGTGGAGCAAGGAACATTATCATTCATCTGTTCCCATTAATGTCTAGATCAATGTAGTGTTTTCAGGTTTTCCCCCTAGATGCATATGTGCTAGAGCCACCTTTACTAGTTCATATACAAAATGGGGTGTATTTTTTTGAAAAACCACGTACTCTATACTCACTAAAATTTAGTGATTTTTTTCTTACACTTATTATTATCCATAAGGGTTTCAAAAGGGTTTTTAATCCTAATCCAAAAAATAACTAAGCTTATCCACCAATACCAACTATCAAAACCTACTGATTATTAAATACAAAAATATGATGTATTAAATAATAATGAAAAAAAATATGGGTATATAGAGGTCTATTGCCCTAGGAAATTACAAGCATTATATAACAACTTCATACATGAAATAGAATGTCTTTATTTCAATATTCATTCACACGATGAACTCATTACTTCGTACATTACACTACATGAGATGTTCTGGGGACATACATAAGAAATGAGGGAGATATAGAGCCCAATAAGGGAGTAAATAAGGAATAACATGAACAATACAATGCATGTTGGGTAATAGGAATATAAATGGAGAACAATAGGAACATGAACATAATGGAATGTTATGGCATGGTTATCATAACTTGGAAATGAGGAAACAAAATACAACATGATATTAGCATGAGCCAAGGCTCATTACAGATTAATTTTGATGTGTAAACCATATTTTTTCATTAATTATCATGAGTAAACCATTTACTTCACATGCAGTATCATGATATTAAATATTACACAATGAATTGGAGTGATATCAGGGCGCAACCTTCAAAATCTTTTCAATATCATTCTTATGTGTGCTAAATAGATAATGTAACATGGGTTCATTCAACATCATCATGTATTAAAAAATAAAATAATTTTGAAAAAATAAATGAAATTATATAGTAAATAATTATATGTACATAAAGGTGATTTTCCTTGATAGATAAATTGGTGTGTTATTCACCACATGATGATTTTGGCATGGAAAATCACGGTTCAATTTCAGCATCCTAACAACGTGACATATAAATTCATACATATGGTTGATGAGAGAGAAATGGGACTCACATTATCAATTAATGAATTGAAATGAAACTAGATCATGGAACATAATATCCCAACATATGTAATGGAATTTAGAAGCATAATATAGAAGAAACACTCGAATGGGATTAAGAAGAGATAAATCCCCCACAGAATTTCAGCTTGATAATGGGTGTACAAAAAATGTATTAATGAGAGAGAAATGGGTCTCTAATAATTATAACATAATTAAGAAATTATGTGGAGGTTTCTAAATCATAACCCAACATTTTTAATTGAAAATAAAAGGGTACAACAACATAAATAATCATTCATAAAAATGAGAAATGATGGAATGTGAGGATCCCTTAATTGAGTGTGTTACATCAAAATCCGGAAGAGGGGGTTATTGAGATCTTGGGGATCCTTTTGAGGATTAAAGAGAGGTTATGCTAGAGTAGGTACATTATAAAAAAAAATTAGTGAAGATAAGTGGGATATTGGGTGGGTTTATATAGGAAATGAGAGAGGAATTCATTAATAATTCACCAACATAGGTTTTAGAATCTATATAATTAAATCATCAAAACCAAAAAACAACCCAAGATTTTTTCACAAGGATTTTTCCAAAGTGGAGTGGATGAAATTATTTTATAAGTAAATTTTTTGAAGATATTAATAAGTTTCTCTTGTTTATGTGGAGGTGAGTCACACTTTCAGGGAAATGATTTTAAAATATTAAAATATTGTATACTTCTTGAAGGATTCACTAAGGCTTTATAAAATAAATAAAAAAAATATAAAATCAATTTATTTTAATGGTAAAACATATATTGGTCCAATAATAACAATTATTGTATTTATTAAATCATTTTTGGGCCATTATAATGTCATAAACACATATTTTATTTATATGGTATTTAATTTGTACCCAAATATTAGACTATCTCGGAGATGGATGAAAATTGCACCATTGGATAATTTAACATCCTGATTCAAAAAATAATAATACTTTTTCAAATAATTTTCTAAATATTTTAATTTTCACTTTTAATATGAAATGTGACATTTATTGAAAATTCACAACTTTTCACAAAAACAATTTTCAAACCATAATAAAAATTACATTTTACTTCATAAAAATTATATACAGCTTTATTATTCATAAAATTTATTTTATAAGAATATTTTATTATAAAATTAATTATTTGAAAATATTATTAATGCTTTAAATTAAATTCTTTAAATAAACAAATACACAATCGGTTTTGTCTTATAAAAATATAACTCATGTCAAACTGATTTCCTAATCATTTATAGATATGAAATTTATATAATAATAATTTACAATAATTTTTTTATATATTATTATTAATGAAATAATTATTTTAATATAATAACATATATATTTCTCAAAGGTACTATTTTTACCCAAAAAATCAATTTATCAAAATAATCATTTTTTAAGAAATATTATTCACAGAAAGTAATTAATGGAATACGACTTTTATTTATTAAAGGGTATTAACAAATAATTAACTAATAACTTATTACATAACACCTTATAAGACCCACATTATACCTAAGGGTAACATATGGAATGGGGGATACTCTTTGAGAGGATCAGATAACATCGCTCAGGTTGTAATCTCCATTAACTTGAACTTCTCAAGTATGAGATTTCATTCATGTTTAACGTGTTGATGTTCGGATTTCTATTGGTCAAGAGTCAGTCCCATTGATGATACCTCCTTTCTGAGCTTCAAAAAATGTGATTCATAGGGCCTGAGTCTACTGAATGAGGACATTGACTCCGTTATCAGTGTGTTGAAAGAATATTTTCTAAAAAAACATATATTTATATCAGTCGTGTAATTGTTGTTCAATGACTATATTTTCAATGGTAATGACAAATAATGGGAATTTAAACCCAATCATAATAAAATAAAAGTTAATGTGTCTTCTATATCCATAATCAATTAAAAGAATGGGAATTTTATTCTTAAAATATCATGTCGTTACACCCAACCTCCATGTCAAACAATCTAATTATCCCCCAATACATATATATCCTATATCCATATACAATGTGGTGATCATGCACTCCCCTTGTTTCTCACAACAAGTATAGATTATTTTTTATTAGGGGCATGCGACGAACGACTCATTAGAAATTAAACAACCATCCACCAAGGTAGCCTTTGTGTATAGGTACCAACACAAAGGAACTATGAGAACCCTTATTCACCATATAATTGGGATTTGAATGATGTATCCTCTAGACTCGAGCTCAAATATTTGGATTGTCGACATCCACCAATATTGGCCCTTACCAAATGAGGTTAAACTACATGGATCAATAAGACAACATGGGTTTTGATTCTTGAAATAACTGGGACACATATGATGCCTCATAATGGCTCAATCCCATTCCTAGAATACAAAACACCTCCATAAGAATGTGAATAAACCAAAAAATTTGGGCATATTATTTATGTATTTTAGTGAACACTCATTACTAGAAAATGGAGATTAACCTCCGATACATAAATATGGATTCACAAAGGGGACCCCAATCTATCTCATGTAAAATAGAGTAAACCCGTATTCATTTTTTAGGTTAACTGGTCCCATATTTTGACTACGGTGGGATTCACCAACAATTCTTATATCTATAAGAGTGTCCTATACTAGGAAATAATTCTCCCCATAAGGGTGAGATGAGCCCAACCTCTCTTATTCATGAACAATGAGAGTCCCCCATAGTCTCTAGGCCTAAAAACTCATATGATTACTAACCATTGGGTAGCAGGTACATTCATAGATATGGATTAGGAATCCATTAGGAGATTCAGGGAAAAGTGATAATTGTAACGCCAAAAAGAAATGGCCATTCCACACCAAAAAAATCCATAAGTAACAAAAATTTTGAACAGAATATGAATCAATGAAATAAAAAAATGATCAGGTTAGAATTCGTTACACCATTCTATTTTTCACTAATATAAAATCAAAAGTGAGGAATCTGATGTGAATTACTCTAATAACATCAAATTGGTTTGTAATTTTTCAAACCATGTTGTTTTCCACTTAAATTCATACAACATGGATTAACTGGATGTGACCCTCTTAGGACTCATTACTTTTTAAACAATATAAAAACAAAGAAGTAAGAACCCCATAAATCGGCATTCCTATAAGTCCATAATCATGTTGACAAGTCCATAGGACCAAAATGATAGAAAAATAAATACAAGATACTTGTGTTTACAATGAATATATTATTGAACCTTACTTTTTGGTCATATAGAACTTGTTGATGTCCTTATTCCTTGTTTTCTGCATGATTTATTACTCCCGATCTGAGAGAATATCTTCATCTTCAATTAATCACTCTGTTTCTTCATCTGCTATTGCCACCATTGTGGGTCAAAAAATTGTCTCTCTTTCTAAATGGCTTGACCAGCGATGGAAAACATAATGATTCAAGAGTTCCACTAATATTGTGCAATCCTGACTATGGAAGGTTCTTGAAAAATTATGCAAGCACGGTAGATGAAAAGTGAACGTCAATAAATGAAGGTTGTTTCTATACCAATAGCACCCATCACCACAACCAATCATTAGGGATCATATCCCTAGAGAGTGAAAACCCCCACCATCCATGCCTAATGAAGGTGGATCAAGAGGCCAGATCTGAATACCTTATGGTTTAGGAACCATCGTGTAGGGAACCTGATTACCGGCATCGCCATCATTATCATAATGGTACCAATCAACTGCATTCTAAGGGTATCTCCTGACAATAAATTTCCATAGAAACCCATGAAAGGGATCTACCAAGGAAGACCAATCAAAGATGGATTAAGTTGGATATCCGGGAAAGGGATTATATCCCTTCTCCTACTAACAGATCCCTCCATCATACATTGGAAGGGACCATCCAGAAGGCTCAAATCCCTTCTCAATCAGAACAATTATGTGGGTGTATTAATGTAGCAGACATGGGGGAGGTTCATAGTCCTACCCTCAGGAACAATGCCCATTGGATTATCTTGATGGAATATGGAGGGCAGAAGTGGGCATAAATACCCACTTCAATTAAAGATATCTATAAAAAGGTAGTGGAGATGGAAAATATGTCAGATTATATCCTTGTACACTCTTTGATAAAATGAAAATAAATTTTACCAATAGATGAAGAACTCCAACAATATATTCTTCCAATTTTTACGGTCAAGGGAGAATCCTCTAATTCAATATATTCATCAATGACAACTCATAACTTTGATTATTACAAACAAGTTGTTTTACCAGAGTATTTTTACATTTTTTCTCCCTTAGGATAGGATTATCGACATATCCCGACGAAGGGTGAGGAATGAAACCTGGCTTGTAATCTCATTATAATAGGGTTCGACTATGTGAGAGAAGCACATTCCTTGGGATAAGAGAAAATAATTGTTTAATAATTCCTACTATATAATCTAGTGTCCCAATATCATTCATGTATACTAGTTCATGCCGAGGATAACTAGGTGAGAGTGGAACAAGCCTTGAGACAGGCTCATATTCTTATTAGTGAATCTTATCGGCATACTCTAGAAGATCATATAAGAAAGGATCATCTTCTTTCTTATTCTAATGAACGACTACTCCAGTATCCTTCTATGGTAGTACAAGAGATGGCCCATATTACTTCTCCCATTCTGAAGGTCTTTTGGCATATTCTGACGAGGAATGCATATTCACACAAGTCGTATTTGTTTTATCCAGCCAATCCCAACCAGGTTATAGTAGAACATGCATTGGGGTATGATCATACTCCTATCAACCATGACCTGGGGAATATCCCAAAGGCCCATGATCTGTCCCATAACCCTATCTTGACTAAGGCTCACCAAGTGATAGTGGCACAATCCTTAGGACATTCTCATATCCCAATCTAAAATGAGGCATGTAATCTATATATTCTTATAGATCCTCAATAGTGGGCTTATATCCATACATCCCCAAGAATGTATATATAAATTCCAGCAACTATTGTAAAACAGACCCATATCCTTACATAATGATGAAAGGAAGTTCATCATACTCCGACCATTACGCATAACATGAATCATATTTATAATCATATATATTCCATAATTCATGGGGTTGTTCGAGACACACTCTCACCACCAAATGGGTCTATAAACTATTCTATATAATCAGAAGTTAGATACATTCATTTCCATAATATTCCTTATCAAGGTAATGTGATGATGGATTGCAGGGACTCTACTCTTGACATACACCATGGCCAACCTCTCCATTGAGATATCACCCTTGGGAAAAGAAAATACTCCCTTTGTCCAAACACCTATTTATTGAGAGGTAAACCAAATCCTGACACCTTTTTATAGGGAGGTGCTCAAAAAACATTTCCAATTATATATAGTTCCCAATCTACATCCAACAGCACACTACTCCCATCAGTAGGTGACCATCAGAGTCATATTCTATTGTCTAACGGGATGGAGGCATGTATTTCTGATGAAAAAGTGGCCAAAATTGACATATGGATAGAGTTAGATAGAAAAATCCTCCCCATCATGTTCTATCACATCACTACATCTGTCTATGGGATCCCTAATTAGAAATTAAAGGTGTAAATTTTTTATTTATTCCACAATATTGGGAAAATCATCAGGGAATGACGGATCAAAATCTCCCTAATCCGGGATATGAGTTTCACCTTCATACCATCAAGATACTCTATTTGTAGCTCCACATAGATATTGTCTCCTTTGAAAAGGATCCAAAACCGAAAAAGAAAGTGAAATTTTGAAAAAAATCCTTCCACCATTACACTAAGACACATAGGTAGCTAATCATCGATGCTATGTCAGGAGTAAGAATTCGAGGATGGGTAAGTATAGATAGTTACACTTCACTGAACCCATATAATAGATGATCCACTAAGAAAAAAAATCATATAATGTTATAGCCTTCGATGAATTTAGGGTACCAATAAATTCATGGGATAGTTGGTCTATGAAATTGAATCCCCCACCATATCAATTCCTAGAAATAATCTATGGGGAGACAGGATAGACAAAAAGACTTCATACTAGACACCTAAATAAAATTAGATTGTGTTACAAACAAAAAGATCAATGTTCTGATCACTATTAAAACTAACTATAAGGAACAATCCTCATCATGGGATTCCATCACACTCGTCTTTAATGGAAGCACAACTACACCACATAATGGAGACAACAGTAGAAGCTTACATAGTGACCATCCAGGAACGGACTCATCCCCATGGTCCCGAATAATATTTTCAAATTCCTCCACCCCTTGGGTCTTCATTTCTCATGAAAATTCATGATGTGATGGCATCGATCATATGAAAACCCCATCCCGTAGGTCTAGGAAAATTTATATCTCAATCGATGTACCCAAATTCTTCATCCCCTAAAAAAGGATGTGAGAAATCAGTGGCGATTCAAGATCACCTAAACTAGAATGGGCTAGGGACAACTAGATATTCATGTATAATGACATCCCCAGATAATTCCTAGCCCATGTGTATGGGGGAATTTTTATCATCATTTGAACTACAGTGGGAATTAGTATTCTCTAGGTTGGGAGGAAGATAAAAATGGTTGATGACCAACTAGTTCCCCCCACCTTAAGACAAACATCTTTTGGTTGGAACTCAATAAACATCCCCCATAAAAAATTCTCTCAATGTCACAATTCATAAACCAAGAGGATAGGATCATGTGGTGAAATAAATCCAGACTCACCTGATGTACAAGAGAAAATGGTCCAATAAGGACAATTGTTCGAATAATGACCCTAATTAAAGCCATATTAAACAGGCATACCACATGGAAATAAATTTCATAACAACCATTTCTTAATATGCATCTGTGAATGTCATTAATATTTACATCACTGAAATGGATCAAGATCCATATGAAGATGGTCTGAAGAGGTAATACATACCCACAGAGTTTTGTGAGTTGGACACACAAAATGAGGGTGTGTGCTACCTAAATCAAAGAAGGCTCTATAATTTGGAACCACAAAATTAAGGGTTTCCACCTCATTAGCAAAGTATATCTAAATATAATGTGAGAAAGTCAACACCCCCTATGTTTCCATTACTGAAAGATTTATTATCTCCATATGGGTGTACAATATAAGATTTTTGGTAGCTCAATGAGGAGATACTCGGGGGAAATATTCTTGTTCAGTATCATCTCCTACCAGAGGTGAATATTCAACCTCTTATGGTAGATCCACTAACCAGATCAGAATATGAATATTAGGTTGGATCAAGGTCTAGAAACTCCATCCATATAAACATGGAATATTGAATCAATAGGGACTTCACCAAACTATGGTTACTACCTCTCCCACTCCAGGGTCACTCCTCAGTAATAGGAAAAATGGAGGATCAGTGGGATATGATAGTGGGACCACCTTATCGACCACCACTAGATCCCTACAGATGGGAGGTTTCTCAAACGATAGTTCCTTAGATTATTCTAACAACCAATGAATCCATGGATACATGGATGGTTTCCATGAAAGGGTGACACGTTCCAGTATTTCCTAACCTGATGACATATCCCAAATGGGTATATGGTACCCTAACTAAACCCAACATCAGAAATCCTACTTTTTCCACCTTCAACAAAGAAGCTGATTCATAGCAACATATCACACACATGATGTCTCGATTTGGGCTAGTGATGGGACCCGGGGATTTACCAGTGGCAACAAATATGAGGTGTTTCATATAGAAATTGATAGGGTCATCCTTCTCATGGTTTAACAGTCTGCATGGAAGGTCTATCATGGGATGGGAATATAACAACCTTGATCTGTATTACACACATAAACATGATTTATTGCATAAACATGAAATTAATACAACTCCAAGATTGGGAGTTACAGTGTATTAGGAAATTAGGGACGTTATATAACAACTTAAAACATTAAATACAATATATTTATTGAAAACTTTGTTTAAATGACCAACCCATTCCTTCATACATAACACTGCATGGGACAACCAAAGGACATGCATAAGAAAATGTTGAGAAATAAAGCCCAGCAAGGGAGTGAACAAGGAATGTAGAGACCCGAAGATTGACGTACATGGACATTACATTACTTTTGCGGAATACTTAGTACAAAACAAAAACACACACACAAGTATCGTAATATTTTAGTGTCTTTGGAAACTCAGAATATAATCTTCTAATCGTGGTGAAAGATCTTCAACATCTCCCATAAAGATCTTCCTTTTTTACCTAAAACCTTTCTTTATATCCTGGGGAAAAGAAAACATAAAAGGGTGAGCTCAAATTCTCAGTATGGGTAAACAAAAGAAATATCAATCACATCATATTCATAAGAACATAACATTTTGGAAATCTCAATCAACAAAAGGGAGCATAATTTCATAACATGGGATAAATCATAGTAGTGAAATGAAATCCCAATAATCATAACTTAAAACATGAAACTTTGTGGCATACACACATAATCATAGAGAATCATTTCTTATTAGTCAAGACTCATTTCCAAGACTATCTTAGTGGACAAAGTCCATTTCTGAACCGAGTCACCCTCATTTCAGTCCCGTTTCACTGAACCAGTTTAACCTACCGTTCCAGCCATGTCTATCTCATGAGATATAAAATCTTTACCCAATGCATTGGAGGGAGATATAGGTCCCACCCATCTCATAATGATACCATTGTTATGTGTGCCACAAAATCATAAACCATACATCATAGCATAACCCATGTAATAAAAATGGGAATCTTAAACATCGTGATATCATTAAAAAAATTCATATAAGATAAAGTAATTCATAAAAATAATTCCATCTCAACATAATCAAATAAATGTAATAATAGGGATAGAAACATAACCCTTTATTATCATTGATGGAAAATAATTTTGATAAAACACTTGAACTCTATTATTGAGGAAAATATCCTTTCTACTTTAAAAACACTTTTCCTTTCTTAACATGTCATACAATTCTAAAATAAAAGAAGTTGAATAAAAATAAACATGAAAACTTGTAAAGGAATATTCTTGGAAATATTGTTTTAAAAACCCATTCATGCCGTAGAAGTTAAAAAAAACATTTTTCTCATACTTTTGTCGGAAAAGTCAAAAAGTACCTCGTACGAAAAACGACAAAAGATTCCTTTCATATCTTTTACTAAAAACTCACCGAAGGGTAAAATTGGATATAAACTATTGTATAAGTATATAAATATTACATATTTAGGAAACATGGACGTGGATGATTAATATTCCCCAGTAAATTCTGAAGTATAAACAATCTCGGATAAAACTTGAGATTGCAAGATTTTCCCATACCTTAGGTCTGATTTGCTTCGTATGTGTCTGAACCTCCTGTATAATGGTTTAAATAATGTAATTGACTTATTAAAGAATCATATTCATTGTTATGATATCATATATGGTTCACTTATGACTTTATATTACCCGTTCTTTTGTAAATTCCATGTTAAAAAGCGTTTTGGGAAAAATTGTTTCATTTGTCGTCTGTGTTTTGACTTGTAATTATTCATATGATTGCATAGATCATGATTACTTAATTCCAGAATATAAAACATTATTTATATATAATATATATTCATAATATACATATATATATAATAAATTAGTAAATGGAATGAAATACACCGTTCATGGAGACGGTAGGCCGTACGTACGCATGAACCCTGTTTTCGTTTCCTTATTGAGTTGAATGGAATTAAGTAGATGACATACATATATATACACATAAATCCAGTATAATTATTATGTAATATATTTCATGATTACTTATTATATGTACTTTATAATCATTCATGAATGGTTAATGTGGAGAATGAATCTCATTGCGTCGTGGAGACGGTAGTCCGTACGTACGCACGAGCGATGATATCGTTCTCATGATCGTGAGACTATATTGGAGTGTATGTATACTATTTCAGAATCAATATCACTTTAAAATAATCATATATAGTTATTATTTACACCATTATACCCATCCAAGTAAGGTGGTGGTGGAAAATAGATTTCACCATGGCGTGGAGACGGTATTTCGTACGTACGCACGCGCGGTGATTTCGTTTTCCGTAGGATGGATAGATGGTGAAATAGGGTTGTTTCATACTTATAATAACATATCAGTATATTATTGATACTGATGTTATTACTTCATAATGAAACAACCTAAGAAGAATAAGTGGAAGAAGAAATAAAGTTGAAAGAATCGGTAATGGAAATTACCTCTTCTTCGAAGCACCCCTTTGAGATCTCCTTTTAGGGCACTAAAATTGGTCTTTGAGGAAGAACAGAACCTCTAGGATGTTTCTAGGGAAGTGGATAAGAGAATTTGGCAGGGGTTGTCCGAGCTTGAAGGCTCAAAGTTGTGTGAGGAAGAGAGGGAGAAAGTTCCCTTTTATAAGGGAGGAGAGGGGCTCCTTTGGAAAACTAAAAATATTATTTTATTATAAAGTCATATTCTGTTTTAAATAGCTCCAAATTGATTTATTTAGATTATAAGGTGGGGATGGATCTAAATACACTCATCCAATAGAATTTAGACAAGCTTAGGATCCTATTTTAGCCTTATCATTTAGATTTAACATTAAGTTAAATAATTTTACTTTTACCGTGTCTTCTTGTGTTCTTATACTATACGGTTAATAAACTAACTATAAGAATCCAAACGAACCAAAAGTTGTTTATTATTAATATATATAACCTTATATAAGTCATTTTCCCAAACCTTAGATTTTTAGGAATAAAATAACAATTAATAATATAATATTTTTTAAAAAAACTATTTTATGTCAATTTTCACACTATTTAGTAATTGATTTTTGTGAAAATCATAACATAATGATTAGATCACAAAACTTTAATTAAATCAATACTAACATGTCATATTATCTTATAAAATTATTTTAATTCATAAAAAGTCTTAAATTACATTTATATGGGTATTTATAACATCAATTATGTCAATATTTCATTAATAAGATAATTACTGCATCATCTTTGTGTCATAATAAATGATACTTATTTAATCATTTAAAATTATAAATAAATTTCTATGATGTTTATAATTGTATTAGATTTCTGTATACTATTAAGTTTCTAATTTTCATGAAGTTTATCACTAAATTAAAATTATTATACTTGTAAGATTTAAGAAAGTGACATGTTGTCACATTCTTTGGTTTTAATAATAATTAAATTATTTTCATGGACAAAAGTCCATTTAATGAATATAATCTGACCCTTAGGTGATATGGGTCGACCATTAGTCATCCAATAGGATTTTTCCAAGTTTTAGGGTAATTTTATAATCTTATATTTACCCTTAATTACCCGATTTACCTTTAACTATAGTAAATAAAATTTACCGTAGTTTCTATTCACAATGCCCAAAAATAAAAAGTAGCTTATTAACATAATTTGGACCCACTGATTCCAAATATGGAATCCATTTTTCCAAATTCAATACACAAAATTTGATGAAATTAAATTAAAATTAATCCCATTGTCGAAAGAAAACTGGTTTTTCTTTAAAACATTGCAAAAGATTGAATTGATTTAACCTACAAATTCAAGGTAAAATCAATTCTAATGACATAAATTATATTAAATGGTAAAAATATATTCTATTTATACTTTAAAACCATTCAATATTATAATTTAACCACATAAGATATTACTATGAGAAAAGTTGTTTTTAATTAAAATATAGCGTGTTTTACTATTCATTAAAATATGGAAGTCATCAGAATAAAATGAAAAATTTATCCAATGTAAATTTCTATTTCATGATTCCAAAGAATAATTTTATTTTGTCAAATGTAACTTATAAAAATTTCAAAAACTATATTTAAAGTGGGTGCACCATCAAAAGGTGGAAAAACTATATTTTTTGAAAAATACTTATTTTACACGAAAAATTTATTTTGTTCTTATAACATGTTCTAGAAAATGTGTAATATGAATAATAATGTTATAAAATTCAAAATATAGTTAATACTATTCATAATGGCTAGTTCATAATAATATCATAATAATATATTGTTGTTTAGTAACACCCGGTATTGCGTACAACACACGCTATCGAGGAAGGTCACGATTGCGTGTAATGCAATCCAAGTCAGGGTTGCGTGTTGTGCAAGAATCATTCGTTGTTTCGTATAACAGAATCCAACCATATTTCATTTATACATTGAATATATATATATATATATACTCAATTTTGCGTAGAATAACTATTATCAAAATTTTGTGTAACACGATCCAAGAATAGTGTTGCGTATACTGCAGGCTAATATGGTGTTGCGTATAGCACAAGGTAATATTGGTGTAGCATAAAACAAAGTAAATTAATGAAATTAAAAGAATATTTTTCATAAAAGCATGGGGTGTTACATTCTACCCCCCTTAAAAAGAATTTCGCCCTCGAAATTCTTCGGGGTTATAAATGGTTTACTATTCGAAAGTTTGTTTAATAGAAACCCACATCGTAAAAAGGAATACCAAAACATGGATTTAAAAACTAAAGTATGAAATGTAACGGTTACCCAAATTAACTCATCACTAGGTTTCCACGTAGGAGAACATAGGTGAAAATATGGATATGGAAGAAAAATCTAACCATCATGTTCTGATGGAGAGTAGTAGAGAACATGGCTATGGAAAAGCCAGCAATCACAAAGCCATAAATTTATGATGATCTAACGTACCATCTGATTTATCATATATAAGATCCCTAGGACAACATTTTTGGTTTTCAAGAACGTTTCCCTAAAGTTGATGAAATTGGAAATAGAAGAAATACTTTCGTGATTTCGGTATAGTCTCACCATTGGTATTTCTTTGGACAATTTCCACTTCATCTCTTAAAGAAATGAAGTTGAATTTGTCATTTGTGATGTGTTAGCGGATCATGTGATAGAATGATGGGTTATTCCATCTGTCTCAAAAAAATGGTAGAAAAGTTATCAAAAAATACATAAGTCTGTCTATATTGAGATTAATGATATATGGTTCCTAAAATGGACTTATAATTCATATATCATACTGCTTAATATAATAAAACTAGTTTCTACTAAACAGAGACTTTCTGTAGGCCAGTGGTAGGCGATAAAGGCCAGTCACACTTCGGTTGTGGGTTCGATTCCCATGGCTTTGTTCGACGCGATGGGCGGTCGCCCGTCCTGCAGGTTGTCCTTTTTCTAAAACAATATTACTATAACATCCCATCAATAATATCGAAAATACTTCTATAATTAAACAATACTAACTTATGTCCAACATAATCCATTCCAATCTTTAGGCTTATCCATAATACTGCAGTACACTCTCATAATATAGTGAAAACGATTATCAGAGTTTTAATACCATCGTTGATCCCCATATATCATAATATATGTCTTTTTGGTCACATTCCAAACATTCAAAGTCCCTAATCATGTATTTTCTTGAATACCCATTGAACCTAAGTGAAAACATGAATGTAGTTTAAAGTTAACACATTCCACATACCAAAATCTAAAAATTCTATATACTCAATCCATTACATAACCTTCTCCTTATATCAGTCATGAGCTCATGAATACTATCAAACATTTAATTTTCTCCTTATCCCTTCTATATTCCAAAAATATCTGAATATCCTTTAATGGATACTGGTACCATTAATCATAAACTTTCAAAACTCAAGGAAAGACAATAGTGTAATAATCCTTAGATGTCTCTTTATTCCATAGTACCATTAGATTACTTATAAAACATTACACTTGATAAACATGTAACAATTCTTTCAACTCATATATCATTTGTAGTCTCTTCATCATCATCAAAATAAATACTACTCATACTGCCATACTGATTCTCTTCATGAGACTTTCCCATAGGGAATTGGTTTGCATAATGCCCGTACATTCCACATTTAAAACATTTAACCATTGTTTATGTCGTAGCAATACCATTATCCTCATCCATAGTGTTAACTGAAACTTTTCCTTAGCACTTACTGGCTTTGTGTCCTTATTTTCCACACCCAAAGCATCTTCTAGATCCCTTGAAACATTCTCCTCGATGCCTCTTCCCCCATGATTTACATAGTGGAAATTGAACTTTCTTTCCTCTATGATCATCATGAAACTCCACCTTTCTCTTATTAGCCGAGTCAGGAAACTTACCAAATTTGAGTTTATTGATAATATTATGGGATTTCTAATTTGGAAAAATAATGATGGTTGGAATTCCAAATCCCATTTCATTTGGTTTCTCATGAAGAATATCATTCCATTGTCCATAATATCCTCTATTATCGTGAATCATCTTGTTTCCAGCCATTTTTTAAAACCCAAAAAGAATAGTGTGAGAGGCAAAAATCATGCTAGGGAAAAAACATAATAAAAGGGGGAGTAACCTCAATATCTAACATCTTAGGTTTAATTCTAAGATCATTAGCACAATTCTAGGACTATAACCTATACTTATACTTAACCTTATGGACATCCCTAGACATACCTTAGAAATATCCCTAGGGATCTCACTAAAGTTCTTGAATCCTAGTTTCCAAAGGTTGACTAAACCTTTACTCTGATACTAACTGTAGAGACCCGAAGCTTGACGTACATGGGCATTACATTACTTTTGCAGAATACTTAGTACATAACAAAAACACACACACAAGGATTGTAATAGTTTAGTATCTTTGGAAACTCAGAATATAATCTTCTAATCATGGTGAAAGATCTTCAACTTCTCCCATAAAGATCTTCCTTTTTTTTACCTAAAACCTTTCCTTATATCCTGGGGAAAAGAAAACATAAAAGGGTGAGCTCAAATGCTCAGTAAGGGTAAAAAAAAGAAATATCAATCACATCATATTCATAAGAACATAACATTTTGCAAATCTTAACCTGCAAAAGAGAGCATAATTTCATAACATGGGATAAATCATAGTAGTGAAATGAAATCCCAATAATCATAACATAAAACATGAAATTTTTTGGCATACACACATAATCATAGAGAATTATTTCTTATTAGTCGAGACTCATTTCCAAGACTATATTAGTTGATAAAGTCCATTTCTAAACCGAGTCACCCTCATTTCAGTCCTATTTTACTGAACCGGTTTAACCTACCGTTCCAGCCATGTCTATCTCATGAGATATAAAATCTTTACCCAATGCATTGTAGGGAGATATAGGTCCCACCCATCTCATAATGATACCATTCTTATGTGTGCCACAAAATCATAAACCATACATCATAACATAACCCATGTAATAAAAATGGGAATCTTAAACATCGTGATATCATAAAACAATTCATATAAAATAAAGGAATTCATTAAAATAATTCCATCACAACATAATCAAATCAATGTAATAATAGGGATAGAAACAGAACCCTTTATTATAATTTATGGAAAATAATTTCGATAAAACAATTGAACTCCATTCTTGAGGAAAATATCCTTTCTACTTTAAAAACACTTTTCCTTTCTCAACATGTCATAAAATTATAAAATAAATGAAGTTGACTAAAAATAACCATGAAAACTTTTAAAGGGATATTCTTGGAAATATATTTTTAAAAATCCATTCATGTCGTAGAAGTTAAAAAAACATTCTTCTCGTACTTTTTTCGGAAAATTCAAAAAGTACCTCGTACGAAAAACGACAAAAGATTCCTTTCATATCTTTTACTAAAAACTCCCTGAAGGGTAAAATTGGATATAAAATATTGTAGAAGTATATAAATATTAAATATTGTGGAAACATGGATGTGGATGATAAATATTCCCCAGTAAATTCGAAGTATAAACAATCTTAGATAAAACATGAGATTGCGAGATTTTCCGTTACCTTAGGTCCGATTTTCTTCGTAAGTGTCCAAACCTCATGTATAATGGTTTAAATAATGTCATTTACTTATTACATAATCATATTAATTGTTATGATATCATATATGGTTCACTTATGACTTTATATTACCTGTTCTTTGGTAAATTCCAAGTTAAAGAGCGTTTTCGGTAAAATTGTTTCATTTGTCATCCGTGTTTTGACTTGTAATTATTCATATGATTACTTAGATCATGATTAAATAATTACAGAATATAAAACATGATTTATATATAATATATATTCAGAATATACATATATATAATAAATCAGTAAATGGAAAGAAATACACCGTTCATGGAGACGGTAGGCCGTACGTACGCATGAACGTTGTTTTCGTTTCCTTATTGAGTTGAATGGAATTAAGTAGATGACATACATATATATACACATAAATTCATTATCATTATTATGTCATATTTTTCATTGTTACTTATTATATGTACTTTATAATCATTCATGAATGGTTATAGTGGCGAATGAATCTCATCGCGTCGTGGAGACGGTAGTCCGTACGTACGCACGAGCGATGATATCGTTCTCATGATCGTGGGACTGTATTGGAGTGTATGTATACTATTTCATAATCAACATAACTTTAAAATATTCATATATAGTTATTATTTACACCATTATACCCATCCAAGTATGGTGGTGGTGGAAAATAGATTTCACCACGACGTGGAGACGGTATTTCGTACGTACGCACACGCGGTGATTTCGTTTTCCGTATGATGGATAGATGTAGAAATAAGGTTGTTTCATACTTATAATAACATATCCGTATATTAGTGATACTGATGTTATTACTTCATAATGAAACAACCTAAGAAGAAGAAGTGGAAGAATAAATAAAGTTGAAAGAATCGGTAACGGAAATTACCTCTTCTTTGAAGTGCCTCTTTGAGATCTCCTTTTAGGGAAATAAAATTGGTCTTTGAGGAATACCATAACCTCTAGTATGTTTCTAGGGAAGTGGAGAAGATAATTTGGCAGGGTTTGGCGGAGCATGAAGGCTCAAAGTTGAGTGAGTAAGAGAGGGAGGAAGTGCCCTTTTATAAGGGAGGAGAGGGGATCCTTTGGAAAACAAAAAATATTATTTTATTATAAATTCATATTCGGTTTTAAATAGCTCAAAATTGATTTATTTCTAAGATAAGGTGGGTATAGATATAAATCCTCTCATACAATAGAATTTAGACAACTTTATGTTCCTATTTTAACCTTATCATTTAGATTTGACATTAAGTTAAATAATTTTACTTTTACTGTGTCTTCTTGTGTTCTTATACTATAAGGTTAATAAACATACAATAAGAAGACAAAATAACCCCAAGTTGTTTATTATTAATATATATAACCTTATATAAGTCATTTTTCTGAGCCCTAGATTTATATGAATAAAATAACAATTCCTAATATAATATTTGTTTTAAAAACTATTTTATGTCAATTTTGACACTATTTAGTAATTGATTTTTGTGAAAATTATAACAGAATGATTAGTTCAAAAAAGTTAATTAAATAAATAATAACATGTCATATTAACCTATAAAAATAGTTTAATTCATAAAAAGTCTTAAATTACATTTATTTGGGTATTTTGAACATCAATTGTGTCAATATTTCATTAATAGGATAATTACTGCATCATCTTTGTGTCATAATAAATGATAATTATTTAATCTCTAAAAATTATAAATAAATTCCTATGATGTAGATAATTGTATTATATTTCTTAAGACTATTAATTTTTTAATTTTCATGAATTTTATCACTAAATTAAAATTATTATACTTATAATATTTAAGAAAGTGACATGTTGTCACATTCTTTGGTTTTAATAATAATTAAATTATTTTCATGGAAAAAAGTCCATTAAATGAATCTAATCTGACAATTAGGTGATATGGGTCGTCTTTTAGTCATCCAATAGGATTTATCCAAGTGTTAGGGTAATTTTATAATCTTATATTTACCCTTAATTACCCGATTTACCTTTAACTATAGTAAATAAAATTTACCGTAGTTACTATTCACAATGCCCAAAAATAAAAAGTATCTTATTAACATAATTTGGACCCACTGATTCCAAATATGGAATAAATTTTTTCAAATTCAATACACAAAATTTGAAGAAATTAAATTAAATTTAATCCCGTTGTCGAAAGAAAACGGGTTTTTCTTTAAAACATTGCAAAAGATTGAATTGATTTAACCTACGAATTCAAGGAAAAATCAATGATAATGACATACATTATATTAATTGGTAAAAATATATTCTATTTATACTTTAAAATAATTAAATATTATAATTTAACCACTTAAGATATTATGATGAAAAAAGTTGTTTTTAATTAAAATATAGCGTGTTGTTACTATTCATTAAAATATGAAAGTCATCAGAATAAAATGAAAAATTTATCCAAAGTAAAATTTTATTTCCTGATTCCAAAGAATAATTTTATTTTGTCAAATGGAACTTATAGACATTTTAAAAACTATATTTAAAGTGGGTGCGCCATCAAAAGGCGGCAAAACTGTATTTTTTGAAAAATACTTAGTTTACCTGAAAAATTTATTTTCTTCTTATAACAAGTTCTAGAAAATGTGTAAGATGAATAATAATGTAATAAAATTAAAAATATAGTTAATAATATTCATAACGGCTAGTTCATAATAATATTATAATAATATATCGTTGTTTAGTAACACTCAGTATTGCGTACAACACACGCAATCGAGGAAGGTCGTGATTGCGTGTAATGTAAGCCAAGTCAGGGTTGCGTGTTGTGAAAGAATCCTTTGTTGTTTCGTATAACAGAATCCAACCATATTTCATTTATACATTGAGTATATATATATACTCAATTTTTCGTAGAATAACTATTATCAAAATTGTGTGTAACACGATCCAAGAATAGTGTTGTGTATACTGCAAGCTAATACGGTGTTGCGTATAGAGCAAGGTAATCTTGGTGTAGCATACAACTCAAGACATTAATGAAATTAAAAGAATATTTTTCATAAAATCTTGGTGTGTTACAAAAATTTACGTGAAAAATACAGTATGTGTTTGTCAATGGGCATAACAATGTTGAAAAATAGAAACATGAAAAAAATTCATGATATAGCATTATTATTATAACAAGGAAATGTGTCAACAACATACATCAAGATATTAGCATGAGCCAATGCTCATTGCGCATGTATTAAAATTAGTAAAATGTCATTGCACATGGATTATCATGATTAAAACCTCATTGACCATGAATAAGAATTAGTAAACCCTCATTTCACATGGATTATAATAACACTAAACATTACCCAATTCATTTGAGCTCCATCAGGGCGCAAAATTTAAAAACATTTTATTTCATGCATAAGTGTGCCACATTGATCATATGACATGGAATCATTTAACATCATAATTTATACCACAATTAATAAATATGTAATACATACATGATATTATATAATCAATAAGTGTATGTGCATAAATTTGAATACCCTTGATAGAGAAATGGGCATGGTTTACACTACACGATGATTTTGGCATTGAAATTTGCTGTAAAATTTCAGAAGCCTAACGACATGAAATAAAAATTCATAAAAACAGTTGATGAGAGAGAAAGGGGTATCTCATCATATGTACATGAAATTGAAATTAAGAGGCTCATATAGATACATTTTGAAACAAATAGAATGGGGAAATAGAAGGCGTAACACAATAAAAAAATTGAAGAATGTTTAAAAATGGAATAACTCTTATGAAATTTCAGCATGGTAACGGGTGTACATGAGAGGGATTAATGAGAGAGAAAGAGTTATATCATAATTAAAACATAATTAGGGAATTATGGGGATGTTTCAAATCATACCCCAACATTTTTAATTAAAAATAAAAGCTTATAACAACACGATGAAACTTGAACAAAAAAAGGAAAGGAAGGAATACGTTTCTTGAGTGTGTGACTTAAAGAGCTTGAGGATAAGATTCATGGTAGCTTGAGGAACCATGGGACTATTATAGAGAAGGTAGGGCATATTAAAGACATGATATAAGGACTTTTAGTGATGTGAAGTTGGAGGTTGGGTGGGTTTATATAGGAAATGTTGGAGGAATTCATTAATATTTCACAAACCTAGGTTTTGGAATCTATATAAGTAAATATTCAAAAGAACACAACGTCCCATAGTTTTTGACCATGTTTTTTCCAAATGGGAGTAGAATAAATTATTTTATATGTCCAAAGGACTATCTTATTAAAATTTTAGAATTTCTTATGTTGAGGTGAGTCCCACTATCATGGAAATCATTTTTAAGTATTAAATTATTTTATAAGTATTGTAGGGTCCACTAAGGCATTATAAAATTAAAAAAATATAAAATAACATTATTTTAAATGTAAATAATATATTTTCCGAATATAAATTTTAAATATGTTAATTTTCACATTTAAATTAAAAATACTAATTTATTAAAAACTCATGGGTTTTGACAAACATACATTCCAAACATTAATACAAGTTACCTTTGACTTCATAAAAATTATATGATCATTTTTATTTAACAAATATTATATAATAATAATATTTTATTAAAATATTATTTATTCAAAAAATTCATTAATTTATAAAAATAAATTCTTTAATTAAAAATACAATTTAAATTTTATTGTATGTAAATATAATTCTTATCAAACTCAATACATAATCATATGTAGAGTAAATATAATAAAAAATAAATCTATTCATTGCTTATAATGAAGAGGTGTGTTCTTATAACACTATTTTAGTAACAATATTAATAAAACATCATTTCAATATAATTATTTATATATTTTTGAAATGTTCAATTTTACCTGAAAATCAATTTCTCTGATTCATTATATTTCCATGAAAAACTATTCTCATTAATGATTTTATATAATAATAGTTTATTTATAAAATCGGATTACATAATAAGTAACTAATGCCTCATTACATAACCCTTTATAACACCCTCATAAAACATAAGGGAAAGGTGTGCTATGGTGATATACTCCTGTGGTGGCTCGGATAACTTCTCCTTGGTGGTAATATATATTAACATGAATTTACTTGTAGGTGATTCTGTTCAAGCATAATGTTTTGAATATCGGATTGGTCTTCATCCGTATTGAAGCCGAGTGATGCTTCCTCATTTCTGACCTCTGAAAAATGAGCATTGTATGACCCGAGTCTATTGGATGAGGCCATCCTCTCATCTATCATAAATTTATACCAGTCATGTGGTCATTGTTCGATGGCTTTATTATCATCCGAAATGATACATAATAGTCATTTAAAACAAATTATAATAAAAAAAATTTGCATATGTTTTCTATATCCATAAGACATTTAATGAAATAAAAGAAACGAAATTTTATTCATAATGTTCAGGACGTTACAAAATCCCCCCCCCCTTCATAAATCATTACCTTATATTTTCACTTTTCCACACTAAAAACTATGTGGGTAAATTTCCCTCATCACTTCCTCTAGTTCCCACATTTCTTCTTCAAACTTGTGGTTTCTCCACAACACTTTGACGAGGTGTATTATCTTATTTTTTAGAAATTTTTTCATGTGATCAAAGATATTCATCGGGTTCTCATCATAAGATATTTCTTTCCCCAATGGTAGCACACCACGATTGACTACATGTGATGTGTCCAGTATTTAATTTCTCAAGAGTGATACATGAAATACATAATGTAATTGATAGTGTTTTGATGGGAGTTCTAGTGGATAGGCCACTACTCCAATGAGATTAAGGATCTCAAAAGGGTAGATATACCTTGGACTAAGATTTCCCTTCTTCCCAAAATTTCATAACTCTCTTGAATGGTGATATTAGAATGAATTCCATGTCTCCAACATCAATCTTTTATTCTCATCGACAGTTATCAGCATAGTGAATTTTTCAACTCTGAGTAGATATAATGTTCTATTGGAAACTCTTAACATTATCAACCATTTCCTCAACCCTTTCTAGAACTAGATGTTTTCTCTCCCCAACTTCATCCAAACATTCAGGTTCTATTCACCTCTTCCCATAAAGAGATTCATAAGGATTCATTTGGATTCTTGAATGGAAACAATTATTGTAAGCAAACACGCCCAAAAAAATATATCAATCTCATCCTCCTATAAAGTCCATTGAGAATGATCTAAACATTTCCTCATGTATTTGGATAGTCTATTCATATTTTCCATAAGTTTAAGTATGATAAGCCATACTAGTGTTCAGATCAGTATTAATTCTTTTTGCAGACTCTTCATTAATATAGAGGTGAATCTTGGATCTCGATAGGAAACAATCGATATTGTAACTATGTGAAACCTAACAACTTTTGTTATGTATATATGTTCCAGTTTACCAAATAAGAAATCCATTCAAATTGCACTGAAGTGTGTAGTATTTATAAGATGATCTAAAAAACCCAGATAACATTGTTTCATTTGGATGCCTTTGGTTGTCCTGTGATAAAGTATATGGTGATGTTCTCCAATTTCCATGTTGGTCTGGGTGATGGTTACATCATCCCCTTAGACTCCTTTCTCTTAACCTTAACATTCTGACACACCACTCTAATTTAAATATACTTAGTGATCCCCTTATTTATGTAATCCCACCAATAATTCTCTAAGATATATGAATACATCACTTCGTTTCTTGGGTGAATATAGAAATTTGGACTATGTTCATCATACAAATTTTCATTTTGTAACACCGGATTTTTATGGAACATATAGTCTTATCACAAATCTCACAATTCCATCTTCATTAACATTGACCTCCTGTATCCCCCTTTTCTAATAAATTTAAATTTCTTCTAAAATCCAACATCATCCATTTGAGCATCCTTTATTTTTTCTTATGGAGAATTTTGATCAATCATTTGTAAAATGATTGATGATATTCCCTTATTTATGATTCCAATGTATATGTTCATCAAATATAATATGACTAGATGCTTGTCAATAATCATCAATGATATAATCACTAGATCCCTTATAATTAGAGCATCTTCCACCTTTATCGCTTTCCAAGAGTGGTAATGGATTGAGAAGTCATTATCTTTAATCATATCTAACCATCTCCATTGGTGCATATTCAACTCTTTCTATGAGAATATACACAGGAAACGTTTTTGATCCATATATATTTCACACTTATCCCCAAAGAGGTAATGTCACCAAATTTTTAAGGGAAGATTACTGTAGGTAAATCTAGATCATTTTCATGATAGGTTTTTTCATGAACTTTCAATTTACTTGAAGAATTATCAATGGCTTATTCATTTTCGATCAACACACAGCCCATGATTTTCTTCAAAGAATCACTAAATACCACCAAAATTTATCTACTTGTGGGTAGTGTGAGCACGGGTGTAGTGATAAGCCTCGTTATCATCTCCTTGATGCTATCTTCACATTCGTCATTCCAAACCAACTTTACTCCTGCCCGAGTTATCTTGCTAAGAGAGTTTTATAATCATGAAAATTTTCCACAAATTGACAATAATATCCAGCTATCCCATTGAATCTAGGGATATCCATCACAGATGTTGGCCTCGACCATCCCTCAACTGCATTTCTTATAGAGGGATCCCTATATATCCCATTTCTTATAATGATATGATGCAAGAATGAGACTTCCTTCAAACATAACTCTCACTTGTAAATCTTTTCATAGAAATTAACCTTTTGAATGGTTTCTTGTATAGTGTTTAGATAATCCTCATACTCCTCCTTGGTTTTGGAGTATATTATAATATCACATAGAATTTCTAAAAAAATGTTTTTGAGGTAATCTATAAATACACTATTCATCAAGTCCAAAAAAAATTCTTGAGAATTAGTGAGTCCGAAAGGAATTAATATGAATTCATAGTCCTCTTACCTTGTAAAAAAATTCTTATTGGGGATGTACTATTACATCACCCTTTCATGGTGATCTCCCGACTGATTTTCCACCTTGGACAAGTATTGTTATCCAAGTAGATGATAGAACAAGTCATAAATTTGTGACATAGGATACTTGTTATTTATTATGATTTTTTATCTCATAATAATCAATGCATAAGAACATTGACCCATCCTTCTTCTAAACGAAGTGAACTAGTGAACCCCATGGTGAAGAAGATGGGAATGGAAAACCATTAAACAAATTCTCTTGAATTTGTTTCTTTATCTCCTCATCTCTAAAAAACTATTCTATATGGAGTCTGGGATATTATTAATGCCCTTATTATGAGATCAATCAAGAATTCGGCATCTCTTCTTGGACGAAAAGCATGAAATTCCACTTGAAACATTTCTCTGAATTCCCTCACAATAAGATGCCATTGAGGTTGGTTCCCTCCATTGGCTTAGTCATCTGAGAAAGATACAAATGATCATAGGGTAGTAATATACACACTTGAGATGATGTTTCTAAATAAGATTCAACCTCCTCCACACACTTGTGTAGAATAAGGGGTCGATTGACTGTATGTATAGTGATTTCCCTCTCACGAAAATTTATGTTGGCTCTATATATGGAAATCCAATACATGAAACTAATTGCATCAAATTACACAAGATGGATTATGACATGGTTCTTTGAAAAGTTCAATCCACAAATTGTGATAGAGGAAGGGATATATTCATTGGATTTAATAATTGACCCATTTGTTGTTCTCACTAACATCTCTACTTCCCTGATTTGTGGTGGTGTTTGTATTGTTCTAATAAACATTCTGGATATAAAAGAATGTGTAGAACCAGAATCAAAATGTACATTCAATACTCATGAATGAATAACTAGCATACATGTCACCACTTTTTTTTCTAGATTTACTTTAGTAGTATTTATAGAAAAGGCTCACCCTTGCAGCCTTAGAGGTCGTTGGATTCCTCTGAAAACCCTTGGCTTAGGGATCTGGTTTATAGAGTGAACTTGTTCTTTGCAGTTGTAACAAATAACAATGTGTTGAGGTTCAAACATAGTGTTCCTCCCCTCTATTTTAGTAGAGGTTATTTCTTGTCTGTAATTAATGGCCATTCACTTTTCTCTTCCACCCCTAAATAATTTCTTAATCCTCCTCGAGAAATTTCTGGGGAGCTTCTTTCCACACATTTAGCAGGTGGGGTTCCATAATCTCATAGAACCATTGTATTTATCCATTATACCACCAGAACTAAAGTCCACTTTCAACCTCTTATCCCCATGATACCCATGAGATTATTCATTCTCCATTTTCACTTTGAAAGAACAACAGATAATTTCCTCACAGCTGTCGATGACAAGGATAGCTTGGGTTTCTTGTATTCTAGGATTTATCCCAACAAATAATCAATAAACCATTCATTAATTGGTAATGACAAAGCCAAAGGAATACCGTGTAAGAATTGTCTATTTTTACTCATACGCGCTAATGGATTTGTCGTCTTTTATTCTTCAGGGAATGGAAGTCCCTTTCCATCATAATTTGAAGGGTGCAAGGAAAATATTTTTTGAAATATATTTTTCATAATTCCTTCCATTCCAACACCTTGATATTTTTCTTAGGATTTGAATTTATGATCAATTTAAACCATTTAACAGTTTCACCCTCAATACAATAATAATCCTGAGGAACTATATCCTGGTCGGAACATTGATGGATGAAAAATATATTCTCAATATTTTTGATCAATTATTGGGAGATTTAGGGATCATATAATCCATTGAATGTCGGAGGCATTTGTCTCATTAATCTATTGATTATAGCCTATTCGTTCATGGGGGTTGGGGGTTGTAAGTTCCTCTTGACCCTTAATTCTATTCAAATCATTAGTTAACTGAAAGGGTATCATGAAAATGTTTTTATTCCCACTCCTAAAATATTTTTCATATCATTAGATAAATCATCACATTGATCTTCACATCAGTTTTTAACACGAGTCTTCCTATTATAGGACATTAGCAGGAAGAAAAGGAATGTTAGTGGTAAAAAATAAATGGTAGTCCCGTGAGAAAATTGGGTAACATATAAATGCAATTTATTTCCTTAACATATCAATGTATTGGATTTAATATATGTTATCCATGATCTAATTCCCAACATATATTATTAGGGTAATTTTTATTTATTCTGTTAATAATGATTCAAAAAATATTATTAATTTTCCAAATCATATCAACTGAGTGTGTCAAACCAAGAGTTCAGCAAGTCCCATTTTTGTGAACCAGTTCCCATTCAAGTCTAGCTCAATGCGGTGTTTTCAGGTTTTACCCCTAGAGACATTTGTGCCAGAGCTACCTCTACATGTTTTTATCGAGATAAGTATGTATTTCATTAAAAACCCACACACTCTACACTCACCAATATTTATGGATGTTTTTTTATACTTAGTCTTATCTCTAAGGCTTTATCTAGTATTTTATAATCCTAATCCCAAAACTAACTAAACTTATCATTTGATACCAACTATAACTACCCTGCTCTTTATTACACACTTAAACATGATTTATTACATACAAGCTCACTTAAGAGAGCTCTAAGGATCAAGAGGTTTAGTGTCATGGGGATTTATTACTGTTACATAAAAATGTAGAACATGATGTACAACTTCTTTATTGAAAACATCATTTACATGAAAAATTCATTCCTTCATACTTAACACTCTATTGGATAACCTAGGGACAAAAATAAGAAAAGGATGAGCTATAAAGCCCGGTATGGGAGTAAAAATAGAATAATATGAATAATAGAGTACATGATAGGAAATAAGAACATAAATGGAGCCCAAGGGAAACATTAACATAAAGTCATGATAGAGCATGATTATCATTACATGGAAATGTGGCAACAACAGACAACATGATATTTGCATTAGACAAGGCTCATTTTATAATGATTAACATGAGTAAGACCTCATTGCACATGAATTAGTACGGGTAAATCCTCATTTCACATGAATTTTCAAGTTTAAACCCTCATTGTAGATTGATAAACATGATACTAAACATCACCCAATGCATTTGAGAGCTATCAGGACACATCCTTTATAAACATTTCAGTTCATGTACAAGTGTGTCACATGGATCATATAACTTGGAATCACTCAACATCATAATTTATTCCATGATAAAGGAAATTGGAATACAGAAATGAAATTCTATAATGAATAATAATATGTTCATAAAGGTGAATACCCTTGATAGTGAAATGGGCATGGTATTCACAACATGATGATTTTGGCATGGAAAAGTTTGGTTCAATTTCGGTAGCCTAACAACATGACATAAAAATTCATAAAAATGGTTGATGAGAGAGAAAGGGATCTCCCATATTACATACACGAAATAAACAGAAATGGTTCATATAGATATATATCCTAAGGGAAATAATTTGGAAATATATGGCTTAACATAATAAAGAAATTTAAAGAAAGAGGAGGAATGGAATAACTCTTACGAAATTTTGGCCTAGTAAGAGGAGTACATGGGAGGAATTGATAAGAGATAAACAGATCTATCAACATTCAATCATAAGGAGGTAATTATGGGAGAGGATAATATCATACTCCCAAACTTATAATTAAAAATAAAAGGGTATAAAAACATAAAGAAACATGGACAAAAAAGATAATGGAATGAATCCTTTACATGAGTGTTTGACTTCATGAGCTTTAAGAGGGGCCTCATGAGGTCTTGGGACAACTTGGGAGGATTATAGGGAGGGTTGGGAAGAGTAGGGACGTGATACAGGTATTTTGAGTGAAGAAAAGTGGGATTTTGTTTGATTCTATATAGGAAGTGAGAGTGGAATTCTTTAATATTCAAAAAAATAGGTTTTGTAATATATATTAGTAAATATTCAAAACCACAAACCTTCCACTGGGTTTTTCAATGTTTTTTTCATAATGAGAGCGGAATAAATTTTTTATAAGTCTAAAGGACGAAAATATTAAAATATTTGTCTTTTCATATGCAGAGGTGAGTCATAGTTTCAAGGAAGTCGTTTTGTATTGTTAATATATTTTATATGTCATGTAGGGTCCACTAAGGCATTATAAAATTAATAAAAGAAATATGAAATAAAATTATTTTAATTGAAAAAAATATATTCGTTGAATATACCATTTATTGTATTTTATTACATCTCTATTGGGTCATTATGATGTCATAAAACACATTATATATTTATACATTATTTAATTTTTACCCAAAAAAATGATTGTCTCATAAAATTATGGAAAACTCACCATTGGAAAATTTTAACGTCCTAAATCCCAAAATAATATTCATTTTATCTAAATAATTTTCTAAATATTTTATTGTTCACTTATAAAATAAAACTGTCTTTTATTGAAAATTGATAGGTTTTGAAATAAATAGTTCGTAAACCACAATAAAAGTTACATTTTACTTAATAAAAATTATATGATCATTTATAATTAATAAAAATTAAATAATTATAATATTATATTAAAATATTATTTATTACAAAAATTAATAAATTTATCAAAATAAATTATTAATAAAAAAAATGCAATTTCAGTTTTATCATATAAAAATATAATTCTTGTCAAACTAAATAATTAATCATTTATAGAGTAAACCAATAAAAAAAATATAATCATATCTTATAATTAAAAGGTGTGTTATTATAACACTATTATATTTTAAATATTAATTAAACATAAATTTAATATAAAAATTAATATATTTCTAAAAAGCTCCATTTTACATGACAAATCAATTTATCTAATTCATTATATTTTTAAGAAAAACTATTCTCGATATGGAATTTATGGAATAAAGAATTTATTTATAAAAAATGTTTACAAAATATGTAACTAATGACTTATTATGTAACCACATATAACACCCACATAAAACCTAAGGGTAAGGTGTGAGATGGGGATAGACTCTTGGGGTGGATCTAATAACTTCACCTAGTTGGTAGTCTCTATTAACTTGTAATTCTCAAGTAGGTGATTCTAGTCATGCTAAACGTGTTGATGCTCAACTTGGTCTTGGTCAAGACAGAAGGAAGTGTTGCATCCTCCTTTTTGAGGTCTAAAACTATGCCTTTTTACTTACTGAGTCTACAGGATGTCGCTATTCTATACATTTTCTACATCGAAAGGATTATTTTTGAAAATATTAAATTTATATCATTCATGTGATCACTATTCAATTTCTATATTATCAATGGTAAAGATACTAAACCTTTATTTAAATCTCATAATAAAAAAAAGTGGTCATGTGTTTTATTTATCCATAAGACATTTAATTAACTAAAAGAAAGAGAATTGTTTTCATCAATGTTCGAGTCGTTACAGGGATGACCTTCACCATTTTTTCTGTTAACAATTCAGTTCAACACAAAGGAAGATGATGATCATTGTCCTGGTGAACTCCAAGAAGAGCGAGAATTAGAGGGTGTTCCACTTCGAAGAATGGTGCAAGGGTCTATTATATTCACTCCGCATACCTCTCTCATAGGAACAGCTATTGGAACTCTAGGCTGAAAATCAAAAGAATGAGATGCAGACACCTCTAATCCCCAAGAAATATCCTAGTCGATTCTAGGAGTTTGCTGAAATAAAATTTTGTTCTGAAGAGGCTACTTAACGAACCCAATCCAAGTCTCAACACATGCCCATAGAATTAGAAAAAATATTGGTATAACATAATCTTTATTTTTTCCCCTCTAGTCCACAATATATCAAGAACTCACGAAAAGCTCTGAACCACCTTACACCTCCTTCTAACCAAAGGAAGCCACCAAATTTCCCTCGAAAAAAATCATAGAGAATTCATGGACACCTAGGATTTTAGAAATGAATGAACAAGATGTAATCAATCTGAAATGAGCAATCCCCAAGCTACTTCATAGTAGACATGGAAAATAACATACTCATGCTTCTGCAACCCAGGAAGCCCGATGAAGTAATCCTCACTGACCATCCTGATATATTCCCTTTCCATAGAAGTCTTGAGCATAATACCCAGAACTATTTCATATTTAAGGATGTCCTTCAAGTCATGGTTGAATCTAGATGGGTGATATTAGACGATTCTATAGAACAATTGTCTTCAATAACCATTTCCCAACTATAGGGAGAGGAAGGATGGTATAGATCTACAGTCTGTCAAGCCCAATTGTTCAACAGTTGGATGAATCATATAATAGTTGATCAAGACCATGGAACCCTCAATCAATATTTGTGAAAACTCGTAATATTTCCACCACCCAAAAAGGACAAGTCTGATGTACCTCCCAAGGGTGGGCGTGACCATAGGATGCAGGATGAAATTGAAGAGGAAGAGTTGAATTATACTCAAATGAAAACTCTAACTCTTGTAGATTTATTCCCTGTAACATCTTTTGTACAGGCACCTCCTTTCCAAATCAAATACTCATCAAGAGAGGAGTTCATATTTCATTCTTTCAACATAATATAATTAAATAACCCCTTCTATAATGATGATTATTACCCCAAATATGGTTTTACCACATATAATAGGAGAACTAGAAGCTGCATTGGATGGTGTGGATGATAGAGGGGGAAATTTTGATATGGAAAGAGTCGGTATCCTAGTCATATCCCCAAAAAAGACTAATATGTAGCTGAGACTCATGGACACTATCTCAAACTGAGACACATTCTCAAAACGTCTCTCCTTCAAAATTTCATCACCACGGAAATGAATTTAAAACAACTAAATCTAAATAAAGTGATTTAATTAATCCATATATAATATCTATACATGTTCCAAATGAGAAAATTACATAGTGAAATAAGCCATTGGTGTCTCTAGAAATAGTTAATCATAGATGGTAGATTATAAACCTTTCTAGACCATATATCTATTATAGTCTACCTGAGTAATAATGTCCCTAAAATATTTGGTAGAACGATGAATCATATATGAAATGATCATGACCCTCCACTCTTGAAGAATCTCCAAATTTTTAATGATCGATAACATGGCCTCTATATGTGTCTCAAAAGCATGGGGGAAAATTCCACAAAAATTATGTGTTTTATACTATTGGAATTCTCATTCCAACTTACCATAGTAATGGAATGTCATGAGTCTCCTATCATAGTATAAATAAGCTATAGGAAACCCTCTTGAAACTGGGCATAATTTCCGGTGTTAGGTATATAGGTGGTTTCATAGGAATAACAACCATGCACATTATGACACACTTCAACTTGATTTATTATATAAACATTCACATAAGACAATTCTGATGATTGATAGTTCTATTGTGTGGGGAAATATGGAACATTACATAACAACATAGATCATAAAACCCCACTTTATTATTGAAAACATCTTTTACATTGCCACTACATTCCATCATACATAGCATTTCATGGGATAACCCAAGGACATGCATGAGAAAAGGGTGGGCAATAATGTCTAGTAAGGGTGTTAACAAGGAAATAATGGATAATATAGTACATGTTAGGAAATATGAATATCAATGAATAACAAGAGAAACATGAACATAAAGGAAAGATATTGCATGATTATCATAACATAGAAATGTGGAAAAAACTTTTAATAAGATATTAGCATAATCCAAGGCTCATTGCACAAGGGGCATGAGTAAACCCTCATTGCACATGAATTAGTATGATTAACCTTCATTATAATTGAATTAGAATGATTAAACCCTCATTAAACTATAATTATCATGGGTAAAACCTCATTAAAGGTGAATTATGAGGAGTAACCCTAATTTCACTGGATGAATTGTGATACTAATCAAGTAACACCCCGAGAATTTATGAAAACTATTCTTTTTAATTTCATTAATGTCTTGTGTTTTACGCTACACCAAAAGAAGCTTGCACAACACGCATCCTTGACTTTCCTTGCATTACACGCAATCACGACCTTCCTCGATAGCGTGTGTAGTACGCAATACCGAGTCTCACTAAACAACGGTATGCTATTAAAATATTAGTAAAACTAGCCGTAATGAATAGTAATAACCACCTTTTAAAATTTTAGAAATTTTATCTCTCAAAATGGACTTAATTTTTGGATTCGGAGTATCGAATTTAGCCTAAGGTGAAGTTTTGATACTTTTCGGATAACTTTCATATTTTGATGAATAGTGAAAATTACTAAATTTTAATTAAAAACAACTTTTTCCATCGAAATAATTAATAGTGACAAATTATTAATTTGAGTGGTTTTAAAGTATATTTAGAATATATTTTTACAAATTAATACAATGTTGGTCATTGGATGTAATTTCACATTTAAACCAGACATAAATAAGTGTCAATATTTTGATAGTTATTATCTCTTAAGAACACGCTATTTGTTTTGATGATGGGAATTAATTTTTAAATTAATTAATGCAATTGATATGTTTTGAATTTGGTAAAATAGACATCATTTTTGAGTTCATAATATCAAATATAGCTTAGGCCTAATTTTTGGTATTTTTCTGGAAACTTTCATTTTTTGATAATAGTGAAACAACTAAGTGGTAGTTAAAAAAATGTATTTTTCATAAAACATAATTTTACCGCTTCTATGAGTGGAATTTCAAAAATCCGAGAGACACAGTTGATGTTAGTAAGTAAAATTTGGTTCAATGAGATGAAAATAATATTTGGTGAATAGTTACTTTTTACTTTTTTAACCACGGTTAAAAGTAAATTGGGTAATTAAGGGTAAAAATGATATTATTATTACCCTAACACGTGTCCTAATTCTATTTTATAAGTGTAATTCGACCAAAAACAACCTTAGGAATAAAATATGACCATTTAGTCCCACTTGGATTAGATTAGGACATTTATTATTAATTTATTTAAAGAAGGGCTAAAATAGTTAAAATCAAAGTTTAATAAGTAAATCATTTTTAATATAGGGATATGCATAAGATAAATTCGACTATAAATATTCATTAGAAATATAAACAGATATAATACATAATGATATTTTATTTTTAATTTTTAGACTTTAAATATGTTAATTTATTTATGACACAAAGATGATGCAGTAATTATCTTATTAATGAAATATTGACATAAATGATGTTATAAATACCCATATAAATGTAATTTGAGACTTTTTATGAATTCCATTAATTTTCTAGGTTAATATGAAATGTTAGTGTTGATTTAATTAACTTTTTTTGAACTAATAATTCTGTTATGATTTTCACAAAAATCAATTACTAAATAGTGTCAAAATTGACATAAAATAGTTTTTAAAAAAATATTATATTATTAATTGTTATTTTATTCATAAAAATATAAGGTTCGGCCAAATGACTTAGATAAAGTTATATGTTTTAATAATAAACAAATTGGGGTTCTTTTGGCTTGATATAGTATGTTTATTAACCTTATAGTGTAAGAAAACAAGAAGACACTGTAAAAGATAAACTATCTAACTTAAAGTTAAATCTAAATGATAAGGTTAAAATTGATACCTAAACATGTCTATATTCTATTGGATGAGAGGATTTCAACCCCTACCCACCTTATTTTCTAAATATATCAATTTTTAGCTATTAAAAACCGAATTTGACTTTATAATAAAATAATATTTTTAGTTATTCCAAAGGTTCCCCTCTCCTCCCTTATAAAAGGGTACCTCCTCCCCATCGTCCTCACAAACCGTTGAGCCTTCAAGCTCGGCCAACCCCTGAAAATTTATCCTCTCCACTTCCCTAGAAACATCCTAGAGGTTCTGGTCTTCTTCAAAGACCTATTTTAGTGCCCTAAAAGGAGGTCTCAAAGAAGCACTTCAAAGAAGAGGTAATGTTTGTTACCGATTCTTTCATCTTTATTTATTCTTCCACTTCTTCTTCATTAGTTGTTTCACTATGAAGTAATAACATCAGTATCAATCATATACGGATATGTTATTATAAGTATGAAACAACCCTATTTCACCATCTATCCATCCAACGGAAAAAGAAATCACCGCGCGTTCGTATGTACGGAATACTGTATCCACGCTGTGGTGTAATCTATTTTCCACCCCCACCTCACTTGGTTGTGTATAATGATTTATATAATGACTATATATGACTATTATAAAGTTATATTGATTCTGAAAATTTATACATACCCTCCAATTCAATTCCAGGATCATAGGAACGATATCATCACTCCAGCATACGTACGGAATACCGTCTCCACGATGTGATGCGACACGTTCTACATGATCTTCATTTCATAATGATTATATAAATGAAGTGAATGAATGAATATGATATAGATTACACTAATACCATTCTGTAAATGAGGTATCTATAACCTAAAGAAAAGAATAATAATTTATTCGACAAAACACGCATAAGAACAAAAAGTAATAAACACCCGAATAACAAGTAGTAATGAAATATTACTAATAGGAAGCTAAGAGTATGACCATATATGATATCATAACAATAATTATGATTCTGTAATAAGTCAATAACATTATTTAAATCATTATACAGGAGGTTCGGACACTTATGAAGAAAAACAGACGTAAGGTAAGGGAAAATAACACAATCTCATTTTATCCGAGATTGTTTATATGTTGGTATTTACTAGGGTCTATTTGATCATCCACATCCATGTTTCCTCAAAATGTAATATTGTTTCCATCCACCTACAATTTTTTAAATACAATTTTACCCTTCGGTGAGTTTTTAGTAAAAGATATGAAAGGAATCTTTTGTCGTTTTTCATACGAGGTACTTTTTCACTTTTCCGACAAAAGTATGAGAAGAATGTTTTTTTAACTTATACGACATGAATGGATTTTTGAAACATTATTTCCAAGAAGATTCAATTAAAAGTTCTCAAGTTTATTTTTAATAAACTTCTTTTAGTTTTGAATTGTATGACATGTTATGAAAGGAAAAGTGTTTTTGAAGAAGAATGGATATTTTCCTCAAGAATGGAGTTCAAGTGTTTTATCAAAATTATTTTCCATCTAAGATAATAAAGGGTTCTGTTTCTATACCTATTATTACATGGATTTGATTATGTTGTGATGGAAATATTTTTATGAAATCTTTTATCTTATATGAATTGTTTTATGATGTCACGATGTTTAAAGATTCCCATTTTTATTACATGGGTTATGCAATGATGCATGGTTTATGATTTTGTGGCACACATAAGAATGGTATCATTATGAGATGGGTGGGACCAATATCTCCCTCCAATGCATTGGGTAAAGATTTATATCTCATGAGATAGACATGGCTGGAATGGTAGGGTAAACCGGTTCAGTGAAACAGGACTGAAACGAGGAGTGAACTCTGTTTAGAAATGGACTTTGTCCACTAAGATAGTCTTGGCAATGAGTCTTGACTAACAAGAAATGATTCTCTATTATTATGTGTTTATGCCAAAAAGTTTCATGTTTTATGTTATGATTATTGGGGTTTACGTTTCACTACTATGATTTATCCCATGTTATGAAATTATGATTTCTTTTGCAGGTTAAAATTTCCAAAAGTTATGTTCTTATGTATATGATGTGAATGACATTTATTTTGTTTACCCTTACTGAGAATTTGATCTCACCCTTTTATGTTTTATCTTCCCTAGGATATAAATAAGGGTTTTAGGTAAAAAAAAAGAAGATCTTTATGGGGGATGTTGAAGATCGTTCACCATGATTAGATGATTATATTCCGAGTTTCTAAAGACACTAAACTATTACGGTCCTTGTGTGTGTTTTTTGTTATGTACTAAGTATTCCGCAAAAGTAATGTAATGTCCATGTACGTTATACTTCAGGTCTCTACAGTTGGTATCAGAGGAAAGCTTTAGTCAACATTTGGAAACTAGGATGCGAAAATGTTAGTGAGATCCCTAAAGATATTTCTAAGGTATGTCTAGGGATGCCCCTAAGGATAAGTATACGTATAGGATATAGTCCTAGAACTATGGTAACGATCATAGAATTTAACCTAAGATGTTAGATATTGAAGTTACTCCCCCTTTATTATGAATTTTTCCTCTAACACTATTCTTTTTGGGTTTTAGAAAATGGCTGGAAACAAGATGATTCACGATAATGGAGGATATTATGGACAATGGAATGATATTCTTCATGACAAACCAAATAAAATGGGATATGGAAGTCCAACCATCATTATTATGCTGAATCAAAAATCTCATAATATGATCAATAAACTCAAATTTGGTAAGTTTCCTGACTCGGCTAATATGAGAAAGATGGAGTTTCATGACGATCATAGAGGAAAGAAAGTTCAATTTCCCCTATGTAAATCATGTGGGAAGAGGCATCGAGGAGATTATTTCAAGGGAACTGGAAGATGCTTTGGGTGTGGAATAGAAGGACACAAAGCCAGTAAGTGCAAAAGAAAAGGTTCAGTTAACACCATGGATGAGGATAATGGTATTTCTACGACATCAACAATGGTTAAATGTTTTAAATGTGGAATGTACGAGCATTATGCAAACCAATGCCCTAAGGGAAAGTCTCATGAAGAGAATCAGTACGGCCGTATGAGTAGTATTTATGATGATGATGATGATGAGACTACAAATGATATGTGAGTTGAAAGAATTGTTGAAGCTCAGTCAATGGTTTACGAAGTTAGTGGAATTATTACATGTTTATCAAGTGTAATATTGTATAAGTAATCTCATGGTACTATGGAATAAAGAGACATCTAAGGATTGTTACACTATTGTCTTTCCTTGAGTTTTGAAAGGGTATGATTAATGGTACCAGTATCCATTAAACGATATTCAGATATTTTTGGAATATAAATGATATGCGCATAATAAAGGGATAAGGAGAAAAATAAATGTTTGATAGTATTCATGAGCTCATGACTGATATAAGGAGAAGGTTATGTAATGGATTGAGTATATAGAATTTTGGGATTTTGGTATGTGGAAAGAGTTAACTTTTGACAGCATTCATGTTTTCACTAAGGTTTAATGGGTATTCATTTTTCAAGATAATACATGATTAAGGTATTAACATGATTGGAATGTGACCAGCAAGATATATGGGGGATAAATGATGGTATTCACATGCTTGGTTGATGACATTTCAAGTAATCATTTTCTTTATATTATGAGCTTGGACCAAAGTATTTTAGATAAGCCTAACGATTGGAATGGATTATGTTGGACATAAGTTAGTAATATTTAAGGATAGAACTTTTGATATTATATAGTTTTAGAAAAAGGACAAACTGCAGGACGGGCGACATCCCATCGCGTCGGACAAGGCCGTGGGAATCGAACCCACAACCGAAGTGTGACTGGCCTTTATCGCCTACCACTGGCCTCCAGGAAGTCCCTGTTTATTAGAAACTAGTTTTATTATATTATGCATTACGATATTTGAAATTTAAGTCCATTTTAGGAACCATATATCATTAATCTCACTATAGATGGACTTATGTATTTTTTGATAACTTTTCTAACCTTTTGTTTGAGACAGATGGAATGACCCATCATTCTATCACATGATCTGCTAACACATCATGAATGACAAATTCAACTTCATTTCATTAAGAGATGAAGTGGAAATTGTCCAAAGAACGACCAACGGTGAGACTATACCAAAATCACGAAAGTATATCTTCATATTCCAATTTCATCAACTTTAGGGAAATGATCTTGAAAACCAAACATGTTGTCCTAGTGCTCTTATATCTAATTAATCAGATGGTACCTTAGATCGTCACAAATTTATGGCTTTGTGAGTGCTGGCTTTTCCATAGCCATGTTCTCTACCACTCTCCATCAGAACATGATGGTTAGATTTCTCTTCCATATCCATACTTTCACCTATGTGGAAACCCAGTGATTTGTTTATTTGGGTAACCGTTACATTTCATACTTTTGTTTTTAAAGATTGGTTTTGGTATTCCTTTTTACGATGTGGGTTTATATTAAAGAAACTATCGAGTAGTAAACCATTTATAACCCCGACGAATTTCGAGGGCGAAATTCATTTTAAGGGGGGTAGAATGTAACACCACGAGATTTTATGAAAAATATTCTTTTTAATTTCATTAATGTCTTGTGTTGTACGCTACACCAAAAGAAGCTTGAACAACACGCATCCTTGACTTTCCTTGCATTACACGCAATCACGACCTTCCTCAATAGCGTGTGTAGTATGCAATACTGAGTCTCACTAAACAACGATATGCTATTAAAATATTATTAAAATAGCCGTTATGAATAGTAATAACCACCTTTTAAAATTTTAGAAATTTTCTCTCTCAAAATGGACTTCATTTTTGGATTCGGAGTATCGAATTTAGCCTAAGGTGAAATTTTGGTACTTTTCGGATAACTTTCATATTTTGATGAATAGTGAAAATTACTAAATTTTAATTAAAAACAACTTTTTCAATCGAAATAATTAATAGTGATAAATTATTAATTTGATTGGTTTTAAATTATATTTAGAATATATTTTTACAATTTAATACAATTTTGGTCATTGGATGTAATTTCACATTTAAACCAGACATAAACAGGTGTCAATCTTTTGATAGTTATTATCTCTTAAGAAGACGCTATTTGTTTTGACGACGGGAATTAAATTTTAAATTAATTAATGCAACTGATATGTTTCGAATTTTTTAAAATAGACATCATTTTTTAGTTCATAATATCAAATATAGCTTAGGCCTAATTTTTGGTATTTTTATGGAAACTTTCATTTTTTGATGAATAGTGAAACCACTAAGTGGTAGTTAAAAAAATGAATTTTTCATAAAACTTAATTTTACCACTTCTGTGAGTGGAATTTCAAAAATTCGAGAGACACGGTTGATGTTAGTAAGTAAAATGTGGTTCAATGAGATTAAAATAATTTTTGGTGAATAGTAACTTTTTACTTTTTTTACCACGGTTAAAAGTAAATAGGGTAATTAAGGGTAAAAATGATATTATTATTACAATAACCCAAGTCCTAATTCTATTGGATAAGTTTAATTCGACCAAAAAACAACCTTAGGAATAAAATATGACCATTTAGTCCCACTTGGATTAGATTAGGACATTTATTATTAATTTATTTAAAGAAGGGTTAAAATAGTTAAAATCAATGTTTAATAAGTAAATCATTTTTAATATGGGTTTATGAATAAGATAAATTCGACTATAAATATTCATTAGAAATCTAAAAATATTTCCTACATAATTATATTTTATTTTTTATTTTTAGACTTTAAATAAGTTAATTTATTTATAACACAAAGATGATGCAGTAATTATCTTATTAATGAAATATTGACATAATTGATGTTATAAATACCAAAATAAATGTAATTTGAGACATTATATGAATTTCACTAATTTTATAGGTTAATATGACATGTTATTATTGATTTAAGTAACTTTTTTCGAACTAATAATTCTGTTATGGTTTTCACAAAAATAAATTACTAAATAGTGTCAAAATTGACATAAAATAGTTTTTAAAACAAATATTATATTATTAATTTTTATTTTATTCATTAAAATCTAAGGTTCGGCCAAATGACTTAGATAAGTTATATATTTTAATAATAAACAACTTGGGGTTCGTTTGGCTTGATATAGTAAGTTTATTAACCTTATAGTGTAAGAAAACAAAAAGACACGGTAAAAGTTAAATTATCTAACTTAAAGTTAAATCTAAATGATAAGGTTAAAATTGATACTTAAACTTGTCTAAATTCTATTGGATGAGAGTATTTAGACCCCTACCAACCTTATCTTAGAAATATATCAATTTGGAGCAATTAAAAACCGAATTTGACTTTATAATAAAATAATATTTTTTGTTATTCCAAAGGTGCCCCTCTCCTCCCTTATAAAAGGGAACCTCCTCCCCCTCTTCCTCACACCACTTTGAGCCTTCAAGCTCGGCCAACCCCTGCCAGTTTCTCCTCTAAACTTCCCTAGAAACATCCTAGAGGTTTTGGTATTCTTCAAAGTCCCATTTTAGTGCCCTAAAAGGAGGTCTCAAAGAAGCACTTCAAAGAAGAGGTAATGTCTGTTACCGATTCTTTCATCTTTATTTCTTCTTCCACTTCTTCTTCTTTAGTTGTTTCACTATGAAGTAATAACATCAGTATCACTCATATACTGATATGTTATTATAAGTATTAAACAACCCTATTTCACCATCTATCCATCCTACGGAAAAAGAAATCATCGCGCGTGCGTACGTATGGAATACCGTCTCCACGTCGTGGTGTAATCTATTTTCCACCACCACCTTACTTGGATGGGTATAATGGTGTAAATAATGACTATATATGACTATTATAAAGTGATATTGATTCTTAAATAGTATAAATACACTCCAATACAATTCCACGATCATAGGAATGATATCATCACTCGTGTGTACGTACGGAATACCGTTGTCATGATGTGATGTGACTCGTTCTACATGATCTTCATTTCATAATGATTGTATAAATGAAATGAATGAATTAATATGATATATATTACACTAATACCATTAATTAAATGAGGTATCTATAACCTAAAGATAAGAATAAGCATTTATTCGACAAAACACGCATAATAACAAAAAGTAATAAACACCCGAATTACAAGTAGTAATGAAATATTACTAATTGGAAGCTAAGAATATGACCATATATGATATCATAACAATATTTATGATTCTAGAATAATTCAATAACATTATTTAAATCATTATACAGGAGGTTCAGACACTTACGAAGCAAAACGGACCTAAGGTAAGGGAAAATATCACAATCTAATTTTATCCGAGATTGTTTATATGTTGGTATTTACTGGGGTGTATTTTATCATCCAAATCCATGTTTCCTCAATATTTAATAATGTTTCCATCCACATACAATTGTTTAAATCCAATTTTACCCTTCAGAGATTTTTGAGTAAAAGATATGAAAGGAATCTTTTGTCGTTTTTCGTATGAGGTAATGTTTGACTTTTCTGACAAAAGTATGAGAAGACTGTTTTTTAACTTATACGGAATGAATGGATTTTTGAAACATTATTTCCAAGAATATTCCTTTAAAATTATTCAAGTTTATTTTTAATCAACTTCTTTTAGTTTTGAATTATATGACAGGTTATGAAAGGAAAAGTGTTTTTGAAGAAGAAAGGATATTTTCTTCAAGAATGGAGTTCAAGTGTTTTATCAAAATTATTTTCCATCTAAGATAATAAAGGGTTATGTTTCTATCCCTATTATTACATGGATTTGATTATGTTGTGATGGAAATATTTTTAGGTATTCTTTTATCTTATATGAATTGTTTTATGATGTCACGATGTTTAAATATTCCCATTTTTATTACATGGGTTGTGCTATGATGTATGGTTTATGATTTTGTGGAACACATAAGAATGGTATCATTATGAGATGTGTGGGAACTATATCTCCCTCCAATGCATTGGTTAAAAATTTATATCTCATGAGATAGACATGGCTGGAATGGCAGGTTAAACCGGTTCAGTGAAACAGGACTAAAATGAGGAGTGAACTCGGTTCAGAAATGGACTCTGTCCACTAAGATAGTCTTGGAAATGAGTCTTGACTAATAAGAAATTATTCTCTATGATTATGTGTTTATTCCAAAAAGTTTCATGTTTTATTTTATGATTATTGGTGTTTACATTTCACTACTATGATTTATCCCATGTTATGAAATTATGATTTCTTTTGTAGGTTAAGATTTCCAAAAGTTATGTTCTTATGTATATGATGTGAATGACATTTATTTTGTTTACCCTTACTGAGCATTTGAGCGCACCCTTTTATGTTTTATATTCCCCAGGATATAAAGAAAGGTTTTAGGTAAAAAAATGAAGATATTTATGGGAGATGTTGAAGATCTTTCACCCCGATTAGATTATTATATTCCGAGTTTCCAATGACACTAAACTATTATGGTCCTTGTGTGTGTGTTTTTGTTATGTACTAAGTATTCCGAAAAAGTAATGTAATGTCCAAGTACGTTAAGCTTAGGGTCTCTACAAATCATTAAACAATGAAATGGGGAGCTATCAAGGTGCACCCTTCTTAATCATTTCAATTCATTCAAAAGTGTGCGACATAGATATTACAACATGGATTCAATAAACATACTCCTTTGTTAAACGATAAGGAATGTGGAATTCATAAATGAAACTATATAATCAATAAATAAAAGTGAAAGATTGTTAATACCCTTCATATAGAAATGGTTAGTGTAGTCACTACACAATGACTTTGGCTTAAAAAAATCACGGTGCAATTTTGGAAGCATAAAGGCATGACAAAAGAATTCATAATAAAATGGTTCATGAGAGAGAAAGGAGTATCTAATCATACTTACATAAAATTGAATGTAATTGGGTCATATAGTTACATGTACCAGTATATGTAACATATTTTAAATTCATAATATAAAATAATTTCTTGAATGTAAACGAGGAGAGAGAAACCCCCTATAGAATTTTGGCATGGTAACAGGTGTACATTAAAGAAATTAATGAGAGAGAAATGGGTATCCTATTATAAAAACCTTACTAGGGAAGTATATGGGAGGATCTAAATCATACGACATCATTATTAATTGAAAAATAAAGGGTATAGAAACATAAAGAAACTTTGACAAAAATGAGACAGGAATAAATATCTTATGAAATTTCAGCATTGTAACGTGTGTACATGGGCAGCATTAATGAAAGATAAAGGCGTCTCCAGTAATTTAATAATAAATAGGTATGTATAGGGCAGGTTATAAATCATAACTCATCATTTTTAACTAAAAATACAAGGGTATAAAAACATAAATAAACATGGATAAAAATTCGAAAAGAAGAAGTCACTTATTTGGAAGTGTGATCCCAAATAAGTGACTTATTCATTTCTAATTTTTGTCCATGTTTATTTATTTTTTTATACCCCCTTATTTTCAGTTAAAAATTTTGCGTTATGATTTATAAACTCTTCTATACATACCTCTTTATTCTTAAATAACTAGAGACCCCTTTCTCCCTCATTAATGTCGCCCCTTTCTCCCTTATGTTTTTATACCCTTGTATTTTCATTTAAAAATGTTGAGTTATGATTTATAACCTCCCTTATACATACCTCCTTATTCTTAAATTACTATAGATTGACTCCTGTCTCATTCTTAAAATGATGAGTTATGATTTTTTCCTCTCTCATTTATGTTTTTGTCCATGTTTATTTGGAAGTGTGATCCCAAAATCTTGGGAAGGGCTTCAGAGAGGCTTCATTGGAGCTTGGGGCACCTTATGAGGATTTTAGAGAAAGGAGGTTAGGTCAAGGACGTTCTACATGTTTTTTTAGGGAAGATAAGTTGGAGAATGGATGGTTTTATTTATAAAAAGAGAGGAAATACTTTATTATTTAGGTTTTGGACATTAAGCATTAAACTAATAAAAACCACAAACCAGCACATGGGTTTTGACCATGGTTTTTTGAAAATTGTTTAGGAAAATATTATTTTATAATTTCAATGGAAGTACATATTAAAATATTAGTCTTTCTTATTTGGAGGTGAGCCACACCCTCACGGAAACCGTTTTAAAAGGTGAAAATGTTTTATAAGTCTTGGAGGGTTTACTAAATATTTTTAAAATAAATCAAAAAACCCTCAAGTAACATTATATTAAAGTTAAAACAAATATTGGCCTAAAATACCATTTATTTTATTTAATTAAATTAATATTAATTCTTTTTTATGTCATAAAACACATTATATATTTTAACACTGTTAATTTTTTGACCAAATATTTGACTATCTCAAAAAAATTATTAAAAAATTATCATTGGATAATTCTGACATACTGATTCCATAAATAATATTCATTTTTTTAAATAATTTTATAAATATGAAAAATATTAATTTTAAACTAAAAACCGAAATTTATCCAAAATTCATGGGTTTTGACAAAAACATCATTCAAACGTAATTAAAATTACAATTTTTTTCATAAAAATTATACGCTCATTTATATTTTATAAAAATTAATTTAGTAATAATATTGTATTAAAATATTATTTAATTAAAAAACCATTGATTCATCAAAATAGATTTCATAATTAAATATTAACTAAAAATACTATTTATTCTTAAAAATGTATTTACAAAGTAACAATAATAAAATGAATTTAAATTCTATATAAATATTATTGCACATAATAATAGTGCAGGAGTATTATTAAATAACCCCTTAAAACAATTTCATAAGGACTATGTCTATGGTGTGTGATGGTGAGAGACTCTTGGGGTGGCTCAGAAAACATTGTTCTGGTGGTAAAATCTATTAACATCTACTTATCCTGTTAGTGATTCTGTTCAAGCATAACTTATTGAATCCCAACTTGGGATTGGTCAAGAGTGAAGCACAATGATGATACCTCCTTTCCATTCTCTAAAAAATGATATTTATATGAAAAAATTCTATAGGATGGGGCCATCACTTCTTTTTTATGAGTAAATTGGGTATGTCAAAGCCCTATCTTTTTACTAATCTTGTGATCACTATTCAATAGCTATATTGGAAATGGTAAAAATTCATAATGATATTTTGGAATCCAAAAACATATATCCATGGAATTTAAAATGTTTTATATAACCATTTTACATTATAATACATTTATTCTGATCAAGAGGAATTTTCTATAGTAAAGGTTTGGGTTTTTACAGTCTTCCTCCTTAATAATTTTTGGCCTCAAAATTTACCTTTCCCACACTAAAATAGATGTGGGTAACTCTACTATATCACTTCTTCTGATTCCCATGTTTCTTATTCAATCTTCTATTTTGGACACAAGATCTTGATGAGGGGCGTTGTCTTATTTCGCTGAATGTTTTATCTATGATCTAAGATCTTCACCATCTTCTCTTCATAGGAAATATCATTCTCCAATGGTACCACCTATAGATTGAGTACATGTGACAGGTCAAGTATATACATAATCAAGAGTGATGCATGGAATACATCATGTACTTGAGATAGGTTTGGTGGGAATGCTAGTCAATAGGCCACTACTCTAATGCGATCAAGTATCTCAAATGGGCAGATGTGCCTTGAAATAGTCTTTCCCTTCTTCCCAATTCTCATAACTCTCTTCCACGGTGATATGTAGAGGAATACCATGTTTCCAGCATCAAAATATAGGTCTCGTCGATGATTATCATCATAGAACTTTTTTTGACTTTGAGTAGCTTTAATGTGCTTCTGGATGGTCTTCACCATCTCTACTATTTATTCAACCATTTTTGGACCTTGGAGTTTTCACTCCCTAACTTCATCCCAACATGCTGGTGTAATGAACCTCTTCCCAGAAAGGGCTTCATAAATATCCATTTGGATGCTTGAGTGGAAAAAATTATTCTAATATAACTCAACCATAGGAATACTTTGATCCCATCATCTTATTAAGTCCATTGATCATTCTCTCAAAATATCCTCATGTTTTTGGATAGTCTGCTCAGATTGGCCATCAGTTTGAGGATTATAATCCATAATGACGTTCAGCTCAGTATTCTGAGCTTGTTGAAGACTCTTCTAGAACATTGAGGTGAACCATAGATCTCAATAGGATACAACAGATTGTGGTACTCCATGTATCCTTACCACTTCTCTGATATATATCAGTGCATGTTGATCTAATGATAAATACTCTAAAATTGAAATGAAGTGTGTAGTCATTTTAAGAAGATGCATAATAACCTAGACAACATTGTTTCATTCGTATGTCTTTGGATGTCTGGTGACAATGTCCATGGTGATGTTCTACTATTTTTGTATTGGTATGGGCATTGGTTGCATCATCCACTTAGACTTCATTCTCTCAGCCTTCACCTGCTGACATACCAGGAACTTTGATGTATACATAGTGATCTCATTATCCATGTTATCCATCAAATAATTCTCTCAGAGATAATGATACATCGTTTCGTATCTAGGGTGAATGGGTAAATTTTACCTATGTGAATCATCCAAAAGTTATTTCGTTCACTGGGGATCTGATGGAACACAATGTCATGACCCAAATCTCAAAATTCATCATTCATTAACATTAAACTATGAGGGTTAGCAATTTCTAATAGAATCCTGATTCTTCTAAATTCCAACATCAAACTATTCAGGATCCTTTAACCTTTCCAAAATAGATAGATAAGAAATCATTTGTGAATGAATGTATGATGTTCATTTGTTATGATTCCCATGACCATCATCATCAAATTTAAGAAGACTGGATCATTTTCAATTATCATCAATAATATAATCATTGGGTCCTTTCTACATAGAGCATCTTCCACCTTGTTCGAATTCCAATGGTGGTATTTGATTAAGTTTTCATAGGCATTGATCAGCTCTAACCATTTTTGTTGGTTAATATTCAACTCTTTCTATGTTAAAATATACATGAGGATTTTTTTACCCAAATATATTTCACAATTCTCCCCAAATAGATAAGTTTCCATGTTTTTAAAGACAATATTACTATAGCTAACTCTGGATCATGTGTTGGATAGATTTTCTCATGAACATTCAACAGCCTTGAAGCACATGCAATGACATTGACATTTTTCATCAACACACCTCCAAGGGCCTTCTTCGAAGCGTCACTAAATACAAAAAAAGTACTCTACTTATGGGTAGTGTGGGAACAAGATTAGTGATAAGCCTACTTTTCAACTCCTTGATACTCTCTTCCCATTCATCACTCTATGAAAAGATGACTCTCTTAAATGTTACCTTGGTAATAGGTATTGAAAATCATGACAAATATCTCAGAAATCAACAATAATATCTAGCAAACCCCAAGAATCTACGGATATCTGTCACCGATGTTGGCCTTGACCATCCATCAATTGTCTCTTTCATGGTGGGATCCATAGATATCTCATTTCCTGTGATGATATGACCTAATATTGAGACTTCATTCAACCATAACTCACACTTGTTATAATTTTCATGTATCTTCACCTTTCTCAAGGTCATTGTATAGAGCTTAGATACTCCTCATGATCCTCCTTGGTTTTTTAGTATATTAGAATATCATGTATAAAGAATACCCAAAATTTGTCGAGATAATCTCTGAAGACTTTATTCATCAAGTCCATGATGGTTTCTGGAGAAATAGTGAGTCCAAAAGGCATTACTATGAATTATTATTTCCTGTACCTTGTACAAAAACCAGTATTTGGAATATCCTCTTTCTTCACCCTTACTTGGAAATATCCTGATCACAAATCCACCATGGAGATGTATTATGATCAGTGTATCTGGTCGAATATGTCATAAATTCATGGTAAATGATATGCGTTCTTTATTTCGGATTTTTTTGAGATCACATTAATCAATACAAAGGCGTATTAACCCATATTTCTTCATGATGAAGAGGACTGGTGCACCCCATTGTGAAGAACGTGGGCTTATAAACCCTCAATATAGATTCTCCTTTACTTGTTTTTTAGCTCATAAAGCTCTATAATAACCATTTTATATGAATTCGTGGATATTGGAAATTCCTCAGTTATAAGATCAATCGAGAATTCAGCATCTCTTCTAGGAGGGAGACCAAGAAATTCCCTGAGAAACACTTCATCAAATTTATTCAGAATAAGAATGTCATCAAGGATGGTTTCTACCTTATACTCAATAATTTGAGAAAGGTGTGTGTGCTCATAGGGCAGTAATATTCATGCTTGAGACGATGTTGCTAAAGAAGATTCAACCTCCTCCTTGAACTTGTATAGAATTGAGGTTCGATTTACCATATGGAGAGTGATTTCCTTCTAATGGAAATATATGTTGGATTTATATTCGGAAATCCAATCCATACCATGAATTTCACCAAATTACACTCGAGAACGTATGAAGAGGTTCACTAGGTAGTTCAACCCACAAAATATGACAAAGGAGGAGGTATATTCAAGGCACGCAATGATTTCACCATTTTCCATTATCACTGATATATTTACATCAATGATTTTTAGTGGTGTTGGGATTGTTTTTCTAAACATCCTAGATATAGAAGAATATATAAAACCATAATCAAAATGTATGTTCACTATTATTGAATGAATGACTAGAGTACCAATCACCACATCATTGTCGGGGTTCGTTTCGGTAATAGTGATGGAAAAATCTCTCCCGTTCTTCCAAGGATGTTTTTTTCCTCTAAAAACCATTTGATTAGGGCACTTGTTTGCAATTTTCCCTATTTCTTCTCAGTTGACATACTGAACAATGATTTTGTGGTCGAATGAAGCATTTCTCTCCTCTATCGCAGTAGTTGATTTTTCTTGCCTACAATTAATAGTTAGGTTCCCTTCTCTTCCACACCTAAATCATTTCCTCACCCCCTTTATGAAATTTTTAGGGTCCTTCTTTCTGCACATTTGTATGTGGGGTCTTGATATTTCTTACCACCTTGGATTTATCCATCAAACTGCCAGAAATAGATTCCATCATATGCTTCTTATCTTCATGATACACCTGAGATTCACTGATCACCATTTCGACTTTGAGGGAACATCATATAATTTCCTCAAAGATATCAAAGTCATGTATCACTAGGAATTTTCATAGGCTATATTTTATCCCACCCAATAAGTGGTCAACCTTGAATTCATGGTTAACGAAAATGTTGGTGGTTTATCGTGAATTCCTTGTGATGTTTTCCATGTACACTCATATGGATTTGTTGTCTTTTGTCTTGAGGTCAAGGAAGCCCCTTCCCATCTTATGTCAGAGGGTGTAAGGGAAATATTTTTCAAAAAACTTTTTTTTGAAATCCTTCCATTCCAATGCCTTGATATCTTCCTCAGTATTCATGTTTTTGATCAATTTTCACCATTGATTAGATTCATCCTCCAAACGATAAGCATCCAGAAGTACATTATTTTTTATAGTACATTTATGGATGGATAATATCTTCTCAATGGAGTTTATCCATTGTTTGGAAATTGAGGGATCAGATGATCCATTAAAAGTAGGAGTTCTTTTTCTCATTAATCATTCGATTCTGACTTGTCCTTTATTGGGGGGGGGGGAGGGTTCAACGTCCCTATTAACCAATGATTCTATTCAGAACATGATTTAAATTTTTGAGTATCATGACAATGTTTTTGATTCCAACTCCCATCAGATTGGGAATCAAATTAGAACAGTCATCACATTGTTCTTGGCATTGGCTGTTAGCATGAGTCCTACTATTACCAGCCTTTGGCTGGAATAAAATGAAGGTTTTGGGTAAAATATAAAGTGGAATCCAATGAAAAAAATGATAATATATAAATTAAATTAATTTCCTTTACATATCTATGTTATAAATGATATAATTCCCAAAATATATTCTTAGAGGCATTTTATTAAATTCCATTAATAATAGTTCATAATAAGCATATTAATTTACCAAATCAAATCCCATGGGGGTGTTGTAACCAAGAGTGCAGAAAGGCTCATTTTCATGCATGAGTTCCCGTTTGAGTCTAGATCAAAGAGGTGTTTTCAGGTTTTACCCATAGATAAACCTATTCTAGAGCCACCACTACCTTCACATATCCAGATAGGGATGTCTTTTCTTAACAAACCACTTACTCAATACTCACAATTATTTATGGATGTTTTTTTATACTTAGTATTATCCCTAAGACATTAATTATGATTTTATAATCCTAATCCCAAAAATAACTAAACATATCCTCTATTGCAAACTATAACAACCTGGCTCATTGTTACACACTTCAAGATGATTTATTTCACAAACATGCACTTAAGACAACTCTGTGGATCAAGAGGTCTAGTGTCCTTGGAAGTTAAGAAAATTACATAACAACATAGAACATAAAACACAACATCACTATCAAAAACATCTTTTACCTAACCGCACCATTCCTTCATATATATCATTACATGGGATATCCTGACGACATGCATAAGAAAAGGGTTTGCTATAAATCCTGTTAAGGGAGTAAACAAGGAATAACTTAAACAATATAGTCAATGTTAGGGAATAGACATATCAATGGAGGAAATGAGAAACATGAAAATAAAGGAATGATATAGAATTATTATCAAAAAATGGAAATGTGGAAATAACATTTAACATGTTATTAGATTGATCCAAGGCTCATTACACCAAGAGCATGAGTAGACCCTCGTTGCAATTGAATTAGAATATGTAACCCCTCATTGAACTTTAATAAACATGAGTAAACCATTATTAAACATGAATAATATTGATTAAACCCTCACATAAAATGAATTAGAATGAGTAAAAACTCATTTCACATGATGTATCATGATTCTAATCTTTACCCAATGCATTAGGGCACTATCAGGGCTCACCCATCATAATCATTTCTTTTCATGCATATGTGTTCCACATTGATCATACAACCTGAATTCATTAAACATACTCATTTATTAAATGATAAAAGAATATGGAATTCAAACATGAAACTATATAATAATTATTTAATTTTAAATTATTTTGAATACCCATGATAGATAAATGATCATGGTATTCACTACACAATGACTTTGGCTTGGAAAATCGTGGTGAAATTTCGACAGCATAATAGTGTGACATAACAATTCATAAAAAATGGATGATGAGAGATAAAAAGGTATCTCATAATATATACATTAAATGTAAATTAATGGGTTCATATATATATATATATTGAAACATATGTAATAGAATTTAGATTCATAATATAAATGAATTGATTGAATATAAATGAGGAGAGAGAAACCCCTTACGGAATTCCAGTAAGGTAACCGGTGTACATGGGAGGAATTTTTGAGAGATAAAGGGGCATATAATCAATAAAACCTAAGGAGTTAAGAATATTGGAGTTTATAAATCATACCCCCAACATTTTTATTTGAAAACACAAGGGTATAGCAACATAAATAAACTTGGATAAAAAATAAATAGGAAGAAATATCTTAAGGGATTTTGGCATGGTAACAGGTTTTCATGGGAGGATTTAATGAGAGATAAAAGATTATATCATTATTAAATCAAAAGTAATAACGTATAGTGTAGATGAGAAATTATACCCCAACATTTTCAGCTGAAAATTCAAGGGTATATCAATGTAATGAAACTTTCACAAAATTGAGAAAGGAAGAAATATTTTACTTTGAATTGTGATACCAAAGGATTAAGAGGGGATTGAGTGAGGATTATTAGGAGCTTGGAAACCTTGGGTGGTTTTTTGATAGAGTAGGGAATGGTATGCACATGATACAAGGGATTTGAGTGAAGAGAAGTGGGAGCTTTGTTGGGTTTATATAGGAATATAGAGGGAGTTCTTTATTATTTGGGTTTTTCTCACTACACAGAAAACTAATCAAAACCACAAACTAACCGAGGGTTTTTTCCCATTATTTTTTCAAAAGGGGAGTGGATGAAAATATTTTATAATTTCAATGGAATAATATTTTAAAATATTAGGCTTTATTATGTGGATGTGAGTCACACTCTCAAGTAAATCATTTTAAAAAGATAAAATGTTTTATGAGTCTTGGATGGCCAAAAAATATTTTTAAAATAAATTAAAAAAACCTAAAATTACATTATTTTATAGGTAAAACATATATTCGCCTAACAACACATTAATAGTGTTTTATTACATCACTATTTGTTCATTATGATGTCATAAAACACATTATATATTTAATTGGTATTTAATATTTACCTAAAAAATTTATTGTCTCAAACAATTATGATAAATTAACCTTTGGATAATATCGACATCCTGATTCCAAAAATTAAATTCATTTTATCTAAAAAAATTTCTTGGTTTATAAATTTTTACTTTTAAAATAAAAACCTACAATTATCAAAAATTCATGGGTTTTGGCGTAAACAGATTTTAAACCATAATAAAAATTACAATTGAATTCACAAAAATTATATGATCATATATATATAATAAAAATTAATTTATTAATAATATTTTATTAAAATGTTATTTACATCAAAATGGATTTCTTAGATGATTATTAACTAAAAATAATATTTCACCTTTAAAAACTTTTTACAAATTAACAATAAAAAATGAATTTATATTATCTATAAAAGAATAATGCTCATAATAATAGTTCTAGGGTATTTTTACATAACCCCTTAAAAAAACTTCATAAGACCTATTTGTAAGGTGGGTGTTGGTGAAATACTCTTGGGGTGGATCACATAAAATCGCTCGGGTGGTAATCTATATTAATTACACTTATCTCGTAAGCGTTTCCTTTTAAGATTTACATGTTGAAGCTCAGATTGGGATTGGTCAATAGCGAAGCCCAATGACACCACCTCATTTCTGAGCTCCAACAAATGGGGTTTGTATATAGAAATTCAACTTGATGAGGCCATTGCATCCTTTTTCTAAGTAATTGGGTTTGTTAAAGTCCAGTATTTATACTAATTGTGTGATCCCTTTCAACGACTATATTAGCAACAGTAAAAAATATTAATGATATTTTGAAATACAAAAACATATATTCAAGGAAGTGAATATGTTTTATATAATCATTTTACTCAATAATATATTTAATCAGATCAAGATGAATTTTCATTAGAAAAGTTTTGGATCGTTACAATAGTTGGCACTACTAAGGGAAAGGTCCGACCACTTTAGCATCATTTTCCTCACCACCATCTCAGATCTCAACCCAAGGGATTCATGGAATAATAAATATAAAATTTCGAATCCCATGACTCAAAATTTGATAATTAATGAGAGGAATATATCATGGTATTAGTATAAGCATAAGTGATTGCTACATAATCGATACCAAACCAACTAAATAAGGTCTAAGGTCACAGAATTGGTGAGATTCCGTGATTTAATTACTAATTTTCCAGTATATAAAGTCTCAATTAAAATATGGAGATGAAAACTATAATTAATTTCAAATTTGAATCCAAATTTCATGACTACCAATTCTATTTTAATTTAGAACTCAACAACTCAAAATTGAATCGAAATTTATATCCATATTTATATATATATTCAATTTTCTATTTTATACATCTTCTATTCCCATGTCTTAAAGTCCAACAATTTATAAGTTGTGATTTCTACAACATGTCACTATACCCACAATTCTACAATGATTCAATATGGTGGATCATCATTCCTGATTAGTAGAGGTACTCACACTCTTTAAATTAATATTATAATCAATTTAATTATAACCAACTAATGTTTCATCGTATACGACTAATGGTACAAAGATTAAATTCATTATAATTGGGTAATTAAGGTTTAATCACCAATGTTTATGGGAAAACGTGGTTTCTGTTGATGAAAAAACATTATTTAATAAAAAAAATTATTTTATTCTTCCCATAAAAAATCCAGTAAGAAAAAGACACCTAAGTTAAACCGTTATTAATTAGATAGTAAATGAACATAGTAAAATAGATATTCCATAAAATATGAATGACATGTTGATGATAAAGTTCTTATAATGACGAATGAAACACTACCACATTCTATACCTGGACATGGGTAAGAATAAAAATGATGATAGTAATAAATGGAATTATTCATCTGAGTCCCTCAACAATGAAATTAGTACAAATATGACATGATTATCTTAAACATTAAATCATATCCCCTGTGTTTTTTATTTTTCCTCATATGTGGGTTATCTAATCCATGGAACATGTTCATTACCAAATTCTGATACATTCCTAGTGTAATTTTTACCATATTGATAAAATCATATGAGTAAGATGAAAAAGGGCATATGATACCACCTTATTATTCCCTTCACTCATGAGTAACTAAACTTGGTTGGCCACATATCCTCATGTGAAACTCAGTGTATGCTAGAGGAGGCTGAGGAGTAGTGGGGGACTACATTGTTTCTGTGGGGAGAATTGACTTCTGGTATTTTTATTGCATAGCTGAATAATAATAAATTAATAAATAGAAAACAATATAAGAATGATCACCAATAACATCTTGTTAGGTAAACATAGAGATACGATAAATATATTTAATAATAATAATTATTATAAATGTATAAAAAATGATGTTAATGTCATGATTTTATACAAAAGGGAGTGGGAATAAATGGAAATATTCACACATATAATACATACATCCCAAAAAGACTAAAGAATAATATTATTTCCAATATCACCATGAGACTAATCTCGGCATTTTTCTCCAATATCTAAAGAGTTAAAAGATAAATCATCCATTAAAAAATTATTTCTCTTATCCCTACCCCTATTTATAAAATCTATCCAGGTAAAAAGTGGTTTCCCAAACAATCTCTTACATGTAATAAGTATGGAACCTCTAATAGAGTTCCTAAAAATATAGGCTATGAGTATAAATTTTATTTTTTTCATATAAGAATATGTAATGGAAATATTAGTGTCAAATAATAATCATCTTGGGGTCGGACTCCTCCTGGGATTCCCAACTGAATATATGAACTTTTCCCTATGCTGCATATTTCTGAACTATTTTCCTATAAATGGTTTGGGTCAAAATAATATAATATTGGTCCCCTTGTATAATAAATAATAATGTTAGATATAAGTTTTCACAATGAAATCAATGAATAAATAATATAAAATAAGGTCTTGAGATGAAACATTGACATCTATGACTATATAAGGTCGATAAATCTCATAACAAAAAAAATGTATTCCCAGGATATATGTTTTATGTGTAATATAAGGGACAAACCTATGTTATTACACTATATAACTATCTAAATGAGTATATGGAGTACATCCTTAGTAAATATCAGTATATGCATGCCTCGAGCCCAAGGAGATAATCCAAGGAGTCATGTGTCTAATGATATGAAGTCTAACACACGGACTGTATTGAAGGGATTCATATTTCATGATACAAAGTGGAAGAATCATCAATACCATCCTCAGTAATTTACATTCTAATAATAAAAATATAAAATTTCAAAGAAGTTGTATCCCTTGCAAACTACCTAAATAAATATAGGTGGAAACCTCTGAGTACACAATTAATTCCCCTATAAATACAAGGATCATAGAAATCTCTCCAATCCATTAACTAGATAAAAGTCCATAGTATCTATAGAAACCATAAATTTAAAAAAATTCAAGGGACATGTGAAAACCATGATTTCTCAATCAAAAATCTAGTATATTTAAAATTTTCTATAGAATCTTTCATACCATATAAAATTTCATTGAAAATTAATAATATCCAGGTGAATCATGCTTTCTCAATAAAAAATCTATAGTTAGTCTATTTAAAATTAATTAATGACCCTTTCAAAAGACAGACTAAGCACACCAAAGGGTGATTTTTTTAATCATATACAATGAGTTATATAGGTTTATACATGGAACACCCAAGGTGGGTATCTCATCATGATCGTTGAACAAAAACATAGGAAGGTGGGTCTATTAGATAATTTTTATTCCATACATTGATGCCAATTTAAGGAGGATTGATTTTAGAAGCAACACATAGTTAAAGAAACTTGAGGAAAAATAAATTAAAAAAAATACTTGATTACAGTTTAATGTAAAATATATAGACATCCTACCATATCGATGTTTTTGAATACTCATTATGTATATGCATTTAATTTCGGCTATAATGGATGAAAACAGTGAAAAGGAAAAATGCCATGAAAATAGGGAATATTTTCCTGTATGGAAATAATGATGATTATGGAAAGTTAGTTTAGGAAGGGGAAAAAATTGATCAAATCACTTACCATTTTCTATATAATTGAATATATTAACTTCACATTAAAGTATTATTAAAGTAAAAGAATTAATTAATAGTATGAGGTGGAAGGGAGCTCTCATTAAAGATGATTTTTGTGTGTGGAATAAAGAATAATTATGGGTTAAAATATATAAATTCTTAATTTCAGTTTTTTAATTGTATCCATTATTAAAGGGTCACATGGTTTAACCACATACTTTATCCAAAATAAGAAAAAAATTTGCGGGCATACTACATAAGCAACACTACTCATGTTGTCTAAGAGCATGATATGAAAGAAAATACATAGCTTATACATACTAATTCTTTAATTATTCTATAGTTTTATACACTACCATGGGGTCATCCTCACATGATTTATCAAATCCTTATCCTCTACATATGGGTATTAGGGTTAATATGCACAGTTGTTACATATCATCAAAAAACTATACACCTCATGATGATTATCCAAAAATTAGGGCTCCTTTCTCCAAAGAAGCTCCATGTTCACTTGGAACCATCATATCCAAAATTTTCCTTTCCGTAAGGTATAAATGAATGGTATAAAAATAAATTTAAAGGATCCATTCCTTGTCATAATTTAGGATCTTTAATATCAGTAGTATTACTATTAGAAATCAATGTTTTTATGAATTAATAAGATTTTAAAAAATTACTAGAACTATTAATACAATAAAATGAATTAGTTTTTATGATCCATTAACATAGATATATAAGAATTAGTTTGTAAAATGGTAATCCTGTTATTATTTTATATGTGACATTTCTTATGTGTTGTCCTTTTGGAGATTATGAATTATATTTAACATTAAAATGTTTTTTTATTTGGGTTATTAGAATGATATTATATCCAAATATACATTTATTCAATGGACTTGTTCTTCTATAGCATGGGTACCGAAGGGATTTTACTCTAATATGGTTGTACTTAATTTGTTTAACATACCAATGTATGTATTTATTGTTGTGGAAAACATACATACTTATTATTATTCCATCATATGGTATATTAGAATATAGATTAACTTTCTATTTTATTATAATCAGTGAGAATAGTCTCTATATATTAATTTTTTGTTGTATGGAATAGTTTAATAAGTTTTTAATTTATAATTCATTAAATATAAATTATTATTATTTTCATAAATTTATATTTAAGTTAGTATTTTTCTGTTTTTAAAGGATGGTTATTCAAAATTATTTCTTTATAATATATAATTAAGGAATTAATTGTGGGGATGGTTTTTTAAAAAAAATATTCTGAGGTATTCTCAAATCTGTTATTTTTTTTTGAACATTGTGTTTTTTACCCCAGGATGAGTATAATATGAAACAATAGGGTTAAATTTATTCCATTAAAAAATTATAATTTATATATCCATCTTGATTGATTAAATATATAATTATCTTTAATACTAATATACATTAGAAATATAAATATAAATAAATATAAAGACACAGTGATGTATAGTGGTTTGTGAAACAACAATCACCTAGTATACTCCACCAACACTCTACTCCACGGTCATGTTGATTTTAAGAATCAGATCCTTTTATCATGGGACCATGAAAACATAGTATAGGAATATAACACCATACAATTGGGATTTTACTAGGCCTTTAGGTTCTTTTACCTAGTTCCTCGATGCCTTATTATGAGAACCAGACACTCCACAAACAATTAAGTATAATCAATAGACACCTTTTAGAAAAGGGATGAGGTGTAGAAAGGTTGAATGAACTCAACAAAGGGTTGTATCCAAAACTAAAATATGGTTTTTATATTCAATAAAATTAATCATATGGATATATTAGTAGAATATATAACGTTCTTATAGGTGATATTAAAATGTTACCATAGTAATTGTGATATATTTTTTGATGTATGACTAGCTTCCTTTTTCCTCTTTCATTCTTCTTTATTTTTTCTTCTATTTGATTAATGGATTAAATTAATTTAAAATTTTCTTTTTTTCATCTCTCTTATATATATTTAATTTCAAACAGCTATAGGATACTGTTGTATAATTTTTAGAGTTTTTATTATCATTTTCAAATCGATCCAAAGAAATATATATATAAATAAATAAATTTATCATTTCTCCATTCTCTCTTGTTGGGTAATTCAAATAAATAAATTATATATGTTCATTTAAATCGTCTTTGAAAATAAAAATATTTTTTCAGTTTTACTTTTTCGGAATGAAACCTTACACACCATCAGACTTTTATAAATAATATATGTATGAATAATATATTTCTCAATTTTATTATATTCCATACATTTAAATTTTTTGAAATATATCCCAAATAATATCAATGTTAAAATTTTAATTTGAAATAATTTTCACAATATTTATTGAGTCGATTAAATTATTTATGTTGGAAATTGACTTCAATAGTACCTGATCATGGAACATTGCATGATATTGCTTCAAATGTTTTACACTATATCTCATAGATATTTTTGACATTAAAAATGTGTATCTAATAGATATATAATCATAATATAAACCACTATAAAAGAAAATATTGTAACCTATGATAAAATGATATCATATTATGGGTGACATTCAAAAACATAGAAACCATTTAAATATAATACTAACTACATGTGTATCTTATATAGGAACTGAGTGCATCTTAAAGACAATTTGGTATGTAATATGGAAATATGATGTTCCTCTATAATATACCCAATGTCTTTTATATCTCCCAAATGGACGCTAAATATGTTAAAACGAAGAATAAAAATCCAAATATACTATAGAAATTCATACTTATAGTGGTAAATTTAAATTGATTAAACATTTACCAGCATAATCTCTTGTATTATAGAAGACATTTCATGTGTTAGTGGCCATCCTTTTAATATTTCTATGATATGTAGCTTAATGTCCAATAATTAATTCTTCATGAGATATTTTCATTCACATCACAGTGTGTCTTACTATTCATTTTACATATACTGAGGATCCTACCATTAAACTTCATATAGTGATCCAAATTTCTCATGTTTTCTATTGTTCTACATGTGGTACTCAATATCCAGATATCATAACACTCAAGCTACAAATGAGGCATGGACTTCATCTTCATATAGAATATGAGGATATGTATATGGTGTTCAAATCCTATACATGATACCATTTACAAGAAATCATTATGATCGAGCCTCCCAAGGGGTATTGAGAGATAAGAAACACTAGTGTTGTACATTGGTTTCTTAAGTAATGATATATGCTTCTTGTCATTATATTTTCAACTGAAGTGGTTACTAACATATCTAAATGATCCATGGAACTGAATCCTCCAATAAAAACCCTTCACATATCTGAATCTATCTAACTAAATCCATCATGTATCTATATATTCACTTGATAAAATTCATGCATATATAAATCGAAATATAAAATTCAATGATAAAAAATTATTAGATGGTTATATAAATTTTTATATTCTTGAAATATAAATATAGCTTCTTGTAAAGTTTCATTATTTATAGATAATTTATTAATATATCAAACATGTCAAATAACACTTCAACATCATAATAAATCAAAAAAATATTGTATACTAAATATGCATATTTTATCTAAAAACAGAAGAAATATAGCTGATCCATTGGAAATAATTTTTCAATTTTTAGGCCACCCCTAACAAAATTTAAATCTTCCTTATAATTAAATATAATATAGAAAAACATCTTAGATATCTGTTTGAACATGTTATGTAAAATTTTAAATTCTCTAAATTATGTAATCATATAAAAATAAAAGTATCAAAAATTGATGATATCCTATATAACTGAATAACTTTAGTAATTTTAGGAAATAAACTGAAAATATAAAATAAATGAGTTACCCATAATTATAGATAATGAAAACATATATAATAATCATATATTTCTAATGTGATTAGAGGTATTAAATTCTTAACACTATATATCAATATATAATCAAAATTCAATAACCTAATAAATCTTATTTTTGAAAAACTTATTTATATATTTATTTTTCATTCAAAAAACACTTTTCTACACAATATTTCCCAAATATAAATTGTTAGAACTCTTAGAATTAGAATATAAAAATTGATAATGAATTATAATATAATTTAATTATTTATAATTTAATTAATAATTACGATAATTGTTATAATCAGACTACAATATATATGATAGATTTAGTAATAAAAATAAAATGAAATTAAAAAATTAAAATAAATAGTGGTTGATGTGATTATAAAAATTAGATAATTCCACCTATCCACTAAATAATTTTAAATTATTAAAAACTATTATTACTGAATTTAATAATGGATATATTTTATTTTTAGTATATAATTTTTTTAAAACAATTATGGTAACATATTATTAACATGGATTGTATATAGTTTTTAAATATATATAGATTGATTATTTTATGAAAGGGTGATTCATTTTTCTTTTTAAAATATAGAATTGTTTATAAATGATTAATTTTCCTCAATAATATAAATTATTTTAACTAAATTTATATTTATAAACAAGTTTGAAATATTGAAGTTTATTATTGCGTTCTTTACTATATTTTTAATATGTTATCATTATTATTTTTATATTTCTATAGAATGCATTAATTATGGGAGACCATTTTACAATTTAATTTTTGTTTTTTAATATTGGTTTTTACAAATTATAAATTTTTCAATATATTATATTTTTAAGGGAAGGGTTGTTTTTTATTAAAAAAAAAAATTTCCTTTCTATTTTTCATTATTTCCAAAAAGGTGAGATTTTTGTTAAAAAATTGAATTTGTGATTTTGATAAGGTGATATTATTACTGAAATTTTTTAATGATATAGATATATTTAGTGTTTTCATGTTTGAATATTTTAATAACCAACATTTTTATAATTCTTTATAATGCCAAATTTATTACTTTTTATATTGGATATTATATTATATCATAACTTTATTAAAACTAGATTACTATTTCACTATTTGTTTATTCTTTATTTATTTGAAGGTTATAAGGTTTCAATATTTAATCTACTCTTATGGTATGTATTAAAATGATTTATTTATCATAAAACATTTATTATGATAATTATGTAAATTCATACATTTTTGGTTTCAAAATTATTATGCGCTTTGGTTTTTAAAGTCTTAGGAATTTTTTTTGAAAATTAAATGAATTGTGATATAAAAAGTAATATGATTAGTTGAATTCATTGCATCAATGAATATAATTCCATTAAAATTAAAGTATTATGAAATTAATGTCATATTAAATCCATGTCCTTTGAAATCTAACTGTATTATGTATATTTGTTTTATTATAATCATTATTTAATTATCTCTCTCTTTTGGTTTCTCTAAAAGGATATTGTGATTTATAAACAAATTATAAATTTATAATAGGTTACAATTTGGAAACTCTATTATATTGAAGATCATGGTAAAGGAATAGGTATTTTGTTATCGAAGAATTTTTTTATAAATAAAAGGTAAATAATCCAGCCAAAAGATATATGAGACATATGATTCCTTTTTTTTTGTGATGTGTTGAAAAGTTGTTGTTCTAAAAAATTAGTACACTGTTGTTCTAATTCTTTATTCTTGCTGGAAATAATTTCTCTACACCATCATTATATTTTTTCATCTATATATGCTTCATTCATTTAATGTTTTCTATATATTGTATTTTTGTTCTATATTATTAGATATAATTATTACCAAACTCAAACATGTATTTTTCTTAATTAAATGCTACTGTCAATTATTCAAACATTATAAAAATGTTGTTTAAACTAGGTTGTGTCTTCTCCTTTATAAAAGGTTAGTTTTTTTCTGATCGTGTAATGGTCATGGGAATGGGGTTGTAACTCAAATAAAATTTTAAGTTGTATCATCACTATTCCATGATCCAAAAAATTGTAGGTATTTTGATGGGTTATCACATCCTTTTAAAATAGAGATTACTGTTTATGTGTTATTTCTATCATGGTGAATAGTGGAGTTAATAATAGATATAGAATCATATTGATCCTAACTATTATATAAATTTGTTTTCTTTTTTATATATTAAATTATTTAAATGGTGTTTTTAATCATATTAAATGAAAATAGATAGTGTTGGAAATTTCCCAACTACTAATATCTATTTTTTTATTAAACTAATTTTGTAAACTATTTTCATATCTTAGTTAACGTTTTAGAAGGTCTATTTACCCCCAACTAATACCAATGCTCAAAAGCATCATTCCATCAAAACCTACCTAAAAATTAAACTATGAGTATTATTTAAAAACTATTTTATTAATATAATTTTTAAAAAATTTGTATGGATTATATTAAAATGTAATGGGGTTTGAAAATGGTTTCATTTCTAAAAAATATTTATTACACAACAATTATTATATTCATAGGTAGGTTTATTTTAATAATTTTTTCATGTGATTTTATGAACATGTGTTCTAGAAAAAAGGTAACTTCATTTCATTAATTGTGATGATAAGTATTGAAATAGTTTTGCTTAATACATTTGATTATTCAATATTCTTGTGATATGATAAGATTTCATGAATGATATTTTTATGTGTTCTACTATAGTTTTTTATAAATTTTAGTTTTTTACTATTGATTTTTTATTAGCATGAAATGAGATATATTCTATTGTAAATTCATCCCAATCTCGATAAATTTCACTAATGAGTACTTAATATTTCTTCAAGAGGATAAAGGATGATTGTTAGTTTTTGAAATCCCACATATTCTTATTAATAATATAAAAAGTGTTAATTATTCATATTCATGATCAAAACTGATGGGAAGAATGATTCTGTTTATATCTCAATATATTATTTTTGTGTATAAATGATGTTTTGAAATAATCTAAATGAACATAAATGGAAATTGATGAAATATATTCTTTAACCTTGTATTTTTCTTTTTAAATATGTTCCCACTTAGAGTCCAACATTATGAAATGCATATGGACGAGGAATGTAATGGATTTATATATTTTTGGAATGGGAATGGAGGAAATTATTTTTTAGCTATGAATTGAACTTTTTGAAAAGTGAAATATCCATAAATAAAATATGAATATTTATTGGAGGGATGGAATGGTTCACTATAAATATATATTCTCAGAGGCTTGGGAAACTGTTATAATAAATAAATGGTTAATTTTAGGATCAAAAGTGTGACAAAAGATAAAGGATGATATCCAAACATGGAATTATTCAGAATATATTATAAATTATTGTTATGTTACATTTGTATAATCAAAGGTGGATTTAGTCAATAGTGGGATACATGAAAAGATCAGATCTGAAATGATTTTGTTTACCATAAGATGCATACTTTTATCATCTATAAATATATTTTATTTGGTCACTATTAATTTAATACATAAGAAGTTAAAATATGATATTGTTATTTCTCTTTTTATGAAATTTAAAACTCTCATAATTATTATTATTTTTTATAAATAATAATTCTAGAGTGATCCTCCAATATATTAACACCTAGTAAAAACCCCATTAATGCCTGTATTATTTTGTGTATAAAATATTTTATCACTTCCTTCTAGAACTCCTAATCTGGAGGTTATGCGTTAGAGTGTCCCTAGGTTTGATTGTCTTCTTAGTTTGAAAACATAAATTTCATGTTTTTATTATTATTTTATTAGTTCTAGAACTCCTTCCCACATGTTGAAGCAATAGATATATATTTTGGTTTTAGCAGTTTGAGACCCATAAAATTTGAATAAAAATCATCTTCATTATTATGTAATTATTATCCTTTTTAGGTTATTTGGATCTTGATTAATTACCTACATGATTTATTATCCTTGTTGGATAATTTTAGTCTCAAATTCTATTTTTTTGAGATTTTACTAATCTTGTGAGAGTATATTTTATCTGGAAGGACGAAATTAGATCAGGATAGATCCCATGATGAAAAACTAAATGGGTCAAACTATGTTTTTTTGGAAGTCTCAAATAAGGGAATATATAATATGAAAGGATATAGAGATTATGTTTAGTTGAGTCAAACCACAAAAATTTTAAATGAATTTATGGTTATATAAATATTCAAAACCACCTAGGTTGATTTGGGTATCGATGAACCTGAATGTGGCCTTTAATATAAATGAGGTAAAAACTACTACTTTTGGAATAATAAACTATCCATTATATAGTATCAACCAAATTTTATTTAAATTTTTTTTCTGATAAATATTAATCATTAAAATGTCAAAATGAATTTCGATGTAGGATCATGAGAACAACATCAATGGAATCTGATGTGAGGTTAATGCCATTAGAGTAACATTTTGTGGTTCAGTGTGGTTGTTTCTCCTTTTAACATTATTATATGATTCATATGATGTGATGAAATATTATATGACTAAGTCTAGTAAAAATTATATCATAATGATCAATATTGTTCAAGATTTAATTTTGAATTAATATTTTTTGGATAAAAGGAGTCCCATAGTTCAACTAAGAATTCCATATTTCTGGAATATAAGGCAATCAAAATGGATAGATGAGTTAGAAAATGGGGAAGGGAAGAAATCACTCAAAATAATACAAAACCTAAATTTTACCCTTCCAACATAGAAAAAAGTTTTGGGGGAATTGAAATTATTGGGACACATACTAAAGTTAATGGAGAACATAATTTTAGATGAAAAAATACATGATATGTTTTTTTACATTCTCTTGTTATGGAGTTTGTAAAGTCGCATGTTGATTCATGGGGGTGGTTAATGGTGTAATGAATGTAATATTGTATAAAATAGAAGTTTTGGAAGGTAAAATACAAACTAGGTAATAATGTTAAATATTATAGAGGCTATAGAATAGACATCGTGGTCAAATGGATGAAAACCAGATGAATATCTTTGTTACGAATGGTTTACTAAAAATGAAAAATATAGAGTATGAAATATGTTTGGAGAGTATAATTGGGACGAAACAAATAATTTTTCCAAAAAAAATTCATGACACCTAAGGATAATATGTTATATTTTATTCATATAAATTATTTTATAACTACATCAATTCGTTATTTGGGATGTTTAATTTCATATACTAACATCATTGGTGATGTGACATGTAAAGTGATAGTGTTATTTCTCAAGAATATGTTTTATGTTTTATAGCATTCATTCAATGGATTTCAACATATGAAATTAATTAGGAAATTAAATTCGAAGGTTTTAGGTCTTAAATTAATAGATAATGTAGAAACATTTAGTTTCATAGGATCTTTTATTCAGAAATGAAAATGAATCAAAAATTAACCACCAATTTAACCAACAATATGGTGTTCCAGAGAGGATGAGCTAGACCATGAATGGGAGGAAAAATTCATGATATTTCATTTTGATTCCCTAATGGAATGTTTGGAGAACTTTATCAATTGTGATACTTATATATAGAACTAGGGGCCTTATTCCTCATTGGTTCAAGAATATAATGTAAAATGTTAGATAAAAAATAAAGATGATATTTTTCATCTTAGGTTTTTCAAAATCCTTTAATACTACAAAATTGATTATAGGGAAATGGATAAGCTAGAGACAATGTATCCAACATTTTTTTATGTGTATGTTGAGGAAGATTTTTTATTTTAAATTTCGGAAATTGACTTTAGAAAATACATCAGATGTTGAAAGGTAATATTTAAAGGGGTTATATGAAAAATTTCTCAAAACATATAATAGAAGTTTGATGATAAAAATAAATCCTCACTTTATTAGTTTTCTCTAAATATAATTATATTATTTCTTTTTAGATAAAATAGTATGAATGTTGTTAAGAAACCAAAATTTATATAAGATTATTTTAATGGAATTTATATTTCATTAGTCTAATTGATACTAGATATACAACTATTATCAATGACTATAGAATTTTATTTTAGTGATCTAGAAGTTTATGTTTCTAAAATTTAATGTTTTATAAAAGAGCTAATATTTAGGATTAATTTTGGGATCTACTGGGAATAAGAATCTAGTTGAAATATTCAAATGTTATGTAAACTCTCTAATTATTCCCTTTGATAGATATCATAAAATACCATACGTGGTTTCCATTCTATGTGACTCAAGATACTGGGAGTTATTAGTATGGTATTAGATAGGTTATATATATATGATTATGGAACATGGAAGATAAATTTATGGTATAAAAATGTATGAGTATTTCAAAAAAAATGTATCTATTTGTTGAAGGATGAAATGGATGGTATAATGAAGGGATCATCATGAAGGTATTTCAGCAAATGGATAGTTTTGATTTCATAAAAAAATTATATTTAGTTATAAAGTAATTTTTATTATATTATTTCTCAAAATTACTGAAATAGAGGGGACACACCTTATGTAGCTATAAAATATAAACACATTCCATAATGGAAAAATAGAAGAATAAATTTTTATTTTTTTATTGAAAAGGATTCAGGGAATAAAAATGAATGATAAAATAGTTTATTATATCAAAAGATTGTATGGGATGTAATAGAAACCTATAAATTGAAATAATAATTTCAATACCTTTCGGGATAAGTATGTATTCTTATAGATAAATATTTCCAATTTGTTTATAAAATGTTTTTTTATTATTGGTTATTTGTCATTATTCGTATATATAATGATGAAAATATTCTTATAGGATAGATGTGATATTTGATTTAGGACAATAAAGTTAGTAACACAAAAGGATTGAGATTAAAATTAATCATAAATCTAAGTAGATGTCCGATAAAAGGATAATTAAAAAAATGAAATTCCACAAACTTGTTCTTGACTCAGTCTCAATGTATTTTTAAACTATTGAAATGATTTGTAATGAGTATGTTTGATCATAAAACCTTCCCTTACTAACACACTTAATGGTGATTATAGAGAAGGCTATTGGAATGGAAGATGGGTCTATGTACAATTAAATGACTCCATAGGCATAATATATTGAAATATTAATCTATACCATGGGTGGGAAGTGTATATAAAAGGAACACATACTTTGGGTAATAATAAAATTAAAGAATAATTATAAAATAATATACTTGAAGGTATATTTTAGGACTGTTAGGAATAAAAAAATGTTTTAGAATAATGTCACTCCATTCAAAAATAGATGATATGTTATATGGGTTTATTTATTTAGATGTTGGAGGATATGTCGAAACCTAGAGGAGAAAAACTGGCTATGTGTTCAGTTTTGGAAGCACAATTAAGAGTTGGATGTCAAAAAATAAATTAGTTATTTCACTTTATACAATAGAGTTAATGTACACTACACTAATTTTCATAAGTAGTTCAATTGGTTGGATCAAAAGTTCGAGGATCCCAAAAAAATCTAGGAGGTTGGACCATTACATTGTAATTGTTTGAATGTGATTACTCTTATATGAAAAAATAATATTCACTATAGGGAATAGTATTTTTAGTTAATGTATCATTACATCTAGAATCGTATGTGTGATAATGTTTTAGAGATATGGATTTTTACATGAAATTGGAATATGGATAAAATTTTGATTAAGGTTATACTCAAATAAATTCTAGGGTAGTGTTGTTCCTTGGTGGGAATTCAATGAAAAAAATAATTATTGGGTATCATGCTAGAAATTGAAATAAGTCTTATTGTATAATAACAAGTTATTACATGTTTCTTGAGAATTATTGAAGCCAATAAAATAATTATAATGTTGAATATTATTGTACTTTCCTAGTGTAAAAGTCATTTTCCATATAAGTTATGTATCATCCATATGGAATAGTCTTCCGAATTAAAATAAAAATACAAACATAAGGGATGGACTTTTTAACTAATGATTTGATGTTTGGAATATTGGGAATGAATATGTATTAGATGATAGTTATTAATGGTATTTAATGTGTCAGAAAATTTTAATTAAGTTATCCAAATACTAAACTATTCACTAGAAATTAACATTTAAAGTTATGAAAATGACATGTAATCGAAGGTTTCCCATCTCAACAGTGGTCTCCCTCTAAAGATCAGTTTTTAGTGGAACTAGTTTTAATATTATATGTCTTAGATAATCATCTATATATATAAAATCTCTAATAACATGAAATGGTATGGTTTAAAAGCTATAATATTATTCTATTATATGTGTCTAGTAATGATTTTTTGGACACTTTTCACTCAAACATTTCCCTATATAAATATTTTAGTGATTCCCTCTTTAAATGAGGACTCAATTCGAACCATGTTAATCCTTTTATTGCCCTGTGAATTTATCTTCTCATAATTTTTATTTAGAAGTTATATATTATATGTGTATTGTCAATGTGTGACTAGGGTGCATGTTATTTTCTTTTCTAGGTACTTCAATTAAATGGATGTTTATTATTTATAGATTTTATGATCTTTTTAATATTTTTTAAATATATGAATGGTGATTCTGGTTTTGGTGGATCTTCACCAAATAGTGTATTAGCATGTTCTAGTTTTATTTTTTGAATTAATATAAAATGTAACATGACTTATTGAGAGTTCATTTAATATAATGAGAAATAAGTTTTATTCTAATGAAAAATAGTAGGATGTCACCACCATTATTGATCTACAATTACTGAAGGATAGAATATCATATATCCCTATTCAAGAGTTTTTTGAACTAGTGTATAGTTTAGGGAAGACCTATTATGTGTACATTATAGGGAAAATGTGTCATTTGGGATAATTATTGGTTCACAATTATAAAATATTATATTCTGTAGTTATTTTGTTTTTTTAGATTTTGGGGACTCATAGAGTGATGAGAATAAACATGTCTAAAATATTATATATCATTAGTTGGTAAATTCCCTATGATGTGTGGTTTTAGTAATTTATATTTTGTGTAAAAATAATTTTTAGGGAAGTAAGGTAGATATTGGAATTGGAGAAAATTAAATGCTTCTTGGGACTCATCACGATTGAGTAGTCAAAGGATGATACTGAGATAAAATAATTTGTGATGTTATTAAACATATATAGCATCATAAATTAATGGATAAGAAGTAACAGTATGTCATGTGGTGAATGAGACTTATTTTTTCTTCTCCAATCATTGAATTAATGATGAATTAGGAAAAATTGATCGGTATATATGGTTAGATTCACATATATTGTCATGTAATCATCAATTATTTAAACAATTTCATAAAAATGGTGAGTGATGAGTGAGATATGAAAAAATAAAGGTGTGTGGCACCATCAAAACTGATAAATTTAGATAAAAAAAATTTAGTGTAGTTTTTTGTAATTTCAATGTCTTAATAAAAGATGTTTAATTTTATAGCTCCATGGGAGAATAAGATATAAATTTAGGTTTTTACTGAATGGGTAATGAGATTAATATATAATTCTTATTCTGATCATGAGGAATATGAATCATGAAATGATTTATATATTGGTATAGAATAATTATCTAAGAGACGAGTTGGGGTGTCATGCAATTCTTGGGGTATGAAATCTGGGTTGAATGAGTTCAAATAAACATAATTGGATCTAATGGTTGGACAATAATCTATATAGAGTTCATATTTCTACATCATTCTATCAATAATGTAACACGAGGGATTTATAGGTGTTGTCTTGATATTTAGTGTGTCACTAGAGACTCAAAAAAAGCATCTTGGCAAAGGGAAACCAAATTATGGGGATTCCAAAACGACCATTGTTTTTTCCAATAATTTAAATGTATTTTTCAAAATATTTATTTAAATTTTAAATTTATTAATATAATAATATGTTATTTCGATTTTTAATGGTGAAGGGTGGAAAGGTGTCCCCACTTTTATTTTGAAAAAAAAAATCCATGTACCTGGTGTGCATGGGGAAGAGCTAGTAGATTTTTCATTGGGTAATCATTAACATTAAACTGTGAACCCTGTATACATCATTATATTGATTCAAATACCACCCTTGGTTAATTTTCATAATTTTATGGTTATTGGTTTGACAAATTTTTTGGTTGAATTTTTCTATAAGAAGAGAAATGTTTAATGATATAATTTGTACGGTCATCTATTTGGGGTTTCATGGAAGGTAAATGTACATGTGAACTAATCTAGTTTTGTAAGATAGTTTATGTGTATGACTAATTGGTAGGGAAGATTGGAAAATATCCACATAGGAATATAGATGATATAGTTATGGGTTTTAAAAATCATTCAACACTATATATGATTATAGAAAAATATATGAGGTTTGAATTTTGATAAGGCATATTATAAAAGGAAAAATCCACAATAATTGGTGGACATATGTATGTTTATATGGTATAGAAACATAGTCCACTGATAATATTATATTCCTTCAAGTAGGTTATAAAAAGTATACAACTTTATTGAATAATATCATTTATTTTTTGGATAGTTAGACAAAATTATGAAAAAATTTATATCCCAATATAAATAATTGTGATAGACTAAAATGTAGTTTTTTACAAAACAATAAATTTACACATTTTGAATAAGAACACATCCTCGAACATTGCATAATCATGAATGTAGTTAATAATTCACATTGAGGATATTTTCAGGTTTAGATCTCTAGATATTTAGGTCATAACTTATACATAACAACTTGAACATTACATGTAGACACTTCTACTCAGTATCCAATTTTTTCATAAAATAAAAATTTATAAAAAAAGAACCTTGTCTAGTTCTATGTTTTAGACTACATGAATTTTACTTAATTCCATTTGTGGCCCTATTAATATTTATGTCTTGTTGAAAACATTTCCAAAACCTAGGATGAGAATAAAAATCTTATAAAGGGTTATAAAATAACATATAAAACATTATACCATGAATACATTCAAATCAAAATAATCATTATTTTCAATCTTAAAACACAATATATTTATCATACCTTAAAAAGTCAATAGATTTATGACTATTACATAGAAATCATGTATCATAATGGTAACTTATGGAATAAACAACATAATTACATTATAGATACAGAGGGACTTACGTTTGGAATACACATCATATCATATTCCCAAAATCACTTAAGAGAAACATTAAATTTTACCTCTGTCAATTTAAAAATTGCACTGGGGACCTATCTCGGGGTCACCCCCTGGGTTTATCAAAGTACCACCCATATACGTAAACAATAACCAATAACCATAACATATTCTTAACACATAAAAAATCATAAAGGAAAGATAACATTTCCACATTTTCATCACAATATATCATTTCTTGATATTAACATAATAAATGTTTATTAAACCATTTTAAACATTTAATATTGTGATTTTTAATTCATAGGTCTGCATATGACATTAAATATTTCGATATAAATTTTAATTTCAAAACATTCATGTCCATATAAATAATTCTATAATACCATTTTTAGAACATGGATGTTAATGAGAATGATTTAGATGAGATAATATTTAAACCATTTAAAATGATGTTTTATTTAAAGTGATTCTTACAAAATGAGAGTAGTTTGAATAAAAATAATTGATGAATAACATTAATAAAAACTTATAAAATCTTGAAAATAAATATATTCATTATATATTATTTCAAAGTTAAGTTTATACACCATATAAAAGTTAATTGGTTTATAATAACAAAAAATACTCAATTGAATTTAAATTCAGACAAATTCCCTGGCAAAGATCATATCCTTAGATTAAAGAAAATTCAATGACATAATTATGTGTTAAAAATAATATAACACTTAATATAATTGTATATTAATTGTAAAAAAATAATTGGTCATTCACACATATTCATAGCCCGATATTATCTTGATGTAGAATTTTACCCCAAAGAACTGAAATTGGGTTAAGAAGTTCTCTTACAGAAATTCAATAGCCTATCGACATCGCATTACAATTCATAAAATAAGTTGATGAGAGATAAAAAAGTATCTCATCAGATGGAAATAAAATATACAATAATAAGTATATAGAAGAAAATATCCCAACATACGAAAATGAAATTTTAAAAAGACATAACTTAGAAGAAGTCTTTGATAAAAAGATGATGGTGAAAGGTTCCCTTACCGATTTGGTAACATAAAAAAACATACACCACATGAAATAAGGATAATAAAATGATGTTGTAAAAACCAATAAATTAAAGTATATTTCAGAAGTTATAAAATCTTGTGAACTACATACACCACAAAAAAAAAGGAAATAGTTGCAAATATATCATGAATCTCAGAGGAATAAAAGGGAGATGAAAAACCCTTACCTTGTGTCTGACTTGTCTTGATCATTATTTATCTCCATAAATAATATACAAATGTTAATAATAATTACTTATGAAAATTTTTTATGTTTCTTATTCCTTTTATATCCCTTATTACTTTGACCTAATAGTCATATAATTATTCAAGTTCATATTATTCTTTTTTTCCATGTTCGAAACTTGAGTCAAAAATTAACTTGTTATAATTACAAATTGTCCATGTGGTCAAAAGTACATTATCTCCAAATTATATTTATGATTTAGATATCATATATATCATATATATCTAATATATATATATATATATATATAATATTCCAAATCATTTGGATATTAGAAATGAAATGCATTGTTCATAGAGACGGTAAGTCGTACGTACTCATGAACGCTATGTTCATTTCATTTAATTATTTTTAAAAGAATTAAATCCTAATGATAAATATTTATATTTTAATTCTATTATAAAATAATATTTTATGTATGTTACATAAGTTATTTAACAGCATCCTCTATATGATCCATTTTTGGTATTAACAAGTCGTATCACTTTGAGGGGGCGGTAGTTCACACTTCCTCAAATGAAATTACTATATTTACCCTTTATGAAAACCATAAAGGTATGAAATAAACTAATAATAAAGAATTATAGAGGCCGTATAAACATAATATATATCAAATAGAATATATATCTATATTAATGGACACCATAAGGGGTGGTAGGAGAAGAGTGAACAATCATTTTTCCTGAGGTCGTAGTTTGTCGTCCATAGAAACAGTTTGTTCGTATCCATTGAATATGTGTGTGTGGAAGTGTTATTCAAATAAATATCATAAAATCAACCTAGTATATTTTGGATACTGGGTTTTTTAAAAAAAGTAATAATAAGGCAATAGGGAGTGAAGAAGTAAAATAAAATAAGAGAACTTGAAGGAAGACATTACCTTTAAATTGGGTAACTCCCTTTGGTTTGAACCAAATTGATTTCTTGAAGTGCCTTTTGACTATTTTAAGTCTTATAGGAGGAATATATGGATTTTTGGGAGCTTATTTTGGAAGCTATTTGACAATGAAATGGGAATGAGTGGTGTGTTTAATGGGTTATAGGTGGTCGCCTTTTCTAAGAGGGAGGAGGGCCCTTTAGGAATGTTTGAATGTTTTATTTTATAATAAATTGATTTTCAGTTTCAAAAGGTTCAAAATTTATTTTATTAGAATATAAGGGGATTATAAGTTGAAATAAAATCATACAATAATAATTGGACATGTTTTGGATATTTTTTATTCCTCATCATTTTTTTACCCTTTGTTAGCTTATTTATCATTTACCATCTCCTCTTAAATATTCATAATATATGGTTAATATAATTAATATAAAATTAAAGAGACCCAAAATGGATAATTGATGAATTTTTTAATATCTTATATGTTATTTTTTGAATATTATTTTTATGACTATTTCATCATTTAATAAAATATTGATTTATATAAAAACCATTTTATGTCAATTTTAATACTATTCATATCATGATTTTTAAAAAAATCAAAAACATCATTATAATTTCAAAAATACTTCATTAATCAAAATATAAAAAGTCATTATAATCCATAAAATTCTATTATGTCATAAATTGGTTAAAAATAAATTTATTTTAATATATTTATTATCATTTATTTGAATCAATTATTAATAAAGCAATTACTAAATCACCATTGTGTCATAATTTAATTTATTCATTTAATGTCTAAGAATTATAAGTAAAATACAAGGACGTATAAAATATTTTTACCTTTGCAAATGATATTTATAGTCTAAGATATCAATTATATAACCCCATATCCAATTGTTTTACTAATATATATACGTTTATGTTATTTTTGTCATTTAAATTATTTAATATGTAATGAAATTATCACTACCATGTGGCTCTGTGGGGTCCCAAAGTAGACCAAAGGATACCCATGGTCAGAAATGTATCATCCAATAGGATTAAGACAAATTTTAGATTAATTTAATATTATTATTTTACCCTTTTTTACAAGATTTACCCTTTAATCATGGTAAATAAAATATTCACTGAAATTAAAATTCATAATGTCTAGAAAAACTTTACCTATTTACACAATGTGGACCTCTTAATTCCCAATAGGGAATCAATTTTTCAATATTTAAAACAGATAATTCGAATAAATTAATTTAAAACTAATTCCCATTGTCAAAACAAAAACCATGTTTTAAAAAAATAATAACTATCAGAAGATTGACACTTGTTTATGTCCAATTTCCAAGTGAAATTACTTCCAATGACCAAAATTGGATTAAATGGTAAAAATATAATCTAATTAAACTTTAAAACCAATTAAATATATAATATAATAATATACATAAATTAGATTAAAAGGTAGTATTGAATTAAAATGCAATATTTTCCACTATTCGTTAAGAAAGTACATTATCTGAAAAATAACAACATTTTATACAAATTAAATATTGATGTCTCTATTCTAAAGAAAAATTATATTTTTTCAAGAATAACATATAAAAGTTAGAAAACCTAGATTTAAAAATGGTTCTCCATCAAAAGGTGGTCAATTGACCTTTTATAGAAAATTACAGTATTTATGCTTAAAATTGGATTCATTCACATTTTAAGTCTCAAAATTTTATTTGATAAATATGAAAACATTTAACAAACATGTGTAATCATATTTTAGTCAGTTATTTTCATTCCCACCAATTCAACGTTAATGCATCGACTACAATTTAAAATAATAATATTGTTATATTATTTTTCAGTATATTTTAATGATGTGTGCAACGTAAGATTTTAGAAAACATGTGGTTCTGTGTTGAGTACTCTATCGAACATGGAATCCCCTTTAAAGAAAAATTAGTATTTTATTCACAGATATTAATAAATATGAAAATTCTATATTCTTTATTTACCTAGGATGTTAAACCCTCCCCCCACCCTTTTGAGAATTGTGTCCTCGCAATTTTAAAATTGGGCTCGAAAAATTCATTGAAAATCCCACATCCAAAAAATAGACAATAAAAAAATCAATTTAAAATAAATATAGAGAAGTACAAATTTCACATAAGATAACCCATACTAGGATTAGATGTAGTAAAACATGGATATGAATAAAAAACTAACATTCGTAGACTAAATGAGAGTGATATAGAACTTGATCAAAGAATGTTAACCACCGCAATACTCTAAATTTTTGGTTGGGTAAAGGTATATTGATAAAATAAAGCATATAACATTTTTTCTTGAAGATTATTTTGTTATATTTAAAAAAATTTATTACTAAAATGACTATGATCATAAGGAAACATACAAACTTGTCATGTAGAGTGTCGTCCTTTAATAAAATTCTACCACAAACACATCTTTTCTACAAATGATTAGTATTTAAGATGACTTGGTCACACATGAAGTGATAGAATCAACTTCTAGTGAATCACATAATCCACAAAAGATGAAATATATATTTCACCTGTCCCTATACATTAATCGAAACCAAAATAGTTATTACAGGATTAGATAATCCCCAAAAATAACAATCCATTATAAAAAAATTACTACACTTAATCACCATAATTAAACAAAACGTACCCAATGTTCAATAAAGAGAATTCAATACAAAATTTTCTTTAAAACATTTCAATATAATCCAATCTACGATTGAAACCCAAAACTCATAAGAATTTAGTCACATAGTCTTCAAAATTAAATCTTAACATTGATCTCTAAATAACATGGACTACTCATAAAGTATCATACTGAAGTGTAAATTACAAAATCACATATTCTATATGATAGGTTAATCATTCCCATAAATAACCCAAATTGATATATGTATAAAATAAAAACATAGATTCTTCCAAAATAAAATTTCACCCATTACTCAACAAATGAGATCTCGTATTATTCTATTTTCCTTAATCATATAGTGTTTTCAAAAGAGATAATGAATTCCAAAATAACCTTTATCACTTAATCATGAAAATATATTCATATACTAAGGATATCCATTTGATAAAACATAATTTCCCAAAATCATATTATTCTTGATCCAAAAAATTATTTCATTAAAAATAATAAGTCGTACTAACGAGGGACTTCACTTATGCTGGTGGTAGGCGATGCGTCCTTGTAGCCCTTCGGTTGGGGGTTCGATTTCGGTGGCCACTCCAGATGTGACAGGTTTTCACCCTTTACTGTGGGATGTCTATAAGTCCCCAGCCTTAATTCTTAATTAATCTTGAGTTATTACAAGATTACACATTGAGGATCTTTTCGGGTTTAGAGTTTTAGAGAATTAGATCATAAAACTTGCATTACATTCCACATATAAACAATGTGGTTACATAAAAATAGTATTATTTTTTCCAATCAATGGAAACATATTTAAAATAAAACATGGATTCATTCTTGACACTTCCTTGACACTATCATCATATCATGTACCTTTCCCTTGACCTATGAAAAACATTTCAAAAATACTTGGGATGGGCATAAAAAGCTCAGTATGGGATATAAAAATATGGAAAGGAAACATATGTTCATATATACATAAGAATGAAATCATACATTACCAATAAAACATAAGCACTTTAACATACCTCATCAAATCATGAATAAATCATAGAAATCATAAGACATAAAGGTAACTTGAGGCATTCATAACATTCTTACGTAGGGAGTAACCCTCTTGGTTACGTTTAGAATACCCATCACAGTATATTCCCAAAATCTTTTTGGAGAAACCTTAATGTTTCACTTCTTCACGTTACCCAATGATTTGGTGAGCTATATCGGGCTCACCCACCCTTAGTTTATCATGGAACCACCCGTCTTCATAATAATGCCCAAGAACCTCAACATAATCGTACCACATAAAACATGCATAAAGGAAACATAACATTTCCACCTTTCTGTCACAAGATATCAATACAAAACGTTGATATAAAAATATTATGAAAACCATTTTCAATACAAAAAAAAAAGAAAAGTAAAACATGGTATTTAATTTTCTTTTAAAAAAAGGTATGGCTTGTAGAGGAAGCCGAAACTCAAATAATGGTCACAGCGGCGGAGAAGTCGTTGTCGCCGCATACGTATGACAAAAAAATTCTCTTTTGTCATTTAGTAAACTCTTCGTATAAAAAAAGATTCCTTTTGAATAAACGTAAAATTCAAAGGGGTTTATACACCGTATAAAAGAAGATTGTGTATAAAACAAAATATGCCTCAATGAAAGGAGATTGAGACAAAGTCCCATACCTCAGGTCCGACTTGACTCGGTCATTCTTTAATCTCCTGAATAATAAACGTGAGTTAATTTCTACTTTTTTAAGAACCTTTTTCTAGTTCATTATTCCTTTTATATCACTTATTTCCATGTCATGAACACTATGTAATTATTTAAGTTAATAATGGTCATTTTAACGATCAATGGTACTTGAGTAAAAAATAAACCCTTTATAATTACAAGTTGTTCATGTATCAATTATATCCAGAATGGTATTCATGATTTAGATATCATATATATCGTATATATCCAGTACATTAATGCATTTATAATATTATATAACATTTAGAGGTATGAAATGAAATGCACTGTTCATGGAGACGGTAAGCCGTACGTACGCATGAATGCTGCTTCCATTTCTATTTCGTATTTTATGAAATGGAATCATAATGATATAAAGTTATATTATAATTCCTGTGTAATATCATATATAATATCATAACTCCATACTTTATACGTCCCACATATGGTATTAACGAATCAAATCACTTTGATGGGGTGATAGTCTGCACTTCCTTAAGTGAAGATATCGCCTTTACCCATAATGGAAACCATAAAGGTATGCCCAAAATGAAAAATACCGATGCTTAAGGAAAACATAAACATATTATAAATCATATATAAATATAGTGTCATATTAATGGCCACCTTTAAAGGTGTTAAAAGAGTGTTGAACAATCATCGTTTCGGGACGTAGAAATTCGCCATCCACGGAAACAGTATGTTCTTTAACCATTAGATGTTGGTGTGTGTAAGTGTAGCTCGAATACATATTATAACAACATCATAGTATATTGAAGATACTGGAGTTGTTACAAATGAAATGAATTAAAAGTGTTTAGGGGGTTTGAGAAGCAAAATAAAACAAAATAACACAAGTGAATATTTTACCTTAAAATCGGGTAACTCCCATTGGTTTGAGCTCAAAGGCTTCTTTGGGAAGACTTATGCCCAAATTGAGGCTTCAAGGAGTAAGATAGGTATGTTGAGAGATAAAATGTGCAGGGGTTGGCCGAGCCAAATGCTTTGGAAGTGTGGGTAAGTAGGTAGAGGTGGGGGCCTTTTATAAAAGGAGAGGAGGGGAACTCTTGGAAAGTAAAGAAATGTTACTTTATTTTAAAATGAGTTTCGGTTTAAAAAGGACCCACATTGATATAATTAGAGGGTAAGGTGATAAGGTTTCTAAATCCACCAATAAAATAGGTTTTGGACATGTTTAGGTCATAGATTTTACATTATCATTTCATTTTATTTAAATCCTTTATTAATGAGGCAATCACTGCATCATCATGATGTCATAAATAATTCAATTTATTTAAAGTCTAAAAATTATAAAAAAAATACTATGTTGTAGGAAATCGTTTTATCTTTCTAATGAATATTTATTGTCAAAAATATGACTTGTATAACCCCATTTAAAAATTGGTTTATTAAAACAACTCATGTTTGTGTCATTTTAATGTTAACATTAAATAAAAATTTATTTATGTCATTTCCCAACAAAAGTGGCTCCATGGGGTCCCCAAGTTGACCCATGGATTTTCTTGGTCGCCCATGACACATACAATGAGGGTAGGACAAATTTCGAGCTCATCTCATATTATTAAAACATTATTTTTACCTTAAACAACACTAATTACCTCTTACCGCGATTAAAAACATAAAAGTCACTATTCGCCAAAAAAATTATTTTAATCTCATTGAACCACATTTTACTTCTTAATGACAACCATGAATGTCGGATTTTTTTGAAATTCAAAACACAGAGGTGGTAAAATTTCATTTAAACGAAAAATCTATTTTTTAATTACCACTTTGTGCTTTCACTATTCATCAAAAATTGATGTTTTTCAGAAAAATACCAAAAATTCACCCTAAGATATATTTGATATTCTGATTTCAAAAATGGTGTCTATTTTAGAAAATTCAAATCATATAATTTACATTAATTAATTTAATAATTAATTCCCACTGTCATGACAAATAGCGTGTTTTTATGAAACAATAAGTATCAAAAGATTGACACTAGTTTAAGTCCAATTTCAAAGTCAAATTAATTCCAATGATGAATATTGGATTAAATCATAAAAATATATTCTAATTTCACTTTAAAACCAATTCAATAGATAATCTAATCATATAAATAAATTAGATTAAAAAGCAGTTTTGATGTAAAATGCAGTGTTTTTCACTATTCATTAAAAAATGAACATTGTCAGAAAAATACGAAAAATTCACAAAAAGTAAATTTTGATGTCCCAATCATAAAGAATAAGTTTATCTTGACAAACATATCTTATAAAATTGTCAAAAGATAGATTTAAAAATGGTTTTCCATCAAAAGGCAGTAAAATAATCTTTTAAAAATATTAGTGTATTCCATGCTTAAGATTGAATTTATTTTCATTTTAAGCCTCTAAAACACTATCTATTTAATTAATAGACATATATAAAAATATATATTATTCATTACTTACTTTGGATGTTACATCCTTCCCCCATTTAGAAAATTGCATTCCCGCAATTAATTTACTTATCGAATAAATGGTGGTACTTATCCCTCATTGCATTTTCAGATTCCCATGCTGCCTCTTCCATCATGTGGTTTTTTCACAAAACCTTTACCTGATTAATCACCTTATTCCGTAACACTTTCTCCCTGTGGTCAAGAATCTGGACCGGTTGCTCCTCAAAATATAGGTTCTCTTCCAGTTGAACTACCTCTAGACTCAAAACATGAGATGGATCTAGCATATACTTTCTCAACATCGAAACGTGAAAAACATTGTGTACCTGAGATAAACTCGGAGGTAAAGCCACTCGGTATGCAACTGATCCAACTCTCTCCAGAATTTCATATGGTCCAATGAACCTTTGACTCAGCTTTCCTTTCTTACCAAATCGCATCACACTTTTCCATGGTGAGACTTTGAGAAAAACATGATCACCTACCTCAAAAGAGAGATCATTCCTCCTGTTGTCCGCATAACTCTTCTGCCTGCTCTGAGATGTTCTCATGTGTTTCTGTATCAGCTGAACTTTTTCTTCCAACTCTTCTACCAATTCTGGTCCCATCAACTTCCTTTCACCCACTTCATCCCAGGAAGCTGGAGTTCGACACCGCTTCCCATATAATGCCTGAAATGGTGCCATCTGTATACTGAAATGAAAACTGTTATTATATGAAAATTCAACCAAAGAAAGATGTTGGTCCCATCTTCCCTGATAATCCATAGAGCAAGAACATAGAATATCCTCCAATGTCTGAATTGTTCATTCTGACTGCCCATCTGATTGAGGATGAAAAACTCTACTAAAATTTAATTCTGTACCCAACGACTTCTGAAGGCCTTTCCAAAAGTTAGATGTGAACCTGGGATCATGGTCAGATACAATGGAGAGAGGAACTCCATGTAACCTGAATATCTCTTTAAGATACAAACGGAAAGTTGATCTAGGGAAAAAGTATCTCGTATAGTAAGGAAATGAGCAGATTTAGTTAAGCGATCAACAATAACCCAGATTGAATTATTACCTCGAGGGGTCTTCAGCAATCCAACAACAATGTCCATGGATATATTCTCCCATTTCCACTCTGGCACTGGTAAAGGCTGAAGCATCCCTTTTAGTAATTGTCGCTCTGCTTTAACCTATTGACATGTCAAACACTTCACAGTAAAATCAGCAATATCTCTTTTCATTCCATCCCACCAGTAATGCTCCCGAAGATCTCTGTACATCTTAGTACTCCCAGGATGAACTGAAAACGGAGAACTATGAGCTTCACATAACAACTCTCTCTTCAACTATGAATCACAAGGCACACACAATCTCTTCCCAAATCTCAAAACACAATCATTATCAATGTTTAATTCAGGAAACTTACCTTTCTGAACCATCTCTACCTTTTTCTACAACTCATTGTCTTGCTTCTGTGCTTGCTTGATTCTGTCTGATAGAGAAGATTTCACTGATACCTGAAACAAAACAGAAGAACATCCTGCACCAACAACTTCTATGCCAAATTTCATCAAATCCTTAACCAAAGGATCACATTCCAAATGAAAAATTTCTAATGAAACATTACATTTTCAACTCAAAGCATCAGCCACTTTATTTTGTTTTCCTGGATGGTAATGAATTGTACAATCATAATCCTTTATTAATTTTATCCATCTCCTCTGTCTCATGTTAAACGCTTTCTGAGGGAATATATACTTTAAACTTTTGTGATCAGTATATATTTCACACTTTACTCCATACAAATGATACCTCCTAATTTTTAAAACGAAAACAACAGCAGCTAATTCCAAATCATGTGTAGGGTAGTTCACCTCATGATTTTTCAACTGTCGTGAAGCATAAGCAATTACCTGATCGTTCTGCATTAGGACGCAACCAATTCCTTTCAATGAAGCATCACTGTATATAACAAACTCACCATTCCTGGAAGGAAGTGCCAAAACTAGAGCATTCACCAATATTCTTTTCAACTCCTGAAAACAATCATCACATTCTTTTGTCCAGATAAACATAACACCCTTCTGAGTTAGCTTAGTCATTGGACTAGATAACCGTGAAAAATTTCTAACAAACCTTCGGTAATAGCCTGCCAAACCAAGGAAACTATGAATCTCTGTTACATTTGTAGGTCTTGGCCATTCTTCAACAACCTTTGTTTTTGCAGGATCAACAGTTATCCCATATTTAGAAACAATGTGACCAAGGAATGAAATTTGTTGCAACCAAAACTCACACTTTCTGAATTTACCATACAATTTATTTTCTTTTAAAGTTTGCAAAATAACCCTTAAATGTCTTTCATGCTCCTCTTTACTTTTAGAAAACACCAAAATATCATCAATGAAAACCATCACAAACTTATCCAAGAACTCATGGAAAATTATATTCATTTAGTTCATGAATACTGCAGGTGCATTGGTTATCCCAAAAGGCATTACTACAAATTCATAATGGCCATATCTTATACGAAACACAGTCTTCGGAACATCTGCTTCCTTTACATTCAGCTGATGGTACCCCGATCTCAGGTCAATATTTGAAAAATACTGAGATCCCTGAAGCTGATCAAACAAATCATCGATATGAGGCAAAGGATATTTGTTCTTAAAAGTGAATTTATTCAAGGCTCTATAATCAATGCAAAGTCTTATAGAACCATCTTTCTTTTTAACAAATAAAACAGGAGCACCCCATGGTGACGTTCTAGGTTGAATGAAACCTTTCTCTAATAAATCATTCAATTGCTCCTTCAACTCTAAAAGTTCAATTTGATCCATTCGATAAGGGGGTTTTGAAGTTGGATTAGCATCAGGAGCTAAGTCAATAGTAAATTCAACTTCCTGATCTGGTATTATTCCAGGAAACTCATCAAGAAAAACATCAGGATACTCATTTAGCACTGGCACATCATTAATCTGAACAGTTCCTTTATTTTCAACAATATGTGCAAGGTAACATCCATTTCCATCATTTACAAGTTTCTCAGCCTCTTGATATGTTATAAACAGTAAGGGTTCATTATTGTACACAAACTGAAAGACTTTCTGAAAAGAAACTTCTTTATCTCTACATTCAATCTTAGCATGGTAAATAGAGAGCCAATCCATACCCAAGATTACATCAAACTCTATTAGAGGTAGAACAATAAGGTTTGCAAGTAGGTTCTTTCCATAGATAAGGATATGAAGATTCTTATAAATACTTTTTGCCTCAACATTTCCCCGAGGTGTTTTTACCACAATTTCAGGAGTCATTTCTTGAGATGGTATTCCCATTTTACTAGAAAATGTTTCATAGATGAAAGAATGTGTAGACCCCAAATCAAACAACACACTGGCATAATCTGAAAAAACAAACAAAGTACCTGATACAACTTCATTTGATGGTCCGACATCTGCTGAAGTAGTTGCAAAGGATTTCACCACCCCTTTCTACTTGTAGTCTAACTGATTCCCATCACTCGAGCTCTTTGTCGGACACTCATTTGCATAGTGACCCATCTCATTGCACTTAAAACATTTCACTAACTATAAATCAAATTTGAATTTACCATCACCTTGATCTTTTTCAGTGCAATCACGAGCCTTATGTCCCATATTACCACATCGGTACCACTTTCCATAATTTTGAAGACATTCCCCAGCATGCCTTTTGCCAAATTTATCTCAAACTGGAAACATAGATTTCTTACCATCAAACTTTTTTGAAGAATTCTTCCCTTTCTCATGCCACTTCGGTCTCTTCTTCTGCTAGTTGTAATAGAAGACTTGATCCTCAAAAAACTCCATTTCCACCTTCTCAGCACATCGAAGAAGCTTTTCATAAATTTTAAACTCACGAGAAGCTAATTCCTTTCGATATATTGGCTTTAATCCTGAGTAAAAATGATTGATTTTACTATCAAGGTCTCAGATAAAATTTGGAGCATACCTTGCCAATCGAGTGAACCTTTCTTCTTAGGCAGCCACTGAGTCTTCCTCCTGCCTCAATTACAAGAATTTCTTTTCCATCCTATGTCGAACAACCTTTGTAAAATACTTCTCAAGAAACATACCATTGAATTCATCCCAGTCAAGAGAATCAATCTCATCGGTGTCCCTGATATTTTTAACCATCGACCACCACTGATCTGCTTCACCCTCCAAACGGTAAATAGAAAGACTATCCTTTTGATTGTCTGAACACCCCATGACATCAAAAATCTTCTCTAGTGCTTTAATCCACCCTTCAGCTAGAATAGGGTCAGATGATCCTCTGAATGATGGGGGATGTTGCCTCATTAAATGTTCAACCACTGACATGTTCCTTTGTGGTTGATCTGGCTGATCTCGTGCATGGTTACCACCACCATTTATCGCTTGAGTCAACTGCGCCATTACTTCAACAGACTGTTCAGTTCCAATTCCGACCATCTCAGGATGCTGATTCGGAAGGTTATTTCCTTCTGTATTCCTTCCTAGCACTGCTTCCCTGTTTCCTCTACGGAAAACCATTCTGAACAATCATGTCTTAAATGAAGAAACATGGTAACTTTAAAATGCTATATCATTTCAATTTTACCATAAAAAATATTTTTGGATAATAATTTAATAGAATTATAACTCCTAAAGTTATCTAAACCGACCTCTGATACCAACTATAAGGCCCCTGCCTTAAACCTTACGTAATCTTGAGTTATTACAAGATTACACATTGAGGATCTTTTCGGGTTTAGATTTTTAGAGAATTAGATCATAAAACTTGCATTAAATTCCACAAATAAACAAAGTGGATACATAAAGATAGTATCTGTTTTTCCCATCAATGGAAACATATTTAAAATAAAACATGGATTCATTCTTGACACTTCCTTGACACTATTAACATATCATGTACCTTTCCCTTGACCTGTGAAAAACATTTCAAAAAAACATGGGATGAGCAGAAAAAGCTCAGTATGGGATATAAAAATATGGAAAGGAAATCTAAGTTCATATATACATAATAATTAAATCATACTTTACCCATAAAACATAATCACTTTAACATACCTCATCAAATCATGAATAAATCATAGAAATCATAAGACATAAAGGTAACTTGAGGCATAACATTCTTACGTAGGGAGTAACCCTCTTGGTTACGTTTGGAATACCCATAACTGTATATTCCCTAAATCTCTTCGGAGAAACCTTAACTTTTCACTCCTTCCCATTACCCAATGCATTGGAGAGCTATATTGGGCTCACCCGCCCTTAGTTTATCATGGAACCACCCGTCTTCATAATAATGCCCAAGAACCTCAACATAATCGTAACACATAAAACATGCATAAAGGAAACATAACATTTCCACCATTCAATCACAAGATATCAATACAACACATTGATATAAAAATATTATGAAAACCATTTTCAATACCAAAATAAAATAAAAGTAAAACATGGTATTTATTTTTCTTTTAAAAAAAGGTATGGTTTGTAGAGGAAGCCAAAACTCAAATAATGGTCACGGCGGCGAAGAAGACATTGTCGCCGCATACGTATGACAAAAAAATTTCCTTTTTTCATTTATTAAACTCTTCGTATAAAAAATATTCCTTTTTAATAAAAGTAAAAGTCAAAGGTGTTCATACACCATATAAAAGAAGGTTGTGTATAAAACAAAATATGCCTCAATGAAAGGAGATTGAGACGAAGTCCCATACCTCGGGTCCGACTTGACTCGGTCGTTCTTTAATCTCCTGAATAATAAACTTGAGTTAATTTATACTTGTTTAAGAACCTTTTTCTAGTTCATTATTCTTTTTATATCACTTATTTCCATGTCATGAACACTATATAATTATTTAATTTAATAATGGTCGTTTTAACGATCAATGGTACTTGAGTCAAAAATAAACCCTTTATAATTACAAGTTTTTCATGTATCCATTATATCCAGAATGGTATACATGATGTAGATATCATATATATCATATATATCCAGTACATGCATGCATTTATAATATTATATAACATTTATAGGTAAGAAATGAAATGCACTGTTCATGGAGACGGTAAGCCGTACGTACGCATGAACGCTGCTTCCATTTCTATTTCGTATTTTAGGAAATAGAATCATAATGATATAAAGGTATATTATAATTCCAGTTTAATATCATATATAATATCATAACTCCATCCTTTATACGTCCCACATATGGTATTAACAAATCAAATCACTTTGAGGGGGCGGTAGTCCGTACTTCCTTAAATGAAGATATCGCGTTTGCCCATAATGGAAACCATAAAGGTATGCCCAAAATTAAAAATAAATAAGCTTAAGGAAAACATAAACATATTATATAGCATATATATATATAGTTTCATCTTAATGGCCACCTTTGAAGGTGTTAAAAGAATTTTGAACAATCATTGTTTCGGGCGGCAGAAATTTTCCATCCACGGAAATAATATGTTCTTTAACCATTATGTGTAGGTGTGTGTAAGTGTAGCTCGAATACTTCTTATAAACACATCCTAGTATATTTAATATACTGTAGTTGTTACAAAAAAAAATGAATAAAAAGAGTTTAGGGGGTTGGAGAAGCAAAATAAAACAAAAGAACACAAGTGAAGACATTACCTTAAAATCGGGTAACACCCATTGGTTTGATCTCAAAGTCTTCCATGGGAAGACTTCTGCCCAAAGTGAGGCTTCAAGGAGTAGTAGAGGGATGTGGAGAGACAAAATGGGTAGTGTTTGGCCGAATCAAAGGCTTTGGAAGTGTGGGTAAGGAGCTAGAGGTGGGGGCCTTTTATAAGATGAGAGGAGGGGAACTCTTGGAAAGTAATGAAATGTTACTTTATTTTAAAATGAGTTTCGGATTCAAAAGGTCCCACATTGATATAATTATAGGGTAAGGTGATAAGGGTTAGAAATCCACCCATCCAATATGTTTTGGACATGTTTAGGTCATAGAGTTTACATTATCATTTCATTTTATTTAAATCCTTTATTAATGAGGTAATCGATGCATCATCATGATGTGATAAATAATTTAATTTATTTAAAGTATAAAAATTATAAAAAAATACCATGATGTAGGAAATCTTTTTATCTTTGTAATGAATATTTATAGTCAAAAATATGACCTGTGTAACCCCATTTAAAATTTGTTTTAGTAAAACAACTCATGTTTGTGTCATTTTAATTTTAACATTAAATAAAAAGTTATTTTTGTCATTTCCCAACTAAAGTGGCTCCATGGGGTCCCCAAGTTGACCCATGGATTTTCTTGGTCGGACATGACACATTCCATGTGGTTAGGACATGTTTCAAGCTCATCTCATATTATTAAAATATTATTTTTACCTTAAACATCACTAATTACCTCTAATCGCGATTAAAAACATAAAAGTTACTATTCACCAAAAAATTATTTTAATCTCATTGAACCACATTTTACTTATTAATGAAAACCATGTATGTCAGATTTTTTTGAAATTAAAAACACAGAGGTGGTAAATTTTCATTTAAACGAAAAATCAGTTTTTTAAGTACCACTTAGTGGTTTCACTATTCATCAAAAATTGAAGTTTTTTAGAAAAATACCAAAACATCACCCTAAGATATATTTTATATTCTGAATTCAAAAATTATTTCTATTTTACAAAATACAAATCATATAAGTTACATTAATTAATTTAATAATTAATTCCCGCTGTCATGACAAATAGCGTGTTTTTATGAAACAATAAGTATCAAAAGGTTGACACTAGTTTAAGTCCAATTTCAAAGTGAAATTAATTCCAATGACCAATATTGGATTAAATGGTAAAAATATATTCTAATTTCACTTTAAAAAAATTAAAAAGATAATCTAATCATATAAATAAATTAGATTAAAAAGCCGTTTTGATGTAAAATGCAGTATTTTTCACTATTCGTTAAAATTGAACATTGTCAGAAAAATACCAAAAATTCACACAAAGTAAATTTTGATGTCCCAATAATAAAGAATATGTTTATTTTGAAAAACATATCTTATAAAATTGTCAAAAGATAGATTCAAAAATGTTTTTCCATTAAAAGGCAGTAAAACAATCTTTTAAAAATATTAGTGTATTCCATGCTTAAGATTGGATTTATTTTCATTTTAAGACTCTAAAACACTATCTAATTCATTAATAGACATAGATAAAAATAACTATTATTCATTACCTACATGGGATGTTACAATGTCCATTTTCAAAAACCATGAAATTTTATAATATTCCCAATAATGATATAAATTTCTCAAAAATTACTGTAACATATTTTAACCACAAGAGTTCCCATTACAGCTCCTATTTCATTCAGTTTCTTATTAAGAAAACCACCATAGTTTCCTTCACATCTATTGTAACGTTGGTTCCTGAAAGATCCATCCATTTACTAAAACCAAAAAGGGTAGTGTTAGTATATTAGTGAAATCATCATATACTATCTTATGATGATGGTAAACACTAATATATACTTTTTTATGTTATCTTAATCTCATTAGATTTATCTAAAATAACTATGACTCTTTCTAATATGCCAACCAATATCGTTATGTCACTTTTTATTAAATAACACCCTATGATATAAATTTATCAAAACCAACCACTGATACCAAATGTAAGGACCCAGACTTGAACAATACGTAATCTTCAACTAAGTTAATAGTACACATTGAGGCCCCTTTCAGGTTTAGAGATTTAGAGAATTAGGTTATAACTTATACATAACATATTGAATATTACATGTATACACTTATACTCAGTATCCATTTTTTCATAAAATAAAAATTCATAAAAAAAGAAACACTTATAGTTCCATGTTTTAGACATCATAACTTTTATGTGATCCCTTCCATGGCCCTATTCATCTTTATGTCCTGTGGAAAACATTTCATGAACATAGGATGAGCATAAACAAATCACTTAGTGATATAAAATAAGGAAAGAAAAAATAATAACATCAATACATAAAAATCAAAAGTAATCATACATTTCAATCTTAAAACATAATATCAATATCATACCTCACAAAATCAAAAGATTTATGAATATCAAAAAGAAATAATAAATCATAAAGCTAACATGTGGCATCCATATCATACTTACATTATAGACATAATTGCTACATAGGGAGTTCCATTTGGAATACAAATCACAGAATATTCCCTAAATCTCATAGGAGAAACAATAACGTTTACCTGTATCACGTTACCCAATGCATTAGAGAGCTATCTTGGGCTCACCCACCCTAGGTTTATCATGGAACCACCCTTATAAATAAACAATGCCCAATAACCATAACATATTCATAACACATAAAACAAGAATAAAGGATAGATAAAATTGCAACATTGCAATAACAATATATTATTTCAATATATTTACATAATCAATTCTTTATCAAACCATTTTCCAAACCATTTAAAACATTTAATAAATAGATTTATAAATCAATGTTCCCCATAACACTTTGATGATTTTGATATAAATTTTAATGTCAAAACAATAATGACTATATAAGTAAATCCTAAAACCATTTTGAAAACATTGAGATTAATGATAAATATTTAGAAGAATAAATCATTAAAATATTTAAAATGATATTTTAGTTAAAGAGTTCCTAATGAAATGAGAGACGCTTGAAAACAAATAATTGGGGAATAACAATAATCATTGATTATAATATCATTATAAGAAGGATATTCATGACATAATATATCAAAGGGAAGTATATACACCATATAAAAGTGAATTGGTGTATAAAAACAAAAAATCCTCAATGGAATGTAAATTGAGACAAAGTTTCTTGCAATGATCATATCATTAGATTAAGAACAAATCAATTACATAATAATGTGTAACAAATAAAAATTCACTCAATATAAGTGGATATTAATTGTAAAACAATCATAGGTCATTAAAAACTTTTTATATAATTACATGATCAAGAAGTATAATATTAACCTAAATAATTGAAATTGGGTGAAGAAGATCTCTTATAGAAATTTGATAGTCTAACGACATCATATTAAAATTCAGAAACTGAGTTGATGAGAGAGAAAAGGGTCTCTTATAACATGGACATAAAATATTCAGATATAATAATATAGAAGAATATATCCCAACATAAAAAATGGAAATTTAAAAATACATAAGATAAAATAAGTCTTTGACAAAAAGAGGATGGTGAAAGGTTCCCTGACCTATTTGGTAACTAACGAAACATACACCAAATTAAAGAAGTATCATAAAATGAAGAAATTAAATAACCATAAATTAAATTATATTACACTATTAATACAATCATGTATATTATATAAACCACCCTAAAGGAAATATTATCAAATATAGCATGAATCTTACTGGAATAAAAGTGAGATAAAAACCTTTTACCTTGTGTCTTTCTTGTCTTCTTATTTCTTTCTCTCCCTGAATGTTGAACATAAGATAATTATAATTAATTCCTAAAAATTTTCACGTTTTTTATTCCTTTTATAGCACTTATTACCGTTCTATAATAGTAATATTATTATTTATGTTGATATTGGTGTTTTTGTCAATGTTCAGTACTTGAGTCAAAAATTAACATGTTATAATTACAAATTTTCCATGTGGTCAAAAGTCCATTATCTCCTGAATTATATACATGATTAAAATATCATATATTTAATATATATATATATATATATATAGTATATATTTATTTATAATAGTTCATATCAATTGGATATAAAAAATGAAATTCACTGTTCATAGAGACGGTAAGTCGTACGTACGCAAGAACGCAAATTTCATTTCATTGTTTTCATTTTTAAAAGAATGAAAAAAATGATAAATAGGTATATTATTATTCCAATACATTATCATATGTTATATATGTTAAATAGTTTCATTAAAACTATCCTTTATACATTCCATGTATGGTATTAACGAGTAATTTCACTCTGAGGGGGCGGTAGTCCGTACTTCCTTAAAGGGAATTATAATATTTACCCATTATGGAAACTATAATGGTATGATATAAATGAAAAATAAAGAATCATAGAGACCATATAAATATAATATATATCACATATAAATATAGTTCCATCTTAATGGACACCATAAGAGGTTGTAGGAGAAGATTGAACAATCATCGTTTTGTGAGGCATTAGTTAGCCCTCAACATAAACAATATGATCATATCCATTAGACGGTTGTGTGTGGAAGTGTAGTTATAATTATTCTCATAAACACAACCTAGTATATTGATAATACTAGTTTTTTATGTAAACAATGAATAATAATAGAATAGGGAGAGAAGAAGTAAACTAAAAGAAGAAAACTTGAGGGAAGATATTACCTTTAAATCGGGTAACTCCCTTTGGTTTGAAACAAAGGATTTATATAGGTGAATTATTCCTAAGTTAAGGATTATAGGAGTATTATAGGGATGTTGGGATATTATTTGGGAAGTTTTTTGATGATCCAAGGTTAATGAGGTGTGTGTTTAATGAGTTATAGGAGGTATCCTTTTATAAGAGGGAGGAGGGCCTCTTTTGGAATATTTAAAAGTATTATATTTTAATGAAATTCTTTTCAGTTTCCAAAGGAAAAAATGTATTTTATTATAAGATAAGGTGCATATAATTATAAATAAAAACATCCAATAAGTATTTTATAGGTTTTTAATATCATTTTAATCCTTGTCTTTTTTTAATTAAGAATTTTTTAACTTATATATCTATTACCTTGTCCTTCTATATATTCATACTATATGGTAAATATATTTGCAATAAAATTCCAAGATACCCAAAATGGATCATTAATGACATTTTTAACATAATATATATCATTTGGACTAATCTTATATTTTTAAGACTATTTTATGATTTAATAAAATATTTATTGATTAAAAAACTCAATTTTTTCAATTTTAATAATATTCATATCATGTCTTTTAAAAAAATCCAAGAAAACATTATTAATTTAAAAAAAATAATCACCTCAAAGATAACATGTTATAGTAATCCAGAAAAATATTTCATGGAAAAAAATGTTAAATGTAAATTTATTGTAATATTTAAAATATCATTTATTTGAATGAGTTATTAATGAAGCAATTACATCATCGCCATTGTGTCATTATTAAATTTCTATATTTAATGTATAAAAATTATTAATAAAATATCATGATGTAAGAAATATTTATATATTTTAAAAGATATTTATAGTTTAAGAGATCACTTATATAACCCCATATACAATTGTTTTACTAAAAGATATATGTCTATGTTATTTTTTGTCCTTACCTTAAATTAATTAATATAAAATGTCATTATCACTATCGTGTGGCTCTATAGGGTCCCAAAATCAACCCATCGAAGCCCATGGTCAGAAATTTATTAGAAAATAGGATTATGACAAGTTTTAGGGTAATTTAATATTATTATAATATTATTTATTACTGTTGTTTACTATATTTACCCATTAATCATGGTAAATTAAATATTTACTGAAGTTACTATACAAAATGTAAAAAAATAAAAGTTACCTATTTACAAAATATTTTCTTCCAAATTCCAAATATATAATCCATTTTTCCAAATTCAAAACATAGAATTTGAAAGAATTAATTTAAAATTATTTCCCGTTGTCAAAACAGAAAATCATGTTTTTAAGAAATAATAACTATCAAAAGATTGAAACTTGTTTATGTCAAATATCAAAGTGAAATTACTTCGAATGAACAAAATTGGATTAAATGGTAAAAATATAATCTAATTGGTCTTTAATAATAATTAAAAATATAATATAACCATAAAATAATTTTGATTAAAAGGTAGTTTTGTATTAAAATGCTGTGTTTTTCACTATTCATTAAGAAATGAACGTTATCAGAAAAATTACAAAATTTCACCCAAAGAACATTTTTAAGTCCTGGTTATAAAGAAGAATATTATTTTTTCAAAAATAACATTTATATTTTTCAAAATCTATATTTAAAAAATTTTCACCATCAAAAGGAAATAAATCGACCTTTTAATAATATTAGAGTATTTTTATGCTCAAAATTGCATTCATTCACATTTTTTGTCACTAATATTTATTAGATAAATGATAAAAACATTTCAAAAAATTGTGTAATCATATTGTAGTTACTTTTGTACATTTCCATCAATACAAAAGCTATGATTTAAATACTATTTAAAATAATAATAATATTTTACTATTATTAGGTATATCTCAACGTTGTGTGCATCGTAATATTTCAAGGAGACCAGTTTTTGCGTGTTTAGTATTCTATCGAACATAGAATCCCCTTTAAAGTAAAATTAATATTTAATTCAAAAATATTTATAAATATGAAAATTCCATATTCATTTTTTTCCAGGATATTACATATTGTGTCAATAAAAATTTTATTGATTGTGTGATTCAGAATAATTTCGACCAACTGGGTTTCTGTGCAAGTACATTTATTTTTTCCACATTAATATCTGAAATACATCATTACTATTATTATCATAATCTCCACCCATTATGTCATAATCATCAAGATCATCAATATAATTATTCTTCCAACTATGGGTTCTAGTGGAAGACACCCTACAATCTCACATCCATCTCAGGGGATAAAATAACATTTTTTGTTCTTCATGGGGAGATTTTTCTAAGGATTTTATTATTTATCTCTATTGGAAAGTGGATTTGTACATATAGGTTCGGTTTTACCACACATGGAATCAAATGTGTGATAGGCGGATATTATGCATGAGTGTAAAAATAGAGACTTAATGGTGGTTGGATACTATGTATTACATGAAATTATTAATTTTTTCTTTATTTTATTTAAATAAATATATTTCATATAGTGTGTAAATCATGGTCATAATATACAAAATATGACCAATGAAATTAGGCAGCATACATGAATTGATTTGGGGAAGGGTTTGAATACCATGAATGTTTGTATATTTAGGATATTTTATATATAGCCTCCTTAATTACAATTTTTTATTCATATAGGATGTTAAATAATATATTTTTCTTATTTGTGGTATGTTCTAAAATAATTGCGGTGGTGGTTTTATCTTCGAACATTAGTTATTTAATTATTTCATGACTTTGAGACCCCTAAAAAAATTTAATATTATTATCATTATTATTATTGATTTTTTAATATATTAATTATTATTATAATTATTAAGTGTTATCATTTAAAATAAATTAATATAGATTAAAATAGATGAAAAGTTTAAAGTATAAGAAAAGGGAACACAAATGGAATAAGAAAGGGATAATGAGGGTGGAATGTAAGGTTAGATGTATGTCAAGGGAACTATAAAACTTTTTCCTATTCTCCCAAAATTGTTATTTATTATACACACATAGAAAAAAACTATAATAGTTATTAAACTATAATAATTTGTTTATATAAACAGGATAATTTCAAGGTGATTTATTCTATTATGCATCTCTTCCTCTATCAAGATCATATATATAAATTCATATTTTTTATTTATTTTTTGTTGTCATAAAGTCCATATTAAATGGGTGTATTCTATTTATGGGATTCAATTTATAGTATACAACCAAAAAAATTTTATGACAATTATAACTTTTTTTTGTATGATTTTCATGTATTTGTGTGTTAGTGGGTCAAAGAAAAAACAATATAAACCCAAACATAAAACCTATGAGTCAAAAAAATTAGAAATAAATCATGCGGTATGAGGAGACTAACACAGTATCCCGATTCGAACCGTATATTTTCTAAGAATTTTAGAAATATTGTCACATAAATAGAATAGGGGAGAAATTTAATGTCTTGCGTCATTATAAATAGTAAATTATCGAGGGAATTGTAATTTATTTAATTTGTGAGGGGACAACATTTAGAACAATGATTGTAATCTAAAATTTGAATGTTTTGATTCACATAAATGGAATACATAGATTGGTTTTAAGGCTCCAATGGTGTCCCTACTATTTAAGAGGGTGTCAGAGATGGAATGGGTGGCCAGTCTATTGAAAATTGTTTCAAAAACTAATTCATGGTGTCAAAAAGTCGATATAACATTAATTTATTAAGGGGATAGGAAATTTTCTTCTTCCTGGGTGTTTTACAACATGAAAATTATTTTAATGCCCTAAAATTTATCTTTGTATTTTTAAAATCATTTTTGCATCTCCCCCAACCCTTTTTAGTCTATGTTATTTGATGTGTCAAGGGAGGGGCATGCAGCTAGTGTCTTGCCGTACCTTATTCCCCATCATACCCTAAAATATGGGGTGGATACAATTGAGATTTCATTGGGATAAAATTTGATTTCATTCATTGTATCCTTATTGTGTTTATTTAATTTTTATCCAAACATTTTTCTTGGTTTTATTGTGTTTCGATGTTGAATTCTACGGTGCATAGTGCAATTGTAACACATCAAGATTTTGTTAGATATATTTTTCAAAAATAAATATAAATTTTTTTATATTTTTCCATACTATAAATTATGATTTTATCTTATTCTACATGCAACATTTATTTTATCTTTTGTTACATGCAACAATGAGTATAGATTGTGTTATGTGTAATAGTGAGTTTAAATGAAATGTGAGCTAATTTGAAATATTATTTAAGAACTATCACATAACCGTTGGAATAAATGTTATTAGTAGGTTAAATTATGTTATGAAAATATATATTTTATACATGAATATATTGTTATATCATAAATGACTAGATAAATATTAATGGAAATTATAATCCTTTTTTAATAAGGGAAAACATTTTTTTTAAAACATACATTTATGTGCACAAGCATTTTTTACATTAAAAAATAAAAAATAAAAGTATATTTTAATTAAATTTATATATTATTTATTCAATAATAATTTTAACATTAAACTTATGTGTTTTTTGGACAAGTGATAATAATATATATAATTTTACACTTTCAAAGTATTTGTTTTTGATAAATCTGTTTTTTCACATAGTGAGAAAATATTTTAAAATATTTTTTTTACACTATTAAAAATAATAATTTAAAATAATAATTTTAATTTTAATTTATCACATAAATATTATCTCGGAGTGATTTTCTTATAATTTTATAAAAAGATAATTTTTTTGAATAGTGAAATTAATGGTTTTTATTAAAAAAACTAATTTTTCATTAATAGTACATACAACCTAAAATATATATTAATATGGTATTAAAATTTAAAATTTGGTAAATTATATATCTACTAATCTATTTTAAGTACTTGAAATCGATTTCAAATTTAGTATTGATATAAAATCAATTTAATAAATTCCGACTTGTCTCTTTTGGAATACCCTTTGTCATCGCATCTATATGATTAACTTTAAATTCAAATTTTCCACTTATATGAATAGAATTTCAGAAAATGTATTCTATATTTGGAATATGAATATTTTTTATTTTCTAATAAGTTAAACTTTATTTTTAACTATTATGAATAGTAAAAGCGGTAAAAAAAATTAATTGTAGTTGTTTGGTTGAAAATGGATTTACAGTGGGGAAAACCAGAATTTAAAGAGGTAAAAACACTATTAAACCTATAAGAAACCCAATTTATAGACATATTTAGACCTCATAACCTATATGCTTCAATATTTTCTCTTTTTTGTGCCTTGATACGTATGAATTTAATTGAAACATATCTTCATTCTAAAAATTTACAAGTGTGTTACTCCACTCACTAATAGAAGGTCACCCCGTCTCTTCTCTACTTCATACCTCCAAAACACATTATTTTTACCAATACTAGAGAAAATAAATTCTGTAAATCCATTATATCATCCTAAAATCCTTATTTTTTTGATAAACCCAACAAATGAATCCATTTGGTGAAAACAAAAAGAATTTATCTAAAGAAGACATAACATCCCTAACCGAGCATCTTATTTTATTTCTTTCTCCAATGCCATAAATTATTATTAAATCATAGTGATATAATACCCCATGTATCTCTAATATACATAGATGTTATTATTTTAATGTAATAACCAATATTCATCTCCTCTATCATTAAATGGGATACGAAATCATCATTTTTGTGTATGGCAGACTACCTCCCCACGAACCAATGTTATTCATCATCCTTCACCACCTCTCACGTATAGATATAATGATGTATTTAATATTAAATTAAGTTATTTATTATATTATATCAATGTAAATTTAATACCACATATAACATATTTCTTCTAAACCTATTACAAAACCATAACGCCACTCATGTGTACAATAGACATTATCCTCACGAACTGATGTGATAATTTCTTCCACTTCAATTTACCCTGAATGGTAATAAAGATATATTAAAATTAAAATATATTAAATTTTCGGCATTATTTAACTTATATAATAAACTTAAAACATATACATTCTTACTGTCCATTTCGGGGGGGATACGATAATGTTGTATGTGTGTATAGTAGATTACCACCTCGTGAAGCCATGTGATTCATTTATCACTAAAACATTTTGTGGAAGGTAATTTGGCTAAATTTTATTGAATATCTATTATATATATAAAATAATAATGAATATTTAATTATTATTAATTATTTACAATCCTTTTTTATCCATCATAAGAATGGAAAAAGTGTTTATGTGCACGTACGGCTCACCACCTCCATGGACAATGTAAATCATTTTATTTATCCAAATTTGATTGATTAATATAAATTAATATATATTGAATATATATTATATTTGTATCATTTTTATTTTTAGTTATATGTGTTTTTAAAGATCATATCAAGAGGACCAACAAAAATAAATCATGACACGCATGAAAAACAAAATAATTATTGACTGAAACATGACATTAACATGGTTTTTATTAAATAGGTAATAAAATATCATAATTAAATAATATATTGTATGATATATATAAATTTATATATATTTAATATATTTATAATAAACATATATTTCTTATACATGAGTTTTTATCATTTATGAAGGAATTTGAGACTTAAGGTAAGGTATTTCAATATCAATTTTTTACTTCCTTGAGACACATAACATATTCAACACCTATTATTTTATGTAGTGTATATTCTACCATTGAAAATATTTTATGATGATTCTACATAAAATTATTAGGATTTACATTTCCACTTTAGGATCTCACATTCATGGAGTATACAGCTCAAAAATTAACAAAGTGGTAAAGGATTTTTGTCTCAATTTTTCTTTTTGGGACATTAGCTGTGTTATGAACCTACCATCATATATATGTTGAATATGATTCCCCTTTTACATTTAATATCCTAAATATAATTATTTTAATGATATTAAGACATAAATTTTATGTTATTATTTAACCGGTCCAACGATTCAATATACATCAATGTGGTAAAGGATTGATGTTACAATGTTATTGTTTATTGGGATTTTATATGATTATACTTCAATGGTGAAATATTATGATTTTTCTCTCAAAAAAATTGTTAATTTTTCTATACTATAGTTATTTCATGTGAATCAATGTTATCCTGTCATGTTCCTCACTTTATATACTCAATAGTTCAAGATAATTTTTTAAAAAAACCAACATTTTTTCTCTCTTTGTTTGAAAATCCATTTTAATCCAAAATTATGTTTTTAAAAAACAATTAAAAAATTATATTATAATTACCCAAAATTTATATTTAATAAATTTTAAACATTATGTACTTTTGAAAATAAGTAATGTAATATTGTAGTTATTTTGTGAAAAAATTTCATTTGACTTCTAGCAAAAATATGAATGGAATATTTATTTTAACGTGTCTGGAATTTGCTCTTGTCATGAACACTAGATATGTTAAATCATCTATTATATATATCATTTCACATTTAAAATAAAATTATTTTCAATTTTCTTATGAACATTTAGTTTCAAAAAGAGTATTTTGAATGAAAATTTATTTTCCTCAAAAAAAATTTAAAACTATATTCATTAACATCATAAAAAATTATTGTTATGTATTAATTAGAAATTATTTATATATTTATCTTAGATATCTATATATTATTTATTCATCCTTCATTTTATGTAATAATAAATGCATTATGATCATTTCTTAGATAACATAATTATTAATTTGAGTTTGATTATGATATGAAACAGGATTATGAAACCCCTTTTCATTCCATGTATACTTCTTTTGTTATAACTTATCATTGATTATCATTATGTGGGTAACATATATACTGAACATGTTATTATTTCCCTATCAATATATTATTTCATTGAAATGGGTAATTTTATTGTCTCGGGAGACATCATGTATGTGGTTAGGGAGTAAAAATAATACATTATGGGATTTTTCAGCCATGTGATATTGTCTTGATCGTTAAAATTGAATAATTTTCATTTTATTTTATATGTTAATTCCACATTTACTATGATGAAATGTCATTATGATACCATGTTATTTATGTAACATCCAATGATCAAGCACTCCCTCGCATAGACAAATAAATATGGATACTACTCCATAATCATGCATCCCAGTGTACCAGAGGCTTCAAACTAGAGGTGAGGGTTTAGAGAACATAGTTTAAAGACTATATACCCTTGTATAGAGTTTCGATGTTGAGAAAATAAACAAATGTTGGAGTAGTAAAAATATTTGAAATAGTATGTCATACACTTGTAAAATAAAGGATGAATCATTTAAAAGAAATAATAATAAACCATCTAATGATAAGATAAAATGTTTTTAATGAAATTCTGGAAGTCATACCAATATAATACAAAGATGAAACAACTAAACTCAAAAGTCCTAGTTCATAATTCCATGGTCAGCTCTATATCTGTGCTCAAACCCATCTGTAAGGAAACAATCAACAACATGAACCAACAACTATGAATTATGCTCGGTTACCAAAATGGAATTCTTAATATGGTGTTAGTAAAATGTAGTTGGTCAAAAAAAATTATCTAAAAAACTAGGATAATGATATGATCATTAAATAAAGTGATAAATATGTGTATTAATTATTCATATAAAAAATTACAAGAATAATTCTACTTAGGGACCACAATGAAATATCTCTAATCACATAGAAAAACCATTCCAAACACAACCATAATTCATTGAATAATCACCTAACCAAAAAAATCCATCTATATAAGAGTTTCAATGTAATTGATTTGAGCCCAGTAAGAATTAGATCATAATCAGGTCAAACCCTAGTCAAATTAAAACATAAAAGTGGAAACCCCTTTATATTAGCATTTCAACATGACTATGTCAAAACCTAAGGGAAATATACCATAATCATTTAATACCAATTATAAAATAATTATAATATAATAAGGTAAATCCCAATAATAATTATAACATAACATGGATATTGCCTTTGTATAATCATTTCAGCGTAATTGGGTCACATGCATTATATAATAATTTTAACATGAATGACAAAATATTTCATAATGACAAGTGTAACACTACATAACATCAAAATAAAAAATGGTTAATCCCAAAAGATACCATTTGAATTTAAATTTCTCATCCATTAATCAAATTACATATTTATCCATTAACATGGTAGTGTACACCCTAATAAATATCAATTTTATCCAGTCGTTAGTAATCCATTATCCAATGTTATTTTATCATAAGAAATCACCTAAGGTCTCATGTCACACTAAAACACATTTCAATCCATTATCTAGTTAATTGTTGCTCAAGGATATGGTCATCCAACAGGTAGTCGCAAGCTAGGTCTCAATATTACCAAATTCGAAAATATCTAAGGAGTAGTCCAACCACATTATTATCATCACCCATTATTATATTGGTTAATGCATATTATTTTTGGGTGTAATAAAATAATATTGAACACACCAAATAAATATAAACAATCCATATGGAAATTATCTAGACCACCAACCTCTATCTGGGGATCAATGAAATACATTCAAAAGGTAACTTTAAAAAGGAAAAAATGCGATTGTGATCACAAGGAAACCCTAGGTCACACAAACATCCATATCAAAAACAGCTTCAACAATTATTTAGTTATCACACAACCATAATGGTGGATAGTTTAAGAATCGGTGAGAACCATAGAGAATAAAATCAGCGGAGACTAAACACTTAACCAGTATAACCGAATGAGAATAAATCACCCAAATAACACCTCAAGTAACCCACTGTATTGAGTGGGAAGGCTACATGGTAGATAAAATAAAATAATATGCACAGTGTGGTTCAAAACAACCCATCCTATCATATCAATGATGTGAAACCCATTCATGGGGTTAATATATTGATTTATAGAATATATTGAAATAAAAATTTAATCACATTAAAATAACCCAATCGACCCTTTCATGTCATGAGACTGTATCACAATGTATAAAATTTAATTATATATACTATTTCACGGTAGGTATCCCATTGTAGATTCACATCATTTAAAATGTTCATTATGTGAATTTTTTTTAAACTGTTTTCATCCCAACATCTACATGATGATCTAGAACCACCTCTAATGCCTTCTCAATAATGGAAAACCCTGCATAATCCACTAAAAACATTATAACCATAATCTAATAATTCTAAATAAACATATATCCTAATACTTTAGTCCATTTTCCCCATCACAATACATACACACCCCATGAAAAGTATTTCCCCCCATTTTTATAAAATTAAAAAAACACAAGTCAATGAGGTGGAATGAAAAATCATAAGGATCATACCTAGATTATATAGAAACCTGCAACCCCCCCCCCCCAATATAATAACTCATCCTCAAGATATTCTATGAATAAATTTTTTATATCAGTTAATATCACTAGAAACTATTATTAGATATCTTATTACCACTCCCACGTATCATCTTGAAAACTCATTTGCTTCCATTGCACTCAAACTAGAGTTATGGTCTTTCATTAGATGTACTTATCATTGTGTTCTAAAATCCATATAATATTTTCCTTAGGTGACACAAATACACCAATCATGGAATCCAAAAATTCTACCTCATGAGAAGGGTTTGGAAGATATATCTAAATCTATAAAGCATGAAACACGTCATTCACGGAATATTAGCACGTGGAAGGTCAATCAGTACACCACTGGATTGTCCCTTTCACTATCTCATATATCCCAAAATACCTACGTCCCAACTACCCTTATTTCTAGATATGCCTTTTCCCTATCCTAATTATCACTTGAAGTAAAAAATTGACCAACCTCAAACTCCATAGAATTTTTCTAATTGTAATTGTTTGATTTCATATTACTCTATGTGGTAATAAATCGTCTTCTAATCAACAAAAACTACTCATATGTCCCCTCCAAGATACATGGTCGAATAGTCATTGATTCACATGCCTCCAGTAAAAAAATATTTTAATGGAGTTTCATTCCATAAAAATATTTGAAATGTTCCATTTTGACCGACTCATGGGAGTTGTTATTTTAAGTGAACCATATGAGTTTTAAATGCTTATCCAACGAACCACTAGACTCTAAAACAAAATCATTACATATCCTATAGATTTTGAATAGTCTATTCAAATTCATTTTTTATTTACATATTATAGACTATACTAAAAAACCTATGATCCCATAGACTATAGAGGACCCTTCCAGATATGAGACATGAAATGATGATACTTATTAGAAACGATACTCCTCATAACATCGTGCAACATGAATATCTCATGTAGGTAATGACTACATAGATCATCAAATATGATGGTCTCCCTAATAAGAATTTAATGGGATACCATTATCATTAGATCAATGATCATCCTCAATACATCATTCTTTAGAGTCTTCCAAGGTAATAATTTCACAAAATCCATATTGACAACATCCCACTTCCACTGTAGAATGGGAAGAGGATACAACATCCCATCAAGCCATTAATGCTAGACCTTCACTATCTGGCAGATGAAACATATCAAGAGGAATTAGACTACAACTTTATTCATTCAAAGACAATAATACATTCTATATAGATCTTGATAGATAATTTTCTTGACTTTATTTACCACCCATATCAAACTGGGAAACTCACATATCGTCTCCCCACAAGAGCCTATACAAATCGATAATCAACCAATAAAAAGAAGAAACATTATACATTCAAGACACCATACTGATGGTGTCTCCACACTATATATTCATTCCATATAAGCTATACACTCCATATTAAATAACAAATTTGTATTTATCTAGTACAAAATAAAAGTTTTAAGAGACATTGATGTCAAATCTAATCATCATGGGTACTCAAGAATATCTAAATGAACCTCTAAAAGGAGTGCCACCATTTTCCACTCCTTACAAGATTCCTGATATAACTCCATATTTTTTCCATATGAATTCATTAGAAATGATATTTCATTTACCAAATGTATTATACCATTGGAAGTAAAAACAATGAAGATATTCGACCCACCTACCCTTCAAAAGATTTAGGTCCAACTATGAAAAGCATTATCTGGGGAAATTATTGATTTTTACACCACAACCCTCTCATGTATGAAATAATTTATCCATCTTCTCAAAGAATTCTCAACAAAATGTAACACTAGAGCTTGAGTAGGATATTTTTTCTCATGTGGTCTCTATTATTTGGAGACATATGAAACAACTCATTCTTCCTACATAAAAATACTCCATGTTCAACGATGTATGAATAACTATACAAAGTATATCCCTTACTAAGAACATGTTTATTGAAGATTTGTGTTGTGGTAAACTTTTTCTCAAGATCCTAAAAATATCTCTCACATGCATCTAACAAAAAAATCATTGTATAATTATTTAGACTGGACATTTGTGCTTTTAGAATGGATAATTCCTCTATAAAATGATGATGATATCCTCATAAACCTACAAATATTTGAATATCGAACAAATTATTGGTTCACTTACAATATACCATGAATTTCACCTTCTCATGGTCCACCATCACTTCATATTCTAAGACTACATCAGCCAATAAGTGTACTTTATTAGTGAAAAAACAAATTTTTGATAGCTTAGTGTAAGTCCAACTCTCTCTCAATATACTCCAAGTGATGTGAATATGTTCAGCATTATCATATTTAAGTTGGTTTTAAATTGATTATCTGTTGATGAAATCTATCAAAAATAGATATAATAAGGGATGAATTTTAATTCCCTGACCCCAGTTACCCAGAATCGGTGCATTATTACATATCATTGGCATGATACAAGTAATTATGTCCAGAAAAACTTATCAGTTTGGTATCCATGGAAGTACAAGATACATATGTATGTTTTGTATTACATAGTGAAATAAAAAAACTACATTATGTCCACTTTTAAGACTCTTATATCCCATAGTATATTCTTAATGGTTAATCGTAATATACTTATTTACATCCTTGAAAAAATAATACATAAGAATGGGGTAATCTCAGATGCTCAATAAGGATAACAATATAGAAGAAACTATCATAAATAAGAATAATTATTTATGGAAATGTATAATACTATAACACAATTATTTTAAAGATATAATTTATAATAATATGGAAAGGATAAATCAAATAATTTCATTTACTTATTCACATGGTCACTCTACTAGTCGAATAATCACATGTTATATCAACAACCAATTTCACAATGATGGAATGCATAATGCTAGACTTCTTAACCACATAGTCAAGGCCTTTTTCTAAGACTACAAATAAGATTTTTTCAAGGTCATGGGCCAAGACACTAGTTTGTCTCATGAGACCTACCAATTCATCGAGGACCTATAGCAGGCTCCACCCGTCACTTATTATGTCCAATGCATTCCTCATATGAAAAGGGTTAAACATAACTTAATCATTCATATTAAAACTAGTATACGAAATGTCAATACTTTATCCATAAACCATGAATGGTATAAAAATAACACGTCCATAGTAAAATATATCAAAAAACCATCAATATAGTGTGGAATATTTGTATCATAATAAATCATCCCTGATAAAGAATAATATCTTTTAAAATATATTGACATAGATGAAAATGATTAGTAAAAATCATTGGGAGATATATCCCTTTTTATGAAAACATTTCAAATTATCACTATTTATCAAGAATCTAGTTAAAATATATTTTTGAATCAAAGTATTCCCTAATAATTTTAAATGTTTAAAAGGAACATCAATTTTAAAAAATTATTGTCCATATAAATAAAACCTTAAAACCATATTTAGAACATGGACATCAATTTGAAAGATTTAGAAGAATAAATTTTTAAAACATTTAAAATGATATTTTAGTTAGAGATCCAAACCAAATGAGAGATTATTGAATACAAATAATTGAGGTAATAAAAAATTTATAATATCATGAGAGTATAGGGATTCCTGATATATAATGTCAATGTATAGTATATACACCAAATAAATGCAAATTGCTATATAACAACAAAGAAGTCTTGATGGGATGTAAGTTGAGATGAATTCTTCTATATAGACTATATCCTTATGTTAAGGATAAATAAATGACATAATTATGTATAGAAAAATATAAATACATTAAATATTATTTCATATTTAGTGTACATAAATCAAACGGCATTCACACATATTCTTGTAAAAGCAACACCAATGACTTGGATGTTTAACTCAATGAATAGAAATTGAATTAAAATTACTCTTATCAAGTTTATATCGATGACATGAGATTTTATCAATGGAGTGATTATGTGTATCAAAATTATACCCACAAAAAGGGGAGTGGAAATTACTACATATTTAAATAAATATAGATTTCACAGATAATCATAATGTAAGGTAATAAATGAAGTCTGTGTAAAACCAAATGAGTGAAAATTGAAATTTGAGATTTCCTTACCGATTTGGTAACATATGAAACATGCACCCCATGAAAGAAGGATTATAAAATGATGATTTAAATACCCATAAAATAAATTATATTATAGAAACAATACAATCATGGGAAGTACATACACCACACAAATGGTAATAGTGGAAAATATTGCATGAATCTCGTGGAAATAATAAGTGGGATGAAAAGCCTTTACCTTGTACCATTCCTTAGTATAGGGTGTGATAAACTCATGTATAATGGTGAAATATTTGTTATTAAATTATTAAAGAACCAAATACATAAATATTATATCATATATGATATCCTAATATTTCTTTGTTAATTATATTTCAGCAGTATCATTGGTTTGGTTGTTAACTGATTCATTTTCCTTTATATGTTTTGTTACATAAGTAATGTTTTTTATGTATAGGCTGTATTTTATTCAAATACAGAATTATATTAAGTTCTTAAACATTATTTTTAATCATAAAATTAAAATTAATCTTGAATTATTATGATGGGGAATGAATCTCATCGTGTTTGTGGAGATGATAAGCTGTACTTACGCACGAGCGACAATAGCATTATATTGATTGTGAAATAATATGTAATTGGATGGTATATCATATATAAATAATCACTAAAATTATATATTTATTATTTACATCATCTATACTCATTATTATACCCATCCAAATAATGATGTGTTTGAATAACATATTACACCACGACGTGGAGACGGTAAGTTGTACGTACGCACGTATGGTGACATTGTCATTTATAAGATGGATAAAATAATTAATATGCTTGTACCATATTTATAATAACATAATAGTATGTATAAGGTATTAGATTTATTATTTTGGTATGGAAGAAAAAAATAATGGGGAAGTGGATGAAGAAAACAACTTGAAAGAGGGTGGTGAAATTATTACCTCTTATTTGGGTGTTTCCTTTTGAGTTGATCAAAGAGGCCCCCTAGGTTGGATTTCTGAAAATTGTAATGACTCTTGGTTGATGTGAGGTATGTTTTGAGAATATCTAGGTTGGGGTTGTGTAAGCCAAACGGATTTGGAGGTGTGCTTTTGAGAGAAGGGGAAGTTCCATTTTATAAGAGGGGTGAGGGGAACTTTAGGAAAATCTTGAAATATTATTTTATAATAAGATAATTTTTAGTTTCTAAAGTCTAAAAAATTATTTATTTAGAGGATAAAGTGGTAATGTCTCTAAAACCATTCAACTAGTAGGTTTTATATGGGTTTATGTCACCATATTACCTGTATCGTTTAGATTTAACTCTAACTTAAATAGTTGGACATTTACCACCTCTCTTTGTAATATTATATTATATGGTTACCAATAATTATATAAAAATCCAATAGAACCACAATGGGTTCATTATTAATATATATAACCTTCTCTAAGACTTTTGGATTAACCATATATCTTTAGAAATATATATCAATTAATAATAAATTATTTGTTTTAAAAACACAATTATTTCATTTTCGACACTATAGAGTATTTGATTTTTTTAAAGCCATAAAAACATTACCACTTTGAATAAATTTTATTTAATCAACTATAAAATATCGTATTAACCAATAAAATTTGTTTAATTCATAATAAGTCTCAATTTACATTTTTTTTGGATATTTATGATATCAATTATTTTAATATTTCATTAATAAGGTAATTACTACATTATCATTGTGTCATAAATAAATTAAATTATATAATTTATAAAATTTATAAATAAAATAACATTATGTAGGAAATCTTTTTAGATTTATAATTAATAATTATAGTTGAATTTGTCTTATGTGTAACCCAATATTGAAATTTTTTTATTTACTAAACATTGAATTTAACACTTTTAACTCTTTTTCAAATAAAACAGTAATAAATGTCCTAATCTAATCCAAGTGAACCAAAGAGGATCATATTTTATTCCTCTTTTTTTTGGAATAATTACACTTATCTAAAAGAATTAAGACATGTTTTAGAGTAATTATAATATCATTTTTACCCTAAATTACCCTATTTACTTTTAACCGTGGTAAATAATAGTCAAATGTTACTATCAACCAAAAATTATTTTCATCTTATTAAACCACATTTTACTTACTGATATTAATTTTACCTCTATTGTTTTTGAAATTAAACTCATAGAAGTGGTAAAAATATGTTTTATGCAAATATTTAAATTCTCCTGTAAGGTGGGTGAAAGACAGTAAAAAGTTCAATAAAATTTTATATATCTAAAATTATTATAAAATGTCACCAATGAATTAGGTTGATAATATATCGGTATTATGTATCTATTTTTATTTAACTTAAATTTAAATAAGATAAATAAATATTTAAATAAATATTCAGTTTTAAACCATAATGTAGTGTTTTCACTATTCGTCAAAAAATGAATGTTCTCAGAAAAATACCAAAAAACCACTATAAGATAATTTTGATAATATGAATTAAAAAAATAATTCTATTTTACCATATTAAAATCATATAAGTTTAATTAATTAATTTAAAATTAATTCCCGTTATCAAAACCAAAAATCGGGATTTAAAAATAGAAAACTATCAAAATATTGACATGTGTTTATGTCAAATTTAGACGTTAAATTACTTATAATGACATAAAATGTATTAAATGAGAAAAATATAATCTAATTATACTTAAAACCCATTAAAATTGATAATTTAACACTATAAATTATTTTGATTGAAAACTTGATTTCAATTCAAATTTACTAAATTTGAGTATTCATTGAAATATGAAAGTTATATGAAATGTTCCAAAAAATTATCCAAAACAAAAAATTTTCCCCGATTCTATAGAAGGATTTAATTTAATTAAATTGAATGTATAAAAATTTCAAATATTGGTTTTAAAAAGTTTTTTCCTTTAAAAGGTGTAAAATATCATTTTTTAAAAATAATTCTTTTATCTGAAAATTTGAATTTGATCTTATATTATGTATAAGAAACACATAATATGGATTATAACTATATATGGAGTATATAAAATTCAAAACTCAATTAATACTATTCATAAACTCTTTTTAAATGGCTAATTTTGAAGGTTGTCGTGCACTCTAACTTGGTGTTGCGTGTAGTGAAAGCTATTGAATTACATTAAAGAAAATAACTTATTATGAAACCTAGTGGTCTTATATACTTCCCCCTTTTTGAAATTATATGCTCAAAATTTTAAAATATGGCTTGGGAACTTCATTGAATATCCCACATCAAAAAAAGTGTTAATAAAACTATCTCTTCAAAATAAAGAAAGAGGAGTACAACGATCACCTGAGATAACCCATACTTGTATTCAATGTAGGAATACCTAGATATGGAAGAAAAATTAATTGTCATGTTCTAATGGAGAGTGATATAAAACATGATTATTTGAAATTTACCAATAAGAAAACCACAAACTTTTAATGGTATAAATGGTCATTTGTTTCCCAGTAGGAAAAGTAAATGGATAACATATTTTGTTTTAAGTTACATTTCATAAATTTGAGAAATTTATTTACGATATTGACTAAGAACATATTGAGATATACTTACCTTTTTATAAGATTTTCATCCTTTAATAAATTTTTACCACTAACTCGTCTTTTGTTTCAAATGATGAGTATTCAAGATGACTTCGTCACACCTGAAGTACTAGAATAAACTTCTAGAGAATAACATCATCCACACAGGATAAACTATATATTTACCTTGCCATAGGAGATTAACCAAAACCAAAATGGTTAGTACAAGATCATATGATCCGCAAAATTATTAATTTTTTAGGGAAATAAATACAAATTTTAACTTTTAAAATTTAACCAACAGTGCCCAATGTTAAATAAATACCATTCAATAAACAATTATCCTTAAAAACCTTCAATATATCCAAACAATTATTGAATCCCAAAACATAGAAGAATTTGATTACTTAGTCTTCCAGGTTAAATTGTATCTCAAAATAACATCGACAACTCTTAAAGTCACATACATAAAATTAATTAACCTAATCAAATACTCTCTATGATTGGTTAATTATTTCCATAAATAACCCAAATCACTATAAATAAACTATAAAAATATAGATAAAAATCCACCATTCCTCATCAAATGAAATCCAATAGTATTCTATTTTACTTAGGCAAATAGTGTTCCCAACAGAGCGAACATCTTCCAAGATAACATTTATCAGATAATAAAAATATCATTTTTCTTCTAGTAATGATATTTATTTGATAAGGCATAATTTCCCAAATCAAATTATTATCGATCAATAAAATAATTTAACTAAAAATAATTATTCACACTAACTAAGGACATCACGTAGTCCAGAGGTAGGCGATAAATCCCAATCGCACTCTGGTTGGGGGGTTCGATTCCTGCAGCTTCATCTAACGTGATGGGTTATCACATGGTCTTTGTGTTCCCTTTTCCAAAAAACAATATTTTATAACATTACCAAAATGAGATAAATTCCTCATAATAACCATCACATAATTTCACCACAAATGTTATCTTGTACCTCACATTTTCTTCCCAAAATTGAATAACATGCAATTTTCTCAAATTCAAGGATCATATAAACCCAAATGGTTATTTATAACTATATCAACAATAGAAAATATAATTATTCCTAAAATATAATTTTCACATAACAATATAGGGTTACACATATAAGAGAAAAGCCTTCAAAAATAATCCCATCAAAAAAAATTACTAATACTTTTAAACATTTAACCATCCATTTATTTTCTCATAGTTTCTTTCTCAACCAAGAGGTTATCCAATATAATAGGATATTCACTCGAGTAATTCCCCGGTCCCCTACATTTACGGAAAATGATTGTAAATGGATTCTTGGGATCATTTTTATTTTCTTCCACAGTACTATTCATTTTTTCCTAGGGAATTATTTACATTATTTCCATATTTCCCACACATATTGCATTTCTTTATTCCTTTGAGACACTACCCTAGGTACCTCATTCCACATTTCCTGCATGATGGAAATTGAGCATTCTTTTCTCCATGATCTCCACTGCTGGAGCTCTTATCATTCACCGCAGTTCCCTTCTTTGTTGAGTCTGGGAGATGGTTAATATATATGGTGTTGATCATATTTTTTAAAAAATGATTCGTCCTGAACACAATATCATTTACACCTATCAACATTCCATTTTTTTCTCCTTTCCACCAATGTGCCCACCGTGTACATCATGTTCAATGTCAGTATGACTTCCTTGGAATCTAGGAATCGACTAACACAAGAAAGCATAGTGTCAGTCATAAAATCATTTAGAGAATATCATAACACCTTATTTTCAATCTATAATTCCTTAGATTAACCAAGGTTATTGTTTCTCATCTTATATTAAAATCCTTCAAATCAGTTTGTAAAGAAAAAGTGAATTATCGAAACAATATCCCCTGGGAGTGTCATAACCAAGGGTGAAACAAAGCTCATTGTTGTGTACGAGGATACCCTGGGTCAATCTTGAAAATCTTTGTCCGTGTTTTCACTCCTATGTTCATTTGTGCCAGAGCCACCTCTACTTTCTCGTATCCAGACATGGATGTATTTCCGGGAAAACCCACATAATATTTACATTACCAAATTTTTTTGATGTTCTTATACACTAATCCTCAATTTCTATCTAAGGGTAGTGTTTCTTAATCGTAGTTTCTTTTAAACCTAGCTTCCACGGTTTGTAAGAAACTTCCTCTGAAACGAAGTGTAACGCCCCGACCCCAGTTACCCAGAATCAGTGCATTATTACATAACATTGGCATGATACAAGGAATCATGTCCCGAAATACCGATCAGTTTAGTAGACTTGGAAGTACTAGATACATACGTAAGTTTTACATTACCTAGTGAAATAAAAAACAACATTATGTCCCCTTTGAACGCTCTTATATCCCTTAGCCTATTCCTACATGTTATTTTTAATATACTTCTCCTTCATCTTGGAAAAAATAAAATATAATAAAGAAGTGAGATGAGATGCTCAGTAAGGATAACAGTAAAGAGGAAACTGTTATAACTAAGAATAATCATTTTTGGCAATGTATAAGACTAGAACACAAGCCTTTTAAATATAAACATCAACATAATATGGAAAAGATAAATTAAATAATTCCATTTACATATTGATATGTATATTCTATAAGTTTAATAATCACATTTAATATCAATAGACAATTTCATAATGATGGAATGCCTAATGCTAGACTTCATAACCACATATTCAAGGCCTTGTTCTAAGACTACAAATAATATTTTGTCAAGGCCTTGTTCAAAGACACTAGTTTGTCACGTGAGACCTACTGATGCATTGAGGAGCTGTAGCGGGCTCCACTCGTCACTTACTAAGTCCAATGCATTCCTCATATTAAATTTTTTAAACATAACATAAACATTCTTATTAAAAATATCATATAAAATGTCAACACTTTATCCATAAAGCATGAATAGTATAAAAATGACACATCCACAGTCAAACATATAAAAAAACCTTTAACACAGTATAGCAGATTTTTATCATAATAAATCAACATCGTTCAACAATAATATCCTGGAAATGATATTGAAATAGTTGAAAATGATGAGTAAAAATCATTGAGTGAAATATTCCTTTTTTATAAAAACATTTAAAAGTTTCACTATTTATCAAGAAGTTGTTTAAAATATATTTTTCAATCAATGTAACCCATACTACTAAAAAACATTTAAAAGGAATTTCATTTTTAAAACATTAATGTCTATATAAATAAATCCTTAAAACCATTTTTAAAACATGGACATTAATGAGAACCATTTATAAGAATAAATATTAAAGACATTTAAAATGTTATTTTAGTTAGAGTTACTAACCAAATGAGATATTCTTGAATAAAAATAATTGAAGTAATCAAAACATTACTATATCGTGAGAATAAAAGGATCCATTATATACTATGTCAAAGTACAGTATATACACAAAATAAAAGTGAATTGGAGCATAACAACAAAGAAGTCTCAATGGAATGTATGTTGAGATGAATTTTTTATAAAAACTATATCCTTATATTATGGATAAATAAATGACATAATTATGTGTGAAAAATATAAATAAACTGAAGATTATTTTATATTATTTTTAAATCAATCATAGGACATTCACACATATTCTTGTAAAAACAACACCAATGACTTGGATGTTTAACTCAATGAATATAAATTTAGATAAAATTAATCTTATCAAGTTTATATCGATGACACGAAAATTTATCAATGGATTGATTATGTGTATAAAATTTATATCCACACAAAGGGGAGAGGAATTTATTATATAAGTAAATAATTATTTATTTCACACCTAATCTTGGAGTAAAGTAATAAATGAATTTTACGTAAAACTGAATGAGTGGAAATGGAAATTTGAAATTCCCTTACCAATTTGGTAACATATGAAACATAAAACCCATGAAAGAAGGATCATCCAATGATTATGTAAATACCCATAAACTAAATTATATTATGAAAACAATACAGTCATGGGAAGTACATACCCCACACAAATGGTAATAGTGGAAAATATAGCATTAATCTCATAGAAATAAGAATTGAGCTGTAAACCCCTTACCCTGTACATTTCCTTAGTATAGGGTAAGATAACCTCCTGTATAATGCTGAAATAATTGTTATTAAATTATAAAAGAATAAAATAAATAAATATGATATCATATATGAAATTCTAATATTTCATTGTTAATTATATTTCAGTAGTATCATTGGTTTGGTTGTTAACTGATTTTTTTATTTTATATGTTTTTTTATGTAAGTCATGTTTTTATGTATTGGCTATATTTTATTCATATCCGGAATGATATTAAGTTCCTAAAAATTATTTTTAATCATAAAATGAAAATTAATCTTTAATGATTACGATGCGTAATAAATCTCATCGTGTTCGTGGAGATGGTAAGTCATACGTACGCACGAGTGAAAATATCAATATACTGATGGTGAAATCGTATGTAATTGGATTGTATATCATATACACATAATCCTTTTATTTTATCTTAATAAATGGTCAGGGGTTATCCCCTAGCTGAGCCTCTCTATACTACACCACGACTTGGAGACAGTAAGCCGAACGTACGCACGTATGGTGACATTGTCATTTATATGATGGATAGAATAAATAATATGGTTTACCATATTTATTATAACATCAATTTATGTAGAAGGTGATGGATTTATTATTTTGTTATGTAAACAAAAAATAAAGAGGATGTGGAAGAATAGAATAACTTGAAAGAGGGTGGTGAAATTATTACCTCTTATTTGTGTGTTTTTTGAGTTGATAAAAATTTCTCCATAGGTTGGATTTCTGATCTAAACAATCTAGGATGATTTGAAGGATGTTTTGAGTATATTTGGGTACGGGTTGGCTGGGCCAAATGGCTTTGGAGGTGTGATTTTTTTGAGAAGGGGAAGTACCTTTTTATAAGAGGGTGAGGGGACCTTTAGGAGAACCTTGAAATATTATTTTATAATAAAATATTTTTCAGTTTATAGAGGTTAAAATGATTTATTTGAAGGATAAGATGGGTATGGGTCGAAAAACTCTCAACAAATAGGTTTTATATAGGTTTAGGTCACCATATTAGCCTTATCTTTTAGATTTAACTCTTTGTTAAATAGTTTTACATTTACCATGTCTCTTTGTATGTTTATATTATATGGTTAAAAAATTACTATAATAAGACAAGAGAACCCGAAGTGGTTCATTACTAATTTATATAACTTTATATAGATATTTTCTTGGAACCTTATATTTTTAGGAATATTGTATCAATTAATAATAATGTATTTTTTTAAAAACTCAATTATTTCATTTTTTACACTATTTAGTATTTTATTTTTTTGAAATCCATAAAAACATTATCACTTCGAATAGAATTTATTTAATAAACCACAACATTACATATTAACCTAAAAATTTATTACAATTTATCTGATGTTTCAATTTACATTTATTTGGATATTTATAATATCAATTATTTTGATATTTCATTAATAAGGTGATTACTGCATCATCATTGCTTCATAAATAAATTAAATTTTATAGTGACTAAAATTTATAAATAAAATACAATTATGTAGGAAATATTTTTAGATTTCTATTGAATACTTATAGTCAAATTTTTCTTCTGTGTAACCCTATATTAAAAATGGTTTAGATATTAAACATTGAATTTGTACCTTTTAACTCTTCATTAAATAAAATAATAATAAATGTCTTAATCTAATCTATGTGAACCAAAGAGGATAATATTTTATTCCAAATTTTCTTTTTGGTCTAATTACACTTATCCAATAGAGATAGGTTATTTGTTAAGGTAATTATAATACCATTTTCACCCTTAATTTCTATATTTACTTTTAACTGTGGTAAATAAAATTCAAAAGATACTAGTCACCAAAAATTATTTTCTTATTATTGATCCATATTTTACTTACTGATATTAACCATGCCTCTTGGATTTTTGAAATTCAACTCACCAAAGTGGTAAAATTATGTTTTATTCAAATTTTCCAATGCTCCTAGATGGTGGGTAAAAGACAGTAAACAGTTGAAAAAAAATATATCTAATAATATTATAAAATGACTCCAATGAATTACATTTAACATATATAGGTATTATGTATCTATTTTGACTTAAGATAAATTTAAATAAAATAAATAATTATTTTATTAAAAAAGTATGTTTTAATCAATAACCTAGTGTTTTTCACTATTCATAAAAAATGAATGTTTTCAGAAAAATACAAAAATTAACTCTAATCTAATTTTGATATTTTAACTTCAAAAATGAATTGTATTATAAATAATTAGAAACATATAAGTTGTATTAATTTATTTAAAATTAATTCCTGTTATTAAAACAAAAAAGCATGTTTTAAAAAGTAAAAACTATCAAATGATTGACATGTGTTTATGTCAAATTTAAACGTGAAATTACATATAATGACTTAAATTATATTAAATGATAAAAATATAACCTAATAATACTTCCAAACCATTATATTTTATAATTTAACACTATAAGTTATTTTGATTAATAAAGTTTTTTTCAATTAAAATTTAGTATTTTTCAGTATTCATCATAATATGAAAGTAATTGTTAAAGTACCAAAAATTAATCCAAATTAAATTTTTATTTCCTAATTATATATAATAATTTAATATCATTAAATTGAATATATAAAAGTGTCAAATTTTTCTTTTAAAAAGTGTTTCCATTAAAAGGTGGAAAATTAGCAGTTTTTGAAAATTACTTCTATTATTTGAAAAAATAATTTTGTTCTTATATTATGTCTAAGAAACACATAATATGGATTCTAAATTTATATGGAGTATAAAATTAAAAATTCAGTAAACACTATTCATAACCACATTTTTAATGGCTTGATTGGTTAGTTGTGGTCCACTTGAACTCGGTGTTGCATGTAGCGCAAGCTATTTAATTACTTTAATGAAAATAACATACAATGAAATCATGGGGTGTTACATGAATGATATGATTCATAAAAGCCATCAATATCATATGTGTATTCATTATACCGAACAACATCACTATGAACTCATACAACCCATTCCCAGTCCTAAAAGAAGTTTAAGATGAGTCTAATGATACAACCCTCAACTAGTGGCATCCTGAACTCAATTTTACCTTAGAGAAAATTTGTGATCCTCTCAACTAATTGATGATTTCATTGATGCAGGGAAGGTGATATTGATTCATTACCATCATCTTTCTCAATCTCCAATTGTACATAGACAAGCATAAAGTCCCATCAACTTTCTAGGTGAAAAGTAATAAAGAATCACAGGGTGATATACAAGGCCTTATAATTCAAATTTCATCCAAATCATCCAACTAAGAATTCAATTCCTGAATCTCCACAAAATACATTCTATAATGTGTGATAGAAACTCACCCTTCTCTAATACTAACTCTATCATGAATATGATATCTTACATGGGTGGTAATCCATAGAACTAGTCAAGAATGAAATCCTAAAAATGTAATATCAATACAGAAATCATATCACACTAAATTCTACAATTATATAGTTAAATACCTACCATATGAGCTATGATACAATATAATCTAAAATGAAATGGTCTTGCTTGACCATCTTGAAGACACCACTCAACCTTGTGAAAATAGATGTCTCTTTCTAAAGATATGAATGCAAATCTCCTTTTGTAACAGTCAATGTGAGGCTATTATATATCTAAATAATAATTAATCAAATCAAAACCTATCATTTCTATCATAATAATTTCTTAAATGAAGTCAAATCCAACAATTTCTACATATTACACCTTGTAACATTTTATATTATTTAACAACACTCCTAATGGGGTGACTATGGTCAAAAAAACCATCCAATATTTCAAAAAACATCCTAAACCAATTAAAAAATTAAAGATATAATAAAATTTGATTGTCCCATATAAAATAAAATTCAAGATAAAGTGGATGATACAATATTCATACCTCTAAAAAAAGAAGGTCATGAATCCAAACTTTCTGGAGTATACTAGATTGAATTTAGATGACTGTCCCTTATACCTTGGGATCCAGAATGACTTGCCTACCTGGTTCCCTCTACTTTGTAATAACGATCCTACACTGGCGTAAAACATCTTGTGCCACAACCTGAATGACCAATGGAACTCCAACTACCATTCTTCTTAGGGGTGGTTGATCCATTCCTAAACTCTGGATCATTCCCCGATCCCCTACTATAGTTCTGCATCTTTATTCCCCTAATAACCTCTATAGGTGAGATAATATTCATCAATAAAAACACTATAAATTAGGCTACAAACACCAAGTCTTGTTTTTATCAAAATTTCCACATTGATAGCACTATAACAGAACATAGTCCTAAGATATCTTCATACTTCCATGACTGCTCCACCAATAATTGACATGGTGATAAGTTTCAAAGTCGAACATCATTCCCTAAGAATAATAGATCCCATTTCTACCATATGAAACATCCTCAAGGATTCGAGGTTCCACTCTCATGTTTCCTTCCACAATGAGAGCCTAATTCATCACATTTTAAATAATACACAAGTTGAAAATATTCACATATGATCAGATGTCCAAGTGAAGACCATACTTTAAATGCATCACCCTTTAAATATAAATATCTGATAAATATGGAATAAATCAACGCAAGTTGGTGGAACATATATCATATTCCATCACTGATAATACCTCCTATATCATGTGCATGGAATCAAGATCCTTCTAATTCCGTAGTATCTTTGGATAGAAGTGTCTCAAAAACATCATATTGAAGTCCTTATAGGGTAACTCCTATTACATCCTAGCTTACTCTAGAAAGTCCAACCAATTCATATCTGGTCCATGAAGAATATATGTAGAATGATTTAGTATCCTATATTTGGGTGTCTCGAGGAGCATTAAGACCAATTCAACTAACATGATCTAGAAATCAGCCACCTAGCGGAGTCACTCAATATTGAATATTGGCGGATGTTGTAGCTTAATATCTCTCATCATCTTAAACATCGAAGGAATAGTGAGAATAGTTTCCATTTCCATGGATCACATGATCCTTAATAATATGTCTCAAATATGAACATTCATGTGATCCTAAGGAAATATAGGACTCTGCAGTACAGAAGCATTAAGATCATAATGGATTCAACTATCCTAATGCTAAATTCAGGGAATTAGATGTGGGGTTTTTTCTAAATGAAACATTCACTTATGATAACACAAGATAAAAAACATTAACCTCAATAGGTGATAAAAATAGAGGACCATCAACTCATGGTCTCTCTAATCATGTCCTAATAAGATATTTTTTAATGCGATGATTGTTTATTCATTTATTTTATATAAAATATCAAGGAACTAATTTCACTTTCCATGTATGAAAATATATCACATGTGATAAATATGTACCTTTTAGGAACAATTAATGTCATATTATATGCATATGTTCCTATCATGATTCATGCATACTCATCACATTACATACTAATGCAATAGTATAAATCTCAAGAAACAATAGCATCACACAACATGTGAATATCCAATGGTTAAATAATATCAACTGTAATAAGAGAACATCATGAAAAACAATAAGATCCCAATGTACTATTTTTTCCCACTCATGGGTTAGCTACTACCATGACAAGATCATTACCAATCTCTATCACATCCTAGTCTCATTTATACATTTCAAAAAAATTAAATAGACAAAAACATAAAACCATTTATTCATAAAACTTTTTAAAATAAACCACTATGGGACACTCTCACGTGTACAAATTAGTTTTGTTACAAATCTTCATGCACACCCCCGCATATGAAAAAGTATTTTGACTACAATAGGGGGTGTATAAAAAATATTGGATATTTTATACCCCCAGGTATAGAGTTACAACACAATGACAATAAAGAAAATTAAAATAAAATAAAATAGTGGAAATAATGCATCAGTCAACTATAATATAAATGATAAATTAAGTAAATAAATTAATGAAAAATCTGTTTTTGGGTACAAATTTAACTATATTACATAATCGAAGTCATATAGAAAAATGACCAAACTAACACAAATAAACTCAAAAGCATCTATTACGGAATCACAAATTAGTCCCATCTATGAGATAAAACCCATCCAAAAAAACAATCAACAAAAAGATTCATTTACATTGTCGAAATCAACATCAATGTATTCTACTCATGTACCAAATGACTACTTGAATATGGTGTGACTAAAACTCTATAGGTTAACCTACCTTATCTAAACAAAATTATCCAGATAGAAACTGCATGCAATAAATTTAGGAAAATGTGTTTAATTGACATATTAATAAAATATATTAATTTTCCAAAATCAACACCACTCCAAAATTGTTGACTCAAAATTTATACTTATGAATTTTTCCATTTCTTTTGTTTTTGAAATCACAAACACTTTCTTTTTCACTTTATTAATATCTTTTATTTTCAAATTTTTTTAAGAATTGTTTTCAATAAAATATTATATTTTACCATATTTATAATTAGTTATAAATTTTAAATTAATAAAAAATAAAAATAAATAATTAATATTATCATACTGAGTATAAGTAAGATAAATGTATGATTCCCCTTTATGATATCTAATGTACTACTTTCTGTCATGTCTTAGGTACAAAAAGGGTCCTAATTATTGAAATAATAACAAAATTAATATACATCATATTCCCACTAATAATGAATATTATAATGACATCTATAAGGATGTCCATAAAACTAAGTAATATTGAGATCTAAAAATGAAAAAAAAAATTAAGAATCAATTTTTACACCATATTTGTGTAAATTTATATAATGTCATAAAATCTGTTACAAAAGTGCTCTTGATGGGATAGGTTTCCAAGTCATTGCTACAAACTCATAGAAACATGACCCTTGGAAATATAATTTGAATGCTGGATAAATTCATATAAATACCCATTCATTTGAAGCGTTTGCTACTGATCAATTTCATTTGCAATTTACCCATTGTGTGGGAGCACTATATATTACACAGCGTCAACATCATATTTTTAGTCTTTGTAGTTGTCTTTAGTTTTTTAGTTCTAAGGAAACCCTGTTTGGGATTTCTCCATACATACTTTTAATTAGTAATCATTTTTCCAAATAGTGATTACAATCAAGGGCCTACAGAGATAGGATGACAGATCTGATCCATCAGATCAAGGGATGTCGAGGCTAGGTAGAAGGAGAATCTGATATTCATAGTATGGGATTTCCTTACTAAGGAAAGGCATACTTTATTATAAGTATAAAAAATGGATACCTTTATCCTAGGTTTGTGGAAACCTTACTATTATGTATAAATTATGATCATCCATATTAAAATATGTAAGTCAAGGATACATTTTATAGCTTTTACATTACTTATTACATTCACGTTTTATTTTCCACTATTTAAATTGAAATTTCTTTATCACAACATATTTAATATAATAAAAATTAATATGTTAATCTGATGTTATGTGAATCTGATCCAATTTATGTTTTTAATTTAATATAATGTGATAATTATTATTGTTATATGATATATCAAAATCATAAAAATTATTATACTTTGGTAAACATAATGAGGGAAAATTTGGAATCTGATCATTTAACTAGAAGAGGATTATTAAATTTGATTAGTTTAATTATTTTAATCTAATGTTTTTAAATTTCACCCCCCCCCCCCCCACCCTCTTGTAACGAATCAATCAATAACATATTATTTTGATCCTAATATCAATATTGCTAATATCAATATCCAACAAGAATATATCATTTCATGTCAAATAAAAATGCCAACAGAAAACATAAATTCATGTAATAATCACCTGAATAGGAAAATCTCTTGATATAAGAATTTTAGAAAAATCACTTCGATCTATATAATAACTGTAGCATAACTGAGTCAATCCCTATAATAATCATAGCATAACCTATCTACACCCTTTATATAAGAATTTTAGCATAACAAAGTCTAGCCCAATAATAATTACCGCATAAAATGGGCATGCCCTTTATATTATAATCTTTTCATAACCAAGTCAAGACCTATAAAGAGTATTTTATAAAGTGGCCACTATAACTGGGCCACACCCTTTATATAAAAATTTTAGCATAACCAAACCAGACTCTTTATAAAAAAATCATGAATCACATCATAATTCATAACGGTAATAGTAGAAAAACGTAATATCATAATCCATAATTAGAAGTCCATTAAATTAAAAAATTTCCTTTAATTACCCATTCATTCATAAAATAATATGTTTTTTGTTTACCATGATAGTGTACAAACCCATCTCATATCAAATTATCACCAAACATTTCAATAAACAAGTAAGATATTTTATAAACTGGTCATCTCACAAGAAATACCCTATGGTCTCATTTCATTCTCAATCATATTTAAATCCATTAGTGAGTTCATTATTTTTCAAGTTTAGATCCACCCTATGGGTATCCCTATCTATGTCTTAACACTAACAGATATGAAGAGATAAAAGTATTAATCCAGTGACCTAATTATCATAACACATTAATCTTTTATTTAATGCACACCTTGTGTTAGTGAAATCATATAATCTTTTACACACTTAAACTTATATAATTAAACCAGAAGGATTTCTTCTATAACACATACCATTATCTGGTGATCAAAGAAACACATTCAATAGGTAACACTAATAAGTAACATTGGAAATGATGATCAAAAGGAAAACCTAGATCACACAAATATCAATATCAAACCCAGATTCAAAAGTATTCAAGAGATCACAGTACTATAATGGTGGATAGAGGAAGAAAGGGGAAAACCAAAGAGAAGAAACATATCCATGATTAGACTCTTTATTGAGCAATCTATTAGAGAATAAATCACTCCAAAATAACTTGTATTAACTGTAGGTTTTGATAGATGTAAGGATACATGGGAGATAATATAAAATCATACGCACATCATGGTTTAAAAATTCTGGTCTCATGATATTCACAATTTGAAACTCTTTAATGGCTTGAATTCCTCAGTTTATTAAATTATCCAAAAAACCTCTCTCCTCAAGTAACAAAAAACAATATTGAACCATTATTTTTGTGAACCATCTTCATGGTTTGTAATTTTTAACGCTCTAAACTAGTTCATGGAATGTGTCAGATATTAGTTTTCTATTATGTAAAATGTTCATTATGTGATAGTGTCTACGATATAGCATTCATATGATAGTTTGTAGTAAAATCATGAACCTACTCTATATCCATTCCAATAATAAAAAAATTCTCATAATCTATTGAAACATTTATTCCCATACTCCATTAATTCTGTAAACATACATCCTAGAACTTTAAGTTATTTTACCCATCAAAATATATCCAAACCCCTATAAAATCTCTACTATATACATTTTAGGAAGAGAAGAAAACGCTACTAAAATAAGTGAAGTCAAATATCAATATGAATGTACCTAAAATGATGGTATCATACACTTTACATTATGAAAACATGTGATTAGTCAGGTTAATTATCTTATATGATGTAATGTTATACCTTTGAATCAAATATTATGTTATCTTATAATGTTTATTCCCTTAAATGAATTTTTAGATCCAAAATTTATTTATGAATTCCCTAGGTTATCTTATGCAGAATTAAGAGAAATTTTGGTTTTTAAGAGATCACTATGGAAAATAAAATAAGGTAATCATGTTTTATTTATTAAGAACCCATTGTTGAAAATAATAAGCTATTATGATTCTTCTGTTGTAATTTTTGGATATATATGTAAGAATTCATGTAATATTATTTATAAAATTATAGGGTAATCAAAGGATTAAAATTATTATGATGGGCCTTTTCTCAGCACGTAATGTGGGAATCCAATGACGAATCCTATAAACCATTAGAAGTGATTTCAGTGAAGGTACATCACTATAGGAATTTTTAGAGGGTTTTTCGTTTAATTATATTATTTATTTTTTAACCTAGTGTGTTTTTGAAGGATATTCCCTCCGAGCTGGTTTGCTGATGTCCTCTTAACCTTTTGTGAGAGTTTGGTCGTGGTTACTGTGTGATAGTAATTCCTCGTGATTTTTTAAGTGATTATGATTTTTTAAAAAAAATTGGATATTTAATTATAAATTCCAATAATTACATATAATTTTAATGATACTTAAACATCTGAATAGAATCGTATATGGGGATCAATGGGATATAATGAGGAAAAACAAATCTCAGAGTGGGGTTTACTACATGTTCATGGAAGGAAGTCACACTAATACAATTACATATGTATGTGTATACATGGATGTGTGTGTGTGTGTGTCATAATGCATGTTATGGGGTATAGATGGGATCTGAAAAATGACCTATGATAGAAAAATGGGTGGCATTAAATGTCTCATCCTGTCACCCAAGGCTCGTGTCGTGACTACCCCAAGCCCTACTCCCGAAGGCTAGGTGATAGAGACTAATGCCAAGGGATCAAAATTCATGTGGGAGGAATTTTATTGAATGCTTGAATGCACACACATGCTCAACCACGTCCAAACACACTAAAAGGGAAAAAGTATACTATAGAAAGAGTGAGTACCAAAATAAAACTGAAAGCAAGAATGTCTAAATAAAAACCTAACAAAAATTGAAACAAAAAAGTACAAAAAGAGGATATGATGACCATCCGCGAAAACCACACCAGATTGTAAGAGTAATGAAGCTACTGGGAGATAAAGTTCTATCTCCTATTTTTCTGGTCCTTCTGGGCCCCCAAGTCCTTGGACACCAAGTCCACCATCGTATAATCCGTCATTTCCGTCACCCTAAGAACCTCTATCAAAGCATCGATCGTCTTCACCATTAACAACACATGCGGGTGAAGCCCATATAGGGGTGAGTATTAAAATACACTGTAGGGGAGCCCGAATCACAATGTAAAAGAAAGAAAGAAAGAATTAATAAAGAAAATCATGAATCATAAGCACGAACCACAAGAAAGTTGACAACATGTATATTATATAGTAGTGATTATAGCATCATCAGTCGTATCATTGAACTCCTCATCTGCTGGAGAACAATCCTCTATTGAGAACAGTGGTCATGCCGAGTAACTCAAAGTCACTTCCCACTAACCATGGACCTTTGTGGTTCTCCTCCTTAATGAGTACCATGGGTATGCTATGTCACATAGAATCACTACCCACCGTGGACCTTCTGGGTCACACAAAGCTACTTCCCACCTTTTCAAAACCCAGAAACTCCATTTTTCTGTAGAGTGGGTTGATCGGGTCCCACACAACATGTCCACACCATGGGCCTACCGGGTTAGACAGAGTCACTTCCCACTATGTCGGTGTTGAGCAGTCAGCGGGTCTCATCCAACCGCATGGTTCCTTTTGTAGCTTGATTGGGAGAACTGCTACTCAAGACATCCTCCACAACTCAAATTCAATGAATTTCACTACAAATCATTCCAAAAGATCTGCATCTTCAAGAAGGTCCCAACGACATAAATGTTTCATCAATCGGACTTGTGGTTTGCATGATACTTGTGTTTTAGTATCTAGGTGTTCAGTTGCGACGGGGCACAGTTCATCCTGGTTAGTCCGACCCAGTCATACAAACCCAACCAACCAGTCACAAGGGTCCCACATACCCTGGTTCATTTATATAAACCGGACTTGACCTAGTTCAGGTCGGTGTTGGTGTAGTTTTTCCTGGCCAGTAGACTAGCGCCAACAGGCCTTGTTGGAATCGGACTGATTTGGCTAGGGGTCCAGCCCGCTTGGTTGCCCAGTGACCATATTTTGTCTAGCCCTTCCCAAAGGGCATGGGTCCGGCCCACAGGGTGTGGGTTTGAACAACAGGCGCTCTTCTGACCCGCTGGGGGATCAGCCTCGCCAGCCCTTCCCTTTCCTGCAGGGGCGGACCGGTGGTCTATCACCCGACCAGTATGAGGAAACTTGATGCATCAGGCCCTCTCTATCCCAAGGGATTTCATGGGGTGTCCAAATCTATCCGCAGTCGATGAACCGTTTCTTGTCCAGCCAACTATGTTTCCTAAACGCAGTCCACCTTTCTTCACGCGGTGACCACCTAGCACAACGTCACCTTACCATTGTGGTCAATTTTCCACGACTTACTGCCACCACAACATGCTGAAAGGGATGCCTCCTCCATCGCCTGTGGCCACTGGAGCGGTCCGCCGCATGCAAGTTTTTCAGCGGACCACCAAACGCACTTTGTTGGTCCATTTTTTGCACAGTCTGTGGAGGGTCCGGTACATTGTTCATGTCGGGTTGAACCCTCCACATTAGAGGATTTAAATATGGTGAAGGCTCAAGGATGTTTGTTCAATCATATAAACTGATAAACATAATCCAAGATAATAAATACACAAGAAAAATCACCCTCCCGCAAAAATCCATGAACTATGGATCAACCTATTCATTGGATGATACGTGTTCGTCATTTCTATAAAGAGGTGAATGGGTAAGAACATTAAAATAAAACTCATAACGCTTCTTGTTTCACATTCGATGTCACAACATTCATCATTGAGAATTCAAGGCATCGATGTTGCATCCCAGCTCCAATATTTGAGAGGTGTTGAAGTTTTTGGCATTCATTCCTTGTTAGAGAGAAAGAACTATTGGAGGTGTGTAAGAGGATTCCCCACTAATTAATCCAACGTGGTCTCCAATGCCAAACAAATAAAAGGAAACATGTTATAGAATTTCTATTTCGATGTGACATCACTTCGTTATGCTATTTCATTTATTGAACATCGTCACTGTTGGGGTTAATTTTTTACATCATTACATTGCATGATATAGGCCATTAACAAGTCTCATTAATATTCCCTATTTCTGCATCATCTCTCCATCGCATTGTCCCCATCCTCCACTCAATGGATGAGAAATAATATAAAATAAAATTTTAAAATATTTTATTATTTTTCTCAAAAAGATTGAAAAATAACTTTTCTTCTCGTCCCCTGCCAGCTGAGGTTAAGTTATTTCATGGTGAATCATGGCACTTCGATCTCAACTATTATCACATATTTTTAATTTGAGAACCAGTTCAAATTATATAAAATCATGCTCGCCCATTTTATAAATGTACCTTAAAAAGAGTTCAAAATTCCTCTCTCGGCTAATCGGTTCTCGTAATAATGTGTTTTCAAATTTACCAGTCTCAAAATAATTCAATATAAATAAATAAAATACACTAAATTTCCAATACATTACATTCTCCCCACCTTAGGGATTTATATCCTTGAATGCCAAAAAAACTAACAAACATCTGGGGCAGTGAGCACGAATCTGAGCCTCACGCTCTCAAGTTATCTCCTGGAGATTCATGTGAATCCACCAAACTTGTACTAGAGGAATAAATCATCCTCATAGGACCCACTCCTATTGGTCCTCTATATCCACTAGGTATGCTATAAACGTCACCCCATCATTAGTTTCCATCTCGCCCCAGTTGATGACGTGTGATGGGTCATGTACATACCTCCTCATCTATGACACGTGGAAGTCAGTTTGCACCTAGTTCGTCTATGGGGGAAGAGATAGGCAGTACACCACCACTCCAACTCTGCGCAGGATATAAAAATGTCCAATGAACTTCATAGATAGCTTTCCACCCCTGCCAAATCATCATAGTCCTCTTCGATGTGAGACCCAAAGGAACATATGGTCTCCCTCCTCAAACTCCAAGGGTCATTGCCTCCTATCGGCATAGGACTTCTCTCTGCTCTGTGCAATCGTCATCTGCTCTTGGATGATCTTCACCTTCTTGGTAGTAGCCTGTACCAACTCTGTACCCATGAGGGCCGACTCCCCAGGGTCTATCCAGCAAATGGGTGATCTACAAGTCTGTCCATTTATGTCCTCAAATGGTGTCATGCGAATTGTGGAGTAATATATATTTTTGTTTGAGAACTCCACCAAGGTGAGGTGGTCCCCCAAAATATGACCATTGTCATGTTCACAAGCATTAAGCATGTCCTCAAGGTTCTGTATGGTCAACTCTTTCTTTCCATCTGTCTTGGGATGAAAAGATGTGTTCAAGTGAAAATGCTCCCTAAACACCTCTTGTAATCCCTACCACAATAAGGATGTCAAGAAGAAATCAATATCTGAGATGATCGTTGAATAGACCCCATGAAGGCATACTATCTCCTGGATGTAGACGCATCACAATCCCTCTACAGGTGATTTTTCCTAGATGGGTATGATGTGAGCTGACTTGGAGAGTCGGTCAACGATCGCCCAAATATAATCGGGGCCTTTGGACGTTCCAGGTAACCCCATCCTGTAGTCTATCGAGATACCATCTCATTTCCACTCTAGTTCCTTGAGTGGTTGTTCCATGCCTTCTAGAACCTGATTCTCAACCTTCACATGCTAACAAGTGAGGTATCGTGAAACAAACTCGGCCACCATATTCTTCATCCCTGGACACTAGTACTAATGTCGGAGGTCCTAGTACATCTTCGCAACACTAGATGTACCTCCAAAGGAAATGTATCAAACTCCCTCAACACCTCCTCCCTCAACATCACTGTCACTATGGTGCATCCTCTAAAAAGTATGGTGTGCTGCCCACCTATCAAAAATCCCTCAAGAGCCCATCCTGAGGATCACTAATCACATTGGGCCTCACATTCTACATCCACCATTTATGAATCCCTAACTCGCTATAAGAGTGGGGGATTAACAGTCATCAACCGATGGTATTCTCTTCTATCATCATCCATAATTGAAATCTACATCACAGATGATGGATTTGTCACCTCAATCAGTAGTACAAATCGGTCATCCTACTAAGCTTGTATGCCACCACATTCCCTTCTTATGAGTATATACTATCTCAATGTCATATTTCTAGAGGAACTCTATACATACCCACTCTCTCATGTTTAGGCGCATCTGGGAGAAGATATAACTGAGAGTATTTTGGTCGGAGTAAACCCTAAACTACTCAACCATCAAGTAGTTCCTCCACATATTCAGGGAAAAAACCACTGCTTCAAACTCCAGGTCATGGGTCACAATTTTCTTCCCATTCCATCTCAACTATCGCGAGCTATTTCCTACCACCACTCTCTCCTACATAATGAAAAAATATATTTTGGTCTCTGATTTGTTATAGTAATCTACAAACCCAACATCCTCCACTGATAGTCTCAATATGGAGGCACTAGTCAGTCCCCACCTCAGCTCCTAAACACTCTAATGGAATTATTCCATCCAGAAGAAGGGTTGTACCTTTCGTTTCAAGGATTATAATGGTAATGATACTGTAAAAAATTTGGGTATTACCATCTTATAGTAGAAACCCAACCCCAATAATCTATACACCTCAGTCATGCTCTTGGGTGGCTCTGAAGAAACCACTGCATCTACCATCGATGGATCTACCGTAACTCCAGCTTCTGAGATGATGTGTACCATAAAGTTGACATCTCAGATCCATAACTATCAATTCGAGGGTTAAAAATAAATCTGGTGATCTCAAAGTGTATTCAAGACAATATGATAGTGTGTAGCGTGCTCCTCCTATGATGCTGAGTACACCAATATTTCATCAATGAAGACCGTGATGAACCAGTCAAGGTAAGGCTAAAAGATCCGGTTCATGAGGCCCATGAACAATGATGTGGGGTTAGTCAGGCAGAAAGGCATCACTAGGAACTCATATTGGTTGTAATGATACCTGAAGGGTATCATCAGTACATCATCATCCTACACCCAAAGATGGTGATAGCTTGATTTGAGGACAATATTTGAGAACCACTTCCCTCCCTTCATCTAGTCGAAGATGTCATTAATTCTCAGTAATCGGTACTTTTTCTTCACAGTCACTTGGTTCAGGCGCCGAAAGTCCATGAAAAACCTAGAACACTCATCCTCCTTCTTGAAAAATAGAATTGAAGCTGCCCATGGTGAAACTTTAGGCCTTACGAACACCTTATCTTGCAAGTCATATAGTTGTACCCTCTGCTCGCAAAGCTCCATGGGAGCCATCTGATATTCCGGTGTGGATAACTGTGTTGTCTCAGAGTACAAGTGGATGCAAAAGTCTACGTATCTTCAAGGATTTTGTCCTGAAACGTCCTTTGTAAAAACATACTCAAACTCTTCCACCACTATAGGGAGGCTTGGAATCCTTTCATCCACTACACCGAGGGTGAGGCTAGCCAACCAGTGATTGATCAATTGCACCCTCCTTTGAGATAGTTTGTCTCGTACTACAAGGGTTTCCTTCTCACTTCTAAAGGAATTCATGGTCACATATCTACAAACACACAACACTATAAGCCTATAATATTAGATTTTAGCATCGACTGTGAATATCCAGTAAATACCCAAGATGACATCGTATAGCCTTGAATCCGCTACGTAGAGATCTCATCCAAAGCACTCACCTCCTAGTGTAAGATCACACTATTTGCATCATTTTGTAATCATCGAATCACCTCCCATATAAGTCTCTAGTAATAAGGACCGAGCTAACGACTGTACCAGAATCATTGAGCATTGAATGAGTGTAGTGGAAAGAAAGAGTTAATAACACTTGTCTCTATAAAAATTGTATCTATGGTGGAAAAGGCCTAGATCATACCTCCGATCATCTCTGGAGCACTGTGGTTATAATCCTCTACTGCCTGGATCTAAGCTCGCCCCTCCCAGCCTGCACCCTAAGGTTAGGTTGGACCACCTAGGGGTGGTGGTGGTAACACCTCAAACATTCACCCACCGCCTACCTCTCAACCAGCTCCCCTACAACATCTTCCACCCTACGGACCTCCTTGCTCAAACTTCTGCTCCTACCTTGGCACCCCTCGATCATCTGGTGGTCATCCGTATGGTGGTCCAGCCATTCACATTCCATGTTTCCCTACCCTTGCATGGAAAGAATTTCATGTCTCCTTTCCGACTCACCCTGGATTGGGAGCCCTTCACTACCATTCCCTATTCATGGGGTCAGCTTCTGGAAGTCCTGGCCTGCTTGGTCCCACATGTCTGATGTATGCTACCTACTAAAGAGTACCCCACATGGGGTTTTCTAGAGGATCTAGCTTTTGGTGCCTGATCTTCCAAGAATCACTCCACAATAAGGGCTTGCATTAGCACCTCGGCCTTGGTAGGGATGCTGAAAGACAACACTGATGCCTTGATCTCCCACCTTATCTCGTACTCAAAGGCTCGAGCCATGAAGAATGGGTCGTGAAACATGTTTGTGGAGTAGTGATATAGTTAATTGACCCTCATTTAGTACTCTATTATCATCATGATTCCTTAATGAAGGGGAAACAACTCTTGAATGCACATAGAGTACAAGGACATGGGAAAAACTCCTCCCAAAAAATCGTCTCAAAGTCTATATAGGTGAGGGTCACCTCATCGTGTGTCTGGGTGAAAAAAATCCACCATATCCTTGACAATCCCTATAGAAGGTTCGCATCAATGATCTTCATCTTGTCAGGTGGTGTCCTCACTACGAAGAAGAGCCACCTCATAGACTCTAGCCAGTACTCATTGACTTGAGGATCCGTCTCTCCCATGAAACTAGGAGGTCTCTATCTCTAAAACTCATGTAGGGCACTGAGCCTACAAACGTCCTCTTCCAGAACTACCAGTAGTAGATCCTGACCATCGGGTGGTGGTATCTCTGGTGCACCACCCGGTGGTGCCATCTCTAGAACAGGTCCAGGAAAGGACACATCATCGCTAGGCAGGCTGTCCTCATGACCTCATTTCAGGATCCTGACTGATCGTCCATGTGGAGGCATCTTGAAATAGATCAAGATGTACCATGGTATGAAGGTTATAAATGGAGAGCTGAATTTTAAAAAAAATATCATAAAGAAAAACTTCTGAAACAATTGTTTTCTTGTATTGAGTCAAAAAGTATAATTCAAGGTCATGGTGTATGGATACATCTTCCGCCACTCCAACATTGGACTCCTTGAATCTGAATGTCTGACTCACTATGTAACGACATGAAATTTTGATTAAATTTTGTTTCCTAACTTTGTGTTTTATTTTCTTTTATACCCAAAAGAAGTATTTCGATTAATAAAATGAGTATAATTAAAATAATACCATTGGGTTTTGACTGTTATATGATCGTTGGTCAATATGACAGTTGGAAGCTAAATGTTGTGATTATTGTCTATAAATACAAGCGATCTTGATTAATGAATATAGAAAAAAGATTCGATGGCCCCATCCAGTAGTCTCAGACCGATCGAAGCCCATCTGATGGAATTCGGAAAGGAGGTAGCACCATTGGGCATTATTCTAGACCAAACCCAAGCCAAACATCATCGTGTGAAGCTAGAACAGAATATCCCTCGCGAGAAGTTCAAGATGATAAAAATCACTACTCAGACAATGTTGGTTGATCCACCCTAAGATTCTATCACCCTAGAACACCTTAATCTTAGTTCCTATGCTGATGTTATAAGGTTTTATGTAATGAGACCTTAACTACCTTGTGTAATCCATTGTTTTAAATAAAAATTTTGATTTCTTCTTATGATGAAGTTTGTGAATTTTCAAATGTCCAGATAAATATATTATGCATATTATTGATGAAATTTAGAAAAATGTTATTTTATAATATTTATGTAAACCTTAAATAATTAAAAATGTGTAATGATTTTAAAAAAATGGCCTTCTGTAGTTATGTTCAGTATGAAATTTACAGTCTAATATGACCAACTTAATTTTTGATGAATAATAAATTATTAATATTAATTTTATGCTTATGATTAGTAATGTGATCAAATGGATTAAGTATCCTCACTTAAGAAAGTATTAATATAATTTATCTACCTTGACTAAGCAATGTGATTCAATAAAATAGGTAAATAACTATTTCAGAAATTATTGTTTAAGTATTAGTTTTTTCGGGAGAATAGTGTTTTTATTTAAAATTTAAATTAAAAATATTTATAAATTTATTTTCATAAAATGGAGGTCATTTTTCAAATCAAAGAATCGATATTTTGTTAAGGTGAATTTTTTGGGATTTTTCGAAAACAGTTGAATTTTCAGTGAATAGTGTTTCTATTTAAAAATTAAATTAAAAAAATTTAGAAAATTATTTTCATAAAATGGAGTTCATTTTCAAAATCAGAGCACCGATATTTGGTTAAGGTTAAATTTTGTGATTTTTCTAAGAATGTTGAATTTTTGGTGAATAATGAAAATACAATTTTGAGTTTCTGGTGTTTAATGACATCATTAAGGATGTAATAATTATGTAAAAATTCTAGTCGACTTATGAATAGTAAAATAAGGTATGAGGTGTCCCAAGTGGCCAATAACATAGGCAAATACCATGGGAAATCCCATGGGTTTTCCAATACCACCGATGAGGTTTCACTTGGAAGTTAATTCTTTATCCCCTCACTTATCCTATAAATACCAAGAATTTCCATCAATCATTTCATTTCCAAATCATCCCAAACGATATTTTGGTCTCTTGACCTCCCAAGGAGTCCTCCCAAGGTTCCCTCAAGCCTCCCAAGGTCCCTAACTTCATGATTTCGAATTTACTCTTCAAGGTAGGAGATCCTTTCACCCACCTCTTTTAAGCCATGACTTCCATTAAGTTGTGTCTTCTAGTTTCCATATATTGTTGTAGAGGTTATTTTCTTAAATGTTCTCATTATTGTTGATTTTATGTCTAATTGTTTAGATACCCTATCCTCTATCATCAATTTGTTTTTTGAATTTTTATGTGACGTTGTTAGGCTGCCGAATTTTTCGTAAAAGGAATCACATCTTCTCTTTCCTTTCATGTTTCCTTTTCATGTGGTATGTCATTAAAATTTCCATACTGTGTTCCTATCTCCAAGTAATTATGTATTTATACTATTTTATAAGTTATTTATGAGTGGGTTTCTCTTTTACCCTCTCTTTTCATTGTTTTCTAAAACCTTGTTATACAGCCGTTATGCTGCGGAAATTTTGCTTCAAAATTTCTATCTCTTTTTCTACAAAAATTCTCTGGATTTATTTATGTGAATACCCAGACCTATTTGGTTTATTTGGGTGTTCAGAAATATATAAATATTATCTATTTTATTTTTTAATAGACATACATATAACTATCACTCCCTTTCCATGGGTTATAAATGACATAGTGATCTCATTTTTAATCTCTTTTTAAATGTCATGATTTTGAAAAGAAACGCATTTAAGTGAATTTATTTGGGTTATTTATGAAATTATTGATTATGATGTATGTATCTCACATGAAATTAAAGACATATTAAGGGTGCGCCTTGATAGCTCTCCAATGCATTGGGTAAGATTTAATGTCTATAGATGATAAGTTTCACGATACCATGGTGAATAACCTTGATAATTTTTATAACACATTGGGGATAGACCATGGTGATATGATCATGAATGCCTAAATGAAATGTTGTAGCCACATATTCAAGTTATTTTCCATGTTATTTTCTTTATATTATTCCTATTCTTCCATTGCTCATGTCATTATGTTTTTATTCAAGTCCTTATTGATACCACGAGTACATTGACTCCCTTTTTTACCCTTACCGGGCCTTCTATTCACCCTTTCCTTTGATGTCTATCTCCAGGATAGGAGATGCAGTAAATGAAAATATAAAGATACATTGATAAATCTTTACAAGTGGTTTATAAGAATTTTTTATGTTTTTTTAATGTATTATCATCCTGATTTTGAAAACGTGCTACTTTAAAGATCCTCTGTTTGTAAAAAGTATTGAAATGTTATGAAATAAAAAGGTTGGATTCCATAATTGGTATCAAAGCATAGTTTGGTTATTTATGGAAATTATGATATGAAAACATTAGTAAGAACCCAATATAAAAGATTAAATATAGGAAATCTTCCTGGTATTTTGGTGAGTATTGAGTGAGTGGTTTATCATGAAAATACATCTCTGTCTAGATACGAGTAGGTAGAGGTGGCTCTAGAATAGATGTACATTGGGGTAAAACCTGAAAACACCACTTTCAGCTAGACTCTAACGGGAACTGGTACATGACAACGGGTCTTGCTGCACTCTTTGTTACAACACCCTTGGGGGATATGTTTGGTTAATAGCAAGATTTTTATGAATCATTATGAAGCAAATATAGAAAAAATGTAACTATATAAGCATGAAGTTTTATGACATAAAATCATTTTTACTTAAAATATTCGTAAATGAAAAAAGTTTCTCATGAAGGATTTATTCTTTTAGAGAATGTCCCCATCTTCTAATAATACATTGACATATATCCTAAAGAGTTACCAAGACCTCGCCTAGAAAGAGAGGTAGAGTTCTCCATTGAACTCGTACCTGGATCTCATTCGATGTCAAAGACCCCCTATAGGATGGAAAATGTGGAGCTAGAGGAATTAAGGAAACAAATCCATGATCTTTTGGAGAAAGGGTTTATCCAACCATGTGTTTCTCCTTGGGGATAACCAGTTCTCTTTATGAAGAAGAAGCATGGATCTATGCAGCTATGCATTGATTATAGAGAACTGAATGGGATCATAGTGAAGAACAAATACTCTCTACCAAGAATTGATGACTTATTTGAACAACTTTGGGGGGCTCAATTCTTCTCTAATATTGATCTTTGTTCTGGTTATCATCAATTGAGGGTGAATAATGATGATATTCTAAAAACTTCCTTCCAATCAATATATGGGAGTTATGATTTTTTGGTTATTCCCTTCGGACTGACTAATGCACCTGTTATTTTATGGATCAAGAATAAGTTGATTTTGGAAACTTTTGTTTTATCAAATGGATATACATTGTATAGGAAAATGATTTGGGGATTAAATGATAAAGGTTATTTTGGATGATGTTTTCTCTTTTAGATTACTATAAGCCTATGAAAATAAAATACTACCGGATTCAAATTGAGGAGGAATGGACGAATTTTTTTTGTAAGAATTTATGTTCTTACTGCGGATATATGGTGATTTGGGTTATTTTAGGAAAATTATGAACCAAGCTTAGAGAATATGTGAATAGGTTAATTTCACTTTAGTATGAGACTTTAATAGTAGCCTATGTTATTTGGAGACAAATGCTAAGATTTTTTAGGGAATACTATGTGATTAAATCCTTCTAAGTTTTGGGATCCAATTTTTTTTTGGATTATTCTGAAAATTTTTAAGGATGATTGTGAGTTTAATGGTCTTTCTGGAACTTTGGGTACTTTTGTTAAATTTTGGAGATTAATAGTCATATTTCTTTTTATAAAGGATTATCCTATTTAGAGATTATATGATCTTGTAGTAACATTTTTAGTTTTTGTTAATGACTACAGTCAAGGGAAAAATATAGTTATTCTTTTGTGAATTACGTGATTCTCTAGAAGATGATTCTTGTTCTTTTGATGAGACCAAGTCTTTTTGAATGCTCATTATTTGGATAAAATATTAGTCTAGGTAGAAACTTATTAAAGGATTAAAAACTACATGAAGGTAAGTATATTTCATTATGATTCTATTCTATGTAGTAAATGAATTCTTCAAAATTATGAAAAGGAACTTAAAATAAAATTTTTTTTGGTTTATGTTTCCGACTATGTAATCAAATACCTTTTAACACATCTTATGTTTGTGATCTTCTTGGGGTTAATTTTCTCATAATAATGTTTTATATCAATCTCCATCAGAACACGACCTTTGTTTTCTCATCCATATCCATGTTTTCCTACAAGGAATCCCAGTATGGGCTATCTCGGGTGACCATTGAACATCCCTTTATTTCTTTTAAAGTAATTGTTTTACTGACTCTTTTTCCGATGCGGGACTTACAATGAAATTTTCAAGCCCAATTTTAAAATTTTGAGGATGAAATTTCATAACGGGGGAAGATTGTAACGGCCTAAAATTTTGAATAAATTTTGTTTCCTAACATTGTGTGTTATTTTATTTTATATCGAACAAAACAATTTTGTTTATTAAAACGATTATAATTAAAATAAGACCGTTGGTTTTCAACTGTTATATGATCTTTGGTAAATATGACCATTTGAAACTAAATGTACCGATTATTGTCTATAAATACAAGTTATCTTGATTAATTAATATAGAAAGATGATTCGATGGCCCTATCCAGTAGTCTCGGGCTGATCGAACCCATCTAATGGAACTCAGGAAGGAGGTAGCACCATTGGGCTTTTCTCTGGACCAAACCCAAGTCAAACTTTATCATGTGAAGCTAGAATGGAATCACCTTCACGAGATGTTCATGCTGATAGAAATCACTACTCAGGAAATGTTGGTTGAGCTGCCCTAAGATTCTATCACCCTAGCACACCTTACTCTTAGGCCATATGATGGTGTTATAAGGGGTTATGTAACGAGACCGTAACTACCTTGTGTAATCCTTTGATTTAAATAAAAATTGTGATTTCTTCTTATGATGAAGTTTTTGAATTTTCAAATGTCTGGATAAATATAGTATGCATATTATTGATGAATTCTATAAAAATGATATTTTAAAATATTTATGTAAACATTAAATAATTAAAACTATGTAATGATTTTCAAAAAATATTCTTCTATAGTTATGTTCAGTAAGAAACATAGAGTCTAATAAGACCAACGTAATTTTTGATTAATAGTAAATTATGAATAGTTATTTTATGCTTATGATTAGTAATGTGATCAACTAGATTACATAACCTCACTTAAGAAAGTATTAACATAATTTAGCTACCTTGATTAAGTAATGTGATTCAAAAAAATAGGTAAATAATTATTTCAAAAATTATTGGTTAAGTATTAGTTTTTTCAGGTGAATAGTGTTTTTTATTTAGAGAACAATATAAAAATCTTTTGGAAAATATTTTCATAAAATGGAGCTCATTTTCTAAATCAGAGCGCCGATATTTGGTTAAGGTGATTTTCGGAGATTTTTCTGAAATAGGTAAATTATTATAGAATAGTTTTCTTATTTAAAAATTAAACTAAAAATATTTAGAAAATTATTTTCATAAATTGGACTTCATTTTTGAAATCATATCATCAATATTTGGTTAGGGTGAAATTTTGGGTTTTTTCTGAGAAAGTTCAATTTTTAGTGAATAGTGAAAATACAGTTTTGAGTTTCAGGTGTTTCATGGCATCCTTAAGGATGTAATAATTATGCAATAATTCTGGTTTACTTATGAAAAGTATGATAAGGTATGAGGTGTCCCAAGTGGCCAATACCATAGGCAAATACCATAGGGAAAGCCCATGGTTTTGCCAATATGGCGAGGTGTCCCTTGAAAATTAATGCTTTGTCCCCACACTTCTCCTGTAAATACCAATCGTTTCCCTCATTCATATCATTTCCAAACCATCCCCAATGGAGTTCTGGTTTGTTTACTTCCAAGGAGTCCTCCCAAGGTGCCAACCTTCAAGCTTTTGTAGTTACTTTTCAAGGTAAGGGATCCTTTCACCCTCCTCTTTTAAGCCATGACTTCCTTTATGTTGTGTCTTCTAGTTTCCATATATTTTTGTTGAAGTTATGTTCTCATATGTTCTCATTACTGTCCATTTAATGTCTAATTGTTTAGAGACACTTTCCACTCTCATCAATTTGTTTTATGAATTTTTATGTGACGCCGTTAGGCTGCCGAATTTTTTGTAAAAGGAATCACATCTTCTCTTTCCTTTCATGTTTTTTTTCATGTGGTATGACATTAAAATTTCCATACCATGTTCTTATCTCCGAGTAATTATGTATTTATACTATGTTATAAGTTATTTATGAGTGGGTTACTCTTGAAACCTCTCTTCTCAATGTTTTCTATAACCTTGTTATATAGTCGTTATGCTGCGGGAATTTTGCCTCAAAATTTCTATCTCTTTTTCTCTAGAAATTCTCTGGTTTTTTTATGTGAATACCCAGACCTATTTAGTTTCATTGGGTGTTCATAAAAATATAAAGATGATCATTTTAATTATATAATTTACATACACATAACCCTCACTCCATTTCTATGGGTTATAAATTAAATAATGATCTCATTTTTAAATTGTTTTTAAACGTCATGATTGTGACATGAAACCAATTTCATTGAATCTATTTGGGATATTTATGAAATGATTGATTATTATCTATGTGGCTCACATAAAATTAAAGACATATTAAGGGTGCTCCCTGATATCACCCCATTTCATTGGGTAAAGATTTAATCTCTAGAGATGATAAGTTTTACAAAACCTTGGGGAATAACCTTGGTAATTTCTATGACACCTGGAGGATGGACCTTGGTGATATGTTCATTAATGTATAAATGAAATGTTGTAGCCACATATTAATGTTATGTTCCATGTTATTTTCTTTATGATATGTCTATTCTTCCATTGATCATGTCTTTATGTTTTTATTCAAGTTCTTATTGATACCACAGGTACATTGATTCCATTGTTTACCCTTACTGGGCCTTCAGCTCACCCGTTCCTTTGATGTCTATATCCAGGATAGGAGATGCAGTAAATGTACATAGGATTAACATTTGATGAAGCCTTAAAAGTGGTTTAGAAGAATTTTTTATGATTTGTACATTTATTATTTTCTCCATTTCCAAGACACTGGACTTTAAAAATCCTCTGTTTCTAAAAATTAATGAAATGTTATGTAATTAAAATGCGGGATTCCATACGCAACACTTTAGACTATTTCCCAGTGAAAAAACATAGAGTCCCAGTATTTGAGGGGGAACTGACCACCCTCTGATACCACTCTGTCATGACCCATCCCATGGGGCCCATGTAGTTACTACCTTAATGCCGCCTCCCCAAGACCAGGGTCTTGTAACCATCGTCGACGGCATCAACCAATAAGTGGGAGGCATTATCTAGAGTACATATATTCACACACACACCCAACCACGTCCCAACACACTAATAGGGGAAAAACCTATAATAAAATAACAATGAGTACCAAAATACAACGGAAATCATGTGGTCCAGGATACAAAGCAACAAAATAACTAAAACAAAAAAGTAAAAACAGGAGCTCTGATAGCCATTTGTAGAAAACCACACCTGATCGTAATATTAGTGAAGAAACTAGGATCCAAAGTACTATGTACTGACTTCCTGGTCCTACTTGGACCCACCAAGTCCTAGGCCACAATGTCCACCGTTGTAGTGTCTGTCTGTCCCGTCCCCCTGAGCACCTTTGTCGAAGAGTCAATCGTCTGCACTAGGCACAACATGTGTGGGTGAATCCCATGCAGGGGTGAGTATAAAAATACATAGTAGGGGACCACAAAAAACAATATAATTACCACAAATCAATCGTCAAAGAAAATAATGAAGCATAAGTACGAATCATAAGACAGCTCACACCAGGTATATTCTAGGGTAGTGACAGTAACATCATCAGTCATATCATCGAACACCACAACTGTTATAGAACTCCTCCTCAATCGAGTACAATGGGAATTTCGGGTCACACATATCTCTTTCCCACTTACCATGGACTATTTTGGTTCTAATACCTGTTTAGTACCATGCTTATGTTGGGTCACACAGAGTTTCTCTCCACTATGGGCCTACCGGATCCCACAGAGCCGCTTCCCACCTTGGCCAAACGGAGGTACTCCTCATGTCAAGTATTGTGGGTATATCAAGTCACATTGATCCACTCCCCACTATGGTCCTATCGGGTCACACAATGTTGGTTCCCACTAGGATGATGTCGATCAATCATCAGGTCTCAGCCAACCAGAGGGTTTTGTACTGAGTGTGCCTCCGAGAACCGCTTCCCAATCCATCCTTCACATCCCCACTTCTATGGAAGTCACCAAAAATAATTTCGAAAGACCCACCTCACAAAAAGAGTTCCAATTCTGCAAAAGGCTCATCAATCGAATGTGCAATTTTCAAGATATACTCTTTTTAGTAACTAGGGTCCATTTGTGATAGGGTCCAATCCGACCCGGTCTGACCAACCAGGCCAGCTCGACCTGGGGGTCCCACATTCCCAGGTTCATTTATATGAACTTTAATTGACCTAGTTCATGTCAGAGTCAGTATTGTCTGGCCTTACTAGGGGGCCAGGCCTAATAGGCATCTCTAGACTCAGCCCAGTCCAGTTCTTGGAGACCCGGTCTTTTCCGGCCCAGCACGAAGGGCACGTGTTCGGCCTGCAAGCGTGGGTCATGCCCATTGGGTATGGATCTGGCATGCTAGGGGCAGGTCTGTCCAGGGAGGACATGGTTCCAACATGGCCCTCTATGCCTATCCTAGTCATCCAGGGTCAAACATGTGGTGTGTCTCTTGGTCGTGACATGGTAACTGGTTGTATCTGACACTCTCTACCTCACAGGATACCGTAGGGCCTCCACCTCTATCTGTGGTCGATAGATAGCGGCTTGTCTAGCCTTCTGGTTGGCCCGGATGCAGGCCACCTCCCCTCACACGTTTCCCACCTGGCACCGTGCCTTCCTACTGATGCTGGCACTGGAACACTGATAGTTTGTTCAGTAGACCACCGGACATGCTGTGGTGGTTCGTTCTTCACATCGTTTGCGCTGTCGGTCCACTCGGGTCTCGTTCTTCACTGTGAAGGTCTCATATTAGCCTTGATTTCGATTCAGATGATTTTTTCACAAAATCACACATGAAGAGGGGTCAGTTCCTTTGTTTGTGTCGGAACTCACCCTCCACGTTAGAGTTTTTAAACCCGGGGAATGCTTAGGGTTGAGTGTTCTGTTATACCAAGTGATAATCTTAATCCTAGATAATAAATCCCCAATAAATGTCACCCTCCATCATAAACGCATGAACCGGGTATCAACCTATTCATTGGATGATCCATGTTCATCATTTCTAAAAATAGATGGATAGGGGAGAAATTTGTAATAAAACTCAAACCCTTACATCTTTGAAGTTCAATGTTGTAGATTTCGTCCCCAATAATTCAAGTCATCGACATCGGTTCTTAGTTCCCATCTTCGATAGGCATTGAAGAATTTGGCATTCATTGTTTTTCATTATTCATTGGATATAAATAAATGATGCAGGTGCATCAGAGGATCCCACACAGATTAATCATCCATCATCTCCAATTCCAAACAATTAAATGGAAACATGTCGTAGAGCTTTTGTTACTCTGTGACATCGTGTCGTTACGCTATTTCATTTATAAAACAATGTTGTTGTTAGGCTTCCTTTGTTTTTTCATTAGATTTTGTGATACATGCCATTAATAAGTCTCATTAATATGCTCCATCATCACTTCATCTCCTCATTATATCATGACCTTACACCGATCAATAAATGAGAAACAATAAAAAATAATTTTTAATTTATTTTATTATTTTTCATGAAAATTATGAAAAAATAAATTTTCCGATCGACCCTTGTCAGCCGAAGTTAAGTCATTTATAGACCAATAATGGTGTTGTGAGTTCAATGGTGACCTCAAATTTTTAATTTGAGAACCAGTTCAAATGATATAAAATCTCGCTCGAACAATTTCTATACCTACCATAAAAACGATCAAGATTCTGTTTCGATCTCTCTAGGCCTCGAAATCACATTCCTTCAAAATTAGCGGTCTCAAAATAATTCCATATAAATAAAAAGAACATGGAATTTATGATACATTACATTTAACCCCAAATATAATTCCATGTTATTTTAGTAATTAGGTTGTTTGGAATCAACCATCTGTTATATCAGTAAGGAGAAAAGACATTGGAATAATTAGAAAGATACATTTAAAAGGAGTTGGGATATGATATGGGGTAATTATTATCTTTGAATTTGTTCCAAGGACTAGTGGGTACACATGAGGAGCATGGGGATATGTACGACCAACTCTATATTCGTACGTATCATGTGTGGCTTGACAACCCACATGAGGATTGAGTGGAATATTTTCATGATCCATGAGTGGGATATTTCCTCTGAGTTTGTATGTTTTTGATTAATAGGGGTTTCCTTCTAATATAGGGCAACGATATTTCCCTTAGGAGATGTGTTATGGGAACTAGTGTGGGTCAAGGGAATTTTTTGGAACATGACATGTGAAATCCATATGGGGATTAAATGTTGATTGTAACATTCTTATTAAGGATAGGTTTGGGATCATCCTTTAGGATGTGGAATTATCGGTGGGTGACTATCCTATAATAGTACCAACGAAAAGAGACTATGATCGATCTTGAAGAACCTATCAGATTTCTCGGTGGGTGGAATGAGATTTGTTGTGATGTTAGAGGATTTTTGGTAGTTTGGTTCGGATATTCTATGATTTTGAGATATTTGACCTTCCACGGGTCTTGAATGTCAGGATACTTATGTGAGTACTTTTTCTTGTGAAATGTGATAGAATAAAGTGTGAGTGATCGATCATTGAGGCCTTCCTTCTCAATAAGTATGACAATATGGGTTGGGATTTTGGGGTGAGGTAAAATCTATGATACATATGTTAATTCTAGGTCAACCATGAGTAACATTATGTGACTTTGGGAAAGTTCTACCTTTCTATGAGGGATAGATTGTTAGAGGGGTTACCATCAATGAAATAGATTCCCTTTTATGTGTAAGATGGTGTCATAATAGATAATAGGACATCTATTAGTGAAATGAGGTCTAAGACGTGTTGAAATTATGGGTTAGATGAATGGTTATCCATGTATGATATGGTATGTGGGTGCTATGTGAGATTAGATTAATGGACCCTACCATTGATGAAATAGTAGAGCTTGACGTTTGAATGTGGGGCCACCTTTAGTGTTAAAGTGAGACTATAGATTAGTCAGAGTACCCATCATTTCCCAGGTGGGTAGTGGTGAAGACATATATGATTACCTACACTTAGTCATTAGGTGTGGTTACATGCCCGGGGACTGTAGTAGTTTAGTGTCATTGGAAACATAGAACCAATTATTCTAGATTTTTTAACTCTATTCATCATCTCCCATATATATTACCCTGTATTACTCCTATTTTAAACATTTCTTCAGATCCTGGGTAAAGGAGACATAAGAAAGGGGTGAGCTTAAATGCTTAGTAAGGGTAAACAAAGAGATCTTAAAGCATAATCATGAACATAAGGGTATGTCCAAAATGATCGTATCATTATAATATCCTATCCTAAATATAAAATATTATAATCAAGTGTCATTACATAAATAATGGTAGTTCATAAGGCATGAATCATAAGATAATCAGAAAATCATTCATGAACTCAAAACATTGTAATAAGACATGAAATTGTGTCAGAAATATAAAATTATTTCCATAGAATTCAAGCCTTACTACCAAGACCTTCATAGTTGAAAAAGTTATTTACTAAACATTTTTTGTAACTCCTCAACCCTAGTTACACATAGTTGGTGCATTATTACATAACAGTGGCATGATCATAAGGGATCGAATCCCAAAATACTGATCAATTTAGTAGCTTTGTATGTACTACATACATACATAAGTTTTACATTACATTATGAAATGGAAAACTACAACATTGTTTCTCCTTTGAGCACAGTCATATCCCTTAGCATATCCCTATATGTCAGTCATTAGATACTTCTTTGAATCCTGCAAAAAAAAGTATAAAGGGGTGATCTTAGATGCTCAGTAAGGAGATCAGATGCTTAATAAGGATAACAAAAAAGTGGAAACTATAATAAATAATAATAATCATTTAAGGAAATGTATAAGTCTAAATCACAAGCCTTTGAAACTTAACATTAGTATAATATGAAAAATATAAATCAAATAATTTCATTTAATTATTCACATGGATATTCTAGTAGTCGAATAATAACATGTAATATCGATAGATAATTTCATAATGATGGAATGCATACTGCATGACATCATAACAAAACAGTCAAGGCCTTGTGCCTAGACGAAAAATAAAGATTCTATCAAAGCCTTGTTCCAAGACACAAGTTAGTCTCGTGAGACCTACCGATGCATCAAGGGGATATAGCGGGCCCAGTCCATCATGTATTACATCCAATAAATTCCTCATATGAAAAGGGTGAAACATAATCTCAACATTCTTATTAAAACTAGTATATGAAATGTCAATATTTTATCCATAACCCATGAAAGGTATAAAAATATCACATAAACGGTCAAAAATAACTCATTATATACAATATGGAATGTTTTATTATAATAAATCAGCATCAATAAATAATAATGAAGGATCTTTAAATAGATGAGAATAATTAGTAAAACTATTTGAGAGAAATATCCCCTTTTACTTGGATACATTTCAAATTCGCACTATTTATCAAGAGGTTGTTAAAACATTAATTTTGAATCAAAGTGTCCCATATCTATTTGAAACATTTAAAAAGAGTTTAAATTTTAACACATTCATGCCCATAGAAATAAATCATTAAGACTATTTTTAAAACATGGACATTAAAGAGAAATATTTGGATGAAAAGATCTTTAAAACATTTAAAATGATATATTAGTTAGAGTTCCAACCCAAATGAGAGATACCTAAATAAAAATAATTTAGGTAATAAAAACATTATAATATCATGATAATTAAGGAAATCAAGATATACTATCTCAATGTACATTATATACACCATATAAAAGTGAATTCTCACATAACAACAATGAAGTATCAATGGAATGTAAATTGCGATTAAATCACTTATAAAGATAGTATCCTTAGGTTGAGGATAAATCATTGACATAATTATGTGTTAAAAATATAAATTCACTCTATATGATTGGTTATTCGGTGTATATAAATCCGAGGACATTCACACATGTTCTCGTAAAAACAACACCAAGGACTTGGATGTTTACCTAAATGAATAGAAAATTGAGTTAATATTATTCTTATCAAGTTCATATCAATGACATGAAAATTTATCATTAGAGTGATTATGTGTATCAAATATATATCCAGGAAAAGGGGAGTGTAAATTACTACATAAATAAAAAATTAGTTATTTCACACACAATCGTGGACTAAAATAAATAGTGAAGTTTATATAAAACCCAGTGAGTGGTAATTGAAATTAGAAATTCCCTTACTGATTTGGTAACTTATGAAACATGCACCCCATGAAAGAAGTATCATACAATGAAGATTTAAATACACATAAAATAAATTATATTACAAAAATAATACAATCATTGTCAGTATATACACAACACAAAAAAGAAAATAGTGGAAAATATAGCATGAATCTCACGGGAATATAAAGTGAGTCGAAAACCCCTTACCTTGTACGTTTCCATATAAGATGTAAATTTACCCTCGTGTATAAAATTTAAATCATTTTCATTTAATTATAAAAGAACCACATACAAAAATATGATATCATATATGATCCTCTTATAGTTCTTTTTTAATAATATTTCAGTAGTATCATTTTTTCAGGTGTTAACTAATTCATTTTCCTTTATATGTTTTATTACATAAGTCATGTTTGTTATGGATATGATGTATTTGATTCATATCCAGAATTATATTACATTATTAATCATTTTTTTAATTCATAAAATGAAAATTATTCATGAATGGTTACGATGGGGAATGAATCTTATCGTGTTCTTGGAGATGGTTATCCTTACGTACGCTCGAGCGAAAATATCCTTATATTGATGGTGAAATTGTATGTAATTGGGTGGTATATAATATATAAAAAATAAGTAAGATGTTATATTTATTATTTAAATCAATTATACTCATTGTTATACCCATCCAAAAATGATGTGTTGAATAACAAACTAAACTGTGACGAGGAGACGGTAAGCCGTTCGTACGCTTGAATTGTGACTTTGTCATTCATATGATGGATAGAATAACGAATACGGTTGTACCATATTTATAATAACATAAAATTATGTATAAGGTACTTGAGTTATTATATTTTATTTAAACAAAATGAAATAAGAAGTTTTAGAGGAAAAAAACATTGAAATAGATGGTGAAATTATTACTTCTTCTTCGGGAGCTTCTATTTGATTTGATCAAAAGGGCTCCATAGATTTTCTTTATGATCAAAGTAAGGCCTCTAGGATTATGTGGGAGTAGTTGGGAGGATATTGTAGAAGTTATTGGCTGATCCAAATGGATTTGGATGTGTTAATATGAGAGAAGGAGAGTAACCATTTTATAAGAGAGCTGAGAGACACTTTATGAAAATCATGAAATATTATTTTATTATAAAATCGTTTTTTGTTTCTAATGGCTCCAAATGGATTTATTTAAAGTATAAGGTGGGTATGGGTCGAAATAATCCCAACCAATAGGTTTTAGAAATGTGCACAACACCATATTAACCTTATATTTTAGATTTAATTCATTGTTAAATATTTTAACTTTTACCATGTCTTCTTGTATTTTTATATTACATCCATAATAATCTTACTATACAATTATAAATGAACCCCAAATTGTTAATTAATTAAATTTATATCTTTATATAAGTCATTTGGCAGAAATTTATATTTTTAGTAATATTATATTATTTAAAAATATTTTATTTTTTTAAAAAACTCTTTATGTTAATTTTGACTCTTTTTAGTATTTGGTTTTTGAGAAAGTCAAAAAACATGATTACTTCAAAAAAAAATACATTAAATCATCCCTAACATTCCATATTAACTTATACAATTAGTTAAATTCATAAAAAGTCTCAATTTCGTTTTATTTTGATATTTATAATATTATTTATATTAATCATTCATTGAAAAGGTAATTATTGCATCATAATTGTGTCATAAATAAATTTAAATATTTAATGTATAAAAATTATAAATAAAATACCATTATGAATTAAATATTTTTATATATCTAATTATTATGTATATTTTAATTTCTCTTATGTGCAACCCTATATTAAAAAGATTGTTTCTTTTAAACATTGAATTTTACACTTTTAACACTTCTTTAAATAAAATAGTAATAAATTTTTTAATCTAATCCATGTGGATCAAAATGGATAATATTATATTCCTACAATTTATTTTTGTTGAAATACTCATATCCAATAGAATTAGGACATGCGTTGGTGTAATTATAAGATCATTTTTACCTTTAATTACACTATTTACTTTTAACTATGGTAAATAAAATTAAAAATTTAATATTCACCAAAAATTATATTCATCCTATTGAACCATATTTTACATATTTATGTCAAACAATTCTCTTAAATTTTTTTAATATCAATTCACAGAAGCGGTAAAATTACATTTTATTTGAATTTGCAAATGTTCCTAGAATGTGGGCCAAAGACGTTAAAAAGATCAATAAAATTCTATACATCTAATATTATTATAAAATATCTCTAATTAATTACATTGAACTAATATAGGTATTAAGTATCTATTTTTACTTTAAAATAAATTTACATTAAAAAAATTATTTAAATAAAAATTCATCATTAAAAAATTACGTAGTGTTTTCACTATTCATCCAAAATTAAATGTTTTTAGAAAAATACCAAAAAAATCACCAAAAGATAATTTTGATATTAAAAATTCAAAAATGATGTCTAATTTACCCAATTATAAACATAGATGTTGAATTACTTAATTTTAAAAAATATACCTGTTGTCAAAACCAGAAAGTGGGTTTTTGAGAAGTAAAAACTATCAAAACATTGATACGTGTTTATGTGCAATTTAATTGTAAAATTACTTCCAATGACCAACATTGGATTAAATGATAATAATATAATCAAATTATACATAAAACCCATTAAAATATATAATTTATCACTATAAATTATTTTTATTAACAAAGTTTGTTTCAATTAAAATTTAGTATTTTTCAATATTCATGAAAATATGAAAGTTATCAGAAAAGCACTGAAACATTATCCAAACTAAATATTTATGTCTCACTTCTAAATAAGATGATTATTTTTTCAAATTTAGTATATAAATGTGACAAATATTGGATTTAAATATGGTTCCCCATTAAAAGGCGTTAAAATTTCAATTTTTGATAAATACTTCTTTTATCTGAAACATTGATATTGTTCTTATATTATGTATAACAAGAAGATAATATGGATTTTAAAATTATATGGAGTATATAATATTTAAAATTCAGTTAATACTATTCATAACATATTTTGGAATGGCTATTTTGGTTAGTCGTGGTGCACTCAAACTCGGTGTTACATGTAGTGTAGGCTATTGAATTAAATTAATGAAAATAACTTACTATGAAATTTTGGGGTGTTACATTATTTCCCCCTTTTGGATATTATATCCTCAAAATATTGAAATTGGTCCTGGGAACTTCATTGAATGTTCTTCATTGGAAAAAGAGTCAATAAAACTATCACTTTAAAAGAAATAAAGAGAAGTACAAAGGTCACTCGAGATAACCCATACTAGGATTACATGTATGAAAACATGGATACATAAGATAAAATAAGTGTCCAGTTCTAATGGAGAGTTATATAAAACATTATTAGGAGAAATTAAACAACAGGAAAACCACAAACTTGTGATGGCTAAAAGGTCATTAGTTCCCTAGAAGGAAAAGTAAACAGAAAACATTTTATGTCTTTTGTTCTATTTCATAAAGTTGAAGAATATATTTATGATATTGAATAAGAACATAAAGTGATATACTTAAATTTTTTTGAGTAGAGTTTTATCCCTTAATAAATTTCTACCACTATCTCGACTTTTCTCCAAACTATGAGTATTCAAGATAACATGGTCAGACCTGGAGCACTAGAATCAACATCTAAAGAATAACATAATCCACAAAGGATGAACTATATATTTCTATTTTATTTAAAGATGAACTGATACCAAAATTTTTTGTTCAAGATCAGATGATCCCCAAAACAGATAACCCTTTATATAAAGACATAATAATCTTAATATGAAAAATTAAACAAATAATACCAAAAGTTAAATAAAGTCCATTCAACAAAAAATGTCTTTAAAATAATTTATTATAATCCAAAATAAGATTTAAACCCAAAACTGAAAAGAACTTAGTCACAAAGTCCTTCATATAAAATATAAACATCTGTCTCCAAGTAGCATCAATAACTCTTAATGTCTCATACTAATGTATAATTAACCAAATCACATATTAACTATGATTGGTAAATCATTTCCTTTAGTAACCTAAATCTCTTTAAAAACAATTATTCTTCAAAATTAAAAATCCACTATTACTCCTCAAATGATATCCTATTGTATTATATTTTCATTAGACATATAGTGTTCCCAATAGTGCGTACATCTTAAAAAATAACATTTATCACTTAATCACCAAATTATATTCCAATACTAAGGATATCCATTTTATAAAACATAATTTCCCAAATAAACTTATTATTGATCAATAAAATCATTTAACTAAAAAGAATTAGTCACTCTAACCAGGTACTTCCTATAGTCCATTGGTAGGTGATAAATCCTAATTGCACATTGGTTGTGGGATCAATTCATGCAGATTTTTCAAATTCAATAGGTTGTCACATGATCTTCATGTTGTTCTTTTTCTAAAACTATATTTTTTAACATTTCAAAATGAGATACATTCCACAAAAATCCATAACATAATTTAACTACAAATGTTATCTCATACATCGCATTTTCATCCCAAAAATTAATAACCTGTAATTGCCTCAAACTCAGGGGTTATATAATCCCAAATGGTTCTTTATAACTATATCCACAATATAAAAGATTATTTTTCCTCAAATAGCATTTTCACATAACAAACTGCAGGGTTACACATACAAGAGAAAATTCTTCCAATGCAATCCCATCAATAAAGAGAATTTATTCTTTTAAAGGTTTCTCCATCCATTTGTTTCCACATATTTCATTCCTTGACCAAGTGGTTATCCTATAGAATCGGTCATTGACATGGGTAATACCCAAGTCCCCTACATTTATGGAAAATTTCTATAAATGGATTCTTAGTGTCATTTTTTTCTTCTATAGTACTCTTCATTTTTCCTCAGCAATTATATACTTTATGTCCTTCTTTCCTAAACATAAATAATTTCTTTATTCCATTGAGTCACTTTCTGAGGTGTCTCATTCCACATTTCATGCATGATGGTAATTAGGATTTCTTTTATCCATGGTCTCTAGTGTTATATATCTTATCATTCTCTCTCTTTCACTTCTTGGTTGATTTTGGGACTTGGTTAATGTATATGTTGTTGATTATATTTTTGGAAACCCACTTCGGCATGAACACGATGTGTTTTACACCTATCAACATTACATTTAGTTTCTCATTTCTACCATCATTCCCAAATTTTATATCATGTTCAATTTTACTACGACATCCAAGGAGTCCAACCGTTGAATAAAACCTGAAAGCATAGTGTGAGTAACAATAGTGATAAAATCATTTAGAGAATATCATGACACCATATTTTTAATCTGAAACATATTAGTATAAACCAAGGTTTTTTATTATTTTATTATATTGAAATCCATCAAAATTGGTTTCTAAAGAAAATTTTAATTTTCCTAATCATATCATGTGGGTGTTTTGTAACCAATAGTGCAGCAAGGCCCATTGTCACGCACCAGTTCCTATTCAATTCTAGCTAAAAATGGTGTTTTTGGGGTTTTCCCCTTGATACATCTATGCCAGATCCGCCTCTACCAACTCATTTCTAGATAAAAATTCATTTCTTGGAAAATTCACAAAATCCCAACATCACAAAAATTATAGGATGTTCTTCTATACGAATCCTGAATGTCTATGAGTCTCTCCCACTTGAGAGCATTGTCTCCTAGGGTTTTACAAGGGTTTCAGTATCCTATCCGTTCGGTTCACGGAGGCTCCTCTCCCTTGATGCCCCTGCTTCAATTTTGTGCTGCTTCACAAACCCTCCGTGGTGATGAAGAAGTGATCTGCTTGTCTCTGTGTTTCCCCGCCTGTGCTCGAACCCAGTATGTTACGGCACGGAGGGATCCGGGCTTCATTCCCTGCTCGATTTCGTCTTCTGGTGCAGCTGCTGCCACCCATGGGATCTTGCTTCTCTACCCATCGACACCATCCTTTGTCGGGCCATATCTGCGACAAGGAGGGTGGTTCCAGTTCTCAGATGGCTCAAGCTACTCCAACATTCAGATCCGAGAGCTCTGGTCTTGAGACCTCTTTTGGGTTCCAAGGAACACTTAACCCTAATCCCAATTTCCTTTTTTCGTTTTGACCCAAGCGTTTTTGTGTCTCGAGTCCTAAACCTGCATTTGAGCATTTCCTTGCCATTTTTCTTTGGTTTCTGATTAGAAAAGATAGGCGTTGGATTGGGGGAGAGTTTCTGATTCTACGCTTATGCAAAATTTCTTCTGCTTTGTGGTTTGATTCGCGCTCCACAGACCGCGAGGTATCATCGCGATTGAGCACTCACGAAGTTTTCATCGTGATTGAGTGCTCGTGAGGTATCATCGCGATTGAACACTCACGAAGTTGTCCCCGCTAGGTGTTGATCCTCGTGTTCCCAGCACGAAGCCACAGCCGAGCTTTGTTGCTGTGATGTTTCTACAAAAAGGTGCTAACCCCTAATGACTTGGAGGGTGTTGTGGGATCGCGAAGTGGTGAATTCATGATGCACCCTCAATGAAGGTCTGAGACATTGGGGGATCGTGCATTGATTGGTTTGCGAAGAACCAACTGCGAAGGGCTGAGGTGCAGTGCATTCACGATGTCTCTAGCTTGGGTTGTGAGTTCGGAAAGAGGTTGATTCACGATTCACCCTCCGTGAAGGTTTGAGGGACTGTGAGTCCACGCTGTGTTTGATCTGCGAAGCTCCTGCAGCAGAAGTCTGAGGTCTTGCATGATCGCAAAGTCCTGAGACGTGATGCCGCAAAGGCCTTGCTGGGGGGTCTGCTTCATGAAGGCTGGGGGCGCGCGATGCGGTTTCCTGGGTGTGTCCAATTAAGAGGCAGGGATTTCCGAAAAGGCTTTGGTACCTGTCTCAGTTGGGTGGACAACATAAGGGGTCCAAGAAGTGGTATTCAGTCCAGGGACCTTTTCTTTGGACCGGGCCTTGTTTTAAGTGAGGGTGGACGGGGATTTGAAGGGAACCGGCCCTTAAGGATATTTGTAAATTCAACTCTGGACTTGCGCTATGAATGCTGATTTCGTTAATTAAGGGAAGAGGATGTCCCTGACAGACAAAGAAAAGGTGGTGATCGAGGCACGAAGAAACGGATATCCACTTCTGTAAAAACACATGTCTCTGTTCATAGTATGAATGTTCGTGGAAAACATCTCAGTAAATCATGGGGCTCCAAAGAACACTCTACAACATATCTGAAAACTTGATGCAGGAGTGGATATTCGGGAAGCGGGGATTAACCGCATCGTCATTGAGTTCTTCAACAAGAGATATAGGGACAAAATCTTGTGTGAAGACTGTGGTCCTTCGATAATCAACTCCTCCGAATGGAAGAATTCATAGGGGTAGATGATATCCAGCGAGTGAATTTAACCCGCTCCCCCTTCTGGATACTAATTAAAAGAATCACATTCCATGCAAGAAGAGAACGCATCATGATAGAAATTGGGGACAGTTTAGGCCACTTTCTCAAATGGAATTTCACTGACCCAATACAATGGGGGCCCGAGGTTCGGATCAAGGTGGAAATTGAGGTTTCAGAGCCCTTAATGAAGGGAATGTTCCTGAAAATCAAAGAAGCCAACACTTGCATAACATTCGTGTTCGAAAAACTCCCAATATTCTGGTTTTTTTGTGGCCACCTGGGCCATCTGGAAAGAAGGTTCACCACAAAACATAAGAATGAATCAAGAAACATCATCCTCCAATATGGCCCTTGGCTCCGTTCCAAAACGAATAAATATTCTTTCATCCCCGAGATGTAAAAAAAGGACCGCGACCATCTCAAGCTGGCACATTGCAATCAGGCGGAACCCACATAGAGAAATTCCCTTATGTTTGAGCATCAGGATTTCCCTAAGGCTGACTATCCCACTCATAGGGAAAATGAAGCCCTTCCTAACCCCATGAAGGACAATACTCAAACATCCACAAGGCAGGAGATGGAGCAAAAAGAACCACCAAGGCATGGCTCAAAGCCAATGTCGATGCACATGGAACCACTAGATCTAGAGCCTGATCCACAATCATCTGCAATAGGCATTACAACAATGGAGGCCCATGGAATGAAGATAACTCCAATGACGGCCCCAAACACCCGTCAAATGTGGAAATGGGTGCAACGAGGAGAAATTTATGGCCACACGGAAGACCCTAACCCCGGGGTCAGGAAAAGACAAAAAGAAACATGCCAATCCGGGAGGAACCCCACCAAACGATGGAAAACGACAAGTGGTGAAACAAGTCCGGAGGAACCAAAGTCGGCGGCGGGTGAGACCCAGCCCCACCTAGAGCAATGATTGTGTTATGCTGGAGCTTTCGTGGGCTTGGAAACCCACAAACGGTTCTCATGCTTCAGTGCAATTGCGCTCAAAGTCACCCCGATATGGTTTTCCTGCCCGAATCCATACTAGAAAACAAGGACACCAATGGTATTGCTCTGAAGTGCGGATTCCAAGGCAGCGTTTCAGTGACCATACAAGGCCACTCTTAGGGCCTCTGTCTCCTTTGGAAGGAAAATATTGACGTTAATGCTTTCTCCTTCTCCATGCACCATGTGGTAGTGACTGTTCAAACTAACTTCCACCCACCCTGGACTTTTGTGAGGTTCTATGGATGGCTATCCCATATTGATAAGGTGAAGTCATGGGATCTTCTCTACAGGTTGTGACATGACCTACCAAGCCCTATTCTCTTCGGAGGTGATTTTAATGAGATTATGTACCATAAGGAAAAGAGAGTCGGAAACACCCGATAATCAGCTTCGATGTCAAACTTCAAGGACACGGTCACTAGGGATAACCTGGTCGATCTGGGGTATATAGGAAATCCTTTTACATTGTTCTGCAGCAATACAGAAGACACACGCATCGCTGAGAGTCTTGATAGATTTCTGGGCTCTACTGATTGGATTAATTTGTTCAACATGTTTCATGTTGGCCAGATAGCCCTTAACTGCTCGGACCACTGTCTGATTCTCATTGATTGTACACATGGAGAATGAAATAGACGTCTCAACAGACCCTTCAGATTTGAGAGGTTCTTGTCAAATGACTAGGAATGCGAAGTGGTGGTCTGATCTATTTGGGAGAGTTCTCATGATGATGTTGGCCACATTCTCCAACATGTTGCTTCCGGTCTGAGATATTGGAGCAACAAGAAATTCCACCACCCTGATAGGCATTGTGATGTCCTTGATAATAGGTTTCACAAATTAATTAGGAAACCCACATCCAATGGCAACATGTCTAGGATTGGTTCCATGCAAAGAGAGAAGGACGAGGCCTTGCGCGTTATGGAAAGCTTCTGGTCAATGCGGGCAAGAGACATGAAAATTAAGGAGGGAGATGGTAATACAATGTATTTCCACCTGAAATCTTCTGCTAAGCATCGGAAAAATGATATCATGAGTTTATCACGACCTGATGGAAGCAAAGTTTCTGATACCAATGGTATTCACAAAGCATTTCTATGCTTTTTCCAGAACCTCTTCTCTACAGGAACTCTTTTCATATCTACTGAGGTAGAAGAATGCATCAGACCCATGATCACCGACGAGATCAATTAACAGCATAAAAAAGTTGTGACGAATGACGAGATTCACCTGGTGCTGAAACATATCCACCCAAACAAGGCCCCGGGACCAGATGGTTTTCACACCCTATTTTTTAAACAATACTAGCACATCATCGGTCCCGACATCTGCAAAATGATAAAAAATATATGGGCGGGGAATACAATCATTTCCTCCATCAACGAAACAGTCCTCGTACTCATTCCCAAAATCAAGAAACCCCAGGTAATCCCTGATTTTAGAACTATCAACCTCTACAATGTCTCCTATAAGATCTTCCCAAAAATCCTTGTCAATCGGTTGCGCCCTTGGCTTCCTGATATTATCTCAAAAAACTAGAGTGCCTTCATGGCAAAGATACTGATTACCGATATGGCTATTATGTCACATGAAGTGTTCCACTCTATGAAAACATGCTCCACCATGAAAAGAGGAACCATGGCATGGAAACTGGATATGACCAAAGCCTACTATAATGTTGAATGGCAGTTCCTTAGAGCGGTGATGTCAAAAATGTTCTTTTGAACTAAATGGATAGATATTTTCATGCAATGCATCTCGACCTTCTCCTTCAGAATCAAGGTCAATGGGGAGCTCACTAGAGAATTCATCCCAACCTGAGGCCTACGCTAGGGAGATCCCCTCTCCCATTTTCTCTTCATCTTGGTGGCCGATGTCTTTTCTAACCTTATTTCTAGGGCTACATCATCTAGGTCCATACAAGGGTCAAAGGTCTGTCATGGAAGCCCACAAGATTCACACCTCTTCTTCACCGAAGACTGCCTCCTTTTCTCTAGAGCAATATTAAATGAATGCCGGGTGATCAGCCTGGTGATCCAGCAATATGAGCGGGCATCTGGACAGGCTATTAATCACAGAAAATCAGAAATCTCATTCAGTGCAGGGGTGCCTCTTCCCAAGAGAGATGAAATTTGTGATTTTGTAGGAATCCATATGGTTGATAAACACCAGAAGTACCTCAGGCTCCCCACGGTGATTGGACGGTCCAAAAAAGAAATATTTTCATTTCTGGTGGATAGGATTGAGAAGAGAATTCAAGGCTGGACCCTAAAATGCATCTCCAACGATGGAAAAGAAACACTCATTAAAGCGGTCATTCAGTCTCTCTCCAGCTACTTCATGTCATTGTTTATGCTCTCGACGGCCATCATCAATATGATCCATTCTCATACTACCAACTTATGGTGGGGGGAAAATGATTGAAGGATTATACCCCACGGGTTGGCTTGGGAGAAACTCTGTAAGCCCAAGTCGGAGGGAGGGATGGGATTCTAGAATCTCTTTCTTTTAAATGACGCGATGTTGTCCAAGAAAGGATGGAGCCACTTTTGCCACCCATCATCTCTTTGTGCACGAGTACTCCAGGCCAAGTACTTTCCCCACATGGACTTCCATAATTCCTCTATGGGCCACCAAACTAGCTTCCTATGGAGAATCATTTGGGGGGCCCGAAATCTCCTGGAAGAAGGGCTGGGCTAGAGGATTGGGAATGGGTCATATGTAAAAATCTTGAATGATCATTGGCTTATCAACAAGGATGGTTTGCGGGCCACATCCCCCACCCAACATGGGCTCGAAGACGCCACGGTTAACTGCCTCTTCTAAGAATAGGGCCTGGTGTGGTGTTTGGAAAGGATCCAAGAATGGTTTAATGAAAGATACCAATGAATTATCCTGAGCATCCCCTTGGTTTCAGATGTAGGCCCCGACCATCTTTTCTAGACCAATGATATTTCAGGCGATTACACGGTGAGATCCGAGTACAGACTGGCTCTCGGAACCTACTCTGTCCACCGTGATGAAGGACTATGGAAAGCTCTTGGGAAGCTCAACATCCCCAAAAAAAATCACCCTTTTTGGTGGAAGGTTTGCACGGTAACCCTCCCTACCATGAGCCTTCTCGCTTACCGACATATGGCCAATGTTGAGTCCTTCCCCTTCTGCCTGAATATTCCCAAAACCTCATGTCACGCCATTATCCACTGCCCATGAGCTAACAAAATTTAGAGTAAATGGGCCCTGACATCAGATGTTTCATTGGAAATGGTCTATGACCTCCCTGATCTTCTGATTCGTTGGTGTTCCCCTCTTTCATCTTCTAATGTAGGTTCTCTTTGTACCCTAGCCTGTATCATCTTGGTTCGGCAAAACGATGCAGTCTTTCACCATGCTCATAAACCTCCCGATTTCTGGATTGAACGAGACATTTCATGGATTGAGGGCTGGAAGGACCACAAAGGATACGTTATGCCAGGTGTAACCCCCTCCTGTCCCCTGCACTAGAACCCCCCCAACGGAAGGGAGTCTCATGATTAACATGGATGCATCTCTCCCCATGGATGGGCGTTTTGGTCTTAGTCTCCTAGCCCGTAATCACCTGGGGAAACTCATTGCAGTAAAATATGAATCACAGCATGCCGTCTAGGACCCAGCAGTTGTTGAGGCTTCTTCCATCCTTGTAGGTATGGCACTCGATATGGATTGTGGATTGGTCGATATCATCATTGAGTCTGATGGCCTCACCGTGATCGATGCTATTAATCACAATGACGCTGGACTACAGTCTTTTGGCTTCACCATCAGAAGAATTCACCCGCATCACCAAGACTTCTCTCGATGCACCTTCTCCTTTACCAAAAGGTAAGGAAACAATGCAGCCCATGAACTGGCAGCATCAGGCCCCTTTGATGAAAACCATCTTTGGCTGGACAATTTCCCCTCATGGCTCGGCTTATGTACGAGTACTAATTTTTGACGGTAATGTTATCTTTCCTACTATTCAATAAAAAATCCTGAAAGTCTATCTTTGTATAATGTTCTATAATACGAGCTTTTATAAATCTAGTTTCAATGGATTGTATTAAACATACTATGATAAAAACTGTATCACATCTACCTTAGTTACTCAGAGTCGGTGCATTTGTACATAACATTAGTATGATCAAAAGGGATCAAATCCCGAAATACCAATTAGTTTAATATCTTGGGAAGTACAAGATACATACATAAGTTTAACATTACATTATGAAATAAAAAACTAAAACATTTTTTATTCATTGAACACAATAATATCCTTTAACATATCCCTACAATTCAGTCATAATATGCTTCTTCACATCCTAGAAAAAATAAAACATATAAAGGGGTGAGCTCAGATTCTCAAATAAGGATACCAATATAGTGTAATCATTCATAAAAAAGAATAAACATTTAAGGAAATGTACAATAGTAAACCACAATACTTTTAAATATAAACATCAGTATAATATGAGAAATATAAATCAAATAATTCCATTTACTTATTCACATGGATATTCCACTAGTCAAATAATCACATGTAATATCAATAGATAATTTCATAATGATGGAATTCATAATGTCATGCATCATATCCACATAGTCAAGGCCTCGTGCCAACAATACAAATAACGATTTTGTCAAGGCCCTGTGCCACGACACTAGTTTGACTCATGATACCAAATGATACATAGAGGGGATATAGTGGGCCCCACCCATCACTTACTAAGACCAATTCATTCCTCTTATGAAAAGGGAGAAACCTTATCTAAAAATTCGTATTAAAACTAGTAGACCAAATGTCAATATTTTACCACAAACCATGAATGGTATAAAAATAGCACATACACAGTGAAAGATTACTAATTAAATACAATATGAAAGATTTTATTGTCATAAATCAACCTTAATAGATAATAATGAAGGGTATTGACATAGAAGAAAATAATTTGGAAATCTATTTGAGATAAATATCCCCTTTTTCTTGGATTCATTTAAAATTATCATTATTTATCAACAAGTAGTTTAAAAGAAATGATTTGAATAAATGTATCCCCTACCACAATGAAAATCTTAAAAAAATTGGAATTTTAAAACATTTATTTCCCTTTAAATAAATCCTTAAACCCATTTTTAAAACATGGACATTAATGAGAATGATTTAGATTAATAAATCTTTAAGAAATTTATACTGATAATTATGTTAGATTTCCTAACCAAATTAGAGATGCTTGAATAGAAATAATTGAGGTAATAAAAACATTATAATATCATGATTATAAAGGGATTCATGATCTACTATGTCAAATTATATTATATACACCATATAAAAGTTAATTGGAACATAATAAAAAATGTCTAAATAGAATGTAAATTGTGATGAAATCCCTTATAAAGACCGTATCAGTTGGTTGTAGATAAATCAATTACATAATTATGTGTGGAAAATATAAATTCACTCAATATTATAGTATATTCAATTTAAATCAATCAGAGGAAATGAATTTATTTTCTTGTAAAAATAACACCAATGACTTGGATGTTTAACTCAATTAATGAAAATTGAGTTAAGATTACTCTTATCAAGCTCATATCGATGACTTGATATTTTATTAATGGACTTATTATGTGTGTCAAAAGTAAATCCAAAAAAGTGGAGATGAAATTACTACATAAATAAACAATTAGTGATTTCACAAATAATCATGGATTAAAAAATCATTGAAGTTTGTGTAAAACCCAATGAGTGGAATTGAAATTAACAATTCCCTTACCGGTTTGGTAACATACGAAACATACACCCCATGAAAGAAGGATAATAAAATAAATATTTAAATACAAAAAAAATAAAGTATATTACAGAAATAATACAATAATGGGCATTATATACACAACACAAAATGAAATAATGGAAAATATATCATGAATCTCACGGGAATAAAAAGTGAGATGAAAACCCCTTACCTTGTTTTTTCCGTAGTCGAGGGTACTTTAACTTATAATATAGTAGATAAATCACTGTTATTAAATTATTAAATAACCAAATACATAAATATGATATCATATATGATCTTATAATATTTCATTGTCAATAATATTTCAGAATTATCGTTGTTTTGGGTATTAACTATTTTTTTTCACTTATATGTTGTTTACATAAGTCATTTTTTCTTATGGATTGGATGTATAAGATTCATATCCATAATTATACTAAGTTCTTAAACATTATTTTAATTCATAAAACAAAAAGTATTCATGAATGGTTACGATGGGAGAATGAATCTCATCACGTTCATGGAGATGGTAATTAGTACGTACGCACGAGCAACAATATCATTATATTGATGGACAACTCATATATAATTGTGTCTTATATCATATATACATAATCATTATTATTTTATATTTATTATTTACTTCAATTATACTCATTATTATACCCCTCCAAATAATTAAGTTTTGAATAACAAAATACACAACGACGTGTAGCCGTTAAGCCATACATACACATGTATGGTAAGTTTGTCATTCATGAGATGGATAGAATAATGAATATGGTTGTAATATTTTTATAATAACCTCAAAGTATGTATAAGGTACTGGATTTATTATTTTGGTATGGAAATATCAAAGCATGATGAAGTGTAAGACGAAACTAACATTCAAAGATGTGGTGAAATTATTACATCTTCTTCAGGTGCTTCATTTTGATTTGATCAAAAGGCCTCCTTAGTTTTTGTTTCTGATCAAAGTAAGGACTATAGGTTTATTTCAGGGTATTTTGGAGTATATTTTATCATGGCGTGTCTGATCCAAATGGATTTAGATGTGTCAATATTAGATAAGGGGAATAACCCTTTTATAAAAGAGGCGAGGGTCAGTTTAAGAAAAGCTTGAAATATTATTTTATAATAAAATCATTTTAGGTATATAATGTCTAAAAATGGATTTATATCTAGGAAAAGTTGGGTATTGGTATAATATTTTTAACAAATAGGTTTTATACAAGTTTCGGTCATGATATTAACCTTATCTAATAATTTAATTCTTATATTATTAGTTTAAGTTTTACGATGTATTCTTGTATTTTTAAATAACATGGTTAATAAACATAATATAAAATGCCAATAGAACCTCAAGTGGGTAATTAATGAAATGTATTTCATTATATAAGTCGTTTTGATGCACTATATATTTTTAGGAATATTATATCTTTTAATAATATAGTATTTGTTTTAAAAACTATTCTATGTTAATTTTGACACTATTTAGAATTTGATTTTGGGAATGTTAATAAAACATTATTACTTAGAAAAAAATACATTAAATCAAACCTAAAATTTCATATTTACTTAAAAAATTATTTTAATGCATCAAAAGTCTAAATTTACATTTTTTCTGATATTTATAATATCAATTAATATAATCATTCATTAATAAGTTATTTAATGCATCATCATTGTGTCATAAATAAATTTGATTATTTAATGTCTTAAAATTATAACTAAACTACCATTATGTAGGAAATATTTTTAGCTTTATAATGAATATTTATAGTCGACTTTATCTTTTTTGTAACCCTATATTAATAATATTTTAGTTATTAAACATTGAAATTTAAAATTTTAACACATCTTTAAATAATATAGTAATAAATGTCATAATCAATACCATGTGGATAAAAATGTATCATATTTTATTCAAAATGTTTATTTTGGTCAAAATAAACATATCAAATAGAATTAAGAAATGTGTTGGGGTAATTATAATATCATTTTTACTTTTAATTACCCAATTTACTTTTAACCATGGTTAATAAAATTCAAAAATAACTATTCACCAAAATTTATTTTAATCCTATTGAACCAAATTTTAATTACTAATATCAACCATGTCTCTCATATTTTTGAAATTCAATTTACGGAAGTAGTAAAATTATGTTTTACGAAAATTTAAATATGTTCTTAGAAGGAGTGTAAGAGACGTTAAAAAGTTCAATAAAATTTTATACATCTAATCTTATTATAAAATGACTCCTATTAATTTCATTGAACTAATATTATAATTATTTATATATTTTGTCATAAAAATAAATTTATATTAAATATAATTATTTAAATAACATGTCGGCTTTAAAAAAACGTAGTGTTCTCCACTATTCATAAAAAATGAACGTTTTTAGAAAAATACCAAAAATTCACCCAAAGCTAATTTTGATATTACAAATTCCAAAATTAGGTCTATTTTACCAAATAAAAAAATATATGTTTTATTAATTATTTTAAAAAAAAATTTCCTATTGTCAAAAGAAGAAAGCGGGTTTTTGAGAAGTAAAACCCATCAAAAGATTGATATGTGTTTATGTATAATTTAAATGTAAAATTATTTTAAATTAACAACATTATATTTAATGATAAAAATATAATATAATTATACTTAAAACCCATTCAAATGTACTATTTAACAATATTTTTTTTATTAAAAAAGATGTTTTCAATTAAAATGTAGTATTTTTAACTATTCATGAAAATATAAAAGTTATAATAAAAGCATCAAAAAGTTATCCAAAATGAATTTTTATGTCCCTATTCTAAAAAAGAATTTTATTTTGTCAAATTTAATATATAAAAGTGTTAAATATTGGATTTAAAAAAAGGTTCTTGATTAAAAGGTGATAAAATTTCTTTTTTTGAAAAATACATCTTTTATATGAAATATTGAATTTCTTCATATATTATGTCTAAGAAATACATAATATGAATTTTAAAATTATATGGAGTATATAAAATTCAAAATGTAGTTAATACTATTCATAACCACTTTTTGAACAGCTAGTTGTGTAAGTCATGTTGTGCTCGATCCTGGTGATGTGTGTAGAACAAGAAATAGAATTACATTAAAGAAAATAAATTACTATCAAATATTGGGGTGTTACATTCTTCACCCATTATGGAAATTACATCTTCTCAATTTTAAAATTGGTCTTGGTAAATTCATTTAAAGTCCCACATCGTAAAAAGAGTCAATAAAACTATCACTTAAAAAAAGTACAAAGGTATCCCAATATTACCCATAATAGGATTCCTTGTAGGAAGTCGTGGATATAAAGATAAAATAAGTGTCATTTTCTGATGGAGAGTGATAAAAAACATGACCAAGTGAAAGATAACAACCAGAAAACCACAAACTTCTGATGGGTTAAACGGTGATTAGTTTCCCTGTAGGAAAAGTAAGCAGACAACGTTGTTTAAATATAAGTTCCATTTAATAATGTTATGGAATTTATTTATGATATTTAATAAGACCATAAAAATATAAATTTACATTTCATTTAGAATTTCAAACATTAATAAATTTCTACCACTAACTCATCTTTTCCTCAAACGATGAGTAATCAAGATGACTTTGTCACACCTGGAGCGCTAGAACCATCCTCTAGATAATACCATAATCCCAAAGGATGAACTATATATTTCACTTGTATTTAGATATTAACAAGTAAATTGTTGAGTAAAAGATCAGATGATCTCCAAAATGGATAATCCTCTATTTGAAGAAATACTAATCATAATTTCCAAAATGAAACAAACAATACCCAAAGTCAAATAAATACCATTCAATAAACATTTTTTCTTAAAATACATCAATATAATCCAAACTAATATTGAAACACAAAACTGAGAATAATATAATCACATATTCTTTCATAGTAAATCATCACATTTATCTCCAAATAACAAAAAATACTATTAAAGTCTCATAGTGAAATATAATTAACCAAAACACAAATTCTCTACAATAAGTTAATATTTTAAATTAATAACATGAATCTATAAAAAACAAATATTCTTCCAAAATAAAAATCCACCATTACTCCTCAAATTAATTCCCATAGTATTCTATTTTCCATAGGCATATAGTGTTCCCAACAGAGGGAACATCTTCAAACATAACATTTTTCACCTAATCACATAATAATTATCCTATACTAAGGATATTTCTTTGATAAAACATAAGATCCCAAATAAACATATTATTGATCAATAAAATCATTTAAATAGAAAATAATTAGTCCCACTAACTAGGTACTTCACTTAGTCTAGTGGTAGGAAATAAATCCCTATCACACTTGGGTTCTGGGTTTGATTCCCGAAGCTTTGTCCGATGTGATTGGTTGTCACGCGATCTATGTGTTGTCCTTTTTCAAAAAATATATTTTATAACATTATAAATAAGGGATAAATTTCTCAAAATAACTATAAAATTATTTAACCAAAATTTTTATCTCATACATCACATTTTCATCCCAAAAATTAATAACCTATAATTGCCTCAAATTCAAAGATCATATAAACGCAAATTTTTCATTATGACTATATTCAAAAAAAAATATAATTCATATTCAAATAGAATTTTCACAAAAAAAGAAATTCAGGGTTACAGATACAAGAGAAAATTCTTCAAAAGTTATCCCATCAACAAAAAGAATTATTACTTTTAAACTTTTCTCCATCCATTTATTTCCATATAGGTTATTCCTTGACCAAGTGGTAATCCCATAGAATATATAATTGTCTCGGTTAATTCCTATCCCCCATATCATTATGAAAAATTACTATAAATACATTCATAGGGTTATTTTTATTTTCATTCATAGAACTCTTCATTTTTCCACAGCAATTATTTACTTTATGTCCATCTTTCCCACACATAAATAATTTATTTGTTCAATTGACACACTTTACTAGGTGTCTCCTTCCATATTTACGGCATGATGAAAGTTGATATTTCATTTCTCCACTATTTACACTACTACTGCTCATATAATTCTCAGCCATTCTCTTCTTTGTTGAGTTCTGGAGATGGTTAATGTAAATGATTTTATCATATTTTTGTTAAGTTGCTTCATCATGAATACAATATCTTTTACTCTTATCAAAATTCAATTTAGTTTCTCATTTCCACCATCATGAAAATATTATACATAATGTTCAAAATTACTATGACTTCCTTGGAATCCAACAATTCAGTAAAATCATATAGCATACTGTGAGTAACAATATTCGTAAAATCATTTAGATAATATCATGAAACCTTATTTTCAATATAAAAAACCTTAGGATTAACTAAGTTTATTTATTCTCTTCTTATATTAAAATTCATCAAACTAGTTTTTATAGAAAATGTTAATTATCCTAAGTGTATCCCCCATGAGTGTCGTAACCAAGAGTTTAGAAAATTCTACTATTGTGCACCAGTTCCCATTCGAGTCTAGATCAAAGCGGTGTTTTCAGGGTTTAACCTTATATAAATTTGTGCCAGATCTTCCTCTACCTACATGTATCTATAAATGTATGTATTTCTTGGATAATTAAAAAAAATCTCTTCATCTCAAAAATTATAGGAGGTTTTTCTATAAAAATCCTCAAATAATATATTCAGGTAATGTTCTCTAATCTGAGTTTTTATAAAAAATAGTTTCCAATGTTTGTATTAGTCTTCCTATGATACCAATTATAATTCCCTGAACCTGGTTACCTAGAGTCGGTGCATTATAACATAACATTGGCATGATCACAAGGGATTAAATCCTGAAAGACCGATCAATTTTGTATCCTTGGAAGTACTATATACATACATAAGTTTTACATTACATTATGAAATGAAAAACTACAAAATTATGTCTTTTTTGAACATAATCATATCCCTTAGCTTACCCCTGAAATTCAGTCCTAATATAATTCTTCTCGTCCTATGAAAAATAAAATATAGAAAGGGGTGAGCTCAGATGTTCATTAAGGACAACAAATATTGCGGAACCTTTCATAAATAATCATAAACATTTAACACAATTTATAAGACTAAATGACAAGCCTTTTAAACATAAACTTCAGTCCAATATGGAAAATATAAATCCAAGAATTCCATTTAATTATTCACATGGATATTATAATATTCCAATAATCACATGTAATGTCAATATGTAGTATCATAATGATGGAATTCATAATGTCAGACATCATAACAACCTAGTCAAGGCCTCGTGCCAAAAATACAAATAATGATTTTGTCAAGGCCTTGTTCCAAGACACTAGTTCATCTCATGAGTCCTACCGATGTATCAAGGGGCTATAGTGGGGCCCGCCTGTCACTTTCCAAGTCCAATGCTTTCCTCATATGAAAATGGTGAAACATAATCTAAATATTCGTATAAAAACTAGCATATGAAATGTCAATATTTTAACCACAAACCATGAATGGTATAAAAATATCACATCCATAGTCAAAAATAACTCATTCAATACATTATAGAAGATGTGATTATAATAAATCAATCTTAATCAAGAATAGTGGTTTATATTGACATAGATGAAAATAATCAGTAAAACTATTTGAGATAAATATCTCATTTTTCTTGGAAACATTTAAAAGTATCACTATTTATCAAGAATCCATTTAAAAGAGATTTTTTAATCAATGTTTCTCATACAAAATTGAAACTTTTAAAATGAATTTTAATTTTAAAACATTCAAGCCCATATAAATAAATCCTAAAAAAATTAAAACATGAACATTAATGATTAATATTTAGGTGAATAAATATTTAAAAATTTAAAATGATATTTTTGTTAGTGTTCCTAACCAAATGAGAGACTCTTTAATACAAATAATTGACATAATAAAAACTATAAAACTTCATGAGAATAAATGGATCCATGATATACTATATCAAAGTACAGTATATACACCATATAAATGTGTATTGCCGCATAACAACAATGAAACCTCAATGGAAATTAAATTGAGATGAAATCCCTAATAAAGTCCACATCCTTATGTTAAAGATAAAAAAATGAAAAAATTATGTGCGAAAAATATAAATAATATCAATATGATTGGATATTGAATGTAAATAAATCAGGGGACATTCATACATGTTCTTGTAAAAAAACACCAGAGACTTGGATGTTTAACTCAATGAATGGAATTTGAGTTAAGATCAATCTTATCGAGTTCATATCGATGAAATTAAAATTTATCAGTGGATTTATTATGTGTATAAATAGTATATCCAACAAAATGGGAGTTTAAGTTACAAAATAAATAAATAATTAGTGATTTCACACATAATATTGGAGTAAAATAATCAATGAAGTTTGCATAAACCCCAAGGAGTAGAAATTGAAATTATAAGTTTACTTACCGATTTGGTAATGTATGAAAAAATACATGCCCTTAACAAAGGTTCATAAAATGAATATTTAAATTCCAATTAATTAAATTATATTACACAAATAATACAATCATAGGAAGTACATACCCCACAGAAATGGAAATAATGGAAAATATAGCATGAATCTCACGGCAATAAAAAGTTAGATCAAAAACCCTTCCATTGAAATATTCCCTAGTAAAGGGTAAATTAACATCCTTTATAATAGATAAATAATTGTTATTAAATTATAAAATGACCACATAGATAAATTTTATATCATAAATGATCTTGTAATATTACTTTGTTAATAATATTTCAGTCGTATCATTGTTTCAGTTGTTAACTGATTCATTTTACATTATACGTGTTATTATGTAAGTCATGGTTGTCACATATAGGATGTCTTTAATTCATATCCATAATGATATTAAAATCTAAAAAAATATTTTAAATAATAAAATGAAAATTATTCTTGAATTATTGTGATTGGGAATGAATCTCATCGCATTCGTGGAGATGGTAATCTGTATGTATGCACGAGCAACAATATCATTCTATTGATTATAAAACTGTATGAAATTGGGTGGTATATCATATATAAAGATTCATTACGATTCTATATTTATTGTTTACATCAATTATACTCATTATTATACCCATCCAAATAATGATGTGTTAGATAATAAACTACACGACGACGTGGATATGCTAACCTCTACGTACGCATGTATGGTGGAATTACCATTCATATGATGGATAGAATATTGAATATGGATGTAACATATTTATAATAACATAAAATTATGTAAAAGGTACTGGTTATGTTATTTTTTTTTGGAAACAACAAAGAAAGTGGAAATGGAAGAAGAAAAGAACATTGAAAGTGGTGGTGAAATTATTACCTCTTCTTCAGGTGATTCCTTTTGATTTGATCAAAAGATCTCATTCGGTGAGAATTAAGATAAAATTTAGGCCTCGAAAATTAATTGAGGGTAGTTGGGAGGATATTTTAACAGGGTTTGGAGGAGACAAAGGGATTTTGATGTGTGAATTTGAGAGAAGGTGAAGAACCCTTTAATAAGAGAGGTGAGGGTCACATTAGGAAAAGATAGAAATATTATTTTATTATAAAAGATGTTTCGGTTTAGAATGGCTATAAATGGAGTTTTTTATAGGATAAGGTGGTGATGGGTCAAAATATTTTCATCCAATAGGTTTTAGACATGTTTATGTGGAATATGTTAAAAAAACATTCTCCTTGTACTTTTGACAGAAAAGTCAAAACGTTCAACGTATAGAAAAAAAGAAAGATTCCTTCCATACCATGTAGTAATAGTACGAAATGGGTAAATATTACTTTAATAATATATATAATATTAGTAAAAATTCTTATGAAAACATGGATTATAAATATACCCCTAGTAAACTCTTACGTACAAAAAATATCAGATAAAAATGATATTGCAAAATTATCCCTTACCTTTTACTTTTCGATAGTCAAGGTTGTGGTTACCTCTTGTATAATGGTTAAATCATGTTATTAAATTATAATAGGTCCATATACATATTTATAATATCATATATGATCCAATTATGTCATTTATTTAATAGTATTTCTATATTAAAAATACTTCGGTGGTTACCTACTTTGGTTTTCCATTACTATTTTGTCGTTTTAGTAATTTTTTATGCATAAGTTGTAATTTATTCATGAAACTATGTTCATAATTATTATTTTAACTCATTATATAAATTTTATAATAAATGTTAATTGTTAATTTGGAGAATTAATCTCATTGCTTCATGGAGAAGGTAGGTCGTACGTACGCACGAGTGATGGTATCATTTTCTTAATGGATAAATGGTATGTAATTGAATGGTATATTAAATATAAAGAACCATTGTCATTTTATATTAATTATTTAAATTCATTATTGTCAACATTATACCCATCCTAATAATGTATTTTTGACTAATAAATTAAACCATGATGTGGAGATAGTAAATAGTATGTATGCACACATGGTGGTATTGTTATTCGTATGATGGATAAAAGAAGGTATAAGGTAGTACCCTAATTATAATAACATCTCATCATATAGAATATATAGGATTTATTACATTATTATGGAATAAACATAGAAATATGAAGTAGAAGAAAAAAAATTGAATTGAATTGGTAACGTAATTACCTCTTCTCCATTGGACTTCCTTTGGATCTCTTCTTAAGAACGCTAGAGAAGGAATTTTTGGAAAACCAAGACCTCTAGAAGATAACGAATAATGTTTATAGAATAATTGTTTGGGGTTGGGTCGAGCCAGAAGGCTCAAGGAGGTGTGAAAAAATGTGGGAGTAGATTTTTTTTTATAAGAGAAGAAAGGGGCACGTTAGGATATTCTCAAAATATTTAAATATAACAATACTATTCAAGATATAAATAATTACATGTAACACCCTAAGATTCCATGGTACGCTTCTATTTAAATAATACAATATCTTATACTATATGCTACTTCGAGTTCTAACACACCACGACAAATCTAACTAGCCATTGTTAATAATAAAACACTCATTTTGAAATTTTATAAATATTATTTTTTAAAATGTACTTCATTTTTGGATTTAGAATATCAAAATTATCATAGGGAGAATTTTTGTTATTGTTCTGAAAACATTCAATTTTTGGTGATTAGTGAAAAACACTACATTTTTGTTTAAAATGACCTTTTATTTAAATAATGTTTTATTTTATTTAAATATATTTTAGTTAAAAATTGATACATAATACCTATATATGTTCAATGAAATTCATTGGAGTCATTTTATAATATGATTAGATATATAAGATTTTATTGAAATTTTTAACGTCTATTACCCACATTCAAGGCCCGTTAGTAAATTCACATAAAACACAATTTTATGATTTTTTGAATTGGATTTAAAAAATATGAGAGACGCAGTTGAAAAATATAACTAAAATGCAGTTCAACTTGGTGAAAATAATTTTTGGTGAATAATATCTTTTGAATTTTATTTACCACGGTTAATAGTAAATAGGGTAGTTAAAGATGAAAATGATATTATAATTACCCTAACAGACATCCTAATTCTATTAGATAAGTTTATTTCGACCCAAATCATCCTTATTAAGAAAATATGATCCTTTTGGTCCACTTGGATTAGATTATGACATTTTTTATGAAGAGTTAAAAGTGTTAAATTCAAATTTTAATAAGTGAACAATTTTTAATATAGGGATATACATAAGATAAATTAGACTACAAATTTTATTTAGAAAACTAAAAATATTCCGAAAATAATTTCATTTTATTTATTATTTGTAGACATTAAATAATACATTTATATATGACACATTTGTTATGTAGTAATTACCTTATTAATCAAAGATTAAAATAATTGATTTTATAAATATCCAAATATATGTAAATTGAGACTTATGATAAATTCCACTAATTTTTTAGGGTCAAATTACATTTTATGGTCTATTAAAAAAATTCTAAGTGATAACATTGTTATTACTTTCCCAAAAAAAATACCAAATAGTGTCAAAATTGACATAAATTTGTTTTTAAAACTAATACTATATTATTAATTGATATAATATTACAAAATCTAAGGCTCTCAAAAAGTACATATATAAGATTATATATATAAATAATGAACCACATGTGGTTCTCTTGGATTTTTATAGTATGTTTATTAACTATTTATTGTAATAATTCAACCATACATGGTAAATGTTAAACTATTTAACTAAGAGTTATATCTGAAAGATAACGTTAATATGGTGACCTAAACCTATATAAAACCTATTGGTTTAGAGTTCTTCTCCCATCACCTCCATATCTTTTAAATAAATACCTTTTGAGCCATTATAAACCGAATATGATTATATAAAAAAAATATTTTAAACTTTTCTTAATGTGACCCTCACTTCTCTTATAAAAGGGTACTTTCCCTTCTCTCAAAATCACACCCCCAATGCCATTTCACTCGGCCAAAACTTGCTCAAATATCCTCAAAATTGCCTTCAATATGACCCTGAGTCCTTAATTTGATCAGAAATCCTACCTTAGGATACATTTTGATCAAATCAAAAGGAAACACCCGAAGAAGAGGTAATAATTTTCCCACCTCTTTCAATGTTCTTTTCATCTTCCACTAACTATTTCTTTGTTGTTTCCATACCAAAAATAATAACTGCAGTAACTTATACATATTATGATTATATTAAAAATATGTTACAACAATATTCATTATTCAATACATTATATGAATGATGAGTCACCATACGTGTGTACGTAATGCTTACCGTCTCCACAACGTGGTGTAGTTTGTTATTCAAACACTTTATTATTTAGATGTATAAAATAAGTAGTATAACTAATGTAAATATTAAATATAACATGTTAATTATTTTATATATATTATATACCATCCTATTACATACTATTTCACCATCAATAGAATGATATTATCGCTTGTGTGTACGTACAGATTATCGTCTACACGAACGTAACGAGATTCATTCCCCATCGTAACCATTCAAGATTAATTTTCATTTGATTATTAAAAATAATGTTTAAAAATGTAAAATAATTCTATATATGAATCAAATAAATCCTATATATAATAAACAAGTCTTCATTATCAAAAAATATAAATGAAAACGAATCAGTTAACACCTGAAACAATGATACTACTGAAATATTATTAACAAATAAATATTATAAGATCATATATGATATCATATTTTTGTATGTGGTTTTTGTATAATTTAATAACAATGATTTCACCATTATAGAATAGGTTGACCTACCCATGACTAATGAAAATTACAAGTTAAGGGTTAATTCTACATTCTCTTCATTATTCAAAATTGTGTATACATGAGTATGTACTGGGACATCTTTATCATCCACAGTTGTGTTTCATAAAAATGAATTTTAAAACGTTTTTAACATTTCCTAGAATATGGATTAAATTCATTTACAAGATTCTTTAACTTTTTATAAAACATTTACAATAAATCGTTCAGTCATTTTCCAAACAAGGTCCTTTATGACCATTTCTACAAAATTAAGAAAGAATGTTTTTTAACTTATACGATGAGTGCTGCAATTTTTTGCCTATATTACACCTTCGAATCTTCCCTTAAAATCTTTTAATAATATTTTTAAAGTAAATTTTACATTCTATATTTATGTAACATTTAAATAATTTCAAAATAAAAAGAGATGTTTCTCTCAAATAGTTTTTATTTCATCTATGTCAGCATCCTTTGATGGATTTTACACTTTGACTGGTGATGATTTATTATGATACAATCTTCCATATTGTATTGATGTTTTTGGGATATGTTTTACTTTGGTCGTTTTATTTTTATAACATTCATGTTTTATGGTTAAAATATTAACATTTCATGTGATAGTTTTTATACGAATGTTTATGTTATATTTCAACCTTTTCATATAAGGAATGCATTGGACTTAGTATGTGATGGGTGGAGCCCACTATATCTCCTCGATGCAGCAGTAGGTCTCATGAGAAAAAAAAAGTTTCTTGGAACATGGCCTTGAAAAAATATTATTTATAGTCTGGGCACGAGGCCTTGACAATGTGGTTAGGATGTCCGACATTATTCATTCCATCATTATGAAATTGGCTATTGATATTACATGTGACTACTCGACAGGTAGAATATATATGTGAATAAGTAAATGGAATTATTTGATTTATCATTTTCATATTATGCTTAATTTTATGTCAAAAAGGATTTTGTTTTAATATTATTCAATACATAAAATATTTATGCTTAATTATGGTAGTTTTCACTATATTTTTATCCTTACTAAGCACCTAATATCACCCTTTCAAATGTTTTATTTTTTTGAAAATGCGAAGAAGTATATTATGATTAACCTACAGGAATAGGATAAGAGATATAATAGTGTTCAAAGGGGACATAATTTTGTTTTTTTCATGATGTAATGTAAAACTAATGTATGTGTCTAGTACTTCCAAGGATACTAAATTGATCGGTCTTTAGAGATTTGATCCCTTCTGAAAATGCCAATGTAATGTAATAATGCACTAACTATGGGTAATTGGGGTTGGGGCATTATAGTTGTTATCAGAGAAATTTTAGTTCAATCTTTGGTAGCATGATTTAGAAAAACATTGATTAGGGAACATTACCTTAAGATGGAATTTGAGTATTAAAATAGATGAACATTCAATAATTTTGGTAATGTAGAGATTTTGTGTATTTTACAAGAAATACATCCTTGTTTAGATATGAGAAGGTATAGGTGACTCTGACACAGAGGTACCTAGGACTAAAAACTCTGACAAGGTGTTTCGAGCATGACTCGGGGTATCCTGGTACACGACAACAACCCTTGCTGCACTCTCAGATACGAAACTCCCAGGGGATATACTTCGGATAATTCAAATCTTCATTACAAACCATTATGATGGATTTATGAGTATATACCTCCTAAAAACAATTTTATGATTGTGGATTATATCCATAAACTATTCAATTTATGTTATGTGTTTTACATGTTTGAAATTATGTATTTCAATTCATAAACTAATCCAGTGTATGCCATTATTTAGAAATAGTTCCTAGATGATGGAATGGAAACCATATCAATTTAGCTAATCCATGTAGGTATTTCCCCCCTACTCAAGATAATTATACTGGAGCTAGTGATGCAATAGGTTTTGATCGTCTTATCACCATATTCGGAAAACTCACTCTGGTTATGAATAATAACCTTACCTGTATGGAGCACCCTAATCTACAATGTAGTGGATCAATGTTAGACCTATTCATAAGGCAACATCCACCAATATTCAATGGGACTTCAAATCAATTTGTAGCTGAGCAATGGATAATTTCCTTAGAGAAAATATTTCATGCTTTGGGAGTAGAGAAAGGGAAAAAGTTGTCATGGTAGTTGATCGCCTCACGAGAGATGCAGGTCATTGGTGGTAATTAATTGAAAACATAAAGGAGTATGATGAAGTATAAAATATTTAATGTTGGGAGTTTAAAGAAAATTTCATAGAAATATACATTCCTCGTGACCATTGAGTTGATATGGAATCGAAATTTTTGACCCTAAGGAAAAAAGGAGGATGAGAATGTAGGAAAGTGTAATAATAACATTACAAGTTTAATAAGGTATGCAGTAGATTATATATGTAATACAATGAGTATGATTGATCGATTCATTTATGGGTTAAACCCATTTCTCTTTTGACCATTAGTCTCAAAATAATTCTCATCATATGAAGATATTGTCTCATGTGCTATCAAGATGGAAAAGGAATTATCTATGTCTTACGACATTAAAAGAAACACAAGAGAACAATAGATATACTAAACACTCTGAAAATAGAAATAAAGGGAATAATGGAAAAGAAGAATTTCTATCATGTGGTAAATTTGGGAAAAACACCCCGGTACTTTCATGAAAAAAATGGGAGTCTATTACAAGTGTGTTGAAAAAGGCCACCAAGATCATGATTGAAAGGGAAAGAAAGATGGTGTTAATATGAATTTATAAAATTGTAGAGAAATGGGGAATTATTCAATTAGATGACCTACAAGCCATGGAAACATACCTCATAAAAGGAAAAGGGAGCAAGCCCATGCTTTTGTAATCACAACTGTGGAGGTTGAAGCTCCGAGTGGTATGCTGGTAGGTTATTTAATGGTTTCCTCAAGTTTAGATAATTCTTTATTTGATTCTGGATCATCGAGTTGTTTCATATCTTCCCAGTTTTCAAATAAAAATATATATTTCCAATTTGATTTTCAAGGGATTTGTCAGTAAAAACATCTAAGGGATATATCATTGCAACAATGTTTTGTGAATCGGTTCCTATTTGGTCATATAAACGTGCTTTATCTACTGATCTCATCATCATACCCACAATTGTATTTTATAAAATTTTCAGTATGGATTAGATTTCCGACCATGAAGAAAAACTTCATTCTAAGAAGAAGGAGGTTGTCACAACCCGCCTTCACCAAAAGGAGGGAAGGGTCTGCAGATTTCTTGGCCCTTACTTCTTCGGGTTGAAGGAGAGATAATGACCCCTGAAACACACCTTCAATAGGTCCCGGAGTGGCGAACAGCCCCAAGGGTATAGAATCACTCACTAAATGGAAGGCATTACCCTTTTTCTATTAATAGGATTAGGAGATAAGATAGTAAATCTCACAACACCAAAACTAGAAGTGCAAGAAAATCCAAAAAACTATTCCCATATGCATGTTCCAGATGTAAATACCACAAAGTACAAAGTGACTACAAGGGTAAAGTACCAAAGACGGAAAAACAGCAACTGCAACTTCCCCAAGGGTCCGAGCTAGTATGGTCCCGCGCGATACCTGAAGTCCTCCTAGAAATCTAAAAGTAGTTTTATATATGTAGGGTGAGCATACAAGTATAATCTGTAGGGAAAAACCAAAGACTATCATGCAAAAGTGGGTGAACGTACTAAAGTCCTGTGAGAAATAGAAAACTAACACTATCAAGGAGATCACCCATCCCTCTCACTAGCCGCACTCACCAAATAACACAATCAAGGTAATGTATAATAAAGCACATCGATTTTTGGGTACCCTGCGCAACTTTCCCACTGGTTATTAAAGAAATCCTATGCATCAAACCAATCCCGACATTTTCACTGCAGTCCCACTGCCACACCCCGCCCGCACACACCTGGGCCATAACCGCACGCAGTCCCACTTCCAAACCCTATCCGCAAACACTTGGGCCACAAGTGTCTCATGTAACAACACCTGCAAACACCTAGGCTAGAACAACCACTGTCATGCCTGAAGACACCTAGGCTAGAAGATCCACTTCCACGCCCAAAGACACCTGGGCCTCATCCCGAAGACACTTGGGAAACCACCTGCCTGCACACACCTGGTCCATAACCACCACACTACCCTGCTCGAAGGTTCTTGGGCTAACAATGGACTTCAAGCCATCACAGCCTGCCCGAAGATAATTGGGCTATTTGGGAATGGGAGTAAAAAGGATCTAATAACCAGCCACTAATGGAAGTGTTGGGAAAAACACACTCCCCCATGAGATGGGGGTGTTCGGCACTAAGTTCTCAACTTGGGTGGGGCGCGAATAAGAAACACAAAAACTACAAGTATTTATATAGGTAACAAGCACTCCCCCAAGTATAGGTTTTTCTTCAGCCTGCCTAAATAACATAATTAGTACCATGACCAAGTCACAACTCACACAAAACCAAAACCCATTTATCCCTTCACTATTTTTTGTTCCTTAATAATGTTTAAATACGTTTCTGCACATACTTTGGAAACTAGCAAGAATAAGCATAAGCCAAGGGAAGAGTATGGGAAAACATCAAGTTAAACATTCACACCCGGTTCTCTTGTAAAGTCACAACAACAAAAGGGATAAGGGAGATCCCTCAAAGTGCTGTAACCAAATAAAAACCCCAATATACAGCCCCATGTCCCCAAGATCCAGGAGCCAATGATTTCTCAACAACAGAGGATCCCTGCCCAATTTGTGATATAATCAAGGTAACCACCCGACCTTAAATTCATAACCATCAAATCCGTAACAATAGGGGATCCCATCCCCACCCACATCACCCAGCAATCAGCCATGAATGAAATCAACCAAACCACCACCACCAACACAAAGCAGGCATGTGCCAGTATTTTCAGATTTAAAAGATTTAACATGCTCCATGATTCCAACTTCACTGTTCTTTAACTGGGGTTATCACAGAAACGATTGATCCTGGTGATTTCAATTTATTTATCCAGATGTACATAAATAAACAAATTCCTTTACACGGAAAGGGTTCACAAACACAGTACAAACCATTTAAACATTAAGGTTTCGTTACTACACAGAGAAAGACCACCAACGGCCATGATTTTCAGTAGCTGTAAGCCCGCACAATTCAGAAATCATTAATCGTTGAAGATTATAAAACCAAAGCAGCATCATCGATCACACCCCTCCCCCTTCGTTCTTTATAGAATCCATTCATTATCTTCCTTTAGGTTTGGTTCATCCAATTCTATAGAATCAAAATCATGCCCACCCTGCATGATATACAAAAGGGAGAGATGAAGGAGAAATTCCCTACTTGATTGATCGACGATGGAAGTTTATCTTCACGTGCTAGGAACAGAGGAGTGTGCAAAGTGCAGGTGTGGGACTTCAAAAACTCACGCACGAGCAGAAGAATCGATCAGAGGGTGATCGAGAAAAGAAACCAAGAAGTACCCTTTTAGTTTATATAGGTCGGGGATGGTTGAGAAAAGAATGTGAATCAACGTAAGCAGTGGGGTCGTGGGTTGACCATGCGGCCCCACACGTCATTAAAGGGTCGCCGCCCTTTGGGGAGGTTTAAACCAACGCACCTAGGGCATATCACTAAATCAAACGCCATTAATTAGTGTTAATGGGCCTTAAAACAGGCTTAAAGGGGTCAAAATAGGGTTTAAAACCCAAATTGTGAAAAAAGGAGGTGCTGCTAGAAAACCCGTGAGGGTAGGCTAGAGCTATCAGTAGCCGAGAGCTACCAGTGTCTGACAGATACCGGTAGCCGAGCTTCCGGTAGGCTACATCCACCGGTAGTCAAGAGCTATTGGTGGCTGACAGCAACCGGTAACTGAGCTACCTATAGGATGCAGCTACCGGTAGACCAAGCTACCGGTAGGCCGAGCTATCAGTAGGCTACGGCAACCGGTAGACTGAGCTACCGGTAAGCCTGCTACATATAGGCTAAGGCTATTGGTAAGCCAACCGTGGGTCAAACTTCACCGAGAAGTTGGGATGGCCTCCAAGACCACATAGAACACCTCAAGCATCATATTTTTACTATGTAATGGACCTCCAACAACCCGGGCCATTACATCAGATACCTCTCAAACTATTCTCGCCCTCAAGAATCAAAACAACCCACAAAGAAAGAGAGGTTCCGAACAACCACCTCGAAAGATACATCTCGGGAGCGAACCCCATTGTTAACTAAAAACAAATTTCTCTTAAAAACCTAGTTACATACCATGTCAGACTGCCCAGTCTGTGGGTTGGGGAGTCTCTTCCCCCATGTCAAGATACTATCCGCTTTGGGTGGCACTGACTCGCCCGCACGGGTTTAATCGCATCCACCATAATGAGTCTTGAATAGGGGTCTGATCCTCCCCTCCCCATAGCCAGGACATTTCACACACATTCAGAGAGGAAAGAAAAACCACATATTTCATAGCCAACAAGGTAAAACTATCCAACACAACAAGTATAAACAGAAGAACACAAAACTCAAAACAACTCTCGTTACTGGGAACGTATCTGTGATTCCCTCTCCCATGTACTCTCCTCAAGCCCACCGTGTCTCCATAACACATGAACCAAGGGAATTGTTCACCCATGAAGCACCATCTCCTCACGATCCTCAATCATCTCTGGTCTTTCCACAAAGGTTATGCCGTCCTTGATGTCTAGCCCTCCCTAGTCGAGGATATGTGAATCGTCATGTAGATAACGATAGATATGGGACACATAGAAGACGTCATGTATCCTCAGTAGTGTTGGTGGTAACGTTAGCTGATAAGCCACTTCGCCGACCTGCCGCAACACTTCGAAGGGTCCGATGAACCTGGGAAAAAGCTTACTCACCTTGCTGAACCTCAGTTGTCCACGCCGAGGGGAGACCTTCAAGAACATGTGGTCTATAACCTCAAACTCCAAGGGGCTCCTCCTGGTATCAGTGTACGATTTCTGTCAGTCCTGGTCTGCCTTCATCTTTTCCCGTATAAGTTGAACCTTCTCCGTCGTGCTCTGCACCACCTCCAGGCCAAGGATGCTTGCCTCTCCGAATTCGGTCCAACACACAGGTGAACGGCATGGCCTCCCGTACAAGGCTTCAAACGGGGACATACCAATGGTAGAGTGATAACTATTATTGTAGGCGAACTCTACTAGAGGAAAGTGTTTCACCCATGATCCTCGTGAGTCGACAACGCATGCCCGCAACATATCCTCCATGGTCTCGATGGTGCGCTCTGTATGCCCATCTGGCTGGGGATGGAAAGAAGTGCTAAGACATAGATGGGTGCCAAAAGTATGCTGCAATCCTCTCCAGACTCGTGAGGTAAACCATGCATCCCTATCCGAGACTATAGACCTCAGAACTCCATGCAATCGGACCACCTCATCCATGTACCTTCGTGCCAAAGAATCCACTGCACTTGACTCCTTAATCACCAGAAAGTGAGCCAATTTCGTCAACCGGTGCACTACTACCCAGATGGCATCGTATCCCCCTTGAACCATGGGTAGTCCTGTGATGAAATCCATCGAGATTTCCTCCAATTTCCACTCGGGGACATCCAGAGACTACAGCAGGCCACTTGGAACTTGGTGTTTAGCCTTCACCTGCTGACACACTAGGCACTTGGCCACAAACTCTGCCACTACTCGCTTTACTCCAAGCCACTATAACTATCTCCTCAGGCCCTGGTACATCTTGGAAACTCATGGGTGTGACTCTAGGGGTGAGTTGTGGAACTCACTGAGAACCCTATCGTGCATCACCTTTGGAACAAACAGCTTCCCCTGGAAAAACATCTGGTTCTGACAGTCCTCCGTCCATCATTCCAGAGCATTTCTTTGGTCAACTCGGTCACACATCACTTCGCACCCTAGGTCTCCCCAATTTGACTCATCCACTTGCTGAATTAGAGACGACTGCACTATCATCTGATACAGGAAACCTCTACCGCCATCCATCCTTGCATTCAGGTGCAAGGAATCCAACTCCTCCATCACCTTCCAGGCATTTTCCGACTCTCGGACCGCATCCTTCTGCGACCTCCTGCTCAAGGAATCAGCCACTACATTTCCCTTCCCTGAAGTGTAGGAATTCTCTAAGTCGTAATCCGGGAGGAACTCCATCCACCTCCGCTGCCACAAGTTTAGGTCCTGCTGGGATAAGATATACCTCAAACTTTTGTGATCTGTGATGACCACAAATCATTCCCCAATGAGGTAATGCCGCCATAACTTTTGCCCAAAAATTATCACTACAAGCTCCAGGTCATGGGTGACATAATTACACTCATGAGGGCATAGCTTCCTAGACCCATAAGAGATCACTCATTGCTACTGCATCAACTAACATCTAAGGCCTTTCCCTGAAGCATCACAGAACACCTCATACACTGCCCCTTCTTCTAGTAATCTCAACACTGGGGCACTAACCAACTTCTCCTTCAGATAGTTGAAGGCTGCCTCACACTGCTCACTCCACATGAAAACCTGGTCTTTCTTGGTCAAGGATGTCAAAGGGGCTGCAACTCGGGAGAAGTTGGGTAAGAACCTCTGATAGTAACATGTCAGCCCGATGAAGCTACGAACCTCTGCCACATTCTTGGGTGCTTCCCAGGAAACAACAGCTTCAACCTTTGATGGGTCCACCGCTACCCCTTTCTCAGACACTATGTGCCCATGTAAGTGCACTTCTCACATCCATAATCTGCATTTCAACAACTTACCATAGAGCTGGTGTTGTCGGAGGACCTCCAAAACCGTCCTCAGGTGTTCCGCGTGATCCTCCTCTGATCTTGAATTGATTAGGATATCGTCGATGAACACAACTTTGAACCGATCCAGGTACTCCCGAAAGATGGATTTCATAAGCCCCATGAACACAGTCGGGGCATTCGTTACACCAAAGGGCATGACTACAAACTCGATGTGTACATATCTGCACCTGAACGCTGTCTTCGGGATGTCGCCCTCTTTCACTCTCAACTGGTGATACCCAGACCACAGGTCGATCATCGAGAACCACCCTTACCCTTTCAGCTGGTCGAAAAGATCGTCTATCCTCGGAAGAGGGTAGAGATTCTTGATTGTTACCTGATTCATCCTCCTGTAGTCTATGCACAACCTGAGACCACCATCTTCCTTCTTTGTGTAAAATACTGGAGCACCCCACGGTGATGCACTTGGTCGAACATAACCCCTCTTCATTAGATCTTCAATCTGAACCCACAGCTCCAGTAGCTCCGATGGTTCCATCTGGTAAGGAGCCATCAAGATCGGGTGAGCACCGGGCTACAAGTATATCCCAAACTCGTTATCACATCGAGGGGGTAGAGTCGTTACCTCCTCCGGAAATACATCCATAAACTCTCTAACGATTCCTAGAACCTCTACCATCTCAGCATCTAAGGGCTCTGCTGACAGATCGTCTTACAAAGAGGGGAAGGGTTCCTCTCACCTGCTGCCCTTCTGACTGCTCCGCTTGCCGGTGAAAGTAGCATGCCAGATGCCCATGTCTGAGAACACAACCCTTCCTCGGAAGCATTCGATGACGGAACACATAGAAAATATCCAGTTAGTGCCTAGGATGACATCGTATGGTTGTATCTGTAGCAGTAGTAGATCCCTGACCGACTGATGTGGTCCTATCATCAGTTTGCATCATGGAGAAACATATAACAAGTCAGTCTGACCTCCGACTGGGGTGCTCAGCACTAGGGGCACTAGAAGTCTCTCAGCATCTAGGCCCAAGGCACGGGCTAGACTGGGTGCAACAATGGAGTGGGAAGCTCCGGTATCGAACAAGTCATAAGAAAGAGTGCTAAATAAACTGATCGTACCTCGAACGACCTCCAGCCCTACTGGTACTGCTGCCTCTGTGGCGTGCAACTATCCACGCCCAGCTCCTCTACTCCTCGGCTATTGGCCACCTCCCCGACCACTACCTGGTCAAGGTTCCTGAGGAGTACCCTGAGGTCGGCCTCCTCCTGCAACTTCTTCCCTCAGAGCGGGAGCTCACTGCCCCTGTTACAACTGCTCGAAAGGCCTAGTAGGAAGCTGCTGCTGGGGTGGGTGTTGGGGCTGTCTGGCACTACCGTACTGTACTCGGTCGGGGAACTAACTCCAGAGGTGTCCATGGATCCCTACAGACGAAGCATCATGGTCCTGTGCCCGAAGGAAAAGGGCGAGGACCAGGGGACCGGAACTGAAACTACTGTGGCCTACTCCCTGCTGGTTGGAACCTGGAGGGTCCTGACACTGTAGGTCTGGTCCTGAAGCCCTTTTCCTTCGATGGTCCCAGCTAGATCCCCTCTCGTGACACACCTCCTAGAGTGTGCATCCTCTATACCACATCGGCCTTCTTCTGGACCTCTATGTACGTCGGCAGGGTGAAGGGGGTAACAGCGTACCGAAGGGAGGGTCGGGGCGCCTCCTCTAAACGCCTTGCCCGAGACTCCTCGTCTGGAAAGAGGTCAGGAGCAAAACATATGAGGTCACTGAACATGATTCACAACTCCCTTACTGACATACTCCCCTGCTGGAGGGAGAGTATCTCCTGCCTATTTTCTGCCTTCATTATAGAAGAGAGGAATTCCACCTGGAACTCCATCTCGAAATCATCCCATGCCACCCCAGCCTCTCTCCTCTCTCCCAAGTAAAGCGTCCACCACTAACGCGCTGCACCGCGCATCTGGATGATGTCCAGAAGAATCCAGTACTCGGTTGGGCCCCGAATCTGGCTGAAGGCTATCACTAGCTCTTCTAGCCGGCCCTCCGTCTTAATGTCAAAGGTGCTTCCATCATACTTCTCGAGGGTCTGTAGCTGGAACGACCAAAGTGACTTCTCCCACTGGTCGTCCTCCTCCTCCCGATCAGCTCTCTGCTGGTCGTCCAAGGTAGTCTCTGGGGCCTCGATTTCCCGCACCACACGTGGTTGCCTCCCAGGTGCCATAGCTTCAAGGTAAACAATGAATGCCTAAGCCCATGTATTGCAGAATATTGTTCTTAAAATTTCTTAACCTTCCTATTGATTTGAATTACAAAAACACCCATGAAACATGAGACCACAAGTCATTATGATGCATGTACCTTTCCTAGGGTCTCTACCCTACAATCAGTGTGGCCTCACTTGGTCGTTCGGTAGGTCCAGAGTCCTTGCATCAGATCACGGGGGGACCTAAAATCTGGTGTCCTGGCCCATCTTCCCCGGCCTAATTCATGCACCAATGTAACCCAACACTTTTACACTACCATACCATGTAGTCCTTACTATGCCTAACTCCAGACTCCATCCTATCTCTGAACCATCTCTCTGATACCATTCTGTCATGAACCGCCTTCACCAAAAGGATGGAAGGGTCAGCAGATTATCAGGACCTTCCTTCTTCAAGATGAAGGAGAGATAAAGACCCCTGAAACTCTCCTTCAATAGGTCCCGGAGTGGTGACCAGTTCCAAGGGTATAGAATCAGCCACTAAATATAAGGAATCACCCTTTTCTTTTAATAGGATTGGGAGATAAGATAGTACATCTCACAAAACAAAAACTAGAAGTGAATGAAAAGACAAACAACCATTCACATATAAATTTTCCTAAAGTAAATATCAAAAAGTACAAACATACTACAAAGGTAAAGTACAAAATAAGGAAAAACAGCAACTGAAACTACCCCAAGGGTCCGAGCTAGTATGGTCCTGCGCGATCCCCGAAGTCCTCCTAGAAACCTGAAAGCAGTTCTATATACATAGGGTGAGCATAGAAGTATAATATATAGGGAAAAACCAAAGACTCTCATGAACAAGTGGGCGAATGTACTAAATTCCCATGAGAAACAGACAACTAACACTATCAAGGAGTTCACCCATCTCGTTCACTGGCCAAACTAACCAAATAACGCAATCAAGGTAATGTAAAATAAAGCACATCGATGATTGGGTACCCCGCGTCACTTTCCCACTGGTTATTGAAGACATCCTATGCATCGAACCAATCCTGCCATTTTCATTGCAGTCCCACTGCCACACCCCGCCCGCACACACCTGGGCCATAACTGCACGCAGTCCCACTGCCAAACCCTTCCTGCAAACACCTGGGCCACAATTATCTCACATAACCACGCCTGCAAACACCTAGGCCAGAACAACCACTGTCACGCCCGAAGACACATAGGCTAGAAGATCCACTACCATGCCCGAAGACACCTGGGCCTCATCCCGAAGAAACTTGGGAAACCACCTGACCACACACACCTGGGCCATAACCACCACACTACCTTGCCCGAAGGTTCATGGGCTAATGATGGACATCAGGCCATCACAGCCTGCCCGAAGATACTTGGGCTATCCGGGAAATGGAGCAGAAAGGGGCTAATAACTAGTCACTAATGAAAGTGTTGGGAAAGACACCCACCCCCATGAGATGGGGGTGTTCGGCACTAAGTGCTCAACTTGGGTGGGTCCCGAATAAGAAACAAAAAAACTACAAGTATATATATAGGTAACAAGAACTCTCCCATGTTTAGGTTTTTCTTCAACCTGCCTAAATAACAAAATCAGTACCATGACCAAGTCACAACTCACACCAAACCAAAACCCATTTATCCCATCCCTATTTCATGTTCAGTAATAATGTTTAAATAAGTTTCTACATCTACTTGGGCAACTATCAAGCATATGAATAAGCCAATGTAAGAGTACGGTCAAACATCAACTTAAACATTCACACCCGGTTATCCTGTAAAGTCACAACAACAAAAGGGATTAGGGATATCCCTAAAAGTATTGGAACCAAAAAAAACCCAAGATATAACCCCATTTCTCCATGATCCATGAGCCAAAATTTTCTCAACAACAGAGGATCCCTCCCCAATTCATGATATAATCAAGGTAACCACCCGGCCTTAAATTCATAACCACTAAATACGTAACAACTGGGGATCCCATCCCCACCCACATCACCTATCAATTAGTCGTGAATGAAAATAACCAAACCACCACCACCAACACAAAGCAGGTCTGTGTCAGTATTTTCAGATTTACATGATTTAACACACTCCATGACTCTAACTTTGATGTGCTCTCACCGGGTTATCATAGAAAGGATTGATCCTGGTGCTTTCAATTTATTTATTTGGATGTATGTAATTAACCAAATTCCTTTACACTACAAGGGATCAAAAACATAATACAAACCATTTAAACATTAAGGGTTTGTTTGTACACAATGAAAGACCACCTACGACCATGATTTTCAGTAGTCGTAAGCCCTCACAATTTAGAAATCATTAATCATGGAGGCTTATAAAAACAAAATAGCATCATCGATCACACCCCTCCCCCTTCGTTCTTTATAGAATCCATTCATTATCTTCATTTAGGTTTGGTTCATCCAATTATATAGAATCAAAAGCATGCCAACCTCGCATGATACACAAAAGGGAGAGACGAAGGAGAAATTCCCTACTTTATTGATCGAAGATGGAAGTTTACTTTCACGCTCCAGGAATAGAGGAGTGTGAAAAGTGCAGGGGTGGGCCTTCGGAAACTCAGTCACGTGCAGACGAATCGATAAAAGGGTGATCGAGAAATGAAACCAAGAAGTAACCTTTTAGTTTATAAAGGATGGGGACGGTTGAGATAAGAACGTGAAACTGCGTAAGGAGTGGGGTCGTGGGTTGACCACACGACCCCACACGTCATTAAAGGGTCCCCGCCCTTTGGGGCGGTTTAAACCGACGAACCGAGGGCATCTCACTTAATCAAACACCATTAATTGGTGTTAAAGGGCCTTAAAACTGGCTTAAAGCGGTCAAAATTGGGTTTAAAACCCAATTTGCGCAAGAAGGAGGTGCTGCTGGAAAACCCGTAAGGGGAGGCTAGAGCCACAGGTAGCCGAGAGCTACCGGTGGCTAACAGCCACTGGTAGTCGAGCTACCGGTAGTTTGCAGCCACTAGTAGTCGAGAGCTTCCTGTGGCTCATAGCGACTGGTAGTCGAGCTACCGGTAGGCTGCAGCAACCGGTGGTCGAGAGATACCGATGGCTGATAGCTACTGGTAACCGAGCTACCTGTAGGCGGAAGCTACCGGTAGACCGAGCTACCGGAAGGCTGCGGCTACCGGTATATCGAGCTACCAGTAGGGTACGGCTACCGGTAGACTGAGCTAACGGTAGGCCTGCTACGGGTAGGCTTATGCTACCGGGAGGCCTACCGTGGGTCAAACTTCACTGAGAAGTAGGGATGGCCTCCCAGACCACCTAGAACACCTGAAGAATCAGATTTTTAATAAGTAATGGACCTCCAACAACCCGGGCCATTACAGAGGTTACAATTTTTAATGATGATAAGGAGTACCTTATCTTTAGAGTAGAAGCTTCACCACCATATTCTTATCTTGATCCACCCCAATAGCTCTACTAAATTCAATTACTAAGGGTGGAGGATAATGAAATAACTATGGGCGAGGAAAATAATGTTCAAATAGAAGACATGCCAATTGTGCATGAATATGTTGATGTGTTTCCAAAGTATTTACCTAGACATCCACCAGAATGAGAAATTGAGTTTTCCATTGATTTAATTCCTGGTTCAAGGCCCATATCGAAGACCCCTTATAGAGTGGACATTGTGTAGTTAGTGGAACTAATGAAAAAACCAGAGGAATTGATTAATAAAGTATTTATTCACCCTTGTTTTTCTCCATGGAGAACCCATGTTATTTTGGTTAATCAGAAAGATGGATCTATGAGGTTGTGCATTGACTACAAAGCGGTCAATGATATAATAATAAAGAACACGTATCCCAAACCTAGCTTTGATGATTTATTTGACCAAATTCATGGAGATAAATTTTTTTAAAAGATTTCCCTTCAATCTAGATATCATCAGTTGTGCGTGAATAAGGAAGACATTCTGAAAAAATCATTTTGAACCAGATATAGGCAGTATGAATTTACAATACTGCCTTTTGGATTGACTAATGGAACCTCTTTTTTCATGGTTCTAATTTATAGTGTTTTCATGGAATATCTTGATGAATTTATAGTGGTATTTATTGATTATATCTTGGTATACTCAAAAAGATACAAAGATCATGAAAATCACGTGTGCACTATTATAAAAACCCTCAGAAGGAATGAATTGCATGGGAAATTTAGCATGTGTGAATTCTGGCTTCTGGATATTCCTTATCTTGGCCATATTGTCTCTACATATGAAATCTATGTTGATCCTTCTAAGATAAGATCAATCCAAGGATGGAACTCACCGATGAATATAACTATGGTATGTAGTTTAATTGGTTTAGAATGTTATTATCGGTGTTTGGTCCAGAATTTTTCATGATTAGCAAACCCTTTAACCAAGATTACACGTAAAGGGGTTAAATTTGTTTGGACAAAAGAGTGTGAATAATTTTTTGAAGAACTGAGGAGAGGATTATTCAATGCTCAAATCTTGTCTCTAAAATCGGGGAATGATGGGTTTGTTATTTATAGTGATTCTTCAAAGAAAGGACTTGTTTGTGTCCTTATTCATTATGATAGAGTTATTGACTATGAATCGCGACAGCTAAAAATTCATGAACAAAACTATCCCACTCATGATCTTGAGTTATCAACTGTAATAATTGCTTTTAATATATAAAGACACTATCTCTATGGTGAAAAAATGTGTGATATATACTGATCACAGAAGTTTAAAGAATATATTTTAACAAAATAACTCATCATGCAGCAAAGACTATGGAATGAACAACTCAAATATTATGATTGAACTATACACAACAACCCGTGGAAGGAAAATAAGCTAGCAGATTCTTTGAGCTGAAAGGATCGTGGAGTTTTGAACAAGATGATAGTTGAAATGGATCTTATGTTCATGTATCTAGTAAATATGGATATATGAGAAATCATGGAAGGTGAAACATCAATAATTTTTCAAATTGTTTCCAATCATACTTTACTAGAAAGGATAAAAAGTTCTTAGATTGATGATGAGGAGTTTCAAAAAAAATTAAAGCAGTGAATGGTGGGAGATTGATTGACTTTGTATATGAAGACGGAATTTTGAAATGTAGGAAAATACATTGTGTTCCTGACATACCTGATCTAAAAAGAGAATTTTTGGATGATTATCATTGCTCCAATTTCTCTATACTTTTTGTTAGCACTACGATGTGTAGGGATTTGAACATATTTTTGTGGGAAAACATTAAAAGGGAGATTTCTAAATATGATTCAAGATATATGGTTTTTCAATAGGTTAAGGCTAGAAGACAACAACCTGGAGGAGTCATGAAACCTCTTCCCATAGCTGAGTAGAAATGGGGTCATATTACAATGGGCTTTGTCATGGGGTTACCATAGAATCCTAGAAGAAATGATGAAATATGGGTCATTGTTTATTGTCTTTCCAAGTCAACACATTTTCTTTCTATAAGAGAATATTTACCACTAGAACATTTAGAATGAATATATATTAATAAAGTTGTAAGACTTCATGGAGTACCCCTATCAATTTTTTTCTGTTCACGATCCCCATTTTACATCAAGATTCTAGAAAAGTCATAAGAAGTCCCAAGATACTAAACTTCGTTTGAGCACTGCCTACCACCCTCAATCTAATGGACAATCAGAACGGAAAATTCAAACCTTAGGAGACATGTTGAGATCTTTCTCAGCTGACCTTCATGTTATGTGGGATGAATACATACCTCTATTAGAATTTTCCTATAACAATAGCTTCCATTCAAGTATTTTGATGGCACAATATGAAGCATTATATGGAAAGAGATTTCACACTCCAACTTTTTGGGATTTTGTTGCTGAAGAAAAACTTGTAAGCCTAGAACTTGTTGAGAAAATAATGGATAGGCGAATATTATTTAAACCTACATGAAATAGACTCAAATTAGTAAAATTATCTATGTTGATAACTAAAGAAAAGAGTTTCAATTTTGACATAGGATATCATGTTTTATTGAAGGTAACTCCCTGGAATGGTGTTATACGATTTAGTATGAAATGAAAATTAAGTATAAGGTAAATTGGACCTTTCGAAATTCTTGAAAAAATTAGACTTGTAGATTATCATTTGGAAATGCCGCCAAGTCTCCCTAAAGTTCATGATGTGTTCCAAATATCACGGTTGAGAAAATACATTCCTAAACAAACACATGTACTCGCCTATGACAAAATTGAATTGGAGATTGACTTGTATTATTGTGAAGAGCCTATTAGAATTCATGATACCAAAAAAATGGTTTGAGAAACTGGACGACTCCTCTGGTGATAGTTCTATGGAGAAACCATAAGAAGGAAGAGGAAACGTGAGAACCTGATGAACATATGATGAAGAACCACCCAAATCTTTTTATACAGTAATATTCTAGCAATTTCGAGGATGAAATTATTTTAAGCAGTGAAAAATGTAACACCCTATGCTTCCACAGTATTCTTCTCGTTGAATTATACAATAGCTTGCTCTATACGCAACATCGAGTTTTAACACATCATGACCAATCAAACTATCTATTATGAATAATAATAATCACTTTTTGAATTTTTATAAATTTTATTTTTCAAAATGGACTTCATTTTTTGATTCAGAATATCAAAATTAGATTAGGTGTAATTTTTTTTATTTTTCTGGAAACATTCAATTTTTGGTGAATAGTGAAAAACACCACGTTGTTGTTTAAAACTGACTTTTTAATTAAATAATTAGTTATTTTATTTAAATTAACTTTTTGTCAAAATAGATACATAGTACATATATATTTTCAATGTAATTAATTGGAGTCATTTTATAATAAAATTAGATATTTAAAATTTTATTGAACATTTTAACATCTTTTACCCACCATCTGGGAACGTTAGCAAATTAGCATAAAATGAAAATTTACCACTTATATGAATTGAATTTAAAAAAAATCTAAGAGACCCAGTTGACATAATTATGTAAAATATTTATTAGGAGGATGAAAATAATTTTGGTGAAGAGTAACTTTTTAATTTTATTTACCACGGTTAAAAGTAAATAGGGTAATTAAATGTAAAAATGATATTATAATTATCCTAACACATGTAAAAATTCTATTGTATAAGGTTATTTCAACCAAAATAAACCTTAGTATAAAAATATGATCATTTTGTTCCACTTTTATTTTATTAGGACATTTATAATTATTTTATTTAAAGAAGAGTAAAACGTATTAAAATCAATATTTAATAATTAAACCATTTTTAATATAATGAAGTACATAATATAAATTAGACTATAAATATTAATTAGAAAGCTAAAATTATTTCCTATATAATAGTATTTTATATATAATTTTTAGACATTAAATAATTAAATTTATTTAAGAAACAATGACGATTCAGTAATAACCTCATTAATGAAAGATTAAAATAATTAATATTTTAAATTTCCAAATAAATGTAAATTGAGACTTCTGATGAATTACTTTATTTTTATAGGTTAGTATTACATTATTTGGTAAATTAATCAAATTTTTTTCGAAGTGATAATGATTTTATGTCTTTTACAAAAACAAAATTCCAAATTGTGTCAAAATTGACATAAACGAGTTTTTTTTAGAAAATTACTATACAATTAATTGAAATAATATTACTAAAAATATAAATTTTCTAAAAAGGACTCATATAAGGTTATATAAATCAATAATTAACCACTTGGGGTTTTCTTGACTTTTTATAGTATGCTTATTAACCATGTTTTAATATAGTACATGAATACATGGTAAAAGTCAATCTATTTAACTAAGAGTTAAATCTAAAACATAAGGTTAATATAGTGACCTAAACCCATTTAAAAACAATTTTATCAGAGTTTTGTGACCCATTCCTACTTTATCCTCGAAATAAATCCTTTTGGATCCATTATAGGGAGAATATGATTGTATAATAAAATAATATATCAATATTTTCCTCAATTGGCCCTCACCTCTCTTAGAAAATAGTACTTCCCCTTCTCTCAAAATCACACCTCCAAATCCATTTGGCTTGGCCAAACCATTCTAAAATATCCTCCCAACTACACTAATGTCGTCTTAGAGGCCTTACAGTGACCAGAAACCCAACCTATGGATACCTTTTGATCAAATCGAATGGAAACACCCGAAGAAGAGGTAATAATTTCACCACCTCTTGCAAAGTCCTTTTCTTCATCCACATCCTGTTTCATTGTTGTTTCCATTAAAAAATAATAACTCCAGTACCTTATACATATTGTGATATTATTATAAATATGGTACAACCATATTCATTATTCTATCCATCCTATGAATGAAAAGTCACCATACGTACGTACGTACGGCTTACCGTCTCGACATCGTGGTGTAGTTTTTTATTCAAACACTTCATTATATGGATGGGTATAATAATGAGTATAAAATTTGTAAATAATAAATATAACATGTTAATTATTATTTATATATGATATACCATCCAATTAATTACAATTTAACAATCAATAGAATGATATTGTCGCTCGTGCGTACGCACGGATTACCGTCTCCACGAACGCGATGAGATTTATTACCCATCGTAACCATTCAAAATAATTTTAATTTTATGATTAAAAAATTATTATGAACATAAAATTATTATTTATATGAATAAAATACATCTTATCCCTTACAAACATGACTTACGTAATAGAACATAAAAAGGAAAATGAATCAGTTAACACCCGAAACAATGATACCCCTGAAATATTATTAACAAAAAAATATTAAAAGAACATATATGATATCATATTTATGTATATGGTTCTTGTATAATTTTATAACAATGATTTCACCATTATACGTGATGTTATCCTACCAATTTCTAAGGAAAATTATGAGGTAACTGTTAATTCTACAATCTCTTCATTATCCGAGGTTGTTTATATATGAGTATCTAATGTGACCACTTTATCATCCACATCTCAATTTATTAAATATGTATTTCAAAACATTTTTACTATTTCCTATAGTATGGGTTAAAGTAATTTATACCCTCGTTTAAATTTTTATTAAATTTTTATAAAGGAATATTTCCTTCATTTTCCAAACAATATCCTTTACGACCTTTTCGACAAAAATAATGAAAGATTATTTTTTAAACTATATGACAAGTGTAGTTATTTTCTGTAATTATTACACCTTTGAAGCTTCCCTTACAAGATAATAAGAATATCTTAAAAATAATTGATTTAATTTATAATTATGTGAATTTTAAATAATTTCAAAATATAAATATATATTTCTTTCAAATAGTTTTAATTTCATCTATGTCAACATCCTTGGATGAATTTTACACTTGTTTGAAGACGATTTATTATGATACAATCTTCCATATTGTATTAGAGTTTTTGTGATATGTTTTATTGTTGATGTGTTATTTTTATACCATTCATGGTTTATAGTTAAAGTTTTAAAATATTGAATATTTTTTTAATATGAATGATTATGTTATGTTTTAACCTTTTCATAAGTGAAATGCATTGGACTTAGTAAGTGACGGGTGGAGCCCTCTATACCTCTTCAATGTATCGGTAGGTCTCATGAGACACACTAGTGTATTGGCATAAGGCCTTGAAAAAATATTATTTTTAGTGTTGCCATGAGGCCTTGACCATGTGTTTATGTTGTTCGACATTATTAATTCCATCATTATGAAATTGCCTACAGATATTACATGTGATTATTCAACTAGTATAATATCCAAGAAAATAAGTAAATGCAATTATTTGATTTATCTTTTCTATATTATGATTATTTTTAAGTATAAAAGGCTTGTGTTTAAGTATTATACATTTTATTAATGGTTTCTGATTATTTATGATATTTTCCGTTATATTGTTATCCTTACTGAGCATTTGATCTCACCCCTTTCTATGTTTTATTTTTCCTAGGATGTGAAGAAGTATATTACGATTAACTTGAAGAAATAGGATAATTTATTTATTAGTTTTAAAAGTGGACACAATTTTTTTTATATTTCATGATGTAATGTAAAACTTATGTATTTATCTAGTACATACAAGGCTACTAAATTGATCTGTCTTTCATGATTTGATCCCTTGTGATCAGGCTAATGTTATGTAATAATGAACCGACTCTGGGTAACTGGGGTGGGTGAGTTACATTACAAATGACCCATAAATGAGATTTATAACACATTTTATACCATATATAATCCCCTAGTGAATTTTGACCATTTTTTTATTTTTAAATGATTTATTAATAAATTAATTTGAGAAGATGTTATTACTATCAAATTCAATACCATTCGTTTAATTTGACATACAATACTATAAAATAATGTCTGAATTAGAATATAATTATTTAAAAAATCTATAATATATCTTATAGATGTTTTAAATTTTTTAGACACATTAAATAATCCAAAATATAACAACATTAATTTTATTAAAATCATTTATTCTTTTTTTAATTAATTGAATAAATATTTGTTTAGAATTGATGATAATTATAAGGTAATCATATAACATTGAAAATTAAAAATAAATTTATGTAATGAGAATGGATTCATTTATATCAAAATGGACATTTGTATTCGTTAATATCTTGATTTTGGACCTATGTGGACACATAAAATATTTTAAAATACAAGATAGCGATATTTGATAACTATCATTGATTTAAATAATATATAATTTATTTTCATGTAAAAGTGTCTATTATGCAACTCAAAAATGATTATATTGTGGTATTTATTTAATCTTATTCATCCAATATTTTTTTTGGAAATTTTTTGGTTTTATTTTAAACCATATAATTTTGATTTACCATTAATTAATTCCATTAACTCTTACCATGGAAACATGTCTTTTTTATTTACAAAGGGTTAATATAGTCACTCTGAAATGCAAAAGGATCCATTAATGGACCACTTATGAAATATTTTACATCATACCAATTAGTAGCCGGAATTTTATATTTTTATGAATTTTATATAATTTAATAACATATTATTTATTTAAAATATCAATATTCTCAATTTTGACACTATTAATTATTTGACATTTTATAAATATCATATTATATATATATGTTCTAATAAAATACATTAAACCATAAATAACATGTCATTGTCGTCCATAAAATTATTGGATTTCAATAATTCACTCAAATTATATTTATTTTAAAATTATTAATATCATTTATTTGATATTTCTATTAATTAAATACTTTCTTCATCACTATTAAGTCATCATTAATGATAATTATTTAATCTCAAAAAATTATAAATAATTTTATATGATATAGTTAATTCTATTATGTTTCCAAACATTACCTATAGTCAATTTTATTCCCCCATAATCCCTAAATTAAAATTAATATACTTGTATAAAAAGAGAACGTGACATTTTGTCTCATTCATTAATTTTTTTATATTCAAGTCATATTCATAGGTATGTAGCCATTAAGTTATTCCATTTCGAAATATAAATGATAAGGGTTTAATCTAGTCATACAATTGGATTTTAACTATTGATAAGGTAATTTTATAATATTGTTTCCCATTAATTACCATATTTACATTTAACTAATGTAATATAAAAAACATTACCATAGTTACTATTCACAAGGCCAAAAAAGTAGCATATTGACATAATTGGGACATACTGATTCTAAATATGGAATCTATTTTTTCAAAATTCAAAACACAAAATTTGCAGCAAATAATTTAAAATTAATCTAATTTTCTGAAGAAAAAAGTGGTTTTTTGTTTAAAAGATAACACATTGCAAAAGATTGCAATCTTTATACATATGAAATTAATGCAAAACTAATGAAAATGACTTATATTTTATTAAAACATAAAAATATATTCTATTTATAAGTCAAAACCATTAAATAGTATACTTTAACCAAAAATATTTTTTCGATGAAAAAAATTCCTTTTCAAATAAAACATAGCGTATTTTTACTATTCATAAAAATATGAATGTTATCAGATAAATATAAAAAATTAATCCAAAGTAAAATTTTATATCCCAATTCAAAAGAAAAACATTATTTCTAAAAATTTATCTTACAAATGTGCCAAAACTTGATTTAAAATTGGTGCACCATCAAAAGGTGTAAAAACTAAGAATTTTTTAAAAATACTACTTTTATCTGAAAAATACAATTTGTTCTTATATCATGTCTAAGAAAGTAAATAAGATGAATTTTAATGTTATATAAAATATAAAATGTGTTTAATACAATTCATAATGGCTAGTTTATATCCCATTAAATAATAATATTCTAATTGTATATTGTTGTTTAGTGAAACTAGGTATTGTGTACTACGCAAGCTATCTAGGATGGTCTCCCTTGCATGTAATGAATGCCAAACCAGTGTTTCAGGTAGTGAAAGATTCCTTTGGTATTGAGTATTAAATAATCCAATCTTAGTTAATTTATACATTGAACAAAATCAATACTCAGTGTTTCATGAAATGAATTCTATCAAAAGAATTTCAAATTATATGCAACACAAGCCAAGAATAGTGTTGTGTATACTGCAAAATAATATGGTATTTCATATTGCGTAAGATAATCATGGTATAAAATACAACAGAATACATCAATGAAATTAAAAAGAATCTATCTCATAAAATCATTGGGTGTTACAACATCAGCAGTAATTGGTAAATTTTATTCGGAGTAGTTTAGGAATCAGTTGTGGTTACTATTTCATATTGGCTCTTAGGTATGAGAAGGTCATCCATGCCTAGTAATTGAATATGGTATTTGAGGGGCATGGTATATGGAATTTGAATGATTTTTTTATAGATTTAAAATATTGATACAACATTATTGGTATAAATATAACAGTTTCAATGAAACACCATCAGGTTAGATGGGTTATCAATGTTATAAAACCAGTTGGTGGATGGTCAGGTTGGCACAGGGATCCTAGTGTGTTGAATGATCCATAGATGTAAGTGTCCTTAAGTAAAAACTAGAAGAAAAATTTAATGTGGTGTTATTCCAAGTTTGTTCATCATAATCAAACCGAAGGGGGTTGTTTCGATCTAAGATTGAGTCTTATCAGAGGTGTGTTAGTGCTCAAGGTGAAATTGTGGTGGTTAGTATGGTGGATGGTGATTCAACAATAGAATTACATTGGGATTATGGTTTGGAATTTATTATAGTAATTGAAATTTATTAATATGTTTATAACTATTGGGGGGTTGTAAAAAATAATTTTGAGGATGTTTCGATGGGTTTAATCTAGTATTTTTAGGAAAAGTATTCTGGAGTACTGACTAGTGTTATTATGTATATTATGATACAATGAGGTGGAATTCCCATCTAGGGAGTTTTTCATAACATGTTTATTAGATTATTGGAATATTTTATGTTTTATTTTGAGTTTAAATTCATATTATATAGAGAACCATTCCATAAAATCTTCCATAGTTAGTTGTGTCATATGGTGGGGAAAACTATAATCATTTGGGGAAAATGTGAAGAAAAAATTGTGTGTCAGGATAGATGTGTTTGGTGATTATTGTATTAGTGGTGGAAATGATAGTAAGTGGGCGTATAGAATATGGTTAATAGTACCATTAGTGTCTTGATTTTCACAGTGGAAATGTCTTCTGTGTTCATAGCTGAAATGCAGCCAGTAGGTGGTAAATTAGAGATGGTGGTAGGTAAGAAGATTCCATTTGAAGATTACCATGGCTTCTGAACTAATAAAATAATTATTTTATGGAGTTTTTAATAACCCACATCATTAATATTTTTGAATTCATTTGAGAACATGAATTTTTTGTTTGATGAGGGGTTTTTTGTAGAACCTAATTCAATTTAAGAATCTAATTTTTTTTGTCCCATAAATGGTGGTTTTATATTGTGTATAAGGCATGGGTGTTTTCTCCGCTATTTGAGATGGTTTTGGAGAGGTAAAGTGCATCCATGATTCTAAATATTGTAGTATCATCCCATTTATTGCATGAAAATGTGTTTACAACATAAATATCTCAGTGGAAGAAGTATTTTTTCCTTTACCTAGGTTTTTCAAGGAATGTACATTATTTTCATGAGATGAATAGTGTATAGTTTTCTTTTAAATAAAAAGGGGTTTGCCCGCTTTTTTTCTCAACTATCCATGTCCAGGGAAGGCCGTATAGTCGTCACCTATCCCTAACTTCCTTCCCTCTTCCCCCATTGATATGGGGTGGTTTAAGTGTGATTTTATAGAGACCAAAGTATTTTTATTCCACTGTGGACTTTTTATTTCCCATATGTTCATATCCCTCTAAATTTGATTAGTTTTTTAAGGTTCCAATGTCAATTCCACAAAACTTGGTGTAATTAATGATGTTTTGTGAGATTTTTCATTGATTACATAGACGGAATCATAAGATGGTATTTGTGTGATATTACAAGTTGTTTCAAGGAATTTACATAGCTATATGATTTCTCATAGGGTTTTAGAGTGAAATGAAATTATTTTGTGTTTAACCAGACATTGTGTTTTATGGATTTTATCATGGATTGTGTGGAGGTTGTTTCACTATATTTTAGCGAGCGATTAGTGGCAGTTTCCCTATGATGGGAATTCATTGTGATATATTACGAAATAATGAATATTTATATTAAATAGTGTAATTTATTTAAAATTATAATATAAAATTATTATGGTTGTGTGAAATGAAACTACATCCTTGAATAATAGACCAGTCTCGATAAACATGGAGAATTCTTGATATAGATCGATATGGGGTTAACACTGTGTTCCTGGTTAGTGGCTCCAATAATAAAATTTTAATTTTTTTTATACACACTATTACATGTTTTTGTGAATAATTAATGGTTTTTTGGAAGAGATATAGTGAAGGAGGATAATATGTAGGCACTTCTGTGACATTAATTCCCTAGGATGAGAGTAAGTCCTCTTATTACTTAGGTGATTTTGAATCCCCTTATGATTTTATCTCAAAGTTGAGAGGGATTGGATTAAACTAATGAGAGTCCTATAAGGTATATTGGGATTTCAAATGAGATTTTTATGAGCCATGTTTGGGTTCCTATGGATATTGGGAAGGTATGAGTTGCTTGCGTCTAGGTTTTACAAACATGATGGTTGTGTATCTCATGTATGGCTTGAGCACCATCATGTGTGTGGAGTTGACACTTGAAATGAGTGTTGAGTAGGATAATCCTTCTAGGGTTTGATTTGTGTGATGAATAGGGGTTTCCAATAGGTATCTAGATGAGATATCTCCCTCAATAGATGTTATATGACACATAGTGAAGGTAAAGGGAATTGTTTCAACATTCCATTGGGTTTCCAACTGGGAATTTGATGATAATTGGAACATGAATATTCTGTCTGGGGTTGGGATCATATTTTGGGATTTATAATCACTGAGGGGTGACATTCATGGGTGGGTATAGATGAAAAAATACCCATATAGGTTTTGATTACCCACTATATTCATTGATAGAAAATATGAGATGTGTTGTGATGTGAGAGGTTGGATGAGGTATGGTCATGGAAATGCTAGGATGGTGAGTTTGGTGAAGGGAGGAATGACTAGAGGGACATGTATATATATGTGTATACTTTTGATTGTTATAGGATATAGACTCATGTGTTGTTATTTGATCCTGATGCCTTGCCTCATTATGAGTTATAAAACTTGAGTGGGAATTCCATGGTATGATAGAGTCCTTGATATGTATACCAATTTTGATGAAACCATGAGTAATACAGTTTCTATTTGGATATTCATGGCCATTATATGTATGAGATATAATTTTAGGAAGTTCCATATGTGATATGGAGTCAATGGAATATGAGTGATGGCATGAGACTAGAAGACGGGTTCACCGTGAGTGAGACGACGTACAAGATGTTATGTGATGTTTGGGTGGATAATGGGTAAACCAATAGTGATTTTTTGTCTGAGTGTGATGGGGCATAATATTGATTGCACTGACCATGGTAAAAATGTTATAGGTCAGGTTTTGTATCCGGGACAACCTTGAGTGATAAGGTAATTGTGGATGATGGACACGGGACCCTACAAGACCCCTTTGGGTAGTGGTCCAGATGTAGAAATTCCCCTAAACCGAGACTCCAGAAAATGGTTTGGTTTTATATTAAGGGATAATGATTGTATTATAGTATATCATTAAAGTAGGTATGGATATGTCTTGGGGTCTCATATTTAGCACCAATTTACTTGACATGGAAGTGCATCTCACTGACTTCCATAGCATCCAAGTGAGTGAACAGTGACTCAAGGAGCATAATTATTTATTTTATTTAATTTACTCAATAATACATGCACAAATTATATCAAATACTGTGTTTATTGATACCCTAATGACTTATACACACACACATTTCATCTGATTCTCAACAAACATACAGACCATATATCTTCTTTTGAAGCTAGAATAGAGGATGTGAAATAGATTAGTCTAGAGTACCTTTACTAGTACGTAGAGATACGAGTTCTGAGTCCATTTCCCATGTGTTTCTTTTTTTTTATTTTTTTTTCAATTAGCCTATTCAGATATCAATTTTTTTATTTTTTTTTACAATAACAAAATTTATTATAACACTTTTCTTTTTTACTCTTATTTTTTTTGTTTGTGATTCTATTTGTTTATGTTCATATGACTCTGATTCAAGGGAATAGTCTCCCCAATACATAGATTAAGACCTCTACACTAGTTTATAGCGTCATGAATATGAGGAGATACAATTATGGCCATGTTGAAACCTTGGATCATGCACTATTGAGGGGAATAGGATCGAGGTTTTAAATGAAATGAAGTAAAACTAATTGTCACTCAATATTCATGATTCATGAAATATTTGAAATAATTAATGGAAAATGTGGTGAGTTTGAAGAACCTGAAGTGAAATCTTGAACATTGAGAATTTATTCACGATCACCTTATGGTCTCAAATACATCCTTGATCAACAATCACTAGAAACTTTTTCCAAAGGGAAAAAATCATTTTGGATTTATTTTCCTTTATAATAGTAACAAACGATGTAAGAAACAATAGAAAGAATAAATTCAAAAAAATAAATTAAAACCATTTTTATAATATTTAAATATAAATATAATTTAAATAAAGAAATATTAAAATATTCTTATTTGATATAATGGAATAAAGATGGGGATAATTATCCAACTTAGATAGTTCAACTCTTCCATCAATATATGGCCAAACATTTACACATATAACATGATAATTGATTCTAGGATCTATATAATGTAAAGATTACATACATTCCCTTACCCTCATCAAAAGATAATATATCCTTATATACATTGATATGTGTGAGTTTGAGAGAGCAAGTAAATAGATGATGTGATTTCTCTATATGACTCCCATATAATCCCATGAAATACATATTCAAAATCTTGAAATCAATATCCTTAAAATAATGTTAATAACATATCAAAAATAATGAAAATAGTAAATAACCATAATAAAACATGTCACGGACCATCCCCTAGGGCCTGTGTCATGACTTCCCCAAGCCCGCCTTCCATAGGCCAGGGGATGGTGACTAGCACCAAATTAGTAATTCCCTAAAACTAGGAAGGCATTTCCTTTGTAACATGTTCACACGCATAATAGATATCATCATAAGTAAACTGAATAACCAACAAGTGAGTATAGTAAGTAAAAAGGGGCCAGAATACAAGCCCAACTTGAGAGTACAAGAAACTAAAAGTACAAGTACAACAGAGGAAATAGGAAAAATAGCCACTGGGTCATCCTCAGGGGTTATTACCTGAATGGTATGTACAGATCGCCTCCTCAACACTCCACGTCAATCTGTCTCCTCTGTGTACCAAAATTCCATAAGGTCCACCTCTGGGTATCGTCTAGTCCTCATACTCTCAGCCTCAGTCAGCGTTGTCTTTCATCTGCATCCAACACAACAATGTGAGGGCATATCCCGTGTAGGGGTGAGTATAACAATACTTAGAATGGACCCCAGGACCCTCAAGGTCTCACAAAATCTAAAAAGGATAAACCAAAAATAATTAAATTAAAATATAACCCCACTTAGGTATATTCCAAAACATATACCTAAGTTATCAAGTAATCCATCTCAATCATGAGGAAAACAAAAAAATTTCTGACTTAGCTCAAATAAGAGTTTTATTCACATTATCAAAACCACGGCTCCTAGAGAACTCATTCTCTGTTAAGTAAAGTGGGCTTGCCACGATGCCAAGGTGCTTCCCACTAACCTTGGACTGCTGAGGTACTCCTCCTGTTGAGTAACATGCATCTGCTGCGTCACCAAGGCGCTCCCCACCATGGGTCTTCCGTGACAACCAGGCGCTCCCCCTAATTTCCTGCATAGGTACTCCTCCGGTCGAGTACCACGGGTCTACCACCACAACCAGGCACTCCTCCGCTGTCGGTCTGTGCCACAACCAAGCGCTCCCTATAGGGCCATTCGAGTCACTCCTAGTCAGTCGGTCAGCAGTGGTCAAGTCTCAGCCAGCTACTAGGTCTCTACACTCTGACTGTTCATCTCTAGAAGGAGCCACTCCACGAGCTACTGGTTGATACTCCAACATTCCCGAATCCCCATGTCGAAGTATCACAATGTTCTACCACGTCATAGAGGTCTCAATGTAATAGATAGTTTGCCAATCGGACGCCCAGTATCTGAGTTGTTAACCTTTTAGTCATGGGGCCCGGTTGCATTTGTGCGCGATCAGACCCGACTGTATCTCAACTATACCCTAAACTCTAGTGGGGTATAATCAAAGGGACTTTCATTCTCCAAGACTACCAGGGCCATTGACGGTTCATCATATAGACTCCTGGTGCCAATGATATGGCCAAAAGAAAGTAAAGGGTCATAGTGGGCCCAGGTCTGGTCCGACCCGGACCGACCGACCCTCCCCGACCCAGTCTGGGCCGACCCTGTCTAGACCGACCCCGTCTGACCAGTTGGGTTTGGCTCGGCCTATTAGGTGGGCCAGCCCATTAGGTTCGACCCAACCCACTGCACCCATGTAACGCCCCGACCCCAGTTACCCAGAGTCGGTGCATTATTGCGTAACATTGGCATGATCACAAAAGATCACGTCTCGAAAGACCGATTAGTTTAGTATCCTTGGAAACACTAGATACATTCATAAGTATTACATTATATCATAAAGTAAAACAAAACTAAAAAAAACATTTTGTCTTCATATCCCCTCATACTATCCCTACATTTCATTCATAATATACTTCATCATATCCTAGAAAAATTAAAACATTGAAAGGGGTGATCTCAGATACTCAGTAAGGATAACAATATAGCGGAAGCTTTCATAAATAAACATAAACATTTAAGGCAATGTATAACTAAAGCAAAAGCCTTTTAGACTTGAACATCAACATAATATGGAAAAAGTAAAATGAGATAATTTCATTTACTTATTCACATGGATATTCTACTGGTCGAATAATCACATGCAATATCAATAACCACTTTCATAATGATGGAATGCATAATGCCTGACTATCATAACCATGCAGCCAAGGCCTCGTGCCAAGACTACAGATAATATTTTGTCAAGGCCTCATGTAAAGACACTAGTTTGTCTCATGAGACCTACCGATGCATCAAAGAGGTATAGCGGGCTCCACCCGTCACTTATTAAGTCCAGTGCATTCCTCATATAAACAAGTTTAAACATATCATAAACAATAACATAATCGTATAACATAAAACATGCATATAGGAAACATAAAATTTCTACATTTCAATCACAAGATATCAATAAAACACATTGATATAATAAAAAACACTTTCAAAACAATTTTCAATACCAAAATAAAAGAAAATTAAAACATGGTATTTATTTTTCATTTAAAAGAAGTTATGGCTTGTAGAGGAAACCAAAACTCAAATAATGGTCACGGTGGAGGAGAAGTCGTTGTCACCGCATACGTACGACAAAAAAACATTCATTTTTGTCATTTATAAAAACGCTTCGTATAACAAGATTCCTTTTGAGTAAATGTAAAATTCAAAGGGGTTTATACGCCGTATAAAAGAAATTTGTGTATAAAACAAAATATGCCTCAATGAATAGAAATTGAGACCAAGTCCCTTACAAAGATAATTTTTTTAAATAAAATAGATCTATTATGTGTATTCACTATATGTACACATAAAGAAAGTACAAATACCGGATAGGACATAATAATATCATGACATAATTTGAAATTAGGAGATTAACCCAAAGAATGGAAATTGTGTTAAGATATTCCCTTACCTCCTGTCCGACTTGACTCGACCGTTCTTTAACATCCGGAATAATAAACTAGAGTTAATTTCTACTTTCTTAAGAACCTTTTTCAAGTTCATTATTCCTTTTATATCACTTATTACCATGTTATGAACATTATTTAATTATTCAAGTTAACAACGGTTGTTTTTTCAGTCTTTGGTACTTGAGTCAAAAATAAACTTCTTATAATTAAAAGTTGTTCATGTGGTAAAATATCCATTATATCCAGAATTATATTCATTATATAGATATCATATATATCATATATATCCAATATATAAATTCATTTATAATATTACAGTAAATTTAAAGGTAATAAATGAAATGCACCATTCATGGAGATGGTAAGCCGTACGTACGCATGAACGCTACTTTCATTTCTATTTCTTATTTAATGTAATGTAACCATAATGATATAAAGGTGTATTATAATTCCAATATAATATCATATATAATATCATCTACTCCATCTTTTACACGTCCCACATATGGCATTAACGATTCAAATCACTTTGAGGGGGCGGTAGTCTGCACTTCCTAAAATGAAATTATCGCGTTTACCCCTAATGAAAATGATAAAGGTATTCCATAAATGAAAAATACATAAGAATAAGGAAAAAATAAACATAATATATATCATATATAGAAATAGTGTCATCATACTGTCCACCATTAGAGGTGTTAAATGAAGATTGGACAATCATCGTTTCGTGAGGCAGTAATTCACCACCCACATAAACAGTATGTTCTTTAACCATTAGATGAAGGTGTGTGTAATTGTAGCTCTAATACTTATCATAACAACATCCTAGTATATTGTAGATACTGTTTGTGTTACAAAATAAAGGAATAAATAGATTTTAAGGGGTTGGAGATGCAAAATAAAACAAAAAACATAAGATAAGACATTACCTTAAAATTGGGTAACTCTTTTTGATTTTAGCCAAAGGCTTCCTTGGGAAGACTTCTGCCCAAATTGAGGCTTATAAGAGCAAGGTAGGGAAGTTTAGAGAGTATTTGGGAAGAGTTTGGCCGAGCCAAATGGCTTGGAATGTGTGAATAAGGTGGTAGTGGTGGGGGCCTTTTATAAGGGGAGAGGAGGGGCACTCTTGGATGGTCATGAAATGTTACATTATTATGAAGTGATTATCGGATTTCAAAGGTCCCACAATGATATATTTCAAGGATAAGGTGATAAGGGTTCTAAATATACCCATCCAATAGGTTTTATACAATTGTTAGTCTTAGATTTTACATTATCTTTTCATTTTATTTAAATCATTAATTAATGAGGTAATCGTTGCATCGTCATGGTGTCATAAATAATTTAATTTATTTAATGTCTAAAAATTATAAAAAAATCACCATGATTTAGGAAATCTTTTTATCATTCCAATTAATATTTATAGTCTAAATGATAACTTATATAACCCCATGTAATATCTTTTTTAGTAAAACAACACATGTTTGTGACAATTTTATTTTTTACTTTAAATAAAAAGTTATTAATGTCATTGTCTTACCCAAGTGACTCCATGGGGTCCCCAAGTTGACCCATGGATTGTATTATCCTGCCATGACTCATCCAATAAGTGTAGGAAAAGTCTCAAGATTTTTTTATATTTTTATAATATCATTTTACCTTAAATTTCACTAATTACCTTTAATCGTGATTAATAGAACTTAAAAGTTACTATTAATAGAACCACATTTTAATTCTTAATTACAATGAAGTTTGTCAGATTTTTGAAATTCAAATCACAGTGGTGGTAAATTTTCATTTAAACAAAAAATCAATTTTTTTAACTACCACTTAGTGGTTTCACTATTCATCAAAAATCGATGTTTTTCAGAAAAATACCAAAAATTCACTCTAAGGTATAATTGATATTCCGAATTCAAAAATGATGTCTATTTTTTAAAATTTCAAACCTATATGTTGCATTAATTAATTTTATAATTAATTTTCGATGTCAAAACAAATAGTGTGTTTTTAAGAAACAATATCAATCAAAAGATTGACAATTGTTTATGTCCAATTTCAATGTGAAATTAATTCTAATGACAAACATTAGATAAAATGGTAAAATTATATTCTAATTATACTTTAAAACCACTCAATAGTATAAATTATCACTATAAATTGTTTTTATTTAAAAAGTTGTTTTTAAGTATTTTTCACTATTCATAGAAAATTGTAAGTTCTCAGAAAATTACAAAAAATTCAACTTAGGATAATTTCGATATTCCGAATAAAAAAATGAAGTCCATTTTGAATTATAAAATTAATATAATTTCAAAAGGTAGTTATTAATATTCATAACGACTACTTTGATTGGTCGCGGTGTGTTAGAATCTCAAACTTGCGTACAATGCAAGCTATTGAATTATTGAAAGAGAAGCGTATCGTGGAAGCTTGCGGTGTTACATTCTCCCATCCATCAATAAATTGCATCCTCGCAATTTAAAATTTTTTTTTGAAAAAAAGGTTGAAAATAGGAAATACCTTTGTGGAAAACCCATATCGGAAATAAGGTTGATAAAATTTAACCTTAATTGGAGGGAAAGGGAAATGAAAAAGTCACCACCAAATTATGATCTCGATTAGGAGAACATTGGTGGAAATTAGAGACCTATAATTGGATGGAAAACATAAATATATTTAGGGAGTGATTGAGGTCATAAATCCCAAACAAGTGTAAAATTGAGGGCCTTAGAGCCTTCAATATATGGTGATTTAAAATATCATCAGTTCAACAAAACATAAGGTATTAGGATAACATATTTTTTTTAATATCCCTTTCCTAAGTTTTAAGAATTAATTTATTCATAGAATAAGAGATAGGTATATATATATATATATACTTGAGAAGTAGAGTTTCAACCTTCAACTAATTTCCACCACAAACTCATCTTTCACTCAAAAAGATAATAGAACTCAAAAATATTATATTTATCCTAATCGTACAAGGTTCCAAATATTAACACATACCATTTATATTAGGAAAACTATTTTGTAATAACTTGGGACATCTTTTAGGCTAGTGGTAGGTAATAAAGGCATGTCGCACTATGGTTGTGGGTTCGATTCATGCAGCTTTGTCCGACGCGACAGGTTATCCCCCAACAAGCATGTTGTCCTTTTCCTAAAACTATAGTATTATAATATTCCAAAAATAATCGTCAAAAATGTTTTAATATTAAATAATACTATACAAAGTTCAACTTAATCCATTTCAACCTTTATAGTTATCCAAAATACCTCTTTCCAGACTTTCTCTAAAGGTCTCTAAATTCCAAAATCAATTGTAACATCAGATTCCCCAAATAAAGTAATGTTTCTCTTATTTTCACATAATAAAAATATGATTACCATCATCATATTAAAACCTTAATGAAAACAACAAGTACTTCTGTACAATCCTTATATATATCTCATTATTCTGATAACCAGAATATAATCCTTGAGTCCAAAAGAACCAATACATTATTTATTCCACTTCAACTGTAGTAACAACATAAGATTGGCCTCGATCCCTTGTCATTTTCTGAGTTACGTTTCCCTGACACTTAGGAAATTCATTTGCATAATTCCACATTTCTCTACAATTGTAGCATTCAACATTGATATCCTCTTTCTTTCCCTTGTAATCACGAGCCTGGTGACCTTTTTATCCACATTTGTAACAAACTCCCATTCTTTTTAGGCAAGTACCAGGGTGATTCTTCCCACAATTATCGCATAATGGAAAATCCTTCTTTCCCTTTTTCCCTTTATCTGTCTCTTGTCCCACTATTGTCTTCTTCTCTTGCTTTACATTATTATCAAAAGATTTTGAGAATTCATTTTCTGTCTTGATAGGACACGAGACTATATCTTCGTATGTTGAGAAAGATTGTGATACTAAAGCTCAATGGAGAAATGGTTTTAACCCATCAAAGAAATGATCAATATTACTTCTTGGGTTATGTATATAATCTGCAACATGCATCACTAACCCTATAATGTTAGCCTCATACTTTGTGACATTCTCATCCTCCTTCTGCCTCAGACTCAGAAATTGCCTTTCCATATCTGATCGATGGTCACGAGGGAAGTATTTTTCTAAGAAAATCTCTTTGAACTACCTCTATTCTATATTTGATACTTTATCATATTCCTTTGTGTTTTGAATCAGCAACCTCCATTGATCGGCATCTCCAGGGAGGCGGTAAACTGCTATGACAACATTCTCCCTTTCGCTACTCCTCAAGGCGTGGAATATTTTCTCTAAGGAGTTTATCCATTGATCAGATACTAATGGATTTGCACCCCCATTAAATGTTGGCGGTTGTTGCCTCATGAAGAGGTCTAACATTGATCCTCCACGTTGTGGATCAGTGTAACACCCGAGACTTTTATGTTATATAAATCATCAAAGGAATCTTTTTCTACACAACACATGCTTGACTTGCTTTACACGCAATCGCGACCTTCCTCGATAGCTTGCGTCGTACGCAATACCGAGTTTCACTAAACAACAATATGCTATTAAAACTAGCTGTTATGAATAGTAATAACCACTTTTTGAAATTTTATAATTTTTATTTTTCAAAATGGACTTCATTTTTGGACTCAGAATATCGAAATTAGCCTAGGGTGAAATTTTGGTATTTTTCTGAAAACATTCAATTTTTGATGAATAGTGAAACCACTAAGTGGTAGGTTAAAAACTGAATTTTGCATAAAACTTAATTTTACCGCTTCTATGAATGGAATTTCGAAAATCCGAGAGACACAGTTAATATCAAGGACTAAAATGTGGTTCAATGAGATGAAAATAATTTTTTGGTGAATAGTAACTTTTTACTATTTTTACCGCGGTTAATAGTAAATAGGGTAACTAAGCGTAAATATGATATCAATATTACCCTAACACATGTCCTAATTCTATTGGACAAGTTTAATTTGACCGAAAACAAACTTAGGAATAAAATATGACCACTTAGGCCCACATGGATTAGATTAGGACATTTATTATTAATTTATTTAAAGAAGGGTCAAAATAGTTAAAATCAATGTTTAATAAGTAAATCATTTTTAATATGGGGTTATACATAAGATAAATTCGATTGTAAATATTAATTAGAAAGCTAAAAAGATTTCCTACATGATGGTATTTTATTTGTAATTTTTAGACATCAAATAATATAATTTATTTATGACACAAAGATGATGCAGTAATTATCTTATTAATGAAATATTGACATAATTGATTATATAAATACCAAAATAAATGTAATTTGAGACTTTTTATGAATTACAATAATTTTCAAGGTTACTATGATATATTAGTGTTGATTTAATCAACTTGGTTCGAACATATAATTCTTTTATGACTTTCACAAAAATCATATATCAAATAGTGTCAAAATTGACACAAAATAGTTTTTAAATCAAGTATTATATTACTAATTGTTATTTTATTCCTAAAAATCTAAGGTTCGGCCAAATGACTTAGATAAGGATATATATATTAATAATAAACAATTTGGGGATCGTTTGTCATATTATAGTAAGTGTATTAACCATATAGTGAAAGAAAACAAAAAGACATGGTAAAAGTTAAATTATTTAACTTAGAGTTAAATCTAATTGATAAGGTTAAAATAATACCCTAAACTTGTCTAAATCTTATTGGTTGATAGGATTTAGACCCATCCCCACTTTAGCTTCGAAATAAGACCCTTTAGAACCATTATAAACCGATTTTTACTTTAATATAAAATAATATTTTGAGATATTCCTAAGGTGCCCCTCTCCTCCCTTATAAAAGGGCACCTCTTCCCCCTCCTCCTCACACCAATTTGAGCACTCAAGCTCGGCCAACCCCTTCCATTTTCTCCTCTACACTTCCCTAGAATAACCCTAGAGGTCCTGGTCTTCTCCAAAGACCAATCTTAGTTCCTTAAGTGGAGGATTCAAAGAGGCGTTCCAAAGAAGAGGTAATATCCATTACCGATCTTTTCAATTTCTTTCTTCTTCAACTTCTTCTTCTTTAGTTGTTTCATGATAAATTAATAACATCAGTATTACTTACATACTGATATGTTATTATAAATATTAAACAACCCTAATTCACCTTCTATCCATCCTACGGAAAAATGAAATCACCGCGCGTGCGTACGTACGGAATACCGTCTCCACGCCGTGGTGTAATCTATTTTCCACCATCACTTTACAAGGATGGGTATAATGGTGTAATGAGTAACTATTTATAATTATTATAAAGTAATATTGATACTGAAATAATATATATATATACTCCAATACAATTTCACGATCATAGGAACGATATCATCACTCGTGCGTACGTACGGAATACCGTCTCCACGATGTGATGCGACTCGTTCTACATGATCATCATTACATAGTAATTATATAAATGAATTGAATGAATAAATATGATATATGTTACACTAATACCATTCTGGATATAAGGTATCTATAACCTTAAAATAAGAATAAGAATTTATTCGGCAAAACACGCATAAGAACAAAAGGCAATAAAGACCCGAGTAACAAGTAACAATGAAATATTACTAACAAGAAGCTAATAATATGACCATATATGATATCATATCAATATGTATGATTCTGGAATAAGTCAATAACATTATTTAAACCATTATACAGGAGCTTCGGACACGTACAAAGCAAATCGGACCTAAGGTAAGGGGAAATATCACAATCTCACTTTTATCCGAGATTGTTTTTACTTTGGTAATTACTGGGGTGTATTTTATCATCCACATCCATGTTTCATAAATATGTAATATTATTTCCATCCAACTACAATTGTTTAAATCCAATTTTACCCTTCGGAGAGTTTTTAGTAAAAGAAATGAAAGGAATCTTTTGTCGTTTTCCGTACGAGGTACTTTTTGACTTTTCCGACAAAAGTACGAAGAATGTTTTTTTTAACTTATACGGCATGAATGGATTTCTAAACATTATTTCCAAGAATATTCCTTTACAAGTATTCAAGTTTATTTTTAATCAACTTCTTTTAGTTTAAAATTGTATGACATGTTAAGAAAGGAAAAGTGTTTTTGAAGTAGAAAGGATATTTTCCTCAAGAATGAAGTTCAAGTATTTTATCAAAATTATTTTCCATCTAAGATAATAAAAGGGTTCTATTTTTATCCCTATTATTACATGAATTTGATTATGTTGTGATGGAAACATTTTTATGAATTCCTTTATCTTATATGAATTGTTTTATGATGTCATGTTGTTTAAGAATCCCATTTTTATTACATGGGTTATGCGATGATGTATGATTTATGATTATGTGGCACACATAAGAAAGGATTCATTATAAGATGGGTGGGACCTATATCTCCCTCCAATGCATTGGGTAAAGATTTTATATCTCATGAGATAGACATAGCTGGAACGGAAGGTTATTTCGGTTCAGTGATACAGGACTGAAACGAGGAGTGAACTCGGTTCAGAAAGGGACTTTGTCCACTAAGATAGTCTTGGAAATGAGTCATGACTAACAAGAAATGATTTTCCATGATTATGTGTGCATGCCACAAAGTTTCAAGTCTTATGTTATGATTATGAGGATCTCATTTTCACTTCTATGATTTATTCCATGATAAGATATTATGATCTCTTTTGCAGGTTTTGATTTTCAAAAAGATATGATATGATTTTTATTTCCTTTATTTGCCCTTGCTGAGCATTTGAGCTCACCCTTTTATGTTTTCTTTTCCCCAGGTCAGGAAGATGGATATTAAGTAGAATATGCTAAAAGGGACCTTAGATATGATGAAATAAATGGGAGACACTGTAGAAGATTTATGAACCAGTTGTTTATGTTTCCCAGTTTCTAAAGACACTATACCTATACGGTCCTTTGTGGTTTTGTCATATGTTGTAATAAGCGTGCTTCAATTTCGAAGTATTAACAATGTATGTAAAGTATGGGTCGTTATAGTTGGTATCAAAGGCAATGGAGGTAGGAATGTATCTGATCCTTGGGAACTCTCACATGTGAGCGTTGGACGAAGCATGGTTCTCCGCCCAAGGGCTTCATGAGGAAATGGCTGCCACTGGGGATGGTGGTGTGTCCCGCCCAGGGGGTGTAGCCGCCCATGGAGTGCCCTGATAGGTATCAATTATAGTCCACTGGAAGTAATTCCAGGCCGCTATAGTTGGTATCAGAGGAAAGGTATAGTCATCCTTTGGAAACTAGGATATGAAAGCCTTAGTAAAAACCCTAAGGATAAGTCTAAGCATAGAACACAATCTTAGTGTTTTAGAAATGGCCTTGAATAACCTAGGATAAGACCTTAAGTATGAAAATTTTATTCTTGAATTATGTGGTTTTACTATTATAATTAATGTTGCTCACACTATTCTTCTTGGTTTTAGTCAATGGCTGGAACCCGAAGGAACCGTGTTAATGCGGAATGCGATGGGCAATGCAATGATTGTCCCCCTGAGCAACCAAACGATATGGGAGCTGGAATGCAAAATCTTATAGCCATGCTCACACAACTTTCTCAAGCTATGAATTATGCAGGACTCCCAAACGAGCAAAGGAAGGAGCAGCATACTGTTGAATCCTTCATGAGGCAGTGTCCGCCTTCTTTCAGCGGGTCTACTGATCCATTAGTTGCTGAACAATGGATTAGTACTACTGAAAAGATATTTTCAGTTCTTCAATGTTCTGAACATGATAAAGTCATCCTAGCAGTGTATCGTTTGGAAGGAGATGCTGATCAATGGTGGAATCTTATTAAGAATACGAGGAAAAGGGATGAAATTTAGTCTATGGAATGGGACGAGTTCAAGAACTTATTTTTCTATAAGTACTTTCCTCGTATTCTCCGAACAAAGATGGAGAAAGAGTTTCTTGAACAGAAGCAAAGGGATGATGAATCTGTTGGTACCTATGAAGCAAATTTTACAAGACTTGCAAGGTACGCTTCTGGTATTATTATTCAACCTGAGAGTAAGATCGATCGATTCTTTAGTGGATTAAAACCAAGTCTTCGAAGGGCGTTAGCCATAAGGGACTTCAATAGCTACGAGGAAATTGTTTGATGTGCTCTCAAAGTTGAGATGGAGATTGGAGTAACCCATCAGTCACATGGGATTGATAAGAAGAGGAAGATGGAATTCAAAGAAAAATCTAAAGAGCACACGGAAAAGAAGATGAGCTTTTCCTTATGCTCAAAGTGTGGAAAGAAACATGGAGGGAGTTGTCTTAAAGGGACAAGTAAATGTTTTAAATGTGGAAAAGAAGGTCATTGGGCATTTGAATGCCGTGATAATGGGAAGAAGATGTCTAATGACACAAACAAAGGAAGGGATACACAGAATGAACCTACTACACTTCAATGTTTCAAGTGCAAGGAGATGGGGCATTATGCCAATCAATGCACAAATCCAAGGGTTGATGATGATGGTCGACGTCAACAAACTCTTAAGGCTAAAGACAAAGGAAAGTCACATGCAATTTCAATCAGCGATGTGGAGTACGATAACGATGTGGTGAAAGGTACACTTACCATCCACTCTAAAGTAGAAAATGTTTTATTTGATTCTGGATCCACCCACTCTTTTATTTCTGAAGACTTTTCTAAGGGTATCACCGTATTACCTCAACAATTAGATGTTGAGTTAGCTGTGACAACACCTAATGGCACATCAATCGCATCAAAAGTTTATAATTCTTCTCCGATCGAAGTTTGTGGGAAAGTGCTTCCTGCAAATCTTGTGATCCTTCCTTTAGTGGAATTTGATGTGATTCTTGGCATGGATTGGCTTTCTCTACATGGAGCTCATATCGATTTCCAAAGAAGGGAAGTCACATTTCATATTCCAGATCAATCTACGATCGTCTATCAATGCAAGGATGAACATAACCTTCCAGTGGAAATTTCTTCCATCTTATGGGTATTGATTCCACTAAATGAAGGTTATTTATCTCAAATGGTTGGTGAGAAACTCACGATTAAGAATATGCCCATTGTACGGGAGTTTGATGATGTCTTTCCGGAGGAATTGTCGGGTCTTCCACCAAATCGTGAAGTTGAGTTTTCAATAGAACTCGTACCGGGTGCTTTGCCTATTTCAAAGACACCTTATAGAATGGCCCCAATTGAGTTGCAGGAATTGAAGAAGCAACTCCATGAGAATCTTGATAAGGGATTCATACGCCCTAGTGCGTCACCTTGGGGAGCACCTGTTCTATTTGTTAAGAAGAAATATGGATCAATGAGACTCTGCATTGATTATCGAGAACTTAACAAGATCACTATCAAGAACAAATGTCCTCTCCCACGCATTGATGACTTATTTGACCAACTACGCGGAGCTCAATACTTTTCCAAGATTGATCTTCGTTCAGGGTATCATCAATTAAGGGTCAAAAGGGAGGATATACCAAAGACGGCTTTCCGTACAAGGTATGGACACTATGAATTTATAGTGATGCCATTTGGTCTTACTAATGCCCCTTCTATCTTCATGGATCTAATGAATAGAGTCTTTAGAGACTATCTTGATCAATTTGTGGTAGTCTTTATAGACAATATTCTTGTCTATTCAAAGAGCAAGGAAGAGCCTGAAGATCACTTGAGAATTATATTGAAGACCCTGAGAAAGGAGAAGCTTTATGCCAAATTTACCAAGTGTGAATTTTGGCTTCAAAAAGTTGCATTTTTGGGTCATATAATCTCAAAAGAGGGGATATCTGTGGATCCAGCAAAAACAGAGGTTATCGAAAGATGGTCAACACCAATAACAGTAACTGAGATCCGAAGTTTTCTTGGTTTGGCTGGATATTATCGACGTTTTGTAAAAGATTTTTCACGATTATCTAATCCACTCACCAAGTTGACTCAGAAAGGAGTTAAGATTGTCTGGACAGAGGAATGTGAAGAGAATTTCAAGGAGTTGAAAAGAAGGTTATCCAGTGCACCTGTGCTCACACTACCTTGTAGCGGAGAAAGGTTTGTGATCTATAGTGATGCATCCAAGAAGGGATTGGGGTGTGTTCTTATGCAAAATGATATGGTGATAGCTTATGCCTCACGACAGTTGAAAATCCATGAGCAAAATTACCCAACACATGATTTTGAGTTGGCTGCGGTAATCTTTGCATTAAAGATTTGGAGGCATTACCTTTATGGTGAAAGGTGTGATATTTATACTGATCATAAAAGTTTAAAGTATATTTTCACACAAAAGGAGTTGAATATTCGTCAAAGAAGATGGTTGGAGCTGATTAAGGATTATGACTACTCAATCCATTACAACCCTGGGAAAGCAAACAAGATGGCAGATGCATTAAGTCGACAAGACCATGCTAGTTTATCCATGATGAGGATCACAAAAGATCCAATATTTATGGATTTACATAGGATGGATCTTGGAATTATAATGGAAGGGGAAAATCTTATCTTTCTCAAATGAATGTTCAACCTTCTATACATGTGAAGATTAAAGAGGCACAGAAAGAAGATGTCGAGTTACAAAAGAAGGTGAGAAATGTTCCTGAATTTAACCTTGATTGTGATGGGATAATAAAGTTCAGAAATCGGGTTTGTGTTCCTTCCATCCCCGAATTAAAGAAGGAGCTCCTGGATGAGGCTCATAGTTCTTCATTCTCTATTCATCCTGGAAGCACGAAGATGTATAGGGACCTGAAAGAGTACTTCTGGTGGGATGGCATGAAAAGAGATGTTGCTGAATATGTCTCTCGATGCTTGGTTTGTCAACAAGTTAATGCTGAGAGACAGAAGTCTAAGGGGATGTTACAACTAATACCCATACCCGAGTGGAAATGGGAAAACATCACTATGGACTTTGTCACAGGACTTCCTAAAACATCCAAAGGCAATAATGCTATCTGGGTCATAGTAGATCGTCTTACAAAGTCTGCACACTTCATTCCTATTAGAGAGGATTTCTCTCTAGATCAGCTTTCCAGGATATATGTAAAGGAAGTGGTAAGATTGCATAGAGTACAACTTTCTATTATATCTGATCGGGATCCGAGATTTAACTCGATGTTCTGGCGAAGTCTTCAGCATACTCTGGATACAGAGTTGAGTTTCATCACTGCTTATCATCCCCAGACAGACGGTCAGTCTGAGAGAACAATTCAAACCATAGAAGATATGTTGAGAGCTTGCTCTATGGATTTCAAAGGAGGTTGGGATCAACACCTACCTTTGGTGGAATTTTCTTATAATAATAGCTTTCACTCCAGTATTCAAATGGATCCTTATGAATCTCTCTATGGAAAGAAATGCAGGACTCCAACTTGCTGGGATGAAGTTGGGGAAAGAAAGCTATTAGGACCTGATCTCGTTGATGAAATGGCAGAAAAGGTCAGATCTATTCAACAACACATAAGCGCAGCTCAGAGTCGACAGAATAGTTATGCCGACAACCGAAGAAAAGACCTAGAGTTTGAAGTGGGTGATAAAGTGTTCTTACGAATATCTCCCTGGAAGAGGGTTATGAGATTTGGAAAGAAGGGGAAGTTGAGCCCTAGATATATCGGTCCTTTTGAAATACTGGATCGTGTTGGGAAGGTAGCTTACCGATTGGCGCTTCCACCGAATCTCTCTCAAGTTCACGATGTGTTCCATGTATCTCTCCTGAGAAAGTACATACCAGATCCTTCACATGTACTCAGCTCAGAAGTTGTACCGCTGGAGCAAGATCTTTCTTATGAAGAACAGCCGATAGAGATTCTGGATCGTAGCGAAAAAGTCCTACGAAACAAGGCCACTCGATTGGTGAAAGTTTTATGGAGGAACCACCAACTTGAAGAAGCTACATGGGAGCTTGAGGATATGATGAGGGAGAAGTATCCTCATCTGTTTGTTACAAAGTGACGAATTTCGAGGGCGAAATTTTTTTTAAGGGGGGTAGAATGTAACACCCGAGACTTTTATGTTATATAAATCATCAAAGGAATCTTTTTCTACACAACACTTTCTTGACTTGCTTTACACGCAATCGCGACCTTCCTCGATAGCTTGCGTCGTACGCAATACCGAGTTTCACTAAACAACAATATGCTATTAAAACTAGCTGTTATGAATAGTAATAACCACTTTTTGAAATTTTATAATTTTTATTTTTCAAAATGGACTTCATTTTTGGACTCAGAATATTGAAATTAGCCTAGGGTGAAATTTTGGTATTTTTCTGAAAACATTCAATTTTTGATGAATAGTGAAACCACTAAGTGGTAGGTTAAAAACTAAATTTTGCATAAAACTTAATTTTACCACTTCTGTGAATGGAATTTCGAAAATTCGAGAGACACAGTTAATATCAAGGACTAAAATGTGGTTCAATGAGATGAAAATAATTTTTTGGTGAATAGTAACTTTTTACTATTTTTACCGCGGTTAATAGTAAATAGGGTAACTAAGGGTAAATATGATATCAATATTACCCTAACACATGTCCTAATTCTATTGGACAAGTGTAATTCAACCAAAAACAAACTTAGGAATAAAATATGACCATTTAGGCCCACTTGGATTAGATTATGACATTTATTATTAATTTATTTAAAGAAGGGTTAAAATAGTTAAAATCAATGTTTAATAAGTAAATCATTTTTAATATGGGGTTATACATAAGATAAATTCGATTGTAAATATTCATTAGAAATATAAAAAGATTTCCTACATTATGGTATTTTATTTGTAATTTTTAGACATCATATAATATAATTTATTTATGACACAAAGATGATGCAGTAATTATCTTATTAATGAAATATTGACATAATTGATAATATAAATACCAAAATAAATGTAATTTGAGACTTTTTATGAATTCCACTAATTTTCTAGGCTACTATGATATATTAGTGTTGATTTAATCAACTTGGTTCGAACATATAATTCTGTTATGACTTTCACAAAAATCATATATCAAATAGTGTCAAAATTGACACAAAATCGTTTTTAAATCAAATATTATATTACTAATTGTTATTTTATTCCTAAAAATCTAAGGTTCGGCCAAATGACTTAGATAAGGATATATATATTAATAATAAACAATTTGGGGTTCGTTTGGCATGTTATAGTAAGTGTATTAACTATATAGTGAAAGAAAACAAAAAGACATGGTAAAAGTTAAATTATTTAACTTAGAGTTAAATCTAATTGATAAGGTTAAAATAATACCCTAAACTTGTCTAAATCTTATTGGTTGATAGGATTTATACCCATCCCCACTTTAGCTTCGAAATAAGACCCTTTAGAACCATTATAAACCGATTTTGACTTTAATATAAAATAATATTTTGAGATATTCCTAAGGTGCCCCTCTCCTCCCTTATAAAAGGGCACCTCCTCCCCCTCCTCCTCACACCATGTTGAGCACTAAAGCTCGGCCAACCCCTGCGATTTTCTCCTCTCCACTTCCCTAGAATAACCCTAGAGGTCCTGGTCTTCTCCAAAGACCAATCTTAGTTCCTTAAGTGGAGGATTCAATGAGGCGTTCCAAAGAAGAGGTAATATCCATTACCGATCTTTTCAATTTCTTTCTTCTTCAACATCTTCTTCTTTAGTTGTTTCATGATAAATTAATAACATCAGTATTACCTACATACTGATATGTTATTATAAATATTAAACAACCCTAATTCACCTTCTATCCATCCTACGGAAAAATGAAATCACCGCGCGTGCGTACGTACGGAATACCGTCTCCACGCCGTGGTGTAATCTATTTTCCACCATCACTTTACAAGGATGGGTATAATGGTGTAATGAGTAACTATTTATCATTATTATAAAGTAATATTGATACTGAAATAATATATATATATACTCCAATACAATTTCACGATCATAGGAACGATATCATCACTCGTGCGTACGTACGGAATACCGTCTCCACGATGTGATGCGACTCGTTCTACATGATCATCATTACATAGTAATTATATAAATGAATTGAATGAATAAATATGATATATGTTACACTAATACCATTCTGGATATAAGGTATCTATAACCTTAAAATAAGAATAAGAATTTATTCGGCAAAACACGCATAAGAACAAAAGGCAATAAAGACCCGAGTAACAAGTAACAATGAAATATTACTAAGAAGAAGCTAAGAATATGACCATATATGATATCATATCAATATGTATGATTCTGGAATAAGTCAATAACATTATTTAAACCATTATACAGGAGCTTCGGACACGTACAAAGCAAATCGGACCTAAGGTAAGGGGAAATATCACAATCTCACTTTTATCCGAGATTGTTTTTACTTTGGTAATTACTGGGGTGTATTTTATCATCCACATCCATGTTTCATAAATATGTAATATTATTTCCATCCAACTACAATTGTTTAAATCCAATTTTACCCTTCGGCGAGTTTTTAGTAAAAGAAATGAAAGGAATCTTTTGTCGTTTTCCGTACGAGGTACTTTTTGACTTTTCCGAAAAAAGTACGAAGAATGTTTTTTTTAACTTATACGGAATGAATGGATTTCTAAACATTATTTCCAAGAATATTCCTTTACAAGTATTCAAGTTTATTTTTAATCAACTTCTTTTAGTTTAAAATTGTATGACATGTTAAGAAAGGAAAAGTGTTTTTGAAGTAGAAAGGATATTTTCCTCAAGAATGAAGTTCAAGTATTTTATCAAAATTATTTTCCATCTAAGATAATAAAAGGGTTATGTTTTTATCCCTATTATTACATGGATTTTATTATGTTGTGATGGAAACATTTTTATGAATTCCTTTATCTTATATGAATTGTTTTATGATGTCATGTTGTTTAAGAATCCCATTTTTATTACATGGGTTATGCGATGATGTATGATTTATGATTATGTGGCACACATAAGAAAGGATTCATTATAAGATGGGTGGGACCTATATCTCCCTCCAATGCATTGGGTAAAGATTTTATATCTCATGAGATAGACATGGCTGGAACGGAAGGTTATTTCGGTTCAGTGATACAGGACTGAAACAAGGAGTGAACTCGGTTCAGAAAGGGACTTTGTCCACTAAGATAGTCTTGGAAATGAGTCATGACTAACAAGAAATGATTTTCCATGATTATGTGTGCATGGCACAAAGTTTCAAGTCTTATGTTATGATTATTAGGATCTCATTTTCACTTCTATGATTTATTCCATGATAAGATATTATGATCTCTTTTGCAGGTTTTGATTTTCAAAAAGATATGATATGATTTTTATTTCCTTTATTTGCCCTTGCTGAGCATTTGAGCTCACCCTTTTATGTTTTCTTTTCCCCAGGTCAGGAAGATGGATATTAAGTAGAATATGCTAAAAGGGACCTTAGATATGATGAAATAAATGGGAGACACTGTAGAAGATTTATGAACCAGTTGTTTATGTTTCCCAGTTTCTAAAGAAACTATACCTATACGGTCCTTTGTGGTTTTGTCATATGTTGTAATAAGTGTGCTTCAATTTCGAAGTATTAACAATGTATGTAAAGTATGGGTCGTTATAATCAGGGTGCTCCATATGAGTAAGGTTATTATTGATAACTTGAGTGAGTTTTCCCAGTATGGTGATAAGTTGATCAAAACCAGTTGTATCACTAGCTCCATTATAATTATTTTGAGTAGGAGGGAAATCCCTTCATGGAGTCTGTGCATTGATACGGTTTCCATTCCTTCTACTAGGTGCCATTTCTAAAAAATGGAATAAACTAGATCAGTTTATGAATAAAAATACATAATTCCGTACTTGTAAAACACTTAACATAAATTGAACAGTTTATGGATATAATCCATATTCGTAAAAAAATGTTTTCTTTGAGGGAGTATATACTCATAAACCCTTCATAATTATTTGTAAAGAAAATGAAAATTATCCTAAGCATATCACCAGGGAGTGTCGTAACCAAGAGTGCAGAAAGGCCCATTATCGTGCACCAGTTCCCGTTCGAGTCTAGCTCAAAGCGGTGTTTTCGGGTTTTGCCCCTAGGTACATCTGTGTCAGATCCGCCTCTACCTGCTCATATCCAGACAGGGATGTATTTCTCAGAAAATCACAAAATCTCTATAATACCAATATTCTAGGAAGTTCTTCAGTAATAATCCTCAAAGTCTATCTTAGGGATATGTGCTCAAATCAGAGCTTATCTAAATCTATCTTCCATGTTTAGTACTAAAATGCCTCTGATACCAACTATAACGCCCTGACCCCAGTTACCTAGAGTCAGTGCATTATTTCGTAACATTGGCATGATCACAAAATATCAAGTCTCGAAAGACTGATTAGTTTAGTAGCCTTGGAAACACTAGATACATTCATAAGAATTATATTACATCATAAAGTAAAACAAAACTAAAAACACCTCTTGTCTTCATATCCCCTCATACTACCCATACAGGTCATTCATAATATACATCATCACATCCTGGAAAAATTAAAACATTGAAAGGGGTTATCTCAGATTCTCAATAAGGATAACAATATAGATGATGCTTTCATAAATAAACATAAACATTTATGGAAATGTATAACTAAAACAAAAGCCTTTTAAACTTCAACTTCAACATAATATGGAAAAAGTAAAATGAGATAATTCCATTTACTTATTCACATGGATATTCAACTGGTCAAATAATCACATGCAATATCAATAACCACTTTCATAATGATGGAATGCATAATGCCATACTATCATAACCACGCATCCAAGGCCTCGTGCCAAGAATAAAAATAATATTTTGTCAAGGCCTCGTGCCAAGACACTAGTTTGTCTCATGAGACCTACCGATGCATCGAGGAGCTATAGCGGGCTCAACCCGTCACTTTTTAAGTCCAATGCATTCCTCATATGAACAAGTTTAAACATATCATAAACCATAACATAATCATATAACATAAAACATGCATAAAAGAAACATAACATTTCCACATTTCAATCACAAGATATCAATACAACACATTGATATAACAAGAAACACTTTCAAAACCATTTTCAATAACAAAATAAAATAAAATTAAAACCTGATATTTATTTTTCATTTAAAAAAGGTTATGGCTTGTAAAGGAAGCTGAAACTCAAATAATGGTCATGGTGGTGGAGAATTCGTTGTCTCCACATACGTATGACAAAAAAACATTCCTTTTTGTCGTTTAGTAAAACGCTTCGTATAAAAAGATTCCTTTTGAATAAACGTAAAAGTCAAAGGGGTTTATGCACCGTATAAAAGAAATTTGTGTATAAAACAAAATATAAATCAATGAATGGAGATTGATATGAAGTCCCTTAAAAAGATAATTTTTTTTAAATAAAATAGATATATTATGTGGATTCACTATAAGTACACATAAAGAAAGTAAAAATACAGGATAGGACATAATAATATCATGACATAATTTGAAAGTAGTAGATTAACCCAAAGAATGGAAATCGGGTTAAGAAGTTCCCTTACCTCGTGTCCGACTTGACTCGACCGTTATTTAACCTCCTAAATAATAAACTCAAGTAAATTTATACTTGATTAATAACCTTTTTCATGTTCATTATTCCTTTTATATCACTAATTACCATGTTATTAACATTATGTAATTATTCAAGTTAATAACGGTCGTTTTTTCGGTCTTTGGTACTTGAGTCATAAATAAACTTCTTATAATTAAAAGTTTTTCATGTGGTAAAATATCAATTATATCCAAGATTATATTCATTATATAGATATCATATATATCATATATGTCTAGTATATAAATTCATTTATAATATTACATTACATTTAGAGGTAAGAAATGAAATGCATCGTTCATGGAGACGGTAAGTTGTACGTACGCATGAACGCTACTTTCATTTCTATTTCATATTTAATAGAATTAAATCATAATGATATAAAGGTGTATTATAATTCCAATATAATATATAATATAATATAATATACTCCATCCTTTACATGTCCCACATATGGCATAACGATTCAAATCACTTTGAGGGGGCGGTAGTCTGTATTTCCTAAAATGAAATTATCGCGTTTACCCATAATGGAAATCATAAAGGTATTCCATAAATGAAAAATAAATAAGCATAAGGAAAACATAAACATAATATATATCATATATAGAAATATTCTCATCAAAATTTCCACCATGAGAGGTGTTAAAATAATATTGAACAATCGTCGTTTCGTGAGGCAATAATTTTCCACCCACAGAAACAGTATGGTCTTTAACCATTAGACGAAGGTGTGTGTAAGTGTAGCTCAAATACTTATCATAACAACATCCTAGTATATTTTAGATACTTTATTTGTTACAAAATAAAGTAATAAAAAGATTTTAAGGTGTTGGAGAAGCAAAATAAAACAAAAGAACATAAGAGAAGACATTACCTTAAAATCGGGTAACTCTTTTTTATTTGAGTCAAATGATTACTTGGAAAGACTTATTCCCAAAGTGAGGCTTCTAGGAGTAATAGAGGGAAGTTTAGAGATTATTTGGGCAGAGGTTGGCTGAGCCAAATGGATTTAATGGTTTGAATAAGGTGGTAGTGGTGGGGGCCTTTTATAAGGGGAGAGGAGGGGCACTCTTTGAAGGTCATGAAATGTTACATTATTATGAAGTTATTTTCGGATTTCAAAGGTCCCACAGTGATATATTTCGAGGATAAAGTGATAAGGGTTTGAAATATACCCATCCAATAGGTTTTATACAAGTTCAAGTCTTATATTTTACATTATCATTTCATTTTATTTAAATCGTTAATTAATGAGGTAATCACAACATCAACATGGTGTCATAAATATTTTAATTTATTTAATGTCTAAAAATTATAAAAAAATTACCATGAGGTATGAAATATTTTTATCTTTACAATTAATATTTATAGTCTAAAAGTTAACTTACATAACCTCATGTAATAATTGTTTTACTAAAACATCACATGTTTGTGACAATTTTATTTCTACTTTAAATAAAAGTTATTAATGTCATTTTCTTACCCAGATGGCTCCATGGGGTCCCCAAGTTGACCCATGGATTTTAATGGCCGGACATGACTCTTCCAATAAGTTTTGGACAAGTATCAAGATTTTTTTATATTTTTATAATATCATTTTTACCTTAAATTTCACTAATTAACTTTAATCGTGAGTCATAGAACTTAAAAGTTACTATTCACCAAAAATTATTTTAATCCCATTGAACCACATTTTACTTCTTAATGACAGTGATGTATGTCATATTTTTGAAATTCAAATCATAGAGGTGGTAAAATTTCATTTAAACGAAAAATTAGTTTTTTTAACTACCACTTAGTGGGTTCACTATTCATCAAAAATCGATGTTTTTCATAAAAATACCAAAAATTCACCCTAAGATATAATTCATATTTCGATTTCAAAAATGATCCTATTTTTAAAAATTTCAAACCTATAAGTTGTATTAATTAATTTTATAATTAATTCACGATGTTAAAACAAATAGCATGTTTTTAAGAAACAATATCAATCAAAAGATTGATAATTGTTTATGTCCAATTTCAAAGTGAAATTAAATCTAATGACCACCATTGGATAGAATGGTAACATTATATTATAATTATACTTTAAAACCACTAAATAGTATAATTTATCACTATAAATTGTTTTTATTTAAAAAGTTGATTTAAAATATTTTTCACTATTCATAGAAAAGTGGAAGTTCTCAGAAAATTACAAAAAATTAAACGTAAGATAATTTCGATATTCCGAATACAAAAATGAAGTCCATTTTGAATTATAAAATTAATATAATATCAAAAAGTAGTTATTACTGTTAATAACGGCTACATTAATTGGTAGTAGTGGGTTACAATCTCGAACTTGCGTATAATGCAAGCTATTGCATTATTGAAAGACAAGCGTATTGTGGATTCTTGGGGTGTTACAACCCAGCCCAGAAGTCCATGAATGCATGGACCGGTCGCATGGGCGCGGACCGGTTGTGGGTTGGTGTAAGGGCAGTTCATCCCGGACATTGCTACGTTGGAGGCTTGGCCTAGAGGGCACCGTGAGTGTGTGGATCGGCCGAGAGGGTGACGCGATGGCACGGCTCAGCCCGGTGGGCTCCGTGAGGGGCCAGCTCAGGGAGGCTCTGCCCGGGGATGGGGTGGTGCGAATAGGGCCGGGAGGCCGGCTCGGCTAGGGTGTCGCAGGGCATGTGGACAGTGGATCCACGAGGAACACGGGGTGCACGGAGGCCGGTGGGCCGGTTTGGCCTGCGGGCAGCGTGGGGCGCATAGACGGCCGAGATGTGGGGCACGCGGAAGCCGGCGGGCCGATTCGGCTAGCCGCAACGCAGGGTGTGCGGGCCGTGCAGTGTGCACGGAGATCGGGGCCGCGGGGCATGTGGGGGCACGCCGAAGGCCAGCGGCTGGGAGAAGGGGTGTGGTGCGGCCGGAGCACGGCTCTTCCGCGGTGTGACGTGACTTGGTCGGTTTAGCCGGTAGGTGGTGCGGCTGGTGGGAAGCGCAGCCAGGGTAGCTCAGAAGCCGGAGGTTAGTGCGGTATGGTTCGGGGTGCAGGAGCATTGCAGGGGTGGCACAGGTTTCCTTCATCGCTGTGTCGCCATGCTGAAGAACATCACAATGGAGATCAGCGGAGGGGTCTGACCACGTTGGTTTGGTCCACACCCTTCGGCGTTTAGGGTGATAGCAATTGGCTCACAATAATGAAGCAAAGAACTAGCTTGGAAGATATCGTAAAAACATCAATTCATGTAATCCCTAATTAAAAAAATATTCCCAACCCGCAAAGAAAAACATTCACGGATCAACTTGATAATAAGTTGGTCCGTGTTCTTTTATTGGAAGAAAAGTTACATGGGAATCATATAATACATAAATAAAATTAAACCCCTACCTTGATCATTGTTCGTCGACAGAGTCATGGGGAAGAATAAAAAGTTTTCGTCATTAGTTGCTTCTGTCGCGCACTTCCAATCCCGAGCTCATGTGTCGGTTCATTGACGACGATGAGGAGGGAATTTTGGTCGTTGAAGACATCCCACGTCGGTTCCCTCCGCAAAGTGCTTTTGAGGAAGATGTTGATGAAACTCCTTTCCAATGTTCTTCATTGGAAGAACGCGTTCTTCATTCTTTGTTGGAGAGATCTTTTCTCTCAAAAGCTCATTCCTCATTTTCCAACACAAGAAAAGGTATCCAAGAATAATAGATTATAAAATCTATTAAATCATTGGAATAAGAATTCAAATTGGGTTAATTAATTAAGTTGTCTCCACTTAATTAATTCGTGAGGTTTCCATAATTAAAATAGAGGAAGGGTTGATGCCAAAAAAGGAGGGGGTGGATAGACTCTCTCTCATTAATGAGGTGAGTTTAGTGGTTTTCCTCTCCCAACATTATTAGGGGGTTTAGTCCTGGGTGGTCCCCATATCATAACCTATCATGATAGGTTAGGTTAAGGTGGGCCCCACCCACATAACCTCTCATGGGAGTTTATGTTTGGGTGGTACCAACTCTTCAACTACCATATAGGTGGTTATAACAGATAAAAATAAAATAAAACATGGGTTTATTTTATTTTATTATTCCATGAAAACCAAAAAAATACCTTCCTCCCTCGACCAACTACCGTCGAGGTGAAATTATTCTTAAGCGAATACCAGTTCTGTGAGTTCAACAATGCACTTGGATTTAAATTCTAAGAACTGGCTCAAAATTTATAAAAACTCACTCATAGGTTTACTGAACGTAGCCGAACAAAAAATCAGAAATTGATTTTGGGCACACCGGGCCTCGGATTCACGCGCCGTCAATCTTTGTGGACTCATTAAAATTACAATTTATCTTAAAAAAAATTAAATGGAAATTTTGGGTCTTTAAATTCTCCCCACCTGAGGGCCCTACATCCCTATAAGCCACAACTCGTACTAAGGGAACAAGTGGGGGTACTACGCATCTGAGCATCCCGCTCTCATGTGCTCTCTTGGAGGTTCCCGTGCTGCCAGCGAACGTGCACCAGAGGTATCGACTGTCCATGAAGGACCATCACCTGTCGATCCTTAATCTCTATTGAAACCTCTATAAAAGTCACCCCATCATTGATGTCCATCTCACCATGGTCGATGATGTAATAAGTGTCATGCATGTATCTCCTCAGCTGGGATACATGGAAGACATCATGCCCACGGTGAAATTGAGGTGGAAGAGCTAAGCGGTATGCCACCTCACCAACACTTTGAGGACCTAAAATGGTTCGGTTAATCTCGGAGATAACTTGCTGCCTCAGCCAAATCTCTATTGACCTCGTCGGGGTGAGACCCATAAAAAGATGTGGTCGCCATCCTTGAACTCCAGAGGTCTCCGTCTCATGTCATCATATGATTTCTATCATCTCTGTGCAGTCTTCATTTTCTCTTGGATGATCTTCACCTTCTTTGTGGTATCATGTACCATCACTGGTCCCACTAGTGCTAACTCCCCTGGGTCATTCCAATATAAAGGTGATCTTCAAGGTCGCCCATACAACACCTCAAAAGATGGCATCCTTATGGTCGAGTGATAGATTTTGTTACTTGAACAGTCCACCAAAGGTAAGTGGTCCTCCTAGTAGTGACTAATGTCGAGGGCACAAGCACGTAGCATGCCCTCAACGGTCTGAATGGTCCGCTCAGTCTGACCATCCATCTGATGATGGAAGGCGGTGATCAAATGAAGCTGCATCGTAAAAGATTCATGTAACCACTTCAATAATTGGGAAGTAAAATATGCATGACGATCATAGAAAATATTATAGGGTACTCCATTAATCCGCACAATCTTCTAAACATAGAGGCGTTAAATGATCTCTACTGAACCTTTCTCTCTAATCGGTAGGAAGTGGGCCAATGTGGTGAGTTGGTCAATGATCACCCAGATCGAGTCATGACCTCTAGATGTACGTGGAAGTCCTATCACGAAATCCATGGATATCCAATACCACATCTTCTCTGTGACCTCTAAAGATTTAACCAAGCCTGATGGTACCTGATGCTCTGCATTCAATTACTGACAAGTGAGGCCCCGAGAAACAAACTTCACAACTACTTTATTCATTCCGGGCCACTAGTGTTGTCATTGGAGATCCCGGTACATCTTATCCACTCATGGATGTACCACTAGAGGGGATGTGTGAACTCCCTCAACACTTCCTCCTGAATTGACATTGGTACCAAAGTATGCCCTCTAAAGATGGTGATGTTCTCCCCACTGTCAGAAAATCCATCAGGTGCCTGCTCTGTGGATATCTGAGCACGATGTGTCTCACAGTCAGTGTCCCCGTGCTACGTCTCACTGACTCACTTAAGAAGTGGGGGAGTTACTGTAAGAGACTGAATAAAGGCTGCTCCTCCTGAGTAGTCGAGTAGATTAGAATTTTTTCGACGAAGACAATGACAAAGCGATCAAGTTATGGATAGAAGATCTTGTACATGGGTCCCATGAATACTGTTTGAGTATTTGTTATGCTGAATAGCATAACCAAGAACTCATAGTGGTCATACCAACATCTGAAGGTCATCTTTTTCACATCCTCATCTCGTACTCTGAGCTGGTGATAGCCCGACCTGAGGTCTATCTTCGAGAATCAGCATGCTCCCTTCAGATGATCAAATAGGTCGTCAATCCTCGATATTGGGTACTTGTTCTTCGTGGTCACCTGGTTTAAGCACCAGTAGTCAACAAAAATCCTCGTTATCTCATCCTCCTTCTTGGAGAATAGAATTGGAGCTACCCAAGGAGAAAGATTGGGCCAGATTATTATCTTCCCCTACATTTCCTCTAACTGTACCCACAGCTCGCGAAGCTCTGCAGAAAACATCTGATACGTTGGTGTAGATATTTGTGCCATACTGGGGTATAATTCAATGTATAATTCCACCTCTCTATGAGGAGGTAGACTGGAGACATCATCCGGGAAAACATTCGTGTACCGGTCCACCACTGCAGGATAGCTCGGACTCTCCAAATCAACTGCTCTGAGGTTAAGGGCAACCAACTGATGAGTGATCGGCTACACTCTCCTCCGAATAAGTCCATCTGGCACTACAAAGGCTCCCTTCTCTCTGGTGATGGTAAACCTAGTCCCATCCATGTGGACACACCGCACTTTGTGCCTAATACAGTCTATCTGAGCATGGACTGTAGATAACTAGTCCATACCCAAGATTACGTCGTAAGGCCTCGACACCGCTACTAGGAGATCCCATCCAAAGCTCTTGTCTCCTAGAGTAAGCTCAAATTGCGGGCACCAATGCGTAATCATCGAATTCACTCCCCTAGGAGTCTGTAGCCATAAGGATCGAGCCAACAGCTCCATCGGGATCTCCATCCTCCGAACGAGGGAAGTGGAAATGAAAGAGTGAGTGGAAACTATGTCTATAAGTACTCCAAGTATAGTGGAGTAGACACATATCACACCTCGAATCATCTCTATAGTTCCATGATTATATGCCTCAGCTACCTGGAGCTGAGCTCTCCCTTGTCCACCTAATCCCAGTAGTCTGGGTGGACCTCATGGTGGTGGTGGTGGTGGTAACACCTCAAAATGTCATCCACCAACAACTGCATGGCCAGCTCCTCTGCCTCTTCCACCTGCTCCTTGCGGACCGCCTCAATCAATTATATGTTTCTACTTGGGTGGTCCTTCAAACATATGCTAATCATCTGCATAGCAGGTAGGACAATCATGAGCCTTGTTACCGTGCCCGCTGCATGTGAAACAATATCGACTCCTATAATGTATGTCTCTGCTCTGGGTTCCCCCGCACAACCGATCCTAAGTAATGCGGTCATGCACCTGTAGGTCTGTTCCTCTGTGACCTCAACAACATCTATCTACTGACAGCTGCAGAAGACTCCGCTACGTATAGACTGGTGGTGGATATCGCTACTGGAGACTTCTCAGCAAAGAAACTCTCCACTATGAGGGCTCTCTCTAACACCCCGACATACGTTGGGATGCTAAGTGAGATCATGGGTGCTCTGATCTCCCATATGAGCCCATGTTCGAAGGTACGAGTCCTGAAGAATTGTTCCCATGCCATATTGGTGGAGTAGCATGAGAGGTTTTTAAACCTCACTGAGTACTGAACTACAGTCATGCTGCCCTACTGTAGACGAAGTTGCTCCTGTATACGCACTACGTGAAGAGTTGCTGGGAAAAACTCTGCCCGATACTATCTCTCGAAGTCTACATAGAGAATCACCCTCTCATCATGAACTTGGAGCATGAAGCTCCAACATCTTCTTGTTGCTGCCTATAGAAGGTTGGAAGAAAGAATTACTATGAGGTCAGATGGTGTCCCTACCAGTCGGAAAACTCTAACAACAGTCTACAGCAAATCCTTAGCCGCCTGTGAGTCTTTCTCTCCCCTAAACCGGAGTGGCCTCTGGTGCTGGAACTCATGAAACATGCTCAAGCGGTGTGTATCATCTGCTACTAGGGATGGTTGTATTGGTGGCCCAACGGGAAGTATTACCGCTGGTTCCTCTACTGGAAAAGGGCCCTAGACCGAGGCCTCTTTGCTTGGTGGGCTATCTGGGAGTACAAATCTAGGGACTCTAGCTAGTCATCCACTGGGAGGAATCCTAAAAGAAACAGATGTGACACAGTCAAAATATTATACATGGTGAGCTGAACCGGTTGAGCTGACATAATGGAATCTTTGGAAAACACACACGCAAATCAGTGTTTTCGTTCTCTAAGTCAGAAATCAGAAGTCAGGGTCCTGGTGTAAAGATACGAAGGTCGTTGCACCAACATTGGACTCCATGAACTGAGAACCACACTCACTACTCTTAACACTATTTCTGCATTGAAAATAAATATGAGAGTCATCTGTTATGCGGTATAACCAACTTCTCTAATACCAATTTTTCATGACCGGTCCCTCGGGTCCCGTGTCGTGACTTCCCGAAACCCGCCTTCCATAGGCCAAGGGCTAGGGACTACCACCAAAGGCATAATTCCCTAAAACTGGGAAGGCATTTCCATTGTAGCATGTAAAAACACATACCAGATACGATAATGAGTAAACTAAATAACCCACAAGTGAGTATAGTAAGTAAAAAGGGGAAATAATACAAGCCCAACTGGAGAGTACAAGAAACTGAATGTATGGGTACAACTGAGGAAATAGGAAAAATAGCCCCTCGGTTATCCTTTGAGGTTCCTACCTGAAGGGTAGGTACAGATCACCTCCTCAGCACTCCACATCCTTCTGTCTCCTCCATGTACCGACACATCATAAGGTCCACCTCCAGGTACCATCGAGTCCTGGTACTCTCAGCCTCAGTCAGTGATGTCCCTCATCTACATCCAACACAATGACGTGCAGGCATAGCCCATGAAGGGGTGAGTATAATGATACTCAGTAGGGACCCTGAGACCCTCAATGTCTCACAAATTCAACAAAGATAAACCACAAATTATGAAATCAACAGATAACCCCACATAGGTATATTCCCATATATATACATAAGTTATCAAGTAATCCATCTCAATCATGAGGAAAACACAAAAGTTACTGACTCAGCTCAAACAATAATTTTATTCACATTATCAAAACCATGTCTACTGGACAACTCCTTTGTCGAGTACAGTGGGCCTTCCGTGACACCAAGGCGCTTCCCAATAACCTTGGACTGCAGAGGTACTCCTCCTGTCGAGTACCATGGGTTTGCAGTGTCACAAAGGCACTCCCCGTAGTGTGTCTGCCACCATAACCAGGTGCTCCCCCTAATAGCCTGTAGTGGTACTCCTCCTTTCTAGTACCACAGGTCTTCTGCCACAACTAGGTGCTCCTCCGCCATGGGTCTGTCGCCGCAACCAGTCTCTCACCACTGGGCTAGTCGAGTGACTCCGAGTGAGTCGGTCAGTAGTCATCAAGTCTCAGCCAGTTACTATGTATCATCACTCTGACCTCTCATCTCCAGAAGGATATGATCCATGAGCTATTGTTAGATACTCCAACTATCACGAAGTCCCACGTAGAAGTATCAAAAAGGTCAGCCACATCATAGAGGTCTCAACGCAACAAACGTCACGTCAATTGGACACCCAGTCTGTGAGTTATTAGCCTTTTAGTCCCGGGGGCCCGGTTGAATTCGTACACGATCCAAACTGACCTTATATTAACTATACCCCAAAATCTAGTGGGGTAGACTCAAAGGGACCATCATGCCACAATACTACCAGGGCTACTGATGGTTCGTCCAACGGACGCCCGATGCCAAAGATATGGCCAAAATAAAGTAAAGGGTTGAAGTGGGCCTGGATCCGGTCCGACCAGGATAGACCAACCCGGCCCGACCCAGTCTCAACAGACCCAGTCTAGGTCGACCCGGCCTGACCCGTTGGGTCTGGACCAACCCATTAGGCAGACCAGCCCGTTATGTTCATCCAGGCCTACTGGACCCAGCCCAGCAGGCCACGAGAGCGCAGACTGGTCGTGGGGGCACAGACTGGTCGCAGGTTAGTGCGAGGGCAGTTTAGCCCGGAGGGGGATGCATGGGTAGCTCAGCCCAGAGGGCACTGCGAGGGCATGGCTCATCCTGAATGGCACTTCTTGGCTTAGAGGGCGCCGCGAGGGGCCGGCTCGTGGCAGCTCTGCCAGGGGCCAGGGTGGCGCGGCCGGGGCCGGGAGGCCTCCTCGGTCAGGGCGCCGCCTGGCGCGTGGAAGGCGGATCCATGGGGCGCGCAGAGGCCCGAAAGCTGGTTTGGCCATAGTTAGTGCATGGTGCGTGAGGTGTGAGGACGAGGGAGTTGCGGGGTGCGCACGGAGACTGGTGGGCTGGTTCGGCCAGTGGCGGCATAGGGTGTGTGGGGCCCGCGGGTTGTGTGGACGGTTGAGCCATGGGGCACGCGGGGTGCGCGGAGGCCGGCAGCCAGGAGCTGGAGCATGGTGTGGCTGGAGAGAGGCATGGTCGGGATGCGGAGCGGTGCGGCTGGTTAGGCCGGTGGGAGGCGCAACCAGCGGGCAGTGCGTTCGGGGCGGCTAGGAATCCGGAGGGCAGCGCGGTGGGCCTGGGTTGCCGAAGCATCACGGGGGCGGTGCAGGTTTCCTTCGTCGCCTCGTCTCCATGCTGAAGAACATCACAAAGAAGATCGACGAATGGGTCAGACCACGTTGGTTTGGTCCGCACCCTTCCTAGTTTAGGGTGATAGCAATTGGCTCACAAGAATGAAGCAAAGAACGAGCATGGAATATATCTTAAAAACATCAATTCCCATAATCCCTCATTAACAAAATATTCCCATCCCACAAGGCAAAACATCTGCGGATCAACTTGATAATAAGTTGATACGCGTTCTTTGTTTTGGAAGAAAAGTAACAAGGCAATAATATAATACATAAATAAAATTAAACCCCTACCTTGATCGTTATTCGTTGACAGGGTCGTGGGGAAGAAGATGGAGTGGTCATCGTTCATTACATCCTCTGTGCACTTCCAATACCGAGCTCGTGCGTCGGTTCATTGATGATGATGAGGAGGGATGCTCAGCTGTCAAAGATGCCCCATGTCCGTTTCTTCCATGAGGTACTCCTGAGGAAGAAGTCGAAGATGCTCCTTGCTGGTGTTCTTCGTTGGAAGAATGTGTTCTTCGTTCTTTTTTGGAAAGATCTTTTCTCTCAAATTCTCTTTCCTCATTTTCCAACAAAAGAAAATATAGCCAAGAATTATAGATTATAAAATTTATTAAGTTGTTGGCATAAGAATTAAAATTGGGTAAATTAATTAAGTTGGATCCACTTAATTAATTCACGAGCATGGCATAATTAAAAGAGAGGAAGGGTTGATACCAATAAAGGAGGGGGTGTAGAGACTCTCCCTCATTAATGAGGGGAGTTGAGAGGTTTTCCTCTCCCACCATTATTAGGGGGGTTTAGTCCCGGGTGGTCCCCACATCGTAACCTCTCATGAGAGGATAGGTTTGGGTGGGACCCACCACCATAAACTCTCATGGGAGGTTATGGTCAGGTGGTCCCCAAACTTCAACTTCCACTCGGGTGGTTAGAACTGATAAAAATAAAATAAATCATGTGTTTATTTTATTTTATTATTCCCTGAAAACCCAAAAAATATCTTCCTCCTTCGACTAACTGTTTTCGAGGTGAAAGTCTTCTTAAGCGAATATTGGACCTGCGAGTTTAACGGTGCCCTCAGAATTCAATTCCTATCACAAATTCAAAAGTTAAAAAATTACACTCGTACAATTACTAAATGTGCCTGAACAAAACATCAGAAATTGATTCTGGGCATACCGGGCCTCAGAATCACACATCGTCAATCATCGTGGACTCATAAAATTCCCATTTATTTAAAAAAATTACATGGAAATTCTGGTTCATTACCAAACATGTAAATATATGAAAAATATCACAATATTTTCTCCAAAAATAGTTAATGCCTATATTCAGTCACAATATTCTAGGTGACGTGAGAAATATCTAATAACTAATAGAAATTTCAACCTATAAAAATATTGTAAACCCATTGATGACTTTTAACCACCTACTCATATTCCCAAATTCATTCCCTCCAATATTCATTATACATAATAATGTTTCTAATCTATTACTATTACCCAATGTTTTGTAAAACATAACACATTTAATTAATTTAATATAGTGAATTCATTTAACATCGAAATCAATTTTAATTCTTAAAAAATATTTTACCCAAATAACCCTTCATAAAATATATCATCAACTTGACAAAAGTAATATACCAAAAATCCAATTTTCCCAAAATCTCTATTTCAATACCAATTTATATGGTTTTATTTAAAAGACCAAAAATAAAAATAGTTTTAGTCTTATACAAGAATATCTTTTTGAAATAAATATTCATAAAATAATCTAAATAATTTACCTCATAGGAAAATAGAGAAAATTTAATCAATCAAAAAAACATAATCTTATTCCCCTTATGAATGAATATGACTAACATACTATAGTTGAAGAGATCCTAAAATATTAAAATTCCGTGATTTATAATCATTGAACATGACATGGTCATTCAAAATCCATAAATGGGAAAATAAAATAATGATACATACAATCATTATTTGAAGTTTATAAACCTGTTAATATAGGACTAATATAGAAAGATAGATCAACATGGATAGATAAATATAAAGGGAAATAAATGTTTTAGAACTATGATATCAAAAAATTATTCAGACGTGACGTTGAATAAAATTGTGTATTTTATAAATAAAAAATATAATGGCATCATTCATTGTTGGATAATCCCTAAACTTTTTCATAAAGAGACCTTTATTTTCAAAATTTTATAATAGGTTATTAGTAGGTGTTATAAGAGGATGATTTCAATTATAAAATTTAACAAACACACATGATCCCGGTTAGATTTTCCAACTTCAAAGTCCTCATGACTATACATAGAAGCATGTAGTGTCATGACCCAACTCAACATGGATCAATCTATAACTACCCCAATCCCATTTCCTTATGTCAGGGGCTGGTAACCATCATCGAACAGAATATCTAATATTGGAGACCGTATCCTAATGTACCAATATGTACACACCCAAATATCTTGATGCATGATTCAATATGATTAAATAATAAAAGATGAAATATATAGAATATAAACCAATCATAAAAAACCAATAGGGTGTATAAGAGTATGATAGTACATACTAGAAAATTAAAAAATGAAAAATTCATTCCCAAAAAGAATGATATAACATCCAAAAAAACATAAAATTAAAATTTTAAGATATCCTAGCTCCATATCTCTAATCTTTGACCGTAGTATGTTGTCTAAAACCCTAGGTATCCCTAACCTCCTCTATAGGCACTATTGACTGGGACACGTGCTGAAGACTGATCTAGGGAAGACCACTTGTGCTGATATCCTATCAAATGTCATATAATAACTATTATATATGAATTATTTCTATGAAACCTATATAAAAATACATCTACCCAGATTCCTTCTGATATGAATCACCTTCTCACTAGTACTGACTCCAACACTCGGACATTGGTTTGAATGAACAAGGGTGTCTAACTTCCACAGATCTCACAGAGGAGTCCCTATTCAATCTTATGTTCTCAAAATTTTCCAACATAGACTATGTTAATGGAGTACTACATATAGTCTTTGATCTCCATAGGATACTCATCCATTTTCATACCTCCTTCTTATAGCTCTAGAATCTCATGAATCAAAATTTATTATAAGAATGAGAGATAGTACTCCCCACTGAACAGCTGATGGATGTTAGTCCTTGATAGTGTCAAATAATCATGTATCAGGGTAAAAAGACACCAATATCACCTAACTACTCCATGGATAAGACTAATATCATATTTTATCACATGATCTATTATAGTATATATAATCATGAAATCAAAAATCACCGACTCTAGAAAATCTTATGATGTTTGTAGATCTAGCTCAGCAAGGAACTTCAGTGGCCACTGAAACTAAAACTCACAGATCATGTTAATATTGTACGCATCCTTATCATGCTCAGCTGGTATTATATGATTCTAAACAGGAAGGGGCACTTCAACCTGTAAAACTGAAGGAAGTATCTTATAGGATGGAGGATTTCCCAGGACTAGGCTCAAGAACATTGTTAGGTTTATGGTTACTATAGAGGATCATAGATATATTTATTGTCTTGGAGAAGATATGGTGGTTTTATCTTAGAAATCAAGAGTCGGGATCTCTCATTATTTATGTTCTTTTTTTTCTTGTTGGAAAATATTTCTAGTTGGGATTGAATTGTTTCCATTATAATTTTCATGTTTTTATTGTCTTACTTTTTTACACCCTAGATGTTGTCCATGCTTGTATTAAATTCCTTCTATTTCATATTTTATTACTTATTCCTTTATACTCTTGTATTGAAATGTTTGGTTATGTTTGTGTGGGTACCTAAGATAAATTCTTCTGTTGTTAAATATTTATTTTAATGATGGTCTCTATCCCCTAGCCTAGGGATGGAGGATTTGGGCAGTTGAAACTCAATTTCCATTGGTTAAGGTTATGATAGATTCACAAAAAGGTGGTTTGATCCTTGGGATAGTTTTTTATTAAACCTCCTATGATGATTTGGTCAAGAATTTTTTTTAGTGTGTCTTTTTTACCTTTATTTTTCTGTTTTCACTATTGTGCTCTTGTACACCCTTGAGGTTTTTCATTAGTGGATAATATTCATATTGTTGATTATTTTTATTAACATTACTCTATAGTTATCCATTCATATGGTTAGTTGTATGCATTTAATTAAATTATAAAAAAGCCTCCAATTTAAGATATTTATTTATGTTCTTTTTCCCACCCCTAGCCTTTGGAGGCAGGCTTCGGGTAGTCGTAGCTCAAGCACTAGTTATGGTCTGGTCATGATATGTATGTATCTAATTACAAAACCATTAATGAGTTATCACATCATGGTTATTTTTTTGGTAGTAGGGATAATTTAAATGACCATGAAATATTTACAACACTAAAAAAACACAAATTTCAACTCAGTAACCACAAAAACTATAATATATGACTTTCTTATCAAACATATGTTGTAAAAATACTTCCCAATATATGTATTTTTTAATTATTTCATTCTGATTCATCCTCTATGAATAAAATTTTCCATTTAGATATCATATTCTCTTCTAATTCCCGAAATTCTTTTAAAATCAGTTAATGCTATCATTGAAATCTCGCCAATGAAATAATCTAACCTCTAATGGTCTATTATAACCTATTATAAATACACAGTAGACATTCCACAATGGTCACATGTGGTTCATAATTCACAATGTTATTTATTATAACATGTGATGGATATTTTTTGTAACTATTTAAGACACATAAAACAATTAATTCATTTTAAATCTCATTAGTATAAGTTACAAAAGATAACATAGGAACATGAATTATTAGATTTTTTTACTAAATCCATATGTCAAGGGTCCAATTTTTTAACTTCTTGAGTCATTAGTTTCACTAAAATTTTCATACACATATGAAGATTTAATCTCTATTATTAAACTTCAATGTTATTTTTTCAATGGTTAGAATATCACTTATACTGTTTATAATTTTCCTTTAATCAATTACATTTTAAAAGATATGATCCACCATATTCTACACTAAACTATGTCTTAAAGTATATAAACCAATCATATTACTTAAACACAATAGAAATGAACATGATCTCCCATATTTTGATTATACATCATCTGTATGAATTGATTATTTTCATTTGTTGTTATATAGAAACTCTTATAAAGACACTTGATCCTCCCATGATCAACTAGATAATATAATACAAGCCTAAATCATGTCCTATATAGTATGTATGGTTTTCTTTGAATCCTTATCAATCTAAGGTTCATATGATGTACTCATCTACCACTAAGTTCCCATCAAATTCCATAACCCTCTATAATATATAAACCTAATCCTTATATCATTGTCTCACAAAATAAAATAAAAAACCCAATATATCTTCCCTGCTTACTTAACATATAGAGTAAAAAATTCCTATAGTAATAATATATTGGAAATAAATAAGAAGTATAATAACTTTATATGATAATAAAACAATGCTTATATTGCATCTTTCTTCTATGGATATCTCTATAAAAAATTATTAAATCTAAAACAATGTCATCTGATTTCGAAGTAACCATATTTCTTGGCCAAAAAACCCCATAGTCCACAAATTCTAGGCCTTCATCTAATAAAATTTCTTGTATTATTAGATTTATTCATTTATATTCCTCTTCATTATTTCCTATTGAAATTTATTTCTAATATCATAAAACATCTATATAGATTTTGGAAGAACTAACAACTTATAGTTATTGGTTTCATTGATAAATTATTTTTGTAGAATCAAATGAATAATGTAACACCCGTATATTGAGATACATCCCTATTTAATTTATTATTTAATTTTGGAGATTTTACGAGAATGGATCAGAAATTTTTATGAATTTTTTGGAATCCTATTTTAAGTTGAACGTCTTGATAGTGGTTAGTGGAAAGCCTTCTCAAATCTCTTAGAAACCATATGATTTGTTTGGGGCTACTGGGTATGCATGCAGTTTGGAATAACCATGAGACTAACTGTGGGAGTTGGTATTCTTTAGTATAGAGACCTTTCACATGGTTAGCACATCAATTTTTAAACCGTGAAACCTAACCATGAGATTGATTTTTAATTGCACGAAAAATTTATTTTTATTCCAAAAATCACCTGAAAACCATCATGTCTCTACCCTAATCTTAAGATCACGAACCTTAGGGAAAATATAGTTGGTTTTTTGTGATATTTTACCAAGGGAATCTAATTTTTTTGATTTATTGAGCATTTCACATTGTGAATCAAAGGTAATACCTCCATTATTCTCAAAAATGTTAGATCTCCTCATTTTATATTGAACGAAAATTTAAAACAAGGAGGTCATGCTAAGATCTATGGGATCAATGTAGTTTTAATATCATATTCATGTAATTACTCATAGGGTTAGAATAATAAGCCTATATTTTTGGGTTTTTGTGAGATTTTTTTCATTAAACATGTTTGAGGTAGGTTGTCATTTCACCTTTTCCCTTTTATAATATTGAGAAGTCTATTTGGTTTATTAAAAACCACTTTTCTAAGTTTAATTGTTTTACCATATTGAAATTTTGCAGCATTTAATTTTATTGGTTGGTTCTTGGAATATGGGTTCTAGGTATTACCCACAATTTGTTTGATAAATTTTTTAAAATGGGTTTCACAACGAAAAATGCTTTATACATGTAATTTTTTATTGCTGGTTTGTGCGTGTTGACAAAAAAATGTTTCAGAAAAAGATAAAAATAATAATAAAATGGATTATGGAAATGTTAAATTCTAATAATATGGTTAGTGTGTGTTCATTATTTTCATTGGACAAGGACATGTTGAAATAGACATTTCACTCAGTGATAACTATAAAGGAACATGGAGAATTTCCAAAAAATTGATTCTTGGTGGAGTATTTATCTATACTTGTGAGAATTGGAATTAAATTTGGAATTCATGTTTGTGTGTGTGAACATGGAGAGTTATTCAAAAATAGAATATAATGAATTATTTCTACTACATGAAATGAATAATCAACTTTATTTAAACTAATTTAAGAGAATCAATTTTTCTAAATTATTTAAATATTTGGGAAAATATATTATCCTCTTTAGATAAGATTCTTATCTATTTCATATTCCTATGAGATGATTAATTTATATTTTTAATTTAATGTAAGAAATTTCACATTGGTTTTTCCTACTATGTATGATTACTTAACCACTATATATTCACATAGGTGTGTATGCAGATTTTCGTTTCTATTATACATGAATTGTGTGAGTTTATTACTTATCTAGCAGTGCTTCTTCTTGTCTTTTTCATTGTTGGTGGGTATGGTGCTTATATTGGTCACATTATAACATACCAGCCCGAATAACTATTAAAACTTTCACCAGAATGGTGGGTCACGTGGCCTCAAGCATGCCTCCTATTATAGCAAAGGTTTTCGACTATATGTGAGGGTATTATGAGGTGAAAATGGAGAGACTATACCATCATTATTAGAGTAGCACAATGGTGTATAATAAATTAAATAATAGCCAACAATGAAAGTAATAATAATTGAAAGTAGGAGTTAAAGAAGAATAATATAAACTAAATATAAAATATGGATAATTCTAATATTCAACAGATGTATGAATTGATAAAAGATGAAACATAATTTTAAAAAAATATACATATAACATGAAATGATGCAGTACAACACAAAATAATGAATGATATGAAATTACCAAAGGAAAAATATCCATGAGCGTCATGATATCCATCTCAGTCTTCTGATCCTAAATCACAAGTATAAGACAAACAGCTCATTAAATCATCCATAGTCCTACAAACATAAGGTGTACTCCGGTACACCAGTGAAAAGGGGGCCCGAGCATCTTGTGAGATATAAATCCTAGTATTTTACCATCCACAATATCTATGACTGAAACTAGTATATGATTGAAAATTCAATTAGTGTGTTAGTATTTTGAATAAATAAATAGTCCTGCATAACTAAATAACCAATGGTCGGCTCAGCATCTAATAGGACACCTGGATGACTCTACTTGCTTGGGCCCATTTTCACAATGAGTATCAAAATAGTAACCATATGTATATATTAATAATATATACGTAGTATAGTAATATATTTAATCATCTAATACAATCCAATTACGCGAAATTGTAAGTGGTTGTATACCTATAATACAATGTGATGGTTGGACCGAGGTCTAACTTTGTCTTCTATAACCAAACTGAATGATCCCATAAGATCCAACAGAGGTAATATTCCGTACATCTCATAATGAGTGGGAGACTTCATGCTCATCACTCGATATGGTGAGTGTGTCATCATGTAAACAATCCAATACATGAGTGTGACATCATTTCGACACTCAAAAAGGGATTTGGAACATAGTTCCCACCATCCTAATAATTTAAATGGTGTGAGATTCCATGACTCAACCCTCGATGTAATGGAGAATGATTTCCACTATGCTCAATCGCAACCTTACCATCGTTTCACTACCAATCTCAAAGCATAATCATATTTATATTAATATACATGAGGCATTACTTCCCATGCATTACATTTGTCAAGAAATTATAATCATGGATTCACTATTATAAAAAATCACATAATCCATAATTAATTAATTTTAACAAGATGTATGGACATACCATAAAATTTAATTCTATTTACATAAATTCATTTAATATGTTCAAGGAAAACAAGTTGTCAATGACAAGATAAAAAATTTAATACATTCCATTTAAACCACTCAAGTAATGAAATCCATCACTCAATCCATCCCATTTATTTATTTAAAATATCCATCATGGATAAAATACTAAAATAATTACATTCCATTGAATCTATCAGAACATGTAAATTCATTTATCAATGTTTGAGGAGGTATATAAAAGGTACCATTGTCTAATTTGGAAATCACCGATGTGGTAAATCCCATTCCTTAAGTCGACTAATCCATTATAATTGAGCTTATTCCATTATTCATGTATATAGGAAGGGTAAATTTGACTTGAATATATCTGTAGGGGCCATTTCATAAATATTCCATACAAATATCCAAAACAAAAGAATAGGGAAAACACCAAAAAAATATGTTCTATACAAATTTTAAAACAAATAGAATCACTTTGTAATATAAATGACAAAAAACTCATTCAATGGGTTTTATTATAATAAAAAATAAATTATTTAACAAAAAATCCACTTTAGAACAATTAAACATCACATTTTAATTTAGCACAATTATGAATCAAATACAATTATCATAACCTAAATCACATTTAAGATACATTGTGTAAAAGAAATACCACACATGGAAAAATAGTTCATTAAGGTTCATCATGGAATTTAGGAGGTTCCATTATCACTTTGGAGAAAACCTACAAGGGGAAAATCCATGTTATGTCTATGTCGAATGCTTAGAAGGAAATCCAAACAAAAGAACATTTATCCAAAAATGGAAAATTTTATTTGGGACACCCAATGTGTGTCTATAAATCTAACGAACCGCCTCTAATAAACTAAAATAGTATCAATATGAATTTATTAAGGCATGAGGGTCAATTTTACATGAGGGTCTTAATTTAATTGTGACACATAGAAAAATCTAGCATGTGACACAACACAATCATTTATAATTTGATTGAAATTTAGGAAAATCCATATACCACATACCCTATGTTTAGGGAATTATGATTTCCAAAATTGAGGTCAGATTTATTCTAACATTGATGAAATATTTGACACAGAAATTAATCTTAATAATAAATAAAATGGGATAGCACCATGATAACAATGTCGATAGAAGATCAAATGATAAAAGATTCAAATATAATCGTGATCTTATGGATGTGGATCTATATATACTGATTAAATTTGACATGGAAGACAAATGGAAGAGATATTTCAGACCCAATATAAGGCTTGCTGAAACCTATATATTAGAAGAGTTACACATGCTAGATATGAAGAAAGAATAAATGTGTTTTATAACATATCAAGGGAAATTTTAAATTTTCCATAAAGACAGTGTCACATTGTTTGGATACATGGTCTATCCAAACCATTTTCCAACCATGTGTATTCCCCTGCATAGAAAACCCACCTCACATGTTTTTTCCCCATGGATTTCAAAATTATAAGGAACTCGTGTAATGAATAGTGATTAGTTACTTCCTTTGAGGAAATAGCCTTGTGAGATTGGTGTAGGGTTTGTGTATACCATGGACAGCCCATGTGAATCCTATTGTACACTGGATTTAGGCCACATGGTATGCTATTGGGGGCTGCACAATTTCACAAAAAAAAATCTCTATAAATCCCCTCCAATTTGTGACTTTTGAGTCCTGCCAGTCCCCAAAATCAATGATACACCCAGGGATCCTCATGGTCCTTCACTCAAGTCTTAAAAAAACTTTTAAGAGTTACAAATATCATAATAAAATTACAATTCTTGATTTAAAGAATGACTCATACTCAAAATATTAAAACTAAAATTTCTCTGGATTTTCGTCATATTCTAAAACTTCCATCAATGTTACCTCCCAACCATAGAACTTCTCTTCCTCAAAAATCCTTCAGGAACAAAAAATCACCACCCGAACTACAGGGGTCATGAATTCTTGTTCCAATGGTCATTTTTCTTTCCCAAACACCTTACAAAGATACAAGAATCATCTTAAAAATAGGGAACTTATGCCACCTACACACAATTGAACACTTTTTTTCTAACAGAAACACATAAAGAGTACCGACCTAATCTCGTTTTGCTAGATACATAATAACATTTTTGCCTCTTTAAACAAGTAACCAAAGATTCTCCCCAACAAGGGTTTCAAATATTTATCATCCAACTTTGAACCACATCACCTAACCTATATTAATTTACTTATTGAGGACACTGCTTAAAAATTATAGCGATTCATCAAGATTTATATTGATTCGTTCAGATGATTGATTCCCAAAAGACAACATTTAGCCCGATCGAGCCATATTTTCCTGAATATCCCTATCTAACACTTACCTCACTCTCCTTAACCTGAGGAAAATCTTAAAATGGTTCTCCATTAACTATAAACATTGAACAATAAGTATAATAGTTGAATCTACCTCCGACTGAAAATTGTCAAGATGATTGGCCTTTGATGTCTCGAACAACTCAAACTAAACTACAACTCCTTCCTATAATGAGTTTTTAATTTACAATGAGCATGTTTAATAAATCCCATACATGAAATCTAGTGAAATTTATTAGAAAATCCATCAGCTAGACATTTACACTATCATTTCCAAGGTTCCCTCATATTAATTAAACTAGATTCCAGGGAATAATCCCAAGGTAGTCCATAATCCATTTTTACAATTGAGTCATCGGTAAAGGGACAATATATTCACTTAAAAACATTGACTGATCTCATAACATCATTTACATAGCATTCAACTCAATGGAAAATAGATGGTGTCCAATATTTTTCCCAAGGAATTCCTATATAGGAACCTAGGTACCACAAAGGACTACCCATTCCTTGATAAGAACCATACATCCAACACACAACATAATTAAAACCACCCAAACAATACCAAATACATTTAAAACATATCACAGTGTATAAATAATGATCTCTTAGTGAATAATTGAAGATATCAAGATAGGGTACATGATCATCACTAAGAATGAGTAAACTAAGAGTCTTTCATGATCACAAAATGTTACATGATAGTGTTTCTCTAAAACATAGATGTTCTGCTTGGTCAGACTTTGCACCATGCACACCCAACTATCAGAATGAAAGAGAGTCGAACTACAACAAGTAAAATTTCATTGAATGGATATTGGATTCACCTCCTGATGCATTTTCATTAACCTAACCACAGTTATTTCACTCCATCTGGAATTACATGATTGTTCTACATAACCTTTTAAGTTCACCCAAGACCAAAAGTGTTTCCCTAGGGTTTCATGAAAGTCCAACCAAATCAACTTCATACTAACATGAATGAACCATGAAGTATTTACTATAACTAATGTGATTATTCCCACCTTATGAGTATCCTAGTCATTGAAATAGGAGAGAGACAAGCCATTCACAAGTGCGCTAGATCAAACAACCTTAATGGTACATGTGTCACTCCTATGAGCCATACTCATAACATCATATAATTTGACATGAAAACTAAAACCAACCTATCCAGCGTGTTAAACAAACCATCCTCTTGGAACACCATCTCGAGAAAAGGGAAGAACACGATTCCTTTGAATCCCAGGTCAGTCTACTCCAATGATGACCTAAAAAAGAACTCAATAGAATATGGCTCAATAATTACACCAAACACAAACACTTCATCACATCACTAGAAACATGATGGGTATTATGTATATAAATTAATACTACCTTGAGATAATAGAAGAAGAATGGAAGATAATCTGTATTATCCATTGGATATCCTCCCAATGAATTCAAGTATCAAGTGGTCTGTGCAAGAAATTTTACCCAGATTCATATTTCCTCAAATCACCACTATCATAGATGATGATGTACCATGTTTTTCATCATGGAGAAAGATGAAAGGTTCATAGGTGTAATGACCCGCCAATTCTAATTGGCTTGAGAGCACAACGAGTCATTACTAGGCCTTAGGCGACATCCCCAAGATGCCAAAGGCTGATAATAAATGATGAAGGGATTCAAATACAAGTGGGGGGAGATTTACCCTTTAATGAATAACCTAATGAACCAACCAACCCTAACCAAAAATTTACTATATGATGCATGAACAATTGAAGGACATCTGAGAAACATCATTTTAGTTGAACACATCAATGTACTCAATAGTGGAAAAACAACTCAAGACTCTCAAAAGAAACCAAGGCACACTCCATGGATCCACACCAAGCTCCATACTCAAAGCACCACCACATCACCCTTGCATCACCATGAACAAATAGCAATGAGATTTCATACCTTTACTTATGTCTTGGAAGATGACATCTAAAAAAGAACCAAACTACCAAAGCAGGGGTGAGTATAAAACTCAGTAGGTTTTCCCCAAGGACTTCACTACTCATGTCACTATGATAGAAGAGTTATCAATAAATATATAATACAATTTATATAATACAATTTTTCAAAAGTAGTTTATAAATAAATATAAACAAGTTTCCAAAACCGTTCAATACTAAAACCATACAAGTGAAATTGAAACCAATTTTCCATCATGATATTTTTCGAGAAAAATAACCAAATAATCTTTACAACCATTTTCAAATATCTATATATTGGCATACCCAACCATTTCTCAAACCTATGTAACCAAACATGCATACTACGTTATGACAGTTCCATACTCATGATCGGTTTATCTTCGATCTACCAAGTCGTCACAAGGTAATTGTTTCCCATGTACCATCAATCCTTTGACACCGAGCAAAAGGTCATATTTCAACCAAGCCCTATATATGTAATTCCATGTGCCATTAATCATTTGGCACCGAGCACAAGTTCATATTTCAACCAAGCCCCATATATGCAATATGAACACACAACATATATACCTAATGATCAAGCCAAAATAAACTATTCAATAAAAACACCTTTTTTAAAACTATTTCCTCCAAAACCATTTCAATACCAAACCATTTTAACTCCAACACATTTTGATAAAAATACATTTATTTTGAAAACCATTTCTATTGAAAACCACTTTTTCACCAACCATTTAGCAATTCCAGATAATCCATAATTTAAAAATAATCATTTTAATTTAAACCACCTTTTGCACAACTATTCACCAAGATCACACAATTTCACAAAAACCATAAATCCTCACAAATTAATATTTTCTCATTTATTTCATAGTCAATAAAACAATTTGAATCTAAAAAATCAATTCGATCACGAGTATATGAGAGTGAAGCCACCTACCATGAAGGTCCTGATGAAACTTTAACAACAGATGAAGAACGCTCAAGAAAGCGGGTCGATTCTCCAAGAGTGGCCTTATATATATTATCTTATCAATATCATGACTCAAAATTGGAATATTTGTCATACATAAATGAAGATTTACCCACTATAGATTCATATCTGAGAAAGGATTGAGATCGGAGTAGTAGATCTAAGAAGATCTAAGAAATCATGACAAATCCGTAAAGAATGGTGACATACCTCAAGAATCGAACTCAAAATCACCAAGGGAAGGCTCCAGAATGGTTTCAACTCATGTGGGAAGGGTTATCCAGACTTCTAGGGAGAGTAATATCAATTTAGGGTTGTTTTGAAGCCAAAACGAAATAAATAGTGAAAAAATGAGCAAGATCCTATAAAATATGATCTAGATTTGACATCTGCGCAAAATTTGACCACACGATTTGTGCCATATGTGTATGGATCATGTAACGTTAATTATTGTCCCAACACTCTTTATTAAACCCCAAAACTCTCCCACCCTTATCCTTTACCCATTTTATGGAAACACTTTTTTTATGGAAACATCACACCTTATGGAAACAAATTTTTTATGGAAACACCCTAATTTATGGAAACAACCAACATTATTGAAATATCCAAATTTATGGAAACAAACAACATTATCGAAACTCCCTAATTTGTGGATACAACCAAAATTATGGAAATATCCAAATTTATGGAAACAACCAATATTATGGAAACACCCTAATTTATGGAAACACTCTATATTATGGAAACCCTCTATTTTGATACACACCAAATTAAAAAATACGTGAGGAAATGGATTATGTACCTAAAACCGGGGGTACTACAATAGGACATATGATGAATCCAAAAATTTCATAGGGATGTTAAACCTACTGCAACTAAGCATTACTCGATTATTACGCTCGTAAAAAGGATCACGGATACCATGAACACCTATTAAAAAATGTATGTCGTTTAAAGACTAAGAGTCCTATTAAGGAAAAACTCAACTGAATAGTACCATATAAAAAAAATATACAGCTTTAAATAATTAATTTAATCTCTAAGGGTTCTACCTACCTTGGTTCATCCCCTCACAAAAGCACAAGTGTTGACCCCGTTACCAAGTTACACCAAACAAAAAGTCAATATGTTCTATGCCTATAATTTTATCCATTTCTAAAAGCTATTCAGGATATAGAAAATGTTCATGGTTCCATTCCATGGAAACTCAAATAAATATTTAAACTACCCTTATAGAAGGATTTAAACTACATACACAACTTTAGGTTTCATTTTTTGTCAATTACATTGATTCACAGAAAAACATTAAACATTTAAATTATTTAAAAAAACACCAGGGTATACACGAATGTATTAACATTATTCCTTTTCAAAACAATAAAGAAATTTACATCCCATCATAATTAGGAAACATATAGACAAATTTATTTTGATGAAAATTAGTTTTAATATACAAGGAGGCCTATAAGGTCAAACTTAACCAACCTAGGTTCATTAAGATGCATCCTAATAGCAGTTGTTTAATTTTCAGTTTATTAAAACACCCATAGTAGTTGTTCTCCCCAGAAACATCTCCATCCTGACCTATATTGGTCCACTTGTGAATTAGTATGTTAAACGTATGATCTCCATACCTGTGTCATAGATTTAGAATCCTCTATAGAAGAAATTAGATCATTTCAGATCAAAATTTAATATATTTTAAATTTTTACCATTTCAAAGTATATCATGGACATATATAATGGTTCGGTTGTATGGGAGGTCATCTACCAAACCACAAACCACCCATACACTTTACTGTTTGGAATTTCGAACCCATTAATCAAATCCAATTCACTTTAGCACTTGAAATTTTGAAGCATTTAAATTTAATAATGGTCTATATTTATATATACCAAGATCAAATGATGGAACGAGTAAACATTTTACCTTTTTCTAAATCATAAGGCACTCATAATACTTATTATTGAAAATTGGTCCCTGTTTATTTGCAAAAATAAATTCTTCCCATGCAACCAATTATATCAAAATAAAATAGAACATGTTATCATTAGTAGTAAAAAATAGTAAGTATGCTAAAAATATAGGCACCACAGAATATAAAAACCAAATAATGGTAGTCGATTCACATGTGAAATAAAACACTAAAACGTGTTATTTAAAAAATAAAGATAAAGTATTACATAAACATGCAGAAATTAAATCATTTTTAATTACCTAACATCAAATAAAATAGGAAGAAAATCATAAATATTAAATAGATTACAAATTCAACTACATTTCATGGAATAAGAATTGAATGATAATTTTGATTTGCCTATAATGATGCATGTAATGATACATTCATTCCATATAAGGAGAAGGGTAAAATACAATAAATTTCATAAATTAATAATTTGATTAAAGTAAATCATTCCCTTAAGGAGAAATAATAACAATTGTAATACCAAATAGCAAGAACAAAAATACCATCCCTAACCACTTATACATTTCCCCATGGGTGGGGTGATCATTCCCATATAGAGTTATTTACCAAGTGATTACACATTCCAATACTCCTATCTACCAGGAAAAAATAGTCGGAAAAAGAATATGAAACAAGATCTCATACCACTTGGTAACATCTCTGTCCGACTAACCATTAAGATAGTCATCAGAATAATGCATCACATGGACTTAGGTGTGCCTACCAGTATTCCAAAGGATTATAATTAGTAGTGTATGTCTGTGGATGTGATAGTGGGGAGACTATACCCTCATGATCCAAGTATTATCGTGGTATATCAGGAAATAAATAAAAAACAGAAGCAGTAATAAATGAAATATAGTGAAGTGAAGAAATAATATAATTTAAATATAAAAGATGGTCAATTACAATATAAAATATAATTATGCAAGTATATATTATGATACAAAATCTTAAAAAATATACATGAAACAGGAAGGAATATAGTACAAAATAAAATAATGAAACATAATAAAATATCCATGGGAGAACTCCACATGAATCATGAGCTCTAGATCACTCCTGTTCTCCTAACTCCCATGTATAAGAAAAATGGCACAAGCAATCATCCACAGTCCTATGGACATAATGTCTACTCAGGTACCTCAGTGAAATGGTGTCCCAAGTAGGGTGTGAGATATAAATCCCAATAGGTTACCACCCATGGTTTCTATGACTCAATTCGGTCTATGAATAGTGTGAAGGTATTATGACTAAATAATTAGTGATGAATAAATAAACGAAAAACTGTCGAATAATGTTGCAATATAAAACCAAGAAGACTCTACATGCCACAACTCATGAGTAGATTCAGTGTATGAATACTAACCATATGTATATAGTAATAATATATTTATAGTAACGTTTCATATTTCATCCACCTATATGAACCAAGTACAAATAGTCGTAAGTGGTTATATCCCTACAATAATCGGTGTTGGATGGACTGGGGTGTAACCCAATCATCTATAAACAATTCGAATAAGCCTATAGGCTCCAACATAGGTTACATTCCCTATATCTAATAATTAGTGGGATACATCATGTTTTTCATTAGAGATGGTGAGTGTTACATCATGTTAGTATTCATATATGTGACTGTGTCATCAAGAAAACTCTCAACATGGTATGTAGTGCATAATTCTTACATTCTCAATAATGTCAATGGTGTGAGATGGAATGATTCAACACCTGATGTAAGGCCGTATTATTTCCACCATGATCAACAACACCCTTGACATCATTCCACAACCTATATAAAGGAATAATTATATCTATAATAATACCCACAAGGAATTACCTCCCATGATTTATATTTATCAGGCCATTATAATCAATTATTCACAATTATAAAAAACAACATAATCAAAACATATTTAATTATAATATTAGGAGTGGTTGTACCACCCAATTCAATTCCATTTCAATAAATTCAATAAATATGCTCAAGGAAAATAAACAGTCATGAAAAATATAGTAAAATTAATAAATCCCATTTAAATTAGTCAAGAATTAAATCCATCATGAAAACCCATAACATTTATTCAAATAAAACATTCATCTGGTATAATCTACTCAAATAATAACATGTCAATGAATATGTCAAAAAATTTCAATTCCTTTAAAAATTCTTAAGTAGGTACTTAGAAGGCGCCATAGAATAATTATGAAATTAGATACATGGTAAATCCGATTCTTTAAGAAATACAAGGTCATATAATGGTCTTGGTCTATTATTGATGTATATTGGAAGAGAATCTCTACTTGAAAACATCACTAAGGGCCATATACTAATGATTCCATGAAAATTCCATTACAAATTCATTGGAAAATCACCATGTAAAATATTCCATGCATATTTTAAATAAAAAATCATCACAATTTAATTTAAAATATTGGGAAACTCATTTTAGGTATTTTATTTTGAAAAATATGACATTTGTTATCAAAAAACCATCTTTAAAACAATTAAGAATCACATTTCAATTTATCAAAATTAAGTATTAAATAAAAGTGTCATGTGAAAAATCAGTTTTAAGTGTAATTTTGGAAAGTAAACTACCAAACATGGAAAAACGGTTCATAATAGTTCATCATGGAATTTTATAGGTACTATTGTCATCTAGAAAACCCACTGCAAGTGATAAATTCGTTTTATGTCTAATCTGAATGCTTTGGAGGAAATCTTAACATAAGATCATTTATCTAAAAAGTTTAAATTCTAGGTGGAACTACCAAGGGGTGTCCATAAATGTGATCAACCACCTATAATCATCTAAACATGGTTCAATATACATGTATTAAGGTTTGAGGATCAAATTTACGTGAGGAACTCAATCTAAAGGATAGTCTTGAAACATGTTGTTGCACAACACACTAATGAAATTTATAATTCATTGAAAATTTAGGGTAAAAGTCATAGACCAACTATATTATTAATATAACATTCTACTCATCCAATATGAAGGTCTGATTTGGTCCAATTTGCATGAAATCTTTGAAATGGACATCCTCCTTGAAAAGAGGTAAAATGAGCTCTCTACATGATAACATGGATTAGAGAATGTTCAATTAATACTGATCCAAATAGAATGTAGAGCTAACTAACATGGATACATAGAAACTGACAAGGATTGATTTTGATGATGGATAGAGGATATCATGAAAATACTATAATATGCTTCAAGAACCACACATATGGGAGTATCATTTCATGATGGAAAAAACAAAAAGAATAAATTATTTTTAAAAATCATTAAGTGAAAAATGTTATAATTGTAATATAAACGAGGTCGCATGGTTTGGCCTCAATGTTTGACCAAACCATGCACCAACAATGTGGCTTCCCCTGCCTTGGGAACCAACCTCATATGGTCGGGCTGCATTTTTTTGATAACTATGCACCAATCATGAGATGAATAGTAGTTATTTACTACCTTTATGGCACTAAGTAAGAAAGATAGTCATACAGTTTGGGTAAACAATGTACAGCCTATGTGACACATATTTTACCCTTGATTCATGCCACATAATATGTTGCATGGGCCCATACAGTTTCAAAAAAAAATTCTACCTCTTTCATTCCACCCAAACATGTGACTTTTTGGGGCCAATACCCTTGAAACACAATGCGACAATTGGGGATCCCCTAGGTCCATTAACCAAGTCTAAAAACAACACTTTCAAGTGTTCCAACTCTCATAATTACATTCCAAAGCTCATTTCTGGGAACATTTCATCAACCAAATGTAAAATCACAAATTCCTTTAGATTTTCATCTAATTCATAAATATGGTTAGTCAAACACATATTACTCTAGAGTGGTTCAACCTTGGTTTTAGATTCAATTTTCTACAACTGATTCTTAGTTTTATTATTTAAATTGTTATACTATTACTTTGATGTTTATATTTTATTAATTTATTATTATTGGATATTATTTCATGCATCATTTACACATAAATACTTGGTTTTATTTATTTCATCATTATCATGTGATTTTTGTGTGGATATAATAGGTTAAATCATTCCCCTATACCAATATAATTGTTTTTTGTCTAAACCCATTGAATTTATTTCTAGTCTTTAATGATCAGGGAATGTCACTTATGGTTACTCGGACCTCCAAACTAGAATAATTCAATGGGTTAGGGAGGGATGTTTCAAAAGCTATCTAGTCATTTTTTCCATTATCTTTTATGGTAGAAAGTACATAGAATGTATCAATACTTGAAATGTTTAGCATAAAAAAGATATAGTTTACATTTTAATACTAAAAATCATGTTACTAGGGTCGACTTTGTATACAAGTGTTTTTGTGCACTTCTATGATTCATTAACTCATAATCATCAATTTGTCATGGGTTTTATAGGTATCATGAATTATTTATGTTACATCCTAAAATTATTTCATTTATAGAAATGATTACCAGTTTTTTTTGTGAGTCATTTTGATTATTATGATGATATGTGTAATAAAACCTTGAATATATGTATTGAAAAAAATGATAATTGTTAGCTTTTGGAGTGGGATGTGGAACAAAAATGCCACATTTAAGGCTAATTAGAAACTACTAAGAGGTAGAATCCAAGAACATGTTTTCACCCAAATGTTTTGGGAACTATAATCAGGATCAACTTATTTTCCAATCCATTCATGTTATAGAAAATGGAATTAAGATTGAGAAACCATTAAAGTTGAATCACCCAATAAATTTTTTTATGAAAAATACACTGTTATTTCATAGTGATTCTAGAAATAATAAATAATAGGTACGGATAAGAAGAAATACCATATGTTTTTAATATTTGGGACTCCATTTGAAATAATTGTAAAGATAGAATAATTTATACTTGATTTCCTTCCACTAGCATGTTGTTATACAGTTTTTCAAGATATTTTAGATAGAGACCTCAACTAGAAAGTATTCGTTGAATATTTTTATAAAAAATTCATTCCATACCCCTACGAAATATTAAATACTATAGACTTCATTTAGTTAGAACAAATAATTATATTAGTTACTGGATATTCTATTAAATTCAATCACATTGTTCACCAATTTTTATAAGAAGTAGCCACTATATAGTAGTTAGAAGCTGAGATCCTTGAGAGGGGTCTCCAACCTAAGGTACAATAAAAAAATTTAATGTTATTTATTAATTATTTCCTAGAATTTATAAATAAGAAATAGTTTTAGGAATATATCATAAAAGAAATTCAACTAGAGGGGAAACCATTTTTCATTTATGTATTTGTTGGAACATCAACATTGGGAATAAACATTGGAGGGTGGGTTACTCCCTAGGTGGAAATGAATTTGATAAATAATCCATTGGATTGGCCATTTATGAATTATGTCACAGAAATAATGTAGCTTGTTTCTCATGTGGTTACTATTCGCATAGAATGAACGAATGTAATTCACCACTGATTAATTTATATTAAGTAAAATGTCTTGTTTTGACTTTTATGTCTTTTGTTTTGGATAATCACATATATTTTTATACTCTATTTTCAATTAAATGTTTTACTTTGAATATGGTTCTTTGTCTATAATACATACTCTTTCAATCGTACTAACTTTGTCTATCATATTGACTCTGTCAATCATACTGACTTTGTCTATCACACCGACTCTATCAATCGTATTGACTATGTCTATCATACTGACTCAATAAATCATACCGACAATGTATATCATACTAACATTCTCTGTGATACTAACTATTTCTACCATAATGAAAATTTTCATCATACCCACATTGTACATTGTACTCAGTTATCATCATATCAATACATTGCACCAAGTAATATTAATCATACTCTTTCTTTACATTTATCTCATGCTTGATTTTATGATTTTTATCAAAAATATTGTTCAATGTCAATCATACTCTTGTTATCATTTTCATATAACTTTTTTTTAACCAAAACAATGTCATTGAGTTAGTTATAAGCTAATAAAAATGATGTTGTGTTTTGTTTTTAAATAGTACTTTTACAATACAAGGTTTTCAAGTCCCTCTGAGTATTTTGGAGAAATATTACCTTTTGAGAAAATATGAACATTGGAACCTAAGGACTATAAATAAGAGGTCATTTGAAATTGATACAGGACGTTGATCATATTTTTCATCTACTGAGTTCTAGTGAGAGGCATGGTGACTTCTCTCTTACTTCTTGAGAAAGCCATGAAATTACACAATGTGAACAGCTCCTTCTTATCTTTTGTATTATAGTAAGTGCATTGTTTTTATTTGTGGGACTAATCAAAGGATAATGATCGAGGGATGTTTGGGATAAGTAGACGGTGTGACCGATCATCATATCAAGGGATTTAAATCATTTGAAAGACAGAGGTGCTGATTACCTGTCAAATCAATTGCTTGCGGGGATAGCAAGAAGAGTGTGTCAATCAACATATCGAGGGCTTACCAATGTGTTGGTAAGACAGAACTTCTATCATATGTCAATGAATACCCTTCTTTTTAGGTTAAAAGAATTGTAATAATTTTAAATTTCCACTATAATTTGTATTATATAGGGAACTGTATTGTTTCCTCTTTTATTTCATATTCAATTCAATCATAATTGTTTCAATTTTGATTTATATTGTATTAATAGATTCAATACACTGTATGGTAGAATATTTTTTATTTTTATTACTCTGATCATTGTATTAAATAATAATATGATTGTTTTACATTACATTTAGTATTGCATCATATCTAATCTACCAGATCTAAGACCATTGTGTTAAATTTTATTGGTGTTGAATTGTGTTAGTTTAATACCTCTTAAACTAAAATCTTTCTTAAGTGTTTAAATACAATTTTTTTAAACATACATTTCAACCACTCTTATATTGTGCCATCAAACATACATATAAATCTATATTATGGTCAAATAATTGGTACCAGAGGACGTTTCCACTATTTTTTATTACTTTCTATAATTCTTTTGGTAGTACAATTGTTTTTCTTACAAATATTTTTATAACAACCTACTACACTAATGTGTGGAGTGGGAAAGTATTTTTCTACAAGATGGCAGGAATGAATATTGGATCAATTTAAAATCTAAAACCAACTATAACACCTATCTTTTATGGGAATGATTATGCGTACTAGAGAGATAGAATTAAAATATTTGTTATAAATACTGGAGTAGACAATATTATTATGCTTACTAGAGGATATAAAATCCCAGATAAGGAAGTTGGTACATTCTCCAATCAAGAGAAGCAATAATATCAACTAAATTAAAAGATACACAATACCCTGTTATGATCTATAATGAGGAATATATATAGTCAGATATCACCTAGTGAAGCATCCAATTTTATTTGGATGTAATTATAAGTCACACTTTTTGGTACATCTAATGTTATAGAAACTAGAAGATAAATGCTTCGATCAAAATATCATGGGATTATTTTTCCTTATGGAGAACTTGTATGAAAGGTGTGACAAAGGTTTATGAAAATCATCCATAGTCTACAATCTATGGGTGAAAAGAATCTTGATGCTGAAGCACTTTAATACAATATTATTGATATTATGCCTAATGAGTGGGAATTAAAAAGAATTGTTGTTGATTAAAACATAGAAGATACTCAAATCAATCATGATGAGTTATTTATCACTCTACATCAGCCTGAGACTAGAATGAAAAGAGATGTTGATTTCAATAATAAAAGGAATAGTAGTTGGAGTTTATCTTTTACTACTACTAAGGCAACGACAGTAGAAAGTGTGACATGATCCAAATCTAAGAATATTTTTATAGCAGAATCAAGTGATAGTGATCACTCAGATAATGAGTTAGCCAATCTTGCTTGAAAGATGAACATGATTTTTTGTAAATAAACACATTCAATACAGATTCAAAAAGAATGATATAAAAGAAAAGAATGATTCTGATGTCACATGTTATGAATGAAAAATAGTTGGTCATATTAGACTAGATTGTCCTCTACTAAAAAGGAATGATAGAAAGGATACTCATTATGTAATAAAAAAGAGAAAGTATTTCAAGTCTAAGACAATGATTTTTTTGAATGAAAATGATACTTGGAGTGAATGTGGTGGTGATTCATCATAAAAATCCTCAGATTACGAATCTTCTAGTAAAAGAAATATAATACTCACAGCTAGACTACAAATTGAAAATAATTTCTACAAGGATAAGGTGTGAAATGTTGAGTTCCTTACAATTGTATATTTAAATTCTAATTATACTGATGGGAAACATTCTTACTCTTATGATGAAGAATCTTCCTCAGTGGAGGAAATTTTTCCTTCCTTTGATGAAGTTTCTAGATTTTCCAAATTACTTGAGAATGAAAATTCAAAACTCAAGAAAAATCATGATAAGAAAAATTCTAGAATATATATTCTTACAAAAGAAGTTCCGGATCTGTCAAAAGATCCAGATCATAAAACTCTAAAATTTAAAAATACTTCAAAGTATCTTGTGGAAGTATGTTCTAAGAAGGATAAACATTTTAATGATTTTGGTCAAATAGTTTTAATGAAAAGTGTTTTTGTAACAAAAAATAATTCCATTACAATTTCTTGTGAGAATGACAATTTATTCATTAGACTAAAATTTGACATCTTTTCTCTTATGAAAATTTTATCAAACTTTACATGTGGTAAGGAATATTTTGATAAGATGTATTATCAAATTATTCCATTATACAATAAATCTAGATTTGGATACACTCACTCAAAACCAATTTTTATTAATAACTATTTTGTTCCTCAAAATACCCTATTTGGTAATAAATGTCAATATAGTGGACATTGGGAAAAAAATTCTCTTATTAGAAGTAAATTGTTAGGATTTCATAAAGATCATTTTGAAAAACAAATTTGGATACCCAATATTCTTTTATCTATCATTTTCGGATCCAAAAAAGTGATTTGAAAAATAATTGTTTCTTTTTCAGGAAAACAAGAAGTGTACCAACAAAAACATTTCATACAAGCATAGTGGCTATTCTCTACACCTGACCCAAAACAAAAAATTCTTTGAAATTTTTATTGAAATTTTTTTGAAAAAGATTCCTTCGGAGACAATTCTCAAGGAAATATTTTTGGTATAGGTAATATTTTATTCCTAAGTAAAGTTTTAATTTCAAATGTTTTCATTTTCAAAGTCCATAAGCATAACTTTATTAGTATAATTCAATTATGTGATGAATGATTCCTTCTGAATTTTAGGAATGATAAGTGTTTAGTTCAAAATTACATGGATGAATTCATTCTTTCTTCCAATTGGAATGAGAATGTATACTCAATAAACTTAGAAGACCATTGGAGCTAAGGCATTGTAAAGGTCTGGAATTACTTCTAGTGGAATATAATTGATACCAATCAGGGCAGTCCATGGGTGGCTACACCCCCTGGGTGGGACACACCACCATCCCCAGTGGTAGCCATTTCCTCATAAAGCCCTTGGGCGGAGAGCCATGCTTCATCCAACGCTCAAATATGAGAGTTCCCAAGGATCTGATACATTCCTACCTCCTTTTCCTCTGATACCAACTGTAGAGACCCGAAGCTTAACGTACATGGACATTACATTACTTTTGCGGAATAATTAGTACATAACAAAAACACACACACAAGTACCGTAATAGTTTAGTGTCTTTGGAAACTCATAATATAATCATCTAATCGTGGTGAAAGATCTTCAACATCTCCCATAAAGATCTTATTTTTTACCTAAAACCTTTCTTTATATCCTGGGGAAAATAAAACATAAAAGGGTGAGCTCAAATGCTCAGTAAGGGTAAAGAAAATAAATGTCATTCACATCATATACATAAGAACATAACTTTTGGAAATCTTAACCTGAAAAAGAAATCATAATTTCATAACATGGGATAAATCATAGTAGTGAAATGTACACCCCAATAATCATAACATAAAACATGAAACTTTTTGGCATAAACACATAATCATAGATAATCATTTCTTGTCAGTCAAGACTCATTTCCAAGACTATCTTAGTGGACAATGTCCGTTTCTGAACTGAGTTCACTCCTTGTTTCAGTCATGTTTCACTGAACCGGTTTAACCTGCCGTTCCAGCCATGTCTATCTCATGAGATATAAATATTTAACCAATGAATTGGAGGGAGATATAGGTCCCACCCATCTCATAATGATTCCATTCTTATTTGTGCCACAAAATCATAAACCATACATCATAGCATAACCCATGTAATAAAAATGGGAATCTTTAAACATCGTGACATCATAAAAAAATTCATATAAGATAAAAGAATTCATAAAAATATTTCCATCACAACATAATCAAATCCATGTAATAATAGGGATAGAAACAGAACCCTCTATTATCTTATATGGAAAATAATTTTGATAAAACACTTCAACTCCATTCTTGAGGAAAATATCCTTTCCTCTTCAAAAACACTTTTCCTTTCATAACATGTCATACAATTCAAAACTAAAAGAAGTTGATTAAAAATAAACTTGAAAACATATAAAGGAATCTTCTTGGAAGTAATGTTTTAAAAATCCATTCATTCCATATAAATTAAAAAAACATTCTTCTCGTACTTTTGTCGGAAAAGTCAAAAAGTACCTCGTACGAAAAACGACAACAGATTCCTTTCATATCTTTTACTAAAAACTCCCAGAAGGGCAAATTTGGATTTAATAAATTGTAGGTGGATGGAAACAATATTAAATATTGAGGAAACATGGATGTGTATGATAAAATACAACCCAGTAAATACCAACATATAAACAATCTCGGATAAAATGAGATTGTGATATTTTCCCTTACCTTAGGTCCTATTTGCTTCGTAAGTGTCTGAAACTCCTGTATAATGATTTAAATAATGTCATTGACTTATTCCAAAATCATACTCATTGTTATGATATCATATATGGTTCACTTATGATTTTATATTACCCGTTATTTTGTAAATTCCATGTTAAAGAGCGTTTTGGGTAAAATTGTTTCATTTGTCATCCGTGTTTTGAATTGTAATTATTCATATGATTACTTAGATCATAATTACTTAATTCCAGAATATAAAACATGATTTATATATAATATATATTCAGAATATACATATATATAATAAATCAGTAAATGAAAAGAAATACACCGTTCATGGAGACGGTAGGCCGTACGTACGCATGACCGTTGTTTTCGTTTCCTTATTGAGTTGAATGGAATTAAGTAGATGACATACATATATACACATAAATACAATATCATTATTATGTCATATATTTCATGATTACTTATTATATATACTTTATACTCATTCGTGAAGGGTTAACGTGGAGAATGAATCTCATCGCGTCGTGGGGACGGTATTCCGTACGTACGCACGCGCGGTGATCTCATTTTCCGTAGGATGGATAGATGGTGAAATAGGGTTGTTTCATACTTATAATAACATATCAGTATATGAGTGATACTGATGTTATTACTTCATAATGAAACAACCTAAGAAGAAGAAGTGGAAGAAGAAATAATGTTGAAAGAATCGGTAACGGACATTACCTCTTCCTTGAAGCACCTCTCTGAGATCTCTTTTTAGGGCACTAAAATTGGTCTTTGAGGAAGACCAGAACCTCTAGGATGTTTCTATGTAAGTGGAGAAGAGAATTTGTCAGGGTTTGGCCGAGCTTGAAGGCTCAAAGTGGTGTGAGGAAGAGGGGGACGAGGTTCCCTTTTATAAGGGAGGAGAGGGGTACCTTTGGAATAACTAAAACTATTATTTTAATAAAAATTAAAATTCGGTTTTAAATAGATCCAAATTAATTTATTTAGAATCTAAGGTTGGGATGGGTATAAATTCTCATCCAATAGAATTTAGACAAGTTTAGGTTGCTATTTTAACCTTATCATTTAGATTTTAGATTTAGTTAAATAATTTTACTTTTACAGTGTCTTCTTTTGTTCTTACACTATAAGGTTAATAAACTTACTATAAAAATCCATAAGAACCCCAAGTTGTTTATTATTAATATATATAACCTTAACTAAGTCATTTGGTCAAGCCTTAGATTTTTAGGAATAAAATAACAATTAATAATATAATATTTGTTTTAAAAACTATTTTATGTCAATTTTGACACTATTTTGTAATTGATTTTTGTGAAAATCATACAGAATTATTAGTTCGAAAAAAGTTACTTAAATCAATACTAACATGTCATATTAACCTATAAAATTAGTGTAATTCATAAAAAGTCCCAAATTACATTTATTTGGGTATTTATAACATCAATTATGTCAATATTTCATGAATAAGATAATTACTACATCATCTTTGTGTCATAAATAAATTAACTTATTTAAAGAATAAAAATGAAAAATAAAATATCATTATTTAGGAAATCTTTTTATATTTCTAATTAATATTTATCGTCGAATTTATCTTATGTATAACCCCATATTAAAAATGATTTAATTATTAAACTTTGATTTTAACTATTTGAACCCTTTTTAAATAAATTAATAGTAAATGTCCTAATCTAATCCAAGTGGGACTAAAATGTCATATTTTTTTCCTAAGGTTGTTTTTGGTCGAATTACACTTATCCAATAGAATTAGGACATGTGTTAGGGTAATAATAATATCATTTTTAACCCTTAATTACCCTATTTAATTTTAACCGTGGTAAAAAAAAGTAAAAAGTTACTATTCACCAAAAATTATTTTCATCTCATTGAATCACATTTTACTTACTAACATCATCTATGTCTCTCGTGTTTTTGAAATTCCACTCACAGAAGCAGTAAAATTATGTTTTATGAAAAATTCATTTTTTTTAACTACCACTTAGTGGTTTCACTATTCATCAAAAATGAAAGTTTCAGAAAAATACCAAAAATTATGCCTAACATATATTTGATATTATGAACTGTAAAATGATGTCTATTTTACCAAATTCAAAACATATCAGTTGCATTAATTAATTTAAAAATTAATTCCCGTCATCAAAAAAATAGCGTGTTCTTGAGAAATAATAACTATCAAAAGATTGACACTTGTTTATGTCTGGTTTAAATGTAGAATTACATCCAATGACCAACACTGTATTAAATTGTAAAAATATATTCTAAATATATTTTAAAACCAGTCAAATTAATAATTTATCACTATTAATTATTTCGATTAAAAAAGTTGTTTTTAATTAAAATTTAGTAATTTTCACTATTCATCAGAATATGAAAGTTATCCGAAAAGTACCAAAATTTCACCTTAGGCTAAATTCGATACTCCGAATCCAAAAATGAAGTCCATTTTGAGAGATAAAATTTCTAAAATTTTAAAAGGTCGTTATTACTATTCATAACGGATTGTTTTAATAATATTTTAATAGCATATCGTTGTTTAGTGAAACTCGGTATTGCGTACTACACATGCTATCGAGGAAGGTCGTGATTGCGTGTAATGCAAGGCAAGTCAAGGATACGTGTTGTGCAAGCTTCTTTTGGTGTAGCGTACAACACAATACATTAATGAAATTAAAGAGAATATTTTTCATAAAATCTCGGGGTGTTACATTCTACCCCCCTTAAAATGACTTTCGCCCTCGAAATTCGTCGGGGTTATAAATGGATTACTAATAGAAAGTTTCTTTAATATAAACCCACATCGTAAAAAGGAATACCAAAACCAATCTTTAAAAAAAAAGTATGAAACGTAACGGTTACCCAAATAAACTAATCACTGGGTTTCTCCATAGGTGAAAATATGGATATGGAAGAGAAATCTAACGATCATGTTCTGATGGAGAGTGGTAGAGAAAATGGTTATGGAAAATCCAGCACTCACAAAGCCATAAATTTGGGATGATCTAAGGTACCATCTGATTCATCAGATATAAGAGCACTAGGACAACATGTTTGGTTTTCAAGATCGTTTCCCTGAAGTTGATGAAATTGGAATTAGAAGAAATACTTTCGTGATTTTGGTATAGTCTCACCGTTGGTCGTTCTTTGGACAATTTCCAGTTCATCTCTTAAATAAATGAAGTTGAATTTATCATTCGTGATGTGTTAACAGATCTTGTGATAGAATGATGGGTCATTCCATCTGTCTCAAAAAAAAAGGTTAGAAAAGTTATCAAAAAATACATAAGTCCATCTATAGTGAGATTAATGATATATGGTTCCTAAAATGGACTTATACTTCATATATCATACTACTTAATATAATAAAACTAGTTTCTACTAAACAGGGACTTCCTATAGGCCAGTGGTAGGCGATAAAGGCCAGTCGCAGTTCGGTTGTGGGTTCGATTCCCACAGCCTTGTCTGAGATGATGGGATGTCGCCCATCCTGCAGGTTGTCCTTTTTCTAAAACTATATAATATCAAAAGTTCTATCCTTAAATAATACTAACTTATGTACAACATAATCCATTTCAATCTTTAGGCTTATCTAAAATACTTCGGTCCAAGCTCATAATATAACGAAAATGATTACTTGAAATGTCATTAACCAATCATGTGAATACCATCATTTATCCCCCATATATCTTGTTGGTCACATTACAATCATTGGAATACCTTAATCATGTATTCTCTTGAAAATTGAATACCCATTAAACCTTATTGAAAACATGAATGTTGTCAAAAGTTAACTCTTTCCACATACCAAAATCCAAAAATTCTATATACTCAATCCATTACATAACCTTCTCCTTATATCAGTCATGAGCTCATGAATACTATCAAACATTTAATTTTCTCCTTATCCCTTAATTATACGCATATCATCTATATTTCAAAAATATCTGAATATTCTTTAATGGATATTGGTACCATTAATCATACACTTTAAAAACTCAAGGAAAGACAACAGTCTAACAATCCTAAGATGTCTCTGTATTCCATAGTACCATGAGATTACATATAAAACATTACACTTTATAAACATGTAATCATTCCACTACCTTCTTAATCCATTGAATGAGCTTCAACAATTCTTTCAACCCACATATCATTTGTAGTCTCTTCATCATCATCAACATAAATACTACTCATACGGCCGTACTGATTCTCTTCATGAGACTTTGCCTTAGGGAATTGGTTTGTATAATTCCCGTACATTACACATTTAAAACATTTAACCATTGTTGATGTCGTAGCAATACCATTATCCTCATCCATGGTGTTAACAGAACCTTTTCCTTTGCACTTAAGGGCTTTGTGTCCTTCTTTTCCACACCCAAAGCATCTTCCAGTTCCCTTGAAACATTCTCCTTGATGCCTCTTCCCAGATGATTTACATAGGGGAAATTGAACTTTCTTTCCTCTATGATCATCATAAAACTCCATCTTTCTCTTCTTAGCCGAGTCAGAAAACTTACAAATTTGAGTTTATTGATCATATTATGAGATTGCTGATTCGGAATAATAATGATGTTTGGACTTCCAAATCCCATTTCATTTGGTTTCTCGTGAAGAATATCATTCCATTGTCCATAATATCCTCCATTATCGTGAATCATCTTGTTTCCAGCCATTTTCTAATACCCAAAAAGAATAGTGTTAGAGGCAAAAATCATAATAAAGGGGGAGTAACTTCAATATCTAACATCTTATGTTAAATTATAATATCGTTACTATAGTTCTAGGACTATATCCTATACATATACTTATCCTCAAGGGCATCCCTAGACATACCTTAGAAATATCTCTAGGGATCTCACTAACGTTTTCGCATCCTAGTTTCCAAAGGTCGACTAAAACTTTCCTCTGATACCAACTGTAGCGGTCTGGAATTACTTCTAGTGGACTATAATTGATTCCTATCAGGGCACTCCATGGGTGGCTACACCCCCTGGGCGGGACACACCACCATCCCCAGTGTCAGCCATTTTCTCATGAAGCCCTTGGGCGGAGAGCCATGCTTCGTCCAACACTCACATGTGAGAGTTCCCAAGGATCGGATACATTTCTACCTCCTTTGCCTCTGATACCAACTGTAGAGTCCCGAAGAATAACGTACATGGACATTACATTAATTTTGTGGAATTCTTATTACATAACAAAAACACACACACAATGACCGTGATAAATTAGTGTCTTTGAAAACTCGGAATATAATCGTCTAATCGTGGTGAAAGATCTTCAACATCTCCCATAATGATCTTTTTTTTACCTAAAACCTTTCCATATGTCCTGGGGAAAATAAAACATAAAAGGGAGATCTCAAATGCTTAGTAAGGTTAAACAAAATAAATGTCATTCACATTATATACATAAGAACATAACTTTTGGAAATCTTAACCTGTAAAAGAAATCATAATTTCATTACATGGGATAAATCATAGTAGTGAAATGTAAACCCCAATAATCATAACATAAAACATGAAACTTTTTGGCATAAACACATAATCATAGAGAATCATTTCCTGTTAGTCAAGACTCATTTCCAATACTATCTTAGTGGACAAAGTCCATTTCTGAACCGAGTTCACTCCTCGTTTCAGTCCTGTTTCACTGAACCGGTTTAACCTGTTGTTCCAGCCATGTCTATCTCATGAGATATAAATCTTTACCCAATGAATTGGAGAGAGATATATGTCCCACCCATCTCATAATGATACCATTCTTATGTGTGCCACAAAATCATAAACCATACATCATAGCATAACCCATGTAATAAAAATGGGAATCTTTAAACATCGTGACTTCATAAAACAATTCATATAAGATAAAATAATTCATAAAAATATTTCCATCATAACATAATCAAATCCATGTAATAATAGGGATATAAACAGAACCCTTTATTATCTTAGATGGAAAATAATTTTGATAAAACACTTGAACTCCATTCTTGAGGAAAATATCTTTTCTTCTTCAAAAACAATTTTCCTTTCATAACATGTCATACAATTCAAAACTAAAAGAAGTTGATTAAAAATAACCTTGAAAACTTTTATAGGAATCTTCTTGGAAATAATGTTTTAAAAATCCATTCATGCCGTATAAGTTAAAAAAACATTCTTCTCGTACATTTTTCGGAAAAGTCAAAAAGTACCTCGTACGAAAAACGAAAAAAGATTCCTTTCATATCATTTATTAAAAACTCAAAGAAGGGTAAAATTGGATTTAAAAAATTGTATGTGGATGGAAACAATATTACATATTAAGTAAACATGGATGTGGATGATAAAATACACCCTAGTAAATACCAACATATAAACAATATCGGATAAAATGAGATTGTGATATTTTCCCTTACCTGAGGTCCGATTTGCTTCGTAAGTGTTCGAACCTCCTGTATAATGATTTAAATAATGTCATTTACTTATTAAAGAATCATACTAATTGTTATGATATCATATATGGTTCACTTATGATTTTATATTACCCGTTCTTTTATAAATTCCATGTTAAAGAGTGTTTTGGGTAAAATTGTTTCATTTGTCATCCGTGTTTTGACTTGTAATTATTCATATGATTACTTAGATCATAATTACTTAATTCCAGAATATAAAACATGATTTATATATAATATATATTCAGAATATACATATATATAATAAATCACTAAATGGAAAGAAATACACCGTTCATGGAGACAGTAGGCCGTACGTACGCGTGAACGCTGTTTTCGTTTCCTTATTGAGTTGAATGGAATTAAGTAGATGAAATACATATATATACACATAAATACAGTAACATTATTATGTCATATATTTCATTATTACTTATTATATATACTTTATAATCATTCATGAATGGTTAACGTGGAGAATGAATCTCATCGCGTCGTGGAGACGGTATTTCGTACGTACGCATGGGTGGTGATTTCATTTTTCGTAGGATGGATAGATGGTGAAATAGGTTTGTTTCATACTTATAATAACATATCAGTATATGAGTGATACTGATGTTATTACTTCATAATGAAACAACCTAAGAAGAAGAAGTGGAAGAAGAAATAAAGTTGAAAGAATCGGTAAAGGACATTACCTCTTCCTTGAAGCACCTCTTTGAGATCTCCTTTTAGGGCACTAAAATTGGTCTTTGAGGAAGACCAGAACCTCTAGGATGTTGCAATAGAAGTGGAGAAGAGAATTTGGCAGGGGTAGGGCGATCTTGAAGGCTCAAAGTGGTGTGAGGAAGAGGGGGAGGAGGTGCCCTTTTATAAGGGAGGAGAGGGGTACCTTTGGAATAACTAAAACTATTATTTTATTAAAAGACAAATTCGGTTTTAAATAGCTCCAAATTGATTTATTTCTAATCTAAGGTGAGGATGGGTCGAAATACTCTCATCCAATAGAATTTATAAAAGTTTAGGTTCCTATTTTAACCTTATCATTCAGATTTAAAATTAAGTTAAATAATTTTACTTTTACCGTGTCTTCTTTTTTTCTTACACTATAAGGTTAATAAAGTTGCTATAACAAGACAAACGAACCCCAAGTTGTTTATTATTAATATATATAACCTTAGCTAAGTCATTTGGTCGAACCTTAGATTTTTAGGAATAAAATAACAATTAATAATATAATATTTGTTTTAAAAACTATTTTATGTCAATTTTGACACTATTTAGTAATTGATTTTTGTGAAAATCATAAAAAAATTATTAGTTCGAAACAAGTCACTTAAATCAATACTAACATTTCATATTAATCTATAAAATTAGTGTAATTCAAAAAAAGTTTCAAATTACATTTATTTGGGTATTTATAACATCAATTATTTCAATATTTCATTAATAAGATAATTACTACATCATCTTTGTGTCATAAATAAATTAACTTATTTAAAGTCGAAAAATTAAAAATAAAATATCATTATGTAGGAAATATATTTAGCTTTATAATTAATATTTATCGTCGAATTTATCTTATGTATAAACCCATATTAAAAATTATTTACTTATTAAACATTGATTTTAACTATTTTAACCCTTCTTTAAATAAATTAATAGTAAATGTCCTAATCTAATCCAATTGGGACTAAATGGTCATATTTTATTCCTAAGGTTGTTTTTGGTCGATTTACACTTATCCAATAGAATTAGGACATGTGTTAGGGTAATAATAATATCAATTTTACCCTTAATTACCCTATTTACTTTTAACCGTGGTAAAAAAGTAAAAAGTTACTATTCACCAAAAATTATTTTCATCTCATTGAATCACATTTTACTTACTAACATCAACCGTGTCTCTCGGATTTTTGAAATTCTACTCATAGAAGCGGTAAAATTATGTTTTATGAGAAATTCATTTTTTTAACTACCACTTAGTGGTTTCACTATTCATCAAAAAATGAAAGTTTCCAGAAAAATACCAAAAATTATTCTTAATCTATAATTGATATTATGAACTCATAAATGATGTCTGTTTTACCAAATTCAAAACATATTAGTTTCATTAATTAATTTAAAAATTAATTCCCGTCATCAAAACAGATTGTGTGTTCTTAAGAGATAATAACTATCAAAAGATTGACACTTGTTTATGTCTGGTTTCAATGTAGAATTACATCCAATGACCAACATTGAATTAAATTGTAAAAATATATTCTAAATATATTTTAAAACCAGTCAAATTAATAATTTATCACTATTAATTATTTCGATTAAAAAAGTTGTTTTTAATTAAAATTTAGTAATTTTCACTATTCATCAGAATATGAAAGTTATCCGAAAAATACCAAAATTTCATCTTAGGCTAAATTCGATACTCCGAAACTAAAAATGAAGTCCATTTTGAGAGATAAAATTTCTAAACTTTTAAAAGGTCGTTATTACTATTCATAACGGCTAGTTTTAATAATATTTTAATAGCATATCGTTGTTTAGTGAAACTCGGTATTGCGTACTACACATGCTATCGAGGAAGGTCGTGATTGCGTGTAATGCAAGGCAATTCAAGGATGCGTGTTGTGCAAGCTTCTTTTGGTGTAGCGTACAACACAAGACATTAATGAAATTAAAAAGAATATTTTTCATAAAATCTCGAGGTGTTACATTCTACCCCCCTTAAAATGAATTTCTACCTTGAAATTCGTCGGGGTTATAAATGGTTTACTACTCGAAAGTTTCTTTAATATAAACCCACATTGTAAAAAGGAATACCAAAACCAATCTTTAAAAACAAAAGTATGAAATGTAACGGTTACCCAAATAAACTAATCACTGGGTTTCCCCATAGGTGAAAATATGGATATGGAAGAGAAATCTAACCATCATGTTCTGGTGGAGAGTGGTAGAGAACATGGTTATGGAAAAGCCAGCACTCACAAAGCCATAAATTTGGGATGATCTAAGGTACCATCTGATTCATCAGATATAAGAGCACTAGGACAACATGTTTGGTTTTCAAGATCGTTTACCTAAAGTTGATGAAATTGGAATTAGATGAAATACTTTTGTGATTTTGGTATAGTCTCACTGTTGGTCATTCTTTGGACAATTTACACTTCATCTCTTAATGAAATGAAGTTTAATGTGTCATTCGTGATGTGTTAGCAGATCTTGTGATAGAATGATGGGTCATTCCATCTGTCTCAAACAAAAGGTTAGAAAAGTTATCAAAAAATACATAAGTCCATCTATAGTGAGATTAATGATATATGGTTCCTAAAATGGACTTATACTTCCTATATCATACTGCTTAATATAATAAAACTAGTTTCTACTAAACCGGGACTTCCTGTAGGCCAGTGGTAGGCGATAATGGCCAGTCGAACTTTGGTTGTGGGTTCGATTCCAACGGCCTTGTCCGACGCGATGGGTTGTCGCCCATCCTGCGGGTTGTCCTTTTTCTAAAACTATATAATATAAAAAGTTCTATCCTTAAATAATACTAACTTATGTCCAACATAATCCATTCCAATCTTTAGGCTTATCTAAAATACTTCAGTCCAAGCTCATAATATAAAGAAAATGATTACTTGAAATGTCATCAACCAAGCATGTGAATACCATCATTTATCCCCCATATATCTTGTTGGTCACATTCCAATCATGTGAATACCTTAATCATGTATTCTCTTGAAAAATTAATACCCATTAAACCTTAGTGAAAACATGAATGCTGTCAAAAGTTAACTCTTTCCACATACCAAAATCCAAAAATTCTATATACTCAATCCATTACATAACCTTCTCCTTATATCATCCATGAGCTCATGAATACTATCAAACATTTAATTTTCTCCTTATGCCTTCATTATGTGCATATCATCTATATTCTAAAAATATCTGAATATCCTTTAATGGATATTGGTACCATTAATCATACACTTTCAAAACTCAAGGAAAGACAACAGTGTAACAATCCTAAGATGTCTCTGTATTCCATAGTACCATGAGATTACTTATAAAACATTACACTTGATAAACATGTAATCATTCCACTACCTTCTTAAACCATTGACTGAGCTTCAACAATTCTTTCAACTCACATATCATTTGTATTCTCTTCATCATCATCAACATAAATACTACTCATACAGCCGTACGGATTCTCTTCATGAGACTTTCCCTTAGGGCATTGGTTTGTATAATGCCTGTACATTCCACATTTAAAACATTTAACCATTGTTGATGTCGTATCAATACCATTATCCTCATCCATGGTGTTAACTGAACCTTTTCCTTTGCACTTACGAGCTTTGTGTCCTTTTCCACACCCAAAGCATCTTCCAGTTCCCTTGAAACATTCTCCTCGATGCCTCTTCCCACATGATTTAAATAGGGGAAATTGAACTTTCTTTCCTCTATGATCATCATGAAACTCCATCATTCTCTTATTAGCCGAGTCAGAAAACATACCAAATTTGAGTTAATGATCATATTATGAGATTGCTGATTCGACATAATAATGATGGTTGGACTTCCAAATCCCATTTCATTTGGTTTCTCATGAAGTGTATCATTCTATTGTCAATAATATCCTCCATTATCGTGAATCATCTTGTTTCCAGCCATTTTCTAAAACCCAAAAAGAATAGTGTTAGAGGAAAAAATCATAATAAAGGGGGAGTAACTTCAATATCTAACATCTTAGGTTAAATTCTAGTATCGTTACCATAGTTCTAGGACTATATCCTATATGTATACTTATCCTTAAGGGCATCCCTTGACATACCTTAGAAATATCTCTAGGGATCTCACTAACGTTTTCGCATCCTAGTTTCCAAAGTTCGACTAAACCTTTCCTCCGATACCAACTATAGCGGTCTGGAATTACTTCTAGTGGACTATAATTGATACCTATCAGGGAACTCCATGGGTGGATACACCCCCTGGGCGGGACACACCACCATCCCCAGTGGCAGCCATTTCCTCATGAAGCCCTTGGGCGGAGAGCCATGCTTCGTCCAACGCTCACATGTGAGAGTTCCCAAGGATCGGATACATTCCTACCTCCTTTGCCTCTGATACCAACTGTAGAGACCCAAAGCATAACTTACCTGGACATTACATTACTATTTCGGAATACTTAGTTCATAACGAAAACACACACACAAGGACCGTAATATTTTAGTGTCTTTGGAAACTCATAATATAATCGTCTAATCGTGGTGAAAGATCTTCAACATCTCCCATAAAGATCTTCTTTTTTTACCTAAAACCTTTCTTTATATCCTGGGGAAAATAAAACATAAAAGGGTGAGCTCAAATGCTCAGTAAGGGTAAACAAAATAAATGTCATTCACATCATATACATAAGAACATAACTTTTGGAAATCTTAACCTGTAAAAGAAATCATAATTTCATATCATGGGATAAATCATATTAGTGAAATATAAACCCCAATAATCATAACATAAAACAAGAAACTAGTTGGCATAAACAAATAATCATAGAGAATCATTTCTTGTTAGTCAAGACTCATTGCCAAGACTATCTTAGTGGACAAAGTCCATTTGTGAACCGAGTTCACTCCTCGTTTCAGTCCTGTTTCACTAAACCAGTTTAACCTGTCGTTCCAGCCATGTCTATCTCATGAGATATAAATCTTTACCCAATGCATTGGAGGGAGATATAGTTCCCACCTATCTCATAATGATACCATTCTTATGTGTGCCACAAAATCATAAACCATACATCATAGCATAACCCATGTAATAAAAATGGGAATCTTTAAACATCGTGACGTCATAAAACAATTCATATTAGATAAAAGAATTCATAAAAATATTTCCATCACAACATAATCAAATCCATGTAATAATAGGGATAGAAACAGAACCCTTTATTATCTTAGATGGAAAATAATTTTGACAAAACACTTGAACTCCATTCTTGAGGAAAATATCCTTTCTTCTTCAAAAACACTTTTCCATTCATAACATGTCATACAATTCAAAACTAAAAAAATTTGGTTAAAAATAAACATGAAAACTTTTAAAGGAAACTTCTTGGAAATAATGTTTTAAAAATCCATTCATGTCGTATATGTTAACAAAAACATTCTTCTCATACTTTTGTCGGAAAAGTCAAAAAGTACCTCGTACGAAAAATGAAAAAAAGATTCCTTTCATATCTTTTACTAAAAACACACCGAAGGGTAAAATTGGATTTAAAAAATTGTAGGTGGATGGAAACAATATTACGTATTGAGGAAACATGGATGTGGATGATAAAATACACCCCAGTAAATACCAACATATAAACAATCTCGGATAAAATGAGATTGTGATATTTTCCCTTACCTTAGGTCCGATTTGCTTCGTAAGTGTCCGAACCTTCTGTATAATGTTTTAAATAATGTCATTTACTTATTACAGAATCATACTCATTGTTATGATATCATATATGGTTCACTTATGATTTTATATTACTCGTTCTTTTGTAAATTCCATGTTAAAGAGCGTTTTGGGTAAAATTGTTTCATTTGTCGTCCGTGTTTTGACTTATAATTATTCATATGATTACTTAGATCATAATTACTTAATTCCAGAATATAAAACATGATTTATATATAATATATATTCAGAATATACAAATATATAATAAATCAGTAAATGGAATGAAATACACCGTTCATGGAGACGGTAGGCCATACGTACGCATGAACGTTGTTTTCGTTTCCTTATTAAGTTGAATGGAATTAAGTAGATGACTTACATATATATACACATAAATACAGTATCATTATTATGTCATATATTTCATGATTACTTATTATATATACTTTATAATCATTCATGAATGGTTAACGTGGAGAATGAATCTCATCGCGTCATGGAGACGGTATTCCGTACGTACGCATGGGTGGTGATTTCGTTTTCCGTAGGATGGATAGACGGTGAAATAGGGTTGTTTCATACTTATAATAACATATCAGTATATGAGTGATACTGATGTTGTTACTTCATAATGAAACAACCTAAGAAGAAGAAGTGGAAGAAGAAATAAAGTTGAAAGAATCGGTAACGGACATTACCTCTTTCTTGAAGCACCTCTCTGAGATCTCCTTTTAGGGCACTAAAATCAGTCTTTGAGGAAGACCAGAACCTCTAGGATGTTTCTATATAAGTGGATAAGAGAATTGGGCAGGGTTTGGCTGAGCTTGAAGGCTCAAAGTGGTGTGAGGAAGAGGGGGACGAGGTGCCCTTTTATAAGGGAGGAGAGGGGTACCTTTGGAATAACTTAAACTATTATTTTATTATAAAGTCAAATTCGGTTTTAAATAGCTCCAAATTGATTTATTTCGAATCTAAGGTTGGGATGGGTCGAAATAATCTCATAAAATATAATTTAGACAAGTTTAGGTTCTTATTCAACCTTATCATTTAGATTTAACATTAAGTTAAATAATTTTACTTTTACTGTGTCTTCTTTTGTTCTTACACTATAAGGTTAATAAACTTACTATAACAAGCCAAACGAACCCCAAGTTGTTTATTATTAATATATATAACTGTAGCTAGGTCATTTGGTCTAACAATATATTTTTAGGAATAAAATAACAATTAATAATATAATATTTGTTTTAAAAACAATTTTATGTCAATTTTGACACTATTTAGTAATTGATTTTTATGAAAATCATAACAGAATTATTAGTTCGAACCAAGTTACATAAATCAATACTAACATGTCATATTAACCTAGAAAATTAGTGTAATTCATAAAAAGTCTCAAATTTCGTTTATTTGGGTATTTATAACATCAATTATGTCAATATTTCATTAATAAGATAATTACTACATCATCTTTGTGTCATAAATAAATTAACTTATTTAAAGTCGAAAAATTAAAAATAAAATATAATTATGTAGGAAATCTTTTTAGCTTTCTAATTAATATTTATCGTTGAATTTATATTATGTATAACCCCATATTAAAAATGATTTACTTATTAATCTTTGATTTTAACTATTTTAACCCTTCTTTAAATAAATTAATAGTAAATGTCCTAATCAAATCCAAGTGGGACTAAATGGTCATATTTTATTCCTAAGGTTGTTTTTGGTCGAATTACACTTATACAATAGAATTAGGACATGTGTTGGGGTAATAATAATATCATTTTTACCCTTAATTACCCTATTTACTTTTAACTGTGGTAAAAAAAGTAAAAAGTTACTATTCACCAAAAATTATTTTCATCTCATTGAATCACATTTTACTTACTAACATCAACCGTGTCTCTCGGATTTTTGAAATTCCACTCACAGAAGCGGTAAAATTATGTTTTATGAAAAATTCATTTTTTTAACAACCACTTAGTGGTTTCACTATTCATCAAAAAATGAAAGTTTCCAGAAAAATACCAAAAATTATGCCTAAGCTATATTTGATATTATCAACTCAAAAATGATGTCTATTTTACCAAATTCAAACCATATCAGTTGCATTAATTAATTTAAAAATTAATTCTCATCATCAAAACAAATAGCGTGTTCTTAAGAGATAATAACTATCAAAATATTGACACTTTTTTATGTCTGGTTTAAATGTAGAATTACATCCAATGACCAACATTGTATTAAATTGTAAAAATATATTCTAAATATATTTTAAAACCAGTAAAATTAATAATTTATCACTATTAATTATTTCGATTAAAAAAGATGTTTTTCATTAAAATTTAGTAATTTTCACTATTCATCAGAATATGAAAGTTATCCGAAAAGTACCAAAATTTCACCTTAAGCTAAATTTTATACTCTGAATCCAAAAATGATGTCCATTTTGAGAGATAAAATTTCTAAAATTTTAAAAGGTCATTATTACTATTCATAACGGCTAGTTTTAATAATATTTTAATAGCATATCGTTGTTTAGTGAATCTCGGTATTGAGTACTACACATGCTATCGAGGAAGGTTGTGATTGCGTGTAATGCAAGGCAAGTCAAGGATGAATGTTGTGCAAGCTTCTTTTGGTGTAGCGTAAAACACAAGACTTTAATGAAATTAAAAAGAATATTTTTCATAAAATCTCGAAGTGTTACATTCTACCCCCCTTAAAATGAATTTCTCCCTCAAAATTCGTCGGGGTTATAAATGGTTTACTACTTGAAAGTTTCTTTAATATAAACCCACATCGTAAAAAGGAATACCAAAACCAATCTTTAAAAGAAAAGTATGAAACGTAACAGTTACCCAAATAAACTAATCACTGGGTTTCCACATAGGTGAAAATATGGATATGGAAGAGAAATCTAACCATCATGTTCTGATGGAGAGTGGTAGAAAACATGGTTATATAAAATCCAGCACTCACAAATCCATAAATTTGTGACGGTCTAAGGTACCATCTAATTCATCAGATATAAGAGCACTAGGACAACATGCTTGGTTTTCAATATCGTTTCCCTAAAGTTGATGAAACTGGCATTAGAAGAAATACTTTCGTGATTTTGGTATAGTCTCACCGTTGGTCGTTCTTTGGACAATTTCCATTTCATCTCTTAAAGAAATGAAGTTGAATTTTTCATTCGTGATGTGTTAGCAGATCTTGTGATAGAATGATGGGTCATTCCATCTGTCTCAAACAAAAGGTTAGAAAAGTTATCAAAAAATACATAAGTCCACCTATAGTGAGATTAATGATATATGGTTCCTAAAATGGACTTATACTTCATATATCATACTTCTTAATATAATAAAACTAGTTTCTACTAAACAGGGACTTCCTGTAGGATAGTGGTAGGCGATAAAGGCCAGTCGCACTTCGTTTGTGGGTTCGATTCCCACGACCTTGTCCGACGCGATGGGTTGTCGCCCATCCTACGGGTTGTCCTTTTTCTAAAACTATATAATATCAAAAGTTCTATCCTTAAATAATACTAACTTATGTCCAACATAATCCATTCCAATCTTCAGGATTTTCTAAAATACTTCATTCCAAGCTCATAATATAAAGAAAATGATTACTTGAAATGTCATCAACCAAGCATGTGAATACCATCATTCATCCCCCATATATCATGTTGGTCACATTCCAATCATGTGAATACCTTAATCATGTATTCTCTTTAAAAATGAATACCCATTAAACCATAGTGAAAACATGAATGCTGTCAAAAGTTAACTATTTCCACATACCAAAATCCAAAAATTCTATATACTCAATCCATTACATAACCTTCTCCTTATATCAGACATGAGCTCAAACATTTAATTTTCTCCTTATCCCTTCATTATGCGCATATCATCTATATTCCAAAAATATTTGAATATCCTTTAATGGATAGCGGTACCATTAATCATACACTTTCAAAACTCAAGGAAAGACAACAGTGTAACAATCCTTAGATGTCTCTTTATTCCATAGTACCATGAGATTACTTATAAAACATTACACTTGATAAACATGTAATCATTCCACTACCTTCTTAAACCATTGACTGAGCTTCAACAATTCTTTCAACTCATATATCATTTGTAGTATCTTCATCATCATCAACATAAATAATACTCATATGGCCGTACTGATTCTCTTCATGAGACTTCCCCTTAGGACATTGGTTTGCATAATGCCCGTACATTCCACAATTAAATCATTTAACCATTGTTGATGTCGTAGAAATACCATTATCCTCATCCATGGTGTTAAATGAACCTTTTCCTTTGCACTTATGGGATTTGTGTCCTTCTTTTCCACACCCAAAGAATCTTCCAGTTCACATGAAACATTCTCCTCGATGCCTCTTCCCACAGGATTTACATAGGGGAAATTGAACTTTCTTTCCTCTATGATCATCATGAAACTCCATCTTTCTCTTATTATCCGAGTCAGGAAACTTACCAAATTTGAGTTTATTGATCATATTATGAGATTTCTGATTCGGCATAATAATGATGGTTGGACTTCCAAATCCCATTTCATTTGGTTTCTCATGAATAATATCATTCCATTGTCCATAATATCCTCCATTATCATGAATCATCTTGTTTCCAGCCATTTTCTAAAACCCAAAAAGAATAGTGTTAGAGGAAAAAATCAAAATAAAGGGGGAGTAACATCAATATATAACATCTTAAGTTAAATTCTAATATCGTTACCATAGTTCTAGGACTATATCATATACATATACTTATCCTTAAGGGCATCCCTAGACATACCTTAGAAATTTCTCTAGGGATCTCACTAACGTTTTCGCATCCTAGATTCCAAAGGTCGACTAAACCTTTCCTCTGATACCAACTGTAGCGGTATGGAATTACTTCTAGTGGACTATAATTGATACCTATCAGGGCACTCCATGGGTGGCTACACCCCCTGGGCAGGACACACCACCATCCCCAGTGTCAGCCATTTTCTCATGAAGCCCTTGGACGGAGAGCCATGCTTCGTCCAACGCTCACATGTGAGAGTTCCCAAGGATCGGATACATTTCTACCTCCTTTGCCTCTGATACCAACTGTAGAGTCCCGAAGCATAACGTACATGGACATTACATTAATTTTGCGGAATTCTTAGTACATAACAAAAACACACACACAATGACCGTGATAGTTTAGTGTCTTTGAAAACTCGGAATATAATCGTCAAATCGTGGTGAAAGATCTTCAACATCTCCCATAATGATCTTTTTTTTACATAAAACCTTTCCATATGTCCTGGGGAAAATAAAACATAAAAGGGTGATCTCAAATTCTTAGTAAGGGTAAACAAAATAAATGTCATTCACATTATATACATAAGAACATAACTTTTGGAAATCTTAACCTGTAAAAGAAATCATAATTTCATTACATGGGATAAATCATAGTAGTGAAATGTAAACCCCAATAATCATAACATAAAACATCAAACTTTTTGGAATAAACACATAATCATAGAGAATCATTTCTTGTTAGTCAAGACTCATTTCCAATACTATCTTAGTGGACAAAGTCCATTTCTGAACCGAGTTCACTCCTCGTTTCCGTCCTGTTTCACTGAACCGGTTTAACCTGTTGTTCCAGCCATGTCTATCTCATGAGATATAAATCTTTACCCAATGCATTGGAGAGAGATATAGGTCCCACCCATCTCATAATGATACCATTCTTATGTGTGCCACAAAATCATACACCATACATCATAGCATAACCCATGTAATAAAAATGGGAATCTTTAAACATCGTGACTTCATAAAACAATTCATATAAGATAAAATAATTCATAAAAATATTTCCATCATAACATAATCAAATCCATGTAATAATAGGGATATAAACATAACCCTTTATTTTCTTAGATGGAAAATAATTTTGATAAAACACTTGAACTCCATTCTTGAGGAAAATATCTTTTCTTCTTCAAAAACAATTTTCCTTTCATAACATGTCATACAATTCAAAACTAAAAGAAGTTGATTAAAAATAACCTTGAAAACTTTTATAGGAATCTTCTTGGAAATAATGTTTTAAAAATCCATTCATGTCGTATAAGTTAAAAAAACATTCTTCTCGTACATTTTTCGAAAAAGTCAAAAAGTACCTCGTACGAAAAACGAAAAAATATTCCTTTCATATCATTTATTAAAAACTCAAAGAAGGGTAAACATGGATTTAAAAAATTGTATGTGGATGGAAACAATATTACATATTAAGTAAACATGGATGTGGATGATAAAATACACCCTAGTAAATACCAACATATAAACAATCTCGGATAAAATGAGACTGTGATATTTTCCCTTACATGAGGTCCGATTTGCTTCATAAGTGTTCGAACCTCCTGTATAATGATTTAAATAATGTCATTTACTTATTACAGAATCATACTAATTGTTATGATATCATATATGGTTCACTTATGATTTTATATTACACGTTCTTTTATAAATTCCATGTTAAAGAGTGTTTTGGGTAAAATTGTTTCATTTGTCATCCGTGTTTTGACTTGTAATTATTCATATGATTACTTAGATCATAATTACTTAATTCCAGAATATAAAACATGATTTATATATAATATATATTCAGAATATACATATATATAATAAATCACTAAATGGAAAGAAATACACCGTTCATGGAGACAGTAGGCCGTACGTACGCGTGAACGCTGTTTTCGTTTCCTTATTGAGTTGAATGGAATTAAGTAGATGAAATACATATATATACACATAAATCCAGTATCATTATTATGTCATATATTTCATTATTACTTATTATATATACTTTATAATCATTCATGAATGGTTAACGTGGAGAATGAATCTCATCGCGTCGTGGAGACGGTATTTCGTACGTACGCATGGGTGGTGATTTCATTTTTCGTAGGATGGATAGATGGTGAAATAGGTTTGTTTCATACTTATAATAACATATCAGTATATGAGTGATACTGATGTTATTACTTCATAATGAAACAACCTAAGAAGAAGAAGTGGAAGAAGAAATAAAGTTGAAAGAATCGGTAAAGGACATTACCTCTTCCTTGAAGCACCTCTTTGAGATCTCCTTTTAGGGCACTAAAATTGGTCTTTGAGGAAGACCAGAACCTCTAGGATGTTGCTATAGAAGTGGAGAAGAGAATTTGGCAGGGGTAGGCCGATCTTGAAGGCTCAAAGTGGTGTGAGGAAGAGGGGGAGGAGGTTCCCTTTTATAAGGGAGGAGAGGGGTACCTTTGGAATAACTAAAACTATTATTTTATTATAAAGTCAAATTCGGTTTTAAATAGCTCCAAATTGATTTATTTCTAATCTAAGGTGAGTATGGGTAGAAATACTCTCATCCAATAGAATTTAGAAAAGTTTAGGTTCCTATTTTAACCTTATCATTCAGATTCAAAATTAAGTTAAATAATTTTACTTTTACCGTGTCTTCTTTTTTTCTTACACTATAAGGTTAATAAAGTTGCTATAACAAGAAAAACGAACCCCAAGTTGTTTATTATTAATATATATAACCTTAGCTAAGTCATTTGGTCAAACCTTAGATTTTTAGGAATAAAATAACAATTAATAATATAATTTTTGTTTTAAAAAACTATTTTATGTCAATTTTGACACTATTTAGTAATTGATTTTTGTGAAAATCATAAAAAAATTATTAGTTCGAAACAAGTTACTTAAATCAATACTAACATTTCATATTAATCTATAAAATTAGTGTAATTCAAAAAAAGTTTCAAATTACATTTATTTGGGTATTTATAACATCAATTATTTCAATATTTCATTAATAAGATAATTACTACATCATCTTTGTGTCATAAATAAATTAACTTATTTAAAGTCGAAAAATTAAAAATAAAATATCATTATGTAGGAAATATATTTATCTTTATAATTAATATTTATCGTCGAATTTATCTTATGTATAAACCCATATTAAAAATTATTTACTTATTAAACTTTGATTTTAACTATTTTAACCCTTCTTTAAATAAATTAATAGTAAATGTCCTAATCTAATCCAAGTGGGACTAAATGGTCATATTTTATTCCTAAGGTTGTTTTTGGTCAATTTACACATATCCAATAGAATTATGACATGTGTTAGGGTAATAATAATATCATTTTTACCCTTAATTACCCTATTTACTTTTTACCGTGGTAAAAAAAAGTAAAAAGTTACTATTCACCAAAAATTATTTTCATCTCATTGAATCACATTTTACTTACTAACATCAACCGTGTCTCTCGGATTTTTGAAATTCTACTCATATAAGCGGTAAAATTATGTTTTAGGAAAAATTCATTTTCTTTAACTACCACTTAGTGGTTTCACTATTCATCAAAAAAATGAAGGTTTCCAGAAAAATACCAAAAATTATTCTTAAGCTATAATTGATATTATGAACTCAAAAATTATGTCTATTTTACCAAATTAAAAACATATTAGTTGCATTAATTATTTAAAAATTAATTCCCGTCATCAAAACAGATAGCGTGTTCTTAAGAGATAATAACTATCAAAATATTGACACCTTTTTATGTCTGGTTTTAATGTAGAATTACATCCAATGACCAACATTGTATTAAACTGTAAAAATATATTCTAAATATAGTTCAAAACCACTCAAATTAATAATTTATCACTATTAATTATTTCAATTAAAAAAGTTGTTTTTAAATAAAATTTAGTAATTTTCACTATTAATCAGAATATGAAAGTTATCCGATAAGTACCAAAATTTCACCTTAGGCTAAATTCGATACTCCGAATCCAAAAATGAAGTCCATTTTTGGAGATAAAATTTCTAAAATTTTAAAAGGTGGTTATTACTATTCATAATGGCAAGTTTTAATAATATTTTAATAGCATATCGTTGTTTAGTGAAACTCGGTATTGCGTACTACACACGCTATCGAGGAAGGTCGTGATTGCGTGTAATGCAAGGAAAGTCAAGTATGTGTGTTGTTCAAGCTTATTTTGGTGTAGCGTACAACACAAGATATTAATGAAATTAAAAAGAATATTTTTCATAAAATCTCGGGGTGTTACAGGGATACCTTTCTTAAGTGCATTATAGGACCATTCTTGGTTATGTCATAGAAGGATTGGACTATGTAACATTAGAAACCTTTGTAAACATTAAACTAACATACTTTTAAATAATCTACCATATCTTTGTATGTTTCTTCAAATGTTTGTGATCCTTTTCAATATGAAAAGAAATATAATACTGGATTTATATAAATCAATGAATTTTAAACTTCTACTGCATTACAGTTAGTGCACATGGATCTTTTCGGTCCTACACAAACTGAAATCATTGGAGGAAAATACTATATATTTTTTTAGTTTATAAATACACTATGTTTACATGGGTCTATTTTCTAGAAAATAAATCTAAAGCATTTTTATATTTCAGAAATTCAGATACAAAGTTAAAAATGAGAAAAACCTACCACTGATAAGTATCTATAGTGACCATGGGGCTGAATTTCAAAATTTTTATTTTGAAAATTATTGTAGTATAAAAGGTATTAGTCACAACATTTCAGCTCCAGCAACCCCTCAGAAAAATCGTGTTGTTGAAAGAAGAAACTATATTCTTCAGGAAATGACATGAACCATGTTTAATGAATACTCTATTGCTAATAATTTATGGGCCAAAGCTGTTAGTACTGCATGATATACTATAAATCGTGTTTTAACTAGAAAATTTCTTAATAAAACATGTTTTGAATTTTGGACGGGACAAAAAACTAAATTATCTAACATTAGAGTCTTTAGATTCAATGTATTCATATTAAATACAAAAGATAATTTATGTAAATTCATACCCATATCTGCAAATTAATATTTCTAGGTTACTCCATAACTTCTATGGAATATATAGTTCTTAACAAAAACTCTTGTACTATTGAAGAGACAATTCATGTTAAATTTGATGAAACTAACCCCTTTGTTTTTAAACAATCCTTACCTACATCAAATGATGTATTTTCATAAACCGATGATCAACCTATGATAGAAAACACTTCTGATAAGGGGAATACTCAAGAAAGTTTTTCTGAAACATTTACCCTAGAACACTTTCTATCATATGTTGATGAACAGGTCTTACAAAACACAAATCAAATGTTTCTTAGAAATCATCCTAGTGAAAAATATCATTGTTGGTGTAAATGAACCTATAAAGACTAGAAATTCCTGGAGAAATGAAATAGAACAACTCTTCTTTTTATCTCAATTTGAACATAAAACTCCAAGTGAGGCCTTTGGTGATGAATGTTGGATTAAATAAATGCAAGAAAAACTAAATTAATTTGAAAGGAATCAAGTATGGAATTTGGTTGAAAGACCTAAAAAACAACTATAATTGGTGTAAAATGGGTTTTCAAAAACAAATGTGATGAGAATGGAGTCATTGTAAGAAATAAAGAAAGACTTGTTTCCAAGGTCTATAATCAACCAAAAAGAATAGACAATGAAGAAAACTATGTTCTAGTAGCTAGACATGAATATATTTATATTCTATTAGCCTTTGTGGGATACTTTAATTTAAAAATATTTCAAATGGATGTAAAATGTTCTTTTCTTAATGGTTGTGTACAAGAAGAAGTTTTTTAAAACAACCTCTTGGTTTTTTGGATCCAAAACATCTTGATCGTCTTTTTAAGCATACCAAATCATTATATGTCCTTAAAAAAGCACCAAGGGAATGGTATGATAGACCTAAAAGATTTATTTCGCAAAAAAATTATGGAAAACGTATGGAGAACCCAACTCTTTTTATAAAAATGGAAAAAAATGTTTTGATTATCCAAATTTTTGTTGAATACATTATATTAGGATCAAATCAGTAATCTCTAACAAATTTTTTCACGTATCTAATGAAATCTAAGATTGAAATGAGTATGATGGGGGAGTTAGCATTCTTTTTAGGTTTAAAAATCTCTTAAAAACTAGAAGGAACATATATATCTCAACATAATTATATCAAAGACGTACTCAAAAATTATGGATATGACAAAACTAAAAGTATAAGCACTCCAATATGTACCTCAAATACACATGATCTTGATGAATCTGGGAAACAAGTGAATCAAAAAACTTTTAGAGGTATGATAGGAAGTTTGTTATACTTGACTTGTAGTCATCTAGAATTCATGTTTTCGTTATTCTTATGTACAAGATATCAATAGAATCTAAATGAATCCCACAGAAAATTTTTATAAAATATTTTCTGGTATTTAATAGGAACTTTGGATTTATGTATTTTTTATTCTTCCAGAAATGATTTTGTTTTGAAAAGTTTTCCAAATGCTAACCCTAGCAGTTATAGAAAGGATAGAAAGAGTACATCTGGAACATGTCATTTCATAGTAGATTCTTTATTTTCTTGGTCATGTAAGAAACGACACTCAGTATCATTGTCCACTACTGAAGCTAAATACGTAGCAGCTGGAAGTTGTTGTGCTCAAGTGTTGTGGACACAACACACACTCACTGACCATGGCATGATTTTTTCCAAAACTCAAATACTATGTGATAAAACTAGTGTCATAGCTCTTAGTAAAAACTCAGCACATCACTCACGTTCAAAACACATATATATTAAGCATCAAGTTCTTAGGATTCACACACAACAAATTGATATCAAATTACATTTCATCAGAATGAAAAAACAACTTACTAACATTTTTACAAAACAATTATCTTCTGATAGATTTCAATTTATTAAACAGGAGCTAAGAATGACTACACTAAAATAATCATTCATATCTACTTTCTGTTTTTTCATTTCTTCATACATTAAAACACTCATTTTCCAAGAGGAGAACATTTATATTTTGCTATTTTTTTACCTGTTTTATAATAATTTTTTCATATTTTAAATTTTATTTTATCATAATTCTTTATGGTTAGTTATATTTTTTTATTTGTTTCTATAGATATGACATTCTTCTTCATTTTACGTTTGAAATTCTATTTTTTTGACATTCTATTTTTTGTTTATCGTTTTGACATTTTGTTTTTTGTTGTTCATTTTGTAATTCTATTTTTTGGGATATACATTTTGTTTTTTATTTATCTTTTGGAATTGTTTTAATTGGTCTGAGATAACCTTTTTCATATAGTTTACAACCTATGGTAATGACATTGTTTTCAATCATTGTGATAACCTATGGTAGTGAAATTGGTTTCCATCGGCTTTAAAACCTGTGGTAATGAGTTTTTTCAGCAATTTGACAACCTATGGTAATGGTTTTGTATTTTATCAAATTGATAACCTCTGTTAATCACTTTGTTTGTCATCATCTTTACAACCTATGGTGATAAATTTGTTTTCCATCGGCTTGACAACCTATGGTAATGACTTTGTTTTCCATTATCTTGACAACCTATGGTTATGACTTTTTTCCATTAGCATGACAACCTATGGTAATGAATTTGTTTTTCATCGGCATGACAACCTATGGTAATGAATTTATTTTCTATTATATTTACATCCTTGAGGAATGAAATTGTTTTTCATCAGTCCGAAAACTGACCATATTAACTTTCTCTTTCATTAGTTTGATGTTTTATTGAATTTTTTTTCTCATTATTTTATTGTATTATGTCTTTACTTTCATAATACTATGAATCCAACAACATAATTAAAATCTCTTACAGGTACATTTTCTCTTCTTTTGTATTGAATTTATTTCATGTTATTATTTCATAGTTTTATTATTATTTTTGAATTCCTCTTTTATTCTCCACTTTTTGGATTATTTATCTTCTAATATCAACCATTGAAGATCAATGGTCATTAAATTTCTCTTATAAAGATAGGAACCCCCTCCTCAAACCCACATCTATTTTTCAGATTTCTCGGAGAAGCTCTGCCCCTCCTCCATAAGACTTGGTATGATCTTTTATTCATTCGTATTTATTTCTCAGTCTTCTGCCAACACTCCTACTGAAATTCCTTCAAAGAATTTCTCGGAAAATTATTTATTCATATAAATGTTAGATTCTTGATATTATTTTGATATTTATGACTCAATAATCAAGAGTATTATTTTATTCCAATGCTGGGAACATATGTGTGTTATGAAACCTATATCTCATGATCCAACTCTTGTGGAAGTGGTTAGACAATTATGCAATATGGTTTCTTTTGATAATAATATGATGATTAAATTTGTTGTGAACGATAGAAAATTTTCAATGTCTGCAAAACAAGAATCACATTTCCTCAATGATTCTATTAAAGGTGATTCCCTTTTCCCATCTCATAAGCTACCTAAAAAGTTGGTATGTTTAATAAAGAAATTGGTGAAAAGTCATTGTTTCTTCTAAATGAGGTGAAAAGGAAAGCAGCACATATCTATCCAGACAACCAGTTTTTTGTACTTTGGATGAAAGGATTTATAATTCCATGGAAAGGGGATAAGAAAACTCTTAAGGTTTCTGACATTTTTATACTTGATTATCTTATAAACATGATAATGTTAAATCTCATGGGTAAAATTTTCAAAGCTATCAAGAATGTAATTTCTAGAGAGATCATGTCTCATCTTATAATGTATCCATATATTCTCAAAAATTTAGTTCTTTAATGTTTGACGTTTTTAATATTCCCTTAAAAGGGTAACTGAAAGAGCTGAAGAATTCTTGGATATGTAATAATACACTGAAGAAATTTTATGGTTGTGTTGGTGACGAATCAAAAATCATTGTCAAATATGTGGAAGCAGAATCGACACTAAATCAATCAGCACAAAATCATCTCTCACCAATGATAATAGAATAAGCTCCAACAGTTATTGCTTCTCAAAATTCAGATCCTAAAATCCTTGAAAAGATGAAGAAGAAAACCAATACTGTTAAGAGGTTTTATACAAGTAGAGAAAGGATAACGAACAAAAAAAAGAATGGGATCCGAAATATGGTCCTGATCCAGCTAAATCTATAGCTGAAAAGATAAGGGTAGAAGATAATATACAGGATGAGAAGAAGAATAATAATATATTGAAGAGAAAAGATCCAGAATTTTATGTTTCCAAAATTCGAAAAAGTGTTGTGTTAGAAAGTGCCCAACTGATATAAGAAGTTCAACAAGAACCAATCATATAGACTCTTCAAGGGAATTAAAAAGGGGAAAATTGTGTAAGAAGTTTTAGAACATGAAGAATAGTATGAAGACATTCATTTATAATATCTTTAATGTTCTAAGAAGAGTATATAAGAATCTTATCTTCAAATGAAAAGTAAGGAATATAGTTGAATTCTCATGCTGATCAAACACCAGTTCAAACTTTTGTAACTCAATCAGAAAGGATTCATTCTTCAGATAAGAAAATAGATCAAATTTATCTTACTGAGAATGTAATTGTCATTAGTGACAATTTGGAAGAATAAAGAGTGAAAAAATAAGTAGAAAGGGTTGAAAAGGAAATGGAAAAAGGGAAAGGAAAACAACCTATTGAAGACTAGAGCCGATCAAATGACCAATAATCATACGATGATGAAAATAATTCAGAACACATGATATCTTTGAAGAAAAGAGATTAAATTTTTCATTTATTCTAAAGAATTTAGAAGATTATTCTAGACTTCCCCAGAATAGAACATAAGATTGATTTTATTACAGATAATCAAAGGAAGAAATTTGGTTTAGTATGAGAGTCCATAAAGAGAGTAATGTCAATAAGAGCTGATTTAAATGTTTTATGTGATAGTTTTGTTCCTCATAAGAAAGCTTGAAATAATATTACTAAGTGTTCGTACAAAACGTATTGTTTAGTAAATTAACATGATAAGTCAATTGAATATTTGAGGAGGCTCTCAAATGAGCTTTTTATTGCTTTTAATAAGCTCGATAAGGAAACAATCGACAGGTTGAACAAGATTCCAAAATCCCTTGGGACTGATGCTCTTTCAATGAATGAATTTCCAGATAGGTTCAATGATTTACAATCAGAATTATCAATTTTTTCATCCTTCAAATATGAAATAGTTTTTCTAAAGAAACAAAAGACTTTTATTGTGGAAGAAACAAGAATATGAAAAAACAATTGATACTCTTGAAGAAGTGATTAAGATGCTAGAAAAACAATAAAACCCCGAGATCATATTTTTTTATAATAACAATATCTTATCAAATATTAGGATTATTCTATCATATATGACAAGAAAAAGATAAATAATATGAAGGTTGTTCTTCATGGGTAGATCAAGAAAGAAAAATTAAGAGAAAACAAATGATTTCTTGTGTTGTATATTTATTTATGGGGTGCTATTTCAATTTCTCTAAAATTTTGACTGTAATGTATTGTATGATTTAATTTCCATTGAATTTTGTGTTTATCTGTAACCATTTCAGTAGAACTCAAGAATACCACATTATTTTTTTAAATCCCAAATGGGGAGAAGTTTTTATAAAAGTAGGAAGAATGTTTTATAAGAGAAAAAGATTCACAATGGGGGATAATTGTTTATTTTTAATCAAGGTATATCTATGAATACAATCCTTAGTAATGTATATACCTAAGGGTGATTTAGTTATATTCATTTTTCTATTTATAAGAGTTCATATAAATCAAGAGGATATAAGTAATTCTTTTCTAGTATACTTTGTGTTGTGCTTTCCAAAAAGTGGGGATTGTTAAGTCAAAAGTATTATTCTAAATTATATGCCTTTTTTTGGAAATCATAAATATTTTTATACACTATCCTCAAATAAATGTTTTAATTTGAATATAGTTATTTTTCTATCATACTAACTTTTTCAATCATACTGGATCTATTTATCATATTGACTCTATCAATCGTACTAACTCTGTCTATCATACTGATTGTGTCAATCGTACTGAATATATCTATTGTACTGAGTCATTCAATCATACTGAAATTTTTTATCATAATGACTCTTTATATTGTAATAACTCTATCTAATTTGATCCGAATTATTTATCCCTAGATTGTCTTCTTCTTCTGGTTGTTGTGGATGCGGCTGGAAGTTGATCGTGGTTGTGGTGGGGTGATGAAAATTTAGCTCAGACTCTTGGACTTTGGGTTGTTGATGGCTTTCTTTTTGAGTCAATGAAGGTTTTGATTTTGGAATTGAATGATGTCAGTTTTAATTTTAAATCATTAGTAATGGATTATTTTCATTTTCCATTAAAGTCATTGTATGGTTATCTTTTATCTTTAAAGGCACTGGAGGATGTTTGAGAAGGAGTGTTAGGGTGTTCTAGGCATGGGGAATGTCTGCTTCTAACCGTCTTCTTTCAGATCTCTGTGCATATGAGTTGGTTCTTCAACTAGTCTTCACTACATATAACAGCCCATGAGGAAGTTTCATATATGGATGTTCACCTTTACAGAGCTTTTTGGATTTGTATTGTTTGAGAGGGTATGGCATCAGCCATCAGATCCAGCATGTGCTTTGACATAGGACACTTGTCTGCTGAACTACCATGAAAATGTGAAGAGTTTCATCATGATAATTTTCTTGGGTGGGGCTACTCCGTGTAGTTTTTCTGTGTTTTATCTCTTTGACCTTCAAGTTGTGGTTTTTTCCTATATATTGATGTTTGGGTTTCCCCATTACTCCCTTAAAAGGGAGTTTATCTTTAACAAAAAAAATTTAAGGCCTTCGGGCTATTAGAGGGATCATATCAATACATTACACCAAGTGATATTAATAATAATCATTTTTTACTTTTTTTCTCATTCATGATTTTATTCTTTTTATCAAAACACATGTTCAATATCAATCATACCCATGTTATCATTTTTATATATCATATGTTTTTACCCAAAACAATGTCATGGATTTACTTATAAAAAATCAAAATGATGTTGTGTTTTCTGTTATAATATAACCCGTATAATGCCAGGTGTATATTTCCTTCCGAGTTTTTTGGAGAAATATGACCACTGGGGAAAATATGACCATTGGAACATGAGTTCTATAAATATGATTTCATTAGAAATAGAGGCGGGACTTTGATAAAATTTTGCTTCTATCGAGTTCTTGTGAGAGATGTTGCGACTTCTCTCTTTATTCGTGCGAAAGATATGGAATTAAAAAATTTGAAAGGATCATTCTTAGATTTTGTATTTCAGTTAGTGCTTTGTTTTTTTTGTTCAGTCGATCAGGTGATAATGATCGACTGCTACTGGGGATAATCATATGGTGCGACCGATCATTGTATCGAGGTCTTTCAAGCATTTTGAAGATAGAGGTGCTTATTACCCGTAATATCTAGGGTTTTTGAGGATTACAAGATGGACATGCCGATCACAGTATCAAGGGCTTACCAAGGTGGTTGTAAGAGAGACCTTCTATCCTTGGTGAAACGATACCCTTCTATTTGGGTTAAAATAATTGTAATACTTTTACATTTTCACTGCTATTTTTAATAGAAAGGGAATTGTATTGTTTCCTCTTTCTTTTCATATTCAACTCAATCATAATTGTTTCAATTACAATTCATATTTTATTTATCGATTATATACATTTTATAGTAGAATATTTTCATTTTTATTACTCTGATCATATTATTCAATTATAATATGATTGATTTAAATTACTTATAGTATTACATTATATCATATCTATCAGATCCAAGTATATTGTTGTAAATTGTTTTGATTTTGAATTTTATTATCTTATGACCTCTTAAACTAAGATATGTCTTATGTTTTTAAATACAATGTATTTAAAAATACATTTCACCCCCCCTCTTGTATTATTCCATTTAAAATAATTATACATCTATATTACGGTCCAATAATTTTGACCACTATAGTAATAATGGGTTTCTCAATAAGTATTTTCATAGAAATTTGAACTTAGTAGGTGGGGTTGGATTGACTAATCCTCACTATTTGAATACTCAGATAGTATTATACCATAAAAATAGTTCTCATCCATAAAACTAGGTGATCCTAAATGCATGTAAGAAAAAATATATTTTTTGTTCGAAACCATAGTATGGATGAAAGTGTTATCCTATGGAAGATGATTGAAAGTTATATCGAGTAGGGTAATCTATCCAGACGTAGAAACTAGGTACCTCCATGGTGTGTGGTATGTTCATTAAAAAATCGACAGGTATGCATGTCTTTTTTTATGCAGGAGAATCAAATTCTTTTATACCTATTTTTTTAATTAAAAAATAGTGGTGTTACATGGAAATGGTTCCTCACACCATTAGAATAAATACATCCCTTAGACAGTGGGAGTGTATAGGATTCAGCTGCCTAGTGTCTTTCATTACCATTTTTATAGTATAGTTTCTCTATGTGTTTGAGGTTCTATAGATATAAATTTTTTAATCTTATATTTGGAATGGATTATGGGTAGAATATAAATCCCATTCTAATTGATACACATTGAAAGTGTCATTCACTTCCCTTACTAAAACTCCTCATGTTTTTAAAGGGTATTGCTATATAATTATAGGATGAATGTGGCCATTAGTCTTAGTGTATAAAAGCTTCTTAGATCAGTTAGTATAAAGGATACTCTGATATGTAAATGAGGCTATAAATATGATTCTTCCAACCATAGTAGATCGATTCCCAAATATATTTTTTAATGATATAATTTGGTTACCACATATGAGGGAAATCCATTTTTTATATACTATGGGAAACAAGACGTATTTATTTACTATGATATAGAATGTATATAGAATAGTTTATAAAAATAAATGTATATCTTGAATAATTAGTATGTAAAGGATTCATCAGACATATACATTTCATTTGGATACACCAATTTTAATCATAAATAATATAGAAGGATCCATCTGATTATTTTTTTATCTATTATTAGGATATCATGATGTTAGAGTTAGAAAATAGGAATTCATAAGTTGACATTATAAATTTGATATATCCACTAATAATATGTCTTAATTACCTTGTGTCTAATGGATAAAATTTAAGAATTCATGGTTGCGATGAATCATGTCTTTCATAAGATAAATAGTTGTTTTAACAGTTTTTTGTGATATTATTTTTTATTCTCAAGGCACAATTAAATGTGAGGAGAATAAGGAAATTTTATTGAGATAATTTTATGATCGCTGATTATTGGTAAAAATTTTAATTTTTCCCTTAGAGATACAAGAATTATTTTTCATTGGGAATATCATTTTCAAAGAGGTAATATTAGTTGAACTTGGAAAGATTGAAGTTGTCATATCTTAGAACCAAATAAATAATTTCTTTATGAAATGAATTTATCTTGTATTATCTATCTATTATAATCTCTTAATTCATGATTTCTTAGGCCTTTATCACTCTATTATTTGTCCGATGAAAAGTTTTTTCTATTCACATGTAATGGTGACTATCATAAATTATATATATAGCCTAAATATCATCTCAACATGGAACCCACCATAATAATTCCAGAACTAGGTTAGGGTTATGTGGAATATTCAGATGATAATGGATCTTCTATCAATTATGTTGTTATATAGTTATATAATGTTATAGCCTATGATTCATAGGAGTTATGATTGTATGAGAAGAAATATACAGTTAATGACTATGAATAAACTATTTTATTTTTTTCCCTAAAATAAATGAAACCACTATTTCTTTGGAGAAAGTTTCAGAGTCTTCATGTACCATAGGATTTTGAAATATATCTTCTCTTTGAATGGATTGAAGTTAAGAAAAAAAATGAATGGATTATCTCCATATATTTGACATAAAATTTGGGTACACACTAGGGATCAAGAATTTCTTGATATATAATTTGAGATATGAGCTATATAAAAACGTTTTTATGGAGTCTTGTGACCAATTAACACTATTGGAAAATACCCCTATACCCGTACTTCGGAACCGTGGGAATAGCCCACAAAAATTTGGGTATATGCTATACCTATAGTTTATTGAATCATGGGAGAATAATTTGTTGGTATATCTCTAATCTATATTCACGATTTGGAAAATAATATACCCATGGATATGAAACATAGGAATATGTGTATGTGATATTACCCACTATTTTAATAACCCTATATCCATGATACTAAAACTATGGATATAAGATTAAAAAAATTCTTCCACTGGATTCAAACCATGGACTGCCTATTCAAAGTCAATACACCAAAACATTTCCCCACATATTATTATGTGTATATAAAATATATATTTAATTATAATTTTTTTAAACTTTGGCTATATGTGGAACACCATGGGTATAGGTTTTCTAATGGAATTGTTTTTTGTCCCCACGAAAAAAATTTACCCAAGCTTATACAGGAATATTATACCCATGGATCTCCAAAAACATGGGTATAGGTAAACCCTACACCTGTAGTTTTTTTTGAAAGATGGGTAGAGGTTTTTGAAAATACCTATACCCACAGTTTTTTTGAGAATCATCTGTATAGGTCTTGAACTAAACCCTATACCCAGAGGTTTTAAGTAACCATGGGTACATGTTAGAATTTTCAACCTATATGCATAGTTTACTGAAACTGTGTGTATAGGTTCTAAAAAAATAACTTTACCTATATTTTTTGTAAAACCATGTCCTTATTGGTGAACTATAGCCATAGTTTTATCCAATATCATGAGTATAGGGTCATTTTATAGTATTATAAAACAAGTGAGAATGATTACAAAGATTCCTCTAGAATAAAATAAATATAATGAAAATTATATATTATTATTAGTTAAAGATTTAACATATATGATAAAATTAATAAAATATTATCAAATATTAGATCCTAAATTCACTACCATAGGTGAAAAACTATATTTAGGGGAGAGTTTTTATGGATAGATAGAGGATTCAAACTCATTAGTACACATTCAGATCCGAATTATGGTCCCCCAATCATTCCTACAAAAAGAATATTTTCAAGTATTACCATTAGAAAATGAATATTCATCTAATTATCCATAATACGTACAACGAAATGAAATATCATATTTGTTTATCAAGTATAATATACTATATTTTAGATTATGTTATGAAATGTGAAACATATCAGCTAGTAAAGGTCATGTACCGATGAACAACTAGTATGATGTAATATATTCATATATCTGTGTGGAAGTGGTAACATATCTATGTGGAATTTTTCATTGTTCTACTAAGGATGATTCATAATCATGACTCTTTTCGGTGGTTTTGGATCAACTCACCATGTCATCATGCTTCCTCCCAATCAGAGAGTTTAATAAGGTAGGGGATTTGGAAAATGAATATATTAAGTAATTGTTTATTTTTTTATTGAATTATCATTCATATCATCTTTGATATTGATCCTCAATTAAATTATTTATTCTATATATCATTGTAATAAGATATCAGAAATAAATTGAACATGAGCATTCCATATCATCTTTAGATAGAACATCGTGAACACACAATTCAAAAATGTAGGATATATCCAGATCTTCGGACATAGAATTTAGTGTCAAGTGGTAAGATCATATTCATATGGAGGAAATATCCTATAATAATATCTTCCATGAATCGATGCATATAGGCTCGTTCTATTCATTGTATTTTTTCCTTTTCTTTCTCCACTACATTGGGAGAAAATTGGACAAACCTCAGTGATTGGACATATTCCTTCCAAGTATAATATGGATACTATCCATATATCTTGGAATAAGATAAATTGATCTTATAGATGACCAATATCTTATACATATTGTCAACTTCTTCTATTTATCTCATTTGGAGTGGTCATTTCTTCTAGAAAGTGTCACTAAAACATGGTCATCAATGTTTTAGAAAGAAATGATGTTTACTCCATGTTGTGTTGGACCATTTGAAATTTTTGAATGTATAACAGGTGAAGTGTCACTCCGATCCCCATCATGTAATCAGTTTATACTATGTTACTTTTTAACGAGATAATTTTTTTTCTGTGAATAGATCCTATTTCAAGATATTCTATGGAAGGCTTACCAATGTTTATTTATTTATTTGGTAATAGTACTATGGTATTAGGGAAAAAGTAATTAAGACACAGAGGATTGCGTGAATATCATAAAGGATTATAGGTCAAACATATTCTATCTTTTGAGGAAGAAAATACTAATAGTTATTAGAATGTAACACCCTATGATTGACGAATTTCCCTATTTTATGTCTTATTTACATTTATGGAGTGTTTTGGATAATAATAATGATTTTATTTGAGGATTAAAAAGATTTTGGAGGCTTCTATTAATGTTCTCTCTTGGATTTCAATTATTATAAACCGTTATCAAGTCACTCATAAATAATGGGAAGAGTATCTAGGTAATTAGGATATCACACAATTTGGAACAACTATATGGATAACCGTGATGTTTATTAATCATTGGTAAATAACTGATTCACTTTATTTTCACATATTTTTCCAAAACTAGTGGTCTAATAGTGTGATTGGTTTTTAATATTATGGAAATTGCATTTTTATATATAGGCTTACACAAAAAACTTTATATCTCTTCCAACATATTAGTCTCTCAAAACCTAGAAACACTACAAGTTTTTTTACTAACATTCAAACCCCATACTCTAATTTAATCTATTCATAGAGAATCATACCATAGAAATGAAAGGTAAGAACATCATTCTTATATTTTGTTCGAGATCTGATCATTTTATATTAAAAAGAATGGTATATTTGGGATTTTATATCTAGATCTATCGGATCAGACATGTTTTAATGAGATATTCATGTGACTAAATATATGAATAGATGATCTGTCCTAGATAAAAATATTTATAAGAAATTTGTTGTATTAAACTTATCTAAGAGATATGGGTTTTACTCATTTCAGTTTAATAAAAATGTGATGGATATATGTTTTTTCAAATAACAATCATAAAACATTCATTGGATTTACCATTTTTAATCTCTATTGAATTTTATCATATTTTATTTTATGAAATATTAGTTTTGGATGCCTCCTAAAATATATTTGATAAACTTTTCTCAAATAAATATGGTTTTAAAATGTGTTATTCATACAGATGTGTTTTTTGGTGTCAACCATAATAGTTTTGATTAAATTATTAAATAATTTTCATGAAATTTATTATGGTTGTGGGAACAAGGATTAACATGTTTGGTGTGTGTTCATAATTTTTATTGGATGATGCCTTTTCGAAATAGACATGGGGCTTAATGTCAACTAGAAATTTAGAGTGAGGATTGATACCAATTGGATGCTTCTTGGAGTAAATATCACTACTCAATATCTTAATAGTTTATTTGACATGCATGTGTGTGTGTGTGATATTGAATATATTTTGAAAAAATTAATTTAATGATTATTTTACACTAATTTAAAGGAAACATATAATTTTTTTAAACTAATTTTGAAAAATATGTTCATTTAATTAATTTAATATATTTGAAAATATTTTATCTACTCTTGATAATCATCTTATTTAGGTTATAATCCCCTGTTATAACCTCTTTCTAGTCTTTGAGTCATGTTGGAAGAATCCATTTGGGGATTCTCGTTGGTTATAATTACTCAACACTTCAATATGCATGTTGGTGTGTATGTAGATTTTGTTTTCCATTATATAGGAAAATATATATGTTTATGAATTCTGTTGTGATGCTTCATGAGTTTTTTAACATAGTTGGTATAGATAGATATTTTTATTAGTTCATGTCTTATTATTGAGTTGTTCAACTATGGTGTCTAATTCATTTACTACCATGGTGTATTGTTGTTATTATTTAGACTATGCCACTATTACTCCAGTGTTGGTCTTTGACTAAATTATTATTGTTGGATTTTGTTGCATGCATCATTTATATAAACATACTGGGTTCTGTTTATTTAACTTTTATCATGTAAAGATTTTTGTTTTATAATAGGTTAATATATCACCACACCCTATAGTTTTTTTAACAATTTCCATTTATTTCCATCTATTGGTGTTTGGGGAATGTCATCTATCATTAGTAGCACCTCTGACCCAGAACAATCCAATGGGTTGGGTGGGGAAGTTAAAACACAATATTCTCTCAAAAATATAGTATTCAATTAGTTTAAATACATCACTTTTTAATATTATCCCCACAAAATAAGGTTTCACTATTTATATTTCATTTAACATCAGTAATTTATCCCTCCCATACTAGATAAAAATGTATAAATGTGACGTCAATCGGATGTAACACTAGACTATCTCCATCTACATAAGATTTCATATATAAATATTCAATAAATACCATTTATAACCCCTTAATATATGATTCCACCATCAATTAAGTCTTTTAATCAAGTAATGTTCTACCATATTACCCTTACATGTGTATAAGATAAATTGAAATTGAAATTCTCAAATACATCACCCATATTCATTTTTCTTACATTCAAATCCTCTATGGATAAAACATACATCCTTATTTTTTTATCTAAATACATTATAATCCTCTCCCCGATTTGGTAATGTCTCCATCTCTTTGTGGCATATGAAATTTAAAAAAAAAAATCCAAGTAATGATTTGGATATTTTTTTCTTGTGTGGTTGTAATCACCATAAATCATAAATAACCACATTATCTATCAATATGATAACAAAAATTAGTTGGACGTAAGATTCATTGTAGTAAAGTAAAATTACTCTATTAATCTACTAAAATAAGATAAATATTTGAATATAATTAATCCTTCTCTTTGTCTAAGAAAATTATTTGTGGGACTTCTCATCCCACTCATATTTCTCTCCCTTCCAATTCTATTTCTTTATTAGTGATTTTTACTTATAATTTTTTTAAAGAACTATTGGTAGTAACATATCAATCTATGTAAATGTTTAATATTTTAAACATATATTGGCCTCTCCCAAGGCATCATTTCTTTATCTTTTTTAGGGTAAAATGAATAGTCCAAAGAAAATAGTTACCCAATAACATTAATTATCATATAAAAGTTTGAGATTTATAAAACATCAAAAAAAATTTATGATTTCACAAAACCTATACCACAACACTCAAATGCTTCCCATGGTTCTCCTATGATTATGAATAAATAAACTTATCATCCACAAATATCATAACTCAAAATTCATTGTATTTATGGAATGACTGGTTCATTAAGGACAAAAGGACTATAAGAATGTCAAAATACCCAAATAGAAAATACAAGAACTCAAAATTGGGGTACCTTATCATGAATTATATTTTTTAAAATGTAAACTTCTTTTACTCCATAATAATGAAATTTCGAACCCATTTTAATCTTCCAAAAACACAAATCTCCCTTAAAATGTTCAAAAATACTACTAATTAATGGTTGTTTGTATTTATTCTTTATTATCACATATTTAAACATTAAATAGTTGATGCACCACCATTTTCAACCATTATACTTCTTTAAAAGTGAAACTAGCCCTTCCCATATTCAAGCACCTAGAAAAATAAATACCATTCGATAAAAAAATTAATACTAAATTTACTACTCTCAAATATTTATAGGTGATACATGATATAAAGGTTAAAATATCATACTTGTTCACAATAGCATATAAATGGGGAACTCTACATCACTCCCTGGTTAAAGTTCATATAAATCTTAAGCAATCACTACAAAAAATATTTCACCACTATAGATAATTGAAACTGATTCACATATTTTTCTATTATATGTGTTAACAAATAAAAAAACATTAAATATACAATATCATAAATTACATGTCATACTCTACTATATAGAATTTCCTACACTCATTAAAAAGTGTTAACACTCACATTAGGCCAACTAAAAAAGAACTACATTCAAAGTGGTCAACATAATCCTTGAATTTCACTATACAATCTCTTTTAATTATTATATTTTAGATGATTATCTTTCAAATAATGAATCCATATAATATTTATAAATCACTAATCACAATGTAAAGAAGATAAACACTTCAGCCCTAATTATACCATTTCATTTAGATTGATCTCCATGATATAAGTCATTAACACCATATGAAAATAAGACTAGAGTAATTCTTTTGAAAATATAAATGAATAAGATACACAACTATCAAACATAAATGATTTCATAGTTGATGAAACATGAAAATTATATATCATTATCATATGTGCTACATTAGACTCCTCCATCACATTCACTATGGAAAAGAATTATTCATGATTCTTCTAGTAGTAACCTAGTAAAGGATAATGGCCACACCTCACTTATGACTTAGCCCCAGCTTTATTAGTTTACATTATGAACATTATAATACCTTTATGTATATAGAACTCTAAATTTTATAATCTACCCAAAATAAAATTAAAGAATGTTAAATTTTTTGAATATTACACACTAGTTACACATCCACATTTCATTAGGATAGTCTAACTTATGGTACGAAATACTTTCACACTATAAACATGTGAGTTATATTCTACCAAGAGATAAATGTTTTGTCGGTGATTTATTTTTACTACCTTGTAAAGACCTAGAATTATCATAAACTTTTATTACTTTTTACATTAATAATCATTAAGTAAAAACATCAAATGACAGAGAACCATAAAGTTATATTGCATTTGGAAGCATTGACACAAAAACAATTAGTCTATAAGGGATCTGATTCAACTCCCACTATAGTATTTATAACTTTCCCCCTTATTAGACACGTCTTACAAAAGTCCTTTAGTCATAACCTTGGGAATGGAAATATAAAAAAGGGTGAGCTCATGTTTTTAGTAATGGAAATTAATATAGATATTAATATATCGTGGTAATAAGGTTAAGAGAACATGATATTATCATTTTATAAACATACCCTATATATCATTGATCATAAACATTAGTGATGGAATAAATCTTGTAATTTTATAATAGAATAATCATAATGGAATTAAATAACATGAACCATGATAATTTAAAATTGTAACATGTTATATATCTATTGTTTAAACATAATTATTAAAAAATAATTTCATTATTAGTTCATGGATTAATTACAATATTATCATAGTCTTATTGGTATACTCCCAAAAACATCATAGTAGTCAAGGTTAACTCCCATGAAAATCATTGTGGACAGAGTCCCTGACTGATGTAAGATTATTCCCACCACATTCAAAATTATCTAATGAGATATCAATATTTACCTAGTTAATTATAAAGAGATTTATGTCCCACTAATCAAATAATAAAAATCATACATATATGTTCAAAAAAATGATAAAACATTCATCATATCAAAGCTCAAGAAATGAAATGGGTTTAAAAAAAATTAATCTTAACATAGCCTATGTAAATAAAATATGTTCAATAATCATCTCAAAAAATCATAACCAATGTAAAAACAAGTTGGTTTCATAATAATTTTATCATGGTATAACACGTGGAAGGGTAACAGGTTTTGTAAAAATATTATCGTCTTAATAATATACCATTTAGATAAATCATAAAAATGGTATCCATTTATAAAATACCATCTAATTAATAAGTTACATAAAATTATGTCATATTATATGGAAAATTATTTTTAAATAAAAATTACTTGGAAAATTTTGTGGGGAAAATATCCTTTCATTGAAAATGATCTTTTCAAAATTAAATATTCATAAAATATTTTTAAAATAAATTATTATAAAAATATTTATGAAAAAAATGTAAATTAATCTTCAAATATAATAATAGTCATTATTTATTAAAATTTATATTCATCTCATTCACGTTGAAACAAATATTCCTTTCAAATTTTCTGTAAAAAACTAAACGAGCATTGTTTGGAAAAGTTCATAATTATTACATTAAAAAAATTGTAAAAAAATAAATAATGATTAAAAATGTATTTAATAATTAATTTATAAAATATTAAAAAACCTTTTTTTGAAATAATTTTTAAAAAACATTCTTTTGGATGAATAATGTTTTTCGATCGAAGAGATAAATAAAGACATGTTTTCTTAAGAAGAATTATTTTGATATATTTATTACATAAAGAGATGAATAAAAGGGAAATAGGTATTATTTAGATATAAATAAAGTATAATAAAATAATATGATTTTCTTTAGAGATAGATCATAATATTATATCAATAGAAGCAAAATCCTAAGTAATTCTGATAAACGATGGGATTCTAAAATAAAACCCTCACTACTATGTTATCTTTGAATTGTAAGACTCATAAAATAATAAAATAAAATTAACCATATAATATCATAATAACAAATAAATAAATGGTATTATTTATAAATTGGGAATTATAAACACCTCATAAAATAAGATAGGTACATAACATAACATATGCCTCAAAGATGGAAAATTAAAACAAAAATAACTTACCATATGTCTCGACTTCCTTTATACATTTTAAAATAGATTTTATAATAAATAAAAGTTTATTTTAAATAAACTAAAAAATAAAAAATATATATATCATTCCATATCAAATATACTTATGACCATTTATTACTTTTTGATAAACAAATCAATTTTAAATTCATGTATGGGGCAATAACTACTTTTTTTCTTGTATGTTTTGATTTGTTATTTTTTTGTTGTCTTACATTGATCATGATTCCTTAAAATAAATAATATAAAACATGATATAAATAAAATATATTTTCATTATATATTTTTTTATATTAATCCATAAAAGATAGATATATAAAATGAAATACATCATTCCTGGGGAGGGTAGGTTGTACGTACATGTGAATGTTGATTCCATTTTATAAAAAAGATTTAAATAAATTAAGGTCAATAATATATTATAATTAAATAATATTTTTTTCATATATATCCCATATCTTAATTAAACACATCCTTATTGGATTCCATATAAATAATTACTAAACCACATCTCTTTGTGAGGTGGTAGTTCGACATACACATGAGTGACATTATCATATTACCATAGAATAGAAATTAAGGAGTTATATGTGAAATAATAATTAATGTTTTATAATAATATCAAATATTAACTGTTAATCAATCATTATATATATATATTTGAGATTTTTTGAAGGAAAATTAATAACTTTTGTTCGCATGGCAGTAGTATACCTTAAAAATGAAAGATGATTTCATATACTGTTTTATTTAAGTGGAGACGGATAAAGGTTATCCCATTAAAAACTACTATAGAATAATATGGGAGATGAATTATTTTGTTATATAATCAAAAATTTATAATATTTTAAGGAGGTATATTAATAATTGTAAAAACAAATAGTTAAAAATTGAACCACTTTTTCATTTATCCTTTTTAGGTTTAACAAATATCCTTCCAAGAATGGATTTATTATCTTAAAAAGAACTCTATTATTTTGAAAGTAATTTAAGGAATTTATTTTTTTAGTTATTTTAAAAATGAATTTGTTTTGGATATTTTAAGTGGATAGTAAGCATTGTGGGCTTTTCTAAGTGAGGTGAGTAGAACACTTTTAATTTTTTAAAATAAAATGTTTTACCCCAACATAGAACTTAAAAAATGATAAAACAAATGGATTATTATCTAGACTTATACATTTTAAGTTGTAAATATTGATATAAAATCGTTTCTTTACATTTTATGGTTTATTTTTAACCCATATATTTTTAGCTTATCCCCCATATAATCTCATATTTACCTTAACCATGGTAAATAATTCTTACTCTTTTTACGATACATTAAGGTCAAAAAACAAGTTGAAAATATTAAGTAATATATATTATGCGAGTTTCAAATATTGAATCCACTTACCAAAATTAGATTCATATAATTTAAAATATTTAATTTAAAATTAAAATTGTTGATGTGTTGAACAAGCAATTTTCCAAAGAGAAAATATTCAAAAGTTAAAAAATATTTTATTTGGAAATTAATTATGAAAATGATTACAATGACCTTAATTGGTTTAATTAACATCAAATTGAAAATTTATTACTTTCAAACATATTTTAAAATAATATTTAAACTTATAATTCTTTAAAACAAAAATTTCATTTTCAATAAAACCCAGTTTTTTCACTATTGATCAAAAAATTAATGTTTTAATAAAAATCCTAGAAATTCACCCATGGTTATTTTATCCATGAAGGTTTTAAAAAATAAAATTAATTTTTTAAAAGTGAAAAAAATTAATGTTTTTTCTCAAAATAAATAAAAAAACATATTTTGAAAGAAATCTATTTTTGAATCATATAAAGGATTTACTGAAAATTAAATATTTTTTATCATTTTTTTACTTTCATAAAACCATTATAATTAATATTTAAAATGTATTTATTAATTGAAAAATTTTAAATACTAAAGAAAAAAACCATTTTTAAAAAATAATACTAATAATAATATTTTTTAAAGGTTCTTTAGAACTCAATGTTGCATAAAAAGAGACCTTTCAACGAAATTTAATTTACTGTAAAAAAATATGTCTCATAAAATCTCAAGGTGTTACATTATAAAACAATTAAAATTAGATTTTCACATAAAATTATTTCAATTTTATACAAACATATGAGGATACTTCTACCTCATCAGGTCCTCATGTTCCCATATAGAATCCTCAAATTGGGGATTTCACCACAACATTTTAATTGAGTGAGTGGTCTTGTAAAGTAGAATGTTTTGTATTAAATATAGAATCTATTATTATTTTTCATCATAAGAAATATCTTTCTCAAGTTGTATAACCTCTAAGTTTAGTACATGTAAAGTGGTATGTATTTACATCACCATTATACATAAATAGAACACATCATGAAATTGAGAGATGATTTTTTGAAGCAACAACTGATAGGATATCATCTCAATATGATCAGGGAACACCTTGTAACCAAATTAAAATTCAAAATCATGTTATTTATTGTTAGCATAACCTTTTTTATAACTATGATCTTCCTTGATGTGTGGTTGAATTGGTCTAACCTTCTCTATCAATTCTTATAAAATATCTCATATTAATAGATTTATTTATATAAATTCAATCCAAAACATTATATCTCCACACTTCTTTCCATATAAAAATTTATAATAACCCATATAAAAGCTCGAGTGAAATTTTTTCTTAAATGAATACTCAACTTGAAGAAGGTGTTCATGAAAACCACCTTTATAATACATTGACCAAGATAAAAACACGTCCTCAATGGTTTGAATTGTTCCCCTAGGATAACCACTTATTTGAGGATGATATATATTACAAAATCTCAACTACGTATGAAGTTATTGATTAAGACTTCACCAGAACATTGAGGTAGACCTCAGATCCAGATAAAAAACAATTAAAATTGGAACACTATTCATCCATAAAACATCTTTAGTGTAAATCCTAGAATGATATTACAGAGATGGAACATCTCTTATAGTGGTGTAGGATGCTGACATTGTAAGGAGATCTACTATAATACATATAGAATTATTCGCCATAGATATTCTGGGGATTTCATCATTAAAATACAATTTGATTTTTCCCATTTTCATAATTTTGTGGGTAATGGATGTAAAATCCCCAAAAACTTTTTTCTCTCATCCTTAACATACAAAAAACCAAGAATTGAGATATAACCTATAAGATATCTCTATGAAATCCTTCCCACTAGAAATACTCTTTCAAATAACAGTACATGTTCATACCTTCTAGAATAATAGGGAATGAATAATTATGATCTTCCTAAATAAACTCCATGAAATCTTGTATGGATGGAACATGTAAAGTATTTATAAAATATATCATTATATTATGATCAAGGTTAAAATTGGGATAATTTATAACCAACTTTTATAGCATTATATCTTCCTCATGTGCCTATTTTATATGTACATGGATAGATGGATGACCATTCAATTGTGAAAGATATGATTTATCCCCTTACTTCATGATTTTTTGATCCATCCATTTCATATATAGAAATATGGGATGTTTTTTATCCTTTTCATGGATAAGTTACAATGATCATTTCGACTCAAATCATCAGCCACCATTTTAATTTCCTTTTGTGGTAATGTATTGATCACAGATAATATTTAATTATCTCTAACAAAATTTTTTAAAAAATATTCAACTCCTTGTATATGAATATATAATTTAAACTTCTTTGATCATTATATATATCACACTTTTCATCATAAGGATAATTCCTCTATATCTTTAGTGAAAGAAATAATGAATCTAACTAAAAATCCTGAGTTGGGTATTCTTACACATTACCATTCAATTTTCTTTTTTAATAATCTACAACCATATAATTATACAAAATAACACATCCTTGTCACTTTTTAGATTCATCACTACATGATAAAAACCCCTCTCTACTGTAGGGTAATTTAAACATTGGTGAACTGACTAATATTCAATTTAATTTCCTAAAATTTTCCTCACATTCATCTTTCCAGAGGATCTTGGCTCCCTTGTTAATTATCTTAGTGAGTGGACAAGATAGTTATGATAAATTCTCTGCATAACATTTACAATATTCATCTAAACTATGAATAAGATGGATCTTAGTCACCATGTTTGGTATATGACAACATAGAATATCCTCCTTCATCGATGGATCTACCAATATGACCTCTCTTGAGATCAAATGACCCAAAAATGAAACCAACTACAGAAAAAATTGAATCTTTTTAAATTTTACTTATTATATATCCTTCCTTCAGCATCTTTAGTGTAATTCACAATTGATATTCAAACACTTCCCTGTTCTTTTAATAGATAAGAATATCATCATTAAATACTAACTCAAAATGATCCAGGAAATCTCTATAGACCCTATTCATAAAATATATGAAGTTAATAGGGTAATTAGTAAGATAGAATGGAATCACTATATATTTATAGTTTCTATACCCTCAAGGAAATGATGTCTTATGTATTTCCTCATCATAACTCCAAATTGATGATATCCATAAGGAAGTAAAATCATGGAAAAGTATTGATATATGTGGTTTTTATCAAATAATTCATCATTCTATAGTGAAGGATACTTTTTATTTATATTGTAATTTTACATCTCCCAAAAATAAATTTATATTTTCATCGATCCATCATTCTATTAAAAAAAGAATTGGTTTGACCCCAAGTGACACACATGGAAAAATAAATCCTTTATGAAGGTTCTCTTAGAGTTAATTCTTCAATTACTACAACTGAATTAGGTCTATTATATATAGAGTATTTCAAATATGTGTGGAACCAGGTATGAGTTATTTTGAAAAATCATCATCATGATTTGGTGTGTGACCGGAAAATATTATGGAAATAAATAAAAAATACTCATAAAATAGAAATATTATTGAATTAGAGTCCCCCACATAATTTGATATAAAACCCCCTTATAAATAGGTATAAAGGAAAATAAAATAGATGTGTTCTCCATCAGAAGATCATACTTATCATCACATTGGTATATAAACATGGTTTGGTTTCGGATATAAAACATGACTTCTTTTCCTCTAAAACAGATCCTATATTTATCTAGTGAAATACAATCCATGATTAAGACAATTCCAAATTAATCCTAAGGAATAATGAAATTATTTATTAGAAACAAATTCTGTAACACCCCAAGCTTCCATGGTACACTTCCTTTTTAAATTATTTAGTAGTGTGTGATGTACGGAACACTGAGTTCAGGGGCACCACAACCTATCAAACTAACTATTTAAAAAGAGGATATCAAAAGTATTAACAAAAATTTTAGTTTTATGTGTCTAATTTAATTTTAACATTCTCATTTTTTGTTTCATAGAAATAATATAAGTACAATTCAACTTTTTTGATAAAAGAAGTGTTTTAAAAAAAACGTTTTTGTACCTTTTAATGGAGAACCCGTTTTAAATAAAATATTTCACAATTTTATATATTCAATTTTATGTAATAAAATTATTATTTATAATAGGAAAATAAAAATTTAGGTTGGATGAATTTTTTTCTTTTCTGATAACTTTTATATTTTGATGAATACTGAAAATTACGAAATTTTAATTGAAAACCACTTTTTTAATCGAAATAATTTATAGTGTTAAATTATACATTTGAGTGGTTTAAAAGTATAATTAGATTATATTTTTATATTTTAATATATTTTATCTCATTTGAAGTAATTTCACATTTAAATTGGACATAAACACATGTCAATCAATTGACAGTTTCTTATTCTGAGAAGCCTGCTTTCTTATTTTAACAACACGAATTAATTTTAAATTAATTTTGGCCAATTCTGTGATTTAAATTTTGAAAAATGTATTAAATTTTTTATATAATAAGTTACAAATTTTTTAAATAGGTACTTTTTTTACATATATGAATAGTAACTTCAGTAATTATTTTTATTTTCCATGGTTAAAGGGTAAATCATATAAATAAGGGTAAAAAATAATATTGTAAAAATATTAAACTACCCTAAGAAATGTCATAATAATATAGGATTACACATTTCTGACATTGAGTATCTTTAAAAAGATTTTAGGACCCCATGGGACAACTTGGGTTTGATAATGACCTGTTTTAAGAATTAATTTAAAGTAAATATAATTATAACATGCACATGTATCTTTTACTAAAACAATTTTAATGTAGAGTTATTTAACTGATCTCATTTACTATGAAAATTAATTTTAAAGATAAAACTATTTTGTAAATTATGGTATTTCATTTATGATTTTAATACATTATATAAATATATTTATTTTTTACCTAGTTATGATGCATGTATTACCTTATTAATGAATGATTCAAATAAATGAATATATAGATATTAAAATAAATGTAATTTGAATATTTTCATGCCATCCACGAATTATCTAAATAAAATTTACATTATATGGATGATTTAATTCCTTTGGTTCTAAGGAATCATGTTTTTATGACTTTAAAAAAAATCAATTACTAAATAGTGTCAAAATTGAAATAAATGAGTTTTTAAGAAAAATACAATTTTATTAAATAATATAAAAATACTAAAAATATAATATTTGGACAAATGACTTAGATAATGTTAAAAATTTAATTAATAACCCAATTTAGGTTCTCTCGTAATAGTATATAAACTAAATTTACCATATAGTATAAAAATACAATAAGAGGGAGTCAGTATTAAACTCTTTAACTAAGGGTTAATCCCAAAGGATAATGAAAATTACATGAACTAAAATTATCTAAAAATCATTGGATGAGAGTATTCCGACCCATATTAATAATATCCTAGAAATAAATTACTTTTTAGCTATTATAAACCGAAAATAAATTTATAATAAATTAATATTTGAAACTTTTCCTAATGTGCCCCTCACCTCTCTTATAAAAGGGAAGTTCTCATTATCATTAATTCACCACTCCAAATCCCTTTGGCTCGGCCAAACCCTTCCCATTTCCTCTCACAAAATCACTCATATCATTATAGACTCTATAATTTGGGCATAAATCTTTCATAAAGAGTCTTTTTGTGCAAATCAAAAGGAGACACCTGATAAGCGGTAATTGTTTTATCACCTCTTTCAATGTTCTTTTCTTCTTCTACATCCTCTTTCTCTATTGTTTCCATACTAAAATAATAAATCAAAAAACTTAAATATTCTAATATTTTATTATAATTATGTTACAACAATATTCCTCCTTTTATACATCCTATGAAAAACAATATCACCATGTGTGTATACGTAGGCTTATCATCTCTATGTTGTGGTATAAATTGTCTTTCATGTCCACCTTATTTATATGTGTATAAAGAATAATATAATGGATTTAAATAATAAATATATCATTATAAATCTAATTTAAAATTAATATTCCACAAAATTCTATACCATTTAACTATTAAAATAATGATATTGTCGCTCGTGCGTACGTACGACTTACCATCTCCACAATGTGATGCGACTCATTTTCCATGTTCACCATCAAAGAATGATTATAAGAATAAATATTACTAATAAGTATGAAATATATGACATAATAATTTTAATTAAATTATATATATATATTTATTTATTTATTTATATCTTTCACTTACTTATATTCAATACGATAAGAAAATGCAAATATAGTTCATGAGTACGTATGACCTACCATCTCCATAAACAGTGTATTCCATTTAACTTATCTATATATTATATATATTTATATACAGAATATATATTATATATAATTTATTTTTTAAAATTATAGAATTATGTAAATTATGATCTATGTATTATGATCAATAATTACGATTCAAAACACATATGATAAACAAAGTAATTATTACCCGAAATGTTTCATTAAATTGTAATTGTTAATAAAAGGATAATATAAAATAAACAAATAATAATTTATGATATAATAAAAAATATTATGAATCTCATATTTGTTAATAACAAGTTCAAAAACATTATACATGAGTTTTAGACACGTTTGGAGAGTATCATGCCTAAGGTAAGGGTTAATTCTTCAATCTCGTTATTATCCGAGATTGTTTATGTGTATGAATTCACTGAGACATGTTTATCATTCATGTCCAAGATTCATACTAATGGCTTGAAAATGAATATTTTAAGGTCTTATCGAAGGAAATATTTAACTAGATCGTCATTCTAAATGTTTAATATACTTACTTTTCTAAATCTATTTAATTAATGTACATGTTTTCAAAATCATTTTAAGGATGTATTTATTTTAACATGATTATTTTAAAATATTAACTCCATTGAAATGTTTCAAACTGGTATTGGAAAATTTAATTCAAAAATCTATTTTAAATAACTTCCTCTAAATATTTTGTGACTTTTAAATGGTTCCGCGAAAAATGGTTATTTATATCAAAGAGTTTTACTGATTATTTTCATCTATGTCAACATCCTTTATTGGATATTATTATTTATTGAGGTTGATTTGATATAATAAAATGGTCTATATTGTATAAAATTATTTATGATATGTTTGATTATAGATGTGTTATTTTTATACCATTCATGATTTATGTTTGGGCATTTTATATTCTAGTTTTAATAATAATGTTTATGTTATGTTTCAATCTTTACAAATGAGGAATGAATTGGACATAGTAAGTGACAGGTGGGTCTTTCTATAGCACATCAATGCATCGATAGTTATCATGAAAAAAATATTATCTTGGCACAAGGCTTTGAAATAATATTTATGAATGGTCTTGAAACAATGCCTTTGATGTAGTGGTTATGAAGTCTATCATTACGCATTCCCTCATTATGAGATTAGTTATTGATCTTAAATGTGATTATTAAACTAGTAAAATGTAAATGTGAAAGTTTAATTGAATTATTTGATTTATTCTTTCTATATTATACTAAAGATATTGTTTTAGATGTCCTGTTTTTAGGTTTTGTACCTTGCCTTATAATTTTATGCTTAATTGTGATAGCTTCCTCTATATTTTTTTCCTTAATAAACATCTGAGCTCCCAACATTATTATGTTTTAGTTTCCTAGTATTCCATGAATTTTTTTATGATTGATATATAGGATTAAGCAAGGGGAGTAAAGGAATTATCAAATGATTATTTATTTTTTTATGTTTGAAACTGTAATGTAAATTTCATGTATATCTTATATTTTCCAAAAATCTAAAATGGAACAGTAATTTATGAGTTCATTCCTTGTAATCATTCCAATGTATTTAAATAATGCACCGGCTCAGGCTTCTAGGGCAAGGTCATTTCAGTTGGTATCAGAAAAATTTTAGCAACATTCTTGGAAATAGATTTAGAAAAAATATATTAGTGATCATCAATATACGATATACATTGAGGATAAGTATATAAGAACCCCGTATAATTTTGGTAATGATCGTGGATAACCTATGATTAAATATAAGATGTTATAGATTTAAATAACCTTCACTTGATTATGTATTTTTCGACAATGATATGTGTTTCTCACTTTGTGCTTTCTGGTCTTATTTAATGGAGGAAACCTATATTAATTGTATTAACATTGATCTTGTTAGAAAATCTGGTGATTTTGAGAAAAAACATTAGACAATGATTGGGGAGAAATATATTGCAATTTTTCCGAATCAATTATCATGATATATGGTTAACAATGTGATTTTTTATAAAACTCATAACACATTTCATAAGAGGAATATTAATTATTATAAATGTTTAAATTTTAAAAAGCATAGAGGAAAGAATATTTGGTTTCCTAAGTATTAAGAGGAAGTGAAGAATAACCCTGAGGAATACCTAAAATAGAGGGGAAGAAGTTATCTCTGTGAAAAAAAAGTTCAGAGTGACAAATTGTTGTGGAGTTCAATGTCTCATATGTGTAAATAATTGAAATTACCCAAATCAATGCCCATAAAAAATATACTTCTAATCCATGGAAGTACCTGTTCTATTCCAACCATTAAATTTTAAATATTTAATTATTTATGTATTTGGATCCAAGAATTATAAATAAGTGAATTATATTAAGAGTATTCGGTTTATGCTTTTCACTAAGGATTTTCAAGAATAAGTTCAATAGTTATGTCGGGAAATAAAATTTATTTAAGGGTAAGATGATATTTATAGAACATATGATTCAGGTAAAGATAACCATATATATGTTTCTTATGTTAAGATATTAATGTTTGGATAAAGATATGTTGTATTTCAATAAGTAAATTGGATGATGCAAGATTCTTGAGAACTAATTTTGGATTTGTCAACAAGAGGGTTATGCTATCATGGATGAAGTGTACAAGTTTCGGTACATAAAGAATAAACCAATAGGTTTTGGAACAAGGAAACATGTATGTTTTCAATAAGGATATCTAATAACGCAGGTTTTTACCATAAATCAATTGAATACATGATGAAGGTGTTCACAAGTTTGGAATGTGACCACTGAGAATTTCTTTATGAGATATGGGAGATAAATGCTAAGATGATTTGGTTCACCTCATTCTAAATATATAGATTTTCAATTATGTAAGTATTTTAAGGTTATCCTTTTATGGATAGTATAATTTATACTCCATTTAATGATTCTTTTATTAATGTATTATCTCACTATCAGTGGACTTATGCAAATGTGATAACCTATGTTAATTTTTTTTGAGACCGATGGATTGACCTTGCATTCTATTTATGAATCACATGATCCTCAAACACTTCAGAAATGAAGAATTATACATTATTTCCATTAATTATAGATGAAGTGGAAATTATTCATAGCATGACCAATAATGTGATTGTATTGAAATCAAGTAATACTTTCTTTTCATGTTCATCAACTTTGGGGAAAGGATCTTGAAAACTAAAAATGCTTTCCTAGTATTTTCTTTTTCAATCAATTAAATGGTCACTTGGATAATCACATATTTATGGGTTTAATATTGTCAAATTTCTCTTAATAATATTCTCTATTACCCTCAATCAGAATTTGATGGTTTTATTTTTTTTTAATTCCCTGTTTTCATACATGGAACCATATAATGGTTTATTTCTGTAACCATCGAACATACCATTATTTATTTTAAAATAGAGGTCTCATTAATTCATATTTTGATGTGGGATTTCAATTAAGATATTTTAAAATTTCACACCCCTAGTTTTTAATCACGATATTAAATTTTGAGGAGGCAATTTATTAAAGGAGTGTATAATGTGTCACCATAAGATTTCAGGGTAAGCTTTCTTTTTATATAATTCAATAGTGTGTGATGTACGCAACATTGAGTCCAAGCGCACAACAACCTATCAAACTGGACATTTAAAAAGAGGTTATGAATAGTATCAATGAAATCATGAATTTTATATATCCCATAGAATTTTAAAATTCATCATTTGTATTTTTTAGACATAATATAATGAAAATTCAATTTTTTATATAAAAGTAGTATTTTTCAAATAAAGCCTTTTTATGCCTTTAAATGTAAACACCTTTTTAAATAAAAAATGTGACCATTTTATAATTTCAATTTTAATAAATTTAATTATTATTTAGAGTAATGGCCTAAAATTTTATATTGGATGAATTTTGGATACATTTTTAATAACTTTCATATTTTCATGAATAGTGAAAAATATTAAATTTTAATTGAAAAAAAATTAATCAAAATAATTTATTGTTTTAAATTTTAAATTTTTGTGGTATTAAAGTATAATTATATTATATTTTTATAATTTAATATAATTTATTTCTTTTTATATAAATTCACATTTAAATTGGATATAAACACATGTAAATCTTTTAATAGTTTTTACTTCAAAAAAATCCGCTTTATTTTTTTGAAAACAAGAATAAATTTTCAATTAATTTCTGATATTTTTTTGTTTTGAATATAGAAAAATAGATTCCATATTTGGAATCATATGTTCCAAATTTTTTAAATAGGTACATTTTTTTACATTATGCAATGTAACTTCACTAATTATTTTTACTTACCATGGTTAAAGGGTAAATCTTCTAAATAAGGATAAAAAATACAATTATAATAATATTAAACTACCCTAAAACATCTAAAAGTCCAATTAGAAGATATATTTCCAATTAAGGGAATCCTTCGGACGATTTTAGAACCCCATGGGACCAATTAGGTGTGATAATGACAAGTTATAAGGATTAATTTAATGTAAAGATAATTATAACATAAACATGTATCTTTTACTAAAACAATTTTAATATAGGTTTATATGAATGATATCTTTGAATATAAATATTAATTAGAAATTGAAAAATATTTCCTACATCATGTTATTTTATTTATAATTTTTAGACATTAGATAAATATATTTATTTATGACACAATGATGATGCAATGATTAACTTATTAATGAATGGATCAAATAAATGAATTTATAAATATTAAAATAAATTCAATTTGAATATTTTGATTCCATAAAAAAAATTTATATAATAAATTTACATATATGGGATGGTTTAATTCCATTTTTGAGAAGGAATCATGATTTTTGTATTTATTAAAATCAATTACTAAATAATGTCAAAATTAACATAAATGTGTTTTTAAAACAAATACTATTTTAAAAAGTGATATACAAATCCTAAATATCTATTATTCATCCAACTGAAATATATAATGTTACTTGATTTCATTAAGGATCCACTTTAGGTTCTCTTTGAATTTTATAGTAAATAAATAAACCCTATTGTATTAAAATAAAAGAAGACTTGGTAAGTGTTAAATTATATAACTTAGGGTTAATCCCAAAAGATAAGGTTAATTTCTAGAAATAAACCTATATAAAAATTATTTTATGAGAGTATAAAGACTCATAATAATGTTATAATCTAAATAAATTTTGTTGGAGCTATTATAAACAGAAAATAAATTTATAATAACTTAATATTTCAAGCATTTCTTGAAGTTCCCCTCACCTCTCTTATAAAAGGGAACTTCTCCTTCTCATTAATTATCACCTCTAAAGCCCTTTGTCTCATCCAAAACCTGACCATATACCCTCCCAAGATCCCTCATATAATTATAGAGGATACACTTTGGGCCAAAATCCATCCCAAGGAGTCCTTTTGTGCAAATCAAAAAGAGACACACGAAAAGAGGTAATTGTTTTATCACCTCTTTAAAAGATTATTTCTTCTTCTACTACCTATTTATCAATTATTTACACACTAAAATAATAAATCCATTAACTTACATATTCTGATATGTTATAATTATTATGGCACAAAAATATTCCTTTTTTACCCATTTACTAAAAACAATATCACCATGCGTGTGTGCGTACGACATATCATCTCTACGTCGTGGTGTAAATGGTTTTTCTTGTACCCTTTCATTATATGGATTTAAAAATGTATATAATGGATCTAAATAATATATATATATATATATATTATTTGAAATTAATATTCCATCAAATTCCATACAATTTAACCATTAAGTAAATGATATTTTCAGTCGTGCATACGTACGGCTTACCATCTCCATGATGCAATGGGACTCATCTTCCATGTCCAGAATCCCAGAATGATTATAAGAATAAATATTATTAAAAAGTATGAAATATATGAAATAATAATTCTACTTATAGGATATATATATATATATATATTATTTACATACTTCCATTCAATGCGATAAGAAAACAGAAACAACGTTTATTCGTATGTATGACATACCATCTCTATGAACAATGTCTTCTATTTTATTTATCTATATATTATATATATTTATATACATAATATATATGATACATAAATAATATTATATATTCTGGATGTATGTGAATTATGATCTATGTTATACGATCAAGAATTACAAGTGAAAACACATACAATAAACAAAATGATTATTACCCGAAATGTTGCATTAACATGGAATTTTTAGTAAAATGATAATATAAATTCTTAGAAAAATAATATATAATATCATATATTAAATTATGATTATTTTTTTGATATAATTTATTAATATATTTAAAAAAAATTATAAATGATTTTCTGACACGTATAAAGAGTATCAGATTAGAGATAAGGGTAAATTCCTCAATCTTATTATTATACGAAATTGTTTATGTGCAAGTTTTTACTAGGAAATATTTATCATACATTCCCATGTTTCATAAAAATATTTTCAAAATGAATATTTTAAGGTCTTATGGAAGGTAATATTTAACTATATCATCATTTTAAATTTTTTAATGATTTATTTTTCTAAATCTATTTAATTATTTTCCATGTTTTTAAAATGATTTTAAAGATATATTTATATGTACATGGTTATTTTAAATTTTTAATTCCATTGACAAGATTCAAAGTTTTATGGGAAATTTTGAATCTAAAATCTATTTTGAATGAATTCCTTTAAAAATTGGATGACATGTAAATGATTTCATGAAAATAGATAATTCCCGCAAAGAGTTTTACTAATTATTTTCATCTATGTCTACATAATTTATTGGATATTACTCTTGATTGAGTTAGATTTATTATAATACAATATTACATATTATATTATATTATTTATTATATGTTTGAATGTGTATTTTCTATTTTTATACCATTCATGGTTTATATATTGGCATTTTGTATGCTAGTTTTCATAAAAAAGTTTACATTATGTTTCAACCTTTACATATGAGAAATGCATTGGACATAGTAAGTGAAGAGCGGGGCCTGATTTTTCCCCTCGATGCATCAGTAGTTCTCATGAGAAAAACTAGTATCATAATACAATTCATTGAAATAATATTTGTGCATGGTCCTGACACAAGGCCTTGGTGTAGTGGTTACGTTGTCTGTCATTGTGAATTCAGTCATTATTATATTAGTTATTGATTTTAAATATGATTATTCATCAAGTAGAATATCTATGTGAGTGTTTATATTGAATTATTTGATTTATTGTTTCCATATTATGCTAAATAAATTTTATTAAAGTCTTTTTGATTAGTTTTCTACCTTGCCTTAATTTTTTATGCATAATTTTGACAGCTTTCACAATATTGTTTATCCTTATTGAGAACTTGAGATCATCCATTTCTTATGTATTATTTTAAAAGGATGTCAAGAAGTGTTTTATGGTTTATTTATAGGGTTAAGTTAACGTAATAATGGCGTTCCCAAACTATAATCTATTTTTTTATCTATGTAATACATTATAATGCAAAGTTCATGTATTTAATATATTTTCCAAGACTGCTAAATAGATCATTCCTTTAAGATTTTATTCTTTGTAATCCTGCCAATGTATATAAATAATGCACCAGCACTGGGATTCTAGGGTCGGGGCATTATAGTTCGTATTAGAGGAATTTTATAAACAAAAATGGAAATAGATTTAGAAAATGTAGATTGGGGATCATAACCCTGAGATAGAGTTTGAGGATAAGTATAAAATAACCCCCCTAGAATTTTGGTAAAGATCCTGGATAAACTAGTATTAAACCTAAGATATTATATATTGAATGTACCTTCCCTTGATTATGTGGTTTTCTTCAATGATATGTGTTTATCACTGAATTATTTCTATTCTTAGGTAACAGAAGAAACCAGAAGTAATTGGATTTACATTAAGTTTGTTGTAAAATATGGTGATTTTGAGAAAAAAAATGGATAATGACTGGGGATAAAGATATTGTTATTATGATGAATCAATTATCATGATATATTGTTACCAATGTGATATATGATGAAACTCATAACACATTGCGTATGAGGAAGATGAATGTTTATAAACGTTTAAATTTTAAGGAACATATGGGAAAGAAGATTCGGTTTCATACGTATCAAGAGGAAGGGAAGATGAACCTTGAGGAATACCTCAAATAGAGGGGAAGATGTCATCTTTTGGGGGAAATGGGTCCTAGAGTGACCAATTTTTATGGATTTCAATGTCTCATCTATAAAAATCATAGGAATTACCTAACTCAATTCCCAAACGTAAGAATCAACCTCTAAACCAAGGAAGGGCTTATTCCGTGACAATTATTAAATTGGAAGGATTTAAGTATTTATATATTTGGATCTAAGAATTATGAATAAGTGAATTACATAAGGAGTATTCAGTTTATGTTTTTTAGAAAGGATTCTCAAGAATATTTGGAATAGTTATATTAGATAAGAAAATTGATTTAAGGGTAAAATTATATTTCGGGAACATTTGATTAATTTAAAGATAACCATTAATATGTTCCATCTGTTAATATAATAACATTTAGATAAAGATGTGTTATATTTTAATAAGTAAATTGGATGGTGATATATATTTGAGAATTGGTTTTGGATTTGTTGAAAATAATGTTATGCTATCATGAATGAAATGTTAAAATTTTGGGAACTTAAGGAATAATCCACTATGTTTTGGAAAAATAAAAAAAGCATGTTTTCAATAAGGATACGTGATATCCTAGGTTTTTACCATGACTAAGGAGAATATATTATGAAGTTGTTCACATGTTTGGAATGTGACAACCAATAAATTCCCTTTAAGATAAGGGAGATAAATGCTAAGTCGGTTTGGTTCACCTTTTTCTAAAGTTATATATTTTCAGTTTTTATAAGGATTGTAAGGTTATCCATTTTTTTATAGTATAAATTATACTCCAGTTGATGTTTCTTTGATTAATGAATTATCTTACAATTGGTTGACTAATTCATATGTGATAACCTGTGATAACTTTTTTAATAAGACAAATGGAATGACCTAGCTTTCTATTTTTGGATCTCATGATCGTCCAACATTTCAAAATAAAAATTCAAATTCATTTCCATGAATAAGAGATGAAATGGAAATTGTTAAAGGCATGACCTATTTTGATATTATATTGAAATAAATTAATAATTTCTACTCGTTTTATTCAAATTTAGGTAAAGGATCATGAAAACCAAAAAAGTTTTCCTAATAATTTATTTTGTGATGAATCAAATGGTCCCTTGGATCATCACAGATTTATGGCTTTCAGATTTTTAAATTTCTCCTAATAACATTCTCTATCACTCTCCATCAGAACATGATGGTTATTTTTTTTGTTCATGTCTATGTTTTCCTACATGGAACCCCAATATGCGTTATTTCCAGTAACCTTCATAGTTACCTTTATTTTAAAATAGAGGCCTCAATAATCAATTTTTCGATGAGGAATTTCAACTAAGATATTTTGAAATGTCAAACCCCTAGTTTTCACTCCCATGTTTAAATTGAGAGAATGCAATTTATTGATGTAGATGATAATTTTACACCCCATGCTTCCATGTTACACTTCCTTTTCAAATAATTAAACATCGTCTCATGTACGCAACACCAAGTTCAAGTGCACCATAACCTATCAAACATGCCATTTAAAAAGTGTTTATGAATAGTATTAACCATAATTGGAATTTTATATATCCCATATAATTTTAACGTCAAATTTTTTGACTCTAATACATAAGGTATAGACAAATTCAATTTTTCAGATAAAAGAAGTACTCTTTAAAAAACTGTTTTTCTTCATTTTAATGAAGAATCTTTTTAAATCTAATATTTTACACATTTATATATTAAATATGACTAAATTATATTATTAATTATAATAAGGAGATAAAAATTTAGTTTGGATTAAATTTTGGTACGTATATGATAACTTTCATATCATGAGGAATAGTGGGAAATACTAAATTTTAATTGAAAACAACTTTTTTAATCGAAATAATTTATAGTGTTAAATTATAAGTTTGAGTTCTTCTAAGGTATAATTAGATTATATTTTTATCATTTAAAATAATTCTGGTCACTGGATGTAATTTCAAATTTAAATTAAATATAAACACATGTCAATATTTTGATAGTTCTTACTTCTTAAAAGCCTGCATTCTTATTTTGACAACATGAATAAATTTTAAATTAATTTCTACCAATTATTTGTTTTTAAATTGTAAAAATAGATTACATATTTGGAATCATAAGGTCCAAATTATGTAAAATAGAATAACATAAGCATTAATCATAATGGATTAGGTTTTTCTGACCAAGTTAATCCATATAACCATTTTTGGACCCCATGGGACCACATGGGTGTGATAATTTCATGTTATAAAAATTAACTTAAAGTAATGATAATTATAACATAACATGTATCTTTTACTAAAACAATTTTAATATAGTGGTATATGACTGAACTGTTTGACTATAAATAGTAATTATAAGAAGATAAAAATATTTAATATGTCATTTAATTTATTTATAATTTTTAGACATTATATAAATATATTGATTTGTGTCATAATAATGATGCACTGATTACATTATTAATGAATGATTCAAATAAAATGAATTTATAAATATTAAAATAAATGAAATTTGAATATTATTATTCCATAAAAAACATTTATGGACTGCCATGACATATAATGGAAGATTTGATACCTTTGGTTCTAATTAATCAAGTTGTTAGGACTTTAAAAAATATAAATTACTAAATAGTGTCAAAATTGACATAAATGAGTATTTAAAATAAGTAATATTTTATTAAATGATATAAATAACCAAAAAATATTTTTTTTACAAATGAATTATATAATTTTTAAATTTTCATTAATTATCCACTTTATGTTCTCTTGGAATTTTATTGTAAATAAATTAAACCAATATAATGAAAATATTAGAAGTCATGGTAAGTGTTAAACTGTTTAACTATGGGTTAATCCGAGTGGATAAGGTTAATTTCATGAACTAAACTTATCTAAAAATACTTTTATGAGGGTATTTAGACCTATACTCATATTATCCCCTAAATAAATTACTTTTTAGTTATTTTAAACTGAAAAGCAATTTATAATAAATTAATATTCGAAGCTTTTCCAAAAGTACCCCTCACCTCTCTTACAAAATCGAACTTCTCCTTCTCTTTATGAAACACCTCCATATCTATTGGAATAGTCCAAACCCACTATATATACTCTCCCAACATCGCTCATATAATTTTTGAGGCTACACATAGGCAGACATCTAACCTAAGGAGTCCATTTGTGCAATTCAAAAGAGACACCCGAAACAGGTAATTGTTTTATCACCTCTTTTAAACGACTTTTCTTCTTCTACTTTCTATTTCCCTATTGATTCCATAATAAATTAATAAATCCAATACCATACATATTATTATATATTATAATTATTGGAAAACCATATTCCTCATTTTACCCATCCTATGAAAAACAACATCACCATGCATGTACACGTACGGCTTACTGTCTCTACACGGTGGCGTAATTTTTTTTTTCATGTACACTTAAGTTATATGGGTATAAATATGAATGTAATGGATTTTAATAATAAATATAACATGATATTTCTTCTGTAAAATTAATATCCCATCAAATTCCATATCATTTCACAATTAAAGAAATGATACCATTGGTCATGTGTACGTAGGGATTAACATCTCCATGACATGATGAGACCAATCTTACATGTTCACCATCCAAGAATGATTATAAGAATAAATATTATTAATAAGAATAAAAAATATGACATAATAATTCTAATAATATGATATATATATATATATATATGTGTCAATCATTTACTTCTATTCCATACTATAAGAGAATGGAAACATCATTTATGTGTAAGTACGACATATCGTCTCCATGAACGGTCTGTTCCATTTTATTTATATATTTATTATATATATATTTTTACAAAAAATATATAGTATATATAAATAATATTTTAAATTCTGAAATTATTTTAATTATGATCTATCTAATATGATCAAGAATAAAATGTCAAAACACTTAAAATAAACAAAGGGATTATTACCCTAAATGGTGCATTAACAAGGAATTATTTATAAATGGATAATATAAAGTCATAAAAATCATATATGACGTCATAAATTATTTTATTATTATGATATAAGTTAATAATATGTTTAAAATATTATATAGGAGTTTTGGATATGTAAGAGAGTACCATACCTTAGGTAAGGGTTAATTCCTCAATCTCATTATTATTTGAGATTGTTTATGTGTAAGTATTTTCTTGGACATATTTATAATCCATGTCCATGTTTCGTAAAAATATTTTCAAAAATAATATTTAATAGTCTTATGGAAGGGAATATTTGACTAGATCATCATTTTAATGTTTTAAAATAATTATTTTTCCAAATCTAATTAATTAATGTCAATGTTTTCAAAATTATTTTAAGGATGTATTATGTGAACATGATTATTTGAAAATGTTGATTCCATTCAAAATATTCAATTTTTTTTGGAACATATTGATTCAAAAATATATTTTAAATTACTTCCTTTAAAAATTGTGCATATTTTAAATTATTCTAGGAAGAATGTGTATTTCTCTCAAAGAGTTTTACTAATTATTTTCAGCTATGTCAACATCCTTGGATGAATTTTATTATTGATTGAGGATGATTTTTTAAAATATAATTTTCATATTATATCAAATTGTTTATGATATGTTTGACTCTGGATGTTCTATTCTTATACCATTCATGTTTTATGTATTTTAAATTCGTATACAATTTTTAATATGAATGATTATGTTATGTTTCAACCTTTAAATGTGAGGAATGAATTATACATAGTAAGTGATGGGTGGGGTCGGCTATATCCCCTTTATGAATTGATAGGTCTCCTGTGAAAAACTAGTGTATAGGTACAAGACCTCGACAGAATATTTGTGAATGTTCTTGGCATAAGGCCTTGATGTAGTGGTTATGATGTCTTTCATTATATAGTACCTCATTATGAGATTAGTTTTTGATTTTACATGTGATTATATGAATAATAGTATATCAACATGAATGTTTAAATTTCATTATTTTATTTATTATTTCCATGTTATGCTGGTGATATTCTTTTAAAAGGATATTTTTTTAGTTTTTTACCTTTCTATAAATATTTATGCTTAATTATGATATCTTATGCAACATTTTTTATCCTTACTGAGAATCTGAGATCCTCAATTTCTTATGTTTTATTTTCCCAGTATGTCAAGAAGTGTTTTATGATTGATATACAGAGTTAATCTAGGGGAATAATGGAGTTCTCAAAAGATTATATATGTTGTGTTTTAATATAGTAATTGTAATGTAATGTTCATTTACGCAATCTATTTTCCAAGACTGCTAAAACGATTGGTCCTTTAGGACATGATTCCTTGTAATCTTGCCAATGTGTTGAAATAATGCACTGGATATGGGCTTCTGGGGTTGGGGCTTCACAAGTTCTCATAAACATGAGAAATATAGGAATCATATACAATTGATATGATCATAATACCCTTAGGGGGTTTCACTACTTATACTAATTCTAAAAATTTTGGTAGAATCTTGATACCCTTTGAAAATTATTTATTTATAAAAGACTGGGTATATCTAGAGTCAAATAATAAAATAGTTGTTCAAGAGTGGATAGTAAGAGTACCTTTCATGATATCATTATCCCACCACATAGTAGAAATAGTGAACGCATGAGATTTTTCATTATCCCTTGGATTAAGAGTTGATGACATCAATCATCCTCATTTACCTTCAGATTTGGGAATGAGTAGAATTGGTGCCCATACTTATTATATTTAAAACACTAGAGTGTGGGTGATGCATTCTGTGTAGAATTATATATATTCTTATTGTTATATAGCGTCTTCCCGTCACATTAGTTATCGACTTCTTGATGACCTTCCTTCCCACACTTCATTCATTTACTAGTCCCATTATGATAATTTCCTCCTTATTTCATTCCACACATCAAGTATGAAGGAAGGTCTTCTTCTTCTTCTCTCCTTGGTTCTAGATTTCCCTTAGAACGCCATCGTCCTTTTCTTATCAAAGACAATATATTAATGGATAACTATTATCTCTATTTCCACAATTAAAGAAAACTGAATTATTTATTCAAAGCTAAAAAGGTTTCTTATGGATATATCCATTCATAGACTTGGTTTTAAGGCAACAGATAATCAATCAACCTTCCACTCAGGTAGAATGATAATTCAAGAAATATAACCCATAGTTTTTGTAAAATTATCATAATTGAAACCAATAGATTCATCATACTTTTTATTTAATTCAAGGAATTATTTATATATTTTTTTTAAAAGGATATGAGGGAAGTACCTATTGAAAAATATTCTCTTAAACTAATCCCACTCCATGTCAATTTCATCATGTTCCTTTTAATTCTTGATAATAGTCCACCATTGATAGAATTCTCCTTCCAAATGGTGGAAATAAAATATTATTCTTTCATGTTCCGAACACTAGATAATAGAAAATAACTTTTTAGTAGTAAGTATATATTTTTCAAAAAAATTAATATTACTAGAACACTAGAAATAATTTGAATAATAAATCATGAATGTGTTGATAGAATACAGTTCCCTAATTTTCTAATTTGGATGTTTGTCTTGATTCATTGCTTGAGAATGTTATGCGATCGTAGAAATTAGAATTCACATTCCAACTATTGTTTTTTTTCAATTATCAGGCGTAAAATCAGATCATTTTCCATCACACTCAGTAATTAAATGGTTTATTTTGGTAGTATCCATTTACTAAAATCATAATGAACAGTTTATGTAACATTAATCATATTGATGAATCACATAATCATTAAAAATTACTTATAGGATGTCCAAATCATGACACCATAATTTTAATTTATGAAACATTATGTTTATCCGATGTGATTCAATGTCAACCTATATTTAAATTAATAATTATGGATCATAAAGATTTTGTGAATCTCCAAATCATACCCCTCGGACTTTTTCAACTCGGTGTGAAAAATTTCCCATTATTATGCACTAGGTGATGATAAATTATATCTCAGCATTTACTTAATATATTTATTACCCATAGGTACCATTGTACCATATAAAAATCAACATATAGTATCCATATGTGGATTTAATTACCTAGAAACCACTCACTCTATCCTTCACCAAAATTCTAGGTTATTTCCCTATACTTTGAATAAACCATAGAATCCTTGTACATATCCTTATATATCTCACTATGTTTTTATAATACTGGTTTTCTATGGTTAAATATACCTTCCTATTATACCAATAATAAAGACCCAATATTCTCACACATAGATATTTTATCTTTTTATATTAATTTTCATTACATGACATGAATACATGACTAAGGATCATAAAGGAATATTACCTATGGAATCATAGATATATAAGCAGCTGGTCCATACGTGATATAAGTAATATACCACTATTATCTTCATAACTAGAGCCATTATTAAACATATATTACATAATACATTTTTGTAACATTAGTAAAATAAATATAAGAAAGGGAGATCTCAAATGATCATTACGGGTCAACAAGGGAGATATCAACATATCATGTACATAAGTATATGACCACATGAGAATTTCATTTAAAAATAATTCCCTTCATATCAAATATTATAAACATGATTCATGGAATAAATATGGGTAATTCATAAGACAAGAATCATAATAGAATCAAAGAACATGAACCCGGAGAATGTAAAATTTGTATAAGGTATAGATTTATTACATACAGAAAATAATAGAGTTTCATTCCTTTTGTAATTCATGTATCACTTCCATGACTATAATTCTGGAATGAGTTTACTCCCCAAACCATCATAGTATTCATGGTTCACTACTAATAAAATCATAGTGGACAATGTCTCTTTATATACCAGTTTCACTCCTAATTCCAGTCATGTTTATCTCATGAGATATCAATCTTTACCAAATGAATTGTAAAGGGATATAGGTACCACCCATAAAATAATTAAAATCAATCATATGGGTGTCATAGGATCATAAAAAATCATCACATGAGAACCCATGAAATTAAATGGGTTTTAGAAACATTAATTCATTATATAACTTTTGGAAAATAAATATTTTCAACAATAATTTTATCATTTCATCAAATCATAACCCATGGAAAAAGAAGTAGGTTTCATAATCATTTAATCATGATATAACCAGTGGATGAGAAATGGGTTTCCTAAACATATTTTCATAATAAAAATTAACCCTTTCGAGAAATAATAGTAATATTATCGTTATATCATATCCCCAAAAAATCATTAGTAACCTCAAATTATTTCATCTAATATAGAAAATTATTTTCAAGAAAAAATTATATGGAATGTTTCTTGAGAAAAATATCATTTCTTTTAGAATCGCCTTTTCAAAATAAAAAATTTATAAAAAATTTTGGAAATAATTTTTATAGAAAATAAACATGAAAAAAATAAATTAACATTCAAATAAAATATTTTCCCAAACGTATAGAAATTTCCATTCATTTCATACTTGTTAAAATTATTAATCCCTTAAAATTATTATTAAAATCTAAATATGCACTGTTTGGAAAAAGAAATTATGATTCATTTAAAGAAAAATTAAAAATAATAAAAATGGATGAAAATTTATTTAATAATTCATTTGTATAATTTTAAATAAATTGAAAACATTTTTGGAATAAGTGGTTTTGGAAAAAAAATGTTTTTTGACTGAAGAGTGAAATAAAGGTGGATTCTACTAAAATAAATATTTTTAACACTTGAGTATAGAAAGAGGTAAAGGAAAAAAGGAAAATACTAATTCTATAGTTATAACCATATTATAATAAAATACATGGGATCCTTGAGAGATATATCATATGATTTCATAATTTTAGGCATAATCATGAACACTCCCAATAAAGGATGAGATTGTAACAAACTCCCTTACCACTTTGGTAACATTGAATCATAATCTACATGAATGAATAAAATTAAATGAATAATATAATATCATTAGAATAAATAAATTCATGATATTTCCTGTCAAATTTTCTATATATACACGTCATAAAATATGATAGGTGCGTAATATAACATATGTCTCAAAGAAGGTATGTTGAGGTAAAAATCAATTACATTAAATCAGAACATCCATTTTTATATATTAAAACCACCTATAAAATAACTATATGTTTATTTTAAATCAATTAAATAACCATAAATCTGTATATAATACCAGATATTGTTTACTTATGAAATTTTATTACATTTTTATTAACAATTCCACACTAAATTGATGTTTCGGGCAATAACTTCTTTTTTGTGTATGTTTTGATTTGTTCTATTTTTTTCCTAATAAATTGGTCATGGTTTAAAATTATCTAGTATACTAGACATGATATAGCTATTATATGTAATAATTATATATTTTTTTATACAAAAATATAAAACATTGCGATGGAAAATGAGATATATCATTCATAGAGACGGTAAGTCATATATACAAATGAATGTTGTTCCATTTTCTCAAAGGATTGAAATAAATAAAGGTAAATAGTATATTATCACTACATTATAATTTAAATTTAATATATATTAGGTACTTTCATTAAAAATATACCTATTACCTATCATTTAATTCACGAATGGATCACATAACATGATGAGGTGGTAATTCGCCATACACATAAGTGACGTTATCATATTCCCACAGAATGGAAATTAAGGAGTTATATGTGATATAATAATTAAATAATTATCTTAATTTAATATATATCATATTTAAACATTTAATCAATCATTATATCCATCCGTGAGAGGTGGTTATTTAAATAAATTAACTTTAATTCACGAGGTGGTAGTCTACCGTACATGTGAATAATGATTTTGTATCCTATTTAATGGAAGTGGAGATGGATATAGGATATTAAATTAACAAAATAACATATAATTTTATGGTATATAATTTTTACATTATATCATAATAATTTAACATGATTTTAATTTTTTATATGAAGACGTAAAACAAAAACACAAAGTTAAAAATTGTTCCTCTTTTTCAAAAACCCCCTTTAGGTTTTACCTAAATCCTTCCAAGATTGAATTTATTTTTTAAAAAATTACTCAATTTTTCTTTTACATAAATAATTATGTGACTAGGTTATCTATTGATTTAACCAAATGGTTTTTAGGTTTAAAGGGAAGAGGATAGGGGCAGGGCTTCAATAGGAGATGTGAGTGGAAAATTTTTTATTCTTTGAAAGAAAATGTTTTACCTACATTTTTAATAATAAATAAGGATAAAAAATATACCATTATATATTATTATACATTATAAGGTCCAAATATGGAAATATTATGTTTTTGTAATTGTATGGGGAAATATTTGACCCACATCTTTTTTGTTTAACCACCGGTATGCCCTTTTTTACCATATATATAGAAAATAATTTTTACTGTTTTTAAATTTTTATCTTAAAAAATTATGTTGAACATATTATATAATATATATATAATTATTATTAAAAAATATTAATCAAATTTATCCAATTACATTAAAATTGGAAATTTTTTATAAAAAATTAAACTGGTACATGTGAGGTGAAAGCTGTTTTCCAAATAGATAATGTTTAGAAGTTTAAAAAAATATATCAAAATGAAATATAAAAATAATTTGAATGGAATAAATTGAATTAACTGATACATTATTGAACTAATTTTACATGTAAACCAATTTTATTGTAATAATAATTCTTATAAATCCTTTAATTGAAAATTTAGTTTTGAGTAAAAACCTTTAATTTTCTCTATTCATCAAAAAATTTATCATTTTAAAAAATCACAAAAAATCACCATAAGAAAATTTTAAAATTATCATTTCAAAATTTATTTTTTTATCAAATTATTTTTTTAACATTCGTAAAATTAATATTATTCTTTTACCCAAGTAAATAAATATCATATTTTTGACGAAATAATAATTTCAAAATATATAATGATTTTACCAAAAATTAAGTATTTTTTGTAAATATGTAAATTTATATGAAACATTATTCTTACTAATTTTTATTTGATTTTTATTATTCTTTACAATATCTTTAATAGTTATGTAATAATTTTCTTATTTAAAAAAATAATATTTATAGTCTGTTGTTGTCTGTTAAAACTACGTGTTGTGTGCAATGGAAGCTATCAAAAAAATTAATTAATTAGAAACAAAATTAATAAAATATTTTTTTTGTTATATATCATCATTATGAGAGTGATCTAACATCCTCTTATTCATTTTATAATAATAATTGACTCAACTAAGTCAATGGATACACATAGCAACACCCTTAATGACCATCATGTCCACTCTTCTAAAGCACCATTTTTTGACCACTACATCATATGTCAGTAGTAATAAATCATTTTTTACTATGATGTATCGATTTGTTTTTTTTAACTCTTTTTTTATTTAATTTGAGTTCCTAGTGATGAAAATGTCAGATTCAGGTGTGTTCGGGGAATGTCCAAAGCCTGGCGGACTAGTTTTCTAAAAAGACATTTGGGCCACATGTTTAGTAGAAACTCTGTGACCCATGCTGCACAATTTGAGGAAACCAAGAGTGGATGGATAGTGGGTAGAAAGAGGATACAATGTAATAGACCAACTTGGTCTGGCTATACCATCTACCCGAATCCTCCCATTACGTGGGTAGGTATGACAATGATAACAAAAACATCTCTGGAATTTCATAAAATATATATATAATTGGGTAACATAGAGGAAATAATGGGAAATAATACTGATAAAATATAAATAATTTTTTTTAACACAAACTACAATCCATGTGACCAATTTTCACCTCTAATTCGTCCCCAATATGGAACAATGACGTAAAGAATAGCCAACATGATACATAATTCACTTCCCATTACATGTATCCAACAAAAAAAGATCCAAACCTACCTAATGGTAGATGAAGGGTGTGGGAAATAGATTCTATTATGAATCATCTATAAATTAATACAAGTTCTACAAAAAATAAATCATAAGTTAATACATTAAAACAAAATAGTTTTAAAGGATATTTTATAAATAAAAACATTAATAAATCTTTTCTAATAAAATCATTATGTTTTCAAAAAATCCATGTCATATATTCCATTCCCAGAATATAGCATGCAATGACACAAAAATTTAAACATCCATGTGATCCAATGTCTATTAAATAATCTATCATGTAATAACAAATGAAAAACAAAAATGAATCATCTATTCAGACTCTAGCTTATGGGAAAATATGTATTGGACACTCATGATCCTTAAAATTCATATGGTTGGATCCAAATAATATTGATTCCTACCGTAGTCTATCAATATACAAGATCTTACCTCTTAGTGGTGTCATACACACTAATTCTATTAATTATTAATTCTCTATTCACCCAACATTCCCACTGTTTAATTGTTTTTCAATATTCATTTTTAAAACCCATGATCACATTTTTGTAAAAACTATTTCAAATCCAATCCAATCTTTTTCAGGGTTTTAAAATAGTTTTTTTCATTTAAAGTCACTGAAATTTTATTTTCAATGGAAATACTAAATTTAAAAATGAACTGATTCCCTTTTCAATTTAAAAACACGAAATTCCATTTAAATTTTCCAAAAACCATTATGAACAACAATAAATTCAAGAAATTAAAACACATGATCAAATCCACCTACCGCGACAATGTAAAAAAACCTAACTTCATCTAGAAAAAGGGAATGGATAGAACACGATTCACTTTTAGAATGAAAGGCATGAAAAAAGAGTAAAAAGGATTATAGAAAACATAATCTGATTACAAAACCATAAATAAACTAATATTGTAATAGAAACAAAATAAGAACCAAAAGAAATACTTACTCAGATAAGAGATTTCTAACCCCAATAGCGATAAATCATTGAACGAATTTACCCATATAGAAAAGGTTCATCCAAAATCACCGAGAGAGCTATGTAGGTCATGTGATGAAGGATTTATAGAGAATTAATGAATTATATCACTCATAAAGTTGCCTAAAATGACAAAATCGCAATATTTACCTGGATTGTAAATCATTTACACATCATGTGAACCTCGGGGTCCAATGTTTCCAAAAAAACCCATATCCTTTTTATTAAAAAAAACTCATACATACATGGAGTATATCAAATATATGGCATGTAAATACATTCACATTGTGTAGTCAGTTCATGGATTCTTCCCAGAAGACATTATAAGGCATGTACATCAATTACACAACATGTAAGTTCCCAACAAGAAGCATAAACCATAACATTTTATGTTGAAAATTTCAATAAATCCATGAATTATCCATTATAGTTATCCTCCCAATTCCGTTTGAAATACATATGCAAAAAAATTGAAACCAAAAGAAAATATTAGAACATACCTATCATAAATGTTATGGGGTGTTACAGTCTCCTCAAAATAAAAGCATTCTATCCATATAAATAACTCTAGATATTGGATCCTCAAAAATAGAAATCCACCACTACCTCATCAATGACTCTCACTCCTGCCTATTATACAAATCCTATCCATATTGACACAGTACTCAGGCTAGGGGGATTGTTTTACCATGTCGCGCCTTACCCTGGAAATCTATAATCTAACATGGCTACTCATACATAGTGGTATCAAGCTTGAAATCATTATCCTCCCATCTAACCACAAGGGAAGGTTTTGGTATATACCTCCTTAATTGGGTAACATGAAACAAATCAAGTATAGATATAAATAATGATTCTAAAAGAAACTAATAGGTTACCCTCCCTAGTTAATCAACAATCTCAAATGGGCCCAGAATCCTTTGTTCCAACTTACCCTACATACCCATTTGATAATGTCTTAAGAGATATGAAACTCTGATAAAGTCCTAATTAAAATTCTCAAAATCTAGTGGCTGATGGAAATGGTCTTCATAATATTTAAGATGGTTATATATCGTGATCAAATTAATCTGGATCAACTACACCTTATCCATCTTCTATTGACCTAAACTCGGTCCAACCAAGGACCACTCTCTCTACACTTCCCAACATAGGGTAGATAAACATTGGCACCAATACAATTACTCAAATGAAATCATCCTGACAAATTCTTGCTAACTATAATTATAAGAAATCCTAACCACAAGAAAATTATTATCCCACGTTCCACTAAAATCATGAACACAATCCTGGAGAATATCCTCAAGAACTTGGACATCCCTCTATGTCATTCAATCTATTTGTGGATGATAAGCCCTGATTAATTTTAGTTGGGAAACCATTTACTCCTTTAATCCTCTCTAGAATAAAGTTGTAAGCCTCAATTCCATATCTGAAATATCCATAGATTGTCCCCCACGAATTTTGACAATATCTTAGATATACAATTACCCAATCATTTCCATGTTCATTATTTACATTATTGCTATAAAATGATATAATTTAGTGTTTTTATTGACAATCACACAAATAACATCTTTCCCACCCTGAGTTTTTGGTAAAACAATGAAACAATAACTGAAAATTATATCCCACTTCTATACCGGAATAGGTAATGGAAATAAAAACCCTATACGTCTCTGTTGTTCTACTAATATTCTTAATAGTTGACACACCATGATAAAAAATCTACAATTGACTGCCTCATCCAAGGACCCCAATACATATGTCTCAAATTGTGGTATATATTTGTATCCCTAATGTGCATAAACAAACCTAATAAACTCCCACATTATAATAACTCTTTTCTGAAGAAAAAAGTAATAATATTCCTTGTATTAAGGCATAAAGATCCACCAGGAGACTGAGACCACTCATCCGAGGTCACCCCACCATTTTGGATATATTTAATGTTTCATCTATTGGTGTATGTAATCATCTCAAGTTTAACTCCATAATCAAAATATGATTTAACCTTTATCAAATCCAGTAACACCTTTCCACCAACCTTCTTCATTCTCATGCTTATCTCAGTATGGAAATTCATCAAATACAACTTCTCAGCTGATTCCTTCATGGATTGTGTCAGTAAATTTTTCTCCAAAGCATCAAAAAACACCTATCCTTTCATAGGGGTATATATGATATCAAAATCAATGTTCTAAAGATACTAAATTGAGTTTATATGTAAAATTTTAGTGTCTCTCTATATAAAAAATATAATTCATTCTCTTATAATTATGATATACTATAACCCATTCTCCAAAGAGATAGTGACTCCATGTTTTGAGTGCGTAAATTAAAACTGTCAACTCAAGATCATGGGTATTGTATTTATTCTCATGAGGGAATAACTAGTGAGATACATAATCCACAACCTATTTCACCTACATCAATTCACATCCCACACCCAAACTAGATGTATCATTGAAAACATCGTATCCTAGACATATTTTTGAGAGAATCAATATTATAGCTGATGTTAATAATCACATTCATTTCCTAAACAAATCTCTGAAAATTTTCATCCCACTAAAACATTACACCTATATAGGTTAAATCTATCATCAAATATGAGATCATAGAGATTCCCCAATAAAAAATATATAATAACCAGTCAAACCCAAGACACTATGAATCTTAAACACATTTCTAGGATTATTCCAAGATATTATCATCTTCACCCTTTTAGGATCTACTAAGATTCACCTCTCAGATACCACATGCCTTAGAATCTTCAAATCCCAGATCTAAAACTAACACATAGAAATCTTACCAGACAGAATATATTCCCTCAAGGTTTGATGAATGAAATCCAAATGGTCTTTATGCTCCTCCTCTAAATTAGAGTACACCAAAATATCATTTATGAAGACAGAAACAAAATAGTCCAAGAACAGATTAAAGATTTGGTTCATCAAATCCATAAACACCACATGATCATTAGTGAGACCAAATAGAAAAACCATAAACTCAAAATTTCCACATTGACCTCTAAATTATATCTTTAGTATATCCTCTTATCATACTCTCAATTAGAGGTACTCTGAATTTAGGTCAATCATAGAAAACCAATGAGTCCCTCTAAGATGATCAAACATATCATAAATTATTGTTAAACCATAGCCTGTCACAATGTTCACCTGATTCAACTTTTGATGGTAAATAAAAATCATGGAACTTTTGTCTCCCATATTTAAAATATATACAGGTGATGCCCATGGTGGCACGCCTGGATGAATAAATAATTTTCCCCCATGTCCTTAAACATGACCTTAAAATCCTCTATATTAGCCGTTATCATTCTATATAATGGAATAGAAATGGGAATAATTACTATAAATAGGTTAATAGTAAGATTGACCTCTATCTATGAAAGTAAACCAAAAAAAATACTCTTGAAAGACACTAGGGTAGTCACGCACAAAAGCAGGTAGGTGAACGACCATGAAAGGTTGCTGCATTAATAAAAAAAATTATGACAAGAAGAATGAGATTATATCAAAAAAACAATAGCATGCCCCACCCATCATGATCTAGAGTCCCACGCACCCTAGAAAACATGATTTACCCCATTGGTAGATTAAAACTATAACTATTTGTGATATTATTCTATCTAGGACTTCTTAACCATCATATAATAATTAATGATAATCAATCTAAATATGTCATTATTAAGCACAAAGAAGTCCCAAACCACCTCAACGTTGACTACCACCACCCGGCACATGGTTTACTCGAAACAATATTCATTCATCTTTTCCAAAGGTGTGTAAATATCCAGTAAGAATATTATATGCTCCAAAAAACACAACATTTTAACAAACATTGATGATATAAAAGTATGATAAGCACCTGTATCAATAAAGAAATATAGCACCCTAGATGATGAAATAAATATCACACGTCTAATAGTTTTCGTACCTGCTTCATATTTCTTTGGGGTACACTCTAAAACATAATTTTATCCACACATTTCCACCTAGATGACCCATGTCGCTGAAGAATTTTTCAAAACACCTTTAAAAAAATCATCATGAACCTATGATCCCTTGGTGAAATTGGATCTCACCTTACATAGTTGGTACATGTTATCACATAAACATTTCATATGTCCAAATCACACACAAATATTAAAATTCCTAAGAGACTGAATGAAATGTTGCCTAAAATGAGAATTCCTCCCACACTAGAAGAAAATAACATGTTTCTTCCCTGGAAAACCCCTAAAACTTTCCCTGTAGAAAACTAACCACTCATGCGCATCATTTTCTAACCAAAATATGCACACTGGATGACCAATGGACATATTAAAGCTCTTCCCAAATCTATCCTCCCAGAATTATCTACCTCATCGAAAAAACATTTATCCACTACATCAACAATGTTCATAAGGAAAAAATCACAAAAATAGACTGTATATCATCCCTATAACCCATCTTGAAAATACAATGTTTTAGTTAATTATTATAGACATGCTCCAGTGTTAGATGCTCCAACTTTGTAAAATGGGAAGATTAATCCAGAATGGTACTCTCCCCTTTCTCTAAGGTTAGAAACTCTCATGTATTTATTGCACATAACATCTTAGGATAAAACATCTAATTGCGTATCTTCTTGAAAGAAACCTACATAAGACATTCATGTACCATGTATTTCACTATAGAGTCCCACCATATTCTTCCTAGTCCCTCGATTAAATTATGGAAAACCCCACCTAATAATCCTTAAGAGTAATAAACATAAATATCCTTTAAATCCATTTAGGCCTCCCAAAAAAATAAAATTTTGGTTAATTAAAATAAATTTCTTATAAAAATCATTCTAATGAACCTAAATACCAATACTATGAATTACTAAGTATTTTTTGATCACCCATGGTGGCTCAAATTTAGTCACGAGTGTGATCTGGCTAGGAACCTTTTCTACACCAACATTCTAAACATTGACAATCCTACTCCTATATACACAATACACATAACCAAATAAGTATGTTCTGATACACTTTAGTCTGATTAAATATATCTAATAATAAATTTTAAAATACCCACTTGGTCTAACCATATATTTCTCCCTAATCATCCCATTATGGAGGGTATAACAGAGATAACAAAATAAATCCTAAATATCATCAAAACAAGACATAAAATAGAGTAAAAAAGTTCGAAAAATAGATTCAAATGATCCAAATGAGATAATATATAAAAATAGAGATATACTATTCTTAATGTGACCATATGTTATCTTTGGTTTTTAAAATTTTCATGTCATATTTTTCATGTCCAGAAAAAATCATGTAAAGATACTAAAATATAAACATTTATGGGATCCATCATCCATGAAATAATCAATCATGTAATAATAAACCAGAAACAAAAATACACTTTCCATTCGGGCTCTAGCCTGTGGGACAATACGTACTATGAACTGACAGACCTAAAAATTAATAACTATAAATCCAACTAATATTGATTCCTTCCTTAATCTATCGATATATATATGAGGCCACCTCCTAGTGGTGTCACACACACTAAGGTTACATGTTTGTATTTCTTGATGAACCCAATATTCCCACTATGAAAGGATTTTCAATTATTGGTTTTAGAAATCATTTCCACATATATATAAAAACATTTTCAAATCCTAGACAATCTATATCAAGGTTTGAAAATCAATTTTTCATTTAAAATAAATTAAACTTTGTTTTAAAAACAGAAAATAACATTTATACATGAACCCATTCCCTTTTCAATTTCAACACATGAAATTAAATTTCAAATCACAATAAATAAATATGAATAATATGAAATTCATGAAATTTGAATACCTGAATAGATCTACCAACCAAAAAGATGTATAGAACCTAAAAAACCATTGGAAATGGGGAATAGAATGCACGAGATTAGCCTTCCTATGAAAATACAGGACATGTGATTATAAAGGGTAGGTCTAAAATAAAATCTGATTAGAAAACCATATCCAATCCTCAACTACAACTAATGCTAAAGAATAACCAGAAGAAACGCTTAGTCGGATAGAAGAAATCCAACTCAAATGGTGATAAATCACTAAATAAATTGATCAATAAAAAAATATATCAACCTATGATTAAATTATAAATAAATTTCATCATTTTTTAATTACATAATACATTAAAAAAATATTCACAAGGAATGTATTAGTTTAGTTCCATTGGAAACGTGGAATAAAATCTTCTAACTCAGTGAATGATCTTCAATTCTATCCACAAATATCTTCCCAATGGTAATTATACATCAAACCCATTATTTATAATATAAAGAAAGGAAAAATAAGAAATGGGTGAGATTTAATCTTTAATAAGAGTTAATAATGGAAATGCATTTGTATAACATGAACACATAAGGGTATGAGAAGTTGAGAATAACATTTCAAGATCATACCCTATATATCAATGATTAGAAAACTGATACAAGGAATAAATATTGGTAGTTAATAATACATGAATCATAAGATAATGAGGAACATGAACTATAAGATCATATCATTGGAATAGGATATAGAATTTTTGGGCAACACATAACCATGTAATATTTTTCTTTATAAGTCAAGGATCCTTCCAAAAACAAATTAGGTTTCTTCATGGGGAATACACATACTGGTCATTACACACTACTAACCCCAATCACATTATTTTCCATATAAGGGATCAGGTTTCCCCATCTTACCATAGTGTTTCAAGAACACACACCTCCCCATAGAGTGTGGGGTTTCCCCATTTCCCATTGTGGATCGGGTATCCCCATCTTCCCATAGTGGATTGGGTTTACCCATCTTCCCATACTGGATCGGGTTTCACCATCTTCCCACAATAGATCAGGTTTCCTCGTCTTCCTATAGTGGATCAGGTTTCCCCATAATCCCATATAGGATAAAGGTAATTGACTTTATTCCCATCAATATCTCATGATATATAAATCTTTACCCAATGAATTGGAGTGAGATATAGGTCTCACCCATCAACAAATAAAATCATCATACAAGTGGCACAAGATAATAAAACATGAATCATATCATGACCCATAAAAAGATAATGGTTTTATATAAGTCATATCATAAAACCTGAAATGAAATTGGTATCATACACATTTACTCATAGCATAACCTATAGAAAATATGTAGGTTCCCAAATTATTTCATCCCAGAATATCCCATGAAAGGATATGGGTTTTATAAGTTTTTATCATTGTATAACTTATTATGGTAAACTAGTTTCATAATAATTTATCATGGTATAACCCATTGAAGATTAATAGGTTTCATTAAAATATATCCAAAAAAACATAGACCATTCACAGAAATAATATGAATGGTATCCTTGGATAATTTACTTAGTAAATCAGGAAATATAACCAATGATGTCATCTTAGATGGAGAAGGATTTTGAAATATCTCTTAGAACATAACCTTTATTTGAAAATCACGTTTTCAAACATATAATAATATCAAATTTATTTTCCTTGAAACACATCTAAACCATAAAAAAATAATCACGAAAAAATTTCTTTTAAAGCATTTCTGGATTAAAATAACCATTACGCTTTGAAAAAATTAATATTAAAACATAAAACATTTTGAAGACCATTTTCCTTCAAAATAACCCTGAAAACTTATAACAATGATTCAAAACCTCTTGAAAATATTTTTTTACATTGAAAACATATAAAATATTCTTTGAAATAATTTATATAAATTTATCTGATGAAGACCTTTTGAAAATAAAAAAAATTATAAAATTAAAATCATTTGAAACACTTCTAAAAAATTATAACATTTCTTTTTAAAAGCCTTTTTTATTTAAATCAATTGTAAAATAAATAGATTTACAGATTATTAAGAAAAAATATTTAAAAAATTAAACATGTAAAATTATGAAGTAATCATAAAGGAAATGATGGCCAAAACAGTGGGTAAGTCCGTACATGCCAAATATTCCTTCTATAACATATTAGATTAGAAAATTAACCTGATAAGAAAATGATAATAATTTTCCTTTCAAAAAAGTTTTTTCAAAAGTTATTACATGGGTAAAAATTTCCTTCAAACATGATGGGTAATATTAAATCTTTATTGACATTTTTTTCACAAAATATGATTTTGATAGAATAAAAATTTCCATGAAAACTAAGAAATGAGGTGATAGTTTCTTAAAAATGTTTTATCAATTATCTTCACTACTAATGATTAGAAAATGTTAAATTTATTCCATAAAAATTTCATATATATATTGAAATAAAATTCGTGCTATTTATTGGGAGATGGCTTGTAATACTTCATCAATGGAAGTATAGTCATAAATAATCTTGATAAATGATGAGATTAATTCTATAAACCATTTCCACGTTGGTAACATTAAATAATAATAAAAAAGAAATAATAACATTACATGAAACATAAAATATCACTAATATAAGAAAAATCATTATATGACATGACAAAAGGAGGTATATACACCTCATAGAAAAAATATACGTTCTTAACATGGCATGTCTCAAAGAAGGAAAATTGAGACAAAATCACTTTACTAGTTTGGGAAATTTTGAAACAAAACCCCTATGAAAAAAATATCATAAAATGGATATCCATAATTCCATAAATGTTATTCTAATATTCAAAGAATACACCCATGGTCAATATACACACAACCCAAATGAAGTGACTAGTGAATAATCCATTTATCTCATGGAAATAAAAAGTGGGATGAAATTACCTTACCTTAAGAATTTACTTTATTTTTACTTGTTCAATCCTACTCAATAATAAATATAAGTTTACTTCATATATCAAACTAAAATATATTATTATATATAATACCATATAATATTTTTTATGAATTTATTTTACTCGTTTATTAAAAAATCAATGTTAATGTTAGGTTTTATGTAATATCTGATTAGTTTTCATATATGTATTGACATTTTATTCCTGATACAATTACATAAATCATGAATTAATTATTAATATTAATGTAAAATATAGTATAAATATCATATATATTCTATGTATATGTATTCATAATAATCTATATAATATAGAAGTATGAAATGGAATACACCATTCATGGAGATTTTAGGTCATACATACACATTAACATTCTTTCCATTTTATTATCATATTGAAAGAATGAATGTCAATTATATTTATATATATATATTAATTAAATTAAAACTATTTTTCATATATATCTAAAACATTCACTATACTCATCTTTAATACATTTCATATAGGTTTTCCATGAATCACATAGCTTTGAGGAGGTGGTATTCCCCAGTTCCCTAAATGAAATTATCAAACTTACAAAAAATGGAAATCATAAAGGTTACTATTATATAATAATTACAGATGATAAAATATACCATAAATATCATATATAACATAAAATATATATTATCCATCATAACTATCAATAGTGAGAGTAGTAAAGGAAAAAAGAACAACATCGTTTCATGAGGTGGTAGTTCGTTGTATGCAATAACAGTAAATTTGTTACCCATTTGATGGAAAGTGTGTTAGATAAGGTGAAACACTTGTGATAAAATGTCAGTATATTTTTAATATTAATGTTATTATATAACAATTTAATAAGAATAATCATGTTGTTTTAGAATGAAAATAAAATGAAGGATCTTAAGGGAGGATGTTGTCTCTTCATTGGGTACCTCATTTTTCTTTTCACAACAGGGATTCCTTGGATGGATTTTTTTCCTAGTAAAGGATTAAAAGCGGAAGTGATGGATTTTGTGATATAATTTGATCATATTTTGGGTGAGAAAAATGATTTATATATGTGAATAAGGGGTCAAGTTAGTTATTTTTTATTCTAGATGTGAAGTTTCATTCTCGGAATTTTTTTAAAATGTAATTCCACTCATTTTTTCCTTATGAAAATTGGATTCAATAATTGAAAAAATTATATCCAAGGGTGTATAGGGAAGAAATATCTCCATCCATTGGATTTTGAATGATTTTATAGGCCATTTTTTCCTTTAAGTGTATGTTTTCGCATTTGTTAATCTAATTTTCCTCCTACTCATTATAATTATTTTTAATTACATTTACTAATAATTTTCTCAAAAACTAAGATAAAATTAGTTGAAATTGTATATTATTAGGATTAAAAATATTTATTCTTTTTTTACAAAATCCAATTATATAATTGGGTATGTTTAATTAAAATTGAATCCCATAAAAAAGATGACAAATGGGGATTAAAATTAAAAATGTTCAAAACAACGATATATTTATATATATAATTTCAATTTGAAATTGATTAAAATAACATAAATTGGACTAATTTATGTATAATTAGTCTAGTAAAAATTTAAAACCAATTTAAAAGATAATTTATCCTTATAAATAAATTAGTTGAAAATTAGTTTTGAATAAAAATCTAGTAATTTTCACTATTCATCAAAAATGAAACATCACATCAAAATACCAAAAAATTAACCTAAAATAATTTTTATGGTAAAATTAAAAATATTTATTTTATTTTGACATATAACATCAATAAAATTTATAAAAACTATATTTTAAATGAGTTCTCCAATAAAAGGCATTTAAATTACTTTTTAAATGAATGTCTCTTTTTAGTCATAAAATTGGTCTGATTCTTATCTTATAGCTATAAAATATATCGAATATGTTTAAAAAATATTTATTTATTAAATTATATTTAAATTCTATTGAAAAAATTAATAAAAATTTATTTGTATAATTTATTGAGATAAAATTGTGTTTTTACATAAAAATTGTTTTATTGAAAAAGTAATTTTATTATTTTCAAATAATTTTTAAATTTACTACTAGTCACTAGTAACCAAAGGATTCATTTTATATACATGTTTAAATAATATTTTTATAATTCATATTATCATACTCATAACATCCATTCCAGCATCTTGGTGGTAGCTATAACAATATTCTAATAATATTATTAATAGTATATTGTAGTTCAGTAAAAGATTTTCCTTGCATGATATGAAATCTATTGAAGGAACTCATTATTTTTTGTAACCAAATACAAACATAGTTTTTTATATAAATAAAGCTAGTATATATCTTTTTTTAAGTTCACTTAGGCCAAACATTGTTTTTTAATATATACAGAAACTATATTCAATTTTTATGAAATGAAAAATATCAAAAAGAGTAAATTAATTTGAAAACAAAATATAGAGAATCATGGGCAGTTACATTGTAACAAAATTAAAATGAATTGCTCCCATAAAATTTTCTTTGGTTATAAAATGTTTAATACTATAAAGTTACATTCATAGAAACCTATAACATATATAATAATTTTAAAAATTCCTTTTAAAAACAAATTTATAAACACAACTGTTAAAAAAAGTAACATATAACTAGGTTTCCTCATAGAAGAACATATATATGATGTGAAAACATTGACTTGGAGGAAAAAAATAAATATTTGTTGGGAGTGATTGATTTTATAAATAATAAATAAGTGAATGGTCAATGGATAGTTGAGGGCCTCGTAGTCAAAGTTCTATGATGATTTGAAATTACATCAGTTCAATAAAAATTAATCTACTATGACAAAATTTTATTTCTAGATCATTTTCATAAAGTTGAATAATTTTCATGAAAATATATACTTAAATGATTTCAGAGAATAAGCCTTGTTTGTGCCTTTATCAACTTTAACTTCGTCTCTCATTCCATGAAATGTTGGTGAATTTTTCATTCCTTAAGAATTAACATATCATGAGATCCATGAATAGAATGACATGTCATTTCATATATTATTATCACAAAAAATTATAACCACATTTTATCCAATATTCATAAATCCATATATGGAGAGAGAATAAATTGATGTCTAAATCCTTAACTATATTTTAACATAAACCCTTCAAAAAATGGTTAACCTTATAACCCTTCTAGAATATTAAAGTAGAAACACTAGAAATAAGGTCAATACACATCTCAAAAATATCTTATCCTTGATCCCCCATATATTATAAAGTATCTCTCAGTTTTTTTATACCAAACATGTGAATACATTTATCATGTATTCCATTAAAACATAGTAGTAGCATGTATTAACATAATTCCATATTGAAAAACATGCAATTTTCCTTACTAAAAACTATATATGATATATTCCCTAAATCAAAAAATGTTATAAACATCATCAATAATTGAATAATTGTTGGTTGAAATGTACTAAAGTAGATCCAAGGTAATCAGTACGGTCCAATTTACTTATTAATATCCCATATATATTTATCAAGACAACATTATCTTAGCATAATAACCATTTCGTGGGTTTTATTCCCTTATTTATAATGTAAACATTCTATTAAATCACTTTTCCAATATATCTGAAACATTAAACATAACCTTATAAATCCTGATTGAACAACATAAACATAAAAATACATGTATATTTCACTATTCATATAACATAATTCTTGAATCCAAATACATAAAAAAATTATAATTCCACTTAATACAAAATTAATAAGAAGTATATTTATTATTATTAATTAATACCTCATCACATTCAAATATCATCTCTATTCTCATCATCATCAGAAATATAACCATTATGTATTCCACCTTTGTGATTCTCTTCGTGATCATTCCACTAGGGACATCGATTTTCATTAGGACCATTAATTCCACACATAAATTATTTATCCTTTGATGGCGTATTATAAATGGAAACATTATTATACGTTTCCTTAACTAAAACCTTCATTTTTCCTTAGAAGTTACATGCATTGAGTCCTTCTTTTCCATTTTCAATTTATACTCTTGTTCGCCTAATACATTAACTTAGGTGATTGTTTCCACATTTTTGACACAAATATAATATGACCTTCTTTCCTCTATGGTATAAATTCCTTGAAATCTCAGTTAACTTCTTCCTAATCTTCCTTGGAGAGTCTGAGAGTTGATTATAGTATATGTTGTCAGTCATATTCAATGAAAATTGAACTTTCATGATCACAATATCCTTCACTCTACTGACCATCATATTTAATAGCTCATTAGAAAATTATTTTTCTAATTCAATGATAACCATGTTTATTCTGGTTCCATCCATTGACAAAAACCAAAAATCATTGTGTAAGAAACATTTATCATAGTGAGGAACCATATATTCATGAAAATCTACTTATTGGATGTATAAATTATGGAAACTTTTTAATAAATGATTCATTATATTTATCAACGGTTATTAAAATCCAAATTCAATTTTAATCCATCGTGATTGTTCGAAATATTTTTTTAGTTTCCAAATAATATCCCATGGGATGGTCAAACAAGGTGTGCACCAAGCCAGTTTTCATGTACTAGGTTCGGCTCAACTTGGTCCCGATGAACCTTCTTAGAGTTGTTACACCTAAGAACATATATACCAGAATATAGTCCACTTTTATCATCCAAATATGGATGTAATTATAGGAAAACAATGACTATATCCTTTACCAAAATTCCAGGACATTTTTAAAATATTAACTCATCCTCAGACTTATCCTTAGACCCCCCATACATATCCTTATAAATATCCCTAGGTGTGTCATTAATGATTTATCATCTTATTATTCAAAGTATGGTAACAAATCTAGCTCTCATACCAACTATACCAATCCAATACTAATTTACATAGAAATTATATGATTTTTCTAGAATACATAATACATTGCATAAATAGACACCCAAAGATCATTTTATATTAGTGAATTCAGACACAGGGAACAAAAATATTCTATCTCACTGAAAGATCTTTAATATTTAAAAAAAATAACTTTCTGCTTTTTAAATCTACTGGAAAAACATTCTTCATAAACTTTGGAATGGGAACATAAGATGTGGATGATCTCAGATGCTCAGTTGGGGTAAATAATGTAAATATATAAGCATAACGTGAAAATAAAGGTATGAAATAATGAGAATAACATTATAAGATCATACCATTTATATCAAAGATCATAAACATGAGACATGGAATAAATATTGGTTAGTCTAAGACATAAATACTAATATTATACCAAACATAAACCATGTGTGCATATCCTGGGCATAAGACATAGAATTTGTCAGAAACACGTAAAAATGTAATATATTTCCCTATAATTCAAGGAACGTTACCAAAAAATATTGGGGATATTCATGTGGACTACAACTACTGGGGGGATAGATGACCATCCCCAGTTTTATTCATTTACTTATATGGAATAAAGATTCCCCATCTTCCCATAATGGATTAGGTTTCCCCATCTTCACATAGTGTTTCAGGTTTCCCAATCATCCCATAGTCGATCGGGTTTTAGAATCTTCATTGATTGAATCAAGCCTTTCTACATGATTCTGATAGTTATCTCATGAGATATAAATCTTCACCCAATTCATTGGAAGTAGATATAGGTTATAACCATTACATAAAAAAATCATACATAAATATTTAAAAAGATAATAAAACATGAATCATATCATGACCCATCAAAAGGGATGGGTTTCATTAACATCATATCATAACCCATTAAATGAAATGGGTATCATAAACATGTAATAATATGATAACATATAGAAAATATAGAGGTTTAATAATCATTTCATCCTATAATAAATCGTGAAAGGAAGTATGCTTCAGAATAATTTTTCATGGTGTAACTCATTTAAGAGAAACAGTTTTGATAAACATAAATCCCTATAAAAACATTCATACAAAAAATAGGAATAATATACTGGGATCATATCCCTAGTAAATCATAAACTATAACCAAGTATTTCATCTTATATAGAGAATTATTTTCAAAGATCACTTAGAGAAAATATATTCATTGAAAAAAATATTTTGAAACAAATAACATTTTTGAATTCTTCAAAAAATAATTTTTTAAAACATAAGACATTTTTTAGACAAATTTCATTGAAAATAACCGTGAAACCATATAAAAAATATTGGATTTTTTTTAAAATTCTTTGAAAACTGATAAAAGAAGATTCGAAATCCTTAAAATTCTTTTCTATCAAAACAACCTTTATAAAAAATATAAATAATTATTTAAAATCATTTAAAAACCATTTTAAACATAAAAATAATTTGAATGTTATTTTCCATTGCAAACCATTTAAAAATAAACCAATTTCTAGAGTATTAGAAAAAATTTCATTCAAAAAATAAACATGTAATCATAAAAAGTATGAATCAAAGAAATAATGGTCATAATGTTTTGAAAGTCTATATATACAGAACCTTAATTTTATAACATAAAATTTCATAAAAGTGACTTGATTATAAAATAAAAATAAGATTCATTTTAAAAAAAATTACAAAATTTAATACATGGGATAAAAATCATTTAAAAATAATAGGATATAAATATAATAGATTCATACTTTTTTTTTAAAACTGGGTTTTGAAATACCACCATTTTCTAAACTAAAGGAGAAATAATGTCATATTTTTATCAAAACTATTTCTTTATTATAAAACGTACCAAATAGTGGATAAATTTACTATTAATTAGGTATAACAATTATATCCAGAGGCTAAAAAAATTCATGACAATTACTGCAATATTTATCATAATATTTCATCGATGTATGTATAATCTTAAATAATCCCGGTAAATGATTAAGTTAAAGATATAAAATATTACCACATTGGTAACATTAAATCATAATAAAAGGGAAATGATAACATTAAATGAACCATGAACTATCATGAAAATATTTCTATTCATGATATAAAATTTCGAAAGCAATTTAATACACCTAATATAAAAATATAGGTACATAACATGGCATGTGCATCACAGATGGAAGATTGAGAAAAAAATTAATTTACCAATTTTGAAAAATTTGAAAAATAAAACCCCAGAAATGGAGATCATAAAATAGATATGTAAACACGCATAAATTTAATTATAATAATCATATAATATATCCATTTCTTGTTTACAAACCATATAAATGAAATGATTGGTTAATAAGTCATGTATCTCACGTAAATAAAAAGTGAGATGAAATTGCCATACCTTAAGTCTTGATTTTCTTCATACACATTAAATAATCATGTATAATAAATATAATTTTATTATAATTATAATGAAGAACTATTTTATTTTATCTAATACAATATATTATTTGTTTATGACTTTATGTTACCTATTTATTAACAACCCCATGTTAATGTTTTGTTTCGGGAAATTTTAGCTTTATTTATCGTATATGTTTTGAATTTTTATTCTTAATCCAATAACATATATGATGATTTTATTATTTAAATAATTTAATACCGAGTATAAATATCATAAATTTTCAGTATATATTTATTTTTAATAAACTACCAAATATAGAAGTATAAAACTAAATACTCCATTCATGGAGACAGTAGTCCATACATATTCATGAGCATTGTATCTATTTTATCATCATATTGAACTAAAGAATGTAAATGAAATATATATATATATATATATTAATTAATTAATTTTTCATTATTATTTAATATAAATCAAAAAATATCCTTAAACTCATCCAAAATACATTCCATGTAATGTTTGAATGAATCACATCACTTTGAGGAGGTTGTAGTCCAGAAATCACCAAATGAAATTATCGTACATACCAAAAATGGAAATCATGAACGTATGTGTTATATAATTATTCAAGAAAAATAAATAAATCATAAATATCATATATAATATATATATAAAAAATTCCATCATAATTCTCAACCATGAAGGTGTTAAATGAAAAAATTAGAAACCTATTTTCATGTGGCGGAAGTTTATAATACACAAGAACAGTAAGTTAATTACCCATTAGATGTGAGTGTGTATAAGTGTTGTTTAAAACCATATAATAAAAAAATGTTAGTATATTTATAATAATTTATTATTATATAATCTTATAATAAGATAAATTGTGGAGGTTGAGAATGAAAATAAAATAAAGGAGCATGAGGAAGGATGTTACCTCTTCTTTTGATAAATCCTTTTTCTTTTCACAAAAGAGAATCCTTGGATGAATTTCTTCCCAAAGTAAAGAATTCAAGGAGAAAAAAAGTATTTTTTGATTTTTTTTTGGATCATATATTTGATGATCTATATGGATTTATAGTTGACAATAAGTTTGACGGGTGACTACCTTTTTATAGGGGAGGGGTGGAATTCTTGTATTTTCTTGAAATCGGAATTCCACCCATGTTCTCCCTATGAAATGTGTCCCACATAATGACCCATATTCTATAAAATTTATTTTAGGGTATAAATATGTCCATACCATGGATTTTGTAAAAAAATTTAAATCATTTTGACCCTTAAGGGTAACGTTTAGTCCCTTGTTAATATAGATTTCCTCTTAATCTTTTTAATTAATTTTAATTACTTTCACATATATTTTTGGAAAACATTATGTTAAAATTTTTTGAAATTATAAAATTTTTGGATTATAAATATTTAATCCATTTTTCCAAATTTTTACCACTTATATAGCTGAAATTAGTTCAAATTTAATCTCACATACGGTATGAAATAACAGGTTTTTAAAGTAAAAATGTTCAAGTGATTGGTAGGTTTTTATCTAGTGTTTAAAAATTATATTGATTAATATTACTTAAATTTGATTAATTTATTTAATTTTTATCTAATTAATCAATCAAACCAATTAAAAGTATAATTTATCCTTATAAATAAATTTTATGAAAAATCATTTTTGAATTAAAATCAAATAATTTTCACTATTGATCAAAATGAAACATCATAAAAAACATCCAAACAATATCCCTAAGATATTTTTTTTATTTCAAATATGAAGTTTATTTGGACATATATAATCTATAAAAGTGAAAATAATTTATTTAATATGGTTTCTCTATAAAAAGTTGTAAAATTACTTTTTAGAATAATATATACTTTTATTCAAAAAAAATTTCATTCTTATCTAATACATGTAAAATATATTTGATAAGTATGAAAAATATTTAATTAATATATTATATATCAATATTATTTAAAAGATTAATCAGTTTTGGTTTTTTTAATTTATTTATATATGTATATATATATAAATAGTTTTCTTAGAAAATTAATTTCATTATTTCCAAATGGTTCTTTCATTTACTTAAAATAATTGACAACCAAATAATTGTTTTTATATACTTGTGAAAATCATATTTTCAAAATTTATTTTTTCATACTTTTAACTTGATTTTTAATAGATAGGTGAAAGGTATAATAATATTCTAATAATATTATTAATATTATATTATAGTTTGTTAAAAACTCAAACTTGTGGGTTATGCCAGATGTCGAAGGAACTAGAAATTTTTTGTAAAAAAAAAAAGAAGACATACTGTTGTCTGTACTTAAATCTAATATATGTCTTGCATGTAGTGAACACTATCCAAACATAGATCTTTAATATATAAATAAACTATATTCCTTCTTATGGGAAATAGAATATATGGAAAAGATTAAATTAATTTGAACAAACAATTTCAATAAAAATCGGGGTGTTATAAAAATGAGTCACACAAAATAACATGGGGATCCCTCTATGTAGAGTTTAGAAATATTAACATAGAATGAATGGAAAATATTACTCATATAGTATCCTAAAAACTAACACTGTGACATTTAAATGGAATGTAAATCATTTACACGTCATGTAATCCTCAGGGTCCATATATGAGAAAACAATCCACATTTGTTAAACTATATTTTTATACATTCATAGTATTTACCTATTACACAACATATAAAACTACCCATTCAATGTTACTAATTAACTAATTCGTCCTATTAGACATTTCATGGAATGTAAGTTCCTATCAAGAAACATAAATTTTTGGATTTTACAATGAAATATACAAAAAATCCATAACTTCACTATTAAAGGTATCCTAACAATTACACAGTCATTAATACTCTCCTGGAAGAAAATAAAATCCAAAAGAAATGATTATTACATGACAAATAGAAATGTAATGGGGATTTACTTTCACTGTTTGAGAAAATAATTCATTCGATGTTACATACCCATGTAGGGGGATCTACAATTTTTACCAGAGGTATGATGCCCAATTTATACTTTATTTCCCAAACCATGGGAATGAAACATGTGAGTTAACTATTTATTAATTTAGGGTCCTAGTGTGAGCGGGTTTTTGGGCCAATTTTATAGCCAAACCATGTAACCCTGTGTTTTGGGGAAATTTTACTTTTTCCTCTTAATGGATTTAAAACATAAAATGACTCATTACCTTTCTCTTTTCTAGCTTACATGGGTACTTTCTCCTCATTTTGACATTCCTCCTAGACTATGATATGTATCTATGGATCTTCTTTAACTAGAATCTAATTAAAAATTTGTTTTTCTCAATGGATACGCATCGATAATTTCAACATTCCACTTGTTTTTTTCTTATTTTTTATTCATGTTGATAGAGTTATTTAAGAGAAAGATATTGTAACATATTTCCATTATTTTCCTCCTATCATAATTTTTATTCCAATGTGGACCAAATTATATATTTTTACTTGATCATCATTCTTCTATGTTTATACAGTAGTGGTTTATACCTTTTCCCATTAGGATTGGTTTTTTTAGAGCATTTCAAGATTGTGTCACATGTCATACCTTCTGGTGATGCCCCAAAAATTAATTTAAATCCAACATATAAATGATGGATCCCAATTAGATTTTCCTCAATTACCTTTCTAATTATTTGATGTAGTTATCCCCAACCTAGGCCACCCATGGGGTTTTCCCTTATATCGCCCCTTTTCTGTACCACCTCATCATTAGTGGGCGAGTTCACCAATATTATTGGGAACATGAATGATAATTTAATTTTTTTTATGTTTTTGAGCACATTATTTTTTCATTTAATTTTTAAATGATATGAATGATTTGAATTGAATTAATAGAAGAATGTTGTTTCCTCATTTTTATGTTATTTCACATGATTAAAATGGTTTATATGGAAATATTGAATGGGTTGGAAGAACTCATTATTTGAATTGATTAATAAATGAGATGCTATAGTAAAAATTGTAATGGATACAATGGATGAGATCCTTGGATCCTAATTCCTTTAAATTCCATGAACATTTATACATGATAGATATTTTTTATAGTAGTATATGCCTTAGAAATATTTAATTATTATCCTAATTCAATAATATTCCATGTGATTTTCTACCCCTTGGATCTTGCTTTCATAAAATCAAATTGGACATTCTCTATTGACATGATCATTGGACTCCACCCAATACATTACAAAATTTCCATCGAGATGCTTTTGGGACTCAATAAGGATTCATTTGCATTATATACCTTATTTGTTTCCATTATTATTATGAAAAGGATTACATGGTGAGGTCATTGTGGATTATGACACTATATTACATGTTGAGTCTATTTTGGATGCTAAAACATGATTAAAATATGGGGCCGTTGTGGATTTTGTTTCTATGATTTACACATATAACATATATGGGTATTGAATTGTTGTTATTAGAATAGAAATAATTGTAACTGATTGTTTATGATTTAGAGTATCTCGTGATTAGGGTTGTTTCGTTATTGTTCACGCGTATCCATGTTTGGGTATATATGATCATATATGTTTGACTCAATAATTTTATTTCTATCATTTATGTGGTATACATCACATTTATTTTGATATATTAAATAGACTGGACTTCTTATAGACCATGTTAGTGGTGGCCTATTGAGTGTTATCTCACACCCTATTTAGACCATCATTGGGTACCCTAACAAACTTCATGGTGCTGGTAGGGACTAGGTAAATATCCAATTTTATGATGATTTCTTGGATGAGCATTATAACAAGGGATCATATAACCGAGCTACGCTCATGATGCTATCTCAGATACTTCCTTTTTAGTCTATTTATTATTTCAATACGTATATTATAATAGATACATGTATACAAGTTTTCATATTTTATATTGATATGACATGATCAACAAATTTTATATGACTTCTTTTCATATATTTATTATCCTAGTCTTTTGGATGTTTATCTTTTGTATATTTTTTAGTTATTTTATCATATTTCCCTGTTGACTATTGTGATTACTATCGATGTTCTATACTCTGGAATGAGGGATTAGTGTCCCACAAATACACTATTGGACTTTATTTCCTTTCAAAGTCCTCTCGTGTATGGGGAGGTGTGCTTGAGTCTATGTGACCCACTACCTTAGGGTTCCGTTTAGTGGAACCCGGGTTAGGACGTTACTTTAGTAAATTAAAAAAAATCACTATTAATAAAATTTAATGTTGAACGTATATCAAAAACTATATAACCATGGAATTGTGATTACTAGTAATTAAATAAACAAATAAAAAATATATAAAGCCATAAGTGTACTCTAACATTGTTATGTTGTACTATTCTAGGTATAGAAGCTCCTTAGCTTTCTAAATATTAAATATTATATAATATAACTAAATTATAAGAAAAAATCTAAAATCTAACCATTTCAAGACCCTAATACATGTTTTTATCATAAATCAAACATAGCTTATGATATTTTCTTTCACACATGTATTTAGCGAACACGACCATCGATGTCTCAGGATTATGAATAAATTAGATTATTCAACTGATTATTTCCATCCAATCCCCAACTTCATAGATTGAATAAATCATGTATACATGATTCTGATAGTTATCTCGTGAGATATAAATCTTCACCCAATTCATTGGAAGAAGATATAGGCTATACAAATTACACAATAAAATCATACATTAATATTGCACAAGATAATAAAACTTGAATCATGTCACGACCCATAAAAATGGATGGGTTTCATAAACATCCTATCATAACCCATTAAATGAAATCGGTATCATAAACAGGTATTAATATAATAACATATGGAAAATATAGAGATTTAATAATCATTTCATCCTAGAATAACCCGTGAACGGAAGTGTGATTCAGAAAAATTTCTCATGGTGTAACACATTTAAGAGAAACAGGTTTCATAAACATAAATCCCTAAATACATTGAACATTCATACAAAAAATATGAATAATGTCCTAGGATCATATCCCTTGTAAATCATAAACTATAAAGAAGTATGTCATCTTAGATAGAGAATTATTTTCAATGATCACATTGAGAAAATATTTTCTTTGAAAAAATCATTTTAAAATAGATAACATTTTCAAATTCCTTATCATTGAAAACACTTTAATAATTTACAAAGGTATTAGGAACTAATAGTTTAAACCATTTCTTGATTAAAATATACAATATTCTTCTAAAAATAATTTTTTAAAACATAAGACATTTTTAAGACAAATTTCATTGAAAATAACCTTGAAAACATATAATGAATCTTCAATTTTTTTTAAAATTCTTCTAAAACTGATAAAAAAAGATTTGAAATCCTTAAAATCCTTTTCTATCAAAAAAACCTTTATAAAAAATATAAATAATTCTTTAAAATCATTTATAAAACATTTTAAACTTAAAAAAATTGAATACTATTTTCCTTTGGAAAACTTTTAAAAATCAAAAAAATTCCAGAATATTAGAAAAATTTTCAATCAAAAAATAAACTTATAAACATAAAAAGTAAGAATCAAATAAATAATGGTCATGATGGCTAGAAATACTATATATATATAACCTTAATTTTATAACATAAAATTTCACAAAAGTGATTTTATTATACAATAAAAATAAGATTCATTTAAAAAAATAATTTCAAAAGTTAATACATGGGTAAAAATTTCCATTAAAACATAGGATATAAATAAAATAGTTTTAGAAACATTTTTTTAAAACACGGTTTTGGAATAACACAATTTTCTAACCTAAAAGAGAAATAATGTTATATTTTCATTAAAACTGTTTCTTTATTATGAAAAGTTCCAAATAGTGGATATAATTACTATTACATGGATATAACAAGTACATCTAGATGGTAAAAAATTCATGACAATTCTTGAGATATTTATCATAATATTTCATCGATGTTATTAAAATCACAAATAATCTCGATAAATGATTAGATTAAAGCAATAACTATTACCACATTGGTAACATTAAATCATAATAAAAGGGAAATAATAACATTAAATAAACCTTCAAATATCATGACAATATTTATATTAAAGATATAAAATTTCAAAAGGAATTAAATACACTTAATAGGAAAACATAGGTACATAACATGGCATGTGCATCATAGAGGGAAAATTGAGAAAAAATTAATTTAACTATTTTGAATCTTATGAAAAATAAACCCAAAGAAATGGAGATCATAAAACAAATATGTAAATACACATAAATTTAATTATAACAATTATATAATATATCCATTTCATGTTTACACACCAGAGAAATTAAATGAGTGGTTAATAAGTCATGTATCTCACGTAAATAAAAAGTGAGATGAAATTCCCTTACCTTAAGTCATGATTTTCTTCATACACATTAAAACCTCATGTATAATAAATATAATTTTATTATAATTATAATAAAAACCCATATTATTTTATCAAATACAATATATTATTTGGTTATGACTTTATATTACCTGTTTATTAACAACTCCATGTTAATGTTTCATTTCGGGCAATTTTATGTTTATTTCTCGTATATGTTTTGAATTTTTATTCTTAATACATTAACATATATCATGATTTTATTATTCCAATAATGTAATACCAAGTATAAATATCATTAATTTTCAGTATATATTTATTTTTAATAAACTACAAAACATAGAAGTATGAAACTGAATACACCATTCATGGAGACTGTAGGCCATACATATGCATGAGCGTTGTATCTGTATTATTATCATATTGACTAAAAAAAGTAAATGAAATATATATATATAATATTATAATTAATTATTAATTATTATTTAATATAAATCATAAAATAGAGTTAAACTCGTCCTAAATACATTCCATTTATTGTTTGAACGAATCACATCACTTTCAGGAGGTGGTAGTCCATACTTCACCAAATGAAGTTATCGTACATATCAAAAATGGAAATCATGAAGATATGTGATATATAATAATTCAAGAAAAATAAAAAAAATCATAAATGTCATATGTAACATATAAAAAACAATTTATATCATAATTCCCAACCATGAAGGTGGTAAAGGAAAAAATTAACAACCTCTTTTCATGTGGCGGTAGATCATCATAAACAAGAACAGTAAGTTAATTACCCATTAGATGTAAGTGTGTGAAACTGTTGTTTAAAACCATATAATAACAAAATAATATTATATTTATAATACTTTTTTATTATATAATCTTATAAAAAGATCAATTATGGAGGTTGAGAATGAAATTAAAATAAAGGAGCACGAGGAAGGATGTTACCTCTTCTTTGGATAACTCCTTTTTATTTTCACAAAAGAGCTTCCTTGGATGAATTTATGCCCAAAGTAAGGATTTAAGAGGAAAAAATTATTTTGGGATATTTTTTTATCCTATTTTTTATTTTCCATAGGGATTTAGAGTTGTCAATAAGATTGAGGGGTGACTACCTTTTTATAGTGGAGGAGTGGAATTATTGTATATTCATGAAAAGGGAATTTTTCCCATGTTCTACATATGAAATGTGTCCTTAATAATGTCCCATATTCTATGAAATTTATTTTAGCGTATAAATAGGTTTATCCTGTGGATTTTGTAAAATTTTCAAGATCATTTTGACCCTTAAGTGTAATGTTTAGTCCCATGTTAATATAGATTTCCTCTTAATCATTATAATTAATTATAATTACTTTCACTTATAATTTTTTCAAAAATTATGTTCAAAAATTTTTGAAATTATAAAAGATTTTGATTATAAATATTTAATACATTTTTCCAAATTTTTACCACATATGTGGCTGAAATTAATTCAAATTTAATCTCCAAGACGGGATGAAATTACTCGTTTTTAAAGAAAAAAATGATCAAATGATTGGTAGGTTTTTATATATAATTTAAAATTTATATTGATTAATATTAATTAAATTTGATTAATTTATTTACTATTGATCTAATAAATCATTCAAACCAATTCAAAATATAATTTATCCTTATAAATTAATTTGATGAAAAATCATTTTTGAATTAAAATCAAATATTTTTCACTATTGATCAAAATGAAACTTCATAGAAAACTACCAAAAAATATCCCCAAGATAGTTTTTTGTTATTATTTCAAATATTATGTTAATTTGGACATATATAACCTATAAAAGTGAAATATAATTTATTTAACATGGTTTCTCTATCAAAAAGTGGTAAAATTACTTTTTTAGCTTAATATATAATTTTATTCAAAAAAATAGTTTCATACTTATCTAATACATATCAAATATATTTGATAAGAATGAAAAATATTTAATTAATATATTATATATCAATTTCATTTAAAACATTAATCGATTTTGGTTTTTTTTAGTTTATTAATATAAAATATATATATGTGGAAAAATATTTTTCTTATAAAAGTAATTTCATTATTTCCAAATGGTTCTTTCATTTACTTTTAATAAATGAAAACCAAATATTTATTTTTATATACTTATGTAAATCATATTTTCAAAATTTCTTTTATCATATTTTTAACATTAATTATAATGAATCGGTGAATGGTATAATTATATTATAATATTATTATTAATAGTATATTGTAGGTTATTAAAAACTCAAACTTGTGGGTTATGAATGATATCGAAGGAACTAGAAATTTTTTGTAAAAAAAATAATTCATAATGTTGTGTGTACTTAAATCTAATATATGTCTTTAATGTGGTGTGATCTATCCAACCATAGTTGATTAATATATAAATAAACTATATTTCTTCTTATGGGAATGGAATATATTTAAAATATTAAATTAATATGAAAAAACAATTTCAATAAATATCTGGGTGTTATAAAAATGAGTCACACAAAATAACATGGGGATCCATCTATATAGTGTTTGGAAGTATTAACATAGAATGAATGAAACATATTACTCATATAGTATCCTCAAAAACAAAACTGTGACATTTAAATGTTATTTAAATCATTTACACGTTATGTAATCCTTCGGGTCCCAATATGATGAAAAACTCCACATTTGATCAACTATATTTTTATACATGCATTGTATTAACCTATTATAAAACATATAAAACTAATCATTCCATGTTATCAATTAATTTATTATTCCTAGAATACATTACATGGCATGTAAGTTCCTAGAAAGAAATTGAAATAGTAGGATTTTACATTGAAATATACAAAAAATCCATAACTTCACCATTAAAGGTATCAACATAATTCCACAGTTAGCAATAATCTCCTGGAAGAAAATGTAATCCAAAAGAAATGGTTATAACACAGTAGATAAAAATTTAATGGGGAGTTACTTTCATGGATTGGGAAAACAATGCATGCAATGTTTCATTCCCGTTCAGGGGGCTCTACAATTTTTACCAGAGGCATGTAGCACAATTTATACTTGATTTTCCAACCCATAAGGATGAAACCTGTGAGTTAACTATTTATGAATTGAGGGTCCTTGTGTAAGTGGAGTTTTGGTCCAATTTTATTGTCAAACCTTGTAACCTTTTTTTGGGAAATTTTACATTTTCCTCTTAATGGATTTAAAACATAAAATGACTCATTACCTTTCTTTTTTCTAGCTTACATGGGTAATTTCACCTCATTTTTAGCTTCCTATTAGACTACGATATGTATTTAGGAATCTACTTTAACTATAATCTGATTAAAAAGTTCTTTTTCTCATTGGATCTGCATTGATAAGTTCAACATTCCACTTTTTTTGCTCTTATTTTTTATTCATGTTGATGGAGTTATTTAGGTGCATGATATTAATCCCTATTTCCACAATTTTCATCCATTCATCGTTTTTCTCCCAATCTGGACCAAATTATATATCTATACTAGAACATCATTCATTTATATTTATACAGTAGTCGGTTTATACGTTTTCCCATTAGGATTGGTTGTTTTAGAGTATTTCAAGACTATGTCACATGCCATACCTTCTAGTGATGCCCCAAAAATTAATTAAAATCCAACATAAAATTGAGGGAACCCAATTGGGTTTTCTACTAGTAACCTTCAAATTATTAGATGTGGTTATCCCCAACCTACTCCACCCATGGGGTATTCCCTTGTATCATCCTTTTTTTGTACCACCTCATCACTTGTGGGCGAGTTCACCAATTTTATTGGGAACATGAATGATAATTTAATGTTTTTTTATGTTTTTGAGCACCTTATTTTTACTTTAAATTTGTAAATGAAATGAACGAATTGAATTTAATTAATATAAGAATGTTTTTCCTCCTATTTATGTTATATCACATGATTAAAATGGTTTATATGAAAATATTGAATGGGTTAGAAGAACTCATTATGTGAAATGATTAATAAGCGTGATGCTAAAATGAAAATGGTAATGGATACATTGGATGAGATCCATCGATCCTGATTCCTTTAAATTACATGGGAATTTCTCTATGATGGATATCATTTATGGTGGTGGATTCCTTAGACATATTTAATTAATATAACCTAATTAAATAGAATTCCATGTGATTTTCTACCCCATGGATCTTTCTTTCTTGGACTCACATTGGACATGCTCTATTTACATGATCATTGGACTCCACCCAATACATTTTAAAGATTCCATCGAGATGCTTTTGGGACTCAATGAGGATTCATTGGCCTTATATACCTTATTTTTTCTCTTTTTATTATGAAAAGTATTACATGGTCAGGTCATTGTGGATTATGACACTATATTATAAGTTGAGTCTATTTTGGATGATAAAACATGATTACAATATGGGGCCATTGAGTATATTTTTCTATTATTTACATATATAACTGATATGGGTATTGAATTATAGTTATTAGAATAGATATAATTGTAACTAATTGTTTATGATTTATAGTATCCCCTGATTATGGTTCATTTGTTATTGTTCACACGTATCCATGTTTGGATACATATAATCATATATGTTTTACTAAATAATTTTATTTCTATCATATATGTGGTATATATCACATTTATTTTCTTATATTTAATAGAATGGACTTGTTATAGATCATGTTGGTGGTGGCATGATTAGTATTATCTTGCACCCTATTCATCATTGGGTACCTTAACAAACTTCGTGGTGTAGGTTGGGACTGGGGAAATATCCAATTGAATGATGATTTCTTGGCTGAGCATTGGAATAAGGGATCATATGACCGAGCGATGCTCATAATGCTAGCTCGGATACTTCCTTTTTATTCTTTTTGTTATTTCAATACATGTGTTATAATAGAAACATGTATACTTGATTTCATATATTTTATTGAAATTACATAATCATCATATTGTACAAGACATCTTTTCAGATATTTATTATCATTGAATTTGGATGTTTATTCTATGTATATTTTTTAGTTATTTTATCATTTTCCTCTATTGACTATTGTGATTACTTTCACTATTCTACACTCTAACATGAGGGATTAGTGTCCCACAAATACACCATAGCAATTTATTTCCTATCAGAATCCTCTGGTGTATGGGGAGGTGTGCATGAGGCCATGTGACCCACTATAGTAGGTCACCGTTTAGTGGCACCCGGGTTAGGATGTTACTTAAGTAAATTCAAAAAATCTCCATTAAAAAATTTAATGTTGAATGTATATCAAAAACTATATGACCTTGGAATTCTAATTACTAGTAATTATAGCAACAAATAAAAAATATATAAAGTATTCAGTGTACTCTAGCATTTTTATGTTGTACAATTCTTGGTCTAAAAGCTCCTTATCTTTCTAAATATTCAATATTATATAATAAAAATACTTTACAAAACAACATATAAAATCTAACCCTTTCAAGACCCTAATATATATTTTTTATCATAAATATCAAATAGCTTATGATATTCTCTTTCACTGATGTATTTAGCGAATATGACCCTCGATGTCTCAAGAGTATGAATAAATTAGATTATTCAACTGATTATTTCAATCTAATCCCCAACATCATGGACTCTATCATCACCCCTAGAGTTATGAGGATTCCTCTTCTAAAACACTAAATTATATTTTTCTTTCATATGTCACTGTTTTCTATTGACATTACATGGAATTAAATTTTTTTAAATTCAATAATTAAATAGTCTATGAATGTTCTCTGTGTTCTCACTTCATCCTTTTGAATAGATTCTATACACAGATGCCCCACTACAATAACATCAAAACAAACATAAATTAGGTAATTAATCACAGAGAAATTTCATCAAACTAGATAAAAATTCTCTAGAACAGAAACATAGGATTTTAAATCTACATCTAAGGGGATATATTAACCTTTCAGTGATTCATTCATTTCACAAGTAAGGTTTCATATAAGCTGTAATAATGTTTCTCAAATAATTTCATAAACCTAAACATAATTTAGAAAACATCCATTTAGTGATATCATTTTTCAAAATTATAATGTGTACGTATATAATATTTACACATCCCTATCATGATTTATGAATTCATAACCCATACTAACCCATCATAGATGGGAATATCTACAAGGAAATAATAAAAAACAACTAATAAGGGAACCCCCAATCACTTCTCTTATCAATATTCTAGAGAATAGAATTATCACAAGGAAAAGGTTAGTAATACCTTTTTATAAGAGCCACTAGAGATCTATATGTCTTAATTTTAATGTCAAAAATACATCATATGATTTAGATTTTTAAAACATGACTCTGTTATAATTTCACAATAACCATGACCTAGACCAAAACCACTAGGATCAAGTTATAATATCAAATAAGACATAAAAGAAATCCGAGATCTATATAAACTATAAGGTATTATCAAGTGATAAATGGAATTATTAGGTAACTATTTTCCTTTAAAATAATATTCATAAATGTAACAAAAAAGGAATAAATTAATTAAAATCCAAAATCAATATGTTAAAACATATAATTTTCAAAAAATCAAAAAAAACATAATGGACATGAAAAAAAATATTTAAAGGTATCAATATGTGATGAAAAACTATAGTATCTTCCATCAATCTAATATGGATATTCTAACTCTACTATAAATGTATAATCTAACACTACCTCATCTATGATGATAAAAACAGATAATACCTATTTCAAAAAAACATAATACAATTTCCCTTACCAAAAACAAGATATAATATACCTACTCACACATGATATTTGTGAGTAAGGGTAATTATGAGAATACCTAATAGGATTTTATTAAATGAATATCATTCAATCAATGAAAAAATATATGATTAATCATGAAATCCATGCTATTGAAAATAAGTTACTCAAATGTCAAAAAAAACAACATACAATAAAATGGACCAGATAAATGTATAAATTCAACATAAAACAAAATTTTATCCAAAAAACCCATTCTATGAGTTAATAAGAACAATATTAGACACATAATCAACATAACATAACTAACACATTTTTAATACTTTAATCCAAGTGTACACACAAAAGAGAACATAACCACCCAAGTGATTTCCCAAACTAAGGGTCATCCTCAACCGAATCATGTAAAATGAAAATTCATGTCCATTACTATCACCCAGCCCTTCTATTCAAACCAATAAATTTATAATCATTTCATACAGAAAACTCATTTAATATAAAAATCATTTTACTTTCTAAAAAAAATTCCCAAAAAAACAATCAAAAAGAATGTCATGTAGTCGACAATTTCATATGAAAAACATATATTTAGGATAAAATCCTTATTTGAAAAAAATTTACCACGGATTAATCTAAAAGGAAAAATACCCAATTATTTATAACCCCTAAAGCATTATTTTTATCCAGTAAAAAATAAAAAAAATTATAAATGTAAAACAATATTAAATATGCTAAGATTCCATTAATTATATGAAAGGAGAATGAATAAGATCCTCTTACCTTAAATAAAAAGAACATTTATCCTCATAAACCAAAAATTTCATTTCGATCATCATAACTACATCCATTGAACCCTATAAACAATAATATAATATCATGATCCTCTAATTGATTATTTCAAATATGGAATTAAATTAATATATTTCTAATATAATAAGATTTATGTCCATTTATAGAGGATGGACAATTAAAGTAGAAATATAGATCTAAGAACACATGAAATCATCAATATTCAACCATTAATCCATGTGTTCATTGTATTAATCCTGCAGGGAATTGCATCATTTATCAATCAAGAATCCCAAAATATCCTACTAAAGGATTACTAAGGTCATCTAAATATATAATTTTTTTTTAATCAAGATAATCAGATTATAATTTGGGTTCTAAAAATAAAAATGTGTAACTTGAACCCAAATACTATGTATGAGGACCATATATGACTCCTTTCCTATATAACCCATAATTCATAGCCTCATTAAAAGTTTCCAAGGAAAATGCACTAATTTGTCCCTTCCACTCTTTCATGGTATCATGACATGAAAGATAATTATTCATGGTCCCCAAGACCATGTATTAAACCGAATATTATTCAAGGGGCTTACGAAATGTTTAATTATAACCCAAAAACTACCAATACTAAAAAGGATTACTTAATTAAAAAACTAGGGGAGTCATAATTGATGTGAATATACAATCCATCACCACTAAAATTTGATTTATATAGTCTTATAGTGACCCCAATATAGTAATCCTTATGGAAATATTGGCATGAATAAGTATACAGTATTTCCGAAAATTTCATGATGATATTATTGGGATGTATTAAGATTTATATGGCCATAGTAGAGATTTTTAATGTCTAGGGGATAGTTGGTTGACATAATCTCATTAAAATATTATTTAAAACAAAAAATGGATCTAACATAGGGGATTTAGGTAATCTGAATAACATGAAAAAAATATTCTCAGTCAGTGGGGTCGAGTGTATTTTCAAGGGCATTGAAAATATTTTTTGTGCATTCCCATAATTATTATACCATTTGGGGTCCAAATGTTATTTAGTAAAATAATTATTAAGGGGAATTTAAACTACTCTTCATATTAGTAAAATATTCATAAGGTCTTATGGGAAGAATATGATCATATTTTAATAGAAAACAAAGTGTTTAGAACTCAAATATGGTGTTATCATTTTAGTCCAAGAATATTATTTTTCTTAACTCGGAATGTTTTATTAATTGTAATATAATTGTTATTCCCAATAAACATGTTGTTATACTTGTGATTATGATTAATTTCCTAGAATGTTTTTATTAATGATCATTTCATATGATAGATAATTTAAATATTTATATTGATGATTATGTTGATATAATTTATCATTCCATGCATTGTTTTATAACATATTGTTCACATGATCTTCATTCAATAATTATATATGGGATGGTTCTTGGTGATAATAATGAAATCATTTCCATTGTATTGTGATTTATAATTTAAAATTGGATGAGTATCAAGGATCACTAACATTATACAATAACTAGTTATTTTCCCGCTTTTCACTTCCATATGATGTTTATAAATTCATTATCTCAAAGCACAACCACTATTTATATTCATAAAAAATTATAATCAAATTTAATAATTATTGATTCATGTATAATTAAAAAATAATGTTGTAAGGTAGTCTTAGGGGAATAACAATAATATTACTATTTAATCTAGAATAATATTGGGGATTATTGTATCTAATTTTATAATATAGTATTTTTTTATTAACTTCTATATTTTTTCCATCATGATTCATTTGGAGTTCATTGAGTTAATCATTTTTTCTTATCTCATGACATCATCTCATTAATACACAGGGATATCACTACATTTCATTATGTTGTCATGGCAGTTACCGCATAGTTTTTTACTTAAACCTTGAATTTAAACCTCAACATACAAATAATCATATTATTTTTATTTTAGATGTAGATAGTTATACGTAATCATGAGGGTCGTGGTACCAAGAATCAATGGATCAATTTTTGATTTCTTTCAAAGTTTCACTGAGGAAATTATTTTAATTTATTTTCCTTGTTTGTTATAATAGGAGCTCATATGGGTGATTTGTATTGTATGTAGCATTATATGATAAATTAATTATTTCTTTTTTTCCATTGAATTATATATGTGACTAGTGGTAGAGATGAAATATTATTTATAGAAGGAAAATAAGTAATTTTTTATTTTTATATATTCTTATATTTAGTTTATATTATTGTTATATTCTCTCTAACAATATTATTAGATCCTCATAACTAATATGGAACCTCTAAAATATTGGAATTTGTGATTTAGGTCATGTAAAAAAATTGATCATCATTTAATCTAGGTTATTCGGGATAAGATTTTACATGACTGTGTGTTTTTATGTGTGAGGGGTGAGAAAAATGGGTAAAATGCCTTAAATAAGAAGGAATGTAACTAATATTAAGGAGAAAATAATTAGACTAAAAATAAATAAAATATATTTAAGGAGTTTTAAATATATTTTCATTATTCCCCTTACCAATATTAAGATATTTTATAAATCCTCCCTCTTCCACTTAATCGAATATACTAATTTATTTAATTTATCAAATTATTATTTATTTACTCATGATATAATTTACTTTTTCCTTAAAAGAAAAAATATTTAAAATAAATTAATAAAATTTAATCGATAATATTAAATAAAAAAATGAATTATTAAAACAGTTAAATTATTTAATTAACATAAATTATATAAGTTTTTACTATGGATGATAATAATGTATATAAATATTTGATAATATTTTTTAAATCCCCCCCCCTAAAAAATTATATCCTATAGTATTATATATTTTTAGTGTAACAAGAATCATATTTCATTACATAATGACTTTTCTAAACTCATAACTTAGTTCATAACCGTTTGGGTATTAATTTCATGTCAAATATATAAAGTACCACTCTGTAATATTTACATAGAAAAAATATTATTCTTGTTTATCTTTATAAATTATCATAATATTTTTTTCTCTAAATTCCAAACTATTTGGTATAGCCATATAATTGTAGAATAAAATATGATATAGGATAATAATTATTTTTACATAGATTTCACTTGATGGTCCCATAAGAACACTATTTTAGTATAGACCAAACCTTTTTCACAATTAATAACTTAATGAGTACTAAATTTGGAAGAAATCTAGTAAGAATTTTTTAAAATTTAATTTTAAGGATATCACCATATTTCTCCAGGAATGTCACTCATATCTTTATATTTAATCTCTAAGTATCAACTTATATGAAGTCATGGTTTTAATTAAATAAATTATGCGTCCAATTTACATAAAAAAATTAAAATATAATTAATACACAATAATATAAAACCCATGTACATATTTCCTATTAAAAATACACATAACAATTCTCAACCATAATTATCTAAATTAAATCACATGTGAAGGGTGAGTGAAAACAATAATGCAATGGTGATGAAAAAATAAATACCCATTATCTAGATGCCAGGTTTTTATATCAAGGTAGTTAACCAACATTCGTCTTTTTAGATATATTCAAAAAAAATTATGTAATGTGTACAACATAAAACACCATTATCAATATTCACTATTTAATAGTTATAATAGTCTAAGGTAATATTTTTAACCCAAATAAGAATCAATATAATTAATTTCTTTTACAGTTAAATCACAAAAATAAATTCCAAATATTGGAGGAATTAAATTGAATTAAATAAAATTACTACCTTGAATTATTAATTATACTTGGTGTCGAAAATATTAAAAAAACAAATTATAATGAATATTTTTTAAAAATAATAATTATTCATGCATACATCACGTTGGTAATGTGACTTATAAATTTAAATAATATATATATAAGTTGTTATAAAATATGTTATATTACTAGAATGAAAATTAAGACAAAAAAATCTATAAAAAACATTTTAATCACATCATTATAAAAATATATTAGAATATATTTTTCAGATTTTTAGAAAAGAACGCATAATAAAAAGCTCAGTCATGACCCCCTTGATCTATCTAGGCACATGTATTAATGAATGCTATAATTATTCATGTTTCATGATAGTTTTCTTGTGAGGATGGAATGGATTCTTGGATAGTAATTTCAATTCATGATCTAGAATTTATTTTAATTATTCTATATCATTTCCTACCAAATTTATAGCAAGCTCCCTAATATATTCCGGTTATTTTTTCCATTTACATGTTAACGGTGTCAATATATCAGTGGTAATGGAGGATTGATTCATATCAATAACTTTTCACCTAATATTTCCTCATGTTTCGCTACACAATTATTATTATTATTTTTTGTGGGTCACATAACATGGTAGATGGAAAAATTTCCTTTCTAGTGTTTTTATTTCAATTGTGACTAAGGTTATACTATCTTGAATCATTGGAAGCTTTAGAAATCCCCTCTGATTAAGAGGTATATGTCATCATCTTTGATCCCTTGAGATCTTCTCAATTCTCTATGTTCCATTCCATATATATTATTTGTGGGGGTTACTTTTATAGTGGATAAATGACCTCCACTACCATTCCCTCTAATTACAATATTATTCAGATTATACTACTATATACTTGGCCATTAATGACTACTACATGTTTTTAGAACATACTTTTAGTGGTATGGTGGTATCTACATTTTAGTTTTCATTATTTCTCCATCATTATTGTCTTTATATACCTATATATCATAGAGACTTAGGGTCTCTAAATAAAAAATAGTCATCGTTTATTAACCACATATAAACAGTCAGTAAAAGGTCACTAAGACCCTTTAGCGACAACTTTTTGTAGCTGTTAAAGGGTTATACAAGAGAAAATTGAAAATAAATTTAGATATCTCTAAAAGAATAAAATTTTAAAAAAAATACCCTAACATATTCTATTTAATAGGATAAACATAAATAGTACGTAGAATTATAGAACATCATCTTGATTATAAATTATAAAAAAATTATTTGATGGTTTATAAAATCTGATAATAACAAAAATTGATCAACTAATTCTTTAAATTAATCTATTTATATCATTAATAAAGAAATTAAATTTAAAAAAAATAAAAAAAATAAAAAAATAGTTAAAAAATCCATCCAAAATTGAAAGTTCAACTATATAATGATATATTTTTCTTAAAATAATTATTTTTATAAAAGATATATTAAATTAACTACTCTCACAAAAATCTAATTACTAATTAAATTGCGGTAAATTCCTCTCTATTAGAAAATTTTTTAAAATCATTTTAATAATATCTTCTGAATATATAAGAACATTTTCTATGTTATGACGAAATTTCATGTTTTTAATCACACTTCAGTGGAAAACTCTTTTTTTAAAATTTTAAACCTACCACAAATTAGACAGAATTTTTTCTACACATTTCACAAAATATTCAATGTTTATTATTAATAATTTCACAATAATCTAATCTAATTTTATAAGTTCTAATTTAATAAGTTTTATTTAATAACATTTGAAATGTAAAATTTCTGTTAAGGTCTTTTTAAAAATATCAAATATCATACTTATATGTTTCTTTTTATTACATGATAAAAATTAATCACTGATCATTTTCGTATGCTTTTTAGAAAATCTAAATTTGTATTATAGGATTTTATTTTCTAATTTTATTTGATAATTTTACATTTTTAGAAAAGTAAATTTGGATATTTTAAGAACCCCTCATGTATGATTGATGTGAAACATTTTCCAATAGGTCAAAAAAAGATAGACAATAATTTTACTCTAATTTCACAAATATATAACATTTTTCTCTATGTTTTGATAGAGTCACCTAATTTTAATAATTGTTAATCTAAAAAAATTTACAACCTTAGAGAAAACCAATTATTATATTAACATATCATCTTAATTGGGTGTCATGAATATATAAGGATGTTTTATTCATTTAAAATATATTCTCACATGTCCCAAAATAATAAAATAACAGTATACTATAATTTCAAAAAAAATATCCACGATTGTTTTATATTTTTCTACCATATCAATTTTTTAATCCAATTTTACTCTTAAAATGTTTTTTTATTAATTACATCCACACCACAAAAAATTATGGCATTCTATCACGTCCATCATGTAGAAATTCAATATATGTTTTTCATGTTAATATTTCATAATAATAAAATATTATTTCTATGGTCTTTACAACATCATTTATTTTCAATAACATTTTATAATAAACCCACATTCTCTTTCATTAAAAAATTTCAACTTATTGAAATAATATTCTTTATATTTTTCCATGTTATTAGTAAAACATTTACCAATTTATTATGATTTCATACTAATCTAAGGTCATTTTCTAGGTTATGAATATCTAACACACATTGTTAAACATTTTTAAATCTATAAAAAATTATCATATAGTCATTTTAAGAACACCACATGATGAATTAATGAGTTCTTTATTACCCCATGTCATAGAATAATAAAAAATAGTTTTCATACAATTTCATATTAATCAATGTTTAGCTTCTAGCTGTTGTACTTATAACTAATTTTTAATCACTTTATACTCTAAAACAGCTCTTTCAACCATTATTAAAAAATCACACAACATATTGAATTTAATCTATTATTTTGTGTCAAAAAATAATCAATAATCATCAACCAATGATTTCAAAAAAAACTACTATTCTTTTCTTAGGTTTAACTACAAAACTATTCGATCACGTTTTACACTAAAACATCTTTTTTGACAATTATACCCCATCACATGTTGGAATAACTGGTTATTAATTACTATATGCGAAAAAATAATTTTAATTCATTTTCATAAAATTTCATTATATTCTATGTTCATTTACTTTTTTTAAACCAAATGAAAAAAAGGTTTTAAATAATTTTAATTCCATTAAATTTCACTTTTGGACATTATAAAGACGCTATGGGATAGATCAATGTGAATATATAAATATTTATAAAAAAATAAATGATAATAATTGTATGTTTTCTTTAAAATATATGTTTATTTTCCAAGTTTTATCGATATCCCTTGTTTTTAATATTATTCTAATTAGACCCATATTTTCAGACATTCTAACCATTACTTTTTTGTTCTAATTTATCATTTATTCCAACATATCAAATATTATTCAATGCTAAAATTTATTAATGTCACAAATTAACATGTATGATGTGAGGTGTCATTGGTAATTTTATTTTCATTGAAAATATCATTAGTTTATAGTCACCTTTTAATATGAAATGATTTTCTCCATCATTAGGATCATGTCATATGTTTTTTCAACATGTAAATAATTAATTACTGTCAAAAATTAACCAATGATACTTTTTCAAACATTTAACAACAACATAAGATCATATTATTATGTCTAAACATTTCTTCCACATTTTAAAATAATTTTAAATTTATAAAAATATTTATTTGGTCATTTCAATCACACCATATACCCCATTAATATGTCAATCATTCTCGTATTCTGAAGAAAAAAAATAATGGATTTTTTATTTTTTTTCACACCAACAGGATTTTATTAGATAATTTTTACTCTATCAATAATGGATGAGAATATTTTATTCAAATTAAAAAAAAATTGAAATAGAAAATAATGTTTTATTATAGTTCTAAATAGAACCATTAAATAAATAAATAGTAATAGAAAATAACTCATCTAACTGTTATATCCTCATCAAGATCAACTATGAACTCGTGAATAGAATCTTTTTGAGATAACAATAAATCTATATAATATACTATAAAATTATTAATAAAAATCGATGGTAATTTAAATTATATTTTATATTAACAATAGTATTTTTTACATCATCAACTAGTGAATAAACCTTACTATATTGCTCTATTACCATATCCACTGTATATTTCAACATTTATGATAATATATCCTAATTATTTATCTATAGATGCATTAATAAACCATCTATAACACATTTAATTACCAAAACGATATCATTTTCCATAGACTGTATGTCCATACCTATATCTCCACATGCACTCATCACCTTTAATCTCATAAAAACCTAATATAAAAATTAAATAAGTCATATATTAGTGAATAACCTTCTCTATAACAACCTATAAAAAACTTAAATATATAATCTCTAAAAACATCAAAATTTCATGGCACCATTGATGGTGTTTCGAACACAATATCAAACTGCACCTATTAAATATGTACAATTTATTAATAAAACAAAATTAATTTTATATATAACCTAAAAACATGTGGTTTCACAAAATATGTATCCTAATATGACACCAAAAACATTGGGTTCATTATCCGGGTGATTCCTCATCCACATCTCCATCCAATTATTGGGTTCACAATTCTGACATTACTACATATGTATAATACTAATTAAATATTTGTAATCATGTTATACTATAAAATAATAAATATTTTTTTAAAATATGCAATATAAATTTACATAATTTCAAATATAGTACATATGTAGAGTACTATATTTATAGTCAATTCTCATAATGATTTATTATGTGAATAGTGATTTGGATCTACCTAAATTCAACATATTTATTTATTATAACTATAAAATATTAAAATTTCTCATCTAACAAAAGTCATCAATCACTCTACGGCCTCTTCACTCGATAATTACACAAAAAAAATTCCCCAATCAATGGGAAGAACATCATCCATGATTCACAGTAATATGACATTAACAACCACAAATAATGCCTAATGATCGCTTTTAACCATTACTACATAAGTATTCCATGATTTCGAGAATTTAAGGACACACACCTATCAAAACTCATTGCATAAGATATCAAATAATAATATTTAAAAAAATTCATTACTAAAATAATAATACATATTATATCAAGAAAATTTAAATTTTTAACATACATGACCCTCAATAAATTATATATTAATCATATCTTGTGGGAATTATGTCCACTCAAGATTGATCAAGGGAAATCGATGGGGGTACTATATCATATTCCCCCTCAATTTAATAAAACAATCAACAAACTATAATTATAATCTATTATCAGAGTTCCATGTATGATCCACACTACCTGGACCGTTGCATTTATTAGAAGATACACTGGATACTATTAAATATAAATTCAAAATGTGATAAAAAAATACAAAATATTATAGGGGAACAGATATACAAACAAATAATGTTAGTTAATATAATATTGAAATAAAACATACAATATCCAATAGAAGTAAAAATTACTCCCTTTTATATATTGAAATTTATAAAATTAAAAAAAGATAAATGAAATAAATTTTTGAAAAACAATTCACAGAAATTTTAACAAATGTGAAATATTTTTATAAAAAAATTACAAACAACCTTTTACTGATCGTAAAAATATTTTATATCTCCTTCAACAGTTTCCCAAACACATTGAATATATTCTTCACTTATTTTCATAGTTCTTTATTTAAGAGACTTCCTAGAAAATGTTGTAATACAATGATTCTACCATTTAATTATAAAAACTTCTCTTTTGGAAATTCCCACAAAACAATTTTTATTTTAATTACTATAAATAAATTAATCTTCTTTTATTTATGCTTCCAATGTTGAGAAATCATTTATTACTCTGTAATTTTTATATAATATATTTTTAATTAATGCCAATATAGATTATAAATCGTTAAATTTTATTACAAAGACCATATTTTCCTCATCACGTGTCAATAATATAAATTTTAATCCAAGGTTATGAATTAATTAAACAATAACCATTGAAAATTCATAACATCAACATTCACTGATGGATATTCAACAAAAAAAACTATTTATTACTTCATGATTCACATTAGAATAACAAATGTGATATCAAAATTTATTAAAATCTTAAAAAAATGACAATTCCTTTGTAAAAATAAACAATTAGTTAGATTATTTAAATCATGATTCATTATATCAATACATGATTCATGTAATTTATCAACCTATATATTTCATATTTTAAAATTTAATAGATTATTTCAAAATAAACCTCTAGTATATTTTAATAAAAAATTATAGAAATATCTGTTTGAACATAAATATTTAGTAACAAAAAAATGAGTTGAAATAAAATTTAGAAATTTGATATTCAGTGGCATGGGGCCATTCAAATATCAAATTTTTGTTATCTGTTCTAAATTATTAGAAAATACATGATAAATGAAAAATTAATTTAGAAAAAATGACACAAAACATCTCAACTATATGACTTACTATATCTATTTGATAACTGATTTTGTATTGAAGAATTTGGTATGAAGATCCTAAACACACTGTTCATTGTCCACATTGAATGGTCTCCCTTATCATGTTGGGCCTTAATTAATCTGATAGGGTTTTATAAATTCATTTTAACAGTATTTATATATTATTTATATAAATTGGATCATTCATCTGTTAAGAATCCTTTGTTTATCAATGATTTTGGATTATCTTGACAATACACATATATTTTTAAAGTGTTTGGGTATTAATCAATTGGATACACCCTTCTGAATTATGTAATACTTATAGAAATGATGTCACTAGTTTACTGTACAATAAAATAGACCATGATATTAAAAAATAAAGAAATTTTTTCTCTAAATGACATAATATGAGAACATTCTGGTCCAATATATTTCTAAAATAACTCCTATTATAATTTCTTAAACAGATCTATATTTAAAAATTTCAATCTTTATCAATGGATCAACCCAATGGTTTGGAAAAAATAGAAAATTGGAATTGGAATAATATGAATTAAAATACGATTGATATGAATTTTCAACCCCTATAATGTCTTATTCACGACAATAAAATTATTAAAAACATTATAAAAAAACCATTGGTATCCTTATCCACCATAAAAAATAAAAAAAATAAATTACTCTCACTTTTATACTCATCATATAATATACACTTGGTTTCTGTGCATTATTAACCCCACCCATATGTTAATATAAGAGATTTATAAAGTCTGTTTCATAAAAAATATCAGGTCATGTGTTGATGCTATATTTTTATTTCCCCATGATACCAAATATGGTTTGTTATATTTTACAAAAAAAAATATCAACATCACCTTATCTAAATTTTGTTATAAAATTTGGTTATTAAAATTTTTAAATTCAATGAAAATACATCATTTCTTATAATTATAGTTACTCTATCTATTTACACATTTAATAGATAATAATTAAAGTTAAATGATATCTTGGAAATAATATACATTATTAATTTTTTCATGGATATCATATACCAAAATTTAACCCCATTTAGGATTTTTAGTTCTTGATGATGATCTCTGTACACATAAAATGGCACTAATTATTTTCTAAACTTGTGAGAAGGGAAATAAATTATTTAATACCAAGGTATTTTTACTTTATATAGTTCATATGAAAAATTTATTTATTAATTTTATTGGAACAGGGATATAAAAATTCACTTTTTTACTCTAGCCTAATAGATTCAAAAACATTAGGAATTCATTAATTATCTATAATAATTTGTTCTATAATATAAAATTTTCATTTACTAATGAGTCATGATTCATTAAATATTTTTCACAAAATTTTAATAACTCATTAATCAATAGTTTCATATAAATATCAATTTTATCACTAGGTCCTCATGGTTTCTAAAAGAGTGTTTAGTTTGACACAATTTGTTCATTTCGGTTAAAATTATCTACTAGAAAAATGATTTCTGACATTATGATAATCCATGTGAAAATATTAGTCACTTTCATCAATCTCTTTCCATACCAATGAATCTTTCAGGGGAGATAACATATTAGTCACCTTTTTTCTTTATATTCCATGTCATAAATTTAGTGATTTTGGATAATAGAGAAATCAATTAACCCATGGTTTTAGTGTTATGTAATTTTATACTATGTATTGATCTACATATCATGGTTAAAGAACCTAAAAATAAGAATCACATGACCTTGATTTAACTAATTTTCATTCCTCATTGATGAGGTATGAAGAGAAAAAGCACTGAGTTTGGTTTTATATTTTCTAAAAAGTAAATAGTTTTGGGAATATATTTCAATGCTCTCATTTTTTAAACCAAATTTTTTATTAAAATTTCTTGATTAGTAATATTAATCTATAATTATTTCCCTAACATGGACAACCTACTACATAAATAAAAATAATATATCTAATAAGTTGTATGTATATAATGTGTGGTCATAAATTATAACACTAACCTGATAAATGAAAAATTATTTTATGATATTTATTATGGGTATAATCTAGTACACACATCCTTAAGGATGTTAGTGATTTTTTCCATATATATTTCTTCATAAAAATAGGGATTACACATAAAAACTCATTACATTCAAATTTACTCTTTTTTAGAGAAAAATGACATAGCATTTCATTGGAAAATACATTCATGATATCATCTTTTATTATATTAACATCTATTTGAATTCCTTCTAATTAATTATAGGAAACATTCTCTTCCTAGTGATGTGTCCAATTCAAATAGTTTTTTTAAAACCTCCCATTGAAATAAATATTCCTTTATGTTATCAAATTTTAAAATATATGTGTTTTCACATTTTATGCATGGAAAACTAATAATATCACATTCAAATCAACTAGTAAAATAAATAAATTTTTTGACATACACAAAATATTCTACAGAGAATCTATTTCACAGATCAACTAAGTTATTACCAATATATATAAACATATAATAATAAATAATTGAAACAGAAGTGTAATACTTATCAAATTGACTGTCATATCAAATAAGTAAATAAAATATCCGTAAATAAATTGTTATAAAATATAAGAATATAAATAAAAAATCCCTATTAGAAAAACAAAATGATAACACTATATAAAAAACTATTTTATATTTCATAAATAATGACAACTTTTTATTTGGATGTTAATTATTTATTTTTTTAGATTAATAAATAAAAAATGAACCCATAACATAATACCATGATACAAAATATAGACAAAAAATTGATGAGAAAATAATAAACAAAAAAATATTAATTCAAGAAAATAAAAAAATATTTTCATTTTAACCAAAAAATACCTTCTCAAAATATAAACATATTTTGAGTAAACTGAAATTAATTTAATTTTTATATATTTGACTAATTTATTTTTAATGTTAAATATATTTATATACGAATTTTAAAATAAATACATATATATAACATATATATAATATAAAACATTCAAATCTTCTCACAATTGTATACATAAATAATGTATTGATCGATGAAAGTAAAAAATATGGTCCCATTAATCAAAGAAATCAAAAAAATGTATATTATTACATAGTTAAACAGAAAATATTTTTCATTAAATAAATTTTATCGATAGATATGAAACAAAAGTATTTTTTGAAATTTTAATATAGTTTAATGATATATAAGTTAATTTTATATATATGTGTGTGTGTTTCAAATATATATATGATTAATGTAAATTTACCTTTATAGACCAATATAGCATAATAAAAATTTGATTATTAAATTAATAATTGAAGAGAAATTTTATTTCTTTCCCAATAATCTACAATAAAACTTAATAAGTAAAAAATGAATGATTTTAATTTTTAATCATTTATCAATTTATAAATATAAACACATGAAACAAAATTATATTTAATTTATTTAATTTTTTAATTTTAATTCAATTATGAAATGAAATATAAAAAATATATATTAATATGAATCTAATACTAGTAAATTCCTACATCTATATTATAAATAAATTAACTTGAAAATAATAGAAAAAAATATTAAGTAATTTAATTACTTTAAATAATATCTTTTAGAAAACCTTAATATATTACCTACTTTTAAAAAAAATAAAAATATTACAATATTACACATTTAGAAACCATTCTCTTACTCAAAAAAATAAATTAAAACTGATTTCAAATCTATTCAAATGAACCAAATTCAAATATATAATCTTACATATAAATTTCATTACAAAACCTACCTAAGTAATAATATAAATATCATAAATTTAACATAAATTTAATTGGAATAAATATGATTTTTCTTTTGTTAAAAAATCCATATAAAACATTTGAACATTTCACAGTCTTAAAAACCAAGTCATTTAAATTATAATACTATTATTTATGTAAAATGAGTTAACCAAAAAATATATATGAACATTTAATAAAAACTAATTAGAATATGTTAAATTTAAAATCATAAATCATTAAAATAGTTTCATGTTAAAGATTACTAAACATTTTAATAAGAACTTAAATATTACGTGAAAATAATCATTTGAAATATTTCCACTTAATTTTTAATACCATTGAAATAAAAAATTTAATTTATAATATATATATATATATAAAATTTTGAATGTTTTGTAAGGATTTATTAAATATTTAGCAATAATGTGGAAGGAATTAGAAACCCTTCCCCTAAAATCAATTATGCTTTTAAATGATATTATGTGCATATATATAAATATATATATCTATGGGTTTGTGCGCACATGCATGAATTTAGTTGTAAGAATACATAATGAAGAAATTTCCAATACCTTACATCATTTATGGCCACATCCTCATTATACATTAAATTTCATGATTAATATCACTCATAGCTATCCAAATAACTCTTTCCATAATGGCTTATCCCCAGGATAATAATGAATCATCCATCAAATTGGTGGGATCCTCCTATATACCCATGAAATACAAGTTTTTCTTAAGGTAAAGAGAGATTAATCATTATTTATTATTGGTATGGAGAATCTTCAAGAGGCTAGGATAGTCATTTTTTACATCTCACGGTGATATCCTCCTTCCATATCCATTGATACAATCCAATATTTTCTTTCATTAACTCATATATTACATAATGTATGATTTAATATTGTGTTCAAACATTCATTTATCATGTTAACGCACTACTGAACCTCCTATACATTTCATCTTATGAAACATCCCAAATGATTATACCTAATGTTAGAGATTCCAGGGTAATATGTCTAATTATTTAAATACCCAAGGAATTATAGGAATCCTTGTGGATTTTCTAATATGATATATAATATAATAAACTATTTATTATATATTCAACCATAAATTATTATTTTCTAAGTTAGTGACATGATAAAAAACATCATTTATTATGATATACCCTTATTTTAATGTATGATTCACCTAAACATGACATATCTATTTAATAATTTATAGCATATCTCTATAAATATCCCACTAATATTAAATCATTACTACATTTTAGTCATTTCACTATATATTGTATCAAGTATAATAACTTATAAAATTGTATCCAGAACTCCTTTTAGATATCTGTAATATTTTTTTAGTTGTTATTAATATAAATTTGCATTACATCCACCCAGAACTCCTTTTTTATGAACACTATAAGAAATTTGGATTGTATCTCAACGTAAAACCCAGTCATTATTCAGTCAACCACAATTTTTTATCACATAGTACTTTATTAAATTGAAGAAAATTATGAATACAAAAATAAAAAAATTTAGGGGAAAAAAGAAACTTTTATAACATAATTAGTTCCACTAATTCTATATATTGATCTATTGGGATATCCATTGTAATTCCATAGACCTGGAACCCATCTGAGCTAGAGAGACAAATATCATCAAGTGCACATATTCGTACACCAGCGGCTTCCTATGATAGGTGAGGGCCTAATCCATATAATGGGAATACTATTACCTAAAATAAAAGTACAATAAAAATAGAAACAACTAGGAATCATAGACATAAATAAATATTAGGGTACACATAAATAATAAATAAACACAAAAAATATCATAAACTGTGATCTTTAATAAAACATAAAACAAAGAACCCACTGTCCTGATCATAAATTCATAAAAACTATAAATAATACAAATACACCCTATCCCTACTACTCTCCCTAGGCCTCACACACATATACCAACAAACATATCATGTTACCTTAGCCTGATAATTATCATGTCCTCGGCACTAACCTAAAATATAGACATAATTTTGCATGTGGACTAAGATTCCCATGGAGGGTATTATAATAAAACTAAATATGGTATTTCTAAGAAAACATAATATACTGATTCATATGAGTGTGTTTTCATGTTGAAAATAAATACAATAAACATGCTCACTGATCCATTTTGTGCTAACTAGGATGTTATGACACATGATTAGGTACACACTCCAATCTTGTCATCATGTTCTAACTAGGTACCCAATCCCTCATGAGGATGAATTGGGTACAATGTAATAATTCACTCAACACCTCATAAAATAACTTATTCATATCCCTTACCCATGGAATCATGGTGGTGTAGTTTCCAAAACATCAACATGATAATCGTATACACTAGGAGAAATCATATGTCTATAATCCTTGACCCATCCATAATCACTCTAGTGATGTCCATTGATCATTTCTAGTACCATGATTTATCCCCCTTGGTGTACCTAGACCCAAGACACCATAAGGAGAGGGAAAAAACATGTGAACTGACCCATGCCATTTCTTTCAATGTCCTTGACTTGACATTTTAGCATTAGGTCATAGTCACCCACTGACCCAAGACACACCTGGAAAGGACCACAACCAGATACCTGAAGGATTAGGGAACATGCATTTATGGATGCAATCCACTAAAAAATGTCCCTAGTACACTGACCCGTCCATGTAGACTCTAGGGAGGTCACACCTATCTACAAATACCCACAATGTATATAGAGGTTCATCATCACACTAACTCATCCATCTACACTATAGAGAGGTCACCTCAAGTATCTGGGACCAATCCTCCATAGGGGAAGGTCCCTCATACACAATAACATGGGGTCATATCCCATTACATAATTCATGAGTTTATCCAAGGGATCTATTCATTCAATAATTGTCCCCTCATTAGAACACATCTCAACTCACTTAAATGAATATCTATTAGGTCATAAAAACCCGTAAAAATTATTGTTCATTGATACCACATCATGATTGTAACCATCCAGTGTAATTGTTGCACAATGTTTCACCTTATCCTAAACCTAGATGACTATCCCAAGCTCACTAAAGTCCATTTACAAACCTATACTCACAACACAGGGACCATCCCCAACCATTATTCAATAAAACAACCCTAACTCAGGACTCATGTTACATCTATTAAGAAATATCACTTATCTTATCACCCAAAGGAAACCCATTCCATAATTATTCATCAAGCCCTAATATAATTATCATACCCATAAAAAACACCAACATTCTCCACTATAATCATGTGGTAGTATTAATATCCCACGAGACATATATGGGTCTCTTCAACCGTCAACCAGCCCCAAGAACCCCATGCATACTAGAATAACCCTAAGGAAACCACTTAGGACATTCCTAAAACTCATATAATACCCTGATACCTCCTTGATATTTCTTATTAAGACAAATTATTTACTCACCCCATAATTACCAAGTCTCTAGGTGATCCCAAATGACCTCAATTACTCATGAAAACTTACTCGAAGCATAGGGGGATCAGTGCCATCATATCCTGTCTACAAAGAAATATTTAGGTCACTAAATCTCTATTTAAAAAGTATAAACATATGTAGTAATGAATTATAGTAATTAAAATTATATATAAAATTTTATTAAATGGCACACCAACCTCGAACATAGAGTTAAACCCTCATCGAGCTCCATTGTGCCTCATCCAAGAACTCGACAATCATGTGCTTGCCTCTGCCAAGCTTATCCTAGACAACTGAGTATATTCTTTCTCCAAAGAATAGGCATCATTAAAAATGAAATAAATATTTAATTATAAAAATTATGTTTAATTATTTAATTTTAAACTACTGATTGATAATCACTAGAAAACTCATCAAGCACCATCGTCATGTTAAAACCCTGACCAACCACCCACAAAAGGTCTATCACACAACTACAAAAAAATTAGGTGAAAACCACATTATAACAAAAGAATATTCCATAAAAAATTTATTTAAATTAAATTTAAATTACCAATTTATATTTTTGAGTAATCTACAATCAAAAAAATTACTTATGATGGCATGCTGACAACATTTTTGGAGTCCCTCCTCACAATAAGTGAAAAATCACCATCAAGATTTAATTATTTCACCATTATCCTATTAAATAATCAACCAAAACCAAAAAATATAAAAAATATTACGATTTTTGTGATGTTGTAACCAAAAAAACAAATATAATATATGAACACACCATAATTCATCATCATAAAACACCCAGAACCATCCTGGTATTAAAGGGATTGAATGAGAGGCATGGGGGTGGGAATTTTTCCAGGAAATATCCACTCCAAATCTCCCCAAAAGAAAAATACCAAGACCTATGATGTATAAATAGAACTAATTTACCCCTATTAAAACACCCCTATATTGACCTAATTCGATAGTCTGTGACCCCAGTAAAGAAATAGGGATACTTTACACACCACCAGCTAGATCGAGATGCTGAAGAAGGCCAAATCACTAAGGGCCCTCCTCTACTGATATCCTAGACACAAATATGTAGTTTGATCCTAAAACCACATCCAAAATAATTATTTTAATAAATTAAAAAATACATATTTACATTCCAAACACTAGTTCAAAAAATCAACCATCTACCAATGGGAAATTTAAAATTCCATTAGGAATTTTCAACCCGTTATAACAGTATTCATTAGAAACTCCCCACTATAAAACTTCAAATCCAAAAGAGGCCTTTGAAACCTCCTTACCACATATCCTGACCTACCTCAATCATCAAAATACTAGTAACTCGCCCTTTTACATCCTCGAATAAAAAATGGACTTTTTTTGCAACTCAAACCCAAAGCCTGGATAAACCGGTATATAGTCTGATTCTCATTCCTCACACATCTTATCCCATATGTTGTTCTTGATATGCTTCCAAGATCAATGTGTCTAAAACACACAATAGAAATAGTCAAACCTCTAGTATACTATTCCATAAATTCTTTTCTACTAAAAATGACACATCAGAAATCCCTGAACATGATCTTGATGCCCTGCACCAAGAGGATTAATATCATCCTCTAGGCATAGAAAAAACCAAAAACAAAACTTCCTATATATTTCCAAGGTCTAAATACCACCCTCGAAATTCATGCCTTATTATATCACCCTAAAAACTAACAATCCATCGATTCAACAAACACAAGAATCATTTTTAAAATAAAATGAGCCTAATTCCAATGCCCCAACTCCAACAAAGGAAACATTCAGGTTCTAAAGATGGTTTTTATTGAATAACTATGATTACTCAGGCTTTCCCATGATCAAACATCCTGATTCCGCTCTGACCATCCACAACCAGTCTCACCTCCATGACCCTTCCAACATGAGGGTCATTTTCCCACTACCAAAACAATGATTCCCACCATAAGAATATAGTTATTGTCACTGATTGACCCCACCCCCAAGATCCAGGGTTTATTCCTGACCCATCACTACATGAAATAAAATGGATGTGTTCGACCACCCATAACAGAGTTCAAACTCCAAACACCAAACATTGTGAATTTTTGATTCACCTAGAACATAATTCATGAAAACCATCAAAATGTCATAAAACAAGTGTCGAACCCACCAACTAGCCAACGGTGCACATTCTACCGTATATATTCTTGTATATCACTGCATGAGTGTTAACCCAAACAGGTACCAATTTTAATGAAAATACATTCTCTTGATCCTTTCTCTAGAATCATTCAAAACTCCTCTCAAGGACTCCACTTTAATTAATCATAACATGGTACGTCAATCCATCACTAACATCACCTCTCATAGCTGAGGGACATAACACCTTTATCCCCAAAATATACGGGCCACTATTCTTGTACAAATATTATTGGACACACTATTAACCTCAATATGATCTTTACCAAAAATAGAAAACTCCACCAAACTACCACTTCCATGCCACATTATTTCATCCAATATTTGAACTTTTACCAACAAATCCATCAACAACAAATTCATCAATCCAAAAACCAATTTTCATTATGTGGAAACTATGTAAACCATCCATAACTTAGTGAGTCCTTTTCTAAACGACCTTACTAATTTCACTCTCCCACTCTAAGGTAGTGTAAAAAAATTAAAACCCTCTCAAATGTTCTAAAAAATTATGCCACTTGGTCCTAATTCAACCCAACGTCTATTCACTCCCATATAACCTGCACATACAACCTGACACATGCTCATGGGATTATCATCCATCTAAGCTTGGCTCACTTCCCTAACTCGTGTACAATAATACATATGCATGCTATAATCAACCAAACACATTGTACCCTCATTAATTCTCTTCAAATTCAAGAAATATACCATTGACTGGTCATAACACATGACCACCTGACACATAGGTTTCATTCCATAACAATGAGAATCTATCCATATTTCCATCATTCTATCCAAAAGAACATCATAAAACTATCAGGCTAGGAACCAATTGATTATTCCCTACCAACCCATCCTTCATACCATGAGGAATTCATAATTCATTTACACAAACAACTCAGGGTTTCCACATCTATATAAAAATACATTCCTATCCTCAAGTCACCTATTGTTGATCCCTTTACTCCTTGATCCATTAACAAGAAATCAATTTATTGAAAAAAATAGTGGGTTTCTACACATCCATCATATATGGTACTAATATTCTAGAATTAGGAGACAACCATCTGTAATATCCATATTACCTACCATAAATGGAAAATATTTGTTGACCCATTGAGTAGAATAAAAGAAAAAAGTATATGTGGTAAAATTATATATTATTTATCATGTATTATTTAAACAAATTATACCTCTCATTAGTGCACAATAATAGGTATGAATTTATATTTCATGTGAATCATGCATGCCTACTTTTATGCATGTACCAAAACTATTTCCAACCATACAAGGGTAAAAACACAAAAAAAATTACAACTCAATGTAAAAAAACACAAGATGAAATAATAAAACAATAACATCATAAACCTAGAATAGAAATCCCATCACACTAGTAACTAGGAATTATTAATAGAACAGTAGTGCTTGATTCACCAGTATTGTATCCATAAATGACTTTGAAACATCCCTAGACATTATTTCTACCATATCCCGCAAAAAATAAAACAAAACAAGAATTGGGTACCACATTATAATTCCCTATCCTCATATCACTTATGAGTTGAGTGACACATGGCATAGACTGCACCTCTTTAGATGTGAGAGGCTACTAACTTCTGGTGAGGTCTTAATCTATACAATTTGGGTGATTATGCCCTCAAATCAGAGTATAATAATTTTTGAAATAACCAATCATCAAAAAAATTCATTAAAATTAAAAAACTCATCCATTATCATACATGATGATTTTATTTAAAACATAAAACTAATCACCCACTAGGCCAATCCAAAATAAAAATACCTAAAAATACACCATATGAACCATGGCCCTATTTCCATCCCTAGGCTTCAAACAACCTTTATCCAAACACCTATAAAGCCTTCGCATCTTTATAATTATCAAATTATATTCCCTAACCTAAAATTCATGCATAAGGCTTAAATATGCACTCTCATTCCCATAAAGAGAGTGATCATAAATCATAGTAGGTTCTGACCAAGAACCCCTATTATAGGTCATCATATGCATGTTTATGCATGAGGAAAACAAATAGAATTAACATTTTTGTTGTGTTTTCATGCACCAATTTGGCCACTATTACCCCAAAACAGGTACACACATGTTTGGCCATAATGTACTGTCATGGATAACTTGACCCTTGCCATATATGCTTTAGTTCCATGTCAAGATACACTAATTTCCTCATGATAATGCACTGATACCCAGTCTTTACTAAAAGAAACCAAGTTTTCTTATGAGGCATAGATCCTTTTTTGTTGGTTCAAATGATTTGTTAGGGCCTAATGTGAATACCTTTTGAGGTTATAGTAGTATTTTGGGTGTTCGGAGATTTTTTGGATCCCGAGACCTGCATTTTAGAAGTAAAAGGAAAGCCACACTAACATTAGAAACCATGAAGGGTAGATTGTAAGGTAACTAATAACCTTGAAAACATGGAGAGTAGGGTCCTACAGAATGTATGGTTTTAGGATACTTTTCTATTTTAGGCACATTCCCATGTGATAGCTTTACAATTTTTTAGTGTGATCTAAGACACAACATGCACATTATTTAAAAAACCATTTCCATTATCCAAGTGAAGTTCCCCTTCCTATAGAAGATAGTTCAAGGTTGGTGCATGGTTTGGCCAACCTTGTAGCAAAACTTTGTGACCCGGTATTTAGTGTTAAAATTATGAAATCACCATTCAAATGTTTATAACTTCCAAAACTAATTTATATTTTCTCCCTTGTAAATTTTTGGTACTTTTAGAGATACTACTTGAAAAAAAAAATTGTATCTATTTGTCAAGTTCATCCATCTAATCTCTGATTCTAGTGTTGATACTCACATTGGATCCACATCGGTTTTCACTCAACTCCTTTTTTGTTTGTCATTCTTCATTGTGTTAGATGTGTTAATTTGGTGGAAGATAATATGACATATTTTCATGTTCATCATTTGATCTTAATTATACATATGATTTGAGTTAAATCATGATCTAATACTCTATGAGAACTCTAATATTATCCTACGGTAGGTGGTTTATACTTTTACAATTTTTTTGATTTAAAGTGAATCTTTCATTTCTTAACCTATTGGGAATTCTGAAACACCCCCGAATATGAATTGATTAATTCAAATAAGATTAATGGAACATGTTTGAGATTCCCATTAGTTCCCTTAAGTTAGTTGGTGGTTGTTTCCCAACCTAGGCCACCCATGGGGTGGGCCCTTTCCCCTTTCAAATTTTTGTTCCACCCAATGGGTTTGTTTTAGTAATATCCTAGTTATACAGTGCCAATTAATTTATGAATTGATTTGAATTGATTGTTAGAAGATGTAATACCTCCTTTTACATGTGATATATGATGGTGAATAGTTTCATTTTTATTTATGATTTTTTAAATGAGTGGGTAAACTCATTGGATGATATTGAATGTAAATTGTAATATGATTGAGTATACTCATCGAACTTGAATGCAAGTAATTAATGAATGAGATGTGAATTGAATGTTAGTGGATGCCTTGGTTGGATTACCTTGGATCCTAATTATATTAGATTCATTGGTTGTCTCTCTTATTGGCCTTGAACATAGTTGTAAACTCCTTGGATTGACATTTCAACTTGGGTTTTGATTAAATTTGATTCCTTAGGCCTTGATACCCTTGGATATGGTTGGTATTGGGATTGCAGTGGACATTATTGATAGAAATTCTCAATAGACCTCAACCCATACAAAACTAAGTTTTCTTTTAAATGCTCATGGGGCTCGATGAGGATGTTATGGTTCACTATACAATAGATCGGACATTGAGGAAACATATATTGTTGAATAAACGGAACTTTGTTGGTAAATATGATAAAAATTATTATACAGATCATTTGTGGTTGCTATGTCCCTTATAGTTATAAAAAGTGGTCATGGTGGATTTGATTTACAGATTATATGGTAAGGTCATGGTTGACATTATATGTAAGGATGTAAATTTAGGAAGTGTTAGTTATTAAAATATTGTTTTTAGCTTCCTTAATATAAGTGATTTAAAAATATTTTGGAGGAATCCTTGTTAGGATATATATAATCACATGATTTTTAGTATATATTCCATAGTCACTATGATTTTATTTACTACATAACCATTAAATGTATATTAAAATCTTTTTTAGATTATTATATTTCAAAACTAAGATATGTTATAGACATTTGTGTGGTGACCTACAAGGATTGTATATCAAGCCCTGTTTGGGCGATCTTTGGGCACTCAGATAGATTTCATTGATGTGGGTAGGTACTGGGACAAGATCCCATAGTTTTAGGCTTGATTTTGAGTCAAACATAGGGCAAGGGGAGTATAAGACTGTGCTGAGTCTTCTGATTCTATCTAGAGATGTCACTTTTTGAAAAAAAAATTGGATAATATACTATATTGTACTACTATGTACCAATTTTTTGTTCTTTTATAGACAAATTACATGTTTATCATTGTATACTATATACTTTTGGAATTATTTATTAATCCCACCAGGTTATCTATTCCCTGACTATTAAACTAAATTTTCAATTTATTAATATTTTTATAATACTATGTTAAACTCTGTTAATGAGGGAATATTGTTCTTATGACACACCCTATGACCTATATAGAAGTTTCCATCCTTTGGTGTTTGGGGAGAAGTTCTTGAGGCACTGTGGCTAACCAGGCTCAGGGCACTGTTGAGTTTCCCGTAGGTTCGGAATGTTACAAAGAAGTAATGCATCCCTTCAGTTTCATGTTTCTTAATTGGAAATAATAGACATTTATAAGAATTAACTTTAATTTGGTAATGATTTTTTTCATGGTCTTAGTTATCCCATTTATAGGAAAATGAAAATTTTCCTCGAATGGAATTTTTTGTTTTCTATAATTTGACTTCTATAGATGATTTGATTCCATTGTAGGGCGATGCACTTGAATTTTGATGTTATTATTGACATGATTGAAGATTATATTTTATTGAAATGTGATGAGATAATTGTATGTCATCTCATGCATCACTTTAGGAACATGTTAGAAATCACATTCCATGAATTATTCCATTCCATAAAGAATGTGTCACATTTTTTCATTATGTTATGACATGTGTCATGATTCATATACATACTATAGTGATATAATTATGTGATTGGAATTGGGAGACATGGTTGGTACTTAGAGTACCAACAATAACCTAAAATATTCTTTTCATAATTAGTCTATAGCCGAAATATTAAGTAGATAATTATGGCACATTGAGTCATGGACCATGAGTCGCATTGAATGGAACTTATATTAGTGGGGATTATGTGGACTCCATATTTTCTTTTTATAATGAGTATGAAAAATTATGTATTCGAATTTGGTGTACTATTTGGTTGAACAATTCCAAATGAAATATGAAATGGATATGAAATTAAAATGAAAAATTTAAATGATAAATAAGGTACTCGACATAGACCAGATACTTGAGTGAGAAAGAGGAAGTGTCTCTAGTGAATTGTTTTGTAGTTTCTTTTTATACAGCCCTGGATTTGGGATAATGTGGTGTGGTATGACCGTTTATAGGATGGTTTGCACTAGTACTAATCTTTTGACTTTTGATCATTGATATAACTCTTTTTGGAGGTGTGTGTTTGGAATTGTAGAGTCACTCCACCCTGACAACCTCCATTAACATTCTATGAGGGTGGAGATGACCACTCTCTATAGGCGGTTGAACATGGGATACTGGTGGATCCTACTTTAGTGCCAGTTTTAGCACCAATAGTTTTTTCAAATATGGGTGTTGAGGCATAGTTCTATAAGGGGATTTATCTCTATATTTAGACCTTTCTAGGAGAACAACATCCTAACTCATCTATGGATGAGATGATGTGTTTGATCCAACAGCATCATCCTCCCATGATTTTGGGGGATAGTGGTCCATAGTCTATTAAGCTATGGCTAGATACTATGGTGCATATCTTCAAGCTTCTAGGGATACATTCCGATATAAGAGTAACTATCACGATGTATATGATTTTCATATAAGTAAAGTGTTGGTGGGATGTTATGAATAAGGCTAATAGGCTATGAGATATGGTTTGGGCTGATTTTGAAACCTTATTTTATGACTAATTTAACCACAATACTCTGAAAGACGATTGGGATAGTGATTTCATGTGTCTGTAGTAGGGTGCTATGAAGGTTATAACGTACTCTACATGCATTAAAGATCTGAAACATTTTCTTTATATATACCTTGATAATGAGTTATCAAGGGAGAGACAGTCAGATAAAGCTCTTTGACATTTCATTTGATCCCAAGTAAAATTGATCTTATTTCCCTCTATTACTAAAGTTGTAAATTAGAACATAATTATAGGTCAGATCTTGAGGGAAGTTGGGACCACAAATCATATCAGTGTAGTCTCTTGACCCGGTTGTTTAGTGTATCCAGGCAGGAATCTCCATTTTCAGCTTCCCATGAGATGAGCACAATCTAGGTTGCTAGTACTGGTAGTGCATTTTCCTATCCTAACTGTGGAATATAGGGGCACATGATGAATTAGTGTGATTGTGACCTAGTCATATTCTGATCATGAATATGTATGGTCCACAAGAAATGTTTCTATAGTTCCTTACCTATATTAGTGGGTGGTGGGGTTAGCTCGACCACCTGGTTTGGGAGTCAGTGTTACAACTTTGCGTCTAATAGGGAGTTTGAGTAGTACCATTTTATAATGATGATGTATTGATGGTCATGGGATAGGCTTCCAGGCTCTATTTTAATCGAGATAGAAAAGTGTTAATTATCTATGTAGTGAGGTTATGTCACAAGACCACAGATCTAGACATATGTTTTTTGTACATCCTACCCCCAATGAACCAGACGTAAAATTGTCTATGGAGAGAGTTATGATCTCAATGGCCTCAACTCATGTATCTCTTATTTATAACATAAGTGTATCACATAGTTTTATATTTTTATCTATTGTGGATGGCCTTGAGATCATGATGTATTTTTATGAGGGTGACATTATTCTGAACAGTATGTGGGGATTTGATCAATGGATGTACTTCAGTGCATGGAGTTTCCCCTTGAGGTTGGTGGGTGTCACTTTATCTGGAATCTTCAAGTCACTGAGATGAATGGGTATGATGTCATACTTAGGATGGAATTTCTATTAGAGTATTGATCTCATGTTTATTACGATAACTAAATATTGAAGTTCACATCACCATAGGGCACAATTTATAATCATAAGGGGGAATGTGGTGTCTAGGTGAGCCACTCTCAACCAATGAATCATGGTATTCAAAAGATGATATCCCATATTGCTGTGTTGTATCTGAATAATTAGGGATCTCATCAGGTTGACTTTCCTGTAGTGGGTTTCCATTTTAGGTATGTATTCTAAAAAAAGATAGTTTATCTCCTGAGATAGAGGTGGAGTTCTCCATTAAGATAGTGTCAGGAGCTGCATAGGTATCCATTCCTCCTTACATGATGGATACTTTGGAATTATAGGAGATCATGATACATGTAGAGTATTTAGAAGAAAAGGGTTTTACTTGACCTGGTACTTCTCTGTAGGGTTCTCTAGTCATTTTTGTGAAAAAAGTGTATGGTTCTCTTTGGATCTGTGTGTATTACTAGAAATTTAAACCTGTGATAGTTAAGAACTATTATCTATTTCTATAGATAGGTGATCTTTTTGAACATCTTCGAGGAGATCGGGAATTCTTAAAATTTTATTTGATCTCAGGATATCACAAGGTTTATGTCTAACCTTTAGAAATACCTTGTACAACTTTTCATAGCATCTATGGACAATATGAGTATCAGGTTATGTCATTTGGTCTCACAAATTCACCAACAGATTTTATGGCACTGATTAATAAAGGTATCAATACTTATATGGATTCTTTTTTGGTTATTTTCTTGGAAGATATCTTTTGGGACTGCTTTGTATATGACGATTTTATTTTTTTTCAATGAAAATGTAAATGTAAAAATGATCTACTCTTTCCCTTTCACATTCTCTCCCCTTATTGACAAGAAATACAATTTTTATGGTAGATATGGAATAAATCCATACATAATCAATTCTTCCATAAAAAATTTCACTCTAAGTATACATGAGAAATGATCAATGTATAAAACAGGAGGATTTGATCTAGAAAAAAAAATCTATTCATTATCCCCTAATCATGATACCTCATGTGATGAGAACTCATGTAATTGTCTTCAAGAAACTCTCCACGGTCATTCTAGGATGAAGATAAAAAATTTGATATGATATTATCAACCTAAAACTACTACCCTCACTTCAAAAAACATGTCAAAAACATTCAAGTGTAATGGGCAGGATAAGTGGCCTTGGGGAACATTCATTCTTCTTATGTCGCTAATTAACATTGTTACTCCCCATTGTAAAATAATTTTATTTTGAGTAACCATGGTTGAGAGTTTACATACCATTTCTAATGAAATGGTCCTTAGACAATCTTCAGAGTACTTGAATTTAATACCAACTGAAGTTGATACTTATTGAGATAATAACTCTGATCGCTTCTTCATTTTTCACCCCCTCAAGGGAATACTTCTTAGGTTCTCCCCCTGAGTTCATTCTTCACCTACAATTCCATGTAAGATTATTACAATACAAAAAGTGTAAAGGGAATAAGGTGGATTCTCCTTGCTTATTTAATATGAACTATAAGGGTGATATGATTTTCTCAACCAAGATGGTCCTTTTTCTCCACTCCTCACACTTGAACATTTGATTTTCAGTTCTGACTTTGTTTGTGTGGATATCAATATTTCATCCATTTCTTTGTCTAGTAGACTTGTTTCTTTAAGAGCATTCAAAACACTAGAATCTCTTGGTGAAACTTTCATCTTCTTAAGGAATTATTCTTAGTCTAGAATAAATGCATTGTAATTCTTAACAGTGTAACCATCTTTGTTTCACCTCACACACATGACTTTTCTATAATAATGTGGAATCTTCTATTTACCTGTCGCACTAGCCTTGGCCTGTTCATCTCCATTCATTATCATTATTTCCAAATCTTCCAGCCAGATGACCAATATGCCTCTTGGAAAATTGGAAGTAAGTAAAAATTTTCCATATGGACTCTTCAGAGTGTCATCATTTTTATGAATTCTTTTGGATATAAAACTCTTATACTTCTTGGATTTTGAATCCAAGGACTTCTCAGTATTCCTTCCTGGAATCATCTTAGGAGACTTTTACTTTTAATTATCCATATGATTTCATCCGAAGGTAGCTTCTTTTCTTTCATTTTCATATTCATCATGGTCTTTTTGGGTATAGATTTATTCTCAAAGATAACTAAACATTCATCAACAAAGCTCTTCATTGTTAACTTGGGAAACAAAGCTCTAATCCTCTTCTGAATTGAATTACTGATGTTTATCCAACATATGTATAACCTTTCACTTTGATACTAATTGAAGGACCCTAGGTCACCCTAAGGGGGGTGAATCAAGGTGTCTATTTTTCTCCCATTTATTGGATCTTGTTCCCACATTGGTAGGAACTTAATTAAACATTTATGATGGATATGTGATGTATTTAAAACATTCACATGTATAAGGACAAATCAACACTTTTACTTGGTTCAACGCTAAGAGCTACATCCAAAAAGAATACACCGACAGGTTGCTGGTCATACCTAATTCCACTATTCTTCAATAGGTATGGAATACAAGGTCTGGGTACCGTCACTCTGTCCAAGGCACAATTCCTTTAAAGAATTTCTAGGACAGCTCACTACTTCCCCCGGATCACGTCTATTGACTCCCCCTGCCTCACTGCCTTGGAGAGGTCACACTCAGTTTATGGACGTGAAGGTCCCTTCAATGGATAGGCAAGAAAGCCTTTGTCTCATGTTCAACATTAGACTTTTCTTGAATCAAGTTCCATAGTTGATTCTCTTTAATGTTAAATCTTATTCTCCATTACAACAACCAGATGTCTTAAAACTTATTATTCTTCTTGGACAGTATCACAAATTCTATTTTGATAATTCAAACACTGAAAAATAGCTCACGAGGCATCATCATAATAAAATCTTCATATTCTATGTATGAATGTGACCATGCCTATTACAATATTGATATGCTCTTCCTCTTCAATTATTTTGACACATACACACTTGGTTTAGGATGCTTCTCTTCAATGTATTCACATATGCATGTGCATGCATGAATTCATGTACATTCTCTTATTGTTTCTTTTTTTTTCTCACTACATGGTTCATATGTGCTTACGACTTATGTTTGAACTTCTTCAAATCATTCATAAGAACATAAAAATTCATTTATTATAATCATGCACAATCTTCCTACTCCCTTCCTCAATACACGCTTGTACACATTAATTTGATTATATTCATATGTATGTGATATTATTCAGCATCAATATGTGCATTTTGGTATGGCATGGAGTTTCTTGTTTTTGAATTTTTTCACACAAATGGTATGGAGTTCCTTGCACAAAGTGTGCATATACCCTTTCTGAACTAGTATGGTTTGCGGTATGTCCTCATACAAGAGAGTTTTGGTCTTCCTTCGCACACAAAGTGTGTTCCTCCTTCACCTACCAAGGGGTGTGTGGTTATGTTGGTTCATGGGACCTTCTCTTTACAGAACCACAACAGTACACGGTACTGTTACCTTACTAACCTATAATGGTTCGCGGGATGTCCCTTACCAAAGTAATAATCGTTTTCATATCTCATGTATTTCATACTGAAGCGGTACATGGTTCCTTAATTCATGAACTTGAAGGTTACATGGGACCTCCTCTTTACGCACCATAAATGGTTCACAATTATTCTTCTTTGTGAACCAGAATGGTACACAGAACTTCATGAACCAAGAACAGTTCATGGACCATGCATTCCCCTTCTCAAATTTATATATTAGAGAAACTCTATTTCATAGAATAGGAGATCTCAAAAGGTTTAGAAGCATCACTCTCTCCTCAAATAAGGGGGTCTTTATTTAAAAGTATAGATTAGATATTTATGCTTCCGAAATCACTGAGATATTACATGATGGTCATTGTTTTTAAATCTTCAAATCATGTTCATGAGATACACCGAGTTTCTCAGTTGTATTTGATTTCACGTTGTAGTCATTCTCATGTGTTTGCAAAATGGTATGCATGCATATCTTCTATACTTGAGCGCATGACACGGCACGACCTCCGGTAAATTTGTTTCCTTAGCCAACACATGGTCTTCCTTATTACAATGCATGCATGAAAATGTAGTTTCATGGATGGTATCGTGTTACTCAGATGATGTTCATGCATTGGGTTTGCTCTTATATAATGGTTGAAGACTTGATCAAGGCGGTTTAGTAGCTTCTCTGATGCACTGGTTCGCGTCAGGTGGCCAGAGGTTGAAGACGACCCATGGTTGAAGATCGGATATCTTTGATTCAACCACACACAACATGGGGATGATGAGTGGCTTGGATTATATCCTTGTACGTGGGATGCGATGTGTGGCCAGGATCATCAGCGAGATTAGATGGATAGTCAGGATTACATCCTCAATTTTAAAACCCTGTCCCACATCGAAATACCACGATGTTTTATCACAGTTTATCAACCCAGACATGGAAGTAGTGGCTTAGATTACCCCTCCTCCCTCCACGGTACCACATCTTACCATGTTCACCATGTGGTCATGCTCTTATCACCCACTCTTCTCTTTAGGAGGGCTCCTAGAGCCCACACTTCACAGGTTCAACATTGTGTGGAACCTGTGGGCTTATACATGGCTCGTGCACATCTTGCCTCATGTCGGGATGGTCATGAGGGGTTCCCTCGAGGGCGGTTGACCCCTCGAGTCCTGCATGTTCTTGAGGTGAGGACCACAACTAACCTCTATGGATGGACCCTTTATTTTTGGTAAAGTCATAAACTAACTACTTATTGTAAAAATAGGTGTTTATAAATAAAAATGCAAAACCACCATTCCAGAACACCTCCATAACCTCTTCTTCTCCTTTTCTTTTACACCTTCCCAAAAACCCTCCAATCATCCTTAATTATTGTATCACTCCTGATACACATATATAAAACTTAGGATTAAGCTCAACTAATGTCTGGTTTCCATTATCCATTTTACATAGGGGAGTTCATTCTTCATGTTGATCATCATTGACATCCATTTACATCCATTGACACTCATTGACAAAAAATAAAATCTTCATATACAAAGTGGTTGGAGAACATTGAATTATTGACAACAAACACTAAGGGGGAGATTTTCGGGACCACATTGTATTTGATGATTGTATTTTTTTCAATGAGTGTCAATGGATTTCAATGATGATCAACATGAAGAAGAAACTCTCTAACGTAAAATGGAGAATGGAAACCAAAAAAATACAAATTGGTTGGAGAACATTGAATTATTGACAAAAAAACACTAAGGAGAGATTGTTGGGAGCACATTGTATATGAATTTTGTATTTTTTGTCAATGAGTGTCAATGGATGTCAATGATGATCAACATTAAAAGGAACTATCCTATGAAAAATGGAGAATGGAAACTAGACTTTGGTAGATCTTGATCTTAAGTTTCATATATGTGCATTGGGAGTGATAAAAAAATTAGGGATGGTTAGAGTGTTTTTTGGAAGGATTAAAAGAAAAGGATAAGAAGAGGTTGTGGAGGAGTTCTGCAATGATGGTTTGGAATTTTTATTTGTAAAAACTTAGTTCTAAACTACGTAGATGGGTTATACCTTTCCCAAAAATATAGTGGACATCCATGGAGGTCAACCAAGATCCTCAACTCAAGAAAATATGGGACTTGAGGGGTCACATGTGCTTGAGGGACACCCTTAAGAACAGTCTTGTAGGAGGCAAGGTGTGTGCGGGCTGTGTATAAACCTATAGGTGCCGCATGGTGGTGAACTCGTGAAGTGTGGGCGCTATGAGCATGCCCAAAGAAAAGAGTGTGCACTAAGAGCGTTCCTATAGGGTGAAAAGGTATATGGAGGTATGGTTGAGGGAGGAGGAGTAATCTGAGCCACTACATCTGTGACGTGGTTGATAAACCGTGAGAAAATATTTTCTTGTTTTGATGTGGGGCATGGTTTTAAAAACACCAACGTAATCCTGAACTTCCATCTATTTTCGCTGAAGATCCTAGTCGTACATCACATCCCACGTACAAGGATATAATCAGAGCCACTCATAATCCTCGTGCCTTGTATGGTTGAATAAGAGTCACCTGATCTTTGACTGAGGTTCATCTTCAACCTCTGGCCACCTCACCCGAACCAGTGCATTAGAGAATCTACTGAACCTCCATGATCGAGTCTCCAGCCATTATAGAAGAGAAAACCCACTGAATTAACATAGTCTGAGAAACACGATACTAGGCATGCAACTACATTTTCAAGCATGCATAGAAATAAGGAAGAACAAGTGTTGGTCGTGGAAACCGATGTTTCCAGAGGACATTCCATGTCGAGCACTCAAGAAGAGGAGACATGCATGCATTCCTTTTTTCATAAACATTAGGATGATTACAACGTGACATCAGAAAAAATGGATAAACTCAACGTATTTCACGACCAAGATTTAATGATTTGAAAATCATGATCTTTATGAAATATCTCAGGGATATTGGACATGGAATGATATGATCTATACTTATAAAAAGAGACCCACCGATTTGAGGAGAGTGTGCTTATTCCCAACCATTCGAGAGCTCATGTTCTGAGAAACACAGATTCATTGATCTTTAAATTTGAGAAGAGGAATACATGATCTGCAAACCATTTTGGGTTTGTGAATTCTTGTGTATCGTTCTGGTTCACAAAGATGAATTACCGTGAACCATTTTTTTCGTAAAGATGAGTTCCCTTATACCCTTTGTTTTTGTGAAGTAAGGAACCACATACCGCTTCGGTACACCAGAAAGGAGAGAAAAGAACTATTCTTGGTTCACAATGGGATTTCTTGAAAACCATTATAGGTTCGTGGGGAAAAGGTACAGTGTACCATTTTGGTTTTGTAAAGAGGAGGTCATACAAACCAACAGAACCGCATACCAATTGGTACGTGAAGGAGGACTTCACTTCGTGTGCGAAGAAATACCATGCATCCCTTGCATGGTGATGATCCAAAATCCATCCTGGTTCATGAAGATGATTTGCACACTTTGTGAAAAGAACACCATACCCTTGGTGTGAAAAACAAAATGAAAATAAGAAACTCCATGCCATTCCAAAATTGATATATTTATGTTGAATACAATCACATATATATGAATATAAGAAAATAAAAGTGGACAGGGGTGTGTTGAGGAAGGGTGAAGGAAGTTTGTGCATGATGGTGGGAAATGCATGTATATATTATTTTTCATGATTTGAAGAATTACAAACATAAGGTTTAAGAACATCTGAACCAAGTTGTAATAAAAGAAAAGAAAGAAGAATAGAATGTACATGCATTCATGTATGCACATGCATTCATGAATAATTTGGAGAGAATCATCCTAAACCAATGGTGCACATGTCTAATAAATTGAAGAGGAAGAGAACATCTATATTCTCACATGCATGGTCACATTCATACATGGAATAGGAAGAGTTTATTCGGATGATGCCTCATGAGCAGGTTTTTAGTGTTTGAATAATCACCAAAGAATTAGTGATTCTAGCCAAGAAGATTAAGAAGTCTTAGTACATCTGGTTGCAGCACTATAGAAGAAGATTAAATGTTAATGAGCATCAACTCTGGAACATGATGTAAGAAAAGTGTCATTTTGAACATGATACAAATACTTTCATGTCTATCTAGTGAAGGGACTTTCATGTCCATAAACTAAGTGTGACCTCTCCAAGGAAGTGAGCATGGGGGAGTCAACAGAAGTGATTGAAGGGATGCAGTGAGATATCCCAGATCATTTGTAAAGGAAGTGTTCTGGGGATAGTGTGATTGTACCCAAACCTTTTAATCCCCACTAGTTGAAGAATAATGGAAATAGGTATGACCAGAAACCTATCGGTGTATGCTCTTTGGACGTTTCCCTTAGTGGTGAACCAAGTAAAAGTGATGTTTCATCCTTCTGCATGTGAATGTTTTAATTATTGTACGTATCCATCATACATGTTTAATTATGTTTTTACCAATGTGGGAATGATATCCAATAAATGAGAGAAACATTTGACACCCTGATTCACCCCCCCCCCCACTAGGGTAACCTAGGGTCCTTCAATATCATGGTGTATTCTCACAATCGACACGGCTGTTAAAAAAAAATAATATAAATTTGGATACACTCAGATAGAATCTTGTATATTATAATATTGAAAAGTTCCACTTATAGATAGATCAAATTCACTTAAAATTTCATATTATCATAGATATAAGAGTATCAATAGTCCCTAAGAATGTGAGAGCTATAGTTTCCCAGAAGAAGACCAATAATTTATTTATTTTATATAGTTTTTTTCTTGTAGATAGATAAATAATTAATTTCATATAAAACATCTAATGCTTTCTAGTTCCATTGAAGGACTTGACTAAGAAGTTTGTTAAGTGTGTATGTAAAGATACATGGGCGATAGCCTTTCAGAAGCTGAAATTGATATTGAATTCAGCATCAGTCTATCTACTACCAGAGAAGGGTGGGATCTACGTTTTATATTAAGATGAATAAGATAACAGGCCTTGAGAAGTGATGATGAAGGGATATAGGGTCTTGGTGTATTAGTATCATAATTTGAGGCCACATGATAATAATTACTTGACAAACGATCTTGAGTTTTCTACAGTTGTTCCTTCTTGTTCTTTTAGAGACACTTATTTCTAGGAGAGATTTTTGTGGTATAAATAGAACACAAAATCATTAGGTATATATTTACATAGTGTGATCTAAATTAGAGTCAGTGAAGTTGGCTTGAGAACCTACAATCTTTTGACATTGAGCTTTCCCATCTGCCTGGTAATGGAAAAGCAGTGGCTAATGGACTGAGTAGAAGGAATCAAGTACATTTTCATTAAGAGGCCCTTAGGGAATCAAAGCTAATGGATTTGTTCTCCAAGATGCACATCAATGTGGTGGGCATTGAGGGGGAATACTAATCATTCTTCATTAATTGTGACATCTACACTTCTATATAGAGTAAGGATGAGGAAGATATTGGAGTATAAAGGCCTTGTCCTATAGGAGAGTTTGGTAGTTGAGAACCCACCACTTTTTTGGACAATAAGTGCGGATGTGATTTTGTGTATCCATGGAGGCATTTGGGTTCTAGTGGATATACGTGAGGAGCTAATGCGAGTGTTCCGTGGATTATTTTATGTGGTGCATCCTAAAATAACCAACATGTATCAGGATCTATGTCTCTAGTATTGGTGTTAGAGAATGAAAGGTGAGGTAGATGGATTTGTTTCAAGGTGTTCCACCTGTTAGTAGGTGAAGGAATAACATCAATGACCAACCATGATTTTACAATAGTTACCTATTCCTGATTCAATATAGGATGATGTCATGTTGGATTTAATTACCGGTTTTCTATGGTCCCCTAAAGGTAACAATATTATGTGGGTTGTTAATTATAGTCTCATGAAGGGTTCTCATTTCCTTTAAATCATGGAAACCATTAAATTAGATGATCTTGGGAGGTATATCCATGAGATATTATGATTTCATAGGGTATCACCTACTATCATTTCATATAGTGATGCTCTGTTTATGTATTGTTTTTGGAAGAGTTTTAAAGTGAACTGGGTAGATAGGTGATTCTGGGAATAACATACCACGCACAGACTAATGGCCATCCATAGTGTACAATATAGGTGATTCGGGAAATGCTTCGAGCATGTGTTATATATTTTGGGGGCTCTTGCGAGAATCATAAACCTCTAGTTATGTTTTCCTATAACAATAGCTTTCCAAAGACGATACAGATGGATCTTTATGATGATTTGTATGGTAGGTCTTAATAATCACCCCTATGCAGGTTAATGGTTGGTGAGGCATGTTTATTGGGATGGTTTCCCACACAAGGGACTTCTGATAAGCTATAGTTGATCAGAAAGTTGATGGATACTGTATAGGGTCGATAAAAACCTTATGAAAATCTCTCTAGATATCATGGTTGGGTATCAGGTCATTTTAGTGTTTCATCAAGGTTGGGACATAGACAGCTTAGAAGACATGGTAATATTTCACTATGATACATTAGATAATTCTAGATTCCAGAGAGAGTCAGCTTGGTAGCCTATCAGTTGAAGTTTCCAAAGAGGTATTAATCCATGAACAATTTTTTCAACATATCTCAGCTATTCCATTATCATTCGGACATATCTCCTGCTTCATAACCTAAGTAGGTTTAGTTAAAGGTAGATGTGTCCTTTAAAGATAATATGATCTGTAGAATTGATAGGGGAATAATGGTTCTTCAAGGCTGGTCAATTCCTTTAGTATGGGTGCTATGGCAGTACATCTATTTACAGGATGAGGAAAGAGAGTAGATGCTCTAAATACATGCTCAGTTTATATAATTATTTTAAGATGAATCTTGACCACTCTTGAGAGTGTAATTTTTGGGACAGATTTCAATAGGGTGGAAGATTTTATAAACCTGGGTTAATATATGGGGTATGGATTATTTTTCCTTTTTATTAAATGATTGTTTGTAGGATAATGTGAATACCATTATAGGTTATGTGGGTATTGAGGGTGTTTGGGGATTTTTGGATCCCAAATATCATGTTTTTGGATGTAAAACACAAGTCTCCGGGTTAGTAGAAACAATGTGGGGTAGGACATATGGTTACTACTAACCGTGTGAGGCTAGATTATAGGTTCCTATATGCCTTATTGTTTGAGGAAACCATTTTATTTGCGGCACAATTTCGTACATGATTTATGTTGTTTTTTAAAGCGAGTTAGGACAGAGTTTTTTCCTGATTTTGAAAACTATATTCACAAATCATGTGATGTCCCATTTCCTATAGAATATGGTCCACGTTTAGTGCACAGTTTGGAAAATAGTGCAGCCAAACTATGCATCCCAGTATTTTGGGGTAAAATTTTGAAATATCCATTAAATTTTTTAACACTTACAACCTAATTAATCTTTCCTCACATGGATAGTCATAGGCTTTGAGATATCCTCTTTGATCGTAATCATACCCATTGATCTCTTTCCTCTTCCTGATCTTGAATTTGACTGTAGATTGTCTCCTTGGATCTACATTGGTGGGTACTCAATTAGTTTTATAATTCCTGATTCTTATTGGTAATGATTGTACTATATAGTTGAAAACTAATATTCCTTAATTTCATGTTCTTCATATATTCTTTGTTTTACTTCTATCCTAATTAAAATCAATAGATGATACTCAGCAATTGTTTTACTACCAACCTGAGGTATGTGGTTTATACATTTACCATTTGGTTTGGTGCTTTATGGAGTTGTTTGTCATCGTGATTACCATTATACTTTCTAGAACAACAGCAAATTTGAATTTATTAGTCGAAATAAGAGTGATGGGACATTATTGTGATTCCCATTGGAACATGAGAGTTACTTGGATGTTACTTTCGAATCTAGCCTGCCCATGGGGTGAGTAATTTTCACGTACCAATTGTTGAGCCACCCAAGGGGTGTGTTTTAGTTCGTTCTTAGTTATAGGGATCCTAGTAATTTATGAAATGAATTTAATTAATTGTTAGGAGATTTAATCCCTCATTTTCCAGGTGATACATGATATTGAATTGATTAATTGATGATTTTTTATTTTTTATGTGAGTGGGTATACTCATTCAATGAAATTGAAAGTAAATTTCATTATCATTGGATAAAAAAAATGGGAATTGAATGCCTGTAATTGATGGATGATATGTGTATTGAATGGTACTGAATTCCTTGGTTGGTATAACTTGGATCTTTATTAAATTAGATATTGTGTATTTTTCTCCTATGGGTCTTGAACATAGTATTGGATTCCTTGGATAGATATTACTCATTAGGAATTTATTATGTGGGATTAATTAGGCCTTTTTACTCCTTGGATCTAGATTTTCATAGACTCGTAGTGGACATGGTTAGTAGACCTGATCCTTGGACCTCAACCCAATCCAAATTGAGTTTTCATCAAGATGATCTTGGGAGTGGATGAGGGTTCATTGGTTAATTATACCTTGTATCTATCCCTATGGGGTCTAAAATTATTTTATTATATGCCATAGACATGGTAAATGTGATATATTTGATTATACGGCTCGGCCATGCTTGTTCTGACCCTTCTAGTTATACAGCGTGTCATTGTTGATTTGATTTATATATTATATGGAATTTACATGATTGAAATTGTATGTATGAACATATAGAGAGGTTGTGTTAGTTTGGTTTTGTTTTTAGCTTCCTTGATATAGTTTTTTGACACATGTTTTTATGGGAGTCTTTTTTGTGCAATACAGTATCACTTGTTTCATAGTATGTATTCCATGGGAACTTTAAATTTCATTATATCTTAACTTTGAAATTTATATTTCACTCTACATTATCATGTTATATTGAATAGATGGTATTTTTTATAAACTTATGGGTGTTTACCTATTGGGATTGTATATCACATAGTGTTTGAGCCTCTATTGGGTACCTGGACAGACTTTAAGGAAGTCGGTAGGGGTTGGGGTAAGCGACCATGGTTTGATGCTTAATTTTCTTTCATAACTAGGGAATGAGAGAATGAGACCAAGATGAGGCTCAGGATAATGTCTGGAGATAACAAATTTGGACTTTATTTAATCTGGAAAATGTATAGTATTGAACTGAGGTATACCTATTTTTTTGTATAAGTGACATTATCATCATTATGTATGAGGTACTTTTGTAATTATTTATCTATTCATTCATAATATCTATTTCTCAACTACTAAACTAATTATTTTATTAATTATTATTTCTATTATGTTATGTTACACTCTATTTATGAATACATAGTCTTTTAAAAGACACATCAAAGGGCCCTCACTTCTATTCAGCAACATCTGGCGTTCAGGGAGATGTGCTTGAGGCCATGGGGTCAACCGTGCTCGGGGCACTATTGAGGGACATCCATGTTCGAGATGTTAAACATACCCAAGGACTTGTGGTATGGAAGTGTCTGAATCCTCAACCTGATACTAGAATACAAAAGTTTTTGTTATACATTCATAATACTAGAGCCTTCCAAAATCACTCTACTGATGTTCATTGGTCATCCATTGTACCAGAACCAACCCCCAAGTCCATCCTCAAAACAAGCCTTTATAAATTGATTTTGAATGCATGAAAATAAACTCATTCTACATACAGTAATTTCCTTTACCTAATACCCAGGCATTAGGGAATGCATGCCCATATACCCCTATTAGGCATTCTAAGGTCCTCTACATGATATCGAAAGTATTAGGGAACAATCATCCAACATACTAATCCTATAAGTAATTGTCCCTAGCACACCGACCTATCCTAACATACTCTAGGGAGGACACTAGAGGTCACCAAAAGACTATATAGAGGTCAACTAAATCATCCCAAATAAAGACTCCTCCATGAATGGTCTCCCATTCCTAAGAACATTGGATCACAATGTGTCACTCAACAAATGTAATGATTTGAGAGTGATTTTCTCTAGAGAACTATCCACTTATCATAATGTTACATAGCTCACCTGAGAGGGCGTCAATCGGGTCCTCTTGATTTGAAATCATCTCAACTCACTAATACCTCCTCAATATCATCAACTGTCATTGATGTTGTTGTCCAAATCTCACCATAACCTAGACATTGAGGTTAGATCCAAACTCACTGAATTCCTTCAGCACACCCAATGATACTACCAAAGGACCATCCCAATCCATCATATCCCAACCCAATTATTTTCCCAATGGAAAGTCTCAATCAACTCTCTTAATAATGAGCTTGGTCTCTTATTGCATCTCCTATGGGTATTCCTCATCCTTTCACCTAAATGAAACACACTTCATCTTTCCTTTTCATGTCATGAATGACTTATCTTTCTCAATCCATATTCCTTGACATGCCTCTAACATCATGAGGGAGTTCCCATCACCCTCTACATATATGATGGCCTCTCCCATCATCAAAAGACCTTATCCACCCATTAATTCCCAAATATCCAAATGGAAAACACTATATACGTTCCCTCAACTCTTCTCAGACCTTTAGAACTACTCATGTAATCCCATTAACCTAGATTATGAACTCACCCCATTGTGACCAATTCATTATGTGATATTAAAATGATCTCATGTGATCAGGATAACTTATTCAATGTATAGGAGGCCTAGTTCCATCCTTTCTCACATACCCAAGGCACTCTTGTTCAATAAACCACATACCAGAACCCTTGGACATATGTCAGAAATCATGATCATGTATTGAAATACAAATGAAATTTTATTATAGGTGACGCCTACCTTGAACATGGAGTTACCCACTCATTGAGATCCACTAAGACTCATCCAAGAACCTTCCAAGGTCATGCATTCCCCTTCCATGCTCATCATAGCCAGCCGAGTATCTCCATTCTTTCATAAATTTACCTCACAGTAAATTAAATAATTAATTAGTTATAAAAAAATTAAATTAATGCTTAATTTTAAAATAACAAGATATAATCACCAAAAAACTAACATGTCACTATATTCACATAAAAACTGGAACCAACCACCCACAAAAGGTTTGTTACACACTTGTGACACCATTCTGGGTGAAATTAATATCAACCCAAAAAAATTTCTTCATTAATTTTATTTTATTTAATTTAATTTATAAATTAAATTCCTAAAAATACATAAATTAACCAATAAGACCTCTAAAGGTATGTATAAAATGTACCAGGATTCCCTATTCTCAAGCATTGTGAAATAATGAACATGATCAAAAAAAATTACCATGATTCAGTGAAATCATCACTAAATCCTAACCAAAATTGATCTAATTAAGAGGTAATTTAATGGATTCCAAATGAGATATGTGGGGGGGGATTTGGATGAGAAATGTCCATTCATGGGGGCCCCTCTCGACTAAATCATTATACCAACAAAGTGAAAAAAAAATATAAAAAATTCCACTACTAAAACAACCCGTATTCATCCTCACTAGATGGCTAGTTATACTAGTAGGAGTTTTGGGTGACTTCCCAATCCAGATGCCATTATGTGCTACATCAGCAGCCAGAACCACCCCAGGCCCCCTTCTATTGATCTATCGAGAACATGGCTGCAATCTAAGGCTTAAAAAACACCTAGAATAATTATTCTAAGAAATTAAAACATCCATATTTCTATCCCAAACATCACTTCTCAAAACAAACCATCAACCAATGGGAACTTTTAAATTTACTTTGTATTTTCTAATCTGCAAAGACCCGGGTTGTTATATCCATCAAAAAATTATATATCTATACATATTTCAACTAGCTTGAGAAAACAAATTAAAGAATTTATAAATGATTATTTTTCAAATATATTATTTAACTAAGGGGAACAATATATGTCCATCATATTTAGTTACTCATAAATTCTCATTTAATAAGGTTTATATCGTCTTGGTCAAAAAATAAAACAAATTTTATTCACCCTTATCATTGAGAACAACACATAACCCTAACTAGATAGATTGTAACATCACATGTATTGTCTTGATATGTTTATACTCTTCTTCAGCCTATCATAATAAAAGTCCCATATTTCATACTAATCGTATAATTGGACAAACCCCAGTGTAGTTAGGTTCTATCCAATTACATCATTTGGAAGATACCCAACCACCCATGATTGTAAAAACATCAAGGATTTGATAATAAAAGTATAAAATTATGAGTTTTCTAATGATAGATATATCTCTATCCTCGTGTATGGAGACATAAAATTCTGAAACACGCAACCCTTCTATAATAAAGTTATTGTGTATAACATTCCATTTGGTATGCTTTATGGGAAATCTAGTGCCTAAAACATGTTTTATTCCCCATTATCATATTTTTAATCACATTTTAAAATAATACTAACATTAACTTTAAAATTTCATTGCAACATCTATTTCCCCTTGAAAAACATTAATTAGGGATAACTAAATGTTTTACGTTGAGAGTTACATTATCGTTTTACTTCATGGGTATATTTAGCCAAAATGAAATAATGATAAAGGGTAGATTTAATTTTATAAAAAAATATACATTTTATATTATTAAACTCATTTAATAGTTTTAAATAAATTATACATAATAACCTATCTAATAATTACACATATGAATTTATTCTAGATCAATCATAATATTACTTCACTTTTAATATTTTTAAAACTCATTACATATCTATGTAATTACTAATGCATATCTATGTGTCAACATGATAAAACTGTCCCATTAAACTCTTCAGTGGGAAGTATATATATAAATGAAATCATATTGAATAATAGTGGGAGTAGAAATCATATTCTTAATTTTAAAAACATTAAACAATGTATTTAACCTCATTTAAAACATCAAATGTGATAATTTTAATAACTTGTATTATATAATTATAAATTTTCTATTTTTATAATCATAAAACTTCGTATAACCCTTTCCATTGAAATATTCAACTGATAAAAATTGGTAAATAATGTGACCATATTATATTAATCATTTCCCAGCATACCCTAAAAATTTTATGACATTAAGTGAGATTCAGTTTGTTATTGTATTAAAATGTAAATATTTACATTTCAATTTACCAAAATTCCCCATACTCATGTATAATACTCCCATGAGTATATTTTAAATAATATTCTATTCATAATACTATAAAATGATATATAAACTCTTTTTTCTTAATAAATAACTCTTATTTCATCTAAGTATGAATATTTTACAAATAATAAAATTTATCCATATCATATATTGTATTCTTATTTTTATGGATAATTATATTGAAAATAAAGTATCATAATTTAAAATATTATATTTATTGGTGGTGAGATCAAATACCTCATATTTTAATAAATAAAAAAATAAAATATTGTATCCATGATAAAACACTTTTTATCCATTGGTAATTTATTTATAGATTGGTGAATCTAGAAAATCATAAACTAGGTGTACTAAAATTGAGAGTCCTAGTAGTATAGTGATGACATGTACAAGTGGGGTTGTGAATCAGGGGTGGTAAAATTAATTTATAGACTAAAATTTATTATTTCATGATTAAAACCATTTTATTCTACTGAACCTATTTGGTATATTAAGACCAAATCGAATCATTTTTTTTACAAATCCCACATACACCACATGAAGGAAAGTAAACAAATAATGCCGATACCCATTATTTTTATAATGTTTATCTCAGGTGCTTGAAACCTACTCTATATTTTGTTTAGGATTTCAAATTCTTAGATTTTCCACTAATAATCGTATTATGTACAAGTGGTTATGGTCTATTTTTATCATAGTCCACTCTAAAAATGTTATAAAGGTGTGTGATTTCACAATATTACACATGTGAACTAAGACTCAACAATATTACACATCTGAAGTGATCTCTATAATGAATTCCATACTCTTCAAAATGGAATCATAACATCTGATAATCTCAACATCTTTCTCCTCTTTTATGTACATAAAAAACATATCCATGGATGTAACTACACCAAAAAAAATTATGATCTACTCCCTTAATACATAGTTTCATTGTCTCCCATAATTTCATTAAATATAAAACATGAAAATTCGTTTTTATTAATTATTCTCAACATCCCAGATATTTTGAAATATATTTTTTTTGGACACCCTCATCTCAATAAATGAAAAACATTTATTCCACTAAATATTAAAAATATCATCAATGTATTCATCTTTACCCACTATTCTTTTCTTATCTTACATTTATTCCTAAATAAATTTTTTAATTATATACATCAACTAACTCAACTCTTATTCTTATTTTTCATTGAATCCCATAAGGTTTTACAAGAGTAGTTCTCTTCATAATAATAGCTATAAATTGAATCTATTTGTATTGGTTCTTCTTACATGATAGGTTCTTGGTTTTTATTTGTTACTCAATAACAAGAACTACACCATAAGTCCTCACTCTTCCCCTTTTGTTTCAAGAGAATCCACAAATGTTTTCCTAGGATTATATACACATTTTATGGGATATGCATTAATTTATGTAAATGTAAAGATATAAAAATATGAGTACAATAAAATTCACAAACACAATTAACTTCCAAGTATCTCATATCCTCTATTTCATTTTATTTAACTAATGAATTATTTAATAATCAATTAGTGTTATAGTATTACCCTTATTTATTTCTCTTTGAATTTTTCTCCACTAAACTATATATTTAGTAGACTTGATCTTCTTTTATACTTCTCTAAACAACTCTATAGTGATCACACTTTAGTATCCATAGCTATATAAAAATACTAGCACAAAATCATATGTCATGAAACCTCCATTGTAGTGTGAGATCCACTCATGAAATAAATATAGCTACTAAAATCATCTTTGTACATAACCACTAGAAAATATATACTTTCCCTTTATAAATCATTTTTTAATCCCAACTATTTTTGTGATAATTATTTCTACGAATCCCATCATAAGAATCTTCGTAATTTCATCATCATTATTCTTGAAAATTCATTTAATATTTATCATTACATCATGAATATTGATCATTATACCATATTCTCATTACTCTATGATTCCTTTTCACCATATTAGATCATTTACTTCAAAATATACATGATTTTTAAATATTATTGGATAGATCATGAATCATCCTAAATTGATTTCCCAAAAAAGATAATTCATTCTAAGAAATTATTGAATTTAAAATTTTCATATAATATTGAAATTAATATAGTACAAGAAGTCATACAATCTAGTTTGTCTATTAATATTCATCATATGAAATTAAATTCTGACATTATCTATTTTATACAACTTTCTATAACTCACTAAATATGAATATAATTAATATTGAAAGTAGGAAACATCATTTTTTAGGATTTATGAAGTCATGAAATGTCGCATATTTCACGATTTTCAAAAAATTCAAAAAATGATTTTATTTGGGGATAAAATATTCTTGTCCTTTGGTGGTTGCATTTCTCTTATCAATAGTGTGCTATTTGAAAATCCAATCCACACCCTCTCCACTTTCAAGGCACCAAAAGGTGTTATCTCACATGTCGATAAGATTCCAGATGGGTTCATATGGTACCCCCTTACAGAGGGGAAAATGAACTATTTATAATGTTATAAGGTGGAGAGGTTGGTGAGGGATGATGGCACTAATGTGTGAAGCTTGGAAGACACCTCAGGTGCATCCATGCAAGGATGGAATAGAATGTTCTGCAATAGAGCATGTTGTGGGGGGAAATAATGCACCCTATTTTTTCAACCATTCCATGGATGAGGGGAGGCCCTCTTCATTATTACCTACTCTTTCTTTCATGTTCTCAATGCTTTTGGTAGAATCTCAATGGATCATTGATAGGGGAGACCTATCTTTTTTCACCATAAAATGGTGGGGACCATTCTTAGTTTCTTGGGGTGCCCAGCTCCAAACACTCCTATCATGGAGGCAAGTCTGTACCTATCCTTCATCAAGGCTATGCATGATGAGGGAAAAAAGGATTTCTTCTACCTCATTGCCTTGACATATGAACTTGAGCATTGTGTTTTCACCCCTTGTTCCTGGAGAGTCTTCACCTGTCTGGATTGTCATCGTACCCAGGATATTATGGAGGAGTATGATATTTGGACTGATCTCCTGTTATTCAAAGTGGCACCTTCGAAACTAAATTTTCTGTTTTGGAGGATCAGGCATCGTTCCATCCCAAATGATGAGAATATAAAATGTTTTGGTATCCCCTTAAATTCTCAGTGCCCTTGTTGTAAAGCACACGAGGAGGAAATTGTTGACCACCTCTACATCAAGGGACAATTTGCATGTGAAGTGTCAAAATTATTTGGGGAGTTCATAGGACTCTATGCCAATAACCTGGAAGATCTTCCTTTCTTCTAGAGATGGTTCTATGGCTAGGGAGATAGAGGCTCAGATAAGATGGTGTGCTTGATGATCCTTCTGGGTGTTGGGAAATATGGAAGGCTAGAAATAAGATGATATAGGAGGGGATTCATTTAGGTATAATGTCTATTATCATCAGTTATATGAGTTGTCTCGTTGGCTTGCATCATTTCACTAGTGGCTGGAGGGATGCCCCCTCCTTCTAGTGGATGCTTCCCCATGCACATGATGTCCAAGAGGTTGACAGCTATAACTATGGCCCCTAGGTGTGGTGGAATCCCACCTCTAGGTTTCTTAAGCTCAATACCATTGGTCTTGTAGGATGGGTGTTTTCTGCGGGGGAGAGGTTATCTGGGACTCTCAATGTTTGATCCTATTGGATTTCTCTTATATTATCATAAATGGTTCCTCTCATCAGGCTGAAGCCAAGGCTATTCTCATGGGTATCAATCTCTACCATCTGAGGGGTCTATCTTTATCAGATGTTGAAATTGATTTGAATATCCTTCATGATGTTCTGAATGATTCACTCCCTCCTCCTTGTTTGATTATCTATGCTATCAAAAGTGAAAGGGAATGTTCAACAATGGAATCAAAATTATGCATTTCTTTCATGAAGGAAATCAATTGGTGAACCATCTAGCTTTGATTGACGTCCCAGAAAATTCTCTAGTTTGGTTGCACGATATCATTTCTCTGAAGGCCGAAGGGTTTAATCTGATCAGAGGGTATGCACTTGGCCTTCACAATTTCAGACCTCCTTACGACTTTTTTTATTTCTATGGGATTGGTGATCTTGACTTCTTATTAAAAAATAAATTTTGATGATGATGATGTATACAACTCCAGAAAAGTCACACACTTGGCTCAAATCTTCGTGCTACAGTCTTATGATGAGCCATTTCTGATAATGAGGTCATATAGAAAAGTCGCATGATCATCTTTAGAAGTCAAATGGTATTCCTTTAAAAAAATATAGCCTAACTAAAGATTAATATGAATGTGAAATAATTCATAATTTTAAACTATGTTCATATACAGATGTTCAATGGTCTGTATTAAGTGATTGAATCACTTCATATGACCAAGGAATGTCATACTCTCTTTATAAAAAGTCAGATGATATGGGAGTCTTCCATTTTTCAGTAAACTGCAAAATTTTAGATTTATTCAAATGATATTTAAATGACCTCCAATTTCTCTAGGTATTAGCCAAACCTATCTAAACAGCATCTATGAAATTTTTAAACTAATTTTTAGAAACAGAAATTCTAATAACTCCAAGGATATTCCATCAAACATCATCTAGAACTCCCAATTACTTTGAACCTATTTTAAAATTTTTATAATAACTCTATAATTTATCCATTAAAAATTAACTATACATTACTATCTTCCATTTTATCTACTTCTTTTATATGTTATATATTTTTCTCTTGCCCATATAATCACATTTCATAATATTTATAACCATATCTATAGTCATCACATGTCAATATCCATAGCATGTATGTTATCTATCCATGTATTAAGAGGAATCAGCAACCTTCTCACTTCTTTTTATAGCATGAGATAGATTTTCCATTGTGTGGTTCATGGTAGGAAACTATTCCTCCATTTTAGCACACTGACCTACTTTATATTGATGAAAAATAAAATTAAATATCAGTAAATCCATGGTCAGTTCATTATTACCATTTGAATGTGTTTTCAATTCCAAATTAGTCAATAATTCAACGTAATATTTCCCCATATAGTCAATAATAAATGAAATTAATTGAAAATTTCCTCATTTTAACAAACATGATTGGGAATACAAAAACATTTTTCTCTATTTATTGATTCCCTAAATCCAAGATAAGGTTTCCTCATCAAAAACTATCATTTCCAATAAAAAAACTTATCTCTTCCCATGTGTTCATATACTTCCAATGTTCTCAATTAATCCTATAGGATAAGGGTGATACCAAATTTGTCAAAAAAAAATTTATTTTTTTCCAACTAAATATAAGTCTAAATTAGTTACCCTAGTGTTTAAAACAAAATAACTTTATTTAGACAACATGGTTTTCTATTTTCCCTATTCAAATATGGCACGAACTCAACTTTTCAAAATTAAGGGGCTACCAAAATATAATTAAAATAATTCACATAAACCTACACTTCAAATGAACACTAAAATCCAAAAATAGTTATCTTAAAAGAACTATATCCCCATTTTATTAGATAACCACTCCCTTTTATTGATAATATTCAACATGAACTAGAGTAAGGTTAAAAGAGTGAGAACAATAACTAATCCTTAAATGTTTGAGGGACATTTTTATATTTATGGATGTGATGTTCCATTCCACCCAGGATCATGATATTTTATGCTTTGGGCCTATCTCATGTGTTGTTTCATTCATAGGGCTCTAGCCCTTGGGAATCCCCTCATAGAATGCCTCATGTTGGGATAGGAATCTCTACTACCTTATAAAGGTGTGGTTCATGATCCTCCTCCCTCGATGTGGTATTTCCATAATCCTCCCCCCATGGAGGGGGCCCATCTTCCTCACTGGAGCATCGAATGGACACTACATTGATACCATTTTTTATAGCCCAGTCCATCCCTTGATAATGATATTGTCTGCTGTGGTTCTATCCCACATGATTTTTCCCTTGGCTCTAGCCCTTAAAAATCCAACAGTAAAAGGCCTCTTGATAGGAGAGGTATCCACAACACCTTATAATGGGAGGCTTAATTATCATCCTCCTTCAATGTAGGATTTTCAATAATATACCCCCTAGTAGGGATTAGCATCCACACTGGAATATCAAATGGAAAATGGATCTGAAGCCTTTTTTTATCACCCATTCCAGACCAGGATCATGATATTTTCAAAATTTGGCCTAGCCTAGATGTTTTTTCTTTCCCTATGTTGTGGCCCTTAGGAATCCCCCATGAAAAGACCTCATGATGGGAGAGGAACCCACAAATCTTTATAAAGGGTAGGTTTATGATACTCCTCATTTGGTGTGGGATTTCAATAATCCAACCCCCCTAGAAGGGACCAAGGTCTTATTGGTCACAAAAAATTGACACTGTCTCTAATACCTTTTGTGATGTCCTAGTCCAGCTGATGATCGTGATATTTTCCACTTAGAACCTAGCACACGTGGTTTTTCATTACAGAAGATCTATCCCATATTCTTCCCATAGAAAAATTCCTCATGATGGGAGAGGTATCCACCCCACCTAATAAAGGGGTGATTCAACCTCCTCCTCCTTTGATTTAGGATTTCCATAATCCTCTCCCCTAGAAGGAACAAACATCCTCACTTAAACATCAAATGGAAAATTCCTCTGATACTATTTTTGATAGCCCAGTCCATCCTACAATCATAATATTTTCATCTTTGGTCCTAGTCCACACAGTGTTAATTTCCTTAGGATATGACCCCCATGAATCCCCCATGAAAACGCCTCGTGATTGGAGAGGTATCCACACTACCTTAACAAATAGAGGTAGCTTGTTTTCTTTTCTTTTCTCTTACTATTTGGGAAAGGAAGACTTGAGAATAGGATTAGTCAGGCATTAGTTAAGAGATCTTTCATGGGAGTAGCTACCCAATGTAAGATGGTAAAATACAAGTGTTCATGGTGGGATTTCTATTATTGATGTGTTCTATTACAGCTGATGATATGACACCTCGGCTGATGAAATTGTTATCTGATGTGATTATTTTTGTTAATATTTTCAAAAATTTGCCTCATGTCCTGGTAAGGTATGATAGTTGAGTAATAATCCATCATTTAAGGCACTCAAGACTATTTTGGACATGCATCATTTTTAGTAAGCATTGGAAAATAGTTTCTGGGTACGTTCTTAAACATGAACTATTTTCATTGCTTTGAAATTTTAACATAAAATAGTTGCTACTATAAAATGTGTAAAATTATAAAATGATGAAAAATGTGGAATGTTTGTGTATAATAAGAAACATGAATTTGATAATTATAATACCAATTTATAATAAAGACCTAAGTGTAGGATGGTGGAGGCTAGTGATAACGCCTTGGTTTTGACCGCATGGCAGGGTTCAGGAAAAGACTTTTAGTTGCTAATTTGTAGGTAGTAAGAAAATGTTTGTCTTTAAATAATATTAGATTATAATTTAAAGAAAATTTTATTTTGACCAAGATTTGAATCATTTGAAATTTATATAGATCTAAATATTATTAATATATGGAAAACTTATGGTGGGAAGTAGTGGATGCATGATCTGAAACAATTCTAAAGGTAGAGAATTATTATAGTGGGGAGATTGTAAAAACCCATGTTGTTTTCAATTTTTGAGCTTTTTTAAAGTGGAAAATTTGATCATGATAAATTTATTAGATATTTAAGTTTTTTCAAAATTATTGAAAAAATGTATTTTGAAGTTTGAATATTTTATAAGTGGTAAAAAAATAATAATATGATTACTATTTCTGTTATATAAATGCATGATTACATGATTAGATATTGAATAATTATTAGGGAAAATGATATTAATTGTGTTAAATAAATGAGAACATGTGAGTAATAAATAGTTTATTAATATTGTGGAATTTAAGGAAATATATTGCTCGAATGTTTTAATAGATGTTATTGTTGGCATAATAATAGTCTAAATGATATTAGATATTTAATAATAATTATTATTATTATTATTATTATTACTTATGTGCAAAATAAAATTTATATATATTGGTTATAAGAATTTATATATATCTATGTTTGTGTGTGTTTGGTTCTCTGTATATATATATATATATATGGGTGGAATTGAATACATATTTTATTACGGATTTTAAATAATGAGTGGTTAAGTATGAAATAAATGTGGTTTATGAAAGATATAATAAGTGGTGAAAAAATAAATCTAGATAAATGAAAATTGATAATGATTATTGTATCGAGGCTCAAGATATATAGGTGATGGTTGAAGTATGGGATGAATTCTCACTAATTTATTATTTAAAGAAAATAAATATATGTTGTAAATCATCGCATGAAGGAGGGCTCATAGAATTCAACCATAGAGGAGAATCCTATACGCCCCTCTCTCCTATACTAATCCCTCTTTTTAAACATCAATCATTAATATTTTTTTAATATTGATCGGATTGAAACATCATCAGTGGCCTTGGATTGGTCTTGATTAAGGGATGGTGAGTATCAAAAAAAATCATAGAAATGATCTCTTTTGATTAGATTTTTATTAAACTGGATTTTTTTATTTATTTAATTTCCCCTTCAATAGTTGTTGGAATAACCCACTGTCAGCGATGTTGGATTCGTATTGTGTGTTCATCATCATTGAGGTAGGTGGTCTAAAACTAAATTACATTGTCTTCGATTTGATTAAGTGTATGTGATTGCAAAATTTATTTTTGATGTTTAGCAATTAAGATCACGATTAAATTAATTAACATGGTTAATTAATTAATTTAAGTAATTGTAAAATTGATAATAATAATCTTGTTGAACGTGATTAATTAATTATGTAATTATTTAATGGGAATGGTTGAGAATATGAAATTGTGATTTTTGAATAGTTAGTTATTAAATTAACTATGATTAGATAGAGGATTTTGGAAATGAATAATTAATTATAAAATTAACTATTCTTATACTGAAGTTGATGAATTTGGTTAATTTGTTAGTGATTTAATTCATTTAAGTTGTTGTGATTATTGAATTGATTGAGACAAAATAATTAGTTGGGAACTTAATTGGGGATATTGAATTGATTGAGGTGGAACATTTAATTAATTAATTAATTAATTGGGGTTGCCGAATTGTCTATGTTGGAATAATTAATTGATTAATGTGAGTAATGAGATGATTTAATTGTTCAAATAAATAATGAGATTAATTAATTTATGAATTAATTATTTGGAGTAATAAGATTATTTAATTGATAAATTAAATAATGAGATTAATTAATTGATGAATTTTTTAATGTGAGAAATTTGATTATTTAATTATTGAATTAAATAGTGGGATAAATTAATTATCTAATTAATTAACAAATTAATTAATATGAGAAATGTTATTATTTAGTTGTTGAACTAAAGATTGGTATTAATTAATTGATGAATTAATTTTTGTAAAAAATGAGGTTATTTAATTGTCGAATTAAATAATATTATTTATTAAATGATTATTTAATTAATGTGAGTAATTATATTGTTAAATTATTACATTCAATAATGTTATTAATTAATTAACAAAATTAATTATTATGTGTAATGTGATTATTTAATTATTAAACTAAATAATGAGTTTAATTATTTGATGAATTAATTAATGGGACATATGTGATTATTTACTTGCTGAATTAAATAATTAGATTAATTAATTGATGAATTCATTAGTACGATCAATGTGATTCATTGATTGTTAAATTAAATAATGACATTAATTAATTAATGAATTAGTTAATGTGAGTGATGTGATTATTTAATTTTTAATTTAAATAATGAGATTAATTAATTGATGAATTAATTAATTTGAGAAATGTGATTATTTAACAGTTCCATTAAATAATGGAATTAATTCATTGATGAATAGATTAATGCAAGTAATGAAAATTTTTAATTGTTGAATTACATAATGGGATTAATTTATTAATGAAATAATTAATGTGAGTAAATATATTGTTAAATTATTGAATTAAATAATGAGATTAATTAATTGAGGAACTAGTTATTATATGTAATGTGATTATTTAATTATTTAATTAAATAATAATACTAATTAATTGAAGAACTAATTAATGTGAGTAATGTGATTATTTAATTATTTAATTAAATAAAAACATTAATTAATTGATGAATTAAATAATGTGAGAAAAGTGATTATTGAATTCTTGAATTAAATATTCAGATTAACAAATTAATGTGTTAATTAATTTGATTAATGTGATTATTTCATTATTTAATTAAATAATGATAATTTTCAAATGATTAATTAATTTGAGATATGTGGTTTTTTAATTGTTAAATTAAATAACGGTATTAATTAATTAATGAATTAATTAATGTGATTAATGAAATAATTTAATTTTTGAATTAAATAAATGGACTACTTAATTGATGAATTAATTAATGTGAGTAATGTGATTATTTAATTTTTTCATTGAAAAATGGTGTTATTTAATTGATGAATTGATTAGTATGAGAAATGTGATTATTTAACTGATGAATTAAATAATTAGATTAATTAATTAATAAATTAATTAATGCAAGTAATTTGATTATTTAATGAATTACATAATGGAAATAATTAATTGATGAATTAATTAATATGAGTAATGATATAATTTATTTTTTGAGTTTAACAATGAAATTAATTAATTTATGAATAAATTATTATGAGTAGTGTAATTATTGAATTATTGAACTAAATAATGTGATTAATTAATCGATTAATTAATTAATTTGAGGTATGTGAATGTTTAATTATTTAATTAATTAACGTTATTGATGAGATTAATTAATTGATAAATTAATTAATGGATGTAATGTTAGGATTGGTGAGTTCTGATTATTTAATTATTTAATTAATTAAGGTATATTGTTCTATTTATACAATCGTTTATTGAATAATTAATTGTAGAATTAATTTTGGGATATTGATATTTCCAAATAAATAATTTATTATTGAATTAATTATTTATTTGGGATTGTGAATTGGGAATAATTAATCGTTGAATTAATTACGTTTAATTGATTGATCGTTGTCTTAGAATTTTAAATTGGAATAATAATAAATTGGTGTGCTTTATTATGGTATAATCACCTTGGCTGAAGTGGTTAATTAATATATTAACGATCTTAGTGTTTAACAACTACTGAAAGAGTTTTGATATAATTATAATGATAACTACGAACCTAGATTAATGAAATAAATTGGTTATATAGATGGTAATTATTTTAAATTTATCATTGTATCCAATGATGATAAATCTAATATGTTTGAAACTATCCTTGTGACTTTTATTTCTTAGTTTATGAGATTGTGTGTTATCGATTAAACAGATACCCAATGGTTTGATACAATTCGGCATGTTGAGCTTTTCTCGATACAACTCATGACTAGTGTTGACACCTGAGGGATTGGTGTATGTTTTTATACTACCTAAGGGCTTGGGACACTTTTAACAGATGCTTGAGGGCTGAGTATTTGATTATGTCAGATGCATGAGTGCCAGATGCACAGTCATATGACGCCTGAGGGAGAGATTGTACTTATTTCTAAGGGTGAGATTTGGGTTAGCCTGAGGGAAGAGGCCATATGTTTATAGTATTTTCTATGTGATCCATCCTTGATAGGATAATCAGCCACCATTTTTTATCCATCCTAATGTAAGAAGATTTACCCATAAACTGGGATACCAAGTAGGGTTCTGAAGTAGGTTTGGATGGCATCGTATGTTAAACCATAACCTGAGTGTCATCACATTTATTACATGTACAGTATTAATTTATTAAATTAATACATTTTTTGTATCTATATTTCATGAACTATATCTTTCACATTGGATTTGTTTAGACATAGTTGTGTCGACATACTCATTTTTACTCACATGTTATCTGATCTGCTGCTTGGGACCTGAGTAGATTAAATCAGTGTAGCTTTGGACATAGGAAAGGGACCTTGTAGTTAATTAATTTCTTGTTAGTTAAGTTGGATCATGGAGATGGGACCGATATGGGGTTTAGGATTTGGGTTTGGATTATTTATTTGATTGTTCATATTATTTTATTTGTATGACTTTCATCATGTCATTTAGATACATTTTTCTTGTCATTAAATTAATATTTTAATATTTATATTTATTTAGTTCGTGTATACTTCTTAGTTTTTTATGTTTGATAATTTATAAATATTATTTATTTCATTTCATCTAATCGGATATTATTTCTTCCTTAATTTAAACTCTTACCATAGGGTATAGTCTTCACAATATATTCATTAGACCCTTATTTCTATTCGATAGCCTCTGGAATATGGGTAGGCATGCTTGAGGTTAGGTATCCAACCAGCTCAATTGCTTGAGGAAGCACTGGGTTAGAGATGTTACAATGTGATATCAAAGTAAGTATCCATTTTATGTTCCAATGATGATGATAGGCCCTTCTAAGGGGGATTATAGTAATCCCACATTAAAGAAGGAGGATCACGAAGCACCCCATTATAATGTTGTGTGGAAATCTATCCAATAATGAGGTCTTTTCCTAGCGGATTCTTGTGGTCCAGTGCCCAATGAAAGAAAAACCATTCTTGCTAGGCCCATGGTGGAAAATATCATGAACATAGGGTATACCATGCCATAAAAAATGGTATCTGAACTAGTTTCTATTAAATTTGATAGCAAGGAAATGGCGCCATTCTAGGGGTAAAATTATGGAAATCACACATTGAAGGCGGTGGATCATGAACAACCCCATTCAAAGGGCGTGTGGATACCTCTCCCATCATGAGGACTATTCCTTAGATATTCCTAAAGGCCAGAGCCCATGGAAAGCCAAAACATATGAGATATGCCCAAATTGGAAAATATCCTGATTGTGGGATGGACTGGGTCATCACAAAGGATTAGTTATAAATTGAAAAACATCTACTATAATTATAATTTTTAATATATCCATATTATGTGTTTCCCTATAATATTTTTAACCGTCAATACATATCCATTATTTCAAAAAACTAATATGTTAATAATATGGAGATTCAAAGAATAATTAAATAATGTAAAGGGATGAGACATATTTCTCATCCTTAAACCCCATTTCTTAGTATCTAAAACATTTCTAGACATCTTTAGGCTTTCATATTTCTTTCTTTGACATTTCTTTTCATTAAAAGGAAACATTACCTCTTTTATTTTTCAATTTATTTCCCCGATGAAATTAATCTATTTACATTGTAAATTAGAGTATTATAATTCATTCCATATTTTACCAATCATATATACCTATCCAATTGGTGTATCCTAATGATTACTATATATGTAGGCTCAATATTATCCTCCCCTTTTACTGTGGCTCCTTTTAGAGTATTAATATTTTTAGAAATTGAATCCATTGGTGATTTCCCTTTTCTTCATTTAATATGAAAAAATATTTATGCATCTATAATCTATTTTTCCAACCTATTTTCACCACCCATGCACAACATTCTTAGCCATTTGGTTTCTCCTTTGGGAAAGAATTTTAAACTATTAACTAGAAGTGAAAACAACCATACTAATATAGTTATCTCTCTCTTGGAATAGTTCAATTTAAGATTATAGATTTATCATTTCATTTATGAGATTCGATTCAATTTTAAAAAGGTCCATTATATGGACCCTTTTTCTATAATAGAAGTATATTTTATATATAGGTTGGAAATTATTTTTATGTTTATTCATTGTCATTATATATATAGACAATGAAACTAATTTCTAAAATGATTTACATTCCAAGGTATATTTCTCATATCCATTCACCTACTTCATAGTTTTTGTATTCCCTCTATTCTCTTATATATAAGAGTAATACCTATAATGCTTTAACCAATATAAATCATATTAGTGAAAAACTATATTTTATATTTCACAGAAATTTTCAAATATATCAAGTTTCATCTCGAAATACATATTATTCATTTTATATGATTTATACTTCACTCTAGTTGGGTTCTTTCTTAATTCATATTTTCTCTCCCATGATTTACAAATTTTATTGCGGACTTGGAATTTTTAATAAATTTTTTAAAGGATTTAATTTTTTATTAAATTTTTTTATAATAATTATATATTGTTTAGATTATATTTTTAGTTAGTGAAATGTTTTTTTGATTATAAAAAAGGAATATAGTTGTTTTGAATAATATTTATGAGAGTTAAAAGTCATAAGAAATTCTTTATTATAGTCATAAGTCTATAGTACATCGAATAACTTCGGTCTGAGGAAAGAAAATATAAAAGGTGTGGTTTTATAAATTTAAAATTGTGTGTATGAATTCACTAGATTCAGATTGCATCATAATAATTTGATACATATCGTATGAATTATTCATATTATGTCTTCAACTAGAGCATATTTATTTTGTGATATAATGTAAATATTTGAGCATCATCATATTACTTTGGTTTATTATCTTATGAATTCATGTAATATACTCTTTTTTCGATCATAAGTAATTAATTATAAGACAGTAATACTTTTAAGTATCAAACATAATTCTTTAGTTAGTGTAATAATTTCATTATAATTATTCACTAAGAATAAAAATTTAAATTCCTAGTATAATATTTTATCACATATAAAGTTATAGAGTTTATAATTGGTGAAAATTTATGTTTCCAAAAAATAAATATTCTTATAAAAAAGAAAAAGATGTTGTTCAATTTGTTCATTAGTTTTTGAAACAATAAACTGATTGTGATTCAATAAAAATGAATAACTCATGATATCTACATGATTCGGAACAAGATATTTTATAATATCAATTAAATTATGCTTATCAAAGATTAATATGTGTTTGTTTGTGAATATTCTCTAGATATTAAATCTTGAATGTCATTAGGATGATGTCAGGTAGTTCATAAGATCCTTAATCACTGGATAATCATGTAGTTATAAAAACTAATATATTCAATTGATTTTAACCATATATGAGAAATATCTATCTTTTTATGATTTACCGGAAGAAAATGGAATAATGAGGCTAATATAGATGAGTTAGATAAGAAAGAACTAAAGTCGGTGACTTTTTCATCAAATGTCATTGTATCCCGTGTGGGATGACGAAACTACTATAATTGATGATTTCATGTAAGATAGGTTTAGTCATAAGAGTTAATGCATCATTAAAAGATACTTAATATATATTAAAATATTAGTAATTGTAAGTAATGTAGTGGGTAACAAAAAATCAAAATTTTAAACTCATGTTTTATGTTAGAAGCATTAAATTGTTCGTGGTATTCATTTTATTGAAACTGATTTCTATGGACTCCCTTTAACTATATTAAATGAATTTTTGTAATATATTTATTTTGATAAGAACATGTTATTGAGAATAATAATAAATGTTTTTTTATCAAAAACTGTGTGTGGGAAAAACATCAATAATAAAAAACATTAATATCTGATTAATCACAAAAATCCAATGAATGATATTTGAGTTTGATAATAGATAATTGGATCTATATTATATACTACAACAATTATTCATTTTGAATTAAATTTTTAAATGGATAAAGGAGAAGATCAACCTTAGTTTCTAATGTAATTGGGATCATTAGGTGATCATTCTCATTTTCTATGATTCTTTATGACAAGTAGAATATTGAGTATAACTAGTTGTATACTGAGTTTGACTAGTGGTATACAATAGAATAATAGGTGAATGGTGATTCTACACTACTTATTTTATGTTATTTATTGACTTATATGGAAAAATATATAGACATGATAGTAACCAGTTGTATTAAAATGTAGGCTCATACACTATGGTTGGACCTTGTAAATATTGTATCTGGCATGTTCTCTATTTTTTTATCATTTACATATAGGGATAATACTTAAATATTCACATGGTATATTGAAATAATAATATTTCATTTTTTATAATGTCCGTGTAAGTATAGACTAAAAAAGATATACTACACTAATCCACCCCCTCCCCAACCCTCTCAAGGTAGTTATACGATCCATTGGAACTATAATTATTACACAGTAAACATTCTCTCTTGGTCAAAATCACATAGAGGGTTTTATAATGGACAATGTCAACTCTTTTAATATTATAGTAGTAAAAAGGTTTTTGGTAAAAATTTCCATGGATAAAAAAATAAGACAATGACTTATTTTTTCTCACTTGGGATTGATGTTTTTAATAAATCTACATTCAATTTACAACTTATTTAAAGAGGTGTGCATATGACCTTAACTGAAAAAATAAATCATCAATTCAATGTAAAATCAAAGAATCGTTTTACTTTTCTTCTTTTTAATATAGTTTTCACCAATATGATGGGCCTAAAAACCACTAAGAAGGTATGGGATAGGGTTGTAAGTATCTATAAAGTAAATTTAAAATTCAAATATTCAAAGATACAAATTTGTAAAAGTATGATCTAAGATATAAATATTGATGAGGTGTAAACCATGGATTACTAATTCATTGGAGTTAATGATATTTTGAATAAACTCAAAGAATTAATGGAAAATATATGAGGTGTTTTTTCTATAAAGAGACCCATGTATAATTTCATACACATTTATATTCAAAAAAATTTACATCAGGAAGGTTTGGAAGATATTTCTCTTAATGAGTTTCATAATAACCATATTTCTTACAAAATGAGAAAGAAACATTAATTTAAGAAGAAATTCAAATAAGAGATGTATTTCATAGACATGAGAGAGTTATTTATAATATAAGAAGATATTTAATATTATATTGTATTATATAGTATTTATGATTTTGATTAATAAGGAAATATAATCATGACCCTTGTCTATAAAAATTTTAGAAATGATAAAGATTAGTATAAGGGTAAACTAACCTCAATATTAATCCACAATGGTGGTGTTGGATATTGTTTTGTAAATATTACAAATAATATAAATTATGCATATGAATGTAATGAAAATTTTGAAATAACTAAGAATAACAAGTGGTGGAATAAGAAAAATTCTAAAAAAAATATAGTGTTATGACCCATCCCCCAGGGCCCATGTCATGACTACCAAAATATCACATCCCATAGTCCAGGGGCTGGCGACTGGTGCCGAGTAGGAATATCCCAGAAAAAATGGGAGGTAATTTTCAATGTACCTATACACACACACATAACTCCATCCCACTGATGTTGGAAGGTGAATAGACTATGAAAACAAATATGAGGTATGATAGTAGAAAATAAAGGTAAACGAGGCCAAAATACAAGCCCAACTGAAATATAAAAGTAAAAGTAAAAGTCTCTGGAACTCCTCCACAAAAAACCCTACCTAAAGTGTTGGTACAGAAATAGCTATCTGAAGATATAGAAGCGCATCTCATATTTCAGGTCACTCTAATCATCACCTAGTTCCGTTCCACTAAGGACTCCATCAAAGAATTGATTTTCTTCACAAGAAAAGACACGTGTGACAGAAGCCTATGCAAGGGTGTGTAAAACAATAGTTATTAAGGACCCCAAACCAAAAATTAATACCACAAATAAATACAAAAAGTAGACTACCAATGAGGTACATGAAATGTGTCATCTTAGAAGTATAGTCAAAATAGTAACTAGAGTCATCTCACACAAGTGTAATATAAATAAAAAAATAAATACTAACATTCATAACACTTAACACCTTGTACCACTGAAGCAGTCATCCTTGGAAAGTGCTTAGGTCTATTAGGTCACCTAGACCCACTCATCACTTAGGCTAGCTGGGTCACCTAGACCTGCTCATCTCCTTAACCTGAATGGTCACCTAGACCCACACCTCAACTTGGCCTGGTGGTTCACCTACACATTCCTACTTTTTTGGCCTTTTTGGTCACTAAACCTACTCATCTCCAACTTCTTGTCACATCCAGTTGTCGCATCCTCACTCGTAGCATGTTTGATTTTAAGAGAGTCTACACATCAAGCCAATGATCATATCTCAACGTCGATGAAATTCCACTTAGTGTATATCAAATGTAATACCACATTGTGATGGTCCCAATTCTACAAATTTCTCATCAATCAGAAGTACAGTTTGAAAGTTATGAACATTTTAGTGAAAAGGGGTTGGTTGGGTCCAGGCCCGATCCGACCTGGTAGGACCTACCCGACTGACCTAACCTGTCCGACATGGTTTGGCCAACCCTATACATTAAGATGAGGGCTCAGCCTTCCTGACCATCTAGTGGCCCGGTCCACTTCCTCTAGCTCATCTCGCACTAGGGGGCCAGTTTCTGTCCAGTCGGGCCGCACAGCAGCCAGGTTCCACCTTTGGCCTGGCCCATGCTAGAGGGCCGGTTCTATCCAGCTTGGATGTGGCCTGAATCACATTCACTCCTCATGAAACGGCTAAAATTAGGTCGGCCACCTCCCCCACATGCAGTCTCATGGATATTATTCCATCTCACACCTGTGTCCTGGACGTGGCACCCCACCAGTACGCCGCCGAGTTCTTCTGTGGGCCACTGAACTTGCTCTGGTGGTTTATTTTCTGATCCAGATTATTTGCTATGATCCTTGGGTCACTGATTCCACTTTATTGTGCTCCAACCAATCTCTCCATCAATCCAGGGATTTGGACACATTCTGAACCCCACGGAAATATTCTAACACGACCATGTGGGGTCTGTCAATGAAGAATGTAAGAGGGATTTGAGATCACAATGAATGCCCAATGTAATAAACATAGTCCTTGTTGATTTTTCATTTATTCATTCTGTTATAACAAAAAGGGAGATGTTATAAATATCACTATAATAATAATCCCTAATTTAATCCATGATTTACGATTCCCATTCCCACATAGTCAATGGATCATCGAGGCAATCTGTTAGTGGATTGACCCTTGTTCGTTATTTAAAAATAAGAATGGGGGAAAGGTAATCCATTAGAAATAAACCCCTACCTAGGTTTGGCTTGATCGTTGAAAAAGTTTAAATCCTTCATTCATCATTATTCAATCTACTAACCTCTTATCCCATTCTGTTCTTCGATAATTTTTAATTCATTGTTTTTCACAGCTCTTCATTAACTAAACAATTTCCTCCACAGTTTTAGAGAAACTATAGGATCCTCCCCTGATCTCGTATCTCTGTTAATCATCTTAATAGAAGAAACACGTTTCAGAATTTTTTTATGTAGATTCACCCTATAATTAAACTTTTTAATCTATGAAATAAAATAAATATCTTGACATTGCATTGTAGAAAAACATATTTGAATCAAATAAACATTCTTAAGTTTATTTTATTTTTCAATAAAACACCCATATATTAAATATTACCCCCGCCCTACACCGGTAGAGGTTAGGCCCCGCCAAAGGAAATAAAACACTCACATGATCAATGGTACTCTTGGATTTACAATCCTAGATACAATATATGAGTTATAGGATTTGAGAAAAATAATATTTAGTTATTTATTTATTTTACAGTGGCTTTAAAAAAAATACCATCCATAATTGACCTACACCGTCCAATGTAAGTCTCTTCTTAAAGAAAACACCCCACTAAAAACTCAATGGTGGTCTCATATTTTCAATCTGAGTCAGCGTTATTGAGTTCTAAGGATTTCAAAAAATAAAAGAATTTTAGTTAATTATTTTATTTATGGTTATTCCATTTTTTGGGTTTTCTCACTAGAGGCACATGCCAACTAAAGTTATGTCACGCTTAGGGTAATCCTGTCTAATTCAACGCAAAGGTGCCATCAAGTATCTGATCTAAGGAACTTTTTATGTGTTATTCAACTTCATTAGAAAAACCGCTCACATGTGCCATTTAAAAACATAACATTTTTTGACATACTATTCAGGGAAGACTAGGACACGAAATTGCATGCTATATTAGCATCCGGTCTTGTAATTTTCCCAAAAATTTTCTTAAAATAAAACTAGAAAAAATCAATTCATTAAATTCTCTCCACCTTAAGGATTTACGTCCCTAAAAGAGAAAGCAATGAATTCCCAAACAGATGAGGGTTTGAGCACGAACCTGGTCCTCCCACTCCCATGTGCTCTCATGTATATTCATGTGATGCCACTAAACGTGCACTGTGGTAATCGGTCACCCATATAGGGTCCTTTCCTGTTGATCCTCAATCTCCTTTGGAAACTTCTCAAAAATATGTCATGTCGTCAACACCCAAGTCACCCCAGTCAATGATGTGTGATGTGTCGTGTACGTATCTCCTCATCCTGGATATGTGGAAGGTTTCATGCCATCTCTCTAACAAAAATGTTATAATGAAGTGTTATTCCACCTCTCCCACTCTATGTAGTATCATAAAATGACTACTGAACCTTGGAGATAACTTGCCACCACATTAAAATCTATATATCCCACATCAAGGAGAGACCCAAAGAAACATAAGGTATCCCTCCTCGAACTTCGTGGATCTATGTTACATATCAACATAGGACTTTTGATGGCTTTGTGTAGTCTTAATCCTCTCCTGGATGACCTAAACCTTCTCTATAGTATCCTACACCAACATCTAGCCCACAAGAACTGATCCTTCAGGGTTAGTCCAAAAAAGCGGAAACCTTCCAGGTCACTCATACAAGGCCTCGAACAGTTCCATACTGATTGTAAAGTGGCAACTGTTGTTATACACAAACACTACCATATGTAATTGATCCTCCCAACTGCAGCCAAAATAGAGGATTTAATCACATAGTATTTCCTTTGTGACCTAAATGGTCCACTCTATCTGGTCATCTGACCACAGGTGGAAATCTATGCTCAAGAATAGCTGACTCCCAAACACCTCTTGATCCACAACCGGGATTCAATGTGTGTACCTCGATCCGAGAATATCATTGATGGGACACTATGGAGTCGAACTATCTTCTACACATAGAGGTGCCCCAAGGTCTCTATGAGACTCTGATTCTGAAAAGATAAGAAGTAACCGACATGGTGAATTGGTAAATGATAACCTAGATGCTGCCATGTCCCCTGTATGTACATGATAAACTCATCACAAAGTCCATCAATATCAATTCTCACTCCCATCTTATCACCCCGAGGAAAAAAGACAAACCCCTTCCAAGCACAGGGGATCGACATAGTGTGTTGTGTAATTCCCCAACCCCAGTTACCTAGGTTCGGTGCATTATTTTAATATAGTGGCATGATTACAAGGAATCATATCCTGAAGGACTGATAGTTTAGCATTCTTGGAAAATAGATTACATAAATGAACATTAAATTACATATTATAAAATAAAACACAACATAAACGATCCTTTGAGAATGCCATTAATCCCCTAGAACAACCCTGATTATCGAACATAATACACTTCATGGAAATCCTAATAAAATAAATCATAAGAAAGGGATGACCTAAAATTCATAGTAAGGTTAAGAAATACAGTGGAAGATAACATAAACATTAGGCATGGTGAATAATTTAAAACATATGCCTTTACAAATACGAAACATGAAAAATTTATGGAAGGAATATGAGATGAATAAATAATGCTATAATAAAACATTTCCATGGGTATTCTACTTGTCGAATAACCACATGAACCCCCAATAATATTTTCATAATGAGGGAATGTATAATGCCAGACGTTCTGAATCATTTTGTCAAGGCCTCGGACAAGATGTCTAAAAATGATTAAGGCCTCGGCCCAAACCATATATCAAATTGGGAAAGGCCTCGGCCAATTCCATGTCTAATTGTCTCATGAGACCTACCAAAGCATCGAGGAACTATTGCAGGCTCCACCCATCACTTAATATGTCCAATGCATTCCTCATATGAAAAGGTAGAAACATAACATAAACATTTGTATTAGAATTAGCATACTATATGTCAATACCTTAACCATAAACTATGAATGGTATAAAAATAAAACATCTTTAGTCAAACATATCACAAAACCATCAATACAATATAGATGATTTGTATCATAATAAACCAACTTCAAACTAGTTTAAAATCCATCAAAGGATGTTGACATAAATGAAAATGATTTGTAAAACTCTTTGAGAGAAATATCCCTTTTTCATGAAAACATTTAAAAGTCGCACAATTTAGAAAGGAAGGAATTTAAATACATTTTTGAATCAAAGTATCTCATAAAACATTGAAACATTGAATGGAATTTACATTTTATAAACATTTATGTCCATATAAATAAATCCTTAAAACCCCATTTTGAAGACATGGAAGTTCATGAGAATGATTTAGAAGAATGAATATTTAAAACATTTAAAATGATATTTAAATAAATGAGACCCTTAAAAATAATCACTTTGAAACTATCTTATGAAACATGGACATGGATAATAAATATGTCGTAGTTAAAAATTACCCATAAACATTCTCGAATAATAATTAGATTGAGGAATTAACCCTTACCTAGCACTTTCCTTTGGTCGAGGGTACGTTTAACCACCTTTATAATGACTATATTATGTTATTAAATTATACCAGAACCATATTCATATTTATTATATCATACATGAGTCATTTATGACTTTATACTACCCATTTAATAATTATTTCCATGTTAAATTAACATTTTGGGTAATAATCGCTTTCTTTATCGTACATATTTTAACTTGTTATTCTTGATTGTATCATTTAGATCATGATTTAAATAATTCCAGAATATAAAACTTTATTTATATATCAGATATATATATATATATAATATAAATATTTATAATCAATATATGTATGAAATGTAAGGTTACATTTATGGAGACGGTAGGTCGTACATATGCATAAACGTTGTTTCCGTTTTCGTATCGTATTGAACAGATGTAAGTGAATAAGATATATATATATATAAGTACATACATATATATATATCCAGTAGAATTATTATTTCATATATTACATAATTATTAATAATATATATTTTTATAATCATCATTGAATGTGGAATGTGGAAATCAATCTCATCGTGTTATGGAGACGGTAATCCGTACGTACGCACGAGTGAAAAAATCATTATATTGCTGGTGAAATAGTATGTAATTGAATGGTATGTCACACATATATAATCATTAAAATGTTATATTTATTATTTACATTTGTTATACTCATTATTATACCCATCCAAATAATGATGTGTTTGAATAACAGACTATACCACGACGTGGAGACGATAAGTCGTACGTACGCACGTATGGTGACTTTGTCATTTATAGGATGGATAGAATAATTAATATTATTGTACCATATTTATAATAACATCAAATTATATAGAATATTCTGGAGATATTATTTTAGAATGGAAATAACAAAGAAAGGGGAAGTGGATGAAGAAAATAACTTGGAAGAGGTGATGAAATATTTACCTCTTCTTCGGGTTCTTCCTTTTGATTTGATCAAAAGGGCACCATAGGTTGGCTTTATGACCAAAGGAATGACTATAGGATAAATGTAGGAAATTTGGGAGGATATTTGGGTTTGGTTTGGCCAGGACAAAAGGATTTGTAGGTTTGGAATTAAGAGAAGGTGAAGTGGCCTTTTATAAGAGAGGTGAGGGTCACTTTGGGAAAAGATTGAAATATTATATTATATTATAACAATTTTAGGTTTCTAATGTCTCAAAAATTAATTATTTAAAGGATAAGGTGGGGATGGTTCGAAAACCTCTCAACCAATATTTTTTAGATAGGTTTAAGTTATCATTTTAACCTTATCTTTTAGATTTAACTCTTAGATAAATAGTTTGACATTTACCATGTCTCTTTGTATTTTTATATTATATGGTTAATAAATTTACTATAACAACCAAGATGACCATATGTGGTTCATTGTTAATATATATAACCTTAAATAACTCATTTTTCTGAACCTTAGATTATAAGAATATTTTATCTATTACTAATATAATATTTGTTTTAAAAACTCAATTTTGTCAATGTTGACACTATTTAGTATTTGATTTTTTTTGATAGCCATAAAATCACTATCACTTTGAAAAAAAATTATTTAACCAACCCTAAAATTTCATATTAACATAGATAATTATTTTAATTCATCATAAGTCTCAATTTACATTTATTTGGATATTTATAATATTAATTATTTTAATCTTTCATTAATAAGGTAATTACTACATCATCATTGTGTCATAAATAAATTAAATTATTTAATGAATAAAAATAATAAATAAAATACCATTATATATGAGTTTTTGGTAGACTTATAATGAATATTTATAGTCAAATTATTCTTATGTATAAACCTATATTAAAAATGGTTTAGTTATTAAACATTGAATTTAACTCTTTTAACTCTTCATTAAATAAAATTATAATAAATGTCCCAATCATATCCATGTGGACCAAAGGGGGACATTTTTTATTTCTAAGGTTGTTTTTGGTCAAATTATACTTATAGAATATAATTAGTACAGGTGTTAGGTAAATTATGATATCATTTTTATCCTTAATTTCCCTATTTACATTTAATTGTGGTAAATAAAAGTCAAAATATTCTATTCACCAAAAATTATTTTCATCTTATTGAACCACATTTTTCTTACTGATATTAACCGTGTCTCTCAGATTTTTGAAATTCAACTCAAAGAAGTAGTAAAATTATGTTTTATGAAAATTTCGAAATGCTCCTAGAAGGTGGGTAAAAGACAGTAAAATGTTCGATAAAATTATATATATATATATATATATATATATTATAAAATGACTCCAATGAATTACATTAAAAATATATCAGTATTCTATATCTATTTTGATCTAAAATAAATTAAAATAAAATAACTAATTATTTAAATAAAAAGTCGGTATTAAATAATAACTCAGTGTTTTTTACTATTCATCAAAAATTGACTGTTTTCGGAAAAATACCAATAAATTTAGCCTAATCTAATTTTGATATTTTTAGTTCAAAAATAAATTATATTTTACAAAATTCAAAACATAAAATTTGCATTTATTAATTTGAAATTAATTACGGTTGTCAAAACCGAAAAGAGGGTTTTTAAAGACTAAAAACTATCAAATGATTGACATGTGTTTTTGTCAACTTTAAATGTGAAATTACTTATGATGACCTCTATTGTATATAATTATAAATATATAATCTAATTATACATCCAAACCATTCTAATGTATAATTTATCACTATAAATTATTTCGATTAAAAATGTTATTTTTAATTAACATTTAGTATTTCTCAGTATTCATCTAAATATGAAAGTTATTAGAAAAGTACCAAAAATTTATCGAAACTAAATTTTTATTTATTGATTCTAAAGAGACATTTAATTTCATTAAATTGAATATATAAAAGTGTCAAATATTTTTTTAAAAAATATTCTCCATTAAATAGGCGGTAAAATTGTATTTTTTGAAAAATACATCTTTTATATAAAAAATTGAATTCATCCATATATTATGTCTAATAAACCAAAAATATGAATATTAAAATTATATAGGATATATATAAATTTCAAAATGCAGTTAATACTCTTCATAACCACTTTTTGAACAGCTAGTTTGGTAAGTCATGGTGTGCTCGAACTCGTTGTTGCGTGTAGCGAAAGTTATTGAATTACATTGAAGATATGACATAATATGAAATCTTGGTGTGTCACATTCTCCCCTCCTTCAATACATTTCGTCCTCTCAATTTGATATTTTTATATAGAAATAAAATTTGAAAAATAGAAAAATACCTTTTTAGAAAACCCAAATTGAAAATTAAGTTAATAAAATCTAGTCTTAATAAGAGGGAAAGAGAAATGAAAAAGTCAACCCCAAATTATGATCTCGATTAGAAGACCATTGGTTGAAATTAGATACACATAATTGGAGGAAAAACGTAAATATTTATAGGGAGTGATTGAGGTCAACAATCACAATCATGTGTAAAATTGAGGGCCTCAAAGATATCAATCTAAGATGATTTGAAATATCATCACTTCAACAAAAAATAAGGTATTAGGATAACACATTTTTTGTTTTAAAAACCCTTACCTAATGTTTAGGAATTAATTTCTTCATTGAATAAGAGTGAACAAATATATTGGACAAGTACATTTCTATCCTTTATCTAATTTCTACCGCAAACTCAACATTCACATTAAAAGATAATAGAACATAAAAATATTCAATTTATCATAATCGTATTGGGTTTTAAAAAATGAATTTATAATTCATCTATCAGACCTTTAAAAAACTACATTATACAATCATTTACATCACATCAGCCATTGGTAGGTGATCCACCCTTGTCGCCCTTCGGTTGTGGGTTCAAGTCTCGCGGCCCAGCCAGAAGGGATGGGTTGCCACCCAACCTCCAGGTTATCCTTTTTATGAAAATCCAAAAATAATCCAAAGAAATCATTTAACCTTAACAATATTATCCAATGTCAAACTTAATCGATTCCAACATTTAGACTTATCCAAAATACTTATGTCTAAACTCACAGTCCAAAATTGATGTGGAAGGTAAACACAATGAATATCCTTTTTCCTATGTAATAACATTTGAATACCTTCATCATGTATTCTATTAAAACACTATAATACCCTGAATTACCATAAAACCTTATTAATTACAGTCATGCCCATTTATTCCTAATAGAATACTGTAAATACACCTTCTATCCACAAATATTGTAAACATCAACAATGATGAAATATACAAATCACTAATCAGTTTCAAGGTAATCAAGAATATCCAATATAATATATCCAAATCAATCATATATTATTCAAAAATCACTTACTCGGTTTCAAAACTATATTATGATTTATCTTTCTCTCAACCGTATATTTTCCAAAAAAGTTAACCTACTATTGAGTCACTTCTCTTGGTTCCACAAAATCTCAAGTCCTTAATGAAATAGTGTTGTAGTAAAATCCATATATACTCTATAATTATTATAACATGTACATCATTAATATAATACTCAAATGAGAAAATACTTTAATAAGAACATAAGAACTCTAATCATTCCTCTTCATCATTGGTAGTATAATAACTTTATTATTAGCTAATTGGAGTATTTGGGGTATACTCTGATGATTTGGACATTGATTAGCATAGTGTCCCAAATCCTTGCAGATGAAGCATTGTACATTTGAAACCTTTTTCTTACCCTTACAATCACATACTTGGTTTCATTTTTCTCCACACATATAATAAACTCCCATACCTTTCAATCATTTACCAAGGTGATTCTTTCCACAGTTATCACATATGGGAATGTCCTTATTTCCCCTCTTCCCTTTATCTATATTTTTCTCTACCATCCTTTTATTCTCTTGCATCCCTTAAAAGCCATTAAACTCTAGGAATTATTTACTTATCTTATTAACAGATGATACTATTTATTCAGATGATATGATAACGTGGGAGACTATTTACCTTTTAAATGTTGGCTTAATACCATGGAAGATATGATTATTCTTATTCAGTCGATCATGTGTATTGTTGGAATTCTCATTCCTTCTACTAGGTGTCATTTATAAACAATGGAATACATTATGTTAGTTTATGAATCACAATGCATAATTCCAAACTTGTAAAATAACTAACATAAATGGAAAAATATGCATATAATCTATAATATTAAAAGGTTTTCTTTGAGTAAATATTTACTCCTAAATCCTTCATAATGTCTTGTAATGAAAGTGTGAATCATCTTAAGTATATCCCTCAGGAGTGTCATAAAGAAGTGTGTAGCAAGGCCCATTGTCGTGTTCTAGGATACCCTAGGTCAAGTTAGAAACTCCTTGTTGGTGTTTTCACTACTAGGTACAACTGTGCCAGAGCTACCTCTACCTGCTCATATCCAGAGAGGGATGTATCGCTTAGAAAATACACAAAATATCTACATTATGAAAATTCTAGAAATTTCTTCTATACAAATCCTCAAAGTCCGTCTTAGGTTAATGTTCTCTAATAAGAGATTGTCTAAATCTATTTCCAATTTTGTCGCTAAACTTCCACTCATACCAACTATAAAACCCCAACCCCAGTTACCAAGATTCGGTGCATTATTTTAATATAGTTTCATGATTACAAGGAATCAATTCCCAAAGGACCGATAGTTTAGTAGTCTTGGAAAATAGATTACATACAAGAATGTTACATTAAACATTATAAAATAAAACCCATCATAAGTGATCTTTTCAGAATTCCATTAATCCCCTAGAATAACCCTGTTGTCAAACATAATACACTTATTGGAAATCCTGGGAAAATAAAATATAACAAAGGGGTGAGATCATATGCCTAGAAAGGGTAAGAAATATAGCGAAATATAACATAAACATTAGGAATGGTTAATAATTTAAAACCCATGCCTTAACAAATAATAAACATGAACACTTTTTGGTAGAAATATGATATGAGTAAATTATGCAAGAATAAAACAGATCCATGGGTATTCTACTAGTCTAAAAACCACATGAACAATAAATGATATTTTCATAATGAGGGAACCTATAATTCCCAACATTCTAAATCATTTTGTCAAGGCCTCAGCCAAGTCATCTAAAAATGATTAAGGCCTCAGCCAAAACCATATATCAACTTGGGAAATGCCTCAGCCAATTCCCCGTCCAATTGTCTTAGGAGACCTACCAATTCATCGAGGAGCTATAGAAGGATCTAACTATCACTTAATATGTCCAATACATTCCTCATATGAAAAGGCTGAAACATAACATAAACATTCGAATTGGAACTAGCATACGAAATGTCAATACATTAAACATAAACTAAGAATGGTATAAAAATAACACATCCATAGTCAAACATATCACAAAACCTTCAATACAATATGGAATATTCGTATCATAACAAAGAAAATTCAAACAAGTTTATAATCCATCAAAAGATATTGACGTAGATGAAAATGATTTGTAATTCTCTTTGAGAGAAATATCCATTTTTCATGAAAACATTTAAAATTCACACAATTTATAAAGGAAGAAATTTAAATACATTTTTAATCAAAGATTCTCATACCACTTTGAATCTTTTCAATGGAATTAATATTTTAAAAACATTCATTTCCATATAAATAAATCCTTCAAACCCCATTTTGCAAACATGGACATTAATGGGAATGATTTATAAGAATGAATATTTAAAAAATTTAAAATTATGTTTTAATAAAATAGTCCCTTAAAAATAGTCCCTTTTAAAAATATTTTATGAATCGTAGACATGGATAATAAATATGTCCTAGTAAAAACATACCCATAAACAATCTTTAATAATAATGAGATTGAGGAATTTACCCTTACTATGAACTTTACATTGGTTGAGGGTGTGTTAAACCTCCTATATAATGACCATAGTATGTTATTAAATTATACCAGAACCATATTCATATTTATTATATCATACATGATCCATTTATGACTTTATACCACCCATTTAATACCTATTTCCATGTTAAATTAACATTTTGGGTAATAATCTCTTTCTTTATCGTACGTGTTTTAACTTGTTATTCTTGATCATATAATTTAGATAATTATTTAAATACTTCCATAATATAAAACATGATTTATATATAATATATATTTTGAATATAAATATTTATAATAGATATAAATATGAAATAGAAGGCAATGTTTATGGATACGGTAGGTCGTACGTACGCATAAACGTTGTTTCCATTTTCATATCGTATTGAACGGAAGTAAGTGAATAAGATATTTGTAAGTAAACACACACACACATATATATATATCACCATTAAAATTTTTATTTCATATATTAAATACATATTAATAATATATATTTTTATAATCTTCATTGAATGGTGAACGTGGAAATGAATCTCATCCTGTCGTGGAGACGGTAGTCCGTATGTACGCACGAGCGACAATATACTTATATTGATAGTGAAATAGTATGTAATTGGATGTTATATCATATTTAAATAATCATTAGATTGTTATATTTATTATTTACATTAGTTACACTCATTATTTTACCCATCCAAATAATGAAGTGTTTGAATAACAAACTACACCACGACGTGGAGACAATAAGTCATACGTACGCACGTATGATGACTTTGTCATTTATAAAACGGATAGAATAATGAATATGGTTGTACCATATTTATAATAACATCACAGAATATAGAAGATACTTGAGATATTATTTTAGAATGGAAACAACAAAGAAATGGGAAGTGGAAAAAGAAAATAACTTGAAAGATGTGATGAAATATTTACCTCATCTTCAGGTACTTCCTTTTTATTTGATAAAAATAGATCCATAGGTTGGATTTATGACCAAAATAAGGCCTCTAGGACGAAGGGAGGATATTTGGGAGGATATTTGGGAATGTTTTTGCCGAGCCAAAGGGTTTTGGAGTAATGGAATTAAGATATGGGGAAGTTCTGTTTTATAAGAGTGGTGAGGGTCACATTAGGAAAAGCTTGAAATATTATTTTATAAAAAAATAATTTTCGGTTTCTAATGGATCAAAGAAAAATTATTTAAATTATAAGGCGGGGATGGGTTGAAATCCTCTCAACCAGAAGTTTTAATATAGGTTTAGGTCATCATATTAACCATATCTTTTAAATTTAACTCGTAGTTAATTTTTTTGACATTTACCATGTCTCTTTGTATTTTTATATTATATGTTTAATAACCTCACTAAAATAATTCAATAGAACCCCATGTGGTTAATTATTAATATATATAACCTTATCTATGTACTTTGTAAAAAACATAGATTATTATGAATATTATATCAATTAATAATATAATATCTGTTTTAAAAACTCAATTATGTCTATTTTGACACTATTTAGTATTTGATTTTTTTTGAAAGCCATAAAATTTTTATCACTTTGAATAAAATTTATTTAACCAAACCTAACAAGTCATATTAACGTATAAAAATAGTGTAATTCATAATATGCCTCAATTTACATTTATTTGGAAATTTATAATATCAATTATTTTAATCTTTCATTAATATGGTAATTATTGCTTCATCATTGTGTCATAAATAAAATAAATTATTTAATGTCTAAAATTTATAAATAAAATACCTTTATATAGGAAATTTTTTTATACTTATAATGAATATTTATAGTCAAATTTTTCTTATTTGTAACCCTATATTAAAAATGGTTTGGTTATTAAACATTGAACTTAACACTTTTAACTCTTCTTTAAATAAATTACAATAAATGTCCTAATATTATCCAAGTGGACCAAATGGGGTCATATTTTATTCATAATGTTGTTTTTCTTCAAATTATACTTATCCAACAGAATTATGATGTGTTTTAGGGTAATTATGATATCATTTTTACCCTCAATTACCCAATTTACTTTTAAACATGGTAAATAAAAGTCAAAAGTTACAAATCACCAAAAATAATTTTCATCTTATTGAACCACATTTTACTTACTGATATTAACCATGTCTCTTGTGTTTTTTAAATTTAACTCACAGATGCGGTACAATTATGTTTTATGCAAATTTTTAAATGCTCCTAGAAGGTGGGTAAAAGACGGTAAAATGTTTGATAAAATTATATATATAAAAAGTTATTTTAAAATGACTCCAATGAATTAAGTTGAACATATATAGGTATTATGTATCTATTTTTACCTAAAAAAATTAAAATAAAATAATTAATTATTTAAATAAAAAGTCAGTTTTAAATTATAACGTAGTGTTTTTCACTTTTCATCAAAAATTTAAGGTTTTCAGAAAAATACGAAAACATTTACCATAAGATAATTTTGATATTCCAAATTCAAAAATAAAGTCTATTTTTCTAAATTAAAAACATATAAGTTTCATTTATTAATTTAAAATTCTTTCCCGTTGTCAAAACCAAAAAGCGAGTTTTTAAAAAGTAAAAACTATCAAAAGATTGACAAGTGTTTATGTCAAATGTAAATGTGAAATTACTTATAATGACCTAAATTGTATTAAATTATAAAAATATAATCTAATTATACATCCAAACCATTAAAATTAATAATTTAACACTATAAATTTGTTTGATTAAAATAGTTGTTTTCAATTAAAATTTAGTATTTTTCAGTATTCAGCAAAATATGAAAGTTATTAGAAAAGTACCAAAAATGTATCCAAACGAAATTTTTATGTCCCTATTTTAAATAATAATTTATTTTCAGTAAATTGAATATATAAAAGTGTCAAATATTTGTTTTAAAAAGGATTCCCCATTAAATAGGTGGTAACATTTCATTATTTAAAAAATTCATCTTTTATCTAAAAAATTGAATTTGTCCTTATATTATGTCTAAGAAACCCAAAATATAAATGTTAAAATTATATAGGATATATATAAAATTAAAAATGCTGTTAATACTATTCATAACCACTTTTGAATAGCTAGTTTGGTAAGTCGTGGTGTGTTTGAACTCGTTGTTGTGTGTAGCACAAGTTATTGAATTACTTTGAAGATATAACATACTATGAAATGTTGGGGTGTTACATATTTAAGAACCATGAAACTGATTAAACAGGTGCTCTGTTTTTATATAAACCGGTAAGCCCATCTTCAACCTAATATATCATCCTTTGTGTTCGCCTTAACACCCACATTCATATCTCGATGCATCTCGTCACTCTAGGTGTCCATTGCTACTACTGTGTGTCCTCTAGAAGGGATGACGTGTTCCCATAATTTCAAATATTTCATAGTGGTTTCCCCCTATGGACAACTTAGTATTTAAATACTCACAGTCAGTATCATCGAGCTATTCCTCGATGAATCACTTTAATAGTGGAGTGGTAACAACTACGGTTTGGAGGAAAGATGCATCATCTCTATCCACAAAGGATAATTGTAATGAGTCTAACTGCTCTATTTCCACATACAGTAACTAAAAACGGGATCCCTTGCTGAGAGCATCCACTACCATTATTCCCTTACTAAGATTATAGATTAATTTTAAGCCATAATCCTGGAGGAACTTCATCCATCGTCTTTGTCTCAAGTAAAAATTATCCTAAGAGATGATATACATAAGACTCTTGCAGTTAGAGTAGATAGGAAACCATTCACCCTTAACATAGTGTCAGCACTTCTTCCATGAAAATACTACCACCTCAGACTTATGGTCTTAGGTCTCATTGATCTTCTCATTTGGTCTCAACTACCGAGAACCATCTCACTCTCTTTAGCTGATCAAAAAGTTCATCGATCATCGATAGTAGATACATATTCTTCCTAGTCACCAGATTCAGTTTCTAAAAGTCCACACATAAGCTCAGGCTTCCATCGGAATTCTTGGAAAACAATATTGGGGCTTCCCATAGTAAAAAACTATGTCTCACGAATCTCTTCTTCTGAAAGTCCTCCAAATATACTCTCAATTCTAGAAACTCTTCAGGATCCATCTGATATTCTGGTGTAGATATCATTGTCATCCTAGGGAACAGTTCAATGTATAATTCTACCTCTCTGTATGGTGGTAGTCCTAGAACATCATCCAAAAATATGTCCTCGTACTCCTCTACCACATCAGGAAACTGAGGACGCATCTCATCCACTACAATGAGGGTCATTCTTGTCAACAAAATAGTGATTGGTTTCACCCTCCTATGTGTGAGTATGCCCTATGCTGCATGGGTTTCATTTTTTGATGACCAAGGAAATCCCAATTACATCACTATGTAGATACTTCATCCTTCTTCCTAACACAATCAATCTGAGCCTGAATTGTATATGAATAGTACATACCCAAAAAAACTTCATAAGTCCTCAATGCTACCACCAAGAGGTTCCAACTGAAACTCTCACCTCAAGGGTCAGATCACACCATCAACATAAGTTTGGTTATCAAGTCTCCTCCCCTAGTAATATCTAATGGTAAGGGTCAAGTCAATAGTTCCACCAGAAACTCTAGGTCATGAACAAGATTTGTGACAAGAAGGAATTATTCACACCTGTGTCAATTAATACAAAAACTAAGAGTAGACACAGACCATACATCGAATCATTCCTCGAGCCCTTGGGTCATATTCCTTGACCACATGCTCCTACCCCTTCCACTGTCCTCCAGATCCATGAGCCTTGTATGGACCACATTGGGGTGGTGATTATTATATATCAAAATGTATATGACCTCATGATGCTCTACCATCTCCTCTATCATGTATTTAATACTACAAATTCATATGTTCCTATTATTGTCTCTTCCCTGATGGTATATCCATCATTTCATAAGCCTAATTATGGGAAGGAAAATCTCTAGTGTGATGTCCTCTTCCATATTTTGAAAAACATTACCCCTTTCTTGACCCACTGGACTCACCCTATGATCCCTGATCTATAGATCACCCATCTTGGGACTTCTTGGAATGTCTGACACATCCAAGTTGGCGAGACTAATGTCAGATTCATACTCTCCCACTACCTACATCCTCTAGCTATATATGCTCATCCAAAGGACATTCAAAAAACAAAGATTATCTCTATCACCATAGCATAAGTAGAAGTTCACAAGCAAGAGAGCTGGCATAGAAATCCCAAAAAACACCTTTTTCAAAGGTCCAAGCCCTGAAGTACTATTCGAATCATATTAATTGAGTAACTGGAATGTTTTATATGCCTCCATGAATACTCAGCTACCGACATGTCATCCAACCAAAGCTGTATAAGATCTTGGGCATTCGTAGCCCATAAATTTTATGAGGAGGGCCCCTTCTCTGAGAATGCTTCTCATGCTCTATCCACAAAATATTCACATCATTATAAGATCTGTTAATCTAAACCCCTATATCACCCTACTTAGCTAAGTATAAGGCTCACTGTGAGGACCTCCATCTGATCAAATGTTGTCCTAACTTGATGGAACACTCAGTCACCACCTCATGTAAGTCCATAGCCACTTGTGATTTGGGCTCACCTCGGAACATGAGGGGTCTCTGTTGCTGAAACATGTGATGTGTTCTCATCCCACAAATCTCACTCACTAGTATTACAAGTACCATGTGTTTCTCTAAAGGTGGTGGTATAGCTAGTACACCACGTGGTGGTGCTGTCTCTGGTGTGAACCCCTATTCCCATATCTTCACCCAGTAGATCAACCTCATGATCATGTGGTGGAATCCGAGTTGGCTATCTATGTGGAAGCATCTTAAAACAAAACAATACATACCACAATAAATAGAGTATACCTTCTGAGATGACTCAAGAAAGATGTAGAAAACTCTACATATTCCTATACAATACATGTACCATCTTTTCTCCCTCCAACTAGTGTTATCATATACTGATTCAAAAAGTTTAATTCAGGGTCCTTGTGTATGGATATGTCAGATTCCACACCAAAAATGCATTCCCTTGACTAAGAGCTGAATTTGAAATAGTTAACATCATTTCCACAAACCCAACACATATACTTTGGGTTCTTAAAGTAGAAATGAACTCCTCTTCTGAAACTCTATCATGACCCATCCCTCAGGGCCCATTCCCTTTCCACCCCAAGACCACCTCCCATAGGCTAGGTGATGGAGAATAGAACTTAGTAGGAATATCCCACAAAAATGGGAGGCATTTCCCTTTGTACATGTACACATACACAAAACACCAAGCCAATGATTTTGGAAGGTGAATACACTAAGTAAACAAAAACAAGTTATGACAGTATAAAACAAATGATAAATTGGGCCAGAATATATCCACAACATAAATAGACAAGATAAATTACATGTCTCTTGAACTCCTTCATATAAAACCCTACCTAAATCGTAGGTACAACAATAGCTATCTAAATCCGTAGAAGAAAAACTCAGTTATTGGGTCACTATAATCACCACATGGATTTATTCCACTAAGGACTCTTTCAAAGCATCGATTGTCTACACAAGACATAACACATGCATGGAAAGCTCATATAGGGGTGATTAAGGAAATACTTATTAGGGAACTCAAAAAACAATGGTATACCAAAAGCAAATACACAATTTTGATGACCAAATATGTACAAGAAGTGTAGCCTCAATAAAGTATGGTCAAGAGAGTCACTGGAGTCATATCTCAAGGGTATAATATAAATAAAGGAAAGTAATACTAACAATAATAACACTTAAAACATTTTACTACTGAGCCACTCATCCCTAATGAGTCCTTAGGTCTACTGGGTCACCAAAACCTGCTCATCACCTAAACCTGGTCATTATAATGCCAACTAGGTCACCTAGACCCACTCATCTCCTTGGCATGTTAGGTCGCCTAGACCCTCTCATCTCCCTGTCATTCTTGGTCACCTAGACTCACTCTTCTCCTTGGACTTTTGGGACTCCTAGTCCCCCTAATCTCCTTATCCTACTAGGTAACCTAGACCCGCTCGTCTATGCCTTCTCATCATAGCCAATCACCGGATCCTCACTCATAGCATGCTAGATTTCAGAAGAGGCTAATCCAAAATCCATCACTTATATCTCAAATTCCCAAAACAAATTACACATAGTGTATATAAAAAGGTCATCCCCATTGTGAGGGTTAAAATCCACAAACGGATTGTCAATCTGATGAATAGTTTCAAAGTTGTGAGCCTTTTAGTTTAAAGGGGTTTTTTGGGATCGGGCCCAATTAGGCCTGGACTTGGGGAAAACCCATTTCAGCTAGATAGACCTAGCCTGTTGGGATGGGGGTCCATTACAGCAGCCCAGTTCCCCCTCTAGACTGTCCTGCACTGGTAGGCATGTTCTGTCCATCCAGAACGCGGCTGCCGCCGCGTCACGCGGCCAGCTACTGTCTGGACACCTCCCCCACACGTGGTCCCACGGACCACATGAAATCGCACATAGGTTTCCCTACTGTGGGTATTTTTTCCTAACATGGTTCTCTTCTTGTACCTTTATTTCACAATGCTGGCATATCAGCAGTTTCTTCTACAAGCTAGCTGACTCGCTCTGATGGTCTGTTTTCAGATCTGGAAGCTCGGTTGTGTTCCTTGGGTCACCGCCTCAACTACTGTGTGCTCTAAGAAATCTTGCGATCGATATGGGGGGTCTGGTATAATTTGGAACCTCTAAGAAAGAGTTTGATGTGACCACATGGTTCTGTTAGTGAATAATGCCTGATGGAGAGGACATCACAATGAATTCCCAAGGCAACGAACGGCATCCTTTTTTCTTATACATTCGTTCTTTGTGTAAGAATAAAATGGGGAGACATTTAAAATATCACTAAAATAATAATCCCATATTTAATCCCCACATGATGATAACCATTCCTGGATAGTCAACTGATCTGTGGGTCAATCAATTAGTGGATTTTCCCATGTTCGTTGTTTGGAAAGAAGAACAGGGGAAAGATATTCACTTAGAAATAAACCCCTATATGGTTTTGGATTGATCACTAATGATGTGTGGAACCTGAGTTCATCGTTCTTCAATACTTTGATGCCTAATATGAATATTTTCATCAATCCTTCTTCCTTTTTTGTTCTTCACTAATCATTATTCTCCAAATAATTTCCTCTAAGGTTGTAGTGAAAACTCTGGGATCCTCCCCTGATCTCGTATCTCTGTTAATCAACTTAATGGAGGAAACATGTTTCAATGTTTCTATTATGATGAGTCACTGCATCATTACATTGTTTCATTTATGAAATGAAGAAATTGGCTCAATGTTACATTGCAGCAAAACATTTTTGAATAAAATAAACATTATTATGTTTATTTTATTTTTCTTTAAAATGCCCAGATATTAACTTTTACTCTTGATTCGTGAAGGTCAAGGGTAGGCCCTACCTAATTAAATCCCACCCTCCCTCATGAGCTCAACGACACTCGGGTTTCCAATATAAGTTATTGTTTATGAGTTATAGTATTTGAAAATAAAATTATCTTTATCTAATTATTTTTTTTACTGTTACGTCCCAAAAACTACATTCCATATTTGACCCATGTAGATCAATGTTAGGCTCCACTTAAGGAAAAAACACCTCTAAAAACTCAATAGTGGCCTCATATTTTCAATCCAAGTCACTGTTAATGAGATATAATTATTTAAAAAAATGAAAATAATTTTATTTATTTATTTTATTTAAGGTTATTCCATTTTTCGGTTTTCCCACTGGAGGCTCGAGCCGACCAACGTTAAGTCACACCTACGGTAAAACTTCTATCCTGAATGTAATAATGCCCTCAAATTTTGGATACAGGTACCCATTTAATATTTATTCAACTTCTTCAGAAAAAAAATGCTCACACATGCATCAGTTCCTGGTCTTAGAATTTTCCAAGATATTTTTTAAAAATAAAACTCGGAAAATCAAAGACCTTAAAACTTGTGATTTCAAGACTATGTTTTTGAGAATATAAATTAAAATCAGAATAAAAAAATATAAATATGGAGACACTTAATCTTATATTAAATGTTATGATGAATGGAGTTTTAATTTCATAATCATTAAGGAACATGTGAAGAAGGAATAAAATTCCTCATGAAACGATGATAAATTTGGAAAAATAACGAATATAGAGAACAAGATCAAATTTTATTAGAAATTATTCTTTGAGAGGAAATAAATTCTCAATAGTAAATTAAAACCATTAAAAAAGTAAGATAAGAAAAAGTTTGAATCAAAAAATATTTTCAAAAGATAGAAAATGAATACATTAAGTAACTCAACAAGTATAACTTAAGAGTAGATGAAAATGAAAGGATGTTAGAGGATCTCAAAGTAAAATTATTATTTTAGGAAAATGAAGTATGTATAAGAGAATAAAAATATATTTCAACAAATAATTATTTTGAATGGATTCCAAGAATACATAAATAAATATATTGAAAAATATTTGATAGATTTTAATTAGTTGAAAAGGCCATCACATCTTCTCAATAAAACATAATTAAGTAAATAATATATATGGAAACTAAATATGAAATTCTATAATACAGTTTTCAAAATAATCCTATAGTTATAAAAAAGTGGTTTAGATTTATTGTATACTTCTGGTGTTGTGGGATTTATGGTCACAAGTAAAGAAAATGTTGTTGAAATATTTATTTACCTAACATAACACATGAATCATTGAGAAACAACTATGATAAGAAATATAGTGAGTCCCCAGAGAAAAAATTAATGAATTGTGTCAATAAAAATATTTAATAAATTTATAGAATATTTGAGAAGTGGAGAAATTATGCTAAATAATCTGTGAATAATTTTCTAGATAGATATCCTACATAAAAAAGTACAAAGTAGTTTAGAAGAAAAATTAAAATTAAAATTCATTTTTTCTAGAGGATTTGTTTAAAGGAAATAAACAAGAAGACCATAGATACACGAAAGTGGGTACTCATCACATCTGTAAAGAGACCACTAAAATTTTAAACAATATTGGGGAACAAAAATTATGAGTAGTTTCCATTTCTATTGATTGTTCACTAAATATTACAAAAATTATATTGCTCAAATTGTTTTTAAAGGACTCAAGTGGATTATATCTTGCGTGTGGTCCCACTAGACCATTGGAACTATTATATTTAGATATTTATGGTTCTATGAGAAGAAATCCAATAATGGGTGAAATGTATTTCCTTAAATTCCTTGATGATTATACCTATATTAAATATTTCCACATTTGGGATCACAAATCAAAGGCTATTAAACTTTTTATAGTTTTTAAAAGATAAGTGGAAATGAATCTTGGTGTTTATGTAAAAAGGATAAGGTCTGAAAATGAAAAATAATACACTGGAATAAATTTTGAGAAATTCCATGAAAAGAATGGTATAATAAAAAGATATGAAATATTATAAACATATTAGTATAATGTTATAAATGGACTAAAAAAGGATGTACTATGGAACAAGGAGGAACCATTCTTACTGAGTACAGGCTCCCAATGTTATTTTGGATTGATGGTGTTTTTTCTAGTTAAGAATATCTAAAATAGGTTATTGTTAATATCTAAATCTCATAAGACTCTAAATGATATGTGTAATTAATAATAAAACTATTAAATATGTTAATGTCTTTGTAATATCATATTATGTTAATATCAAGATAAAAAATTATGTGGAGTTTCAAGAAAAGGATAAAGGGGAAACCATTGGATGTATATTTCAAAAGGATATGGTTAATAATGCTAGATAAAAAGATGACATAAAGTGAGGAAATGTTTATATGTCGATTTTTTTCTAAATAAACAGAAAATATTTGTGTTTTTTGAGACTAATGATCCAAAATATAGGGAAAAACATATTGAATTCATTAAATAGAAATTGGAGGGAAATATTTTATTAATTATCTTTCGGTTGATATTGAATTAAATATTAATAGTGTGTATATAGGGACTAAGGATTAAGATAAGTGGAATAAAAGGATGAGTAAAAATGTTTACTTTGATAATAATATTGTCTATTAATATGAAGCTATCTGGATCCAAATAAAGATGATGTCATAAAACCAGACTGCACTTATTTCACACGTTGGAGCACATACTATTATAGAGGATATTGAATATTATTAGTTTATTTCTTAAATGAATTAATTAATTGATCAAAGAGATAATAATTTCATTTTGTTTTTTTTACCAAGACAAGAAAATAATAATTCAATTGGAATTAATTATAATTTTTGAAATATGTATAATGAGATAAGTGAAATCCTATGAATAAATTAAAACTATTGTGTATATGTTACTCTTTGATAAAATCAGTTTACTTCAATGAAATGTTTTCAACTATAGTAAATCTTGAGTCCATATGATTTTTTTTAAAATGTAATCACGTAAAAAATATAATATATGTCAAAATTGTGTAAAATCTACCTTTATTAATGTTGAATTAGAAGATGATGTGTTCATTTAAAAACATGAAGGATTTATCCCTTGTAAATATGGTAGAATGGTTTGAAATCACATGAAATATTTATATGGTTTGAATAAATCCACAAAATATCGCATTCCAAACATAATGGATTATTCAAAATCATGGATTTTTCATAGGGAAAATTTAGTAGTAATTTTATGTACACATTTCATCCATAGGTACTCCCATAATAAATTTATATGTAAGTGAACTAATTTGTTTAGGTGTAAAATAGACAATTTAGGAAGAATTTATTGAGGACATGGAAAGATATTTTTAGATGAAAATATTGGATGAGATTTCTTGATTTTTATGGTTATACATTGTATAAGGAGGTGAACAAGGTTTTCTATCTCATGAAAAATACTCTACGAAATTATTAAAGCGATTTTGAATGTAAAAATTAAAAGGGTTTTATACTCAATTAACTATTGAAAAAAAACTATCTCAGAATGTGTATAGAACAAGTGCAAATCAAAGTGACTATAGAAAAACAATTTTCATCCATCTCTACCTTACATCTTCCAAACCTAAAATTGTGTTCTTTGTGACACTATGTACCACATTTTATATTAATCCCAAATATTCATACATGATAGTAGATAAGATAATCTTAAGATACATCTTATGTATTTTTTGTTTTGGATTTCATTACAAATACAGTTTATACTTTAACCTCTATAGTTTTACTAATATAGATTGGACTAATGGCTGTGTTGACATGAAATCCACATCATGGGCCACATTTTTTCTTATTGATAGTATTGTGGCATGGAATCATAAGAAGCATAGTTCTATGTAATTATGCACGACTTATGACAAGAAATTTACTACCACACAAGCCTATAAAAATTTTATGTGGATTATCATTCAAATAAATGATTGTATATTTGAATTTTTATGAAAATTATGTATTTAAATTAACAATAAAAGTATGATTTATCTTTAAAATAATATTATTCACCATTTTATATCTATACAAATTGATCTCAAGTATCATTTCATTAAAGAAAATATGAAAAAAAAAATTATGCGATACATGATTTTTTTGGTACCAAGGACCAAGTTGTATAATTGTTTACTAAGCTATTACAAAAGAATAATTACATGAAATGAAACTAAAACTTCCGGTTTGGTCATACCCACTCAACTAAGTATATTTTAAATATCCCTCCGAAAAATAATTTGGATTATCTTGATAAAGGGTTATAAATAGTGACACAACTTTTTATCAAAGGGAGTTTATATTGAGGGTGAATTAATTTCTATTTCTTGACCACCCATTCCTAAAACGGAGGGATATATTTCCATAAAAAACACCTTTTATGATTTTTTTGTGGATGAAACTTCTAATATTTTTAATGTTTCCACTTGATTACTCTCAATAAAGTATTTGAAATAAATGAATTATATTTCTAATAAATCCAAAAGGGGGAGATTATTGTGGCTTGAATTTTTTATGACGTTGTTGAAGTAAATCATTTTTCCAACCCAATTTTTAGAATCAATAAATATTGTTGAGATGATGTTTCAATTTATTGTAATTTCATTACAATGATTTATAAGTGATGGAGTTATTTTACATAATATATATGAGTGCTCAAATTCATTGGGAATTTTTGAAGACCATTTTAGTACTCCAAAACATAATATTACCTAAACTATTGGTAAGGAAAAGAAACATAATGTGATGCATGCCTTTAGTATTGGGTGTATAAATTAAATAAAATCATATTATATTATAATTAATTGAATTTTATCATATGAATTCATTATTCTATGTATTTTTCTAGAGTGTAAGTCCATTGTGGTCTAGAAAAATTCTTTTATCACAAGAATAATACATTAATATTTCATTGTAATGATGTTTCAAACATATTACTTTAGGGATCATAAGATATCAATATTTTGAGTGTAGTAATTTGAGGAATCCATAATTATCCTTTGAGTAATTTTAATCTTTTCAGCCAAATTATGTATTGAGTTTATTCACATAAATTCACAATTTAAGACTCCAACACTAAGAATGATATTGAGTTTCTACTAGATGTATAATCTATTATCTGCAAATTGAATAATTTGAAGAAAAATAACTGGACATTTCCAATTTTATTCTTCAATATTTTAAACATCACAAATCAATTATTATTAATGAAATATGAATATTTAATGATACCCACATGATGAATAACATGATATGTTATAAGATCCACTGAACGAAGATAAAATTAGTGGAATATGATTTTTTTTGAAACGTCTATTGATATAAAATCTAGAATGTAATTTGTATGATTTTTTTTCTATTCTTAAGATCCATAATCACATTCAAATAAAAATGTGACGAAATTTTTATTATTAAAATATATTTAAAATAAATATTATAAATTTATATCATTCGATGAGATAATTGATGAAAACAGAATATTATGATCAATCAAGTTATAAAAATAATCTATAACTTAATATGATGATATTTTTAGCTATTGATTTTGTATCACTGGTAGGAAAAAAAATTTGTAACACTAGATGTAAAAATAAATGGGTATTTTGTAAATATATGTTAAATAATTATGAAAAATGAATTCACATGGATTATATTATTGGGATATGAAATAAATTTAGAGTGACACAAAAAAGGGTGATTTTATTATTATATGTTTTTTCTTGAAACCTTAACATCATCCATTCTTCATTATATGGAAATTGATTTCTATCTGAGAAATTTAATCTTGTAAAATGGAACTCTATTTGAAAATATTAATGGTGGGGATATTTTTTAGGTAGGAATAATAAAGGAAATGTGGTGATTAGAAAGGGTATGTGAGAAAAATATCAAAAAGAAAATGAGAATATAGTCAAAAAATCTAAGAAGTCAATATCTATATCATCTTTAGATTGATTATATAATGAATGATATTTGAGTTTGAGAATATATAAGTATGTCTATATTTGAGTCTTCAACAAGTGAGTGTGGCATCTTTAAAATTTTTAATTCCCATGGAGAATATCTTCATCATTTGTTGAAGTAAAATGGATATTTAAGTGGTCTTTTTTATTTATTATGATTTATTTCAACCAACATGATTCTCAGTATAACTAGTGGGATTCATAGAATGACTAGTCAAATATTATAAAAATGTATATGAAGGGTGGTTCATTATTACCCATTGTAATTTTTTATTAACTTGGAGAGTAAAATCCCTATCCAGGAAAGTAATTGGTTTTTGTAATGATTATACCCAGAAACTATGACCAAACCATTTGAAAATTATTTTGTGAAAATATAATTTAATTTAAATTAGTTAGAAAATAACAAGGAACAAAGCCTTGTGAATAACCCTTTATCACAAGATATAGGTAGTATTAGTGATATTAGAGTGTCTAGTTAATCCTAAATATAGTGATCTAGAATTTGAAGAATCCAAGGACTTTTCCTATTTGAAGAAGGATAGTATTAGTGTCTCTATGATTAATCCTCATTTAAAACTTGGAAATAGAGGTGATATTGTAATAGAATATGCATGAGTTCCTACAACCATTTTAGAGATTATTTTAAACTCTATGGAAAATATGGTTGTAGTTCTTATCAGAATAAAAGAAAAATTAGGGGATTATAATAAAATGTATACAAAATCACTCTAGGTTAACATCAATGATGATAAAATGACACTCTTTAATGCTATATATTTTATCTTGAGTCATGGATTTGATGGAATAAATAAGATCATGTAAGACTAAATTATGTCTAGGAAAACTGGTTATTTTCTATGATACAATTTTTAAAGACAAATAGAGACAAAATAGTTTCCTTATGAATGGACCATGAATATTTTGAATGGAACTAATTTCATAAAAAAATTCTATAAAAAAGTGGTGATGTATTGTGAATAATAACCCCCATTTTTTAGAAATCCTATTGTTTTTCTCTAATTAAACATCTAAATTTAATTTGTTACTAAATAAATATTTTATTTTATTTTAGTAAAATAATAATTTGAGAGATTTAGATCATAACTACTCATAGGGATTAATTTTTATTTAAAATGCATTAAAAAATATTACCCTGATTCACCCCCCCCCCCCCCCGCACAAGTGTAATTATATGATATGTTGGAACATACATCTTCTATGATGAGAATATACATACATATTATAAGAAAAATTACTTTCCCAATTCTAAAACATCTAGTAGAACCAACATCTTCCAATATTTCTCCCTCTCTTCCTTGTGAGTGAAATAATTCCACATTTACATGTTTTTCATTTTTCAGCATGAACTCCATATTTATCCCATACATTTTGGGGGATTTTTTTGGAAATTATCACCTCCAACATTAAATTATTTGAGGGATATAATTTATTTTTATCCTTTAACATTTTTAATTATTTTTTCAGTCACTTACCAAATAAATAGATTTTGTAATAACTTATTAAACTAGATAATGGGCTACCTTTTTCTATGATTGTGAGGTGGATACTTATTCTGATGATCTAAATTTATCTCTATAACCAATATTATTATTCTCTATATGATGGTACACTTATGATGTTTTTATTGAAGAATTATTTCACTAAAATATTTTGTAGGAATCAACTTGTATAAATTCAAGGATTTTATATTTTTAATCTATCTCCAAAAACATAAACCTGAGGGTATTATTTTTACTCATAATTTAGTTCGGTATTTATTTACAATTCTACTTTCTCTTTTGAAATTAAATATCATTAATTTTCACTGTCTCAACAAGAAAATATTATAGTTCTTTTATTATCTTTACTTTATCTTCATGTTTTATATCTCGAAATCCATGGATACTTTATAGAATTTATCTGAGTCATGGAACACCACCATAATAAAATTCTCAAATAAATATTTTTCTTAGTGAAATCTTTGTAATTTCTTTATAAACTAAAGAAATTATTTCATTAAAAATTGTGTTATATGATTCCATGTTTTTTATAATATTTCATTGAGTGTTATAGGAAAACATTTTATTATTAATTATTCTTACATTGCATCAGAATTTTATTCTTGCTATGATTATTTATCGTGAATTGACAATATGGATATAAAAATATAATTTACCACAAAATAGGGACTCCCTTTAGATAATCATTAACCTCAAAATAGTGGTACATTGTAGATGCAATGAATCCTTCCTCACAAATTGAACATATATCACTACAGGAATTGTAGTTAATATATTTAAAAATTAAACCCATACCATTATATTTACTTTGATCTAATGTACTTAAATCTACCTTCAATGATTTATTTAATTTCTTCCACACCTTTTTATTTATTAGCTTTTTAATGTATTGGATAAAACATCTACATCTATCTTCAGAGGGATAGAAACCAAATTATCCAAAAATAGTTAGGATGTAACTATATATTAAAATTAGAGGAATATTTTTCTCTAATAAAAATTGGGAGTCCAAATATAATAGTTAAAACACACCTAATGTGGTGGTGAGTTAGGTTTGGTCAAATTGTTTTATGAATTACCAATTTCTTCTTCTAATATTAATCCCCTTTTGCCTATTGAAATTATATGGTCCGTTATGACTCACATGGATAATATTTTTTTCATAAAAACCGCATAAAAAATGAAATAACATAAATATTTAATGAAGGCATGTCATATTTTTATAAGGATTAGCTATGATGCGGGAATCTTACTCCTTATCATGATTGGGATCTCTAAGTCATTGATTATCCACTAATAATATTAATGTCGATTAAAATTTATTGTCGGGTGTTTTTATTCTTACTGACTCTAAATATATTACACATGTGAGTGTGTTTATAATATTATGCATGTGCACTTATCCTCTAATATATTACACTTTTCTAGGGATTCATATACTACATCCCATAGTATTAAAACTAGCATTACATTATCTTTTAATCTTAGTTTCCTTATCCACTTAGAAGAGGATGAATATATTATATTAGGATGTATTTTCTCCCACAAATTAAGATTTTCACCCTTGTTATATATATATATATATATATTAATTTATAATTTTATTCAAACATGCCACATGAAACAGATCATTTTTTCTCTATTCATAGTTTCGAAAATTTTATTAGAGTCAATTTTATAGTTAGTTTCTACACAATTCTCTAGTAACTTGACTAGCACTAAATAGTTATAATATACTCTTTCAATTAGACCTTTCTAACTCAACAATGTTTTGCCTTTTTTCTACCTAAATTGTATCTATTCAGTAGTATATTTTGACTGACTCTACTCTTATTATTTTATTTCTACAAAACTAGTCATTTTTTACATGATATTTTCTCTTATTCTTCCTCAAAAAATTTGTAGTTGTTTCTCCTAGTTCTTTTTCCTTGAGTGGTTATTTGTTTCATTGAGTTACATAAAAACAAAAACTCTAGTAGTAGTCCTTCCTCATACTTTGGGTTTTTATATATTCCTACCATTTTTTCCATATGGATACACACATTAATTGGGATTAAATTTCATTTTCATAAATTGTATGATCATTGAATATTTAAGAAATATAAAACACATGCACAAATGATTTCCCATAATCTCATATATTCTTATTCATTTTTTAAATTATTGTCTCTTTACCAACATAGCGTAATAAAACAACACCCTTTTCTAATTCTCTATTTATTTTACGTAGTCATTTATATCTTCATTTGGATTAATATTCCTTTCTCGTTCATAAAATATCTCTAATAAACCTATATTTTAATCTCCTTATATTTATAAAAATATAAATCACAACAACCTTTACTATTGAACCCCCCCCCCCACCTTATAAAGTGTAAAATACTTATAAAACCAGTACAACCTCTAATCTTAGATCTGTACACTTAATCTATCATCTCTCATTTATGTTTTTTCAAACAACACATCTTGAATAGAAAATATTTTGTGATATTTAATACTCTAAATCCCATAATAATCATATTTTTATTTTCCTCAGAGTTTTTATTGAAAAACTATTTAATATTTTTATTTTACCATGAACAATGAACATTATCTCCCTTTCTCATCAATCTATTATATTTTTTCTCAATATTAGATCATGTATTTTCAAATATACAAAACGTTTTCAAAATTGTATAATATCCATTGTATCCTTACAAATTAATTTACTGTATTATATAAATAATTATTAACTTTTTTAGTGTTTATGGTTTCATTTGATGGTGAAAATCATACAATATGTGAAGCTATACAATCATGTGTATGAGTGAATCTAAATTATATGACATTAATTTCATGAGGTGTATATTTCTTATTGTGTAATAAATGTCCTAAAATCGAAATATAATTAATATGATCATAAAAAAAACATCAATATGTATTAATTTTACAGTCTTATGAAGTCCCATAAGTTATAGGCTCTACCAAATTTATATGATGAAGTCATATGGTAAATTCATACACTCTCATTAAGTTGTAAATCCTCTAAAGTCATATACTAGGTTTATATAATGAATTTTCATTCCCCAAAAAATAATAAAACTCTTCAAAGAGTTATATAAGAAATACTTGTGATTATCCAAGTCGAATGTTTAAGTCCTCTGTAGAATTCCAATAGTCAACTTCAAAATTCATATGATCTCCCTTTATCAAATTTTCAATAAATCTCTAAAGTCATACTATATATAGGGATGTCGTATGATTGGTCCAAATACGTAAAATGAAGTATTAGGATCTTCCCTAAGTCATATGATCACATTATATGTCTAGTAAAGTCTATATTATTGTTAGTAAACTTTATATGATCTAGATATTTTCCATTTTTCAAAGAACACAAAAATTACAGGTTTTTTTAAAGGACTTCAAAATATATTCCAATGTATCCAAGACATCCCCAAAACTATATAAAATTAATAAAATGAATTGTAAATATAATTTTTAACAACCGAAATAATAATAACTATTTCTATGGTTTATATAACATAACATATCTATCCCAAAAACTTTGAACATGATTTCAAATTTTTTAACTACTCTATAAGTCATCCATTATAGATTTAGTAGCCATCAATATCATCAATTTTATCCACTTATTTTATACGGTGTAGATATTTATCTAGATCTTAATATAACATTTCATTATTTTTATGACCATATCAACAATTTTAACATTTCAATATTCGTTAAAAAGAACTTTTCCAATATGGTAATTATAGGAAATAAAAACCTTCTCACATAATTTTATGACATTAGATATCTTATCCTTTATGCAGTTCATGAAAAAAACTCTTTATCCATTATCAGGCATTTAAATACATCATATTTATAGAAAATATAATTCAATATCATTTAAATTCAATATCCCTTAAAAACAATCATATCAAATTTTTTATAAAATATATATGTTAACAAATAACTTCACTTATCATATAAGTTAAATAAGATGTAAATAGAAATCCTTTATTTAGATACATCTTATATTGATAAATTTCATTGCATTCAAAAACATTATCCCGCAACCCTTTACATTTATATTTGAATGAAAAATATATTATCAATAAATTATTTTTTTTTATTTTTAACTTCTTTATTTTACAATATTTTTAAAAAATACATTTGGTAAAATATACCATAAAATCAAAGAATTTATTTCAATAATATTGATACCTGATATTTACTCTCAATAGGGTTCCCAAAATGCATTCAGGTATCATGGAAAAGATCATCATATGGAAAAATGTTCTTCCTTCCTAACTCCCACTTTAGGTTTAAGTGAACTTGACTATATATTTGAAGAAGAACTATTTTATTTTTGGAAAGATGTTACTTATTATATTTTAAAATTTTATTATCAACATAACACAAAAACATACACATAATATTCCAAGATTATCATTCATATGTATGTTTAGATAATATTCCAAACATGAGGTTACACATGAAGAGTTTTATATAACCCATAGAATTATATTCTAGAATAAAAATAGTTCTTAAGATAGAAACATAATAATTTTATTATATTAGGATTCACATTTTAATGTATTGGTCTAAAAATTTACAGTGATGATGAAATTTATCTATAGAAGAAGATTTTATTTTATGAGTGTCTTTTTTACATTCATTTAATAACTAATTATATTAAATATTCTCCTACAAAAATGATAACCCCTTTTTAATCATCATATCTACTATTGGGAAAAGATCCATAATTAATTATTCAAGGAGTCTACTCTTGTGTTTCTATTAGAACATGCATATTTATATAGTGAATCATCCCAATCATATCATATAAGAATCTTTTTTTGATGTGTGGAAACACTTTGTTCAATACATAATTTGATATACTAAACATTACTATTCTAGTAATAAAATCTTATCTAGTGGCACATAGATTTAATATAACCTATCCATTTTTGTTATTGAGTTTTTGAAAACTATTCTCATTAGAATGAATATAACGCTTAGTATTTTAAAAGTGGATTTTATCTTAACATCATTTCTTATGTTACTTACTTTACTTTTATTAATGAATATAGTGATTTATTTTAGTATCATATTCCTTCAAAAAATTAAATATATCTAAATTATATTTATGTGTAACACTTTAAATAACCCATTCCAAGTGTAAATAAACCAAATGGAATGCCAACAATATTAATACATTTCAAAATTTATCTCATGTATAAGTTAACTCAAATCTATTCAATAAAGACATACAATCATATGAACCCAATAAAAATTATAATATTATGATTATAGTGATAAATTTAAAACCCCAAATTTTCTAAATAATAAATATATCATTGGGATAGTGAGAATTCCAACGGAGAATCCTTCTGCCAATGGAATTTCAGTAAATATAAATTTAAAGAGTATAGATGGAAGAGAGTTTTTGTGGTGTAAGATTTAGTACATGGATAGGATGGTCCAATTTTTTTCACATTTTTATAGACTCCTGATATAGCCCTTGTGATAGTCATGATTACTAATAAACTACCTCATAAGATACATAATGTATGGGTCACTGCATCATAAATTCATGAATTTTTCATATTAATTTAACAAGGACCCTCCCATGTATTTTATCCAATGAAACATATGAATTGATAATAGAAAATTAAAGATAATCTTGAATAAAAATTCTTATTTTTTGGATTATTATTAAATCATAACATTCATAGTGATCATATATCATAATATGTCATGCAATGAAGTATATATGAAATATTCTTTTATATATTATTATTTTTCATGGTAGTGACATGATATCATATATCATGTCTAAATACATACCCTTATCATACCAAATAAGTAATCCTAACTGATAATAATTGATTAAGGGTTTAAGGTGGACCACCTTCATACTTGAGATAAAAAATGATTTATTTATTAAATAAAAAACTATATTTTTTATTATTAATAATATACCAACTATAAAACCCTACAAAAAACCCTTAAATAAGTATTATAAAATTTAAAATATCAATTAATAAAAATAATATACTAAAACATGAGATGGAATCTTGGAAGGGTAGTCATAGTGGGGTAAATCTAATTAATCAAATAGCCTCAATTGATAATTTCCAAAAAACACCCATTTTTTATAAAAAAAATAATAAAGTTCTCATTAAATAAAATACTCATAATAATATTTTTATGTTTATACCAAAAATTTATTGTAAATCATTCCAAAACATTTTCTCTCTTAATGTATAGCATCATGGACAACAAACTAGTTGTTGTTGAGAGGGGTGATGGGAGGCCTGTTCAAGGTTTGGGTAAAGGGAATAAGGATGTGGCATAGTAGGTTTTGTGGGGTATCATAGTAGGGGATGATAGACACCACATGAGGTGTCATGGGATAATATTTATTTTCCATAGAGGATTTGTATAGGGGTGTGACATTAGAATGGGCAGGAATCTAAGGAAAAGAGAAGGAAGGGAACTTTTTTGGGTGTTTAAATGGGATTAGTGACCTCTAATTGGTTTTCCATGATTTCATAAAACTATTCCTAGGGTCTATAAATATTATATGATGACTATATTCTGAGGATTCCGTTGTTCCATAGTATATGTAGTTGCATGGATCATCTTATAGGCATTGTGATTTAGGTTTAATGGATTATGGATGTTCGGGTGGATCTATTTTTTTGTTTTTCTTGCCATCATTTCTATGGATTGTGTGAAATAAATTAAAATGCATATTGATTAAAAAATTAACCTATATAAATTGACTATTTTCTTTTCAATGTTGCTTACCAATAGCATCTAATAGACTCTCATAACCTCTAGAATCTATTGAATTAACAAAACATTGATGATCCTTTTGATAAATTTGGTTGGATTTCCTTAAAACTTAAAATAATGTTTGAGGCTACAAATTTCGAAGTAAAATTAGTGACTGGGATCTCTATGAATAATAATTAAAAAAATTTGTGAATATTATTTATCCCTTTGGGTACCTTTTTATATCATAATTGTATCCTTAATCTATTAATTCCACTAACCAACACTAATTTATTTGGCATAATTAGTTTTAAATTCATATTCTAAATCATTTTCCTATAATCCAAAAAAATATTTTAAATCTTTATAATTTAATCATGGGAGTTATGATACATAATTTATTGATAAATTGTCTCATATAATGACTATATTAGTTAACTTTTGTTATTAAAACCTCTGAATAAGGGAGGAAGTGTAGTAAAATTTCTTATTCAAAAAAATTACACAGAAATAGTAATGTATCAACTAATAATATTACATTCACTATAAGTGGGAAATAATTATGGTGATGATATAATATTATTAATATTTATTATTATAATTTTAAAAATATCCCAAATATATATTTTTCTACATATTTTCAAAAATATTATCCATGTAGATAATCTAATTTCTAGGGACACTAAGATTTTATTTGTTCCACCCTGCTGGGATATATCAAAGGAGCATAAAAAGCAATATTTAGATGTAATAAAAATCCTCTAAAAAGTTTTCAATTAAATTTAGTGTTTTGGATTTTTTTCATTTCTGATTCAAAAGATCTACACAACTCTTTATATATATACTAAAAAATTATAGATAAGGTTTCAAAATATAGGATCATATACCATTATAATGAAAGTATAAAAGTAATTCAATGCACTAGTTTGATTTCATTATTTCTCTTTTTCTTTATCTTAGTGAGTTAGTTCGTATATTTACTTCAGTGGATAATCTTCGAACATGAAAATTTACCTCTCTAAAAAATAAATGTTCAAAATTTAATCTCTTCCTTTTAATTTTATTTGAATACATCATTTTTTCTATTAAAAAACCAATATCTTAAATAAATATATTCCAAAATTAATAATATGTAATGTAATGTGTCAAATCATGATAGAACTTTAAAACCATCAGTAATATTCATGTTAAATTCTGAATGGATCAACCATATATACCCTTATTTTAAAATTATTTTAATCTAAAAAATATAAAGATAGCTATATAATGATATTATAATGATACTCATTATGGTCTGTTTCAATTTTAATATAAGACCATCTTAAAAAACAATGACATATGATTTTCATTATTATAAAAATAAAATATATAATGTTAAACGAAATCCATATAAAAATTTATATTTAATAATTAATAAAGACAGATTAAAGTAACATTCTATGTGAAACATTATAGATTACATCTTTAGAAAATCACTAATAAGATGATTCTTATCCCAGATCATTTCTTTTAAAAAAACTTTTATACTATAAATGAGGTTAAGACACTATTTAATAATCCATAAATGATGTTATTCGAAATTATATAATTCCAAACTTTGTCTTCTCATTGTTGAACCATTTAATTTCACATATAGATAATCATAATTTAGTTTTTTACTCAAATATAAAATCATACTGTGGTTTAATACCACTATTGAAACATTTTTTTACTTTTTTAGATAGAAAATTTATTTAAACTCTAGAATGAAAACATAGTATATTTTTAAATAATGATTCCTTATTCACTAAATCATTTAAAAATATCCTTCAAACATATCTAAAATTACATTACCCTTTATAATTAACATAATTGTTTAAATATAAATAATCGAAATCAAACATAATCAACTCTAAATGAAATATAACATTCTATTATTTAAATCAACCTACGTTCTAGCATTATTTTCCATTATCATTGTTGGAAAATAACTTATTTTCCATGTTATAAAATATATTTTGATAAATATCATTACATCATGCTTCTAAAAATACTTGTATAAGATCTTATCTAGAACTATAATTATATATAAGTAATGATATATGTTGAAAATAAGAGTTACATGACCATTTCTATACTAATATCTCCATACATTGGTCTTAAAACTATTTTTAAGATTTTCATCCCCCATTAATCATCATGTTATTCAACAGGAATCATATCTACCATTTCACTAAATTCCTATTATAAAAGAACAATCCCCTTTATGTCTATAATCCTCCACTTAACTAGAGAGTAAAATCATGCACATTATTCTCCCCATTTAGAAATATCCTAAAAAGGGTCCTTTATTTTTAAACATATCATAAAAAAATTTACATAATTTTAAATGAATGTATATGGGAATAATATATTTTCATATCCTATTTAATCTAATAGTGGGGGTTGAATACTATTATTCGTACAATACTTCTAAAATATTTATATAGAAATTGTTTTATAAAAATATCCATGACTTACTGATTTAATCCAGTGTTCTCTTCCTTGAAAACCTCTTACTCTACTTCTTCTTCAATAAAGTTGATCCTTATTCAATTATTCCAATTTATAGGATCAATTTCAATTGTTTTCATTGTGTAACAATATATGAACCTTTAAATCATTTATATGATATTACAACTATTGTTTCAACCAAATCAGTTGAGTATATTCCTTACCCACTAAAACTTATTCCACTTAATTTATGATTATTTATGTACCATTATACTTATTTCTAATATAATAATTAAAATTTAATACATAAAAAAATTCCCTTCCCCTAATATATTTTCTATCTAAAATATCTCTTTAATAATATAAATCACAATACAATAGAAAATATAACTTATTTTTTAATTAATAAATAATCCTATAATAAAATATACCTTAAACATGCATCATTACTGATTTCCATCCTATAATATTCCTGTACATGATAATTATTTTCATCCTCATAGTAAAAAATGATTCATTAACAATTTTTAGATTATATCCCTAAAATATAGAAGACTTCGAATAATTTTCTAGAACAATAATCAATCAAAATAATTTTCATATGTTTTCTTTATATGTTTTCTTTTTATATTTATTATATTTAGTGTAGTCTAAAAATAATTCGCCTAAAAAAATCTCAAAATATTTTATATATTTATATTGATATATAAATATATACTGAACTCGTTGTATCCCCAAAAACATGATAAAATAAGAAATTTATTTAATTATAGACATTTTAAACTCCAAAATTTTCATCTTGAGAAAATTATACACTAATTATTTTATAATTATTACAACTATGGTATCATCATTGTAGAATCTGAACATCAATTCCTCATTCTTTGATATTTTATATGAAGCTGGAAATTACAGAACCAATATTGAACTCAAGTTTTTTAAAATATAGACCTAATAAATTCTACCAAGATCATTTTTTTACATAAATCATTATAAATATTTATTGGGATAATATTTATTTATTTCATCATGGATTAGTTGAAAACCCCCCAGTTTTTATTATTGAAATCATTTTTAAAACATCAATGAAAAAATTCATCTTCACATCCATATGGTAGATCTTGAAGACCATTTAAATTTATTCAAGTAATAATAAATGGATTGATTCAAGTATATGCACCAATAAAAATTACTCTTTGAAATCAATGACTTATATTTAATCATATTCTTTGAAAACAACAATTTTCATGTTGAGTACCACATTTCCATTCTTATCATTTTTATTCCTAAGCACCCATGTTTTCAATGAAATTATAATGATTAGGCGTATTAAAACTATCACAAGTATTATTATTTTTCTTTTGGTTAATATTTTTAATATTAGATTTAATCCATGACCCATCCTTTAATCTTTATTTAAATTAAATTGGACCTACTTTGGATAAACAATTGTTTTAAACACTATATATTCACTAATCTTTTGTTAAAGTTGTTTTGTCACCAATAATAGTGTATCCATCAACATGATCTATTTATTTTATTTTTCCAATTGGTTATTGATAAAACCCAAATCGTTTTAATTCTTTATATTCAATCATGATGTATTGCATAGGTTATGTACTTCTAATTTCTCAAGAAATTAACTCTTGATCATTATTTTATATATATATTTCCTCTAGATTTTAACTTCCTATGTTATTTTTATATTTATACTCAATAAATTCCACAATGTTATCCTTAACTATATTTTTGATACTCTTGTTAAATAGAATATAAAATTTAATTTTGGTTTAACATATAATAAATACACCATTATATTATATATATATCTATACATTCCTCGTGTAAATTATTTGTTTTTTGTGAAATAATTGCATCTAAATAATATAATATTATTTAAAGTTGTTTTCCCTCATTCCACATCTCATATGGAGTAATATTCTCTCAAATACTTAAAAAATACCAATTTTTAGTATATATCCAAACTTTTAGTACTCCTTTAATATAATTCCTTGAGAGATCATTGTCTATTAGTTATGATTTATTTATAGTATTCACTATGTGGTTTCTCCTTTTGAATAGTTCATTTTATTTTCGAGTTCTCACCAAGAAACCTATTATGAAATTTCATGAATCTAAATGTAATTCTAAACATTGACAAAGTTTTATTTCATTTCATTGTATTATTTTAATGTTTTGATCATCTTTATAGTTTCATAGACAACTCACCTTTTGTATCTTTTAATACATTCCATTACCTTTTTGTATGTGTATAATGCACACAACCCTATTGTATTCATCCATAAAAATATATTTCTTATTTTATTCAAAAATGTTCCATGGGAAAACATATGTTTATATTAATGTTGTTAATAAGATACAAAACACTATTATTCTTTAGTTAGAATTTTTTATTCATCTTCACTATAATTAATGTATCATATGTATTTTATCTGTAATATTCTAGATAAATAAAGAACATGAAATTTTATATATTTTTTTTACTTTAAAGGGGACTCTATGTTCCATGTTGTAACTGATACACAACAATGGGTTTCTTTAAAATCATACATTACCCACTAATAATATAATTTTATTATTTTAAATGGTAGTCAACGCTTAGCCATTTTATTGGAGGGAATGAACATAACTAACTAAAATATGATTTTACATGTTTGTTAAATGTTTTTACATTTATCCAATAAAATTTAGTGGCTCAAAATAAGAAAATAATCCATTTTTAAGCATAAATAATCTTATATTCACTTAAAGGTCGATTTACCACCTTTTCAAGGTGAACCCTATTTAAATATAGTTTTGGATTCTTTTATACATTCTATTTTACCAAATAAAATTATTTTTTAGAATTGGGACACAAAAATTTACTTTGGGTAATTTTTTGGTATTTTTCTGATAAAATTCATTTTTTAATGAATAGTGAAATATACTGTATTTTTATTTCAATATACTTTTTAATGTAATTTATTTATATTGTTGGATAATATTTTTAATTGGTTTTAAAGTGTAATTAGATTATATTTTTAACATTTAATCCAATGGTGGTCATTAGAATTAATTTTACGTTGAAATTGGACATAAACAAGTGTCACTATTTTGATAGATATTATTTCTAAAAAACACGCTATTTGTTTTGACAACAGTAATTAATTTTAAAGTAATTAATGCAAATTTTATGTTTTTAATTTTTTAAAATAGACATAATTGTTTAATTTTTAATATCAAATATAGCGTAGGCTGAATTTTTGGTATTTTTTTGAAAAACATCAATTTTTTATGAATAGTGAAACCACTAAGTAGTTGTTAAAAAAATGACTTTCATTTAAACGAAATTTTACCGATTCTGTGAATTTAATTAAGAAAATATGACATTGATGGTTTTTATTAGTTTGAAAATTTTGGTTCAATAAGATAAAAATAATATTTGGTGAATAGTATCTTTTGACTTTAATTTACCGCGATTAAAGGTAAATAGGACGATTCAAGGTAAAAAGAGTAATATAATAGTACAAAATTGTCTTAACACTTGTCTTAACCTTATTGGATGCATCATGGATGACCATTTGTATCCTTGGGTCTATTTTGGGACTTCATAGAGCCACTTAAGAGTGATAATGACACTTTAGATTAATTAATTTAAAGTAAAGACAAAAATGACATAAAAAAATATCTTTTAGTAACTTAATTTTTACATTGGGTTATATAAATTATCATTTCGACTATAAATATTAATTGTAAAGATAAAAATATTTCCTAAATCCTGGTAATTGTTTTATAATTTTTACACATCAAATAAATAAAATTAATTATGACACAATAATGATGCATTGTTTACCTCATTAATAAATCATTTAAATAAATAAGATTATAAATATTAAAATAACATCCAAAACCTATACAGTTTGTATTTTATGAATTTATTTCAACCATGATTCATCTTATCTTAAATATTAATGAGTTTTGGACCTTTAGAAATTGAAAATCATTATATAATAAAATAATATTTTCACACTTTCCTAAAGAACCCCTCCTCCACCTTATAAAAAGCCCTCACTTCTAACTCATTCCTCACACCTCTCAAGCCCCTTGGCTTGTCCAAACCCTTCAAAAATAATCTTCAAAGATCATTTTATTCCTCTTAGAATCATTACTTATAACACCCCAGAATGATAAAGGGTTAAATGACTAAATGATATGACTCAGGTCAACAAGGTGCACCTTTTTTTCGGGAGCCTGTCTAATTAGATCTCCACAGTTAAGTGTGCTTGGCCTGGAGTAGTGATCGGGATGGGTGACACTCTGGGAAGTTTCTCAGGGTGTGTGTGAGTGAGGACAAAGCACACAGGGAATGACATGTTTTGGCATGTGGGGACAATCATTAGTTAGATGACCCATTCAGGCATGTGGGTGGACCCTGGGGTGGGCCTCACGTGTCTGTGGGGGAAACTGGTGGTACCTGGTGGGCTAGGACCCGACAGCCATGTTAAGGCGGGGTGGTTGTGCTGTCACCGGGACCCAGTTGTTATATTTGGTATCAGAGGAGGAACCCATCCTTGAGTGCGATGCACTGCCTGGGTTGAGATGTAGGGCACACAACGAGGACGTTGTGCTCTAAAGGGGGCGGTGATTGTAACACCCTCGAATGATAAAGCGTTAAATGAATAAATGATATGACTCATGTCAACAAGGTGCGCCTTCTTTTTCAGGAGCATGTCTGATTAGAACTCCATAGTTAAGCGTGTTTGGCTTGGAGTAGTGATGAGGATGGGTGACCCTCTGGGTGTGTGTGAGTGAGGACAAGGCACATTGGAAAGGACATGTGTTGGCCTGTGGGGGAAATCATTAGTTAGATGACCCATTCAGGCATGTGGGTGGACCCTAGGTGGGGCCCACGTGTCTGTGGGGGCAACTGGTGGTACCTGGTGGGTTAGGACCCGATGACCAGGTTAAGGTGGGGTGGTTGTGCTGTCAACGGGACTTGATTGTTATATTACCTCAGGCATAAGTCACTTCAAGAATCCCTTTTGGTTCAAACCAAAGAGAGTTACACGAATTAAAGGTAATGGTTTCTCTTAAATTCTTTTCTTTTATTTAACTTCTCCAACCCCTAAACTCTTTTTATTCCATTATTTTATAACAACAACATTATCCTCAATATACTATGATGTTTTTATGAGAATATTTCAAACTATACTTACACACACCTCCATCTATTGGGTAAAGAACATATTGTTTTTGTGGAAGGAAAAGTACTGCCTCATGAAATGATGATTGTTCAAATATCTCATTCCACCTCTCATGGTGGCCAGAATGATGACACTGTATTTATATATGATAAAAATTATGTTTATGTTTTTTTTATGATTCTTTATTTTCCTTTTATATAACACCTTTATGATTTTCAATATGGGTAAACGCGATAATTTCATTTGAGGAAGTGCGCACTACTGCCCCCTCCAAGTGACATAACTCTTTAATTCCAAATGTGGGATGTATAAAGGATGGAGATAATGATATTATATATTGTATTATGCTGAAATTATAATATAGTTATGTATCATTATGTTTTAATTCCATTAAAATACTAAATAGAAATGAAAGTAGCGTTCATGCGTACGTACGGCTTACCATCTCCATGAATGGTGCATTTCGTTTCCTACCTCTAAATGTTATGTAATATTATAAATACATATATATACTGGAAATATATGATATATATGATATCTAAATCATTAATATCTTTCTGGAGACAATAAAATATTGACCACAAGGACAACTTGTAATTATAAGAAGTCCATTTTTGAATCAAGTACCAAATATCGACCAAATGACCGTTATTAACTTAAATGATTGAATAATGCTTATAAGATGTTAATAAGTGATAAAAAAGAATAATAAACATTAAAAAGGTTCTTAAGAAGGTATAAATTCACTTTAGTTTATTATTCAAGAAGAACAAGGAACAAACAAGTCAAGTCAGACTCGAGGTAAGGGGGTTTCTTATATAACTTTTAATTCTGTGATATTTCCATTATTCACCACTTATTTATTGCATGGGGTGTATTTTGTACTTCCATTTGATTTATATTATAATGATTCTCTTTATATTAATGGTATTCTGTGATTCATTGGTGGTTATTAACTTTTCCTCACACGACTCAATTGATTACAATGTGGTAAGGGATTTCTTATCTCACTTTTATTCCCATGAGATTCATGCTATATTTCCTTTGTGGGTGTATGTATTGCCCATGATTTGTACTCTTTGTGTAATATACATTCATATATGGGTATTTACATCTTCATTGAATGATCATTCTTTCATGTTGCAACATCCCATGTAAATAAAGAACATGACATTTTTCATATTTATTAATATTTGTTAATTAAATAATAATTTTACAATAAAGGTAATTCTATGTTCGATGGCGTACCCGATATGCAACAAAGGGTTTCTTTAAAATTTTACGTTGCACACTAATAATATTATATTATTATTTTAAATGATAGTTAACGCTTAACCGTTATAATGGCGGGAATAAATAGAACTAACAAAAATATGATTATACATGTTTGTTAAATGTTTTTACATTTGTCTAATAAAAGTTAGAGGCTTAAAACGTGAATGAATCTAATCATAAATACTTTAATATTCTTTAAAAGGTCGATTTACCACCTTTTAATAGAGAACCCTCTTTAAATATAGTTTTGGTAATTTTTGTATGTTCTATTTGACAAAATAAAAATCTTTTTTAGATTCGGGACAGCAAAATTTACTTTGGGTAAATTTTTGATATTTTTCTGATAATGTTCATTTTTAATGAATAGTTAAAAATATTGTTTTTTAATTCAAAAGTACTTTTTTATATAATTTATTTATATGGTTATATTATCTTTTTAATTGGTTATAGTGTTTAATTTGAATATATTTTTACCAGTTAATCCAATTTTGTACATTTCAATTCATTTCACATTGAAATTGGACATAAACAAGTATCAATCTTTTGAAAGTTATTATTTCTTAAAAAGATGTTTTTTGTTTTGACAGTGGGAATTAATTTTAAATTAATTTCTTCCACTTCTTTTTTTTGAATTTTAAAAAATGGATTTCATATTTAGAATCAGTAGATCCAAATTGTGTAAATAGGTAACTTTTTTTTAGAAATTTTAAATATTTACTTCATTAAATATTTTATCTTCCATGATTAAAGGGTAAATATAGTAAATAAGGGTAAAATATAATATTATTATAAAATTAAATTACCTTAACAAGTGTCTTAATCATGTTTTCTGATACGTATACGAACATGGTCATCCTTGGGTCGATTTTGGGACCCATGGAGCCCCATGGAAGTAATAATGACACTTTATATTAATTAATTTAATGTAAAGACAAAAAAAACATAAACAAATATCTTTTAGTAAATCAATTTTTAAATTGGGTTATATAAGTTATCTTTTAGACTAAAAATATTATTTGGAAAGATAAGAATATTTACTACATCATGGTATTTTTTTTATAATTTATGGACATCAAATAAATTAAATTATTTATGATACAATAATGTTGCAATATTTACCTCATTAATAAATGATTTAAATAAATAAGATTATAAATATTAAAAAAATATCCAAAACATGTAAAATTATTATTTAATGATTTTATTTAAATCATTAGTCATCTTAACTTCGAATTTAATGATTAGTTGACCTTTTGAAACCGAATATGAGGTTATAATAAAATAATTGTTTCAAACTTTCCTAAAGAGCCCCTCCTATCCCTTATAAAAAGACCTCACTTCCTACCCATTTTTTTACATTTCTCAAGCCTTTGGTGTAACACCCCAAGATTTTGTGAAAAATATTCTTTTAATTTCATTAATGTCTTGTTTTGTATGCTACACCAAGATTACCTTGCGCTATACGCAACGCTGTATTAGCTTGCAGTATACGCAACACTATTCTTGGATCGTGTTACACACAATTTTGATAATAGTTATTCTACGCAAAATTGAGTATATATATATATATTCAATGTATAAATGAAATATGGTTGAATTCGGTTATACGAAACAATGAAGGATTCTTGCACAACACGCAACCCTGACTTGGCTTGCATCACACGCAATCGCGACCTTCCTCGATAGCGTGCATTGTACGCAATACTGGGTGTTACTAAACAACGATATATTATTATAATATTATTATGAACTAGCCGTTATGAATATTATTAACTAAATTTTGAATTTTATAACATTATTATTCTTCTTAAACATTTTCTAGAACATGTTATAAGAACAAAATAAATTTTTTCGGGTAAAATAAGTATTTTTCAAAAAATAAAGTTTGGTCGCCTTTTGATGGCGCACCCACTTTAAATCTAGTTTTTGAAATGTTTATAAGTTCCATTTTACAAAATAAAATTATTCTTTGGAATCATGAAATAAAAATTTACTTTGGATAAATTTTTCATTTTATTCTGATGACTTTCATATTTTATTGAATAGTAAAAACACGCTATATTTTAATTAAAAACAACTTTTTTCATCATAATATATAATGTGGTTAAATTAAAATATTGAATTGTTTTAAAGTAAAAATAGAATATATTTTTACCATTTAATATAAGGTATGTCATTAGCATTGATTCTACCTTGAATTCGTAGGATAAATCAATTCAATCTTTTGCAATGTTTTAAAGAAAAACCCATTTTCTTTCGACAACGGTGTTAATTTTAATTTAATTTCTGAAACTTTTGTGTATTGAACTTGGAAAAATGGATTCCATATTTGGAATCAGTGGATACAAATTATGTTAATAAGCTACTTTTTATTTTTGGGAATTATGAATAGTTACTACGGTAAACTTTATTTACCATAGTTAAAGGTAAATCGGGTAATTAAGGGTAAATATAATATTATAAAATTACCCTAACACGTGTAAAAATCCTATTGGATGGCTAAAATTAGACCCATATCACCTAAGGGTCTGATTATATTAATTTAATGGACTTTTGTCCACGAAAATAATTTAATTATTATTAAAACCAAAGAATGTGACAACATGTCACTTTCTTAAATCTTATAAGTATAATAATTTTAATTTAGTGATAAACTTCATGAAACTTCGAACATGAATAGTCTCCAAAAATATAATTCAGTTATATACATCATAGTAATTTATTTATAATTTTTAGGGATTAAATAATTATCATTTATTATGATACAAAGATGATGCAGTAATTGTATTATTAATGAAATATTGACATAATTGATGTTATAAATACCCAAATAAATGTAATTTAAGACTTTTTATGAATTAAACTAATTTTATAAGTTAATATGACATGTTTTTATTTATTTAATTAACTTTTTTCTAACTAATCATTCTGTTATGATTTTCACAAAAATCAATTACTAAATAGTGTCAAAATTGACATAAAATTGTTTTTAAAACAAATATTATATTAGTAATTGTTATTTTATTCTTAAATATCTAAGGTTTGGCAAAATTACTTAGATAAGGTTATATATATTAATAATAAACGACTTTGGGTTATTTTGGCTGCTAATAGTAAGTTTATTAACCTTATAGTATAAGAACACAAGAAGACACGGTAAAAGTAAAATTATTTAACTTAATGTTAAATCTAAATGATAAGGTTACAATAGGAACCTAAACTTTTCTAAATTATATTGGAAGAAAGTATTTAGACCCATCCCCACCTTATATTATAAATAAATTAATTTTTATCTATTTAGAATCTAACATGACTTTATAATAAAATAATATTTTTAGTTATTCCAAAGGTGGCCCTCTCCTCCCTTATAAAAGGGAACCAATCCCTCTCTTCCTCACACCACTTTGAGTGTTCAATATCGGCCAACCCCTGCCAAATTCTCTTATCCACTTCCCAATAAACATCCTATAGGTATTGGTCTTCTTAAAAGACCAATTTCAGTGCCCTAAAACGAGGTCTCAAAGAGGCGCTTCAAAGAAGAGGTAATGTCTATTACCGATTCTTTCAACTTTATTTCTTCTTACACTTCTTCTTCTTTAGTTGTTTCATTATGAAGTAATAACATCAGTATCACTCATATAATTATATGTTATTATATGTATGAAACAACCTTATTTCACCATCTATCCATCCTACGGAAAATGAAATCACCGCGCGTGCGTACGTACGGAATACCGTCTCCACGCCGTGGTGTAATCTATTTTTCCAACACCACCTTACTTGGATGGGTATAATGGTTTAAATAATAACTATACATAGTTATTATAACATCATACGGATTCTGATATATTGTATCATCCACTCCAATTCAATTCAATGATTATGGAAATGATATCATCGCTCGTGCGTACGTACGGACTACCGTCTCCATGACGCGATGAGATTCATTCTCCATGTTAACAATAAATGAATGATCATAAAGTTTATTTAATGAATAATAATGAAATATATGAAATAATAATGCTACTGGATTTATGTATATATATATATATATATATATGTATTTCGTCTATTTAGTTTCATTCAATTCAATAAGGAAACGAAAACAGCGTTCATGCGTACGTACGGCCTACCGTCTCCATGAACGGTGTATTTCATTCCTTTTATTAACCTATAATATATATATGTATATGATGAATATATGTAAACCATTTTTTACATTATGAAATTATGTAAATCAGGATATAAGTAATAATATCATGAACGACAAGTCGAAACACGTACGATAAATGAAATGATTTTACCCAAAACGCTGCTTTAACATGGAATTTACAAAAGAACGGGTAATATAAAGGCATAAGTGAAACATATATGATATCATAACAATGAATATAATTCTGTAATAAGTCAATGACATTATCTAAATCATTATAAAGGAGGTTCAGACACTTACGAGGCAAATTGGACCTAAGGTAAGGTAAATATCACAATCTCATTTTTATCTGAGATTGTTTATACTTTCAAATTTACTGGGGTGTATTTTATCATCCACATCCATGTTTCCTCAATATGTAATATTTATATCCTTCTACAATATTTTATATCCAATTTTACCCTTCAGTGAGTTTTTAGTAAAAGATATGAAAGGAATCATTTGTCGTTTTTCGTACGAGGTACTTTTAGACTTTTCTGACAAAATTACGTGAAGAATGTTTTTTTTAACTTATACGGAATGAATGGATTTTTAAAACATTATTTCCAAGAATCTTCCTTTACAAGTTTTCAAGTTTATTTTTAATCAAATTATTTTAGTTTAAAATTGTATGACATGTTAAGAAAGGAAAATGTTTTTGAAGTAGAAAGGATATTTTCCTCAAGAATGGAGTTCAAGAGTTTTATCAAAAATATTTTCCATATAAGATAATAAAGGGTTCTGTTTCTATCACTATTATTAAATTGATTTTATTATGTTGTGATGGAATTATTTTTATGAATTCCTTTATCTTATATGAATTGTTTTAAGATTTCGTGATGTTTAAGAATCCCATTTTTATTACATGGGTTATCCAATGATGTATGATTTATGATTTTGTGGCACACATAAGAATGGTGTCATTATGAGATGGTTGGGACCTATATCTCCCTCCAATGAATTCTGTAAAGATTTTATATCTCATTAGATAGACATGGCTGGAACGGTAGGTTATACCGGTTCAGTGAAACAGGACTGAAACGAGGAGTGAACTCGGTTTAGAAAGGGACTTTGTCTACTAAGATAGTCTTGGAAATGAGTCTTGACTAATAAGAAATGATTCTCTACGATTATGTGTGTATTCCACAATGTTTCATGTTTTAAGTTATGATTATTGGGATTTCATTTCACTACTATGATTTATCCCATGTTATGAAATTATGCTCTCTTTTTGCAGGTTAAGATTTCCAAAATGTTATGTTCTTATGAATATGATGTGATTGATATTTATTTTGTTTACCCTTACTGAGAATTTGAGCTCACCCTTTTATGTTTTCTTTTCCCCAGGATATAAAGAAAGGTTTTAGGTAAAAAAAAGGGAAGATCTTTATGGGAGATGTTGAAGATCTTTCACCACGATTAGAAGATTATATTCCGAGTTTCCAAAGACACTAAACTATTATGATCCTAGGACAACATTTTTGGTTTTCAAGATCATTTCCCTAAAGTTGATTAAATTGGAATTAGAAGAAATACTTTCGTGATTTTGGTATAGTCTCATCGTTGTTTATTGTTTGGACAATTCCCACTTCATCTCTTAAATAAATGAAGTTGAATTTTTCATCCGTGATGTGTTAGTAGATCATGTGATAGAATGATGGGTCATTCCATCTATCTCAAACAAAAGGTTAGAAAATTTATCAGAAAAATACATAAGTCCATATATAGTGAGATTAATCATATATGGTTCCTAAAATGGACTTATACTTCATATATCATACTGCTTAATATAATAAAACTAGTTTCTACTAAACATGGACTTTCTTTAGGCCAGTGGTAGGCGATAAAGGTCAGTCGCACTTCGGTTGTGGGTTCGATTCCCATGGCCTTGTTTGACGTGATGGGAGGTCGCCCGTCCTACAGGTTGCCCTTTTTCTTAAACTATATTACTATAACATCCCATAAATAATATTGAAAAAACTTCTATCCTTAAACAATACTAACTTATGTCCAACATAATCCATTCCAATATTTAAGCTTATCCATAATACTGTAGTCCAATCTCATAATATAGTGAAAACAATTACCAGAGATTTAATACCATCGTTGATCCCCATATATCATAAGATATTTCTTGTTGGTCACATTCCAAACATTCAAAGGCCTTAATCATGTATTCTCTTGAATACCTAGTGAACCTTTGTGAAAACATGAATGCAGTTAAAAGTTAACACTTTCCACATACAATAATCCTTAAAATTCTATATACTCAAACCATGATATCACTTAGTCCTTATATCAATCATGAGCTCATGAATACTATCAAATATTTCATTTTCTCGTTTTCCCTTCATTATGCGCATATCATCTTTTTTTCCCAAAAATATCTCAATCACTTTCCATGGTTATCGGTACCATAAAATTATTGAAAACCACAATAGACCAATACATAAATATTCTAATATTCCATGATACTATATACGACATTATTTTGGAATCCCATTACATAAACACTTAATCATTCCACCACATCGTTGTCATATTCAACATCGCCAATGGTGATCGCATGTGACTTCCCTTTCTCCTTTCCCTTAAGTGGTTTCTCATGTCGATCATCACTAACCCTTGGATTAGGGAATTTATTAGAATAATGCCCCATTTCTTTGCACTTGAAGCATTGATGTGTAGTAGGTTCATTCTATGTATCCCTTCCTTTGATTGCATCATTAGACATCTACTTCCCATCATTGCGGCATTCAAATGCCCGATGACCTTCCTTTACACATTTGAAACATTTACTTGTCCCTTTAAGACAACCTCCACCATGATTCTTTCCACACTTTGAGCATAAGGAAACATTCATTTTCTTTTCACCATTATTCTGAGATTTCTCCTTGAACTCCATCTTTCGTTTCTTGTCAAAACTATGAGATGGATAAGTAACACCAACTTCCATTTCTACCTTGATAGCACAACTCACAATTTCTTCATAGCTAATGAAGTCTCTTATAGCTAATGCCCTTCGAAGATTTGGTTTTAAGCCACTGAAGAATCGATCAACTTTACATTCATGTTGGATGATAAATCCAGATGCATACCTTGCAAGCCTTGTAAAATTCTCTTCGTACATACCAACATATTCATCATCCTTTTTCTTTAGTTCAAGAAACTCCTTCTCCATCTATGTTTGAAGAATATGAGGGAAGTACTTATTGAAAAATAAGTTCTTGAACTCGTCTCATTCCATGGACTCAATTTCATCTCTTTGCCTCATATTCTTGATAAGATTACACCATTGATCAGCTTCACCTTCCAAACGATATACGGCTAAGATGACTTTATCATGTTCAGAACATTGAAGTATTGAAAATATCTTTTCAGTGGTACTGATCCATTGTTCAGCAACAAGTGGATCAGAAGACCCACTGAAAGAAGGTGGGTGTTGCCTCATGAAGGTCTAAATAGAATATTATTCCCTTCTCTGCTCATTTGGAAGTATATAATGATTCATATCTTGTGTAAGTATAGCAATAAGATTTTGCACTCCATCTCCCATAACATTTGTTTGTTCAGGAGTACAATCATTGAATTGTCCATTGCATTGATCAACACGGTTCCTTCGGGTTCCAGCCATCATCTAAAACCCAAAAATAATAGTGTGAGAGGAAAAAATCATGCTAGGGAAAATAACATAATAAAATGGAGAGTACCTTCAATGACATTATTTAAATCATTATAAAGGAGGTTCGGACCCTTACGAGGAAAATCGGACCTAAGGTAAGGGAAATATCACAATCTCATTTTTATCCGAGATTGTTTATACTTTGAAATTTACTGGGGTTTATTTTATCATCCACATCCATGTTTCCTCAATATGTAATATTTATATCCTTATACAATAGTTTATATCCAATTTTACCCTTTGGTGAGTTTTTAGTAAAAGATATGAAAGGAATCTTTTGTCGTTTTTCGTATGAGGTACTTTTTGACTTTTCTGACAAAAGTACGAGAAGAATGTTTTTTTTAACTTATACAAAATGAATGGATTTTTAAAACATTATTTCCAAGAATCTTCCTTTAGAAGTTTTCAAGTTTATTTTTAATCAACTTCTTTTAGTTTAAAATTGTATGACATGTTAAGAAAGGAAAATGTTTTTGAAGTAGAAAGGATATTTTCCTCAAGAATGGAGTTCAAGAGTTTTATCAAAATTATTTTCCATCTAAGATAATAAAGGGTTCTGTTTCTATCCCTATTTTTAAATTGATTTGATTATGTTTTGATGGAATTATTTTTATGAATTCCTTTATCTTATATGCATTTTTTTATGATTTCATGATGTTTAAGAATCCCATTTTTAATACATGGGTTATGCAATGATGTATGATTTATGATTTTGTGGCACACATAAGAATGGTATCATTATGAGATGGGTGTGACCTATATATCCCTCTAATGAATTGGGTAAAGATTTTATATCTCATGGGATAGACATGGCTAGAATGGTAGGTTATACCGATTCAGTTAAATAGGACTGAAACGAGGAGTGAACTCGTTTCAGAAAGGGACTTTGTCCACTAAGATAGTCTTGTCAATGAGTCTTTACTAATAAGAAATGATTATCTATGATTATGTGTGTATGCCACAATGTTTCATGTTTTAAGTTATAATTATTGGGATTTCATTTCACTATTATGATTTATCCCATGTTATGAAATTATGCTCTCTTTTGCAGGTTAAGATTTCCAAAATGTTATGTTCTTATGAATATGATGTGATTGATATTTATTTTGTTTACCCTTACTGAGCATTTGAGCTCACCCCTTTATGTTTTATTTTCACCAGGATATAAAGAAAGGTTTTAGGTAAAAAAAGGTTAGATCTTTATGGGAGATGTCGAAAATCTTTCACCACGATTAGAATATTATATTCTGAGTTTCCAAAGACACTAAACTATTACGATCCTTTTGTGTGTGTTTTTGTTATGTACTAATTATTCCACAAAAGTAATGTAATGTCCATGTACGTTAAGCTTCGGGTCTCTAAAGTTGGAATCAGAGGAAAGGTTTAGTCAACCTTTGGAAACTAGGATGTGAAAACGTTAGTGAGATCCCTAGAGATATTTCTAAGGTATGTCTACGGATGTCTCTAAGGTTAAGTATACGTCTAGGTTATAGTCCTAGAATTGCGATAACGATATTAGAATTTAACCTAAGATGTTAGATATTGAGGGTACTCCCCCTTTACTATGTTGTTTTCACTAGTATGATTTTTTCCTCTCACAGAATTCTTTTTGTGTTTTAGTTAATGGAGGGAACCAGAAGGAATTCAGTTAACATTGAATCCAATGGAAAAATTGGTGACTATGAGCAACAAAATTGTGCAATGCCTAGAGATAAATATATTGTGATTATGCTGAATCAGTCATCGCGATATATTATTAACAAGGTGAAATTTAGTGGTATGCCTAATTCATCAAAGAAGGGGAAGATAGACCATTATGCATGTTCGCATGTTGAGGTGCATAAAGAAAGGAAGATTGATATTTCTAAAGAAGGGAAGAAGAACCTTGGGGAATACCTCAAATGGAAGGACTGATGTTATCTGTGTGGAGAAAAGGGACATAGAGTGACAGACTATTATGGAGTTCAATGTCTTATTTGTGGAGAACATGGGCATTACCCAACTCAATGCCCTGACCTAAAAAGTTACTTCTAAATTAAGAAAGGACTTATTCCAGGACAATCATTTAAGATGACGGTTTGAAGTGTTTATGTATTGGTATTTAAGAATAATGTTATTGAGGTACTTTTATGGTACATTGGAATATCTATGTATTGGTCCATTGTGGTTTTCTATAAGAATAGGACATCAGTAACCATGAAAAGTGATTGAAATATTTTTGGAAAGAAGATGATATGCACATAATGAAGGTATAAAGAGAATCTAATATGTTTGATAGTATTCATGAGCTCATGATTGATATAAGGACTAAGTGATATCATGGTTTGAGTATATAAAATTTTGAGGATTTTGGTATGTGGAAAGTGTTAACTTTTAACTGCATTCATGTTTTCACTAAGGTTCAATGGATATTCATTCTTCAAGAGAATACATGATTAAGGTATTCACATATTTGTAATTTGACCAACAAGATATATCTTATGATATATGGGGGATAAATGATGTCATTCACGTGATCATTTTCTTTATACTATGAGCTTGGACTGAAGTATTTTAGATAAGCCTAAAGATTGGAATGGATTATGTTGGACATAAGTTAGTATTTTTTAAGGATAAAACTTTTTTGATACTGTTGATGGCATGTTATATTAATATAGCTTTAGAAAAAGGACAACCTGCAGGACGGGCGACAGCCCATCACGTCGGACAAGTCTGTGGGAATCGAACCCACAACCGAAGTGCGACTGGCCATTATCGCCTACCACTGGCCAACAGGAAGTTCATGTTTAGTAGAAACTAGTTTTATTATATTAAGTAGTATGATATAGGAAGTATAAGTCCTTTTTAGGAACCATATATCATTAATCTCACTATAGATGGACTTATGTATTATTTGATAACATTTCTAACCTTTTGTTTGAGACAGATGGAATGACCCATCATTCTATCACAGGATCTGCTAACACATCACAAATGACAAATTCAACTTCATTTCTTAAAGAGATGAAGTGGAAATTGTCCAACAGTGAGACTATACCGAAATCATGAAAGTATTTCTTCTAATTTCAATTTCATCAACTTTAAGGAAACGATCTTGAAAACCAAAAATGTTGTCCAAGTGCTCTTATATCTGATGAATTAGATGGTACCTTAGATCATCACAAATTTATGGCTTTGTGATTTCTGGATTTTCCATAGCCATGTTCTCTACCACTCTCCATATGAACATGATGGTTAGATTTCTCTTCCATGTCCATATTTTCACCTATGTGGAAACCCAGTGATTAGTTTATTTGGGTAACCGTTACGTTTCATACTTTTGTTTTTAAAGATGGGTTTTGGTATTCCTTTTTACGATGTGGGTTTCTATTAAAGAAACTTTTGAATAGTAAACCATTTATAACCCCGATGAATTTTGAGGGGGAAATTCATTTTAAGGGGGGTAGAATGTAACACCCGAAGATTTTATGAAAAATATTATTTTAATTTCATTAATGTCTTGTTTTGTATGCTACACCAAGATTACCTTGCGCTATATGCAACACCATATTAGCTTGCAGTATACGCAACACTATTCTTGGATCATGTTACACACAATTTTGATAATAGTTATTCTACAAAACATTGAGTATATATATATATATATTCAATGTATAAATGAAATATGGTTGGATTCGGTTATATGAAACAATGAAGGATTCTTGCAGAACACGCAACCCTGACTTGGCTTGCATTACACGCAATCGCGACCTTCCTCGATAGCGTATGTTGTACGCAATACTAGGTGTTACTAAACAACGATCTATTATTATAATATTATTATGAACTAGCCGTTATGAATAGTATTAACTAAATTTTTAATTTTATAACATTATTATTCATCTTACACATTTTCTAGAACATTTTATTAGAACAAAATAAATTTTTCGTGTAAAATAAGTATTTTTCAAAAAATACAGTTCTGCCGCCTTTTGATGGCACACCCACATTAAATATAGTTTATGAAATTTTTATAAGTTCCATTTGAAAAAATAAAATTATTCTTTGGAATCAAGAAATAAAAATTTACTTTGGATAAGTTTTTCATTTTATTCTGATGACTTTCATATTTTAATGAATAGTAAAAACACGCTATATTTTAATTAAAAACAACTTTTTTCATCGTAATATCTTATGTTGTTAAATTATAATATTTAATGGTTTTAAAGTATAAATATAATATATTTTTACCATTTAATATAATGTATGTCATTATCATTGATTTTAGCTTGAATTCTTAGGATAAATCAATTCAATCTTTTGCAATGTTTTAAAGAAAAACTCATTTTCTTTCGACAACGAGATTAATTTTAATTTAATTTCTGCAACTTTTGTGTATTGAATTTGGTAAAATGGACTCCATATTTGGAATCAATGGATCCAAATTATGTTAATAAGATACTTTTTATTTTTGGGAATTATGAATAGTAACTACGGTAAATTTTATTTACCATAGTTAAAGGTAAATCGGGTAATTAAGGGTAAATATAATATTATAAAATTACCATAAAACATGTAAAAATCCTATTGTATGACTAAAAGTCGACCCATATCACCTAATGGTCGGATTAGATTCATTTAATGGACTTTTTTCCATGAAAATAATTTAATTATTATTAAAACCAAAGAATGTGAAAACATGTCACTTTCTTAAATCTTGTAAGTATAATAATTTTAATTTAGTGATAAACTTAATGATACTTAAAACATGAATAGTCTCCAGAGAGATAATGCAATTATATACATCATAGGAATTTATTTAGAATTTTTAGGGATTAAATAATTATCATTTATTATGACACAACGATGATGCAGTAATTATCTTATTAATGAAATATTGACATAATTGATGTTATAAATAGCCAAATAAATGTAATTTAAGACTTTTTATGAATTAAACTAATTTTATAAGTTAATATGACATGTTAGTATTGATTTAATTAACTTTTTTTGAACTAATCATTCTGTTATGATTTTCACAAAAATCAATTACTAAATAGTGTCAAAATTGACATAAAATAGTTTATAAAACAAATATTTTATTAGTAATTGTTATTTTATTCCTAAAAAGCTATGGTTCGTCCAAATTACTTAGATAAAGTTATATATATTAATAATAAACAACTTCGGGTTCGTTTGGCTGCTTATAGTAAGTTTATTAACCTTATAGTATAAGAACACAAGAAGACATGGTAAAAGTAAAATTATTTAACTTAATGTTAAATCTAAATGATAAGGTTAAAATAGGAACCTAAAGTTGTATAAATTCTATTGGATGAAATCATTTCAACCCATACCCACCTTAGCTTCGAAATAAATCAATTTGGAGCTATTTAAAACCGAACTTGACTTTATAATAAAATAATATTTTTAGTTATTCCAAAGGTGCCCCTCTCCTCCCTTATAAAAGGGCACCCCCTCCCTCTCTTCCTCACACCACTTTTAGCATTCAATATCGGCCAACCACTGCAAAAGTCTCTTCTACACTTCCCTAGAAACATCCTAGAGGTCTTGGTCTTCTTCAAAGACCAATATCAGTGCCCTAAAAGGAGGTCTCAAAGAGGCACTTCAAAAAAGAGGTAATGTTCGTTACCGATTCTTTCAACTTTATTTCTTCTTCCACTTATTCTTCATTAGTTGTTTCATTATGAAGTAATAACATCAGTATAACTAATATAATTATATGTTATTATAATTATGAAACAACCCTATTTCACCATCTATCCAACCTACGGAAAATGAAATCACCGCGTGTGCGTATGTACGGAATACCGTCTCCACGCCGTGGTGTAATCTGTTTTTCCAACACCACCTTACTTGGATGGGTATAATGGTGTAAATAATATCTATACATAGTTATTATATCATCATACTGATTCTGTTATATTGTATCATCCACTCCAATTCAATTCAATGATTATGGAAATGATATCATCGCTCGTGCGTACGTACGGACTACCGTCTCCACGACGCAATGAGATTCATTCTCCATGTTAACCATACATGAATGATAATAAAGTTTATTTAATTAATAATAATGAAATAGATGAAATAATAATGCTACTTGATTTATGTATATATATATATATGTACGTTGTCTATTTAGTTTCAATCAATTCAATAAGGAAACAAAAACAGCGTTCATGCGTACGTACGGCCTACCGTCTCCATGAACGGTGTATTTCATTCCTTTTATCGACCTATAATATATATATGTATATGATGAATATATTTAAACCATGTTTTACATTCTGAAATTATGTAAATCAGGATATAAGTAATAATATCAAGAACGAAAAGTCGAAACACATACGATAAATGAAATGATTTTACCCAAAACGCTGCTTTAACATGGAATTTACAAAAGAACGGGTAATATAAAGGCATAAGTGAAACATATATGATATCATAACAATGAATATGATTATTTAATAAGTCAATGACATTATTTAAATCATTATACAGGAGGTTTGGACACTTACGAGGCAAATCGGACCTAAGGTAAGGGAAATATCACAATCTCATTTTTATCCGAGATTATTTATACTTTAAAATTTACTGGGGTGTATTTTATCATCCACATCCATGTTTCCTCAATATGTAATATTTATGTCCTTATACAATAGTTTATATCCAATTTTACATTTCTGTGAGTTTTTAGTAAAATATATGAAAGGAATCTTTTGTCGTTTTTCGTACGAGGTACTTTTTGACTTTTTCGACAAAAGTACGAGAAGAATGTTTTTCTTAACTTATACGGAATGAATGTATTTTTAAAACATTATTTGCAAGAAGCTTCCTTTACAAGTTTTCAAGTTTATTTTTAATCAACTTCTTTTATTTTAAAATTGTATGACATGTTAAGAAAGGAAAATGTTTTTGAAGTAGAAAGGATATTTTCCTCAAGAATGGAGTTCAAGAGTTTTATCAAAATTATTTTCCGTCTAAGATAATAAAGGGTTATGTTTCTATCACTATTGTTAAATTGATTTTATTATGTTGTGATGGAATTATTTTTATGAATTCCTTTATCTTATATGAATTGTTTTATGATTTCATGATGTTTAAGAATCCCATTTTTATTACATGGGTTATGCAATGATTTATGATTTATGATTTTGTGGCACACATAAGAATTGTATCATTATGAGATGGGTGGGACCTATATCTCCCTCCAATGCATTGGGTAAAGATTTTATATCTCATGAGATAGACATGGCTGGAACGATAGGTTATACCAGTTCAGTGAAACAGGACTGAAACGAGGAGTGAACTCGGTTTAGAAAGGGACTTTGTCCACTAAGAAAGTCTTGGAAATGAGTCTTGACTAATAAGAAATGATTCTCTATGATTATGTGTGTATGCCAAAATGTTTCATGTTTTAAGTTATAATTATTGGGATTTCATTTCACTACTATGATTTATCCCATGTTATGAAATTATGCTCTCTTTTGCAGGTTAAGATTTCCAAAATGTTATGTTCTTATGAATATGATGTGATTGATATTTCTTTTGTTTACCCTTACAGAGCATTTGATCTCACCCTTTTATGTTTTCTTTTCCCTAGGATATAAAGAAAGGTTTTAGATAAAAATAGGGAAGATCTTTATGGGAGATGTTGAAGATATTTCACCACGATTAGAAGATTATATTCCGAGTTTCCAAAGACACTAAACTATTACGATCTTTGTGTGTGTGTTTTTGTTATGTACTAAGTATTCCGCAAAAGTAATGTAATGTTCATGTACATTAAGCTTTGGGTATCTACATTTGGCTCGTGAAAAAACTGCTTAAATAATCTCCCAAGATCCCTCTCTTCATCCTATAGTCCTTACCTTAAGTATAAAACACTTCAAGGAACACTTTTGGTTCAAACCAAAGGGAGATACCCGATTTAAAGGTAGCGTCTTCTCTTAAGTTCTTTTGTTTTATTTTACTTCTCCGGACCTTTAAACTCTGTTTATTCCTTTATTTTATAACTACACCAGTATCCTCAATATATTTGGTTGTTTTTATGTGAATTATTAGAATTAAATTTACACGCACATCCATATAATGGGTAGATAACGTAATGTTTCTGTGGATGGAAAACTAACGCCTCACGAAACGATGATTATTCCATTAACTCCTACCACATCTCATGGTGGCCATTATGGTGGAACATTATTTATATATGATATATATTATGTCTATGTTTTCTTTATGCTTTCATATTTTTTATTTATAAAATAACTTTATGGTTTTCATAATGGGTAATCACGATAATTTCATTTTAGGAAGTGCGGACTACCTCCCCCTCAAAGTGATATGACTCGTTAATTCCTTATGTGGGATGTATAAAGGATGGAATTAATGATATTATATATGATATTATACTATAATTATAATAAATATACATAAAATTAAGTTTTCATTCCATTAAATATTGAATATAAATGAAAGTAGTGTTCATGCGTACGTACGGCTTACCATCTCCATGAACGGTGCATTTCATTTCTTATCTCCAAAATGTTATGTAATATTATAAATATATATATATATATATATATATATTGGATATATATGATATATATGATATATATATCATTAATATCATTCTGGTGATAATGGAGGTTTGACCACATGGACAAATTGTAATTATAACAAGTTCATTTTAAACTCAAATTGCGAACATCGACAAAATGTCTGATATGAACTCACATAATTAACTAAATTTTATTGCAAGGTAATAAGTGAAATAAAAGTAAAAATAAAAATTAAAAAGGTAATGAATCAATTATAAATTAACTTAATTTTATTATTCATTAATAACAAGGAACATACTAGTCAATTTGGACACGAGGTAAGTGATTTCTTATCTCACATTTAATTCCGTGAGATTTCCATTGTTCCCCACTTATTTATTGAATATAGTATATTGTGTACTGAAATTTGATATATATTATCATGATTTTATTTATATTCATGGTATTATTTTATTAATCTTTTGGTTATTAACTTTTTCTCATACGACTCGGTTTATTACAACGTGGTGAGGGTTTTTCATCTCACTTTTTATTCCCGTGAGATTCATGTTATATTATCCACTATTCCCTTTTGTGTGGTGGATGTACTACCCATGATTGCATTACTTGTGTAATATACTTTAATTTAAGGGTATTTAATTATTCATTGTGTTCTTTCTTTCATGTGGTGTATGTTTCGTAAGTTACCAAATCGGTAAGGGAACCTTTCACCCTCCTCTTTTTAAAAAGACTTATTTTTGTTATGTCTATTAATCTTCATCTTATTATTTTGGGATATTTTATTATATATCCTTATTGATGTAAATTTTATGTAAAAGTTATGAGATATAATTTTCCCTCTCATCAACTTATTTTATGATTTTTAAAGTGGCATTGTTAGGCTGTTGAATTTCTGTAAGAAAACTTCTTAACCCAATTTCAATTTTTGGGTTAAACATATACTTTTTGATTATTTAGTGCTATGAATATGTGTGAATAACCTATGGTTGTTTTAAACTTAATAACCACTTATATTTTGTGTATTTATATTTTTCACAAATCATTATGTAATTTATTTATCTTTAATCTAAGGATACCATCTTTATAAGGGATTTCGTCTCAATTTACATTTCCATTCAGACTTCCTTGTTGATATTCACCAAATAACTCTTATATGTTGTATATACTATCCTTTGACATATTATATCATGAAAACCTTTATTCTCATGATATTATTAAGTTCTGAATAAATGTTAGTCATCAATTTTTTTTATTCTAGGGTGTCTCCTTTTGTTAAAAACTCTTTAACTAAAATATCGCTTTAAATGTTTTAAAGGATTATTATCATAAATATTTCTCATTAATGTCTATGTTTTAAATATGTTTTTATGGATTTATTCATACGGACATGAATGTTTTGAAATTGAAATTTCTTTTAATAGCTTCAAAGTGGAATGGGAAACATTGATTCAAAAATCTCTTTATTTAATATTTTAAATGGTTTTGAAAATAGTTTGATAAAAGCTTTGATTTTGTCAATATTTTTAAATGATATATTGTGATTGCAATGTGGAACTTTTATCTTTCCATTATGTTTGTTTTATGGGTTATGAATATGTTATGGCCATTGGGAAATGTTTACATATATGGGTGGTTCTGTGATAAACCTAAGGAGGGTGATCCCAAGATAGCTCTCCAATGCATTGGGTAATGTGACAGAGGTAAACATGAATGTTTCTCATAAGAAATTTAGGGAATATAATGTGATGGGTATTCCAAATTTGACTCCCTATATAGCTGTGATAGCTACAATTTAAGTTTGAAATGGATTCCACAATTTACCTTTATAATTTATGATTTCTCTGTCTTATTTATAAATATTATGATTTTATGAGGTATGTTATGATTGAAAAGTATGGTTTCATTATATTGTATTTATTGATGGGCTAATGTTTTCATTCCTTATTTTATATCCCTTTCTGTGCTTTTTATGCTCATCCAATGTTTTTGAAATGTCTTCCATAGGACTTAAAGATGAATAAGGGTCATGGATGGGATCAAGGAAAATTCATGCTATCTAAAACATGGAACTAGACATGACTCTTTTTTTAAAGAGTTTTTATTTTATGAAAAAATGGATACTTAGTATAATTGTCTACATGTAATATTCATGTTGTTATGTAAATGTTATTCCCAAATTCTCTAAAACTCAAAACCTGAAAAGATTCCCAATATGAATTATACATTTAATTCAAGATTATGTAATTTTTAAGGTTGGGTCCTTACACATGTGGTGTATGTTTTGTAAGTTACGAAATCTATAAGGGAACATTTTAACCCAAATTTCATTCCTTGGGTTAATCTTCTGATTCATAATTATGTCATGCTATGATTATGTATGGAATCACTGTTTGTTATTTATGTTTTAATTTCTACTCCCCTTTGTGTGGATATAATTTTGATACACATAATCACTCCATTGATAAATTCTCAAGTCATCGATATGAACTTGATAAGAGTAATTTTACCTCAATTCCCATTCATTGAGTTAAACATCCAAGTCATTAGTTTTTCCTTAAAAAGAATATGCGTGAATTCCCTAGGATTGATTTACACTGAATATCCAATCATATTGAATGTATTTATATTTGTAACACATTATTATATAATTTATTTATCCTTAATCTAAGGACACCATCTTTATAAGGGATTTCTTCTCAATTTACATTCCATTGAGACTTCAATGTTTTTATTCACCAATTCACTCTTATATGGTGTATATACTCTCCTTTTCATGTTATATCATGAATCCCTTTATTCTAATTATATTATAAAGTTATGATTAAATTTTATTCCTTAATTATTTTTATTCAAGCGTCACTTATTTTATTAAAAACTCTTAAACTAAAATATCATTTTAAATGTTTTAAGGATTTATTCTTCTAAATATTTCTCATTAATTTCCATGTTCTAATTTTTTTTAAGGATTTATTTAAATGGATATTAATGGTTTAAAATTTTAATTCCTTTAAAATTATCAATGTGGTATGGGACACTTTGATTCAAAAATCTCTTTATTAAATGTTTTAAATGTTTTTGAAAATTGTTTGATAAACCATTGATTATGTCAATATATCGAAATGATATATTGTGATTTCAATGCGGAAATTTTATCTTCCTTTATTATTGTTTTACATGTTTTGAATATGTAATGGTTATTGGGAATTTTTCCATATACTGGTGGTTTCGTGATAATCTTAGGGCAGGTGAGCCCGAGATAGCTCTCCAATGCATTCGGTAACGTGATGGAGGTAAACGTGAATGTTTCTCCATAGTGATTTAGGGAATATAGTGTGATGGGTATTCCAAATGTGACTCCCTTTGTAGTTATGAGGTCTACAATGTAAGTATTATATGGATGCCTCAAGTTACCTTTATGATTTATGATTAATATGTGTTATTCAAAAATATTATGATTTTAGAAGTTATGTTATGATTGAAAATTATGGTTTCATTGATTTGTATTTATTTTCGAGTTAATGTTTCCTTTGCTTATTTTATAACCCTTAATGATATTTTTATGCTCATACCATGTTTTTGAAATGTTTTTCACAGGTTATAAGGAAGGGTATGAGAGAGGAATTATTCAGGATGATATATATCATGAAAAGAACTATTGTTTTATTTAAAGAGTTTTATTGTTGTTAAAAATATTTTATAGTATAAGCCTCAATTTTGCAATATTCATGTTGATATGTTATAGTTATGGCCTAATTCTATAAAACTATAAACCAGAAAAGGTCATCAATGTGAATTCTTGACAGAATTCAAGATTATGTAATGATTAAGGCTAGGTCCATATAGATGGTATCAGTGGTCGGTTTAGACAACCTTAGGGATTAGAAGTTTCCGTTAGACACATGGTTAGTAATTATGTCTATTATTTCAATTAAATATATGTTTTATAACTTCTTCAGATCAAGGAAATTAAGTTACAAATGGAAGGAGGAGGATCTCAAATGAAATTCCTACCTCTTCCTGATGACTTGCTTACAAAAATTATTGCAAATTCATGTTCGGATGATCGTGAAACGTTTTCAAGCATACAAATCACTTGCAAGCAGTTTTTGGAGATATCAAAGACCTCCAAAATACCTCGTTATCATCGTGGATCATAATTTGTATTTAAAAATTCATATTTTCACAATATTCTCATATTTTCAATAGGTAAATTTTATCAATGCATTTTCAAATACTTTACATTTTCACAAGATTTTGAATCATATTATGATTTTGAAAATGGTGTTAAAAAAGGAGACCCTTGAACAACCTATTTATATTTTCTTTTACAATATATTCTCTCGTCACATACCTATGGTATTTTAAAAGGACCATTAATTGAATGTTTCAACTCAAATATGGTCCGACTATTTTATAGAAATAATATTTTATCAGATGTTTTGAAAATATATGTCATACATTATTATTTTCCAAATCTATTTTTCTGTGAACACACATACAATCCATGTTATACGAGGTGTATTTCAATGAAGGAAGAAAATTATTTTGAAGGATCTCTAAATCATTTTTTGAAATTCATTTACCTTCTACCTACGTGAACAAGATGACAATGAAACTAAGTATACATCACGATCATGGTATGATGTTCTTTACTTTGGGGATCGTTTTATTTTATCACATGGTGGTGCAATAAAAAATGACAATATATATATATGAATTCATGAATTATGATAATGAGATCATAATGAATTGGGATGAAAATGAAAGGTATAAGGAAACCACTTAGGTTAAAACTTGTTATGGATATTTTTGAGTTTTATAAAAAGGACAACACACAGACCGTGTGAGAACTCATCATGTCAGAAAAAGCTATGGTAATCAAACCCACAACAAAAGTGAGATTGGGATTTATCCCCTACCACTAGACTATGTGAAGTCCCTAGTCAGTATGACTTATTATTTTTAGTTATATGATATCATTAATCAAGAATAAGTTGATTTAGGACCTTATGTTTTTTCAAATGGATATCCTTAGTATAAGAAAATGATTTGGTGATTAAGTGATAAATGTTATTTTGGAAGATGTTATATCTTTTGGGAACATAGTATACTTAAGAAAAATAGAATACTGTGGGGTTACATTTGTGGAGTAATGGAGGAAATTTTATTTCAGAAGAATATATGTTTTTATTGTGTACATATAGTGATTTGTGTTATTTATGGAAATTATTAACCTATCATAGACAATATTTGATTAGGTTAATTATGCTTCAGTATGAGACATTAAGCGTAGTCTATGATTTTGGAGTTAAATGTTAAGATTTACTGTGGAAGACTATGTGATTAAATCCTTCTAAGTTTTGGGTTTCAATCATAGTTTGGATTATTTTGAATAATTTTAAGGACAATTGTATGTTTAAAGGGCTTTCTTGACCTTTTGTTACTTTTTTTGAATTTTGGAGATTAATAGTAATATTTATTTTTATAAAGGATTATACTTTTGTGGGATTGTATGATCTTGTACTAACCATTTTAGTTTTAGTTGATGTATAAAGACAAGGTAAATATATTGTTCTTATTTTGTGTATTATATGACTCTCTAGAAGAAGACTCTTTTTATTTTTATGTGATCAAGTCCTTTTTAGTGCTCAATGTTTGGGGAAAAGTATAGTTTTTGGTAGAAACTTATTAAAGGAATAAACTCTGCTTGAAGGTAAGTATATTTCCTTATGTTATTTTTCTATGTAGTAAATTAATTCCTCAAAATTATGAAAAATAATGTAAAACAAAAAATGTGTTGGTTTACGTTTCCTACTGAGTAATCAAAGACCGTTTAACACATCATAAGATTGTGATTTTCTGGTGGTTAACTTTCTCCTAATAATGTTTTTTACCACTTTGCATCAAAATGTTTCATTTTGTTTTCTCTTCCGTATCCATGTTTTTTAACATGGAATCCTAGTATGGGTTATATATGGTGACCTTTTTACTTCTCTTTCTTTCTTTTAAAGTGATATTTTTACTCACTCGTTTCGGATGTGGGACTTTCAATGAAGTTTCCAAGACCAGTTTTAAAATTACAAGGACGCAATTCCCATAAGGGGGGAAGGATGTAACATCCCGGTTAAATAAAGAACATGATATTTTTCATATTTATTTTACTTTAAAGGGGACGCTATGTTTGATATTGTACCTGATACACAACAATGGGTTTCTTTGAAATCTTACATTGCACACTAATAATATAATATTATTATTTTAAATGGTAGTTAATTCCTAGCCGTTGTATTGGATGGAATTAACATAACTAACTAAAATATGATTATAAATGTTTGTTAAAAGTTTTTACATTTATCCAATAAAAGATAGAGTCTTAAAATAAGAAAAGAATTCGATTTTAAACATAATTAATCTAATATTCACTAAAAGGTAGATTTACCACCTTTTGATGGTTAAGCCCATTTAAATCTTGTCTTAGTCACTTTATTAATCTCTATTTGAACAAATAAAATTATTCTCTATAATCGGGACCCCAAAATTTACTTTGGGTAATTTTTCGGTATTTTATTGATAAAATTCATTTTTTAATGAATTGTGAAGAATACTGTATTTTAATTCAAATATGATTTTTAATCTAATTCATTTATATGGTCAGATTATATTTTTAATTGGTATTAATGTGTAATTAGATTATATTTTTACCAATTAATCCAATGGTGGTCATTGGAATTAATTTCACTTTGAAATTGGACAAAAACAGGTGTCAATGTTTTTATAGATATTGTTTCTTAAAAACACGATAGTAGTTTTGACAATGGGAATTAATTTTAAATTAATTAATGCAACATCTATGTTTTCAATTTTTTAAAATAGACATCATTTATGAATTTGGAATATCAAATAAATATTTCGCTGAATTTTTGGTATTTTCCTAAAAAACATTAATTTTTTATGATTAGTGAAACCACTAAGTAGTATTTAAAAAACTTCCTTTTTCATTTAAATGAAATTTTACTGCTTCTATTAATTGAATTTAAAAAATCCAAAATACATGGTTTTTATTAGTAAGAAAATTTTGGTTCAGTAATATGAATATATTTTTTGGTGAATAGTAGATTTTGACTTTTATTTACCGCAGTTAAAGGTAAATAGGATAAATCAAGGTAAAAAGAATATTATAATAATAAAATTTATCTTAACACTTGTAGAAACCTTATTTTAGGAGTCATGTAGGACCATGAGTATCCTTGGGTGTATTTTGGGACCCCATGGATCCACATAAGAGTGATAATGACAATTTAGATTAATTAATTTAAAGTAAAGACAAAAATGACATAAACAAATATCTCCTAGTAAATTAATTTTCACATGGGGTTATATAAGTTATCATTTCGACTATAAATATCCAATGGAATGTTAAAACTATTTCCTACATTATGTTATTTTTTTATGATTTTTAGACATCAAAAAAATAAAATTAATTATGGCACAATAATGATTCATTGTTTCCTCATTAATAAATCATTTAAATAAATAAGATTATAAATATTAAAATAACATCCAAAACCAATACAATTCTTATTGGATGAATTTTTTTCGACCATGAGTAATATTATCTTCGACCTTAATGTTTTTTGGAATTTTAGAAACCTAAGATCATTATATAATAAAATAATATTTTCACACGTTCTTAAAGAACCCCTCCTCACCCTTATAAAAATCCCTCATTTCTAACCCATTACTCACACCTATCAAGCCCCTGGGCTCATCAAAACCACGCCCAAATAATCTCTCAATATACCTATCTTCCTCTTAGAAGCCTTAACTTCGGCATAAGGCACTTTAAGAAGCCCTTTTGGTTCAAACCAAAGGGAGTTACCCGAATTAAAGGTAACGGATTCTCATAAATTCTTTTCTTTTATTTTACTTCTCCAACCCCTAAAATATTTTTATTCCTTTATTTTATAAAAACACCAGTGTCCTAAATATACTAGAATTTTTTTATGATAATTATTCTAACTACACTTACACACACCACCATCTAATGGGTAAATAACATATTGTTTCTGTGGACGGTGATCTATTGCCTCACAAAACGATGATGGTTCAAATATCTCCTACCACCTCTCATGGTGGAAATTATGACGACACTGTATTTATATATGAAATAAATTATGTTTATGATTTCTTTATTATTATGTATTTTCCTTTTATATCACACCTTTCTGATTTCCATTATGGTTAAACGTGATAATTTCATTTGAGGAAGTAAGGACTACCGCCCCCACAAAGTGATATGACTCATTAATGCCATATGTGGGAAATATAAAGGATTTATTTAATGATATTATGTATTATATTAAACTTGGTTTATAATATTACTATGTATTATTATGTTTTAATTCTAATAAAATATGAAATAGAAATGAAAATAGCGTTCATGCGTACGTACGGCTTACCGTCTCCATGAACGGTGCATTTCATTTCATACCTCTAAATGTAATGTAATATTATAAATATATATATATATATATAATGGATATATATGATATATATGATATTTAAATCATGAATATAATTCTGGAGATAATGGTATATTTACCACAAGGAAAAATTGTAATTATAAGAAGTCCATTTTTGACTCAAGTACCAAATATCGACCAAAAAACCATTATTAACTTAAATGATTGAATAATGTTTATAAGATGTTAATAAGTGATAAAAAGAATAAAAAACTTCAAACATTTTATTAAGAAGGTATAAATTAAATTTATTCTACTATTCAGGAAGAACAAGGAGCAAACAAGTCAAGTAGGACACGAGGTAAGGGGGTTTCTTATATCACTTTTAATTCTGTGATATTTCCATTGTTCACCACATATTTATTGCACATGGTGTATTTTGTACCTCCATTTGATGTATATTATCATGATTTTATTTATATTCATCATATTCTGTGATTCATTTGTGGTTATTAATTTTTTCTCATACAGCTCGATTGATTACAACGTGGTAAGGTATTTCTTATCTCACTTTTATTCCCGTGAGATTCATGCTTTATTTCCTTTTTGTGGTGTACGTAATGCCCATAATTTGAACTCTTTTTGTAATATACTTTCATATATGGGTATTTAATTGTTCATTTAATGATCCTTATTTAATTTGGCATATGTTATGTAAGTTACCAAATCGGTAAAGGTACTTTTTAACCCAAATTTCATTCCTTGGGTTAATCGTCTAATTCATAATTATTTCATGATATGATTATGTGTGGAATAATTGTTTGTTATTTATGTTGTAATTTACACTCCCCTTTTGGTGGATATACATTTGATACACATAATCACTCCATTGATAAATTCTCAAGTCATCGATATGAACTTGATAGGTGTAATTTGAACTCGATTTCCATTCATTGAGTTAAACATCCAAGTCATTTTTTTTGTCTTAAAAAGAACATGTGTGAATTCCATATGACTGATTTACACTAAATATCCATTCATTTTGAGTGTATTTATATTTTTCAAACATTATTATATAATTGATTTATCCTTAATCATAGGATAGTATCTTAATAAGGGATTTTGTCTCAATTTACATCCCATTGAAACTTCAATGTTGTTATGCACCAATTCACTCTTATATGGTGTATATACTATCATTTGGCATATTATATCATGAATACCGTTATTCTCATGATATTATAAAGTTCTGATTAAATTTTATTCCTCAATTATTTGTATTCAATCATCTATCATTTTATTAAAAACTATTTAACTAAAATATCATTTTAAATGTTTTAATGGTTTATTCTTATAAATATTTATAATTATGTTCCATGTTTTATAATTGGTTTTAAGGATTTATTTTTATAAATATTAATGTTTTAAAATTTTAATTCTTTTAAAAGATTCCATGTGGTATGGGACACATTGATTCAAAAATATCTTTATTAAATGTTTTAAAAGTTTTTGAAAATGGTTTGATAATGCATTGATTGTGTCAATATCTTGAAATGATATAATGTGATTTCAATGTGGATATGTTATCATCCTTTATGATTGTTTTAACTGTTCAGAATATTTAATGGTTATTGGGCATTTTTTACGTATATGGGTAGTTCTGTGATAATCCTAGGGTGGGTAAGCCTGAGATATCTCTCCAATACATTGGGTAACATGACAGAGGTAAACGTGATTGTCCCTCTTAAGAGATTTATGTAACATACTATGATAGGTATTCTAAATGTGACTCCCTCTATAGCTGTGATATCTACAATGTAATTATGATATGTATTCCTCAAGTTACCTTCATGATTTATTTTTACTATGTTTTATTCATAAATATTATGATTTCTGAAGGTGTTTTATGATTGAAAAATATGGTTTCATTTATTTTTATTTATTGTTGGGTTAATGTTTCCATTCCTTATTTTATCACACTTACTAAGATTTTTATGCCCATCCCATGTTTTGAAATTTTTTCCACGGGTTATAATGAAGGGTAAGAGAAAGTAAGTATTCATGATGTTTTATATCAAGAAAAGAATTGTTGTTGTATTTAAAGAGTTTTATTTTTGTGAAAAATCGGTTGTAGTACAAGTGTCTACTTTGTAATATTCAATTTGATATGTAATAGTTATGGCCTAATTATCTAAAACTATAAACCTGAAAAGATCCTCAATGTGAATTCTTGACATAATTCGAGATTATATAATGTTTAAGGTTGGGTCCTTATATTATCTGTATTTTTATTACAAATATAAATTTATAATTTAATCATTAAAACATTTCCATTGTTTGTTAATGTATATACATTATTTGTTGAGTCCATAAACTAAATTCATCTTCCATGATAAGGAACCATGAGTTTTATTTTTTTTACATTATTGAGATTTTTATTGGTCATCCTTCATTTCATCATTACTTCATCATCCAATCCTTGGATAATGAATCCTTTATGGTTGGTTTAATTTTGAGCCTTAAGTCACATAGTTCACTTACAAATAAAAGATTTTGGTGTCCTTGATAGTAAATGTATGGAAGCTTTATTAAGGGTGAATTAAATTTCAAACCAACATTTAATTTTTCTCCCACTGAAGAATACAATTTATATGGTAGGTAAAACATACAAAAAATTAATACTACTTAATTTAAAATATATATTAGAAAATAATGTTATTGTAATTTGAAATAAGTAATAAAATTAACCACATTAAATCAAAACAGCAACATGGGAATTAAAAAATCACTACATTTAGGAAAACATTCCTCAAAATCCTATAAGGTGTATTTAATTTATATTAGAGTTCCTTTCAAGGTAAATATTCTCTTTTATCCCAAAGAGGTAGGAGGTTCAATAACTCAATCCATGGTATATAAGTTCCACACTAATAACATCATTGAAAAATATTTAGATGATATATATTCTTCACCTAGAATATCATTAGTATAAAAATGGTATAATAAATATTAATCATAAATAAACTCTTCTATTAGCATGATCGGTATCAATTAAAACACTAGACACCATCAAACATCATAGTTTGAAAGGAAAATATGTTCATGTCATCATAACCTCAATGATCAAGAATATTAAAAGTAGTCAATTTCCCAAATATAATCTTTTAAATCTAAATGATCAAAATAAATGATTATAAATAAAAACAAAGATCTTTTATAATAAACCATCACACACATAATCTTAAAAATCATTAACTCTAAAAATATTGATATGATTTATAGGATCAAGATACCGTATGGATGATTTTTTGTACCAACTTTTAAATCCTTAATGTATTGATAAACTAATATTGGTATTATTGTAACATCAACTGATATTAATAACTAAAAACATTGGATTTTTATACAAAAAAACTAGAAGTGTGTATTATCTTTTATAAAATGATTTATTTTTAATTAACTATGTTTTGGAAAATTTAATTGATCCCTTGATAACATAGAACGTAAAAAATAAAAAATTGTGTTCTATAAAAAATTAACATTAAAAAACAACCTCATTTAAATAAATTCAATGAAGTATATTAATATTTTAGAAACAAGGATATTAAAGTAGTCTTTTTTCTCAAAAAATCCCCCTTTTGACAATAAAAATATATATAAGAACATGTTAAGACTGATTGTATTTTAAGAGTGAAACTCAATGAAACATATAATTACACTCCTCTTAAATTTAAAATTCATGAAAACTAATATTATACCCATTTAAAACACATTTAAAACACATCATTAAAAAATACAACACTTCAATAAAGAAAAAAACATACCATTTTCTTCAATATCCCAACATCTCCCCCCCTATGTGAATTTCAAAAAATGATCCACAATAAGAGAAATAAACATTTATAGTTAAGTAATAAACATCAAGAATAGTAGTTAATGATATATATTTACATTAATTTATCTAAAATAGTTAAGATATTATATCTTTAATATTTTTTATAGATAAAAATACATTCTCCCACTATGATGAACGTATTTTTCTTTATTGAATCAATGATATAAAATTTCATTTCTCTCAATTTGGGGAAAAACTCAAATGAAAAATCATGGAGATATAATAATAAAGTATATAATTTATAGTATTAAATTAATATGACAAAAAAATTAAATATATACATCGATAAAAAAATTATTCAATAGAATTACATTCATATGACACAATTTTTGAAAAAAACAAAAATGTAAATTTTATTCATTCATATATTATTTTTGATTAATTAAATTAGATATATAACTTCATTTAGAATATTCAAGAAACTTAAAGTTTACTTATCTATACTCTTTTTCATGGAAAAAATATCATCTTAAAGTAATGGATATTGGAATATTTATCTAGGATGTATTTATTCATTCATTTTATGTTTTGAGAAAACTAATTTATTTCATATTTAATTTTGAATAAATCTATCATCTATTAAATTTTTTATCTATAATAATAATTTGAGACCATGAGAATCAGAAATATACACAACAATCTAGAATTATACTTATATTTGAGTCTATCTATGGTATAATTGTTATTTCTTTTAATACCCTTAGTGTTTGTTCTAGTATTTATTATATGTGCTCAATAACTTGTTATATTCTAGACCTTTCAATAGGGTTTTCATTTATACTTTATTTTCTTTAATTTATTTACCTTCTTATTATTCTTCTTAAATATTGATTAAAATATATAAAAGATTTTCTGGGTGACCTTATCTTTATTCTTTAAAGTTATTTTAATTTTATCTTTCATCGTATTTTGATTTAATCATTTTAGGTGATAATTTCAAAACATCCACTTGGTGGGTGTATTAGACATCCTCATATTTGTAACAGTTTCAAAAAAATGGATAATAAAACCCTCCTTGTAAATTATTTATGTGTATTTTTATGTGAAAAATATAAATGTTCAATAAAAATCACATAAAAAATGTTTTAAGTGCATTACATAAGGGAAAATCCTAGTTACCATATTTTAATATTTTTGGGAATATTTTTAGAGTTAGGTGTTGAGTTAGATAAAGATTTCGGGGCCCGTAGAGGCTCATCATATATGTAATAAAAATATTAAAAATATTATATTTTTCATGTGTGATATATACAAAATAATTGATAATCTCTCAAATGATGTTTATTATGAGAAATATAATAGGACTGATAGGTTTGGTATGAGGTGTTTACCTTATGTGCGAAAATAAATTTTTGTGTGTTGGAAATTTGGAATGATTTCCCAAGGGGATAAATTAATTAAAATTTTTATTATATTATTTTTCCAAAACTATTGAATATATTGTTAATGGTGTGTCTTATGTGAAATAAGATACCACCATTAGGTATGACATGTGGGGTTTACCCTTGGATGTACATAACTTTTATTCCCATTTGGTTTCTTCCAATAGTGCGTATGATAATACCTTTTAAAAATTTAATTATATTATTATTATGATTTTAATTAATTAACATTAATTTATTTAAAAATTAATTCATATTATTCAACATTTAAATGTGGATACTTCCATTGAGGACACCACATCAATCCTGAAGCCTCAAAATATAATATTTTTGACTGATTTAAAATATGAAACACCATTAATGGATAAATTTAGACACTCTGTCATTAACACTAGGCTGAATCATGGACTAAATGGATTTTTTCAATTTTAAGTTTTTGATGAAATTTATTGATGCATTTTTTATGGTGTTTTAATGACATAAACGAATAAATAATAATAAAATATTATTATTTTTATTCGTGTTGTTAGTTTGTGAAAGAAATTTTTTTATGTGGAAACCGAATTATGTTTTTATATATATGAGTTATATATGTGTGTGTTTATGATAGGGTGTGTGTATATTTATGGGTTAAATAAACATATATTTGAATTTATATATGTATATGTGTTAGTGTGTGTAATTATTATAAATATATAAACATATATATATATATATCAACAGATAACTTTTAATATATATTAAATTGGTGATTTAATATATTTAAAATTCAGTTTTTAAATAGGAGACTTGTGATGATGGGGTTTCCCATTGACTTAATAATGAGAGAGAAATACCGTAAATAAATTGTATAATAAATTAAATAAATAGATTAAACAACATAAATGGGAATATTTTAGAGTGTGTATCTTGCAAGGTTTCACAACCAAATTACCATGCCTCTTTTCCTCCCCCTATCTTCAATTATTTTTTATATTATTTCATTATTTTTCCATAAATTATATCTCTGATATCCCAAGAAATTTTGATCAGATCGACGCATCATTGGTGATGTTGGGTTTATCTTGATGAGTATAATTTTAAACCGAATTTTTTTCTTAAATTACAGATTTGTTTTTAAATATTTAATTTAATCCTTTTTGTTCATGATTAAAATATCAAGGCCAAAGATAACTTTAAATCACACTAATTTGGGAATACTTATAGTATTTGGGGGTGAAATGGAGCTCAAATGACAACTATTTTCATATTCTGTCATTACACATAATGTGGGTAGTTCCTTACCATTTAGGGACATGTATATGATGATACCATAATATGTGATTTATGTTATATTAACCAATTATTGTTATGTAATGAATGTGGGTGTCGGTGTCAGTGTGTAGACATGATGCTTACTTTATTTACATAATATGATTTTTCATGTTGAAGTGCTTTAGACAATTCTTAATTTCTCGAATATGTTTTTATATATTTTATCAAACTCATGATATGTTATGTATGATTCCATTGTGTCCTTGTGAAATTCTGGTTATATGTTGTGTTTTCGTGTTATGCATGGTACCAAAGTGATAGGTGGGCCCATCATGGCTCTGTATCCCTTGATAGAGATCCTGTTAAGATGATGCATGTGACTTGATGATGATACCGTGATAGATTATGGGGCATGATTTCATAGTGTGTATGGACCTATGGTCTTGATGATTATGAGTGATCCAAACCATATGTAATGATATTGGGGAATGATGATCAAGATTTATCAGACGTATTGGAAAATAGTGGGGTAAGATAGTCTATGTGGCTAGACCTATAGATAGATATGTGGAATTATTACTTATATGTCATGGGTCTAGAAGGATGGGGCATGTATGTATGTCGAGAATCTTGAGGTTGGATCAAATTTTGAGAAATTTCCATGAATTTTCTAATTTTTTCTAGAATGGAGTCGAAGAAGGTATGGTCATGGGATTGTTTTGTCTTATTTAGTGCATTACAACACAGTTCTGTATTCTATATTTATTCTTGTTATTCATTGATCATTATTATGGAATAATTTTCTATATTTGATCACATCAAGTTAAGGATGCATTGGCGGTGTCCTACTAATTATTTTACTCACACCCTAATCAATAATTTTTAAGTGCTTGTATATTTTATAAGGGGTCCTAAGAAGAGTAAGGGACCTATGTTGGATAGCTATGTAGAAGAGCATAGAGAAATTAGTATACCATGACATACTATAGAGGACACGATGCTTATTTATCTACTTTTTCAACTTCTTACTACTTATCCTTTTCTATCCACTTTAAGAGATTCTTTATTTGTATAACATATAGGTAATATTTAGTATTTCTAATGTGTTTCTATGATTATTTATTATATTTTTCATTTTTTATAATTGATCTTATGTAATGATAAAAATGGTATAGCCTCCCCACTAATGGACTCAGACCCTCACGACTAGTTGGAAGCCTCTTTCTTACTGGACCTTTCGGATCAAACCCAATGGTTCAGGATGGAATGTAACAAAATCTTATTAGATTTTATGATTGACTAACTTTTATTCTCTCTTTTACTTTGTTTGGTATAGTTTATATAGAATATAGGACTATTGGGATTTGGGTAGGGGAGTTATGAATCTTTTTTTTCATCACTGTATAGTGTACCTATGAGTTTCTATAATGTGGTGAATATATATTTTTTTCATAATGTTGATTAAAATCACATTGGTTGATGTAAATGATGTTGATATATTATTTTCACTATGTCTATTCATCATGACTAGGAACGTAGGTTTATATGACATATATATACCTATTATTATGTTGCATAGTACTTATTTATTAAAATTCCTTGGTTCATGCTATTTATTTGGGATAGTTTTTTTATTATGAGATATATCTGTGTTATCATGATTTTTTCATATATCTTTGTAGGAATTAATTAGTTAAACTAGGAATGTTTTTTTGTATGTATATATATATGATTTCTATGAATAATGTTCCAGAATGAAGACTAGGGTTTATATTAGGAGGGGTATACATTGGTATAATGGTAGACTCCTAGGAAAACCATATATGTTCCCATAGAATGGTTAGGACTTTTTATGTTCCTAAAGTAATTTAGGATACATATATTCTACATTAGAGATGTTAAACTGGACTAGAATATAATGTAGCATAAGATATTCAGTTCCACCTATAGTTATACAGTATGATTCTCCCCAGTAAACTCTCATACCTATAAATATGATATAGGATACAAATACTATTTAGCTAGGACTCTTTTGTATAGTTACCTTTCAACAAGCATTCATTTAGAGAACCATGGCTGACCATTAACAGGATTTAATACTCTAGCATCCTCTTTCATTCTAGCGTATCAGTGACCCGCAATATATAGATGATTGGTTGGACTATATCGAGATAATTTTCAATCTGTTCCAAATACCTAAGGATTTTAGAGTTATTTTGGAAATGATTATGTTCTATGGACTCTCAAATATATGGTGGACTACTATGACTCATGATGGGATCTGATATGGAAATATATAGATGAGAATTAAGAAGTTTTTTCTTGAACATTACTATCCTGACATGATGAAACTTGATTGTTCCCAGTATTCCAGGGACATATGTAAGGGTTATATGACATTCTAAACATACTCTTCTCATTTTATGGATTTTTGTTTCTTTGTTTCATTATTTTTTGGGAATATATACCAGAAAGCTTATATGTTCTGGATAGGTTGAAAACCAGAGCTCAGAAATCTGGGTAATGGATTTGACCTAATGATGTACTGTCATGTTCTTCACAAGGCCATGTCCTTTGAGAATGGACAAGAGGAGGATAAGGAATCATGATTAATTTTAATCCATGTAGGTCCAATGACTACACTTCCTCTCACTACAGGATTTCATCTTTAAAATAGAAATAGGAAGGTAGACAAAGCACCTCAGCATGGTCGTGGACAACCTGAGTTGAGCATAGGCTCACCAGCACCTCCAACAGAGAAGGGAGGTCATAAGTGTTATAAAAATTGTTTGTGGGTTAATTAACACACTTCATGCCCAAAAATAGAGATAAATCTCCATATATTAGTAAACAATAGACATATACAACACTTATTCCTATCATAATCACGATTTAGGTCTTTTAGGAGTTCAAGATAGACTTAGGAACTAAATCTTTGGATAGGATGTGGCACTCGGTAGGAGGACCAAATAATAGGGACTATAGAAAGTTATAGAGATGGTCATGGATTTAAGTCACACTAAGTCTATGTATTGGGTCAATGCCAAATATATGTTGATGAGGAACCTCTTATTATACTAGGTATGATCTTGGAATCATGTTATTTATCTTCTTCTTTGTTTAAATACAATACATTTTTTAATATCTATGAGTTGTGTCTGAACTTTATTTACCGATAGATTTTTGTTTCCCTGAACTACCATTCCCTAATACATCATTGAATAATGATGTGAAACTCTAGTATATAAGAGAGTGGTATCCAAATATTCCACTAGTGATAAATTGACGAGGGACTCACTAAGTGTAGTATATGGGAGAGATCTATGTCCAAGAAAATGTACTCCTCTATGAATTTATCATTAGAGTTGTTTGGGATGTAGATTTACATTTTAAATATCACTTCTGGAAGGTATTGCATGAATCCCTAGGGGTTCAACTGAGATTGAACATGGTATACCATCCTCAGACTGATGGATAATATGAGTGAGATATATTAATATTTGAGGATATTTTTAGATCCATCATGCTAGAATTATGTGGAGTAAGTTCAGTTCACCTATTATTTATTTATTTCTCCTCAATACCAGTTACCAAGTTTTAATTCAAATGGAACATTATGAGTCTCTTTAAGGGTGGTCATGTAACTCATCTCCCTTCTGGCATGAGGAAGGTGTGGTTGTTGTTTTTGTTTGTATTTGTATTCTATATACCTTTGATAGGGTGAATCTGATTCAAAATAGGTTGATCCCCACTAAAAGAAGACAGATATCATATATCTATCATATGAGGATACCTTTATTGTTCATTGTGTGAAACTGGGTTATTCTTTTGAGTGAGTCCTTGATTGGGGAAAATTTCTAAGGAAGAAAGAAAATTTAAACATTTTTTGGACCCTTTGAGAGCATTGAATGGGAGGGTACAATAGAATATTGAATGGACATTCCTCAGTATTACTGAGAAATTCAGGAAGTTACGTGTTTTTCTACTTCAGAGGAACATTATCTATCCTTCATATGTTATAGACTATGTGGATGATGATTTGAAACCATATGTGTCATATAAGGATCGTATGATGAATATATTAGGCCACAATGAGAAATTACTCTAATGTAATATGGTACCACTTGTCTGAATTTAGTGGCTGCATGGATGGATCTTGGAAAAGACATGGGGGAAGGAGACTAATGTATGAACAAAGTGGCATGAGTTTTCTAAACAAGACCACTATATATAATTATCATGGATAATAATTCAATAATGGGGGATAATTGTAACATTTTCAATTTTTTAAGCATAATAAAACCCTCTCTATAGATAATTTTAATATATATTTATGTCAAAAATGTTAATTTTCAATAAAAATAAGATAAAATATGTATTAATCTCTTTTAATAAGGGAAAATCCAATTTAGAATCTTGGATTATTATATAAAATCATCTTAGTGTTATTCCCTGAGTTAGAGTTGATTTTGGGGCTCGTAGAGCCTTGGTGTTGATAGAATAAAAATATAGAATATTTTTTGTGTTGAAATTTATGCCCATGAGTAATCAAGGATAACCCAATAGTTTGGAACAAAATTCAACAAAAAAAATCTCTAAAGGGCCTACATCATAAAGTTCCATCCCCAAGACCTTCACCACTTCAAACTTTGTGACACCTATAGATGGACACCTCTGCGACCATCACGAAGCACAAAAGCTTTCCTCTGCGGTTCCAAAAAGCACCACGACCACCACAGAGTAGTGAAAGAAGGATCCACGATTCCGATGGAACCATCTCTAATTGAAAATAAAATTTCCCTTTCGGAGCACCTCTGAGCATCGTGATACCCAATGTCGATAAATATTTAACTCAACCCCACCCTAAGGGATCTCTACCCATATATTTCACCTTCAAATCTCTCTTTTTTCAAATCTCTCTCTACTCCACAAACCAGGGAGAAAATGAATTACCAAAGTTATTTTATAATGATAAACTATATTTCCTTTCAATATTATTTACCTCTGATTTAATTGGGGATTATCTTCACAAATACCAATGGCCATCAAGAAGGTAGGAATCCCTTTTGGGAACTTGGGACTTTGCGGATCATTCAACCTTCATGAAGAACCCCCCAAGAACATGTAGACTCCATGCCTCAGTTGGGTTTCCATGTGTTGTGAAGATCCTCCCTTTGTAGAGACCCATTTCTCTTTACTTTTCAAAGTACCTTCCTTCAGAAAGGTCCTCCTCTTTAGGATGCACTAGTGCTTTGCAAACCCCCTCCAAGTAAATCCTTCTACTTCGTAATCCCCTCTCTTTTGCATCCCTCCGGGATCATATGAACTGATTTCATGGTTCCTCGAGTGTTGCTTCATTTTTTATTGTCCTACCTTATAATTATTCACATAGGTATGATAATGGACATTTCTACTTCACATGTCCATACTAACATGGGTCCCTCAATTGCCCACTCCTCTACCACACTCTCGATGGGTATTTCTTGTGCCATCCCTTCCCCAAGTGTGGGTTAGTACGTGTTATGTAAGTCCAAGTAGTGATTACTCATCATCTATGCTAAAGTATTTCAAACCACTATGAATACTATTCCACAAAAAATGACATTAAAATGTGATTTTCCACATGCGTGGAAGGATAAAGAGGATCAGAGAGGGGATGGGACCAGGAACCTTCTGCTTCCCACCTTTTCAATCCACCTTCTCACTCCCTCTACACATTATCTCTATGTGAACCTCAGGTATTATCCATGTAAGACTTGAACTACAATCTTGGTACATCATCTAAGATAATGGCCCAATCTCCAGCTCCTTAGGATTCTAGCCATGCATAAGCCCTGCACCATCCCTCATGGTCACACCTTTCATGACACGATTGTCTGGTCTATTTCTGCCTCTTGTTTCTCACATTGAGAATGAACCACATGTGCATAGAGTAAGTAGTGGCCATGAAATCCTTTGTGGGCCGCTAACCATGTGTAACACCCCGGTGGATCTTTGGGATGTCATCCATTATGTATTCCCTAATTCAATGCCCCCATCATCATGATTGACATTAAACTGCACTTACCTAACAATGTGGACTTTGATCCCTATCTTCTAAACAGTGTACAAGGGAAGCCTCTTCAAGGTTCAATCTCATCAATCCCCATGACCCATCTATCTAGACTCATTCACGTTAGTTCACCTTAATCCTTCATGACTTTAAACTACAAGAGACTTTCTATTTCGAAACAATGTGGGTTTTTCCCTATCTTCTAAATAGGGTACATAGGATGCCTCTCTGATGTTCAACCCCAACTAATGGTAAACCCTAGTGCTCCATTCTATGGATGTACCTTCATGATGTTACATCTTCCATTTCCTAAGAACATCCCTTATATCCATCCTCTGAGGTGCTTGGAATCACTCGGGTAGCTAACCATGCATAATCCTCATACTACACCATGCTCATTCACCATAGAGTGTCCCTCTTACAACTAGAATATAACCATTTGAAAGAACCTAGCACATATCTGGGTTGCCTTACTTTATGTAAACCCTGATTCTATTCATGTCTCTAGAAATATGGGTACTTTTATCACTTTAGAGTATGTCAGAATCCTCTTTTAGGTGCAATTCCATCAACCATTTTTCATCTTGGTCTTTCCATTGAACCTTTGTGTCTCAAAAGGGTCATTCCCTAACCTGTGTGTTCCCCTTCCTTTGGGTCCCTAACCACGTGCTCAATTTCTCATGAACCACCTATTTAGGTGTTTTATTTTCCCCTTTCATAACTATGTGGAATTTTATACCCATCATACGAGATATGTAGGAAACCACCCTAAGGTTCAATCCAAACACCATCATCTTCATGTTGGTTCCATATCATTATTATCATCTGACACTGCCTCTATATCCATTTGGATTCCATCTAGGCCACCACATCCTGGTTAACTCATGATTTCCACCCTGGTAGCTTACCATGCATAATCCACATTCATCAAATTGCTTCTTTTTGAAACACCTAGAAAATCATCCATGTGTAAGCCCTGAACCACCCAATTGAACTACATGGGTTTTAATACATGTATTAATTACAGGGTACATAGGATGACTACCTAAGTTTCAATCCCAACCAATGGTAAATTTTGGTGTCCCCATTTATGGGACCCATCTTTTTAGATCCTCCCTTTTTGTTATCCATATCATCCTTCATGATGTGAAATCTTCATTTTTGTAACATGCTATCCTAGGTCTTACCTTATTGGGTGTTCTGATTCATCCATCAAGTAAACCTTCTAGGTGCTCTTTCCTAGGGATGTGCTAATCTAATCCACTCACATTAGTGATCTTATTAGTCTGATCCATATCTATATGATGCTAAACTTGTGGAATGCCCCATCTTAAATAGGGGATTCTGAGAAAAATCTCATAGACATGCCTCTAAAATAAGATAACCCATCAATAATGTTGGTGTTCATGGGATTTTGTTGACATTGAAATCCCTTTGATGAGGTATAATAAATTTTTTATATTGTTCTAGCATCAAGACATTCCATATATGCCTCAACATGACTAATCTTCTAACATAAGGTTTCTTCCCTGACATAACCCTTTAGATTGTCATGAAAGATGTAATGTAATTAACCGGAATCCATAAAGAGATGGCATTGAGAACAAGTTTCCCGAAAAATTCCTTGATCTATGAGGGATACCTAGACTAGGTGAAGGATTCCAAGGAGTAATGAAGTTAAGGATTAAAAGAAATCCCATTATCCTATTTTGATCAAGGAGAAAACATTGTTAGATAATTGATGGACGTCTCCCACCTTTGGAATGTAGTAATGAGAGGCATAATGCGACCATCAGCCAACATTTAACACATAACATGATGAGGCATGCCCCGATAGAAAGCATCAGAAATAGAAAACGGTGAACCCAACATGAATCTCGTATCTTTAAAAGATGGGGATTATTAGTGATCAATACATCATCATATAGTAATTTCATCAGATCTAGATATCTGACACCAGGTCCAGCCCTAAAAAAAGTTGTCTTGGCGTGGAACTCACCAAAATTCAAGGTAGTTAATTATTTGTAATTCTGGTCTATGACATCATCAGTGTGGATATCTTTATCGATTCATGGTATAATGAATATAATTGGGGAACTGGGAATTATTTAAATATTATATCTATTGATATCTGAATCTTCCTATTTTATATAACCATGTTAACCAATAACCAATCGCCTCTCACCCGTAGACACAAGGATATGGGGTGCAAGTACAACATTTTGACACAGCTCCACCTCCTCCAAGAACACTTCCACAACCACAGATGTTGCATTCCCACACCCCATCTTACCCTTATAAATTATCTAGATAAGAGTGATTGACACTCTTATCCAGCTGAAAGAACAAGTGGTGGTCATCCAATTGAAGTATATGGCCCGTCAAGATTTCGAGGCTTTGGTTCCCCATCGTCATTTCCAACCATAAGGTTCAAGTAGGGAGCCACTACTCCATATTCCAAATTTCATTGTTTAAGAATCCAATCCATATAATGTTTTGACGACAAATTCCCTTATTCTGATAATGTAATGGACATCTGAGTCATCTTAGCAATGAATGTCACATGGGATCTGCTAGGGAGGGATCCCACTAGGCCATCTCAGCACCACAATCTGGTCCCTCGAGTCGAGGAGTAGGTTATCTCTACCCATACCCACATTCCCTAAATCTACTGACCTGATGCAAATGTTGGGTACAATCTTATGAATATTAATATTAGGGGCATCATCTTCCATAGCATCAGTGGACCATGCCACTACTGAAAAATACCATTAGCTCCCAGTTATTACAGATCGAGGGAAATCCAATTTCGAATTGGGATTGAGACCCCAAACACAATATTAGAATGCTAGGACAGCTCTCCTGATCATTGGCATTAGTATTAGTTGTTGTGGGCCGACCCATGATGATGACGTTCAGTAAGGAGGTCCCCCCAATATCATTGTCAGACAGGGTGGAGGTCCTCACCACTCCTGTATTCAGTACGGGGGTCCTCCCCATGCCTATAGAATCAATCCAAGTGGAGGCCCTCAAATCTTGTTGATGCCTAGCGTGTACTTCTTCCGCATGTACAGGATCCCAGGTATGGTGATTTTCACTATTTTTTAGGTTGTCGACATAAAGATACTCCTTGAATAATCACTAGATCTAGCAGAGGTCCTCCCCATAGTGGCATCAACCAGAGTGAATTTCCTTCTCACTATGTCACTCTTCATCATGGAGGACCTTCCCATGTTCAATCCAACTCCTGCGGAGGCCCTCCCCATGCATTAGGCAGCTTACACAGAGTTCCTCCTCATGTTATGTTTGACATATTCCTAGGTGCTCCTCAAATCCCATCTTATCAATGTTGGGGTCCTACACACTTCAACAACAACCTACAAAGACGTCCTCCCGGTGTCACAAATTTACCTTTCCCAGACGAACATTCTTAGGGAAGGAGGGAGAATCATCACCACATAAGGAAGAATCCTATGCAATTCCCGATCATGCTCAATATTGTATGATTTTCATATTCTAAAGTATAATGATACTCGATGATGGATCCCTAACCCCGATCATCTATGTTATGGTCTAGGGAAGGAACTCGGCATGTCATCCTTTCCCTCTCAGAAAGGGTGATACATAAGATCCCTAAATCCCTCTGTAGGTATATTCAAGAGGTGGAATATTTTTCTCCCTATTAGTTTATTATAGTTCATTATTATAAAAACACACTATATTCACTCTTTACCTCAACAAGAGATAACATATATTTTTTTTGGATTTGGTAGATGATTATCACCAGTATGATCCATTAATAAAAACCACCACCCTTGTACAGGAATTAGAGGTTGATACCCCATCCTACAGGGACATTATGATGTAGTTTGTTCCACCCCTCAGAGACAGCCTAGTGAGAAGTACTCAATCATCTCATGTATCATTGTCTCCACTGACCATCCCACTGTAGAAACAGCATACATTGGTGTTGTTTCTGGTTGCTCAGCTACCCCTAGTTAAATAATGGATAATACAATCCCCAGATCCATCTTTTTAACGGATAATCTTGTACGACAATATCATTGTGGATCAATTCCAAAAGAGTTTTGTATGATTACAACTCCAAACATTATAATTCTAGACTCCCTTTAATATGATGAATTCATGGGTCTCCACTGAACCCCACAAAGGATGAATCTCCATTTTTTCATCGTCAGTTGGCTTATCCAAAGAGCCAGGAGAATTAGAACGATATCGGTAAACAGTGTCGCAAGGTTATGATAGTCGTGCTTCATGTGGCTTAGCACCCTGCATCACCTGGTTATCATTTGAACCTTCATCAATTATGTATCCAGAGCTTCATGGTGTTCCACTGAATTATTAAGGATGTATCTCCACATGTACAAATTTGTGGGTGGGGGCAGTATGTTTCTCTTCATTTAAACCTGATCCAATGCCAGCCTAATTTTTTGAGTGATTTTGAGGATATTCCTCCATTTTTAGTCATGATAAAAATGGAAAATATCATAGATTCAAAAACTATGATAAAACTCATTTAAGATAACCTTCCCCCGGGAATGGAAAAACATTTTTTGGATGCAGCAGACTTTGTCACTCACCAGAAAAGAAAATTGTTTGGACTTTCTTTACTGGTCATGTCATTTCCTCTCAGTCAGGACCCTAACACAGGAAAAGGAAAACTAGGACCGTTTTGTATTCTGTACCATCTGGCTCAACTCAAGAGATGGAAGATGATCCCAAAAAGTCTGCATTGTTCAAATATATTTCTGAACAGAATATGATCATTGATGAGATCCATGTTGAATGTGTCATGAAACGATGTCCCGATTATTGTGATCAATGGTATGATACCAACCATCCACCACTAGGGAATAAAATATAGGAACAGTCCCCCCTTGATGAGTTTCCACCTTGTGATCTACACAACCCTTCCCATCTAGAGATGGTAGAGGCCAGTGTTTAAGGAAAAGGATTATGGCTTGCAATGTAGAAGCCACCTAAACTACATGAGAACCATTCTAAGGTTTCATGTCAGCTTATTCCTCTTGTGGATCCATAGTCCAATCCTTTAGAAGCTCCTCTGGTTGTTCCACCATCTGCTCCATGGGCCGCTAATCCTACATTTTCAAGTTTATGAGTCTACCAATGCACTAGTGGTAAGGAATCATCACCAAGACAGAAATCCCTTCCATGATGACGCAATGTTTGATCTCATTTCTTACCTTGAGTCCCTTCAAATGAGATAGGTGGAAATCATACCTGATGGAGATTCGTATCTTGCATGGGCATATTACATGTCGGCACCCCCGGATTTTGGGAATCCCACATTCTCCCCCTATAATGGGATGGGAGACCCACTATAGTATCTAGAACATTTTATCTCTATATGTAGACCAATACTAGGTACTCCAACACCATAGGATGCCGCTAAGATTTGGTGTTTCATATAGACACTGAAGGGTCTGAGTTCATTGGGCACAACCAGTTACACATTGGGTTTATAGATGGTTGGGAGGATCTTTGTAGGAAGTATGTTTATCAATTTATCTCCACTAATCAAAAAACTAGTATTTCATACCTCTTAAAGTGTAATCAGACGATGGATTAAAGCGTTGAATAAATTTTAACCCGGTGGAAGGGCCTTACATATTCACTTGATATGTCATTGACATAGGAGTAGCAGTTGATGATGTGTGTGTGGAACATGATGACTTAATTAGTTCACTCCATCATAACTCCAAATTTTCTAGGTAGATTCCATGATTTCTCATACAAGAATCAGCACCTAGAGGAATCCTTGAATCCAGAAAAGAAGGTACATGTATTTCCTCCCATAGCTTCAAAAAGAAGAGCCACCAAAGCCAAGATCGTCGTTGTTGCATAAATGGTGTCCCCCATGATTCTAGAGATATTACCTGTAGGGCCACCACCAAATCTTTTCCATGTGCCACATCCTTAGTCCAAGCCTCACGCTTGGTATCACCCACCTCAGAATTGGAAGTAACCACTACGTAATTAATTACAACCACCCAAGAGAGATAATTAGATTCCACCTCCTCTCCTGGATCCAGCCCCTCATCAAGGCCAGGTTCCCATGGTCTATGTCCCAGATAAAAGAAACCATACACACTCATTTGATGATTCTTAGGTCCCCAGTTATTTCTGAAAAAACCCTAGATTAAGGGATTTTGAGGTCTCCAAACTACAAAAGACCCCATGAATCTGATCTCACTGATCACCCCAACTATTATCCATATCACTGATTCATTAGATATACTCTCATGTAGTTCTATTTTTTCAAGTACTAGATATAGAACAATGCTTACAATAACATTGTCAGATTGGGTCCAGAACTGGATCAGGTAATGTGTGTTTCTGCAATACCTTATAAATACAATGAGGTTGAATGGAAGTAGGTATCCAACTGTAGGTCTCAGATGTATGATGATTGAATGGCTCAGAATGAATTTTCTTTCACTCATAATATCATATCTTCACATTTTAATCATCTCGAGCCTTCCAATATTTCCAAAACTCCCCCAGCTTCCACTATGACATCCATGTCATAGCCTTCATCTTCTCAAAGGAGTTGGAACCGACAACATAAGGGAAAGAAAAGCCCCCCTCTAGTGCCAAAGTTGTCATGCACTCTCTGTGACTACATGACCCCAAGGATGGGGATTTCCCCCAGAATCCACCCATTATTGGAGGATTCCATAGGTGATCCCCATGAGTATGACTCACTAAATATCATTGATATGGTGTACCATTACATGGTTTCAAATGACAATGAGCTATAAGAATATCCTCTTAATGTCCCTAGTTGATGCCATCATCGGCATAACCATGGATATGTGAATTGTCCGAATGAATCATCCAGTGCCTCTATCCAATCTATGCACACCATTGAGATCAGAAAGAAGTTCCAACGCATAACTCAGCATGCATAGTTCTCTTATCCTATTTCGTTGGATTTTCCCCCACCATCGTTTTTCCTACTCAAACAAGAATATCCATTGTGACTATGTCGTGATCAACTGCATCCAATAGTGGATAAACCTTTTCCATCTAAAATTCATCCGGTAATTGTTTGACATGGTTCATCTAGAGAGTAGTGGGATATATATAGCACCAGCCAGAATCAACCAGTTCGTCCAGCAATGCTCATCATACCTCTAGTCACATAGCAAATTCCTGCCATAAGAAATGTGCACCTAGCGTAGAAGTACGATGTGATTAAGCACATCACTAACATGCCTACAAATCTCTAGATCCTGGAATCTATCTACCTATTTGAAGATATGCGTGAAGCACTCATATAGGTTTTTAGAAGCGTCATCCAGTTTGAAATAGAGTTTATGGTAGCAGATTCCTTCCATGCTGAGGAAGTTGATCATGAAAAATTGGAACATCCCAATATTTTTCTAAGATATATATTTTTAATTACTTTGATGTCTTGTGTTATGGGCTACACCAAAATAATCTTTACAATACACAACACCGGATTATCTTGTGGTATACAAAATGTTATGTATTGATTGAATTACACACAATTATAAGTATATTTGGCATTATGCATTTCATTCCAGACCAATTATAATTGAACAAAAACAATATTATTATATTACCATATAACCTATTCATTGTAATGTCGGGTATGACCAATATTAACTTTCATCTAAAAAACTAATTAAATGAAAATAAGTAAAATTATAAAATAATAAAATCACTCTTGATAGATTTTATTATTAAAATATATATTTAATATAATCTATATAATATTTAATATTTATAATATAAGTTTTCTTGGCATGGTATAAGAACAAATTCAATTTTTTTGGATAAAAGCATTAATTTTCATAAAATGTAGTTGTCTGCCTTTTGATGGTGAACACATTTAAATATAGTTTTTGATACTTTTATATTTTATATTTTAAAAAATAAACTTCTTATTTGGATGTGGGATATAAAAATTTACTTTGGATGAATTTTTGATATTTTTCTGATAACTTTCATGTGTTGATGACTAGTAAAAATACACTATAGTTTAATTGAAAACAAATTTCATTATGGAAATAATTTATATTGATAAATTATATTATTGAATGTTTTTAAAGTATAAATATAATATATTTGTATCATAAAATAACGATTATTTCATTATAATTACTTTTACATTGAATTTTGAAGTAAAAGGATTCAATCTTTGGCAATGTTTTAACTCATTAAACCCATTTTTCATTCCAAAAATGGGATTAATTTTAAATTAATTACAATAATTTATATGATTTTAATTTTTTAAAAATGGATTTCATATTTTTAATCATTAGGGGAAAATTATTTCAATTTAAATATTTTTTGAGGCATTATGAATAGTAACTTTAGTAATTTTTATTAATATGGTAAAAAGGTAAATGAGGTAATTAAGGGTAAATATAATTTTATAAAATTACCTTAACACTTGTAATCATATGATTTTATGAGTTATTTTAGACATAAAACATAATTGTTGGGAAATTATACCCTTTGGAAACCACATGGATGATATTAGTACATTTACTATATTTTATTTAATGAAAAGATAAATATGTCTTACTAAAATTTCAATAAATAAATAATTTTTAATATAAGGTTATATAGAATATAAATTATATTATAAATATACATTTGAAATATAAATTTTTTTTATTTAATATGGTATTGTGTTTCTAATTTTTAAGAAATAAATAACTAACATAAAGGTTTATATATTGTTGAAGTGGAAATTATTCAATTGATGAAAAAACAAAAAACTAATTTTTATTAAAATGAAAATAACCATTAAAAGACACAAATATTTTTCAAAATGTTATTGGTTGAGTATATATTGAACATAGTCATTCAAGGGTCGAGTTATTGACAATTTGGAGTCTTATATAAGATATTATGACACCTATATTATTTTATTTAATGTGATGTTGAACTTGTCACATTCATGTTTTAATAATTATAACATTTTTTGTGATGGATTATTCAAAAAGATACATTTGACTATAATTATTCCACTAAAATATAGTAGACTTATCTTCATCATATTCTTTTATTTTTAATTTTTATTCATCAAATAAGTGTATTATATAATTACACAATATTGATGTTGTAATTATTTTATTAAGAAAAATATCAAATAAATGTTATTAAAAATAATAAAATAAGTATAATTTGAGATAATTAATATGTCCAATGAATTTAATAGATTGAATCATACCCTTAGGTATATAATTAAACATTTTTTCCCAGGATATCATTCATCTTGTTATTTTTAATATTCAATAAATTGGATAGTGTCAAAATTGACACAATTTATTGTTTATTAAATTTATATATTATAAAATTATTTTAAAATCATAAACATTTTTAAAAGTATATAATAATTATTATATGGTATAAAATGTTCTAATGTATTCATTTATAGTAAAATTGGAATCATATAAGTAAATATTACACTATTCTAATATTGAACAATTTGTTACCTTAGTTAAAATTAAAAATTAATAAGTAAGGGTTATTTGAAATGATAAGGTTTAAAATGAAATAAACCATGTCTAAATTTTATTTTTTTATGATATAAAAACCTCATATCATATTTTATTTGAAACTATGAAATTTCTAAGGGTTTTGGATGGGATTTTATTTTATTGTAAATTAATATTTTTGGATATCCCAAAAGTGCCCCTCACCTCAATTATAAAAGGGAACCTCCTCCCTCACCTCTTCACTTCAATTTGAACCGTAAACCTCATAAATACCCTGAAAATTTCCCTTATTAACTTCATTATTCGCATTATATTGGTTTTACAATACTTAAAATACATACTCTAGTTCTTTAATAGGATATTTAGATGAATCACGCCGAAGAAGAGATAATCTCCTCTACTGATTCTTTCAAATTATTTCTTATTATACATCCTCTTCAAGAGTTGTTTCCATTATAAAGCAATAAATACATTATAAATTATGTTTTTGGATATTATAATTCTTATTTAACAACCCTATTACTCCTTCTATCAATCCGACGAAAAACAAAATCACCACGCGTGGTTTCGTTCTGCTTAACGTCTCCACGCCGTGGTGTAATCTGTTTTTCACCATTATCTTACTCGAATGGATATAATGATGAAAATAATGACTATATATGATTATTAAAACATGATATGTATATTTAAAAAATATATACACCATATACTTCCATATTATTTCATAATTAAATGACTGATATCATCGTTCGTGCGTACGTACGAATTATCCTCTCTACGATGTAATGTGATTAACTATACATGATATACATTAAAACCTGATTATATAAATTTATATAATGAATAAATATGATATATATTATGTTATTATCATTTTGGAATGATATTACTATGTATTAAGAAGGATAACCAGAACTTATTTGACCATACATACATAATAAAATTAAGCTGTTAATACCTGAATAACGATTAATAATGAACATTCATTACCAAAAGGATGATAATATGAGAATATATGATATCATAAAAATTAATATAATTCTAGAATAAGTAAATTACATCATTTAAATAATTATAAATTAGTTTATGACACATACAAAGCATATAAGACCTAAGGTAATGTATAATTTTACAATCTCTTTATTATCCGAGATTGTTTATATGTAATTATTTATCGGGGTATATTTATCGTCCATGTTCAAGTTTTCTAAAAAAATCATAAAATGTTTACTATTCTCTTATGTATATTTAATTTAATTTTAAAAAATTTTTAACTTTTACTACGTGTTTTAGAAGGAATATTTTTTTTGTTTTCCATATGAGGTAATTTTTGACTCTTTTAGAAAAAGAATGAGAAAATTGTTTTTTAACTTATACGGAATGAACAGATTTTTATGATTTCATAATTCCTTATATCCGTTAAAATTATCATTCAATTTTTAATGTTTATTTTCAATGAAATAATTTTCTTTTAAAATTACATGGTGTTTTATGAAAATAAAATGTTTTAGAAGAAGAAATTATATTTTCCTCAAAAAATTATTTTCAAGTGTTTTATCAAAATTATTTTCCATCTATGATTAAATATATTATTCAATTATACTATCCATATTATTCATATAGTTTATTAGGTTAATTAGGTAATTCTAATTATGAAATCCATTTGTTTTACATGGATTATTTTATGAGGAAATGATGTTTAAGAAATCCACTTTATTCCATGGGTTATTTTATGATGAATGATATATGTTTTTGTGGCATACAAATGTATTGGTTTCATTATGTGATAGGTGAGACCTATATCTCCCTCAAATTAATTGGTTAAAGATTTATATCTCATAATATAGAAATTACTATAATGGAAAGTGAATCTGGTTCAGTAATATAGGGCTAGAAGGGAAAATAAATCTAGTTTAGTAATACAGGGTTGGAATGCAAAGTAAACATTGTTCATTAATCGACTTTCTCCACTATGATGGTCTCGGAAATGAACCATAAATAATATGGAAATGATTCTCTATTATTATGTTATTTTTTCACAATTCCATGTGATTTGGAAATGCTATTTTCTCATTGATCTTGTTCCTTTATGATTTGTGCCTTACAAACCATGAAGATTTATTCCATGACTCATGATTTGGATATTTGTTATACATGGTATGATTTTAAAATTTTATGTTCATGTTTTTGAATTATTTTTTTATTTTTTATTTTTTATTTTCCATGTTTAACCTTACTGAGCATTTGAGATCATCCCTTTTTATGTTTATTTACATAGGATATGAATAAGGGTATTCAGTAATAGTTTTCAAAATGGGTTCTATTTATGAAGGAAAATTAAAGAGACAATGTTGATGTTTTATGAACTAGTTTTTTTATTTCACAGTTTCTAAAGACACAAGACTAATTTGGTCTTTGGGAATCTATTTGTTTCATGTATTAATTATTCCACCAATGGAATGTAATTTATATCTATTCCCAGCTATGGGTCTTTATAGTTGGTATTAGAGTGACGATTTAGTTGGCCTTTGGAAATGAGGATGAAAAAACCTTTATGAGATCCCTATATATATTTATAAGGATATTTCTTGGGTTGTCACAAGGATATGTATAATTTTAGGTTATAGTAATATAATTATGGTAACGGTCAGGAATAACCTAGTATTAAACCTAATATGTTAGAGATTGAAGGTACTCCCCCTTGATTATGTTGTTTTCCTTGTATGATTTTTTCTACCCACACTATTTTCGTTGGGTTTTAGAAAATGGTTGGAACCTGAAGGAACCATGTTAATGATGAATGGAATGGAAAATTAAACAATTTTCCTTCTGAGCAACCAAATTCTTTGGGATATGGAATATAGAATCCTAATTTTATGGCCAAAAAATCTTATCAAGTCATGAATCCTTCTAGGTATCCAAATGACCAAAGGAGGGAACAAATTTCTCTTGAATCTTTTTTAAGGAAACCACCACCTTATTTTAGTGTAATTAATAATCTACTAGTTGTTGAGAAATTTTTTTATACCATTAAAAAGATATTTTACATTCACTATTACTCAGAACGTAAAAAGGATAATTTGGGCACTTATCTCTTGGAAGGTAAATTGAATCTATGGTGGAACATTTTCAATAATATGCGTTAAGAAGGTAATATTGAATCCATGTATTGGGATGAGTTGAACAACTTATTTCAGTATGTATCTTTCTCATATTCTTCCTACAAAAGGTATATTTCAGTTTACCATCATTCTTGGGGTTATGAAATGAAAATAAGGATAGAATTCAAAGTAAACTCTAAAAATTATGTTGAAAAGAAAATTATATTTTCATTCTCCTAAAATTGTTGAAGGAAAGATGGTGGAAATTGTCTTAAGGGGACTGATAAATGTTTTTAGTGTGGGGGAGAAGTTCATCGCGTATTTTTCTACCAATGTAATAGGAATAAATGGAAATATCTAAAGAGTTCACCTCCCACAAATCAGTGTTCCCAGTGAATGGTAATGGGGCATTATTCTAACCAATGCCTTAATCCAAGGTTTATCGATGATGATAGACATCTACATCCTCTTAAGGACAAAGAAAATGTAAAATCACATGAGATCACTATTGGAGATGTTGAGTGTGACAACGAAGTGGTGGAATGATTGACTGTTTATGTAATGGGATTCTATAATAATGTTACAAAATCACTTTTATTGTATTATGGAATAATTAAATATATATATAGTGGTAAAATGTGGTTTTACACATGTATTTAAAAGTATAAGTTGAGTGGTACCGGTAACAATGAAATGTGATTGAGGTAATAAGGTGATGTTTTTGGAAAACACACGACTAAGGTAAGGATAACCCTTAATATGAGTATGATGTTGATATAATGATTTTTCGGATAGAGATATGTCTAATATAAATAAGTAAATTGGATGATATTATTTACCTTGTAACTTGTTAAGGATTTATTGACTTGTGGGTTATGCTATCTTGAATGTTGTTTATAACTTTTTGGAATTAAAAAAAGGAAACATGCATGTTTTGAATAAGGATATGTGATAATTCAAGGTATTACCCTGAACTAAGAGAATACATGATGAAGGTGTTCACATTTTTATAATGTGACCCACAAGATATACCGTATGATACTTGGGGGATAAATGTTAAGACGAGTTAGTGAACCATTTTCAAAAGTTTTATATTTTCATCTTTTAGAAGAATTATAAGGTTATCAATGTAAAGAAAATTTAAGTTAAACAACATATGAATTTTGTTATAATATGGTATTATCTCACCATTTGTGGAATTATGCATATTTTATTACTTATTCTAACATTTTTTATAATGAGAAATGGAGTGACCTCTCTTTTTATTTATGAATCACATGATCTGCTAACACTTCCAGAATAAAAAATTCAACATCATTTCACTAAATAAGAGATGAGGTGGAAATTGTTCAAGGAAAGACCAATGGTGAGATATTATCGAGATCAAGTAAGTATATATTCCCATTAAAATTATTCATCATTATGTAAATTTATCATGATGCAAAAGGGTGTCAGATTATCATCATTTTTTATGATATCAATGACCTCTTTCATGCTTCATTAGTTTCTAGTTTTGTGATTGTAAAATTTCTCTGGATCACCCATTTCCTTGAGATCAGTGATATTTATCAATATATATGATTATTTATGATTTTCCTCCATACCCAAAAAATTACAATTGTTCTAATACGTAGATACCATGTCATTATTTACTTTGAAAAACTATTATTTTCCAACTATTCCTTTTTAAAATAACGTTTCAGTCTTGGTTTTTACAATGTGGCATTCAATAATTTTATAACCTCGATGAATTTAGAGGGATAAATTCATTTTAAGTGGGTAAAATGTACCACCTAGATATTTTTATGAGATAGATTTATTTTTATTTCTTTGATGTCATGTGTTATATGATACACCAAGATAATCTTTCACGATACGGCACACCGACTTATCATGTGGCATATGCAATGTTATCCATGGCTCGTGATACAAAAAATTTCAATTTATTTTGATATAATTAATTTCACACAAGACCAATTATAAGTTGACACCTAAATATTATTATTTTTCCTTATAACCTAGTCATTATAATGGTCAGCATGAATAGTATTAACTTTCTTCTGAAAAACTATTTTATAGAAAATAAGTGAGGTTATGAAATAAAAAAAATAAAAATTTATGGATTTTATTGAAAAAACATATATTTAATATATTTAATATAATTTTTACAATTAATCTTATACATTTTCTATAAATGATATAAAAATAAATTCAATTAGTCGGATAAAAGAAGTAATTTTCAAAAAATACATTTTTGTCATCTTTTGATGGTAAAACCATTTTAATTATATTTTTTGACACTTAATTTCGATGAATTTTTGATCCTTTTCTACTAACATTCTACAAAAATACATTAAATTTTAATTCAAGGGAAATTTTTCATCGAATTAATTTATATGATTATATTATATAATTTAATGTTTTTAAATTATTTATAGAATATATTTTTATCATTAAATATAAGTTATGTCTTTGGAATTATTTTTAAATTGAATATTAATGTAAAAACATTTCAATCTTTTGCAATGTTTTAACATTTAAAACACATTTTCATTCCAAAAATGGGATTAATTTTAAATTAATTAATGAAACTTCTGTATTTTGAATTTTTAAAAATTGATTCTACATTTGGAATCATTTTGTCTGAATTACTTAAGTAGAATTATTTTATTTTTATGCATCATGAATAGTAACATCAATAATTATTATTAATATGGTAAATAGATAAACCCACTAATTAAGGGTAAATATAATATTATAGAATTACCTTAACACTTGTCCAAATTTGATTGGATGATTTATTATCAAAATAAACCATACTTGGGTCGAAATGATACCCATTGGAAGCCAGTTCGATTAGATTAGTACATTTAATATATTTTATTTAATGAAAACTTAAATATGTCTTACTCAATTTTTAATAACTAATAATTTTTCATTGAATGTAATATTGAAGATAAATTTGATTATAAATACTTATTTGTAATAGAATTTTTTTATTTATCTCATAATTTTTTTTAATTTTTTGGTAATAAATATTTAACTTAAGGGTTTATATATATTGACGATGTAGAAATTATTTAACTTATGAAAAAACAAGAAACTAATTTTTATTAAAATGATAATAACCATTATAAGACACAAAAATTTGACTAAATATTATTTTTATAATATATTTCAACCATAATCATCCAAGGGTCGAGTTGTTGACTATTTGGTGCCTTATATAATTGATTATGACACTCATATTATTTTATTTAGAGTGATGTTAAACTTGTCGCATTCATGTTTTAATAAGTATAAAATTATTAATGATGGATTTTTTCAGAATATATATTTGAATAAATGTATTATTATAAAATATAGGAGATTTATATTCATAATTTTATTTTATTGTAAATTTTATTTCAATAAATAAGTGTATTAAATAATTACAAAAACTGATGTTGAAATTATTTTATTAAGGGAAATATCAAATAAATGTTATTTAAAATATAAAATAATTATAATTTGAAATAATAAATATGTACAATGAATTTTATATAATACCTTGTTCCATTAGTGACATAATAAAATACTTTTTTAGAGTATAACATCTTATCTTGACATTTCTACAAATCAATAAATTGAATAGTGTCAAAGTTGACACAATTGATTGTTTATAAAAATTATGTATTATTACATTATTTAAAATTTATAAAACATTTTTAAAAATATATAATAATTATTATATGGTATAAAATGTTCTAAATTGTTCATTTTTTTTCAAATTTACATCAAAAAAGGAAAAATTACACAATATTAATATTGAATAATTTGTTGCATTAGTTAGAATTAAAAATGAATAAATAAGGGTTAATTGAAAGGATAAGGTTTAAAATGAAATAAAAAACATGTATAAAAATTATTTTTTGATGAGATTAAAACCTTATATAATATCTTATTAATAAATAAAACATTTTTTAAGTTTTATAAGGGATTTTAATTTATTATAAATTGATATTTTTGGAGATCTCAAAAGTGTTCATCACGTCAATTATAAAAGGGAACCTCCTCCTTCACCTCTTCACTTATCCTTGATCCATAAAGATCATTAATCCCATAAAAATTTACCAAATTAACATCTTTAGTAATATTATATATGTTATGGTATTCTAAAAAGACCAACTCTATGCTTTAAAAGGATATTAAGAGGGGGCACGTCGAAGAAGACGTAATATCCTCTACTGATTCTTTCAAATTATTTCTTCTTATACATCATCTTCATGAGTTGTTTTCATTATAAATTAGTGACTCCAGTATAACATATATTATGATATATAATTATTTTTATGTAACAACCATATTACACCTTATATACATCCCACAAAAAACAATATCACTATGTGTGTGTACGTACGTCTTACTGCTTCCACACCATGGTGTAATGTGTTTCTCACTTCCATCATACATGGATGGATATAATTATGGAAATAATAACTATATATGATTATTAAAACGTTATATTCAGTATTAAATAACTTATATACCATCAACTTCTATACCATTTCAAAATTAAATGAATAATATCATAACTTTTGTGTACTTACGGCCTACCATCTCCATGATGTGATGTGATTCATTCTACATGATATCCATTAAAACATGACTATATAAATAGATATAAGGAATCAATATGACATATATTATGTTAATATCATTTTTTTAATGATATAATTATGGCCTAAGAAGGATAACCGGAACATATTCTAAAAAACATACCTAAAAAGTGAAGCTATTAATACCTGAATAATAGGAAATAATGAAATGTTATTACCAAAAAGATAATAATATGATCTTATATGATATAATAAAAATGAATATGAATCTAGAATAATTCAATGAAATAATTTGAATCATTATAACTGAGGTTTGGATACATAAAAATGATACAGGGCCTAAGGTAAGGGATAATTTCACAATCTCATTATTAGCTGAGATTGTTTATACATAATTATTTACATGGTATATTAATCATCCATGTATATGTTTTATAAATATGTTTTCATAAAATATATACTATTATACTATGGATGTTTAATATAATTTGTACCAATTTTTTACTTTTAATACATGGTTTAGAAGGAATATTTCCCTTATTTTCCATACGAAGTAATTTTTAACATTTCTGAAAATGTATTGAAGAATGTTTTTTAACTTATACAACATGAACATATTCATACTCTTTAATAAAGATTTATTTACATAAATAATGTCATACATGGTTTCAATTTTATTTTCAAATAAATTATTTTCATTTGTTTTTTATTTTTTTAAGAAAAAAAATGTCTTTGAAGAAGAATTGATATTTTCCTACAGAAATAATTTCAAGTGTTTTGTCAAAATTATTTCCTCTCTATGAATAAGGATATTTTTAAAGTATAAAATCCCTATTATTATTATAGTTTATTATAGTTATTATGGAATTCTATTTATGAATTCCATTTTTTTAAATGGACTATTTTATGATGGAATGATGTTTAAGAAACCCATTTTATTCCTTGGGTTATGTTATGATGAATTCATTTTATTTTTGCAAAACACATATGTATGGTTTTCATTATGTTATGTGTGATACCTATATCTACATAAAATTCATTGGGTAAATATTTATATCTCATGATATAGACATTACTATAATGGAAAGTAAGTCGATTTCAGTAATACAAGGCTGGAACAACAAGTAAATATGGTTCAGTAATACAGGGCTAGAATTGTATGTAAACCCAGTTCAGTAATAGACATTTTTCAACTGTGATGATATTAGTAATGAGCCTTGGATAACATGGAAATGATTCTCTATGATTGTGTTTTTCCCACAATTCCAAGTATTTTTCAAATTCTATTTTCTCATGGATCTTGTTCTTTATGATTTATGCCTTATGAACTATAATGATTTATTTCATGACTTAGGATTTTGATTTTTCTTAAACATGGTATGATTTTAAAAAGTTATGTTCATATTTTTACATTATTATGATTATGTTTCATTTGATATTTTCCTTGATTACCCTTACTGAGAATTTGACCTCATCCCTTTTTATGTTTCTTTACCACATGATAAAAGGAAAGGTATTAAGTAGGTTATGTCAAAAGTGGTTCTAGTTATGAATGAAAAAATTTGAGATGATGTAGATGTTTTCTGAACTAGTTGTTTTTGTTTTGAGGTTTCCAAATACACTGAACTAATAAGGTCTTTGGGAATCTGTTTGTTTCATTTATTACATATTTCTCAATATTGAGGTAATTTCCATGTATGTTGAGCTACTGGTCATTACAATAATGTTAGGTCATCATCTCATTTTCCAAGGAAGATGAAGGTTCTCCCATAAAAGGTGATATCTTCCCATTGTACATCACTGGGTAGTTCAATGGTGTGAAAGTCTGCCGATGTCTTGTCAACACTAGTAATGGGATTAACATTATCCCAAAATAGATGCTCCATAGTTTGGGTTTTTTTGAAGGAGATATGGATCCTTCTAACCTAAAAAATCATGGTTATTATTGGATAGAAAAAAGTTCATGTGGAAAAATGTGCTTGAAGACCCAGTTTAGTGGCCTGATTTCTAGTACTGTGTTCATGGTCGTCTCACAGGACACCACTTACAACATGTTGTTGGGAAGGCCTTGGCTCTATCTACATGCAGTATTTCCTCCTCTTATTACCAGCGCCTCAAGTACTCCCTAAATGGTTGAGTGGGAATTCTATATGTGGATTCACATCCCTTTTCCTCAATTGAATCCATCTACCTAGATACTGACTATTATATGAGCAATGACAAACATGTTCAAGCCAACGAGATTGAGCACTGTAACGACCAAATGTTTTTTCAATGGAAGTCTCTTTATTATGATTATTTCATAATCACATAAAATCAAAAAACAATTCCACATCAAGATTAAATGAACTAATAAATACTATGAAACCTTTAAAAACAATATTTTCACTTTTGTGATTTGAATTGCTAAAACCTGACATACAGATTTGCGATAAGTAATATTTTTGTAGTCCGATAGGACAAAAAAATTTGTTGATTAGTAACTTACCCTTAGGAATATTAATTCTAACCTTATTAATATTAATATGACCCTTTATTAATATTAATATGACCCCTTATGAATAATAAATCATCCAAGTGAATAGTAACATTACCCATGAAAGTATAAATAAAATTTATCTATCTTATAAGTGACAATATGATAGTGTTGGTATATTTAGTAAATTATAAATATTTAATTAAAATTTTATGATTTATTTAATAATTTAAATGAAAATTTAATTTCATAAAATTTATTGATAAAATATTATTTTTATCCCTTATAATTATAATATAATTTTATTAGACCATAATCAATTTTTAAAAGTATTTAAAAAAGCAGATTTAATATTAAATTTTGTATTTTTCAAGTAAACTATAATTGTAATTAAAATTTAAATTTCTCATATTTAGAAAATTATTCTCATAAAATGGAGTTATTTTTTGGATTATATATGTATAAAAATGGTTAAGTTTAATTTTTGTGATTTTTCTGAAATTCATGATTTTTTTGATAATAATGAAATTAGATAATTTTCGAAATATACTAAATAAATGAATTTGGGCATCATGATTGATTCATGGATGATGTAAATTTCCATTGGTTAGAAATAAAATTCTCTTATTACTTTTTTTGGGTCATAATATTCAGCACTATTTCTTGTCTTGAGAAAATAATATACTAATGAATTAAATATTGAGAAAACTCTCATCTCCGCCACACAAAAAAAAACACCCCTCACCAAATATTAACATCAAACTTCTCAAGCCTTTTTCCTTGTCCAAATTCCAATCTAATATATCCCTAATTATATCTCCCATTTTTGAGAGATTGTTCCTTTACAAAAGAATATGAACTAATCTTTTTAAGAGGCACTCAAGAGGAAGGAATCACGAGGTAAAACCCTCTTCCATTTTCTTTCAATTTCTTTTCAAGTTCCTTTGAATTCTTTTTTATCCTCACCTCTATTCATTCAAATGGTGTGATAACTCCATTACCTTAAATATACTATAATTTTTTTATTATAATGTAATAACTCATCATAATATCTAATTTACTCTCCTTTTTTACTCGATATGGAAACACCATCCAAGATGTGTTAATTTATCACATTCAAGGACGACGGGTTTTCAATTTCTATTGTCGTATTCAATTCTGGTCATGAAACAAAATTTGTGGTTTAACCAGGTTATTATTTATGTAATATATCCTACTTAAGTTTTTGGAATAATTTTGTACAAATTGTTTTTATTTATTAAACAAAATGAGTTCATTGTGATTATAAAACTGCCAATTAACCTGAATGGTTATCATTAAAGTTTTATATAATGATTCATCCTCACTACAAATAACCAAATGAATTGTATAACCATGTAAACTTCTATTAATTATATAATAACATATAACTTCAATTCTGGAAAACCATTCTCATCTTACATTTTTATCCATTCATTTATATAAGTAAACTAATCATGAAAACTAAGGAACCAAATGCTTCCAAATAATGAAATTGAACCTATTGAACCATCAAAAAGTCCATGAATGAAATTAATAAGGCTATAATAAATCAATTATATGTATAATAGGTTGTTTAGTTATTAATTAATGAATCTAATTTGATTATCTGGGACATTAATATCTAGTGAAGAACACCTTCAGACTTAATGTAATGAATTCTACCCGAACCTCCATTGTTCCTTTGGGTTGCTCTGTTTTTATTTTTACCCAAATGAATTTATATATTCATTTTATTTACATATTCTGAATTCTATTTATATTCACAAAACTCGTGTATCATGATGCATTCATCATTATATTTTTGGGATATACATGTTTTTAAGTGGTTCCCTTCTCAATTCCTCTGGATAAGCAAGCCTATTTTATAGGATCTTCGGTAATTCTTACCCAATTTAACGTGCACTATATTATCTATTTTAATCCACCATTTTTTTATAATATTATTATCTTTTATTATAAAATAAACCTTGGTTCACTTCTTGTTTTATATAAAAGATTATGCCCTTTTATTTTTTAAATTCTCTTTGGTATTTTTCATACACCAAAGTAAAATATTTTAATGATAAAATTTCTTAAATATTATTCTTACATGATATCTTTTATATTTTAAATCACACACCATGATATATGACAAGTTTAACTTATTAATTACCATTAATTTTTTATTTACTTTCTTTCATGGACACTTGTATGATACACCCATTTATTATGCTTTATGACATGATTATGATACCCATTTATTTCCATGGGTACCCTTATGTTTATGTAGGATTGATTATGTATGACTCTTTATGTTGAAAATATATTCATGAACAAGTTAATATGGGTTCTCCCATATAGTGATCTAATTAATTGGGTAAATCTTAGTCTTGTGAGATGTTATGTGCAATGGTCTTGGTGGTTACGCTTGACTTGTGCTCTATATGAAATGGTCATGGTGGTTAGCCTTCACTTCGACTCCTCTAAGTTCAATGAGCATGGATTATACTAAAATCATGTTTTATGTATTTTCCACAATAATATTATTCAATTATTATATTATCCCATGTTATAAGTTTTATGGTTCCTTTTGTTTAATCATGTACCATGCCCCTTTATATCATTTTTTTATTACTTCTATGCCATGTGATAAGGTTTATTCTTATGATTATTCCCTTATTGGTATTTTAGCTCATCCTTTTTTTCATGTTATCCCTAAGTTATCATATTCCAATGTAAGGTCTTAATAAAAGTTAGTACCTCTTTATGAAGATTAAATAATGAAAACTTTTATTTAGTCCCATGTTTTTAGTTTTATGTACCTAGTCTTCCAAGACACTAGACACTATGATCCTTGTAATGTAATTTGATGTTTAAATATATTTAAAAAAAATTAATGATATGTGAAAAGGTTTGGGGTCACTATAGTTGGTATCCTTTGATGGATGATTGTTTTTTGGATATTATGAATAGATTACTTTATTAATAACCTTATGGATAAGACTAATTATAATAAAACATCCCTAAATTTTTGTTAGTATAGATTAACTGGTTTATCATGAAAATACATCCCTATATGTATACTATAAGTGGATTGGGTTATGGAATAGATGTTCCTTGCAGTAGAATCTCTAACAATGTGTTATGGTCCTGAATTTGGGTATCCTAGTTCATGATAATGAGCCTTAATATGCACCTGGTTTGACACTCCTAGGGGATATGATTTAGTAAATTAATAATCTCATTAAGAACCATTATTAAGGGAACAAAAAAATATCCCATAAGAATATAATTTATGAAACCGATCAAGTATAACCTAGATTTAATCCTAGCGGAACATGGGTTAGGATATACTTTTCCTTTACAAGTTTATCATTCTATATTCGATTTTTAATTTTATGCTTACTAGTGAAGTCTGTAAGACCCCTAATTGCACATACTTTTCTTAGTTAATGGAAGGAAATATAAGAACAAATCCCAATGATCAATGTGATAGGTAATGTGAATATTTCCCTAATGATATGCCAGATATTATGGCAACAGGTTCTCAAAACTTCATGAAAGTTCTTTATCAACTGGCTCAACTTATGAATAATAACATGAATCGTGATGATCACCCACCTCCAAGGAAAGAGCATGTTACTATTGAATACTTCATATGGGAATGGCCTCTTATGTTTAATGGATCATCTGATACCATCCTTGTGGAATAGTGGATTAACTCCATTGAAAAGATATTCTTTGTCCTCTACTTATCATAAGAAGAAAAAGTTATGCTTGTGGTATATTGTTTCGGCAGGGAAGCCGATCAGTGGTGGAAATTGATCAACAATACAAATTCCAAGGTTGAAATTGATTCCATGGATTGGGAGGAATTAAAGAAGATGTTTTTTAATAAATATTTTCCTTGAACCCTCTCTTTCAATATATAAAGAGTGTTCCTTAGAATTAAGAAGTATGATGAGTCTATCGGGGCATATGAAGAAAACATTACAAGGATTGCAAGATATGCTTCCATATTTATCAGGAACCCTAAAATCAATGTGGATTACTTCTTTAGCAGACTAATTTCAATCCTACAAAAATCATTAGAGATTAATTATTTTAATAGTTATGAAGAGATTGTCTATTATTCACACATGGTTGAAATGGATATTGTAGACTCTCAATGGTCTCGTGGGCCTAGTGAAAAAAAAGCAGAACATGGATTCCAATATGGGTGGATCCTCAAATAAATTCCATGTTGGAATGAATACCAAACATCCCACATGTAAAAATTGTGGGAAGAAGAATCATGGGAAATCTCTAATGGGAATGAGGAATTGATTCAAATTTTGAAGAAGTGGAAATCTCGAGAAGTACTTCGAGAGGGATATGAATAATTCCACTAATGTGGAAGAAGAAAGGAAGTTTCTGATCAATAAACATCCTCTAGTGTAGTGTTTCAAATGCAAGGAACATGGTCATTATGTGAACAATTTCCCTATTCCAAGGGTTGTCGGAGGAAATCTACAATAACCTCTAAAACAATAAGGAAGGTCTTATGTTATCACTACTGCTGAGTTAGAGCCACACAATGATGTGGTGACAGGTACTCTAGTTATTCATTAATGAATATTGAATGTACTATTTGATTTTGGTTTGATGAATTCTTTCATATCTTGGATGTTTAGTATAACTATTCAAACACCACCACAAAATTTAGAGGTTGACTTATCTGTGACAATGGAAAATGGGGAAATTATTGCATAAATGGTTTATAACTCCTCCCTAGTAAATTTTTTGGGATTGAACCTCCCAGAAAATCTTTTCATACTTCTTTTAGTGGAGTTCAATGCTATTTTGGGCATGTATTGGCTATATTTATACAAATACAACATTAAATATTAGGAAAGGTAGATCACTCTTCACATCCAAGAGTATCCTCCAACACTTTACAAGTGTAAGTAGGAATATGAATCTCCTTCAGAATCATTGTCTCAAGTGTGGATAATGTTACCTTTTGAGCAAGAAAATATTTATCAAATTATTAAGAAAAAGGAGAGGATACTTATCTAGGATATTCTCACTGAGAGGGATTGCAATGATGTATTCCCTAATGATTTGTTAGGTATTCCTCATGATCGAGAGGTTGAGTTCTCAATTGAACATATTAATTGATCCCTACCTATATCAAAGAAACCTTATATAATGGACACCGTAGAGATGGAAGAGCTAATGAATCAGTTACAAGAGAATTTGAAGAAGGTTTTAATATGACCAAGGGATTCTCCATGGGGTGTGTCAGTCCTCTTAATCAAGAAGAAGGATGGATCAATGTACCTATACATCAATTATTTGGAACATAATAAAATTTTGATAATGAACAAGTATACCCTGCCTTGGATAGATGAATTGTTTGATCAGATTCATGGGGCGAGTTATTTCTCTAATATGTACCTATGGACGAGATGTCTTCAATTAAAGGTGAGGAAGGAAGATATTCCCCAAATCGATTATTTAATGAGGTTTAGACACTATGATTTCAAAGTGATTCATTTTATACACACTAATAATCACGTAATATTTATGGATTTAGTGAATAGATTCTATATTAATTACCTCAAACAATTTCTATTAGTCTTTATCGATGATATTCTAATATAATCCATGAGAAAGGAGGAACATGAGGAGAATTTGAATACTATGATGATGACTTTTAAAAGGGAGAAAAATTATGAAAATTACATCAAATTTGAGTTCTAGATGAGGAATTATCATTCATGGGGAATGTTATCACAAGAAAAGTAATATCTTTGGACCCTTCCAAGACAAAGGAAATCGAAGAGTTCCTCAGGCCCACATATGCAATGGATATCCTTAGATTTCTAGGTCTACCGGGTCTTATCCATTATTTTTGAAGAAATTATCATGATTTTCAAACCTAATGACCAAGATGATATGGAAGGGTGTGAATCTCTTTTAGACTCAATAATGTGGGGAAAGATTTAAGGATCTTAAAATGAGGCTTATCACTGCACCAGTACTCACACTTTCAATATGTGGAGAACACTTCATGGCATACAGTGATGCTTCAATGAAGGTCTTAGACTGTGTACTTAAGAAAAGTGATAATGTGAAAGCATTTTCCTCAAGGTATATAATAATCCATGAGAAAAACAATACCATGCATGATATAGAGTTAGATGATGTGATCTTTGCAATGAAAATCTTGCGGAATTATCTCTATGGGGAGAAGTGTGAAATATATACAAATCACAAGTTTTTGAAATATATATTCCTATAGAAAGATATTAATATGCACCAAATAATATGGTTAAATCTCATCAAGGATTATAACGGCTCAATCCACTACTATTCTTGTAAGGAAAATAGGGTGTTAGATTCTCTAAGTAGAAAGGATCCTACATCTTAATCAATTATGAAAATTGAAAAGGATAAAATATTATTAGATTTATAGAGGGTGGGAAAGGGAATCATCAAGGGAGGAACATCATCAAACCTTTCACAAATGATTTCTCAACCATCACTCATAAAGAAGATAAATGGTCCTCAATTAAATGATGTGGATATTCAGAAAAGAGTGGAAGCTATCAGAAATGGTTTATCCACCGAGTTCAAGATTGATGAGGATGGAGTTTTAAGATTTGGGTCATGGTTATGTGTAACATACAATCCAAATATAAAGAAGTGGATTCTAAATGTCACACACTTTTCAACCTTATCTATTCACCTAGATAGCACAAAGATGTATCAAGAACTCTGGGATAATTTCTGGTGGGACAATATGAATAAGGAGATTTCTGAGTATGCATCAATGTTTCTAGTATATCGTAAGTAAAGGCTTAATGGAAAATGTCTAAATGGGGTGATGCAACCACTACCAATACCAACATGAAAGTGAGAGAACATCATTGTGGAATTTTTCACTAGACAGCGAAGCATATCCATAGGAAACCATGTTATATGGGTCACTGTGGACTGTCTTACAAAGAAATATAACTTTATCACAATTTGGGAGGACTTCTCATTGGATCAAAATTCACTGATATATATCGAAGAGGTGGTAATGCTTCATGGAGTACCACTCTCTATTGTATCTGATAGAGATTGAAGATTCACATAGATGTTCTAGAAAATTCTCCATCATTATCTAAGCACTAAACTAAACATGATTATAACCTATCATCCTCTAACTGATGGAAAATCTGAGTGAAATATTTAAACACTAGAATACAAGTTGAGAGTGTTTTTTATATACTTCAAAGGAGGATCGGATCACCATATTCCACTAGTAAAATTTCCTACAAAAATAGTTTCCACTCAAGAATTTTAATGGAAACATATGAAGCCCTTTATGGGAAAAGGTGCACAATACTAGCATACAGGGATGAATTCAATGAGTGTATGCTAATTTCACCTGAAATAGTCAAAGAAATGGTGAAGAAGGAGAAAACCATTCAACAAAACACCAAGACTACCCAATTTAAACAAATGTGTTATACAGACAATCATCGATAAGACCTTGAGTTCAAATATAGAGACATGGTATTACTCTTCATATCTTCTTAGAATAAGGTCATGGGAATTGGGATAAAAGGAAAGCTAAGTCACAGGTACATAGGCCCCTTTGAGATTCTTAATCATGTCATAGTTGTGGAATATGGACTAGAACATCCTCCTACCACATCTAATATACATGATGTATTCCTTGTTTCCCTATTAAGGAAGTACATACCAACTTCTTCACATTTTCTATCTTAAAAGGTAGTATAATTATAAAATGGTCTTTCTTATGAGGGGCATCAAGTGTGGATCATTGATTATAGAGATAAATTTCTATAAAACAAGACTAATCACCTGGTCAAAGTATTATGGAAGAACCATAAGTACGGAGAGGAAACATGGGAACTAGAGGAAGTGGTGAAGGAAAAGTACCCAAACCTTTTGTCTTCTTAGAATATAGAACAAAATTTCAAGGGATAAATTCCATAAGGAAGGATGAATGTAAGGACCCAATGTTTTATCAATGGAAATTAACATCTAATGATTAGCTCATAATATCATAAAATCACAACACAATTCCACTTCATGCTTAAATGGACGAATAAATACAATGTGACCTTTAAGCCTAATTATTCCACTCTGTGATTTGAATTTCAAAAATCTCACATAAAAGGTTAAGATCAATAAAATGTTCGGAGTCAGGCAAGACAATATTTTTTTGGTGAATAGTAACATAACCTTATGAATGGTAATTTTACCTTTATTAATAGTAATATGACCCTTATAATTATTAAATCATCCATGTGAATAGTAACCATACCAATGAAATTATAAATAAAATTCATCTATCTTATAAGTGATAATATAATAGTGTTGGTATTTTTGGTAACTCATAAATATATAATTACAATTTTATGATTAATTTAATAATTTATATGAAAATTTAATTACATTTAATATATTCATAAAATAATATTTTGAGTTCTTATGATAGTAATATAATTTTTTGAGGCCTTAATTAATTTTTCAATATGTTTTTAAAATATTTTTAATTTATAGATTTTATATTTTTCAAGTAAATTATGATTTTAATTAAAAATTAAATTTGTCGTATTTAAAAAAATATTTTCATATAATTGATTTAATTTTTGGATTTTATGGATATATAAATTTTTTGGCTGAATTTTAGGGATTTTCCTAAAATACATGAATTTTTTGGGAATAGTGAAATTTAATAATTTACAAAATATGCTAAATAAATGAATACATGCATCATGGTTGAGTCATGGATGATGTAAATGGAAATTGTTTATAATTAAAATGAACTTATTACTATTTTTTTCATATGAATCAACATTATTTATTGTCTTTTTCATAATAATAAACTAATAAATTAAATATTGAGAAAACTCCCCTCTACCCCACTATAAAAACAACCCCTCACCACTTATTCTCTCCATACCTCCCAAGCCTTTTCCCTTGACCAAATTCTTATCAAATATCTCATTAATTATCTATCCCAAGTAATGAATATTTTGGTCTTAATAAAATACAAAAAACCATTACCTTAAGGAGGCATTCATGAGGAAGAAATCAAGAGGAAAAACCCTCTTCCGTTTTCATTCCATTTCTTCTCAAATTCCTTTGTATTCTTTCTATCCTATAATATTTTCAAAAACAAATGGTGTGATAACTATATTACCTTCCATGTAAAAAACATTTTCTATTCTAATTGAATAATTAATCATCATCTCTTGTTTCCCCTCAATTTATATTAGAAATGGAAACATCATTTGAGATGTGTTAACTTATCACATTCAGGGACGACAGGTTTTCAATTTCTATTATCATCTTAAATTATATTCATGGAAAAACAATTATGGTTGAACAAAATAATTATGAATGTAATATATCATATTTATTTTTTTGGAATTGTTTTTTAGAAATAGATTATTTTATAAAAAATGAGTACAGTTTGATGAAAAAACCGCCAATTAACCCAAATGGTTATCATTAAAGTTTTATATAATGATTCATCCTCGCTCTAATTAACCAAATGAATATTATAACCATATAATATTATTTATTTTCACTAATAAATTATAACTTAAATTATGGAAAACCATTATCATGTTACATGTTTATCTTTACTTGTATATAAGTAGACTGATCATGAAAACCAAGGAAACAAACGCTTCCAAACAATGAAATTGAACCTATTAACCCACAAAAAATTCCATTAAGGAACATAATAACGAAATAATAAATCAATTACATATATAATATGTTCTCTAATTATTAATAAATAAATCTAATTTGATTATATAAGACATTAATATAAATTGAAGAAAACATTTTGCACTTAAGCTAATGGATCCTACATGAACCTCCATTATTCCTTCAAGTTGTTATATATTTATTTTTACCAAAATAAAGTTACATTTTATTTTTATATAAATATTATAATTTTTTTGTATATTTACCAAACACATGTATCATGATCCATTCATCATTTCCTTTCAGATATATACATGTTTTTAAGTGGTTCCCTTCTTAATTATTCTCAATAAGCAAGCTCGTTTTAAGGGAACATCTGGAATTCTTACCCAATTTCAACTACACTCTATTATCTATTTTAAGAAACCATTGTTTTTATAAAATAATACATTTTATTATGAAAAAATTATTTTTTAAATTCTGGTTTTATATAAAATTCTATTCCCTTTTCTGTTTTAAATGTTATTTGGTACTTTTATTAAACCGCACTAAAATGTATTAATGATAAAACATCTTATATACTCTTATTACATGTTATATATTATTTTAGACATGACTTACCATGATATATGACTATTTTACATTATAATATTCCATGATTGTTTTAATTTCATTATTTCCTGGAAACTTTTATGATATGCCCACTTATTATGCTTTATGACATGATTATGATACCCATTTCATTCTATGGGTACCCTTATATTTATGTATGATTGATTATGTATGACTATTTATGAAGAAAACATATTCATGAACATGTTAATATGGTTTCAATTAGATATAAATCTAATGCATTGGGTAAAGTTTAGTCTCATGAGACTTTATGTGCAACGATCTTGGCGGTTATCCTTGACTCGTGTTCCATGTGCAACAGTATTGGTGGATAACCTTAACTTCTGATCCTCTATGTGAAATGAGCTTGGATCATGATAAAGTCATGTTTTATGTTTCCACCACATTATAATGGTTCGATGATTTTATGATCTCATCTTATAAATTTTATGATTCATTATGTTTAATAATGTTCCATGCCTCTTTATATCTGTATATTATTCCTTCTAACCCATGTTCCAAGCTTTTTTATTATTATTAATACCTTAATGGGATTTTAGATCATCCTTTTTTCAGTTTATCCCCAATTTATCCTATGTTTAAGTAAGGTCTCAAAGGAAGTTAGGATCTCTTTATGAATATTAAATAAATAAATCTTTTATTTAGTCTCATGTTTTCAGTATTATGTACCTTGTTTTCCAATAAACTTGACTTCACGATCCTTGGAATGTAATTTTGTGTTTAAATATGTTTAAAATCATGTAATGATTAGTGAAAATGGTTGGGGTAGCTATAAACACAATGCTATTATGGAAGATCCCTGGATGATGCCTTCATTCTCCTGATTCACCTATTGGAGGCCACAACCCCATACTTGGGACACTTCTTTTTTACCTTGGGAAGGAGTGAGAATTGTTTTCCGTAGTACAAATAACTCCATAAGATCACTTCATACTCCTACGTGAATCAGGATCGAGTGATTCCAGAGCCCCTCACCACTGTTAGGTATCGAGATGTTCACCCCATGGAAACAGTAGTATTCCATACCTACTAGTTCCACCGAGCTAGGTTTAACTGACTCTAGAAGATGCTCCACTACTTATTTGATATTATTAATAATGACCCCTTGGTATGAAGAAGTGATGGTATCTGGTTTAAAGGGCTGGTTTCCATGGTTTTAGTAGTGTAGGGGTCTCCCAATGAAGATTCCACCCTCACCCATGTTGGCACCAACATTCCTTCAGGGTCAGATATTTAAAAAAAATTCCCCATTACAATGATCCTCTATCCTCAAATGATTAAGAGGGACTATATGATTCTCTTCCCTCATCCAAACAGGGTGTCTCTACCACTGTCGTTTAGTTGGTATAGGTGAATCTTAGTACCGAGACAGACCCGAGGCAAATACTAATCAGTGCGTATATGCCTTCTCTGGAACAAAAATAGTATGTATACTTCCAAAATATACATCAGGATGTATTTACACGGAGATATTATGAGATACCAAGACTATATCATCAGATACCTCTTTGGTATCCCGACAAGTCATTGTGGGTTCAAGAAGCCTTCCAAGAAGATGAACCCTTCTCATGGTGCCATGGTCGAGGTCGAAGTTGATAAGCTAATCAAATCCAACATCATCATGGAAGTATCATAACCAAGATGGTTGTCCAATATTGTTCCCTTGAGGAATAATAATGGACATATTTGATTCTATATTGACTTTTGGGACCTCAACCATCGATGCTCGAAGGATGATTTCCCCCTTTCTGTGATAGAGCTATTGATTAACGTCACTACTAGATTTTAAGCCCTATTCTTCATGGATGGGTACTTTGGATATTATCAAATCTATATGGAACCTAAATAATAAAAACACACTACCTTCATGGAACCATAGGGAACCTTTTGTTATCAGTTAATGCCTTTCGGTCAAAAGAATGAAGGATCCACCTATCAGCAAGCCATGCACCATATATTCAAACTGATCCTTGGGATGCCAGTGGAATTCTATGTAGATAATTTGGTTGTCACACCCCACCATCATCAGAACCATCACATAGATCTTGAGAAATTTGTTTCTTCCTCTATTTCTCACATATTTAGATGAACCACTTGAATTGTGCCTTTGGGTTCATGTATGGGATGTTTCTTGGATTCATCGTAACATATAGAGGCACTGATATCGACTAGGAGAAGATCAAGGATATCAGTTAGATTCCCCCTTCGAGATACCATCAAGAGATCTAAGTATTTCAAGGATACTAATCCTACATACACTTATTAATTCCAAATTTGGCCGGTATGTGTGATCCCGTATACAGACTCATAGAGAAAGTTGTTTCCTATCATTGGGATGAAGACTTCCAAACCTCTTTTGAGGAAATCAAGCAGTACCTACTACATCCTCTAGTCTTGATTCCACCCATCTCTAAAAAGTTTATGGTCCTTCTTATGACATCTATGGAATGATCTCTTAGTGCACTTCTCTTCTATTACAACAAAAGAGTGATAGAGACCAATTTGTGCTATCTCAGTCGAATGCTCCTCAACTCTTAGACCAGATATTCCTCTATTGAGAAGAGTTGTCTCTTGCTAGATTTTGTAGTGAAAAAGTTGCAATGTTATCTGCATCATCACAAGATACAACTGGTGCCCCATGTTGATCCTCTAATGTACATTCTGAGTCTCTCTATGTTGATAGGTCTTTGAGTTTGGCAGGAAGTGATCCTTTACCAGTTCAACATCCGGTTCTTCCTGTAGAAATAAATAAAGGTTCAGGCACTAGCATATTTTATGGATTCCCATCCATCCCCTAAAGATTAGTATATGGATCTTGATTTTCCAGATGAGGTCATCCTCTCTACGGATCAAGACACTCCATGTTGGGAGATTCACTTTGGTGGTGTCTCATGGAGCCGCACTAGCAGAATGCTCAATGATCTTAGGCTCAATAGAGTAGGCCTCGGTATCATCTTCATCACATCTATATAAGTTGTTTTTCCTTATTATTTCTTGTTGTCAAAATATTGAACAGAAAAATAGGTGGGGTATTAGGCTCTGATCATTGGTCTCGAGATGGAGATCAATATGGATGTCTCCCACCTACATGTGAAGAGGGACTCCAAACTAGACATCAAGTAGATCAATGATGCCTACATCGTCAAGAAGTCGGATCTCGTGCCCTTGTTGGAGCATGATCTCTAGGTGATGGCATGGTTAACTTCTTTCCCTGAGGACATTCATGTTACTTATTTGTAAAATTTTTTAGCTTATTCTCTGGCCATCCTTGCTACATCTCACAAAAATCCTACCCAGGGAGATCTGATTATCTATGTGGTGCATCGAAGGGTCATTTATCATGTCGCTTTGGACTATAAAGATATCCAACTGGAAATCCATATTACCACTAATTCTTCCACACTTGGACCCTCAGGTCCCCCTGCTATAGTATAAGAGATCCAAGGTTTTACAACTCCTTTTTTGAGTACTTGAAACCTTGAAATCTCCTAACATATAGAGCTGAAAGAGAGTGAATCCATTGGCATGAAGTATAGGTCACACTCTATAGTGGTCCCAACCTTGATAAGATACTCTATAAACATTGGTTTTATGTGGTTATCCTCTATTTTAGTCAAGGAGACAATATTCCCCTGGTTATGTAGGGATTCGATGTTGGTTCATTCGGGTCTCATCTGGAAGGGTTGAAACTCTCTCACCAAATTCATAGGCTGGTCTACTTCCGGCCCACCATGGTCCATGATTGTATTTATTTCAACAATAGGTGTCTTGCATGTAAAATACACTCCAAATTTTATTCATCGACCACCCAAGCCCCAATATACTACCAACTACGCTTGGCCATTTGCGGTATAGGGACTCGATATCAAAGGACCATATCCACTAGAAATATATCATCAGTGTAGGTTTATCCTGACTATCATTGATTTATTTTCCAAGTGGGAAGAAGTAGTTTCTATCAATGAATCCAAGGCATGTTCTATCATTTATTTCATGAGCTCCAATATCAACCATAAATTAGGAGTTCCTCACGCTATCCTCACCAATAACGACACTAATTTTCGAGTAGCTAATCTAAGGAAATTATAAACCAAGTAAGATATCTACTCCAACCATACTTCTCACTATCAAGCATAGGTGAATGGACAAGTTATGGTTTTCAACAACACCCCACCAGATACTTTACAAAATATGGTTGGTTAGAATAATAGGAGTTGTATATAAAAACTCTCCAACACTCACTGGAATTGTTAGAAAAAAACTCTTAATTCCACCCAGGTGAACCCAATTTCGCTGTTGTACAAAATGGAAGTAGTACTATCCATCGAGATTTAGTTTTCGTCACTCTTCATCAATATCTATGGTCAGTAGATGTCATAAAAGAAAGCAGAAGTCTATCTGGCTGAGCTGGAAGCCCTCAATGAGGGCAGGCACTAGGACTTCCACAACCTGGAGAGGGACCATAACAAGATAGCTATATATTTCAACAAGAATGTTTGTCTCCGCTCCTTTTTCCATGGTTCTATGGTATTGGATCTTAGGAAAATGATGATACCCTGTAGGAAGCCATGGAAGTTTGATCTGAAATAGGAAGGATGCTATATGATCTATAAGGTTTATCCCAATGGTGCATACTCTTTAGTCACCATGGATGGTGAGAGGGTCACTCCTCCCACAAATGCTATATTCCTCATATAGTACTTCGAGAGAGTGATTTTAACTTCTTTCATGATAATAAAATTCAAACGATAAACACAGCCCTCACAGTCTCTGATCTACAACCATAAACTAAGATCACCTTCTTCTTGAATGATGTTAAAATGCTCAACCATGTCTAAGATATAGCACATAAAATTTCCTAGAACCTTTTTCATGCATCACGTTAAACTACCCCATCCCACATGACATTAAATTATTCTTATGTCCTTACAGCATGATGTTAAACTGCATGACATCCAAGAACTATGTATGGCTTGATTCCTTCCCTTGAAGGATACATAGGAATACCCAAAAAAATTGTCTTTAGGTCTAGCCCTAGGTTCTAATAATCATTTTATCTTTTCAGCCCCCTTGGCTTTATTTATCTCTTGGGATTTTATGTATTGTGGTTGGGACCTCTTTGGTCAATATTCAATTTGGATTTATAAAGGCTCCAATGTGCACCCTTCCCCATAAAGAACATTCAACACTTTTATCATCCTTACCACATTATGTAAAAGTGCACGGAATCTATGAACTATGTGTGGATTGATTTCTTCCCTCATAGGATACATAAGAATGAATAGACATTTTATCATTAGGTTCATCCCTGGGTTCCTCAATCTTTACAACCCTTTCATCTTTGTCTTATGGTCTGAGTTCTATTACATTAAACATAAGATCATTCCCCTCCCAAATGATGATAAACTATTTTTTCATGCCTACAAGGCATTAAAATGAATAGTGTTTATGGTCCTTTCTGTATGAAATTAAAAGGAAGGTGACCCCTCCTCCCCACATGATGATAAATGGTGGCTTAATCCTTACCATATGAAATTAAACTTCATGGAATTTGAAAAATACATGAGGCCTGATTTCTGTCCCCATACGATACGTAGCGACGCCCAGACGTCCTGTCCTCGGGCCTAGTGGCAGAATTATCAATTCTCCATTTTTGGTCCCTTGTGGTCTGGGATTTCATTTGGTATTTCGTGTTGTGGTTTAGACCTCCTAGGTCATTATTAATTTTTGTATATTTACCTTGCTATTCATTACCCCTTTAGAATTCTCATGTCACCAGTTTTCAAATGATGAAATGTGTGACATCTTCATCTTTACTGCGTGATATTAAACTGTACGAGTATTCCCCACACTCATGAAATAAAACTACGAATATAGGGTCCATACTCTATGAATATAAATTGATATCTTTAGGTCCAATAGATATGACATTTAAACTATTCACAACACCCCTTAGAAAATTGATCCTTGAGGATGGGTCTGATTCTGCTTATGGATATTCCCCCTCGGCATACCTAAATGTGCAATTGTACATGATCTATAATTTTGGATTCTATGGGTATATTCCCCCAAATTAATTTCCACACTTCATGTCTCCCCTTATTTAGGTCTTCATCATCTTTTATATCTGAAGGGATCCCATAACTGTATGGTTGATTAGCCTCATGGATTTCCTACCATCTTGTGCCAATGCCCTGGATGATTTTGAATGAAATTTTGAGTTCAGTACTGCGCTTCGAATATGGTCAGCTACCGAACCTCATTTTTATGTTCCCATCCCAAGATTCATGATATAAATGATGTGTCTCAAATTCAGTCGGTAGTTACTATCCATCATTATCCACCCCCATTATGTCCTAAATACCAGACATCATGATTCACATTTTCCTTACCCTTACTATTCTTGTGGATATTCAATTCCCCTGGTGTGGTTCCTCCATGTGTCTATGCATGTTGAGTTGGAATTTTGGAAGGGTTGTTTCTCCCCACCCGATGCTTCCTTTCCCTAGTTTTTTTACTCTCATGTTATATGTAAATCCTGACACAACTCCTTGTTTCCCTCACCAAGCATGGATCAAATGCCTTGAGAGGTCTTCGTAGAGTTTTACCCACATACTAATTTTGTTCAACCTTATGGTCCATGTTCTACTCCCTCAAACTAATATATCTCTTCATCCAAGAAATATGAAGTTAAACTACTTCCCTCATCCCTCAAGACTTTAAATTGATTCATCCTTACCACATGATGTTGAAATTCATGGGTTAATTATATCAAATTACCCTAAATTGTGTCATCACCGTCTGAGTTTCAAGATGAAAAATGGCACAACATTATGGTGTTATCACTTGAGAGGGAATAACCTTTGGAACTACTTATTCACTATGTCATTTTTCATGACCTACACATGGCTTGATTCTCAAAGTGACACCTACAATTTCATCTCGGGTCGATCTATCAAAAAAATAAAACAACAAACAATAAATATCTAATGTATCTTATCTTTGTTTGTGGTTCTAACCTATATGAAAGTAATTCCCTTCTAGAACTATGTTTGGATTGGTTCCTATCCTTTTGGGATACATAGTGACACCTGGATCATCAATCATGGGTCCATCCTTTGCACTATTTCCCCTTGCTTCATCCTCGATGCATGATGATAAACTTCAACTATACCCTGAAAGAGTTAAGATTCCCTATGATAATTAAGGGATGTTTTGGCTTTCTTACCACCATATAGGATTTCCCTCACTATTCTTGGTCTCTAACCTCATTATTCTTCAAGTACTTTGTTCGGAATGATTCTGATCTTTATGGGATACATAGCGATGATCGGACATTTTATCTTTGAGTCCAACCATAGATTCCTTAACCCCTTTTCATATCTTTATGACATGTTCTACATAGGTGTGTATGGGACACATGGGACTTCATTGGACTCATTCATGTGGGTTTTTTCTCCATGTGTGTTGTAAATACCATAAAATTGAGCATTTTTCTTTAGTCTAAGCATCGTGAATTAAAACATTTTCCACAGTCTAAGCTCTATAACCTTAAAATATGATCTATTTATTGCTTATCATATGACGTTAAAATTTATATCATTTCAAGATCTATGTGTGGTTTGATTCCTTCCGCAATAGGATACATAGAAATTCCTGAACATTTTTTCCTCAGGTCCAACCCTTGGTTTACAGCCCTTATTTTGTTTCATTCACTCATCCTCTTGAGTCACCTACCACTAATTGTATCCTAAATTCTCTTTTATTTCCCACTAACATTCTTATATGTGTCATGGTATGGGACTAGGAATGTTGGATTATTTATGGACATTCTCTTATTCCACTACCAAGCTTTGCATGCCCTTTAATTGGGTATCCATCATCTTTCAAATCCTAAAGGACCCCCAAATGGTATGAATGATCAATATCATGGATAAACTAACATTTTGGAAAAACATCCCAGAGGATCTTGAACAACATTTATAGCTAAGTTCTACTTTTTGAATAGGGTCAGCAGTTGAACCTCTTTTGTTTGTTCCCATCCCACGTCTCACAATATAGATACTGTGTTTTGAATATGTTTAGCAGTTATACTTCCTCGTTAAACCAACCCCATTGAATCCCAAATGTTGGTCTTGTTATTAACATCCCTTCCTTCATCCTTATGCTTAGACAATACTTCAATACCCTTGGTGTCATCCCTCCATGCACCTTTGTGAATTGAGTGGGTGGGCCAGCATCATGGGGTTATCCTTGACACCACACCTCTATTCCCCTACTAAGTTCTTTTGTGTGATGTAATGATCTTCTCCACACCTTGTTTTCCACACTAATCCTAGATCGCATGGTCTTAAGTGTTTTGATAAGGTTTATACCTGCACATAAGAGTCTCACATCGATGGTCTGAACTATATGAACTTAAATTTCGAATTAATGTCCCAAAGTCCATGAATCATTTTATTAAATTTTTTTTCATGTTTTATTTAGATATTACATGTAGTGATTGAGAACCTTTTCATCCTCATTCACATCATATTTTCTATAGTCACTCTATGTGCCTCCCTTGAGAGAACATTCCCTTTAATTATCCCTTAGCGCATGATGTTAAACTGTACGACATTTCCAGAACTATGTATTGATTGATTCCTTCCCTTATAGGATTCTTAGAAACATTTATATGTCTTATCCCCAAGCCCGTCTATAGAATTATGAATTCCCCATTTTATCCCTTTTTCCTGGGTTCACCTTCAAAAATGTCTGATATCGTGTGGGCCTCCATGGTCCTCATTCACTTTAGGATATGTACCACACTATACATTTCTACTTTGGGGTTCACATGTCCTAGTTTTATTACAATAAACTACATCACATATTTTTTCATTATTACATGATGTTAAGCTTCATGACCATCTAAAACTATAATCGTCTTGATTCTTGCCTTCGCAGGATACATAGATGTGCTTGGGAATTTCACTGTGGGCCTAGCCATAGGTTCATTAACCTCATTGGCCATTTGGCCCTGACTATGGACCAAACTCTATGTCCTTAAACTAGGATACCTACTCCATGTAATTTGACTTTAAAATATCATCTAGGGTTTAGGCAGTATGGCCTTCAACTATGTGCAATTTCTTTATCATATTAAGTAAAATTATCTTTTTGGTTGTCCTCATCGTACAATGTTAAACCATATATATATTGTCCTCATTGTCATGATGTAAAACTATAAATAATTATAGGTCCCCACCATAGAGGTTATTTCTGGAAGTATATTTTATCTTAATTTTGACTTATACACCCACCCAATGTTCTTTCATCACGGTCGGGTAATTTCAAGAGTGTTGGACTCTATTTGAATAACCAATCACTTAGTGTACATGCTTTGTGTTCCCTTTATTTGGATCCCCATCCTCTTTCACATTCAAAGGTACCCCCTAAGTATTATGGATAATCAGCCTCATGGATTTCCTACCATGCTAAGAAAACATTCCAGAAGTTATCGAAACAAAATTTGAGTTTGGTTCCATGTTTTTGAATTTGGTCAGTGGTTGGCCCACATCCTTTTTCCCCATTTTAGGCTAATGTGAAATGGATGATGTGTTTTTAATACGGTCAACATTTTTACTCCATGATCGTGCCATCATAATTGTGTTCCAAATTTTGGGTGTATTGATTGACACTTTTCATTCCCCTTTATTCGAATCAATTCCAACACCCTTGGCATTATCCCTCTTGTGCATTAATGCACTTTGGGGAATTAAAGTTGGCATCTTTGAGAACCCACATGAGCTTTGGGATTTTTTATTAGTTGTTTCATTAATACTATTGAGATGTAGTAAACAAAATAAGGGACAATATTTTCATGTACATAGTTTGAATAAAAAAACAAGCATGAAAATATGTATGTGTGTTCGACGAAACACAGTCCCTAGGGATTGGCCCCTTTGATGGACCATCTCATCTATGACACTCTTTGGCATGTGGAATACATGCTTTATTATAATCTCTTGATCTCCATTACTTCCTCACTGGCCTTAGGGAGAAGTTTATCAGCATTTATCCATACTTAATCCTGCTGAGATCAGGTATCAGCTACTTTATGAGATGCTCACCTCAGTAGTTCTTCAGCTTCTTCCAACTGGACCTATAGTCACAGTATGAGTTCTGATTTCTCAATGGTAAAATAAGAGTGCTCATTCATCCACATCACTAAGCGATGGATTTCCTTTTCAGTCTCTGGAATCATAATAATGTTGATAGACATCCATCACTACCCAGAAATAATGAATCTATGATTCCTCTCCCATACTTTCTCAACAAGGTAATCTCATATGAGTGTGTGTGGACTTCATGCATATTCCCCTCCAGTTCATAGGATTTATAGCTAAGGGTTAAGTGATTCCATCTAGATTATCCACTCTGGTTATATGATGATGTCAATAATGCTCTTGATCAGCTTCCATGAATGGTGATTGACTACTCGGATGTCCTCCACATTAGAATCGGCCTTATCCATCTCCCATGGGATACCGGGTTCTTATTATGGGAACGTATCAAAGAGTTCGGTAGTATGATTCTCGAATAGAATTATATCAGATGTTCTTGGATCTAACTCATGTGTTGGAGCTTCATCACCGGATCCCACTTTGATAAGTTTAGGTTCTACCCTACTAGTGGTTCTACTCACATCCATTATTGATGTGATCTGGTTAGCTCGGGTTCCTGATTCCATGTAAATCAGAATTCCCCTTAAGAAATGATCTCTGGTACCCCCAAGCATCCTCACTAATAGTATATCCTCTTTTAGAAATACTGTTAATATAAGGATAGTGTTAGTTATCCGGGTTGGGTGGAAAGAATTTATGACTCTCTATGGAAGAATAATTAAAAATATCCAATGGTTTCTTGTGCCCTTGAGTTATGATGGTAGATATCCAAGTACATGACCCACCATATATGGTTGAGAGCTCTAAAGATTCCTAAAGGGCCACCTCAATTGTCGTTGCCCTACTAGACCATGTTCTAACTATCATTCCCTACACCGGTCTCAAAGTTTTCTCATGTATGTGATTTTTCATGTGGGAAGGGGTATTTTCTATGAGTCTATCCTATACAGAATGTTGAAAAACATTTAGTTGAGATTTCTGGGTAACATGAATTAGATAATAGAATAAATTAATTTCTTAGATCTTACCTCAAGAGTTTTGGTGAATTCTCCTAGCTCTAATCCCACAACATCACCTTCCTCCATAGGGATTCCTATTTTGGTATCTTCTCCCCAGGACCCTTCTGATCCCTCAAGCATAGGGAAGCACTCTTGTACCTATGAATCTGACAGCTGTGGTGGAGGTGTTTAGTTAAAAGGTACCTTCACCGAATCCATTATTAAACACGGGGTTCCCCGGGTGTGCACTAAGTCCTCCAACAGAGCCATGTATCACTCCCCATCTATCTAAGAGACTATAAATCAAGCCCTAATATGGAAAATTATTAGAAGTTACTTCCCAAACTGATTAAGCATGTCCCACATTTTATGAGGACTATGTATTTTCCTCTTAATGTTCGAGGATACCAAGCCTCTAGGTATATAGTTTCTTCATGTATGTCCACAAAACATGGTTATTTCCTAGGAGATTGGGTAGGTATTCTATGTATACATCTTGATGTCCTCCCTTCATCCTTATTTCTCTTTATGGGGACCATTGGGCCTGCTACTATATCTCTCCTTTCACTTATGAGCAATGTGAGCCTTAGAATCATTGGCCTTGATACTACTTCTACTTCTCCACCGTGATTTTCATTAGCCATGACACCACAACATGCTCTTTTCACTATCCAACCCTGACCTTGGAGTTGAGGGGGAACCCCATCATCAAATAGGGTGGTTTATTACTTCATCATCTATCCTATGTAGGTTTCCTCCTAGATTTTCATATACACCTCAATGAGACCATAAGAAGTAGTAGGTGGAGGTAGCTCATTCTGTATCTTCTCATCTTCACATGTGAACATGAGCCAGAGATACCTCGTCACACTCAGGTGATCCTCATTGAGTAACCTCATGTAAAAATTTTGGTTTAACCTCTATAAGAACCATAACATCATCTCAATGTGATTTTGGGTATATGATTCATAGATACGCTCACAATATACTTGTTCCACTGGAACTCCGCCTTGGAATGCTGAGCGATACACCTGTTCCTTCTTGGTTACCTTTCCATAATCAATGAATACTCCCATTGTAAGTGGGAATAGATTAAAATTGATTTCTTCTTCCCTATAAACATTATTCCACACTACCGATGAGTTTATATTGATTGGTAAACTCCCCATCATGTTCATAATGGTGGTTCTAAAGTCTAAATTTGGAGGAAAATGGGGTTCAGATATTTGAATGCCCTCATTTGTGCTTCCACCCATCTGTACATGATGTGGAACAATCCACATACATGTTGTGTCTTATTCCACTCACTAATGTGAAAAATAAACTTATAAAACATTTCTAACACTAGAACACCATGGTTGATGTGTTGCCCCATCATCAGCATGGATTCCATAGAGAATGTACTCGGTTGTGCACCCATGTGCACATCTCAGACTAGAAACATCCATCTGCATATGAGTGTGGATGTGAACCTATCCATCATAACCACCCGTTTATGCTCAGTGATAACATTATACCCCCATAGATTCCATTGGATGTCTTCTAGGATCCTCCAGTAAGAACCTTCCTTGTTATGTTGGTCCCCTCTTAGGCAGGTACGAGACCTCAAAAGCAGTTTCATGGGTGCCTCCACTCCCATAGTAGGATGCTCCAGGGAAAAAATTTAAGAAATGTCTAAACCAATTCTTTATGTGGACATCCCTAACTAAAAATTTATATTAACCTGACACCATGTCCATCAGCCTCTTTAAGAGCCATGGAATCTTCTTTGGATCCTCCCATGTATTCTTAGTGTGGAGAAATTCTTAATACATTACCCCCATAATTGGAATCCTTGAAATATTGTAGAGGTCCCAAAGGCTGATGTCGACTTCCCCATGGTGAAAATGGAAAAAAAATTCCCCGACAAGCACCTACTCAGCAGTTCCAGCATTTTGTGTTTCAGTTGGTAGATGTGGAATTGAGAATCTCACACAGCCTCATATAGTCCTACTTTCCTCATATCTATTCCAAATTCCATTCTAGATTCACATATCTAGTATCCCTATGACTGTTAATCTATGAAATTTCCACCCTATCATAGGTCCCAATTATTAGTCCACCCATTCCATGGGATCCTTATTATCTCCTTAAGAATAGTGTGATATTACGGTGGAGATTCCTCTGGTTACAATTATTTCCCATCAACGTTATTGACATGGTTATAAAGATATTAATAAATGATATGTGTACGGTCCTTCCATGTATTTCATAGGTAGCTCTGAACCACTAATATTGACATGGTGCTCCCCTGAACCAGAAAGCTGGCTCATCCCTATTGGCTTCAGGGATAAAGACATCATCCCTCAGACAAAAGACATACAATAATAATCACTTGTAGAGGGGGTAATCCTTTTTCCCATCCAATAGCGGCTCCACCAAGGACTCAGGGTCAAAATGAAATTCTACACATTCTCAATGTAGTTAATTTTTCATTATTCCCTCCCTTAGAGAAGTATCTACGAGGATCTCCTGAGTGGGTTCCTAATTGGCCATTTATTCTGAGACTTTGTCAGTTTTTCTTCTCTGATCATGAAGACCATTCAAGAATCACTATCTGGGAGCACATGATAATAGAGCCTCAAAGTAATTGGCATGATTCACTAAGAAATAAATTATTTTGGGGCACTGGTTTGATAAGAAGTGTTTGTGGAGCACCAATCCGAGGAACCTGGTTCATAAAGACTGTTCACATGGGTCTTGGAGATTCATGATTTGAGACCTTGAGCACAGGTTCATGGGGAGAATATGTGGTAAATAGAGGTCCCTTATGATAAATTTATAATTGATAGGATTGTGAGCTTCATGGTGCCTTCAGCTCCTTAGAGCTTCATGGAAATATAACATGTGCTCCATGCACCCTTATCATGAGACAACTTCGTGATCTACAAGTTCTCTGTGATATACCCTTAGAATCTAACCAACTTTTTCCTCAGTTCCCATTCTTAGGGGTAGATTGTTTGGTTCCAAAATCCATTCAAAATATTAATAAAGGGTGGAAAACCATTTGGAATAACATTCGAACCAAAAAAACACTAAAGGGCCTCCCTCTCAAAGCTCCATCGCCAAGACATTCACCACTATGAACGATGAAAAACTGGTAGGTGGAAACCTCTCTGACCACTACAAACATCTGATGGTCACATTTGTAAGTATGAAGAGCACCATGACCACCTAAGTGTATTAAACTAAGGCTCTATGAGTCTTATAGTTCCAAATTCGATCGCGAAGTGAAATAACCTTCACGACACACCCCTGAGTATCGCAATACATGGTGCCTATAAATATGTGGCTCAGACCCACCCCAAAAGAGCAGTATCCTAACCTTTTTCCTTTAGATATTTTGTTTCATTATGCTCTCTTAGCTCCACAAACCATCATGAAAATACATCACCCTAGGTATTTGAGGATATTGAACTATCTTTCCCTTCATTTTGATTTACCTCTACATTATTTGGGGATGAATTTAAAGAATCCTAATGGATAACGTGATAGTAGGGGTCCCTTTTGAGAATTCATGACTTCATTGAGCATTCATCCTTCCTGAAGCACCCCCCCCCCTTCCAAGAACATGTATACTCCATGCCTCAACTCATTCACCATGCTTCATGATGCACCACCCTCCACAGAGACCCTTTTCGGGTATCTTCTTGAGGCATCGTTCTTCATGAAGCTCCTCCTCTTAACGAAGCCCTAAATATTTCAAAATACCCTCCTATAAGGGCCTTCTACTTCATGATCCCCTCACTTATGCGTCCCTTCGGGCTCTTATGAAGTGATTTCATGCTTCCTCGAGTGGTGTTTCTTGTTTCTTTTTCCTACCATATTCATTTTTTCATAGGTACACTGACTATAATTTCTTTTTTGCATAGCCATGCTAACAATGGCCCTCAATTGACAACTCCTCAACCCCACTCCCAATGGGAATTTATTATGCCTTTCGTTCCAAATATTTGGGTTGGTATAATTTATGTAAGCTTAAGGGATAAGGAGTGAGTCCTCCTCATCTGAGCTATAGTATTTTAAACTTCAAAGAATCCTTGTCCCCAACACATGATGTTAAATTGAGAGTTACCACATTCATGGTAATCCTAAGAGGATCTGAGAGTGGATGGGATTGGGAACCTTTCACTTACCACATTTTCAATCCACCTTATCACCCCCTCTATGCATTTTCACCATGTCCTCATCGAGAAATCTCCACATAATCCCCAAAAAACATCTTGGGAATCCCTCCTAGAGTAAGACCTAATATCTATATCCTTGTCCTCAATCCATGCATAATCCCCACATCATACATTGTGGCTTCACTATCGTGACATAATTGTCAGGTCTGTTGCTTCCTCTTGTTTCTCACACCATTCATAACTCACCTGGGATTAGAATAATAATAGACCATGAAATTCTCTATGTACTTCAAACCATGTGTAATCCCCTGGATAATTATCAGGTTTTCATCCTTTTTGTATGACCCAATTCCATGCCCCCTCTTCCTAAATGATGTTAAACTTCACTTACCGGACAACATAGACATTGATCTCTATCTTCTAAATCAGGTGTGTAGGAAGTTTCTATGTGGTTCAGGCTCATCACTACCCATCACCCATATAACTTGACTCATTCATGTCGATTCACCTTCATCCTGCATGATGATAAACTAAAATCCACTTCATATTTCCTAACCATGTGGTTTTTGATCCTTGTCTTCTAAACAGGGCACATAGGATTCCTTTCTAAGGTTCAACCTAGACCAATGGTAAACCCTAGTTCTCCCATCTAGGGATGTAACGTCTTAATGTGACATCTTCCCTTTTTAGAAAACATCTCTTGGATTTATCCTTTGTGGTATTCTGATCCACATGGGAAGCTTACCATGTAGAATCCATATACTACACCATGCTCCTTAAACCAATAATGACCCTCTTACGATGGGCAGAAAACCATGTGTAAGCCTGTGGCATAACTCTGGGATGTTGTCCTTTATGTATGACCTAATTATATGCCTCCATCCTAAAATGAAGGGTATTTGATCCCTTTAGTGTATGTAGTAAGCCCCCTGAGCTGAAATCCCATCTTCAATTTCTCATCTATGTCTTTCCCTCAAGCCTTTGTGTATTTGAAGGATAATTCCCTAACTTGTGGGGTTCCACTTTCTTTGGGTCCCTATCCATGCGCTCCATTTCTTACAAGTTGCATCATTATGTGTCTCATAATCCCCTTACAGAACTACCTAGACATTGATTCCCAGCCAGAGGGATACGTAGGAAGCCTCTCTAAGGTTCAAAACCAACACCATTATCTTAACATCAGTTCCCTCTCATCATCTTCCTTAGACACTACCTCATATCCATCAGGATTCCATCTAGACCTCCACATCCTGGTGAACTCATGACATCCACCCAGGTAGCTAACCATGCATAAGCCCCATCCATCCAATTGTTACTTTTTACGGCCCCTAGGTAGTTATCCAATTGTAATCCTCAAACCACCTATTTGTACTAATGTGGTTTTTGTCTATGTCTTATCAATTGGGTATATAAGTAGCCTCCCTATGGTTTAATCATATCAAAAAGTAAACCTTGTTGTCCACATTTTTGGGGGCTATCTTTTCTAATCTGCCCTTGGTGGTGTCCAAATCAGCCTTCACAGTGTGAAATCTTCCCTTTTTGGGAAAAAATATTTTGGGTTTCCCCTCATTGGGTATTTTTATCCATCCATCTTGTAAACATTTAAATTTCTCCCTCCTGGGATATGCAAATCTAATCTACTCTCATTTGTGTTATGATCATTATGATCCATCTTCATAATATGTTAAACTAACGGAATTCCTCATGTTAACCCTAGGAATCTGAGGAAAAACATAGAGGCATACCTCTAGCATAAGATACATCGCAAAATATGTGGGAAACCATGGGTTTCTCCACCATTGAGAAGCCCTATTACGAGGGATAATACAAGTGTTACAGTGTTCCAGTGTTCTAACATCAAGACATTCCACAGATTCCTTAGTGTGACTATTCTCCTGATCGAAGTTTGCTTCCCTAACATGACACCTTAGAATGTCCTCGTAGAAGCAACATAATTAACCGGTGTCCACAAAGAGATGGAATTGGGAATGTGTTTCATGAAAAACACCTTAATCTATGAGGGAGATACAAACTATATAAATAATTCCATGGAGGAATCCATGGATGGTGGAACTGACATACCATCACCCCTTTTTGATCAAGGATCAAACATCACTGGAAAAGTGATGGATGTCGCCCACCTTTGGGAATAAGGAATTTGAGGAACAATAAGACCATAAAATAGAGTCCGACATGTTGCACAATGAGGTGCACCCCGACACAAAGTGTCAAAAACAAATATATTATATTACACACACATGATTTATCCAAAATAATTGAATATCTACCAAACAATGTGTTTTATGATAAATGTGATTCCACTGAGAGGTCCAGGATGAGAGTTTTACCCTAGGCCCGTAAAAACATTTATGAATGTCGATCATTTGGTAAGATATCACATGAGGAAATGTTATTTAATATTTTTATTATATTATTTTTTCAAAATAATTAAATATCATCCAAATAGCGCATCGTATGAGAAATCTAAGACCACTGTTATGATAAAGATGTGGGTTGTACCCAAGGCGAGACATAATATTTTTGCACGTCGAGTGATTTTTAACATCTCATATGATAATGCATTTTTAATATTTAATTATATTATTATTCATATCTTTTATTTAAAATTCACTTATTTAAAAATTTATTTATCTACTTTAATGTTTTAATGTGGAGATCACCATTGATGATATCACATCAATTCAGAATCTTTAAAATACAATGGTTTTGACCGATTTAAAATATACAACACCATCAATGGTTGGATTTAGAAACTATATCATTAACTATAGGTTGAATCATAGATTAAATTAGAATTTTTGATTTTTGATTTTTAATGAAAGTTATTGTTGATTTTTTATGATGTTTTAATTTCATAAACATAACAACAATAATAATATATTTTTAATATTGTTATTATTATTAATTTTTGAAAGAAATATGTTTTTTGTAATAATTATTTTTTGTATATATATGTGTGTGTGATGGTGTGTATATATATATTGTGTATATATATGTGGGTTAAATAAATATATATTTGAGGATATATATAGGTATATTATATATATATATGTGTTATATAAATATATAAATGTAGATTGAATTTAATATATATATATATAATGTGTGATTTAATATATTTGAATTGGTTTTCTAAAGAAGATACTCATGATGATGGGGTTGGTGTACGGACTTACATAGGGGAGAGAAATATAAAAAACATTGGATAATAAATGAACTAATCATATAAAACAATATATGAGGGGAGATTGGAGAGTGTGTAGCATGAAAGGGGTTTTGAACCCCATTCCCACACCTCTTTTCCTCCATCTCCCATCTTTTTTTAATTCTTTTCTTATTTTCCCCAAACTATTATCTCTAATTTCTCATGAAATTTTGATAGTATTGGCATGTCGCCAGTGTCGTTGGGTTCATCTCGATGAGTATAATTTTAAAACAAACTTTTTTCTGATATAAGAGAGTTGTGTTTATAGATTTAATTTAATCCTATTTATTCATCTTTAAATTATCATGGATGGTTATAATTGTAAATCATGATGAATTAGGAATTTTTCTTTGATTCTGGGGTAAAATTTTTCTCAGACATCAACTCTTTTTATCTTTTTTTGGGAACATATGGTAGGAATTTCCTTACTATTTTGGTCCATGACAGTGATGTTAGAATAATATGTGAATTACTTTAGACTAAATCGTGGTTGTTATGTGATGCATGTGGGTGTGTGTAGTCGTGTGGCTTGATGGATTTATATAATATGATGAAACATGTTGATGTGATTTGAACAATGTTGAGTTTCTCACATGTGTGTATGTATGGATTTTATCACACTATTGATATGTTATATATAACTCCAATATTGAATTTGGATGTTCTTTGTATATTCTATGTTTTTTGTTATGTATGGTACCAAAGTGATAAGTGGTCCCATCATGACTTGGTATACCTTGTGGGGGGTTTCTTCATATGATGCATGTGACTTGATGACAAGACTCGGATACATGATGGGGAATGATGGCCTAGTGTGGCCTAACCTAGGGTCATGAAGATAATGAGTTATTATACCTATATGTAATGAAAGTCTTGCATGACAATCATGAGTATTTAGACTTATATACCAATAATGGGGAATGACGATCCATGTGACATGAAGAGGGGATAGCATTGGGGAATGATGGCCAAGGGGGGCCTCACCTAGAGGCCTAAGTCATGTATGGATATCAAGAAACTTGAGGGTAGCATTAATGTTGAGATGTTTCTAAGATTATTTTTATGTTTTACATCACGGGGATGAATTTTTTATGGTCAAGGGTTTGCGGAGTCTTAGTTAACACATGGCTGCTCTATTTTTGGATTTTATGTTTATGATTGTTATGCATTGATAATTATCATGGAATACACTATTATACTTGAGAACATCAGCTTATGAACACATTGGTGGTGTCCTAATGAGTCTTATACTCACAACCTACTTAGGTACTTCAATACACTTTTAGATTACATGAGGGATTCGATGAAGGGATTGTTCCATGTGATGGAGAGCTGAGTATAGGAATAGGGGTCTAGTAGAAGACTAGGACAAACTCTGAAGGACCCACTGTTTATTTGTATACATTTTCGACTAATTGTTACATCGGATTTTCTTTCCACTTTGGGAGCTTCTTTATTTGTATGACATATATGTCATATTTTTCATTATTTATTTTTTCATTTGATTATTTATTATATTGTTTATTGTTCATTATTGATCCTATGAAATGATACTGAAGGTATAGTCTCCCCACTAACAAACTTAGACCCTCACTGCCAATCAGAAACCTTATATGTATGGGGAAGCATGCATGAGGTCATGTGACCTTCCAAATAAGACCTCTAGATTTAGGTAAGGATTTTACACTCATTGTCATCATAAATTCCATATGTACTTTGAAAATCATTGGATTTTAATGTTGTATAAGTTGGGTTTTAAGATGAATTAACTTATAGAATATAAATTCTTTGTAATGATTTCTTTGATTATTCAGCTTATTTTTAAGTGTGATCACTCTTTTAAGATTCATCTCCTAACGAATTTTTCTATTCTGATGATATTGAATATAAATAAAAACTTATTGATGATGTTGAAAATAAATCATATTTTGGATTAGTCTCTTCAAAAATATATTTCACTATCCGTTCTATAACATATTTTATATATCAAGTCAACTTCAAACTTATTTCCAAACTAGGAGGTGAATGTAATCATGAATTAGACTAATTAACATACATTATTTTTCTCTTATCTTTCCTAGACTATTCCTCTGTGAATTTTTTATTTTTACTTTTGATATTTTTAATTTCCTTAGTAGGCTCTGCAATTTTGATTGGAGGTAGGCCAAACTTTGACTTCATTAACTTAAAAGAGTTATCTCTCTCTATCTCTCTTTAGATTTCCTTTAACTGATATCTTCTTTTATATGAGACATAACCTCAAATTTAGTTAAACTGATGTAAGTATTCCTTGATTTTATCTCATCATATTTCTATTTAACCTCAGATACTTTCATTGCACATTGGTATCTTTTTTTTACAACCCACTTGTATTTATCATCAAATTTCACAACTACTTTCTACTTTTTTCCATAGTGGGGTTCCATACCCATTTGAATATCGGCATATATATTTTATTTATTCTATGAATTTTTCTTCTTAGAGTTATTCTCAACAACCAAATTTCTAACATATATTCCTTTATCAAAAAATTTATTCTCATTAGGTTCATAGACTCTCTTAATTTTTTCTATGATGTCTATATCATGAAGAGCTTCATTAAACATGTATTTGGTTACAAAATATTTAACTTCAGTCTTTTACATGGATTTGTTGAAAATACACATCATGATTCATAATTTTGGAGTTATATTTAGTTTCACCATTCTTGTAAAAACCTATTTTATGTACTCAAATATAAATTTTACAATGTTGAACTTCTCCATTTTGATAATGATGTCTAATATATAGTGGTATTGAATCATAATAATGCCTTTATCACCATTCCATAATAGAATAAAGCCTCGGATCCAATAAATATTCTGAATGTAAATGATTCATCTTATGAACCTTCTCATTTATTTAGAACCTACTTTTTTCAACCCTTTCCATGTTGATGTCTTTGAAGACTTTAGAATGTTTGTGACACACAAAATGTGACTCTCCTTCCAAAATTAGTTCTACAACTTCATCAAAATCCTTCAAAAGCATCACTAACTAAATATATTAAACTTTGAACTCCATATTATTTAATCCATTCATTACATCAATAAAGTAATTCAATGAAACTGATAGATGAGAAATAGTTAAAACAAATTGTTCTCATTATCTAGTAGAGTGATCAATTTCAAACCATGAAACAAAACATCTTTCTTAATAAATGATTCATACTAAGAAAATTAATATGTATCAATCAACCTAACAAGTATATTCTCTATCATATAAATATATTCATATATAGTTATAAAAAATCTGAAACAACTCTCATTATGACCTAGAAATAAAAAAATTTAATTAGAAGACCATCATGAAAACCTATTATAAATTGAATAGTGTTCCACAACCCATTATATAATTACCTTATTTATCTATTTATCTTAACCCATTTGGTAGTCAAAATTTCATCCCACCATAATCATACTATCTCATATATAAAAAGAATAAATTTTAATTTTTTTTAAACCAGTTCAATTACATATGACAATGAAAATACTGAATATAAGATTTTTTGAATATATTGGATTTAAAAAACAAGAAAATTATAAGTAAACACATCCAACATTTCAAGAAGATGGTTCCATAATAATTATTTTTTTCATGTTCCTATATTCTAACGATTATAATATTAGATATGATATTTCTCCACGTGAATTTTAGTTAAATAAGAAAATACCTCTATCTAAAGGTATTGAACAAGATATGAAGAAAAACATAAAACTTACATAAAAGTAAAAAAACCATATACAAAATCAATTATATAATACATCAAAGTATAAATTCTATTATGTAATTAATATGTAAATGTAAAAGGTTGAATGTGAAAAATTAAACTGTTATTGAGAATCATAGGTTTTAGTTATTGATATGTATTTTCTTTATTTAAAAAAAATTATCCTTGGTAACTAGACCTTATTTATTCTGGTGATATACCTAAAAATAAATTTTTTTACCACATTTTTCACATCTAATATCCTCAATATCATATTTTTTCCAAAAAAATTGATGTGTTTTGAATTATTGAATTTGGTTTAATGACCATAAATTATTTCAGTGTCTTCCTCTATAAAACTTTTAAGATAATGTTTCAATCATCAAAATGAATTAGTTTGATTAATATTGAAAAATTATAGTCATTTAACATAGTAAATAAGTTTTCTGTTTTTTATTTAGTATCTTATACCTGTTATCCAAATTTTTTCATCTAGAAGTAAAATTGAATATCCATTTTTATAGACTTTAAAATTATGATTTCATCTAGAAAAAAATTCAATATAATTATATTCAATAGAAAAATTTTCTTACAATATAGAAGTTATTTTAAAATTTTTATTATTTAGCTTATAAATTTTACCATCCTTATTATTTAACATAAAAGTTAACTCCCAAATCTCATTCTTTTACTTAACTATGTGATCCTTCACTTCAGTATATTTCTTAAACATTCCCTTATATGAAACTTAAAATTCTGAAATAAATTACTTCAACTAATCATTTTATAGAGAATACTTATATTCATATTCCTCATATTCTTAAACTTATTATAAATCTAAAATATAATGTTAGAGATAAATCATAAAATTATTCCAAAAACATAAATCCCATAAAGTATGGTTCTTCTTTAGGGACCTTTTCATAGAAACTAGTTAATTCTTATCTAACATTGATTTCATCTCATGAACTATCAGAAGTAAGAGAGTATTCAATATCACACTACGTGTAAATATAATTCAATACTATATATCCTTTCCTTCATTATTTTTTATACACTCAATACTTTTTCCTCTACTTTAGTTATACTTTTTTGATATGGTCTGAACTATTTCCTTTTTAAAAAATAACATTTGACGTTTCATTATTTTTTACTTATTTATTTCTTGTAGTTTCAATAATAACTCTATAAATTATTATTCCCAAATTTATTCATTAAATTTAAGTAAATTATTATTATTTATTTTTTATTTAGATATCATTTGATGGATTCTTATATTTTTCCAAATTTCTCATCATTAATATGGGAGCTCTAGAAGTTAATGATATATAATAAGATACAAATGAAACCACATTATAATTATTTTCATTCCCATTATCTATTTTAATTATATTATAAACGTTTGTGAGTGTAACAATAAAATCATCCAAAACTACACTTTTTATATGCTTAGTGTCATTAACAGGATTTTTCTTGGCCTCCCATTCTTTTATTAGAATTAATTTTACTAACTTAACTCTCTCTTAATATAATAATTCCTTTTCAATAATAATTTTAAATATATTCAATTTATCTATGAATAATTGATTCATAAACAAAACTGATTCACTCATTAGAGAATCCATGGAATGCTAATAATATCTAATAATATTTATCTTTTCATTAAAGACATTATAAGTTTTGAAGTATCTGGCATAAATTTTCATTCATATTCCACATAAAGTTATATGATAGTAAAGATGGATATTGATGTTTTTTTCGATAACGCAATGTATATTACTCCTAAATTTATATATTAATTGATAATATACTTTTTCTTCTTAAATAAATTACAAAATTTCATTCTTTAAAATCATATAATTTCTTATTAAAGTCAGGAAGTTATCAATTCATGTGTTAATAACATAGAGTTCCACCAAATAACTAAAATATTTTTCATTTATTCCATTAAATATTAGTGGTTTATTTAGATTTAAATTATCTAATATTCAAACTTTTATTCCATCTATAAAATATATTTCCTTCCTCTTCCACAAGTTAATGTAAGGAAACTTGATATCAAAAATATTGGAAACAAAAAAAAGGTAGCCTCTAATACCATGTGTTGTCTCATATTGACAAGGTATAGTATCTTCTAGAGGGTTAATAATTGAATTTGGAACCAATATTAAATTTTTATCTAACTATAGATCATACGATTTTAGAATTTTACAACCTATGAACAAATTAGAGTAAATCAATGAAAATTACACTATAAAAAATAATAATATTGATTGTTAAAAAACATAACTAAAGTAAACATACAAATAAATGAAATAAGAACACAAAAATTAAATAAAATAAATGAAGTTTAGGATAACAATATAAAAACTTATATATATTATATTTAAAGGATATTTTAGTTCCTTTCAAGAGAAATATTATCTTTAACCAAAATATTGTAGGAATATTGATAAGATGAAAAAATTTATCTAAGTTTCACAATAATAATTTATTCAACAAACCTAAAGGTAGTTAAAGATTATGCACCTAAAATATCTTCAACAAATTCTTGGAAGTAAGAAATTATATCAAACAGTTCCTTTTCTATTTCCATGAATTACAACATCAAACTTCATCGGACTACATAGTTTAGAAGAAAAAATAATTTTCCATACTAAAAACCCCATAGATCATGATGATTAGATGTTATAGACTACTCACCTAGAATCTCATTTATCTCAATGATCTGAATAAATTATTATAATAAGAAACTAATATATTTTCCAATAAATGCCCACATTAGGAATATATAATTAAACACACTAAAACACTATAATTGTATGAACTAAAATCATTATATTAACAAAAATGATTAATATGTAGTCTTGGTAATTTATTGTAACCACTTTATTTTTCTAGTAGTATAATTATCCTTATATTGGTTTTAAAATAAAAACATCCAAAGGTATTAGATTTAAAAATTATTCTCTATTATAGTATTATTAGAAGTTTTAACTATCTTCCATCAAATAATTTAGTGTGACTTCACCATGATCAAGAAATTGTATTGATAACAAAAATTCCAAAATATTAAATAAACATACTCAAATTAAATCAATTAAAATGAAGTTTATTTTTATTTTTATAATAAGGATATGAAATTTTTATTTTGAATAAATTTATTTTACTAAATTTTATCCAACATGTATACATCAATACATTTTATATCATTCAATGATAGTATTTTTCTCTAGTACATTCATTCTTGAAAGAAAATTAATTTCTTAACTGAATAATTTCATCAAAAATATTCTCCATTATATTCAATAAGATCATGTGTTTATATCATTTTTTTAATGAATATACACTTTAAAGTATACCTACTACAAAACTGGGTTTATCAAGCACTATGCCTTTAACAACACTAGATAAAAGCACAGATAAATGGGGTATTTAATAGTGCAAACAAAGTACTAACAAAGGATCTAACAACCCCAAATTTTATCAATGTAAATTCCCTTATAATAATTATTTCATAAAATATATATCACATAAAATAACAGAAAGAAGACAAAAATAAATTTATAACTGAATAATTAATGAAATAAAAGGTATTTATAGATGTTAATGAAATCTATACCAATGTAATAATATCATGAAGATTGAAATAGTAATGGGACCTTTATGAAAACTGAACCATCCAATAAAATAGTAACCACACCCATGAAATTATAAATAAAAATTATGTAACTTATAGATGAAAATATGATATAATCATATCATTGTATAAGTTAATAAATGTTTTCTATATTATTATTTAAGTGACGATATTTTTATAAAATATAAATGTTTATTTTCCATTTTATAATTAATATAATTATTTAAAGGAAAATTTATTTTTATTGAATTTATTCCTAAATTAAAATTTTTTATTCTAATGATTATAATATACTTTTATATGGCCATGAATATTTTTTCAAAGTGTTATAAAATCAGTTCTAAATTTAGAATTAGTAGTTTCCAAATAAATTATGATTTCAATTAAAAAATAAATTTCTAAAATTTATAAAATTATTTTCATAAAATGTATTCCATTTTTGAATTCTAAATGATGAAAATGGTTAGGGTGAATTTTTTCTATTATCTAAATATAGGCTAATTTTTATTGATTTGTGAAATACAATAATTTACTGTACAAGTAAATAATTGAATTTTTGAGTCATGACTGACTCATGGATGATATAAGTGACCATTTTTTTTAATCACATAAAATAATTACTTTATTTACTCACAATAATCCTCATAATTTCTTTTCTTGATAAAAATATTAATCTAATGAACAAAATATTGGGAAAACACCCATGTCCCCCCTTATAAATACCACCCCTCGCCACCTCCTCTCCTCATACATCTAGAGGTTTATGAATTGTCAAAATTCTTATAAAATATATTTACAAGATCCTACACATTTTAAAGAGTTTTTTCTCTCAAAATAATACCAAAACAATTTTCTATAAGGAGCTTCTCAAGTATGAGAATTCAAGAGGTAAAATCCTCCTTCTTTTGTTTTAATTGTTTTTAAAGTTCTTTCATTTTCTTATTCTCTCATAACCTCCCTTTATACAAGTGGTATATTATATATAGTTACTCAAATATTTTTATAATTTTATTATTATTATGTTAAAGTTCATCATAAATTAATTCCCCTCTCATTTCTGTTCTAAAAATGAAAAAAACATCTCTGATCTATTAATTTATTACATTCAAGGAAGAACAGTTTTCAATTTCCTTTACCACCATAAAAGATGGTATTAAAACCATTATAATGGTTGAAATATATTTTAAAATTTATTATATAACCTTATTTATATTATTTAACTAAAAAATTCATAAAACTAATTTATAAAACAAAATGGGATTGTTTTGATCAAAAACCACTAAAATTAACCTAAACGAATATCACTAACTAATTATCTGATAATTCTTATTCAAACCATTTAGAAATGATTTTTAAGATAATTTAATATTATATAAATTCATTAATAACATATAATTTCAATTTTAGGTTAATATTATCATTTTTCATGACTTTCCATACATGTATACAAGTAACCAATCATGAAAACCCAAGGAAACAAATGCTCCCAAATAATAAAATTGTATCATATAACTCATAAAAAAGTCCATGAATGTGAAAAATAAAATTATAATAAATGAATTACATGTATAAATATTTATAAATTAATTAATTAATGGATTTAATTTTATTATCTAGGACATTAATATCAAGTGTAGAATTGTTTCAGACATAGGGTAAGGGATCCTTTCTAAACCTCCATTTTTCTTTGTGGTTACTCTTTCTCTCTCTTCAAAAAAATTTAAATCTTATTTATTTTTATTTATTTCTTGAACATTATATTTATATGTCCCAAATACATGTATCTTGATAATATCTTACATATTTTATGGGTTAATACATGCTTTAAAAATGTTCCTTTCTCAGTTCTTCACGATAAGAAAACCCAATTCATGGGAAATTCCTGATTTCATGCCCATTTTCAAGTTCTCTCCAAGATATGCTTTGGTCCACCATTATTTTTATAAAGTAAATTATTTCAGAATGAAAATTATCTTGGTTCATTTTATTTTTTATTAACTCAATTGTGACATGTCTGTTTTAAAGAATATATAATATTTTCATTAAACCGCACTAAAATGTTTTATTTATAAAATTTCCTAAACACTGTATTTACCTATATTAACTTGATATGGAAATAATATATCATGATATATTCCTATTTTATGTTATGAATTTCCATGTATGATTTAAATCCTTTCTTTCATGTACACCATTATGATATTCCCTTCTGTTATTCATTTTGATATGATTATGGTACCTAATTATTTCCACGGGTAGACATTATGATTATGGTTGAATCCTTATGTATAATTCATCATCCGTATCAGTTCATCATGAAAATGGTATTATGGGTGTGCTTAGATAGCTCTCAAATGCATTGGGTAATGTTTAGTCTCATGAGATGTCATTTTGGGACATAGAGTGAACTTGATTTCTTTATGAGACTCTGTCCACCATGTATGGGATGCTAGCCTTGAATCATGTTTTTTGTCATGTGATATGTTGTTTCCAAATTCCTACGATATTATTATTATATATTCCCCTATTATACAAGTTATACTTATTTATTTTTATTCATGTTCCATGATTTTTTTTGTTATCATGTTATGTATTTTAACTCATGTTCTAGGTTTATTCCTATGCTTTTTCCCTTAATGGGATTTTTAGATCATTATTTTTTTCATGTATTCCCTAGGTTATCCTTTTTAGATAAAAGGGCTCAAAAGGATTTAGGATCTCCTAATAAATATTAAATAAAATATTTTTGTATTTTGGTGATATAATGTTTAATTATGTACCAAATCTTCCCAAGACATTAGACATTACTATTATTATTTGTATTTGATCTTAAATTATTCGTAAAATAATATAATAACATGTGTAAAGGGTTAGGTCTATTATAGTTGGTATTAGAGAAAATTATAGTTAATTTTAGAGATGTTGACTATATAACGTTTTTACAAACCATATGGATAGTTTTATCACTATGGATAATATAGATTGAAATTTAGGGTATCATAAGTTAGGATATACTTTTCTTTTACAAGTTTAGAATTTTTTGTTAAATGTTTTCTTTTTATAGTCTAATAAGCTAAGTATTCAAGACCATAATTGTAATTTATTTTTTATAGTCAATTTATATAAATAAAATAACCATTTAAAATAATCAATGTGATGGTAAATGTGATTATTTCCTTACTTATATTCCAAATATAATGGTAACGAGTGCTCAAAACTTCATGGAAGTACTTCTAAAACTAGCTCAAGTTATGAACAATAACATGAATCATGTGTAAGTACATCATTATCCCAATAAAAGTAAATTTTTAATCAAATCCTTCAATGAAAAAAAATCCTCCCCTATTTAGTGGATGTTCTAATCCCATCATCTCATTACAATATATTAACTCCACAGAGAATATTTTATCTATCTTATGGTGTTTAGAAAAAGAGAATGTTGTGCTGGAGGTCTATTTATTTAATGAGTAAGTTGATTAGTGGTGTCAATTTATCAAGAACAAAATGTACAAGAATGAAATTGATTCCATGTAATGGGATGATTTCAAGAAAATATTTTACAAAAAATATTTTCCCCAAACCCTATGTATTAATATAGAAAGGGAGTTAATCAGACTAAATAAAAATTAATATTAGTCAATTAGGGCATACAAGGAAAACTTTATTAGGATTGAAAGATATGCCTATTTTTTCATGAATACTGAAATCAAGGAGGATCACTTCTTTAGAAGACTAAATCCAATTTTAAAAAAATTGTTGGTGATTAAAGACTTTGAAAGTTATGAGGAGATTGTAAGTTGTGCCCTTGAGGTGGAAATGTAGATTGGAGACTCTTTCTGATCTCATGGGTCTAGTAAAAAATAGAAAAATGGAGTATAATATTGGTGGATCAATATATAAATCCCCTGATGGAAAGAAGATCCAAAATCCCATGTCTCAAAAGTGTATAATGAAGCATTATAGAAACTACATAATGAGAACCCAAAGATGATTCAAATGGAGAAGAGAGGTGTATATGAATAATAATTTCCAAATATATATGAATAATACCAAAAACATTGAAGAATAAATGATGCCTCAGATCAATAATTAGTGTGTACTGCAGTGCTTCAACTGCGAGGAACATGGGAATTATGTGATTCATTGCCTTAAACAAAGGGTTGGTGGAGGAAATCAACAACAAAAACCTCCAAGGTACCAAGAAAGGGAATATTCTATCATAACTCTTGAGTTGGAGATAAATAATGATATAGTGAAATGTATTCTATTAATTCATTCAAGAGTAAGGAACATACAATTTGATTGTAGTTCTACAAATTCATTCATATCTTTCAAGTTTAATATAATTATTCAATCACTACCACAATATTTGGATGATTAGTTATCTATGAGAATAGATAATTGGGAAATTGTTGTATACAATGTTTATAACTCCCCCCTGATTGTTGTTTATGGACTAAACCTCTTATAAAATATTTTTATACACCCTTTGATAGAGATTGAAGCGATATTGGGAATGGATTGGCTATCTTTATTTGAAGACAACAACAACTGTTTGGAAAGGGGGGTCACTATTCACATCTAGAGGTAACCTTTAATTTTTTACAATTTTAAGGATGAATATTAATCTACATCAAAATAATTATCTCAATTGTGGATTTTTTTGCCTTATGAGAAAGCATATCTTTCTTGAATGATTTACATAAAATCTTGAATCATGCTCAAAGACATGCTTTTCATGAGGGATTACAGTAATGTATTCCCTGATTAATTGGTTGGTCTTCCTCCTGACCGAAAGGTTAAGTTATCAATTTAAATTACTCTTAGATCTCTTCCTATATCATATAAACTATATACAATTAATATCAATGAGCTAGAAGAGATGAAGAGAACATTGAAAAATAATCAATACAATTGTTTTATACTACTGAGTGCTTCACTGTGGGGTGAAACAGTCCAATTTTTCAAGAATAATGATGGGTTAATGTGCCTCTACATTGATTATTATGAGATCAATAAAATCACAATAAAAACTAGTATCCCCATCCATATATAGATGACTTATTCAATCAGCTATGTGGGGACAGTTATATCTCTAAGGTGGACCTTCGGTCGGGATTTCACCAACTAAATATGAAGAAGGAATAAACTCTCAAGACATAATTTTGAAATATGTACGGACACTATGAGTTCATAGTTATTCCTTTCAGACTCATAAATTCTCAATTTATATTCCTAGACTTATGGAATAGAGACATTAAGATTTCCTCGATAAATTTGGGGTATTATTTATCGATGATATCCTGATATACTCCATGATCAAGGAGGAATATGGGGATCATTTGAATGTTGTGATAAAAAAAACATTGAAAATGGAGACAATTTTTGAAAAGTACAATAAATGTGAGTTCTGGATGGAAGAATTATTATTATTGGGGTATATAATCACTAGAAAATTAGTATCATTGGACCCTTCCAAGACAAACGCAATTGAAGAGTGGCCCATGACAACATATGTAACGAAGATCCATAGTTTCCTTATTCTAGCTGGGTATTACTGAGGATTTATGAAGAATTTATCATGATTGTAAAATTCACTAACCAAGATTAATTAGAAGGGGGTAATTTTTTTCTAACCCAGTGAATGTAAACACTGCTTCAACAAGTTGAAGAATAGGCATGTCATTATACCATTGCTCACACTTCTGAAAAGTGGGGAACTATTTATGGTTTATATGGATTCATAAAATAAGGTATTAGGTTGTGTATTGAAGAAAAATGATAAATTTATAGACTATACCTCAAGTTAATTTAAAATTTACTAGAAAAACTATCCCACGCATTATCTGAAGATAGCGGTTGTTATCTTCATGTTGAATATATAGAAGCATTATATCCCTGGTGAGAAGTGTGAAATGTATACTGATCATAAGATCATAAAATATATATTCAAATATAAGGAGTTTAATTTTCTCTAATGAAGATGGTTGGAGATCATTGATGATAGTGATTGTTCAATCCAATACCATCTTGGTAAGGAAACGAAGGCATAAGATGCTCTAAGTAGAATTGAATGTACCTCATTATCAACAATGAGAATTGATAAGGATTAAATCTTCTTAGACATTTAAGGGATGAATATGGGAATATTTTAGGTAGGAACCTCATAAATCCTTTCACAAATTTTTTTTGAACCATTTATTATGGAGAGAATAAAGGATACCTAATGAAATTATGTGGAAATTTAGAAAAATTTGAAATCCATGTGAAATGGGAAATCCACAGAGTTCAAAATGGATGGGGATGGAGTATTGATATTCATCTTCCGACTGTGTATACAATCCGATATAGAGGTAATGAAGTATAATCAAAATTAAAGATAGATATCAGAGAATCTATTCACCCATGGGACCAATAAGATGTATCAAGATCTCTAAGAAAACTATTGGTGGGACAATATATAGAATGAGATCAACGAATATACATCAAAGTTCCTGGTATGTTAGAAAGTTATAATTGAAAATAAATATTCTAAGGGGATCATTCAACCATTACACATACCAATATTGAAATTAGAAAATATCACCATGAAAGTTTTCACTAGACTTATAAATACATCCAGAGGAAACAATGCAATATGGGTTTTTATGGATCGTATTACAAAGACAACTCACTTTATCTAAATTCTTGTGGACATCTACCTGGATAAAAATACAAGGATATAAATGAGAAAAAATTTAATGCTATGTGGACTGAGACTATCAATTCTATATGATAGAGAGATCATATTCACCTCCAGGTTTTGGAAAATTCTCCAATACGCTCTAAGCACTGATCTATAATTTTGTATGGCCTATCGTACTCAAACTAATAACCAAATTGAGTGGAATATTTAGGCACTGAAATATATGTGAAGTGTGTGTTCTATGGATTTCAAAGGATGATAGGATCAAAATATACCTTTGGTGGAGTTTTCCCATAAGAATAGCTTCCAATTGTGCATCCAAATGGCCTTATATGAATCCCTTTATATGGATAGATACAGAACACTAGCATGTAGTGATGAATTCAATGAACATAAGATTCTATTACTTAAAATGTTCTAAGAAATTGTATAAAAGGATAAAACCATTTGTAATATTATCTAGGGTTGACCAATGTTGATATAACAGTTATGAAAACAATCATCAATGAGACCTATAGTTTAAGGTTAGAGACATGGTATTCATCAATATATCTCCATGGAAGAGGATCATGAGATTTGGAAGTAAAGGAAAGTAGAGTCCTAGGTAAATTGGACCCTTCAAGATCCTTGATCTTGTCAAATATCTAGCCTATTGAATTTCACTTTTACCAACCATGTCTCAAGTACAAAATTTATTCTATGTATCTCTCTTAATAAAGTATATAGCATATACCTCACATGTGTTTAATTCAGAGGTTATATAGTTCGAAAATGATCTCTCTTTTGAGGAGAATCTAGTGAATATATTTTATCATAAAGATAATAGTCTACAAAACAAGACTCATCACCTAGTCAAAGTAATATGCTAGAACCATAATTAAGAAGATGTAACTTGGTAAATGGAGGAAGTGATGAAGTAGAAGTACCCTCACATGTTTTCAACTTATAATATAAAATGAAATTTTTTGGGTAAAACATCATAATGGGGAAAGAATGTAATGACCCAAAACTTTATTAATGGAAATTCCATTTTATAATTATTTCATATAATATAAATAACATAAAATCAAATAAATAACACAAAATAAACATTATAAATGAAGAATGATATAAATTATAGGTAATTTGGATTAAAAGGAACATATACCAATTGAATAATAACATGGCCTTTAGAATTGTAATATGACCCTTATGAACAGTAAACTAGCCAATAGAATAGTAACCTTACCTGTGAATGTATAAATAACATTTAATTATCTTATAAATGAAAATATGGTATAATTATACCATAGTATATGTAAATAAATGTTTTAGAAATTATTATTTATGTGTTGATATTTTTATAAAATAGAAATATTTATTTTCAATTTTATAATTAATATGATGACTTAAAATTAAAATTATTTTCATTAAATGTATTCATAAATTAATATTTTGTTTTATTATGATTTTTAGATAATTTTACAATACCTTAATTAATTTTACAATGTGTTATAAAATCAATTATAATTTCAAAATTGGTATTTTACAACTAAATGATGATTTTAATTAAAAAATAAATTTCTCATATTTAGAAAATTATTTTCATAAAAGTGAGTCAATTTTTTAAATCTAAACATCTATATATAGTTATGGTAATTTTTTCAAATTTTTCTAAAATAGTTGAATTTTTGTGAATAGTAAAATATGGTAATTTACAGTATTAGTAAATAAATGAATTTTTGAGTCATTCTTGTGTCATGTATGATGTAAGTATCCATATTTTAGAACTAAAATTAACTAATTACAGTATGTTTTCACAATAACCCTTGTTATTTATTTTCATGAGTAATATAATAAACAAATTAATAAAATAACGAGAAAACACTCCTCTTCTCCCCTATAAATACCAACCCTCACCACCTCTTCTTTTAACACCTATAAAGCTTTGAAACTTTTCCAAATTCTTCCCAAATATCTTACTAAGACCCTCCCCCATGTATATTTCTCAAAAAACTACCAAAAACAATTTTCATAAGGAATTTCTAAATGAAAAGAGTTCAAGATGTAAAATCCAATTTGATTTCTTTTAATTTTTATTCAATTTATATTATTTTCTTATTATCTCCTCACCTACCATTATCTATGTGGAATGGTAACTATATTAAATCACAAATACATGAATGTTATTTTTTTTATGGGATAATCCATCATTAAATATTTGTCATCCACTTTTTGTTTTAAAAATGAAATTATCATCTGTGATGTGTGAATTTATAGCATTCAAGGATGACGGGTTATCAATTTCATTTACCGCCTTCAAGGGTGGACTTAAAACCATTATAATGGTTAAAATAGATTTTAAAATTCATTTTATAACCCAATTTATGATCTGTAACTATCATATATAAATTGTAAGAAATCATAACATAAAAGGAGTTTGTTGTGATAGAAAATTGCCACAGTCAACCAAATTGATCATCATTAACTAATTATATAATGATTCATCCTCATACCATATAACCAAAGTATTTATAAGATAATTTAAAAAAATTTATGTTCATTAATAACATATAATTTCAATTCTTGAAAAAAATTCTCATTTTACATGATTTTCCATACATGTATACAATTAATCGCTCAGGAAAACCAAGGAAAGGAATGCTCCTGAACGATAAAATTATATTTGATAACTCATAAAAAGGTCATGAATGAATATAATAAAATTATATTAATAAAATAAATGTATAAATGGTTCTTAATTAATTAATTACTAATTTTATTTTGATTATTGAGTACATTAAGATCATGTACAGAATAGCTTCAGACATATGTTAAGGGATCCTTTCTGATCCTCCATTTTTCATTCAGGTTAATATTTATCCTTAAATAACCCAATTTAAATCTTATTTTGTTTTTTTAATTTATTATAAATTCTATTTTTATGTTCCAAATTTATTTATCTAGATCATATTGTCCTTATTTTATGGGGAAATAATGTTTTAAAAATATTCCCTTCTTAATTCTTCCGGATAAGCAAACCCGGTTCAAGGGAACATCCTCATTTCTTACCCATTTTCACTTTCTCTCCATAACATGATTTAACCCACTATTATTTTTCTAAAATCCCTAATTTCACCATGAAAAAGTATCTTGGTTCATTTCTGGTTTTATTAAAACAATTTTTTAAATCTGTTTTAAATAATCTTTAATATTTTCCTTAATCTACAATAAAAAAAATTTTTTTCTAATGTTTCCAAAAAACTAATTTTACATGTATTCACATTAGTTTGACATTAATTATCTTTATATATACATATTTTTATTTATTAATTTCCATGTATGATTTAAAATCTTTCCTTCATGGACACCATTATGATATTCCCTTTTGTTATGCCTTTTGACAAGATTATGATGCCAAATTCACCCTGTGGGTTACCCTTATGATTATGTTTGATTCCATAGGTCTGATTATTCATGTGGCACACTTACATATAAACAAGTTTTGATAGTTGTTCCCATATATCACTCCAATTAATTTGGTAATATTTAGTCTCTTGATAGATCATGTTGGGATAGGGATTGAACCTGATTCCTTTATGGGATTTTCTCCACAATGTCATGCCAGCTTGGCTTAACTCATATTTATGTCATGTCATATGTTGTTTCCACATTATTATGATGTTATGATTATATGTTCCCATTTAATACATGTCATAATTCATTTTTTATTTTTTTCCATTCCTTTTATGTTATCTTTTTATGTCTTCGAACCCATGTGATATGTTTATTCATATGTTTACTCCCTTACCAGGATTGTTAGATCATCCCATTTGTTCATTAATTCCCCAGGTTATCCTATGTAGATATAAGTTAAAAAACTTATTTAGGATCTCATTATAAATATTATATAAATTTTTTTGTTATTTTGGTTTCATGATGATTAATTATGTACCTAATCTTTCGATGACACTAGAAATTACAATCCTTGGTTGTATATGATGGTAAATTATACTTAAAATCATGTAATAATGTGTATAAAAAGATAGGGTTGTCATAAGGGCCCCTCTTTAGCATCTCTTTTTTATAAGCACTGATAAATCCCCCCCCCCTGATTATCACTTTTAAAAAAACCGTGATAAAGGCCTTCCCTTTTTTAGTGCAAGAAAAAAAGTGGTGATAAAGGGGGTCCTTTATCAGTGCTTATAAAAAAGTTTATATAAAGGATGGATCTTAATCAAAACTTTATTAGATACCCTCATATAGACCACCCCCATCAGATATTTTTTACTTGTATTGAAAAGGGAACATATCAAAAAATATATATATTTCATTAAAAATATATATTAATATATAAATATATCAATATATCAATATTGATATAAATATAATATGTATTTTTTAATATGTTTTAGATGAAGATAGATAATCATTTACAATTAATATATAAGTTATTCTGTGAAAATTGATAATAAAATAATTTAAAAAATATTCTTAACTAATAATTTTCTAATTATTATATATTAATTGTTATTAAATAACAATTTGAAAATAAAAAATTCAAAAACATAATAAAATATCTATAAAATTTTGAAAACATAATTCTAAATTAAAATGGACATAACTTTTGATCAGGGAATCTGTTTAGGCTATACAATATATCAAATAGAATATTTCGACAATCTATACACTTCATTGTCCTGGGGGACCTCGGTCACTATTTTTGGAGGTAAAAAAGAGGCCCTAAAGGCCTCCAAAACTGAGTTTTTTTTTCAGGGAACCCCAATTTTTTAACATTATAAGGAATATCATCCTCATTTTAGGGAGATATTTTTCCTGTTTTCAGTGGGGACTAAATTTATTTTTAGTTCTTACACTCATATTGATATTCTGGTTTTGAAATTTTTTCATTTTTCAAAGTGTAGTTTTATTTATAGTTAAATTTATGCATATTTTATTATATTTAATTTTAATAAACCACTTGAATAAAAAAAAATACTAACATGTTTATGAAAAATTATATTTTTAAATATATAAAATAAATATTTATTATTCATTTTATTTAAAGTAAAAAATTATCCATTTGATTTACCTAATAAAAATGTAATAATTTGTATATATTATTTTTATATATACATATGTGTATATTAATAAACATATATATATATATACATATACATTTATATTCATATATATATATATATATATTCAATTAAATATATTTATATTAATATTATTATATAATATTTTTAAATAAAAATGTGTATAAATATATAATATAAAAATATATACAAATAAATAGAAAAGTCATCAAATATACATCAAAACAGATATTGCATAGTGGTAATGAGATTCAGTCACATAAGGGAGGTATAGATGTCATGACCCGACCCTACCCGGCTCGATTCGCAACTACCCCAAGCCCGCCTCCATAGGCTAGGGGCTGGAGACAAGCGCCGAAGGCTAAACAACTCGGGGAGGCCTTTGCCTAAGTACTTGTACAGACACACACAGACCACTCAATACAGAAGTGGAGAGTAAAAGGAAAAATAAAGTACCAACTGCTATAAACAAACCACAAAGGTGCATCGATCTCTAAATAGTACAAAGGGAGTGCTGAAGGTAAACTGAAAAGAAAAGGGAAAAACACGCGCCCAACCAGAAAAGTGCCACAACCCGGCAACAGGTAAACAAAAGTACAACAGATGGGAGGGTCCCTCACCTAGAACCCAAATATGACCACCGTACACAGTCCAATCTCCCGAACTATTAAGATCCACTATAGTCACATGCAACATGTCCATCGTCTTCAAGGGCACACCAAGTGCGGGAAAATCCCAAGCAGGAGTGAGTATAGAAATACTCAGTAGGATACCCTGAAATCTCGAGGGAGAAACAAAGGAGGTACCGATGGGTGAGCAGTTGATCGAACAGGGAATAGAAAAAGTGTACAATAGAAATATCAGTAAAGAGTAAAATATAGTAACAGATCAACCCAACAAGAAAAAGTATGTATACTCGCCCAACATAAGGATCTAGAAATGGTGAGAATATTAAACATCTTGTCAAGTCTTCGTTACCTATAGTAGGAGAGTAGACTCATCCAACCATGAGAAGCTAGACATGGAAATCACCTGGCATACCCCACATGTCTTCACCTCTCTAGTAAGTAGAGTAACCAAACCCAAAGAGTGGGTACTGGAACAAGGTATATATATATCCATATGCTAAATCAAGAAAACCAAACAAGATCAAAAGGGGATCTCCATCCCATAGCTCAGCCCAAGAAAGTGAGTATCCAACAGTCATAGAAGTAAACACCATCGATTCCTAGTATCCTGCACGTCTGCCCTGAACTGCAAGTCAAGGGGCTCAAATCACCGCACCTTGAAAATATCCTCTTTTGGTGGCACTAACTCGCCCACACGGTTTTTGGATGCATCACAAGGACACGTCTCAGTGGGGAAAGTGCCCTTCATTCTTGAGAGTTCTGGGGATATTCAAACCACACCTCATAACTATCACACAGCCAAGAGGTCTTCTCAAAATTGAAGTTGTCACATAACTGTCCCGTACAACCAAGGGTCCCGCTCTAGTAGTCATGGAGAAAAGCCACAGATTAGCCTAGTGGAAAGGACTAAGTCTGAAATAAGTTATTGGGTAACCCACTACCCATTCTCTGTTGGAGGGTAAACCCTAAGAGCTCGTTGGGTAAACCACTGCATAGTCTCTGCTAGAGAGAAAACCCTAAGAGGTCGTCGGGTAACCCACTGCCCAGTCTCTGCTGGAGGGTAAACCCTAAGAGGTCATCGGGTAACCCACTATGTTGTCTATACTAGAGGGTATACCCTATGAGGTCATCGGGTAACCCACTGCCCAGTCTCTACTAGAGGTTGAACCCTAATATGTCAATGAGAAACCCACTGCCCAGCCCTACTGAAGGGTAAACCCGAAGAAGTCGATGAGCAACCCACTGCCCAGCCCCGCTGAAGGGTAAACCTGAAACTGATCTGGCCATCCCGACTGGATGGTACAAAATTGGAAAACAGAACACGGAGTGGGTATCACGCAACCACCCATCTCCAGAACAATTCAACTAGTATAGGTTTAGTGCCCGTGTAGTGTGGGTCACGCCGATACCTGAAACTCTTCCAAGGAAAACACGTCATGGTATATCACGGAAGGAGGATATGATCTCGATACTTGTCTAGGGAATCTATGCCCAGGCTCACTGGGGATCCGTAACCTACTGGAAACAACATTCTGGCTAGAAGATATGTGCCCATGTAATGTATTGGTCACACCAAATCCTCAAAAACTCTACCGGGGAACATGAAGGGATGTGATACTGAAATCCCACATGGCTAAAGGAAAAAGGGGGAACCCAAAAAATTCTGCCGATCACACTATAAAGAACCAAACCAGGGGAAACCACTCAACCCTGTTGGTCTAAACCATCGTGAACAGAGGGACCCTCTACGTTGTGAGAGACCAAAGGTACGTAAAGCAGAACACGACATGCATATGGGTCCCTCACGATATGTGGCCCAAACTCATCTCCAAAACAAGCACAAATGTCCTTGGGAACAAACCAGAACATGTACCTCTAAGAAAACTCGTATACTCCCAGAGTATACCATATTCCCAACCCAAAGGCCATTGTGCAGATGACACCCAATGACAACGCGAAGGGTGTAAACGTAACTTTTCCAACTTGCTTCCTCCACGGCCCTAGCATGGATAACTACTTCCCCTTAAGTATTTACTACACTCCAATAGGAGTGAACGTGATCACACGCCAAGGTTTCAATACAAACACCATAGGAAGAACCTCCACCAGTACACCTTTCATGCTTCCGCGTTTAACGAGATCTCGAATGAGGCTCTGCACATCTAAATGGATCACATCGTTGTAACCCTCAAAGAAAAACACGCGAGATAGACTATCCACTCGCCTAAAATGGATATCCAATGGAAACGTTTTCCAATGCCACTTTATGCCCGAATGGTGTCCCGTGGTCCTGAACCTTGGTCCCTAAAACAGTCGGGCACATTGCACCATTGCGATCTCCTCGGAAAAACACGTCAAATTGACTGCTTACACGCGTGGAATGAATGTCCGGAGAAGAAGATTCATTTTTCCGCACCACACATGAGAAGTGCTACGTGGGACCCACATAACAGTCTTGAAACGCAAAAAACGGATTGCACCGTTGTGATCCTCTCGGAAAAGTACACAAGATTGACTAATCACTTGTCCAAAACGGACACCTGGTGATAAAGATGGAATTTACTGTAAATGCCCAAAATGACCCTCATGGGGCCCGCACAACCGTGATGAATTAGAGTGGGCTAATTGCGCCATTTCAATTCCCTCAGAAAAACACTCTGAATCGACTGCTCGCACACCCCGAACGGATGTCCAATGAAAAAGTTTCAAAATGCTTCTCACAGTTTAAAAGTCAGGTCATGGAGCCCATGCCTCAACTCCTGTTTCAACGCCTGAAACCACCCTAGAAATCTTTTTCTCAAAGCTAGGGTCACAACGCCGCTGATGGTTCCCAAATCAGACTTCGGATGTGCCCGAGCCAACCGAAAGAATAATCTCAGAAAGAAAACGCTAAACCACTTAACGGACGTGTCGTGCCACCGAACCCCCGTCATATGAATTAAAAATTCCCGAGACCTTATCAAAACATTCTTCTCGATCCATGGAATGCATTTCTATAGACGGTACGTGAATCCGACACCTTTTTTAGGAGTTACACCAGTTTAAACGTCATCAGACGCAAGTGGGGGTGGACTGGACCGGTCCGGCCGGTCCACACCCCCTGGACCGGTCAAAGCCGACCGGCCCGCTGCTCAGCCGGCTGAGGCGCCGCGGCCCGTGGTTCACCCGCGCGGACAGCGGTCCCCAGATATAGACTGGCCTGGAGGCCGGTCTTACTTCCACTCTGGGACCCGCAAAGGGCAGGTCCGCTGTCCGCCAGCCTGAGTCACTGACCCCGGTCTTCCGCACCGTCCGAAGCCACGCCCCCGCAACCGACCGCACGGCCGCCTCCCGCTCGTGCCGAACCGCCATACCGGGTGCCCGCAGCCGACCGCCTCGCTGAAGCCACCACTGACCACCACTCTGAGTCGTCGTCTGCTATCACGCCGCTTGAGTCGAGCTGCCGCCGGACCGGCCAGAATCGCCAGAAAACCACCTGAAAACCGCTAGAACTTTATCAGACTGTTGCGGTCGCCTCGAGACTCAGATTTTGAATCCAAAAAATGCATCAGAAATCATAGAACAAATCCTACACATCTATGGGTTTCTCTCAACAAGATAATGGAAATTATATGCATATATATGAATTCAAATAAGGTGCAGAAGTTTAAAATGGAATACGCACGATCCTGCCTTGTGGGGCGTAGCCTGGAGTTTCATCGTCGATCTGCCGAAGCCGCGCACCACCTTGGGTAGGAGATGATAAAGGAGGGTTGGTGAGGGGCTCTAATTAGTTTCTTGAGGCTCCTCCACCATAGAGAGAACAAGGGAAGTGGAGGGGTGTGTTTAGGTTCAAATAAAGAAAAACTAATTAAAATTTTAATTAATTTAAACCCCAAAATTAACCCACATCCAAAACTCTCAGCAGGGTTGAGGTTAAACCTCTCATAGGGTAAAAACCACCTCCCGAGCACAACAGAAGTCTCAGAATTTTAATCTGAGGCCCATTCAAAAGTTATAAAACTTAACATCTGAGGTCACTAAATTGAAAAAATTCCCCTGGTGTAATTTTTCACAGGAGCCCCACACCCACGAAAATTACACCCCTCCTATGGTAAACGGAACATTCCAGACTCAAAAATGGCCTCATTTTCTGATCCTAGTTATCATTTAGGAGTTATTCCATTTATTTGGCATGCCCAGTGTGAACGGATTGAAAATTTAATTCCAGTCACACTGGGGCTCAGAATCGCACGCCGTCTGAAGGTGCTGCTCTGGAATAACATCAAGAAAATTCCAAAGTCATTTATAGAAAAAACAATGTTCTTACATGATTCCCTCATTCAATATTTTTGTCCCCGAAAAGTAAAACCAGGGAACAACTCAAGGTACTATGCCCGCACCTGGCTCTTCCTTACTCAGAAGAACTCATGCATAGTTCTGCTCTACCACACACAGACCAAAGGATTTGATTGGTTCATGCGAGGTCTTCCCTTGCTGATGACATGCATAGGAGCATGCAAACATCATCTCAAGTATGTCACGTGGGAGATTCTATGAACCCAAACCAGCCTTTGGGGTTAGGGCAAGGCGGTAGACAACCTCCACTACTGGAATTCTTGGTAATTGTGACGGACTATTTGCGACGGGATCCCGTCGCAAATATCCCGTTGCAGAAAACACTGTCGTAAATACAATTATTTTCGACGGGCCCGTCGCAGAAAAGTTATTTGCGATGGGAAACATAGTCGTCGCAAATAATCTTCCGATTATATGTATTATATATACGAAAATGTTTCCATGACGGGCCCATCGCAAAAACTATTTGCGACGGGCTCTCGTCCCGTCGCAAAATATGTATATATATAACACTTTCTGCGACGGGCCCAACGCAACAAATTATTTGCGACAGTCAATTATTACCGTCACAAATATTTTTTAAAAAATATTTAGTTAGACTATTTGCGACGGGACCCCGTCGCAAATAAGTATTTAAAAATATTTAGTTAAACTATTTGCGACGAGACCCCATCACAAAAGGTCCCGTCGCAAATAATAAATTAATTTTAAAAAAAAAATTAATAAAATTACGATTAATGAAAAAATAATATTACTATTATTAAAACAATAAAAAAATAAAAAATATTAAAATTCTTAATATTCACAAAAAAATATTAAAAACTAAATTATGTAATATTTGTACTGATATAAAAGACAGAAAATGTAAATAACTCATATTACAATGTTAAATTCAAATGTTTGTAACATAAAAAAAATCATTGCGGGTCGTCTTCTGGAGGTGGTGGAGGAGCTGAAGGAGCTGGTGGAGGCAACTTCATCCCTAAACTAAGAGTTAGACGGTACATGTACTCCATTTTCTCGTGTTACTGCTGCTGCCATCGACGCATCTACTCCTCGTAATGCTGCTCCTGCTGCTGTTGCCGCCGACACATCTCTTCTTGCTGCTTCTATAAAGTTTCTATATGCTCAGCCTGAGCTCGCAACTGCTTCTGATACTGTGAGCCAAAAGATGATGACTCTCCACGAGCTCCTCTCGAGCTGGACGCCGACATCGTATCAGTACCATAATAAGTACCGGGAGTCGAATGAGAGATGATCCCAACTACTCTACCCTTCTCAAAGCCATACTGATTCGCCTACATCCATGCCACCTCATTGAAATGTTGAGCACTAGTCTTCTCATCTGTCTCCTCTTGACCCTCAGCCTATGTCTGAGAGGTCGCAGCCTCATATGACTCATTCAATTCAAATTTCAAATTAAAATTGTCAAAATATTATATACAGTTAATTATTAAACTAAAAAATAATACTAACCACAATCTGACGTTGGTGATCACTTATAATCTCTCCAGTAGTTGGATCACTGTACATCCTCCGATAAAAGTTGAAATTCATAATATTGGGATACTCGACTACCTACAGAAATATAAAATATACAGTTTATATTTAATGTTATATAAAATATTTAAAAAATATACTTACCAGATGCTCTCTATGCGAACTGAATGTATGGCTACCAGCTCAATGCGTCACCTCATATCTCCCCCGGTTTTGTCGTCCCACTAAAGATCTCCTCTAAAATCCACCACCCAAACAGTGTAAACATAATACATCCCAAACATGAGATGAAATGTACTCTGTTCGGTGGGCTCTACATGACTCATCAAATTCTGTCACCCCTACTTTATTAATGGTTGTCCTTCTCAAATTGTGCAAAAACTGGCAGAAACGGTCACGCATAGAAACCTGCCATGTCGCATGGACAACATCGCGCATGCTATCATTGATAGGATTCCATAAACCCTACAAATAATTTATAATATCAAGTTGTTAATAAAATAAATTTCAAAATAAATATTATTTATTTACGTACCAGCCAATGCTGGAACAAGTCATGTCTCACATCAACTGTAATCTGTTCTCATGTGATCCATGGCTGAGAAAAATAATTGTGCAATATAGCGCTCCCCTGTCCAATATCTACATGATGAAAAATATGAAAAAGGAATAAACAATCAAAAAATTAGTGTATATACAAATAAATTAATGAAATATAACTAAAATATACAGGTTACCATACCTCTGTGTGTGTGGATCGAAACCAAGATGTGGATGTCGCTCGGGGATAGGGTTAGGAATCATCACTCGCACAAGACCGCGCCCCCTCCGCGTACCTCCTGAACCACCAGTAGGCTGAGGGTCAGCTGATCCCTCATCCTCATCATCCAAAGGTAGCTCAGCCTCCTCTAACTCATGCAATATATCAAATTCCATCTGAAACACAAAGTGATTGTTATTATCAGATAGTTTAAAAAGACTATTATATATAGATATATATTAGTTATGATTATAACTAGCATTTAATTGTGTCAATGTTCATCTTCATCCTATTCTCCATAGTTGTCAATGTCAATGTATTCATCTTCCTCTTCAGCATCATCAATATCCATATGAGTTTCAGTTTCAGCATCTCTTATCATTTCAAATTCATTTGTAACATCATAAACATCTTCATCACCATAGATCTTTAATTGTGGGTGTTATCATCGATATTCATGTCTCTTTGTGAATCAGATGGATTTTGAGTCGTCTCTTGAAAAATGTCAATTACTAACACTTCAGCGGAACCACATTCAGTTTGAGTAAACTGATTTTCCCGAGATTTCATTTTTATTATGCTCCACCAATCTCTCATGTCTCTTGAAGTAATGCAGTACTTTGCATAATAAATTTGATGTGCCTGTTGAGCCAGTAAAAATGGTTCATTTACTGCAAGAAGACTTTTATATTTAATATAGACGATTCCATGAGTCGAATGAACACACAAACCTCTCTCAGTATCCTACCACAGACATTTAAACATTTTATGTAATTATGTTCTAGATAACACAGCTCAATAGTATCATCCAAAATTCCATAAAAGTCAACTTCAGTTTCTCTGTGATGTGATCCTCTCAAGAAAACTCCACTGTTCATTGTTTTTTTTTTTGATTCCCCATATGCATGTGTATGAAATCAAAAACGATTCACCACATATGCCTTATAATTAGTAATAAAAAATTATTACTATTTATTACTAATTATTACAATTTATTACTAATTATTACTATTTATTACTAATTTAGCAATACTTAGCAATACTTAGCAAAAGGAAAACTGCTTGAATAATGAAAGGAAATTTGGTAAGTATCATTGTGGAGATGATTACAAATTTTCCCTTTATAATCCAAGAATATTTCGTTTATTAGTAATAAAAAAATTATATTATCAATATTTACGAAAAAACAATATTAATATTATTAAAATAATAAAAAAATTTGAAAATATTAAAATTATCAATATTCACAATATTCTTTGTTCTATTCTTAACATGTTCAAATCTAAAAGGGTCGTTAATTGTGAAGTCATGTGCCATAAAAAGTTTTTGTCAGTCATTTCCAATGTAAACTCTATAATTTTACTTGCATGGTTGATCACATTGCAAGTAGTGTTGCAATAGGATGACCAAAGTAATGAAATTCGCGTCTCTAATAATCATCTCACATGAAACTTTACACAGATCATTATTCCATAAAAATTTGAGGGGATATCATTATTTTTCCCTTAAATTTTCAAGGAAGAATGTTCTATGTAAAGGTTCATGTGAGATAATTCTTATAGATAACAAGGGAATGACTTGGTTTGTCTGATTTCAACATTACTAGCAATGTGATCAAACATGTAAGGACAATTATAGAGTTTACATTGAACATGGCTGACACAAACTTTTTATTGCCCATGACCTGACAATTGGAAACCCTTTAAGATTTGAACATGTTAAGAATAGAGAAAAGCCTTTTTCGAATATTGATAATTTTAATATTTTATAAATTTATTATTATTATAATAATATTAATATTGTTTTTCGTAAATATTGATAATATAATTTTTTTTGCTAATTATTTCTAATTATTGCTAATTATTGCTATTTATTGCTAATTATTCCTAAGTATTCCTAAGTAATCCTAAGTATTCCTAAGTATTCCTAAGTATTCCTAAGTATTCCTAATTATTCCTAAGTATTCCTAATTATTCCTAAGTATTCTTAATTATTTCTAATTATTCTAAATATTCCTAATTAATACTAATTATTCCTAATTATTCTTAATTATTACTAATTATTCCTAATTATTACTAATTTTTCCTTATTATTACTAATTATTCCTTATTATTATAAATTATTCTTAATTATTACTAATTATTTCTAATAATTACTAATTATAGCTAATTATGCCTTACTATTTCTAATTATACCTAGTTATTGCTAATTATACCTTATTATTGCTAATTATACCTTATTATTGCTAATTATACCTAATTATTTCTAATTATACCAAATTATTTCTAATTATTTCTAATTGTTCTTAATTATTGCTAATTATTTTTAATTATAGCTAATTATACCTAATTATAGCTAATTATTACTAATTATAGCTAATTATTACTAATTATTCCTAATTATTCCTAATTATAGTTAATTATTACTAATTATTCATAACTCTTCATAATTATAGCTAATTATTCCTAATTATTCCTAATTATTCCTAAATATTCCTGATTATTACTAATTATTCCTAATTATTCCTAATTATTCCTAGTTATTACTAATTATGCCTAATTATTACTAATTATTCCTAATTATTACTAATTATACCTAATTATTACTAATTATTCCTAATTATCACTAATTATTCCTAATTATTACTAATTATTTCTAATTATTTCTAATTATTCCTAATTATTACTAATTATACCTAATTATTACTAATTATACCTAATTTTTACTAATTATACCTAATTATTGAAAATTATACCAAATTATTACTAATTATACCAAATTAATACTAATTATACCTAATTATTACTAATTATACCTAATTATTACTAATTATGCCCAATTATTACTAATTATACCTAATTATTCCTAATTATACCTAATTAATTCCTAATTAAACCTTATTTTAGTAATTATTCCTAATTTTGCTAATTATTCCTAATTATTACTAGTTATACCTAATTATTACTAATTATACCTAATTATTACTATTTAATACTATTTATTACTAATTATTACTATTTAATACTATTTATTACTAATTATTACTAATTATTTCCAATTATTACTAATTATTACTAAATAATCCTAATTATTCCTAATTATTCCTAATTATGACTAATTATTCCTAATTATTACTAATTATTCCTAATTATTACTAATTATTCCTAATTATTACTAATTATTCCTAATTATTCCTAATTATTACTAATTATTCATATTTATTACTAATTATTCTTAATTATTACTAATTATTACTAATTATTCCTAATTATTACTAATTATTACTAATTATTACTAATTATTCCTAATTATTATAAATTATTCTTAACTATTCCTAATTATTCCTAATTATTCCTAATTATTCCTAATTATTCATAATTATTACTAATTATTCCTAATTATTACTAATTATTCTTAATTACTACTAATTATTCCTAATTATTACTAAATATTCCTAATTATTACTAATTATTTCTAATTATTACTAATTATACCTAATTATTACTAATTATACCTAATTATTACTAATTATACCTAATTATTACTAATTATACCTAATTATTAATAATTATTACTAATTAATTCTAATTATTACTAATTATAACTAATTATTACTAATTAATTCTAATTATTACTAATTATAACTAATTATTACTAATTATTATTAATTATTACTAATTATACCTAATAATTCTTAATTATTCCTAATTATTATTAATTATTACTAATTATTACTAATTATTACTAGTTATTACTAAATATTACTAATTATTACTAATTATTACTAATTATTACTAATTATTCCTAATTATTCCTAAGTATTCCTAATTATTCCAAATTATTCCTAATTATTCCTAATTATTATTCCTAATTATTCCTAATTATTCCTATTTATTCCTAATTATATCTAATTATTCCTAATTATATCTAATTATTCCTAATTATATCAAATTATTCCTAATTATATCAAATTATTCCTAATTATTACTAATTATACCTAATTATTACTAATAATTCCTAATTATTAGTAATTATTCCTAATTAATACTAATTATTCCTAATAATTACTAATTATTCCTAATTATTACTAATTATAACTAATTATTACTAATTATTCCTAATTAATACTATTTATTCCTATTTATTACTAATTATACCTAATTATTACTAGTTATTCATAATTAATACTAATTTTCCTAATTAATACTAATTATACCTAATTATTACTAATTATTGCCCATTAATACTAATTATTCCTAATTAATACTATTTTTTCCTCGTTAATACTATTTTTTCCTAATTATATCTAATTATTCCTAATTATATCTATTTATTCCTAATTATATCTATTTATTCCTTATTATATCTAATTAATATTAATTATAACAAATTATTAATAATTCTAACTAACAATATCAAATTCTTAGTAAAACTAAATATAAATAAAAAACAATTAAAATCTAATTAAATTCGTACTAATAAACAACAATTAAAATTAACATAAATAAAATAAAATAAACATAAACAAAATAAAATATAAAAACTGTAAACTTTGATATTCTGAAGATATTGACGCCCTCCGATTGATCTCGTATAAAAAACTTCAACTAAAAAAATTCTCTTTAAAACAGAAGAATGAAGAGAGAGAGAGAGAAATCAAGATCTGAATGATTTGTGAAAAAAACGGATGGGGTATATATAGGTTAGATGCGTAGCGACAGGATTATTAGTGACGGGCTTCCCATCGCAAATGGTCGTATTTGCGATGGGCCCTGTCGCAATTACCCTTGCCCGCATTAATTACAGTCGGCGGTTAAAAGGTTATTTGCGACGGGACCCGTCGCAAATAATACCTGCCGACTGTCTTTTTGCAATGGGACGAAATCCCGTCGCAAAAGGGTATTGAGCGCCGCCGGGTATTTTTGACGGGTCTCGTCGCAAATACACCTGCGCGGCTTGCGCGCCAAACTATTTGCGAAGGGAGGTGAAATCTCGTCGCAAATACTTGGTTATTTGCGACGGGCTACATTCCCCGTCGCAAATAGATTCTTGGACGAATTAATTGTGACGGGAAGAGATCCCATCGCAAATAACCCGTTGCAAATACTGATTTTTCCTGTAGTGCTCGTCATCCCTTCGCACAGTCTCAAACGACCCGGAGGCCCTCGGGGGTAGCTCACCTCCCCGGTCGAACCTCTATGTCACACGCTGTGACTGGAATCACTGTTTGGACGTGGGACAAATCCTGGTGATTCCCTCCTTCGGAATATCCATATGGTGAAACACACAAGGATATCTGGTCACACAAGATTTCACAGTCGATGTCTCACGACCAAGACTCTCTTGCACGCTCGAAAGGAGAAAGAGTCGCCACCATCGACTAATGAGAAAGGTTTCAGGCCTTCTATTCCACTAAGACAGGGTTACACCAACACCTCGTGTCACCCTAGTAACAACTCAAGCAAGGAGCAGGGAGAAAAATCATTTCACACATAGAGTTTAACAATTCTACTACAAAAAGTAGAAGAGTCGTAAAGTGTACCTCTTATCACCTCATGCTCTGCAGGATCGTAAACATCTAAAGCTCACGGCTATCCGCAGTCCCAACTGTCCGCTCTCGGAGCCCGATGTGGACCGCCTGGTGGTGTTGGGAAGACCTCGTAAGGTTGTCCCCCCACATCCAGCTCCTCCCACTCCTCTACTAGCACCACCTCTCTGGGGACTACTACGATCACAGCATTGCCTCCGTCGTGGTGGTGCACCCGCTGCCTGCCCGATATTCTCAGCATGCCTGGTCGGGCAGTCTCGCACCAGGTGACCTCGCCCATCGCAAGCATAGCACTGGTGCTCTCTGGGCTGCCCTAGTGCCCTCCGGCACCACTGTGGAGTACGAACACATCTCTGAAACCAGCGGTGGGAAGGCCACATGCGTCGAGGTTCTGTCAGCCGACGCCTACTAGCTGCAACAGACGTATCAGCTTTATCGAGCCTCCTGCCACCACCAACTGTAGAACGCGATAGGAGGCTCTCTGTCACCAGCACTTGCTCTATCCCCCCGGCATAAGTGGAAATTCCCAAGGGTACTATGACAACATGAATCTCTCTGCGGAGACCCTACTCAAACTTCCATGCTAGGAAGTTGTCGTAGTGGACTAGGTCCGAAAAAAATGGCCACGGTCTGCGAAACTAGTTGCATACTCATTCACTGTCATCCCTCCCTGTTGAAACTATAGGAGCACCTGGATACAAACGGAGCATAAGGAGGGGTAAACTCCCCACGAAACAGAAATTGAAAGTCGTCCCACGAAAGCGATGACTCATCAAGTAACTGATTCCCCAGACTGCACCAATGCCCAGCTACTCCATGGAAAAGGCTGGTGGCCAAAGCCACCATCTAATCTGCCGGCGTCTGCACAAGACTAAAGAGGTGAACCACTGTCTCGAGCCAAACCTCTGCTGCCTGAGGGTCTGGCTCACCACTGAACCAAAACGGTTTCTGAGGCTGGAACTCGCGGAGCACACTCAACCTATGCTCAAGCTCAGCCTGCTCTGATAGAGCTGTCTGCTTCTCACCAGGTGGGGGTGCTACTACCGGCCCACCCAGAGAAATGGGCTCGCATGTTGGGCTCTGGACTGAGGCCTCGTAGCTCACAGGGTCGTCGTCATGAACCCAAGCTAGTATCCTGGTTGGTTGTCTTCGCGGAGACATCCTAAATGTTATCAAGGAGTGCTGCAGTCATATGAGCATATGTATATATAATAGTGACAACAATGGGTAGCTGACTCAAGAAGGATAGTCAAAGACTCAATCCTATGTGATGCACAAACCAATTTTTCCCTAAAACGGGTGTCTCAGCATGCCGAGTCGACAAGCGGGTTATCAGGGTCCTAGTGAATGGATACGTCAGCTGCCGCAACTTAACTAGACTCTCTGGCCTGAGAGCCACTCTCGAGACACATTGACACTATTTCCCTAGATCCCAACCAATTCCTTTTTTGGGACGTCCGGACAATGTCCTAAGGAACGAACCACCTCTGATACAACTTTGTCACGACCCGACCCTACCCATCTCGAGCTGAAACTACCCCAAGCCCGCCTCCATATGCCAGGGGCTGGAGACAAGCATCAAAGGGTAAACAACTCAGGGAGGCCTTTTCCTAAGTACATGTACATAGACACACAGCCCACTCAATACAGAAGTGCAGAGTAAAAGGAAAAGTAAAGTACCAACTGCTATAAACAAACCAAAAAGGTGCATCGACCTCTAAATAGTACAAAGGGAGTGCTGAAGGTAAACTAAAAATAAAAGGGAAAAACACGCACCAAACCAGAAAAGTTCCACAACTCGGCAACAGGTAAAAAAAGTATAAAATCTCGGAGGGTCCCTCACCTGGAACCCGACTACGACCACCGTACATGGTCCAAGCACTCGAACTCCTAAGATCCTATGTTGTCACGTGAATCATGTTCGTCGTCTACAAGGGCACACCAAGTGCGGGAAAATCCCAAGTAGGGGTGAGTATAAAAATATTCAATAGGATACCCTGAAGGCTCGAGGGAGCAACAATGGAGGTATCGAAGGTTGATCAGTAGATTGAATAGGGAATAGAAAATGATTACAACAGAAAGTGTAGTAAAGAGTACAATAGAGTAACAGCTCAACCCAACAAGAAAAATGAAGTAGACTCGGCCAACACAAGGAGATAGAAACAATGATAAAATTAAACTTCTCATCGAGTCTTCACTACCTATAGTATGAGAGTAGACTCATCCAACCACGAGAAGCTAGACATGGAAAGCACGTGGCATACCCTGCGTGTCTTCGCCTCTCATGGAAAAAGAGTAACCAAACCCAAAGAGTGGGTACTGGAACAAGGTATATACATATCCATATGCTCAATCAAGAGACCTAAACAAGATCTCAAGGGGATATCTATCCCATAGCTCAGACCAAGAAAGTGATTAGCCAACAGTCACAGAAGTGAACACTATCGATGCCTAGTATCCCGAACATCTGCCCCGAACAGCAAGTCAAGGGGCTCAAATCACCACTCCTCAACACTGTCTGCTTTGGGAGGCACTGACTCGCCTGCACGGTTTTAGGTCACGTCACAGGATGCGTCTCGGTGGGGAAAGAGCCCCTCATTCTTGAGAGTTTTGGGGATAATCAAACCACACCTCATCACTATCACACAGCCGAGAGGTCTTCTCAAAGTCGAAGTTGTCACATCACTGAACCGTACAACCAAGGGTCCCGCTCCGATAGTCATGGAGAAAAGCCACAGACAAGCCTAGTAGAAAGGACTGATTCTGAATGAAGTCATCGGGTAACCTACTTCCCAGTCTCTGCTGGAGGGTAAACCCTAAGAGGTCGTCAGGTAACCCACTTCCCGGTCTCTACTGGAGGGTAAAACCTAAGATTTTGTCAGGTAACCCACTGCCTAGTCTCTGCGGGAGGGTAAACCCTAAGTGTTCATCAGGTAACCCATTTCCCAGTCTCTGTTGAAGGGTAAACCCTAGGAGGTCATCGGGTAACCCACTGCCCAGTCTCTTCTAGAGGGTAAACCCTAAGAAGTCAATGAGTAACCCACTGCCCAGCCCCACTGGATGGTAAACCCAAAGAAGTCTATGACCAACCCACTACCCAGCCCCGCTGAAGGGTAAACTCGGAATTGCTCTGGTCATCCCTACTAGATGGTACAACACTGGTCAGCAGAACATGGAGTGGGTATTGCACAACCACCCATCTCCAGAACAATTCATCTAGTATAGGTTTAGTTCCCGTGTAGTGTGGGTCACGCCGATACCTAAAACTCTTCCAAGGGAAGCATATCATAGTAGATCGCGGAAGGAGGATATGATATCGATACTTGGCTAGGTAATCTGTGCCCAGGATCACTGGGGCTCCGTACCCTACTGGAAACAACCTCATGGGAAGAAGATCAGTGCCCGCGTAATGTATTGGTAACACTGAACCCTTAAAAACTCTACCAGGGAACACAAACAGATGTGATACTGGAATCCCAAATGGCTAAAGGAAAAAGGGGAACCCAAAAAACTCTGTTGATCACACCATCGAGAACAGAACAAGGGGAAATCACTCAACCCTGCTGGTCTAAACCATCGTGAATAGAGGGACCCTCTACGTCGTGAGAGACCAAAGGTACGTAAAACAGAACACGGCACACATATGGTTCCCTCACGATGTGTGGCTCAAACTCATCTCTAAACCAAGCACAAATGTCCTTGGGTACAAACCAAAACTTGTACCTCCAGGAAAACCCGTATACTCCCAAAGTATACCTTATTCCCAACCCAAAGGCTATTATACACACGACACCCAATAACAACACGAAGGGTGTAAACATAACTTTTCCAACATGCTTCCTCCACGGACCTAGCACGGACAACTACTTCCCATTAAGCATTTACTACACTCCAATAGGAGTGAACGTGATCACACGCCAAGGGTTCCTTGCAAACACCACAGGAAGAACCTCCACTAGTAAACCTTTAATGCTTCCATGTTTAAATAGATCTCAAATGAGGCTCTGCACATCTAAACTAATCGCACCATTTTAACCCTCACGGAAAAACACGTGAGATAGACTATCCACCTGCCTCAAATGTATATCCGACAGAAACGTTATCCAAGGCTACTTTATGCCAGAACGGCATCCTGTGGTCCCGAACCTCAGTCCCTAAAACAGTCGGGTGCATCGCACCATTGTGATCCCCTCGGAGAAACACGTCAAATTGACTTCTTACACGCGTGGAATGGATATCCGGAGAAGAAGATGCGTTTCGCCACACCACACATGAGCGTTTCTACGTCGGACCCCCATATCAGTCTTGAAACACAACAAACGGATCGCACCGTTGCAATCCTCTCAGAAAAGTACACAATATTGACTAATCACTTGTCCAAACGGACACCCGTTGATAAAGATGGAATTTACCATCAACGCCCAAAATTACCCTCGTGGGGCCCACACCACCGTGATAAATTAGAGCAGGCAGATTTTTTCATTGCAATTCCATCGGAAAAACACTCAGAATTGACTTCTCGCACGCCTCGAAGGGATGTTCGATGAAAAAGATACAAAATGCTGCTCACAGCATAAAAGACTTGCCGTGGGGCCCACACTTCAACTCTGGTTTCAACACCAAAAACTAGCTTGGAATACTCTGTCTCGATTCCAGGGTCCCAACGCCACTAACGGAGCCCAAATCAGACTTCGGATGTTCCCGCGCTGAACGGATGAAGAATCTCGGAAAGAAAACACTAAACCACTTAATGGATGTGTCACTCCACCGAGCCCTCATTTCATGAATTAAAAATTCTTGAGACCATCTCAAAAAATTCTTCTCGATCAAAGGAATGTGTTTACGTATACAGTACACAAATCTGACACCCAGTTTATGTGTTATTCCAGTTTAAACGTCATCGGACGCAAGTGGGGGTGGACCGGACTGGTCCGGCCGGTCCACACCCCCTCGACCGGCCCAAGCCGGCCGGCCCGTGGCTCATCCTACTGAGCCCCCACGGTTCACCCCCGCGGACCGTGGTCTACCGATCTGAACTAGCCCAAAGGCCAGTCTTCCTTCCACGTGGGGACCCGCAAAGGGAGGGTCCGCTGTCAGCCAGCCAGGGTTGCTGACCCCGATCTTCCGCGTCGTTGCGCCCCGCTGGCGCCCTGCCGCCGCGCTCGGCCTCGTCGTCCGCAGCCCCTCCCCCATAGCCGACTGCCCGACCGCCTCCTTCTTATGTCAAGCTGCCACCCCGGATGCCCACAGCTGACCGCCTCACTGAATTCGTCGCTGACCACCGCTCCGAGTCGTCGTCCGCTACCACGCCGCCTGAGCCAAGCCACCACTCGACCGGCCAGAACCACCGGAAAACCACCCAAAAACCCATGAAACTTAATCGGTCCTCTACGGTCTCATAATGACTCAAATTTCAAATCTGAAAATTGCATCAGAAATCTTAGAACAAATCCTACTCATATATGGGGCTTATCTCGATAAGATAACGACTATTCGACGCATATATATGAATTCAAAGAAGGTGTGGAAGATTAAAACGAAATACACACAATGCACACTCCTTGGATTTTCTCATGAGCTCAGAAGAAGAACCGGTGGAACAGGTTTCGTATCTTAATGCAAATTAAGAAGAAGCCACTAAATTGATGGGGAGATCGCTATGGATTTCCCTTAATGAGGAACAATATGCTTGGATAGACAGGTAGGACTCGATATTAGTTGGGGGCTTCAATATTGGGAAGATCGATCTTGAAGAGTATATTTAGACTTGGGACAAGCTGACCATCCGAGTAGAGGATCTTCTTAAGGATGCACCTTTCACTCAGATTACTTTAATTTCTTGGAAATTGTTTAGGGAGATGGACTCGGGTAAAATCAAGTTAATCTTTAATGAATTTGGATAAGTTTGTGGTAATGGTTTCCTTAAATGAGAGGATTTTTTGTATGTATTGTGTCTGTTTCTAGATTCCTTTTGCTCAATGCTATTACAATGTTTGGTGCTTTGTTTCCAGCAATCTACTTGGATCTGCTTTATAGGGCGATCAGAGCTTAAAGTCTTCACCGGGGTGGGCCTTTTGGATTTGTATGATTGAGAGGGTATGGGTTGCCATCGGTTTCGTGCCCGTGCATTTTTTCACGGGACTTCTTGCTAAAGGGTCTAGCTTGGTGAAGTCTTGTACTCATGGAGTAACTGCTAGGGAGCGGTAGATCCTGTAGTTTGTTCTTGGTTTTCTCTTTATGGGGTGTTTTTTCTTTCTTTAGGGACTTATTGGTTTCTCACTTTTTCCTTAAAAGTGTTTTATAATAAAAAAAGTAATTTTCTGCCGAAATACGCACGATCCTACCTTATTGGGCGTAGCCTGGAGCTTCATCGTCGATCCGCTGAAGTCGTGCACCACCTTGGGGAGGAGAGGATAGAGGAGGGTTGGTGAGGTGATCTCCTTGGTTGCTTGAGGCTCCTCTCCTAGAGAGAGAACAAGGGGAGGGGAGGGGTGAGTTTAGGATTAAATAAAGAAAAACTAATTTAAATTTTAATTAATTTAAACCCCCAAATTAACCCGCATCTGAAACACTCGACAAGGTCATGGTTAAGCCTCCCCTAGGGTAAAATCCACCTCCCGAGCATAATGGCGGTCTAGGAATTTTAATTCGATGCCCCGTTCAAATCTTATAAAACTTAACGTCTGAGGTCGCTAAATTATGAAAATGCCCCTGGTGGCATTTTTCACAGCAGGCCCGCGCCTGTGAAAATTACACCCCTCATAGGGTAAACGGAACGCTCTGGACTCAACGGTGCCCTCAGTTTTCCGATCTAAGTTACCATTTAGAGTTATTCCATTTATTTGGAATGCCATATTTCAACGCACTGAAAATTTAATTCTGGCCACACCGGATCTCGGAATCGCACGCCTTCTGAAGGCGCTGCTCTTGAATAACATCAAGAAAATTCAAAAGTATTTTATAGAAAAACCTGGGTTCTTATAATGGAGATCAAATCCATGAACACACATGAATTTTTGGTAGCCTTATAGAACTAAAGAAGAGGTGGGGTGTGTGATGGTGGATGGGTAGTTGAAATCATAGAGAAATGGGGTTGTAAGAACTGAGAATGGTGGGTGTTGGGAGTGAATGAAAAATTAGTTTTTTCCCATAATTTTTAACACCACTTTTTTTGTTCTAATAAAAGGTTCCTTTAATACTTCTTATTTTATCACTGTTAAACCCCCCCCCCAATTAATATTGATCGCAATATCATCACTTTTTAACTATTGATAAGACCCCTTAACTAGCACTATTAATGCCCCAATTTGTAGAATTGTACCTACATATATTTTTCATTTCAATCATTGGGTATGTTCGTAGTTAAAATTGCATCCTATATCTTTTTATTTTAATTTTAATAAAATTTTCAATGATTTAATACATGAGTGGGAATGTCCTCATTTTTCATGAAATATTAGAAATGGGATATTCATATTCTTCCTACATAGTAAATTTATTATTTACTATAATGGTGTTCATGGAATTTTGTTCCACAGATCCTAGAGATTCTATAGATTTAATTTGTTCTCTCCCTTTCTTATAAATAAATAAATCATGTTCAATGTTATAAGAATGAAAATAATACCCATAAAATTAATTTATCATTTATTGTGTATTGTATATTCATATACTTAATTTATTTCTCCCATGTGCCTCATATGATTGGTAACTCTTTGTTTTATCACAATATTTGCTGACCTATCCCATGTAACAATAGAATTTTCACATCATCAACAAGAATGGAGTCTCGCTATACTTCTCCTATCTATATAAAAAACTTTAGATTATGTGATTTCTATAAATGATTGATATTTTCCTCTAGCCTCTAACTTTCTCATCATCAATGTTCCTATCGAAGATACTCTAGTTTATTCACTTTTGGATGTCCCATTTTTATTTATAACTTTATTATTATTAATTTAAAACATTATTTTATTATTGAATTGCTCCTTGAATTTTATTTCTCTACTTTTATAACATTATATCACCACTTTATTTAAAAATATTCAAAAATTGAAACTTCCTCTTATAATTTATAGATGTAAACTAAAATTTAGTATTATTATTCGATGAAAACACTTATTTTTATGACAAAATTATTTCATTGGTATATATATCTTTGTTATATTTTATTTTTATAAAATTTATTTTTTGTTATTTTGAGAGTTATTGGATTGAAATAATGGGAAATATTGAATTTTTATGGGGTGTATGCTTAGTAATATCCATTCACTTAGACTATGTGAATGAGATAGAGTTTTTAGTGAAGTAATAATAGTTAGTTAATAGTTTCTTAAACCATGAGGATAAACCAAGCATATATCCCTATGTATAGTGACTCATATTAAGTGTAAAATGCATGTTTGACATATTATTTCTTATCTCATATATCTGAATTTTTAAACAAAACTTATGTATGGTTTAACCTTCATAGTAAGGAAAATGGAAATTATAATGTTAAAGAACAGTTAGGGGAAACCATGTGACCAAACAATTATGTATGGTCCCTCATTTATATTGACTATTAGATAGTTTTCACACCATTTCTTAAAAGTTATTTCATGAACCAAATTTTTAAATTGAAAATTACTATTTTACCACAAATTTATCATCTCCTAATTATCTCTATCCCCCTTTTATCATTTTAGATGACTCACAACCATGGTTTTCATCTCATAAAATATCTCTTGGTTATTTACATAGAGTATTTGAAAACATATATAAAGATGAATCTTTATTTCTCTCTGTTTTCTTCAACCCTTCCTTATAATCCATTGTCCCTTCATTCACTTTTTTCTCTTTTCCATGGATATCCATAGTGGCCATGTCTATTCTTATGGATATTTATAAAAGTAAATAAATTGAATCATAGATATTGTTATGATCCATTTATACTGGTTGTATTTGAAGAGGGTGACAAGGTTACAATGAGTTTGAGGTAGGCTTCTAAGCAAAAATACCTTTCCCTTGGAACAACTTTGGTACTTTTCTTTTCCTATGATTGTACATACTATATTATTATATAAATGAGTTATTAAGAAGTAAATTATAATTTTTATTGTATTTCTATACATTATATTGAATAATGTGGGGTTTTTTTGAGGCATTCATGTGTGGTTTGGATCAAAACCAGTATTATGCCTATAAGGTGTTAGATAAAATTATTTAAACTATAATTTGATTTAAAATGGATTTTAATGGTATTTTTTTTAATTTAACTCTTTTTTAAATTATTTTTACATTATTTATACACCATAGTTTCATGTTAAGGATTATTTGGATATGTGATTATTTAATGTCAATGATATATATATTGTTGAGATATTATTTTAGAAAGCTTAACATTTTTATTAAGATATTTTTGTAATTGTATATATGTTATGAGTATTTTTTATTTGGGATTTGTACATGAGAACCTTGAGAATGATTTGGGTTAATTTAGATAATTTATACACTATAGTATATTATTTCACTAGAATTTTTCCCTAGTTACAATCATGAACTAGAATGGAAAGATCTCCATGTGAGGATTTATGGTTATTTGGGGTTCATTTTTATCATGGATTACAAAGGTTACTCTAGTGTTTCATGAGTGAGGTTCTTGGTTACCTCCATCATTTAATTTATGTATCTCAATGTTTAGAACCAATGTGATATATTTTTGAGATATTTTCTTCTACATCTTAATGGTTTATGTTCATATTTAATACTGGTATTACATGATCTCATATTTATCTAGATTATTTTATTATGTTTATATTATAGTTATATTAGTTATTTATAAGGAAGTTAATGGAAAATTATAAACATCACTTAGTTATTCTCCTTGATCCCTCTTCATCACCCTTGGTATCATGATTGGTGGGGACTACAAGTTTGGAGGAATTGAATCAAGTAAGGTATTTTGAAGATCCTAAAGAGGATGTATTTTTTTTGGTTGATTACGTATAAAACACTCAATAATTATCTTGTTTTCATTCATGTGTATATAATGGGTGTATAACACTTTTATTTTAGATAATTAAATGAAATTTTGATATTTAGTTATCTTTGTTATGTTATTATTATTTGTTTTGGTACATATAATTTAAATCATTTATCAATGTCCATGGATGTCCAAGAAATGAATACTTCATACTAGATTCATTATGAGAGTATTTATTGTAATTTATATGATTTAGAGGGTGTAATCATTCCCAATGGTCAAATTTTTCAACCTCTATTCTTGTTTCTAGATCATGGGAATTAAGAATAGGCTTCATCCCTTCTTTTTTGTCCCATAAAGTGACATGGTATGTTTACCTAGGTCGACTAACTACATTTTTCAATTAATTAATTCATTTTTTCTTGTTTTTAATTGCATACATTATTTTTATCAACTAACTTATCTTCTCCCCAATGAAATCTTAAAATCCATAAGATCATTTAAATATAATTTTCTAATAATTTTTTCTTCCACTTCCTCCTCCAACTAAATGTTTTTTACATTTATTTAATCAATATAATTACAAGGATGTTTTACCATTCCTATGATAATATTAATTTTATTATATTGATTATTATTCTCCTTGAGTTTATCATCAAGTTCATCTTTGATATTGACAAGTACTTATCATTAATGATCATATCCCTATGTTTAAATTTGAAAATATTCCAACATATCCATCATTACATCTTCCAAATCATATATGATTTCAATTTATCATTCTTCATTATATATTTCATCCTGGACTTCAGCCTTTATCAAATTTATCTTCCATTGAAACATTTTTTTAGATTGATTTCAATATTTGATATCCTTTTTGGGTGGAAACATTATATACTAGTTTTCCAAATAAATCAATCCCAAATATTCTATATATTTATTTTCTAGGAATCTCATTGTAATAAGTAAATCCATTCTACAATTCAGATATTTTAATGGTTGTTTCACTTCAATCCTACCTTAACACTATTTTAATTTTATAGTAGCTAGTGTGAGAATATCATTACTCATAACTTCATCACCTTCATCATAAAAAATATTAACATTATATTATGATTTTAAATCTATCTACTTATATGAGATACTTTAAATTCTTTATAGATTCACCATTTTGACACCCCTTACTATTATATGTAAAAATTGGAAATAATTTTCACTAAATCTGATGTACTTTAATGGTTTCTAAATGATATAGGTGTAAGTTAGGGATCAGGTTTTGTTTTCAGAAGTTGAGTATTATTTCAAAACATCTTTTGTTTTTACAGATTCCACTTAGTTCCCAGTAGAATAGTATTGGGAACTCATTATAGGAAATAAGGGAGACAATAACTCTAGTTTGGTTATTAGGTGGACAGTTTCTTAAGAGAAGGTACTGGATAGGGAATCAAACACTCGGTGTAGTGTGTTCAAGTACATGATGGGTTTATATGGATTTTGGTTAAATTATTAAAATGAATTAATTAATTATTATAAATGATACTAAAATGATGTTTCATCCCCATTTTCTTCAAGGAGTGTCTCAAGGGTTCTCAACATTTCCTCTATATTCTTACATTCCTATTCTTGAATTCCATTAATTTAGGGTCCAATATTTTTTTGATTTATCCTTGGGTGACTTCATGTGTAATTAAAACCCTCCTATTACATTGTATCACTTTTTCTTCCTCCATTTCATTGTTTTCACTTGATATTTCAAATTTTAATGATTATTCCATGTTTTAATATTTCATCTATTTGAGGATTAATTGATGGATGTATTCAATGGATAATGAAATTATTAATTTTAGGTAGGTGATTCATAAATTTATTAATTGTTTATATGAGTTGTCTATGAATTTAATGCAATGTATGAAGTTCAACTTTATGTTTCTTCCCCTAAACCCCATTTAAATATGATCCTTGATTCACTATAGTTAATGTGAGATCCCTTATATCCATGAGTGTTCCCTTATGTATGTTTTTCTCATTTATTTGGTTGTCTATGATCATTCCTTTTATATATAGAAATATAGTAATCAGTCTTAAGACTTGTGTTATGGATATTTTTTTGAAATTTGCGAACTCATGATCCTAGAATGATTCCAAGACCACTTATTGTGGATAGAAAGCATGATTGGGAACTGTGATTAATATTATGTTTCTTTATCATGTGACATTTCTTAAACACAAATAAATCATCCACCTTATGTTATTTATGAAAGATATATAAAAATCATATTTTTGGAATATCCCTAAGACCATGGATTTTTATTTATTTTTGGATAATCCCCTTTTTACCTGAGTTGAGTGAGAACCCTTACATGACGCATAGGCCCGAAGGCACACACTCAGTAAATGAACTTAAAGATGAGAGACATAAGTCCCACTACATGACATGAATCCCCAGAGGCACAATGCCAAGTACATCACTTGATATCCCAAAGACCATATTACACTACAATGACCTATTTGTAGCATCTTATTCATTAATTGTTCCTAACATCCCTCACCACATGGATGATTAAATTTTAGTTACCCATGAATATATATATATAATTAATTTTAATGATAGTGAACGGCATATGATATATTATTTTCAAATCTGGTTAGGTCATCTCTAGTGGATACTACATTTGCAGATTCCTCTTTTTGGGCCTACTCTAATATGGTCTAACCTAACTATTTCTTCTCTTATAGGCCCTATAGCCCAAAATCACATCAAAAAAATTCATGTCGAGTATTAGAGGCCTTATTTCCTGATATCATATGTTTTCCTTAAGTCCTTATGGCTCTAATTCCAAAATATGTATCCCATAGGACTAAATCAGGTGAATATTTCTGATGCTAAAATAACCACTCTAATAAATTCTAAAATAACTACTAAATTCTCTCTAAAAATTACCCATTATCTATTTTGAACTTGGGTATTTTGGATGCAATATTAAAATTTTTACCACTCAAGAACCACCCCAACTACATATATTAATCACTTAAACTATTTATTTTATTATGTACTAATAACTTTTTATTTTTGTATACAAAATATTATTTTTCCCAAATAATTATTTATTAATGACACAAAAACCCCATCATATCGATTTGGAAATGTTTTTTGGTGCATCATCTACCTTATCGAGTTTAATTTTATAAGTTTACATTCTAAAAAAATTTAAAAATTGATTATTTATACAATAATTCAAATTATTTTATTCCGAGAGATATTTTATGTTTAGAGTTTTAGATATTTTTGTTTTTAGCAATATATAGAAAATTATTAAATCAGAAAGTGGAAAAATCCACATAGTATTAATTTTTTCAAAATGGAATACTTTTTAGTTATAAAAAGTTTCATTTTCATGATGTATCTTCACAATTATAATCTTGACCTCATCACTGTCCCTAACAATCCTTAAAACACAGTGAAAATTATTTTAATATAATATTTGATCAAAAAAATATTATTAATTGATATAAAAAAATAAACTCATTATTCCATGAATTCTCATAAAAATTTTCCTTTTCTAAATTCATCTTTGAACGAAAAATAAAAATTTTATTACCCATGAAATAAACTTATCATTCTAAATATTTACATAAAAAATTTCATAAGGAGTCATAAAAACAAATAATCATAAATGTTTATTTTTATTCATAAACAAATTTATGAAAATTTGTAAATTTCACCCTTAATAGGTATCATAAAACTTCCAATAAAGTTATGAACATTATCTTACCTTGAGAAATAATAATATTTCCATAAAACCCATAAAAAGAATATAATAATAATATAAGTTACTTGGTATCCTCTTTTCATATCACTCTTTAAATTACTCTAATATGAATGGAATGAAATGCCTAGTAAATTCTAATAATCTCTTCAAATAAACCTAAAAAGTTCACTACATACCTTTAGATAATGCATAGGAGAGATATATCAGTGTAACCATTTATTGCGATCACCATTCATCAATAGATATATAATTTTCACTCATCATCATAAAAAATTACCCTGAAAGAAAACATTTTAATAACACATATAATATTTCATTTCTAACATCATACTTCAAAAAATATTCCTTACACCTTATGAATACAATTCTTCTGTAATGGCCTAAAGGACTTCAATTTTTTTATTTTTTATAATAAACCATTCAAGGGGTGAGGTGGAACCCTTAAAAGGCACCAAGTATTAGAGAAAATTACATGACACGTAGGTCTTATAGAGAATCACCCAAACAAGACAACATGGAACTGCTCCTCCACAGCATATGTCATTATATCAGTATTCCACCTTCAAAGGGATGGTTGACTAGATTTCCTATGAAAAGCTGCACAGGAATAGTAATGATGGTAATTACATACCCTATCTTTCTTCTATTTCTGGTTATCTCTACTCTAGGGAATGTGTCTGCCCTGAATCCTCATCTGGAGCCTTGTCCCTTGAAGTCTCACTGGTAAATCTATATAATCATGTGTACTGAAGGTCTTGGGGTGGCCCTATGTCCTTAAGGTGTCCCATAGTCCTTGAGAGGAAACCGTCTCGAAGGCCTTGGGTGGCCACAAATCCTTGTAGGACCCGAGGACCAAACCGGTGTGTATGAAAAAAATTCGCAATATTGAAATATACGTTCCATAAAAAACCCTTGTTAAAAAATAAACAAGGTAATGAGGGTTTTTATATTAAAAAATGAAATATTTTAAAGTAATACAAATATAAAATAATGATTATAGTGTTGGAAAAAACCCATTTATATTGTATGAATTAAAATAGAACATTCCATTTTCATTTTTTTCAAAATGTTTAGTATAAAATACATAAAAATATTCCCTTTGAAAAAAGTGAATGAATGTAAGAACTATCATTAAATTTCCTTTTTAATTAATTTATATCCCTATAAATACATCATTAATATAATTTTATTAATATTTAAGTGGAATAAAAATATTTAAAAATAAATCTTCAAAAATAATTATATTAGGGTTTTTCAGGTAAAGTGTCTCTTTCCTTGAGTCAGAATCATCATGTCAGTTCTTTATCTTCGTGAACAATAAAATTATGTTAATGATTTAATTTCTTAATGACAAATTAAATGTTTTTATGCATATTTTTTAATTTATTAACATTTTATATTCAATTACATAATCATTTAAATTCATATCGGACGTTTTGGTGATATTCGGCTCGTAGGACAAAACTAACTTCAATAGATTGACTTTCATAAAAGTGGTCATTATTATGTAATATAATGTATAATAATCATGAAATAAATATCCATTTTTAAATTAATTTTAATTTTAAAGCTAACCATGAAATATGGTTATGAAAAATGAGTTATGCTACAACCATAGAGAGAGTAGTTCGTACGAATGCATGAGTAACATTTTCATTTTTCAAAGAGCTTGAGTGAAATAATGTAATTATCATTTTATAATTACATAATTATTATTATATCGTATATTATCATATTATATATTTTAATATACTTATATATACAACCCAAGTAATGTGGTGATGAAAAAGGAATCATGTTTGTTCATGGAGGAGGTAATCCACACTTACACATGAACAACATTAACAGTTTTCAATGGATAGAAAGGTAAGAAAATATATTATATATTCTCATTTTTTAATTATAATTAGGTCTTTAACATAATATTATATATTAAATACATCATTTTAACCATATTTGAGAAGCGATGATTAAAAATTAATTACATCAGTTCGCAAAGTGGTAGTCCACTTTAAACATGAATGATGGTTTTAATTACCATTTAATAAAAGAAGAGATTGATATATATTATTTAATTTAGATAATAAAAAATAATTATTTAGAATATATTGATTTTATTACTTCATAATAGTTTAGTAATATATATTTCTATGTATAATTAGAATTGAAATAAAAATTATAAGTTAAGAACTATACAACTTCTTCAGAAAACCACTTTAGGATTATACCTCAATCCTTCCTTGGTATTTTTTATAATAAAAAGGGACTATTGATGTGGTTAAGGTTGTTAGGAATGTATTTGGGAAATTTTTTATTAAAAAAAGTCTATTGATGTGTGTATATTATAGGAGAGTGGGTTTCCTTTTATAAGTGGCGGAGATGAGACACTCGACATTTTTAAAATTTTTAAAATATATTAATGTCTTATTCAATAAAAATGGATCGAAAATGGACCATTTCCTAATATTTGATTGTATATCGTTAAAATATGGAAAAATAATTAAATTTTTAAAAAAAATTAAGTCATTTTAACCCTTATATCATTAGTTTAACCTCTGTTAAACTTGTTTTAAGTTTAACCATCACAACATATTTTTACTATTTTACTATTCATTTTGACTAAAAATTATGTTGAAATTATTACATAATATTAATTATACTGATTTAAAATATGTAATACATTTTATAAAATCCAATTCACAAAATTTATGGAATATAATTTATAATTAAACCCATAAAATGTGGAAATATTCATTTTTCCCAAAAAATGCCTTTAAGTATAAAAATATTTTTATACTAAATTCAAGTATATTTTAATTATAAGAAAATTTATTAGATTTTTTTAATAAAAATTAAATAGAAAATTTTTAAAACTTATAAAAAATAGAATTTTACTTTTTAAATACTCGAAATAACGATGGTGAATTACAATAAAAATCTATATTTTCATTAATCATTGAAAAATCAAACATTTGAGAAACTTTTCAAAAAAAACCTTACATTATTTTTACAAGAATATTTGAAAAATTAATTTCATTTTTTTAAATTAAAATTCTATAATTTTGTTGTCAGTATTTTCTATAAAACCATATAATGTATGGAACCCAATTCGGTGATAAATAATGATATTTTCCTTTTGACTGAAAAATTTCTTAGTGTTCTTATAATAAATATATCTGTATAATTTTAACCGCCCAATATTTTTTTCAATGATACTTTTTTCTTGAAAAAATGTCTATTATATTATATAATATTATACTCATACAGTATATAAAGGAACTTAAAAAACCTTATCCCATTAATAAATTTCATTAAAGTAGTCATGTAAAAACCAATAAAGGTGCCAAACATTACAATTAGACAAAAAATGTAAAATAAAAAAGCCAAAATATGAAAATAAGGATTACCCCAATATTTTAGAATCATCCCCCCATGGTCTAAACTATATAAATGAAACAAAATATTATTAAACAAATTAATGTCCTTGAAAATGAAAGTATATCTTTAGGAGGAATTAGGGTGAATTTTGAGTGAATGAATAAAGTCGTATTTATAACGATCGGTATGAATATTAGAATAGTAATATGACCATTGGTAAAATATTACCATTGTTCAATGTTACTATTAGACTATTTAGACATTGGTACACATTGGAAATAATTTTACCACTATAATTAGTGTTTATAAGTTGAAATGAAAAAGGATAATTGATGCAGAAATGAGAAATGACGTCCTCAACCATCAGATTTATGTCTTATTGAAGCCCATTTGTCTGAAATTGAGAGGGAGGTGACTTCAATGGGGTTATTGTTTAATTAATCATAGATACGATTCAAAAATTGGTTCTTAGAGGAAATATCCTATGGAGTAAGTTAAAGTTAGTGAAGATTACATCTATGTCAATATTAGCCAAGCCACCCCCATTAAACTACAACCATAAAACACCTTTCCCTAAGAGTGTATGTGGGTTTAATAAGGGGTTATGTGTCTAGGAATTAGTCACTTAAAGTGTAATTTCATTTTTATAATTAAAATGTTTATTCCATCAATCCAATTTTGAGAATGATTTTTTTTAATAAAATATATTTTTTATTAAGACCAACAGTACAAATTGATTATTAGATGCCAATAAAAAATATTTTTATTTTATAGAAAATTTATACACATTTATAATAAACATAGGTATTCTAAATAATGTTTATTTTACTAAAATATTCTTCAAAACACTCTTTAAAATAATTGTATAATTTCCTACAAAATGTTTTTAATTGTTAGAAATTTGACTATCTTAAATATTTTTATTTTTCAATAAATAAGGATGTATATATTTAAAATTTAAAATTATATTATTTAAATATTTTTTCTGATAAAATAAAAATTACATTATAAATTAATAGGTTTCAATTAGGTTAGGATGAATTTTTTAGAATTTTCCAAAACACCTTATTTTTCAGTGAATAGAAAAAATCTAGTTTTAGGTTTTCGATTTGTTTAATGACATCGTATTTATGTCATAATGATGTAATAATTAATTAAATAAAATCGATAACCTAAATTATGATATTTTATGAAAATTAGGTATTTTAATAGTTTTTTTTATCAATTTCTGAACCTATAAGAGACATTCAAATGTCAAAAATGAAAATTTTGATTTTAAAAACATTTTTTTTTTGAAAATATACTCTTCTATATCCAATAAAGTATTAAAAATGTTTTTCATTTATAATGGATTAAAATATCATAAAATTTAACTTGAATGTACAAAAACATGAAAAAAACCTTGGGTATGACAATGAGTTTTCATTTTCCAAAACATGATTTCCAAGACCTATATTTGGAAATTATAAAACAATTCCTCCACTTTTTATAAAATACCCACCAATTTAACCATTACCATTCACTCTTAATCCATTATCTACAAATTTATGGTTATTTCTCCTCCCAATGAGTCTCCTATGGTGCCATTAATCCCCCAAGGTTCCATCCTTAAGATTTTGGAGAAACTCTTCAAGGTAGGGGAATTCTCATCATATTCTATTCCATTCAAGTAATTATAATTGTGTGAATAATCTAATGGGTATTAATAATTCATTTATTATTATTTTATCATAAATTTACTTATATATAATATGTAATCAATGTATGAACTTTGTTCTCTCTCATTTTACCCTTTTCTAAATCCATGTTTTATACTCTTCAAGCTGTCATATTTACTTTGCAAATTTCTTTATTTTACACAATAAATTATTGTATTGTGAATATGAAAACCATTTATTTATCCATGGGTATTCTGCTAGATTTTAATATAATTCTTTTATTTGTGGATTTATATATATTAAACCCACATTCCCTTTCTGTGGTTTAAAAATTATGTTGTGGTCAAGCCATCAAGTACTTAAACACTTAATAATTTTATATTAAACTAATAAATTATTATCAATAGGTTATTGAAAAAATAATTTATTATGATCCTTGTGTTTCCCATGAAATTTAGGAATATGAAGTGTGCACCTTAATAGTGTTCTAATGCATTAAGTAAATAATTTAATCTCTAGAGAAAACATGTTTTATGATACCTTGGTGAAGAACCTCTGTAATTATCATTTATGACACCTTAATGATAAACCATGGGGATATTCTTATAAATGCCTCATTTTTAGTTTTTATCCACATTTCCATGTTATTATTCATGTTATTTTTATTATGATATTCTTATTGTTCTCTTTATAATGTAATATTTTTATACCCCATATTATTATTAATATTCCTTGTGACCACATGTTAAATTTATCCATTAGTTATTCCCTAATTGTTATTATTCTCACCCATTTACATTAATTTATGTCCCTATGATATGAGATGCCATAATAGTAACTTATAGTGAACCCATGAAAAATATTATCACATAGATTAGAATAGTTTTTTTCTTTTATTATTTATTTAATTTAAATGAAACTAATTTTTAAATTTTGTTGTGTTTTCTTTCATGTAATGAAAAGTTTATTGAATAAAAATTAAGGATGATATAGTTATTATCATGTTACGGTTTAAATATTCAAGGAAATTAGGAACTGAAAAATTAAGTAAGAACCCTCAAGATAAGTCTATATATAGGAAAACGTCCTAGAATTTTTGGTGAATTATTAATTGAATTGTTTCCTTGTAATTACATATCTATCTGGATACTATAGGTGGATGGGGATCCATAACAGATATACCTAGGGGTAAAAACCTCAAAAATACCATATTGATCTAGACTTGATCAGTATATTGTTCTTGATAATGGACCTTTCTAAACACCTATTTTGACACTTCTGAGGAATATAATTGGATAATAACAATCTTTTAATGAACCATTATGAAATATATATAAAAAATATAATTTTTATTAAGGAATAAAATATTTAAGAAAGGTTTTTTAATACATATACTCCCTTAACTATTATAATATTATGAAAAGTAATATATTACTCACTATGGTTTTCTCCTTTTTTTAAAATGGTTGGAAATGGGAGTTTCTTCAAAAATGATGTGTGAAATGGTTTATGAACATATTTTCTTCCTACATGATTTAATCTGGAATAGAAAACATCATAAAGAGGTTAAATAAACTATATCATGTTATGAATAATAACATGAATCAGTTTGAGAAACTAGATTCACTTCAAAGGGAACAATGTGTCATTCATTCCTTCATGCATCAACGAATACCTTCATTAGTGGATCCAAAAACCCATTGATTTATGAAAATTTCATTACCTTTATGAAAGATATATTTTTTTTAATCTGATGGTCAAATCTTGATAAAGTCACCCAGGTAGTATACCAATTAGGAGGAGAAAGAGATTAGTGGTGGACACTTATTAAAAAATGAAATACAAGAATGTAGATTGAAGCAATGGAGTAGGATGAGTTTAGGGGAAATTTTTCAATTAATATATCCATGTTTGATCCTAATATAAATATATTGGAAATTATATAGTTGAATAAGAAGGAAAATGAATCAGTGGAGGGCTATGAAAGGAAATTTACAAGGCGTGATTGATACACCTCAGTTATGTTTATGGATCCCAAGTGAGTGTTTTATGGATTCTTTGATGGATTGAGATCCAATATGTGGAGGAATTTAACAAATAGATACTATGAAAGCTATTAGGCATTGGTGAAAAGTAATATGAATGTTGGATTAGTGTTTGGAGAGATGTAGAGGGTGCATATTTATAATGAAATGAATATTGCAATGGAGATAAATGTGGGGATTAGTTTTGATCACGTGAGAGGAGGAAAGAAATAGAAACATCCCACATGTAAAAAATATTGGAAGAAGAATTTGAGGAACTACTTTCTTGGGAGTGGGATGTTATAAAATTGTAGAATAGATGGGTTTATAGATCATAAATTTCACTATTAGGTGAATCCTCTAATTGTCAACACTAATTATAAGTAGAATATGTTGTAATATAATCATTTGGATCAATCCGCAAAGTATATACGTCTTTCCACTCTTCTAAATAATGTCCAAATTAGAAGATAGTGGAGAGAAACTACCATAAACATAATCATAGGCCACAGGAGAAAGGTCAGGTATTTGATATCATGACAACTAAAGTTGAGGCTCCAAATGATGTTGTGGAAGGTATACTCATTTTTCTATCAATTGTAGAAAGTATTTTATTTGATTCTAGTTTTATGAATTACATTATTTCATCCATGTTTTCAAGGAATACTAAATCAGTACATTGGATTATAGAAGTAGCGTTATCATTCATTAATCCTACAGGAATGTTCCTAGTAGAAAAAGTGTATATAAACTCTTGTATTAACTTTGGTGAGTAAAATATCATCTAAAATATAGTACTCATTCCCTTGGTTGAATTAGATATAATAATAGGGATAGATTGGATCTCAAAGTGTAATGATAAGATCAACTGTATTAGAAAGAAAATTTTCGATGGTTTTGAATGTAAAAACTGTAGTTAATTTTAAAGGAGATATATCTCATCCTGTGCTTTTTATAGAAGTACCTCCCATAGCCCTATTTATGGAGATGATCAGTAAAGAGTTAGAAGGAAATTAAAGTATAAGGATATAAAATTTCCCTATCATTCGGGAATAAATTAATGTATTTTATGAAGAGTTACTTAGACCTCCCCCTAAAAGAGAAGTGTATTTCTCTATTGAACTCATACCTAGATACAATACAATATTGAAGACCCCATATAGAATGGAAAATGTAGAGTTAAATGAATTATTGAAAAAACATCAACATCTTTTGAAGAATTTATTTTTCAAAAAAAAATTGTATCCTTCGATAGGAAATGTTCCTTTGTAAATAATATGGATGGATCAATGTAGCTATGTAATGATAACAGATGACATAATGGGGTCATAGTGATTAAAAATTACCCCTCCCAAGGATTGATTATTTATTTGACAAGCTTCATGGGGCTCATTTATTCTCCAATATTAACCTCTAATCTCGGTGACATCAATTGAGGGTGAAGAAAGAAGAGATTTCAAAGATTCCCTTCCCTAAAATATATGGGAATTATTTTTTTTTGTTATTGCATTCATATTTATTTCTACTCCTTTTATATTTATAGATTTTATGAATATAATCTTTATGGATTTCCTTGATAAATTCTTCATAGTTTATAATGATTATATTCTGAAATATTTCAAAATCCATAAGGATCATGCGGATTATCAAAGGGTTATATTTAAAACTCTAAGGAAGTAGAAGCTCTTTCAAAAATTTAGAAATTATCAACTATGGAGAAAATAAGCTTCATTCATGGGGAATATTTTAACCAATAATGAAATATCAATTAGCCCTACTAAGAAAAAGGTTTTCGAGGAGTGTCCCCATCCAAAAACTATAACTGAGATTAATTATATCCTAGGTTTAGAATAATATTATACGAGGTTTCCGGAAAAATTAATCATGAATATAAACTCCACTACCAAAGTTATCTAAAAAAGGTAAGTTTATCCTAACAAAGGAGTGTGAAGAAAATATCTATGAACTAAATACCAGAATGTTTATTAAACCAATGTTAAATTTATCCCCTATTGGATAATTATTTGTTATTTATAGTAATTAATCTCTCAAACAGCTTGGGTGTGCCCTCATGAAAAATTATGGGGTGATATTTTATGTATCTATACTGTTAAATCCCCATGATCAGATTTATCCTATGCATGGCTTGGTGTAAGGTGTAGACTTTTTTTCTCTGGAGATACAGTTTTAATATTATTATGGGAAGAAATTTTATATATACAAAGACAACCAACATTTGAACTATATATTCATGGGAAACTAATTTAACATGAGATAAAGGAAATGGTTGGAGGTATTTCAACACTATAACTATTCTATTAATTAAAACCCTGAAAAAGAAAACAACATCATTGATTAATTAATTAAGAAATACCATGTTCTTCTGTAAATGATGATTTTTTAATGAGATCAATAGATAAAGGAACTAGTAAGATAGGAAATGGGAATCATGAGGGGAGGGAAATCATCAATCATATCATAAATGATTTCTCAACCAGTATTTCTATATAATATAAAGAGAGATCAAAGATAATATCATTTGATATAAAAGACGAGAGTTGATGTAAAGTAATGGATGTATCTAGAGTTTAATATTGATCAAGAAGATGTATTAAAATGTCAAACATTACTATTTGTTCCATCTATCCTAGAGATAATAAAGTATATAATGTATTTATATCACTGCTCTATATTCTCCATACATGCTCAAAGAACTAAATTGTATAAGGACCTTCAAGATCATTTTTTGTTGGAATAATATGAAAAGGTATATTTCCAAATACACTACAAGGTTCTTTGTGTGTCAATAAGTTAAGGTTGAGTAAAAACTTCATAAAGAGGTATTTCAACCACTAGAAATACCAACATATAAGTGGGAAAATATCACTATGGACTTTTTCACTAGTTTACCATGAACATTCAATGTAAACCGTGAAATTTCGGTTATAGTGGACCCACTAACCAAGACTAAACATTTCATTACTATTCAGAAATACTTATCTCTTTACCATATTTCCAAGATATATGTAATGAAATGGGTGAGGATACATGGGGGGGAATTTCAATCTTTTATGATCATGACCTAAGGATCAAATATAAATTCTGGAGAAGTCTTCACATGCTCTGAATACAGAAATAAATTTATGTATGTCCTATCACCCCCAAACTGCTAGCTAATATGAAAGGACTATTCAGAAACATGTGGATATGCTAAGAACAAGCTTAATAGAATTTAAAGGTTTATGGGATCAACATATCCCATTAGTTGATTTATCATACAACAACGATTTCTATTCAAATATTCAAATGTAACAATATGAATCTATATATGGGAAGCGATGTAGAGCTTCTAATTTTGGGGATGAATTTGGTGAGAGAAATCTTCTTTTTCCCGATCCTATGTAAGATATGACAAACAAGTTACATGACATCCAAAAACATATAAAAGTTGTTCAAAGATGGTAGAATAGCTATCCTGAAAACCATTAAAGGGACTTTGAGTTTGATGTTAGGGAAAAAACATTCCTTTGGATATCACCAAGGAAGTGAGTCATGAGTTATGAAAGAAATTTAAGCTTATCCCTAGGTACATTGGCCCCTTTGAAATCCTTGATCGTATAGGAGAAGTAGCCCATCAGCTAGAACTTCCACCAAATTAAGATCTTGTTGTCACGACCCGGCCCAACGGGGCTTGAGTCATGACTCCCCATGACCGCCTCCAATAGGCCAGAGGCTATTGTCTAGCGCCGAGTAGGCTATCACACACATGGGAGGCATTAGCCTAAGGTACCTGTACACAAGCACCCACATACACCTCTATGAAACAGTGCAGAGATATATAAAACTGAAAAGTAAATTCATGCATACAACTATCCCAAACCAGAGTGCAACAGATGTACAAAAGAGAAAAACAGGGCCCAACAAATTAAAACCAAAAAAGCATCCAACCTACTCGAAAGAAGGGGTACGCTGTCAAAAGCACCACTGGAAAGCCCCTCAGCACAACTCCAGTGAGACTCCATGGCCACCAGCTCACTCAGCTCCACTAGATCCGGGTCCCCCTGGGACTCTGTCGAAAGGCATGTGGTCTGCACAAGACACAAACTTGTGCAGGCAAGGCCCGTGCAGGGGTGAGTATAACAATACTCTGTAGGCACCCTCAAAAACCCAAAAAAAATAGAGAAAGTTAAAGGAAACAGTCCGCTCATCCTAACTAGAGGGAACCCAGACAAGAGAGAAAATTTATCTCGTGACCATCCTCAGCTAAACACAACTAGTCATCTCAAACCAAGTGTATGTCCATACATATACCATGAACATCCAAAAATACTCAGCTCACGCACCAATCCACATTAGGTACCAACCTCATCATAAGAAAAAGTTCACAACCAGAAGAACATACTCCATGATCACTATCATCCTAGATGACACTCGTCCGACAGATACACTCCATCAGGTCCCACACAAACATCACAGACGCTCACCCGATAGATCACGCTCGCTGAATATCGTCATTGAGAAAACCACGCAGAAACAGCAAGAACAATAATCTCCTCGGATTGGGGATCACTCCTAAGGTCCGATAGGGGATACCAAAAACCACACTCGTATACAAAGATCTCACAGATAGGGGATCACTCCTAGGGTCTATTGGGGTATACCACAACCCGATCTGGCATTCGTAGATCTCACAAATAGGGGATCACTCCCAGGATCCGCTGGGGGATACCACAACCTGATCTGGCGCTTTTCAAAAACACGTCACTCAGATAGAGGATCTTCAATCATGTCACGATGGTCATGAAGATATTGAAACCCTATCTAGTATATCTCGCACTGTAGGGGATCGAAATGTCGATGCCACAACCCTACAGACACCATGCGCTGAGTAGAGGATTGTATAACAAGCGATACCGCAACCCTAATATAAACCTTATCCTGAGTAAGGGATCATATACCCGATGATACCACAAACCCTATGTGTTTACTCTGCTAAATTGGGGATCGACGCATGTGGATAAGCGGTCACAGTGATACCAACAACCCGATCTAGGGAAACGATGCTAGAGGATCCCGCTCCGGGCCCACCGGAGGGATGCCACAACTCTAACAGATTAAAAATACCATAGAGAGGATCATAAACCTATACTAAGGTTTTGATGCCACACGAAACCTCATAGGAACGAACCAAGGGAGTACCCTCAACCACTGCTGGTCCAAACATCGCTAACCCGAGCAACCTGCCACAATGCCACACCACGCACCTCCAAGGCTGATACCAGAGCCACCGTCATGATCCACATAGAAAAACACGTAGGATAGGCTGTTTAGTTTCCCGAAACGGACAACCAGTAAAAACGAACTATTCACTATAGCTATCCCGTGTGGGTCCCACAATACAATCTTGAAACTCATCAAGTGAATCACAGCACTGCGATCCCATTAAAAAAACATAAGGGATCCACTACTCATTCATCCCAAATAGACCCCCAGGGAAAAAGTTATTATTCACCGAAGGAAGCCTAGGTGGGGCCCACTCCTCGATCCCAGAACACATTGAATGGATCGAACCATTGCGATCATCTCAGAAAAACACACCAGATCGACTACTTGCTCATCCAAAACGGACACCCGGCGGAAAAGTTGTGTTTCTCTGAAAACGCCAAAACCTGGAATCATGGGGCCCACACCAAAAACTGAGTCCCAACACCCAAAAACCGAAAAGAAAAGTCTTTCATACCATCAGGGCCTCAATGCCCCTGATGCAACATCAATCGAACTCTCCGAGTAGAAGATACGACGACCCGAAGTCATATAATAATAAAATATTAATATTTTATTCGACGTTTCAATCTCCCGGGCCACGATCCAGAATCTTTAGACTCCCAAACCCATCTCAAAGTGTTCTACTTATTTCTAGGGTCATGTCACTGTAGACGGCATGCGAATCGGACCCCTGGATTGCAAGAAATACTGGTTTTAAAACCCTCGTGTACAAGAAGAGGGTCGGCCCGCGCCGGCCGACCCGGCCGCCGCCGCCGCGGCACAATACAGCGCGCGCGCTGTGGACCCCCAATACATGGTCGCTACTAATTGGCGCCAGACTGCCACTGGAGAGGTGGTCCCGATAAAATCATGCGGCCCACAACCGATGTCCGCTGTCGCCGGACCATCCGAGGGCCGCTGGGGGCACCCCAGGGATCCAAACGCGCATCTGAAGACATCTGCATGGCCCCCATTGCCGGATCTACGCACCTGTAGGCTCAAAACATAGAAAAAAACAATCATATAGTATCATGGATTTTAAAACTCAAACCGCCTACCTGTTGGTGGATTGCCGATGCTTCGGGTGCAGAACGATGCCTGCGACGCACTGGAGCTTGATCCGCTGACGATCTGTGCTGAAAACGAACGCTCGGGGCTCGATTCGGTGAAGAACGGATGAGGGGGGGGGGGGGATGGGTTCACCATGCATGTTTGGGAGGAGGGAGGTGAGGGATTATGGATTTTCTTTTTTTATTTAAAACAATCAACTCACCCACACACGACCCCGCCTCAGACCAAACCTCTCGGCACAGAGAAAAAGAGGTCGCCACCAAGGGTAAATGCGCCATTCTGAATGCAACGGCGGAATCAGAATTGCAATATGTGACTCCATTCAAGAGTTATTCAAGTTGATGCTCGAAAATTAACTTTTCCATTTATTTACAAAAATACCCATAGTGGATTTTCTCACAACAGGCATGCACCTGCAAAGTTTATACCCCGCCTAGAGTAAACGACATGCTTCGGATGCAACTGTGCCCTCAGATTCCCATTCTGAGCTACCTTTTAGGAGATAACACACCCCCACCACGTGAATAATATACAAATACTTAATATTTTTATAAAATTAATTGTGGGCACACCGGGCCTCGAAATCGCATGCCGTCTTTGTGCATAGCTCAGTAATTATTCATAGAAATATTCCAAAGTCTGACAGATCAAAAACCAAAGTCACTAAATCCTCCACACCTTCAAACTTTTCGTCCCTGAAAATCCATAAGCACAAGGAAATAAACAGGACTCTCAACTTGGTCTCCCACATTAGCGAGTTTTCTAACAAACACCCATGCCCGAACACATAAGTCAGAGGGACTCATCCACCACGCCTCAACACTATCCGCTTTGGGTGGCACTGACTCACCCATACGGTTTTGATGGCATCAGAAAAATGCATCTCAGTAGGGTAAGGATCCCTCTTCCTCATGCATTCGAAGCACGTCGACCAATACCCACACATGGTTTTATTAATTCCCTAAACAAACCTCAAGTGAGAAACGGAAAGAAAAATGTACCAATGAACAGTGTCTATCAAAACTACTACAGAAAGTAGAAAGGACACAAGGGGTGCCTCTATCCATTCGTGGAGAATCTAGGTCAATAGCCTCTAGGGAATGAAGCTATCCTTTTCCTAATCCCTTAGCACCCTGGGCTTGGCGTGGATGACCTGGGGGTGGGGGTGGTGGAAACTGATACTGCCTACCACCTCATGCTGCTACACCAGCTCTATCGCCACTTCTGCCATCCTGCGGACCTCCTAGCTCAAGACACTGCCTCTACGAAGGCGGTCTGTCGATAGGATCCCTCTCAATAGCATGACGGGTTGTACAATCTCAAGCAAGATGTCCCTAACCATCGTAATCATATCACCGCCTCTCTGGTGGCTGACCAAAACTGGCATGCAAGCCCTGTGCATCCTGAGACTCAGATCCTCCATCCTGGGGTCGCATCCCAAAACGTCGTCCATGCCGAGACCCTTTCCCCTACTGTCGGCTACCATGTGCTGATCCAATTGACGAAATCTCAGTTCTCGCATGCCCAGAACTAACAGGGGGGATCTGCTCAGCCAGAAATCTCTCCATCACCAAGGCTCACTCCAGCGCTCTAGCATTGGTGGGTAGACACAAAGAAACCACACATGCCCGGATGTCTCTGCATAGGCCCTGCTCGATGGTCCAATACCTAAAGAACGTGTCTCGAACCATATCCAGGGAGTAGAGTGACAGGTCTGTAAACATCGCTGATTAATCCACCACTATCATTCCCTCCTGTCGAAGCTTCATAAGCTCTTGGATCCACACTGACCTCAGCGTCGCTGGATAGAACTCTTCCCTGAAGACCCGCTCAAACTCTTCCCACGTGTGCATCTCCTCATCGTGGTACTACATCACCAAAAATCCACCATCTCCCAGTTGAACCATGTAAAAGGCTCGCCACTAGGACCACCATCTGATCGGATGGTGTCCTCACTAGGTGGAAAACTCAGGTGACTGCTTCCATCCAATCATCAGCTTCCTGTGGGTATAGATCACCCCGGAACCTCAGAGGTCGCTGCCTCTGGAACTCGTGCAGCACACTCATCCTGCACTGTTGTCACAACGAGCTACTCGAAGGTGGTGGCTCAACTGGAAGACCACCTAGAGGTCCAGCCTCATAACCTACACCCTAGTCCACCAGCTCTACACGGGGCAGATCGTCACCACAACCACGCTGCGGAAACCCTTCTGGCGGTCATCATGGGGGCATCCTGAAATAAAATCAAGACACACCGTGGTTAAATAGTATATCTAGAGAGATGACTCAATAAGGACATGGAAAAACCTGAAACTCAGTCCTATATGATGCATGTCCCATTATTTTTCCCCTGCGCCCAGTGTACGAATGTCCTGAGTCGAAAAGTAGGTTGTTAGAGTCCTAGTGAATGGATACGTCGACCGATGTACCAACAATGGAGTCCCTGGCCTAAAATACGAACTCGAAATATCCTAACACTACTTCTATATAACCCAAACTAAACTCACATATATACCAGTTACACTCTGAGATTCCAAAGGTGGAACCTCCTCTGATACCACTCTGTCACCACCCGACCCAACGGGGCTCGAGCAGCAGCTCCCCATGCCTGCCTCCAATTGGCCTAGGGCTGGTGTCTAGCGCCGAGTAGGCTATCACACACATGATAGGAATTTTCCTAAGGTACTTGTACACATGCACCCACATACACCTCCATGCAACAGTGCATAGATATATAAAACAGAAAAGTAAATGCATGCATACAACTATCCCATGTCAGAGTGCAACAGATGTACAAAAGGGAAAAATAGGGCCCTCCAAAGGAAAACCACAAAAGTGTCCAACCTACTCGGAAGAAGGGGTACACTATCAAAAGCACCCTCAGAAAGCTCCTCGGCACAGATCTGGTAAGACTCCATGATCAACCTATCACTCAGCTCCACCTGATCTAGGTCCTCCTGGGACTCCGTCGAAAGGAATGTGTTTTGCACAAGATATAGGCATGTGCTGGAAAAGCCCGTGCAGGGGTGAGTATAACAATACTCAGTAGGCAACCCAAAAACCCAAAACAAAAGATAGAAACTGAAAGGCAATAGTTTTTTTATCCCAACCAGAGGGAACCCAGATGAGAGATAAAGTCCATCTCATTACTATCCCCGCCGAAACACAACTACTCATCTCAAACCAAGTGTGTGTCCATAAATATACCATGAATATCCAGATATACTCAGCTCACGCACCAAGTCACATGAGGTACCGACCTCATCACCAGAAATAGTTCACAACCAGGAGGGAACACTCCATGATCACTATCATCCTAGATGACACTCATCTAATAGATACACTCCATCGGGTCCCACACAAACATCTCATATTCTCACCTGAGAGATTGCGCTCGTCGGATATCGTCACTAAGAAAACCACATAGAAATAGCAAGAACAACAAACTCCTCAGATAAGGGATCACTCCTAGGGTCTCCTAGGGGATTCCAAAACCCACACTGGTATACGAAGATCTCACAGATAGGGGATCACTCCCCGGGTCCGCTTGGATACACCACAACCCGATCTGGAATTCATAGATCTCACAGATAGGGGATCACTCCTAGGATCCGCTGGGGGATACCACAACCCGATCTGGCGCTCGTCAGAAATACGTCACTCAGATAGAGGATTGTCACCCATGTCATGATGGTCACGATGATACCAAAACCCTATCTGGTGAATCTCGTGTTGTAGGGGATCTAACTGACAATGTCACAACCCTACAGACACCACGCACTGAGTAGGGGATCGTATAACCAATGATACTACAAACCTACTATAAACCTCATGCTAAGTAGGGTATCTTATACCCGATGATACCACAATCCCAATAGGGTTAACATACTAGATAGGGGATCTCCACCCATGGATAAGAAGTCACAACGATACCAACAACCCGATCTAGGGAAACAATGCTACATGATCCCACTCTGGGCCCACCGAAGGGACGCCACAACTCTAATAGATTAAACATCCCATCTACAGGATCACAAACCTATACTAAGGTTTTTAGGTCGCGCAAACCATCGTAGGAACGAACCCAGGGAGTACCCTCAACCACTGTTGGTCCAATCGTCGCTAACCAGAGAAACCTGCCACAACACCACACCGCGCACCTCCAAGGACGATACCGAGGCCACCATCGCAATGCACGCGGAAAAACACATAGGATAGGTTGTTTACTCACCCGAAATAGACAACCAGTGAAAAGGCAACATTCACCATAGCTATCCCGTGTGGGGCCCACACTACAATCCCAAAACTCATCAAGCATATCATACCACTGCGATCCACTCAGGAAAACACATGGGATCCACTACTTGTTCGTCCCAAACGGACCACCGGTGAAAAAGGTATTATTCACAGAAGGCGGCATGGGTGGGGCCCATGCCTCGATCCCATAACACATCGAACAGATCACAAAATTGTGATCCTCTCGGAAAAAAACACAAGATCGACTACTCGCTCGTCCAAAACGAACACCCGGTGGAAAAGTTGTGTTTCTCTGAAAACACCAAAACCTGGTCTCATGGAGCACACACCCCAAACTCAGTCCCAACACCCAAAAACCCACAAGAAAAGAATATTGTACCATCATGGCTTTAATTCCACTAACCGAACATCAATCGGACACTCCGGGTAGAAGATACGACGGCCTGAAGTCGAATAATAATAAAATATTAATATTTTATTCGACGTTTCAAGCTCTCGGGCCACAATCCCAAAACTTTAAACTCCCAAACCCACCTCAAAGGTTTCGCCTTATCGCCAGGGTCTCATTGTCATTGACGGCACGTGAATATGACCACTGTATTTCATGAAATGGGGGTTTTAAAACCTCTGTGTACAAGGAGAGGGCCGGACCGGCCTGAACTGGCTGGTCCGGCCGGTCGGGGCCGACCCGGCCGCCACCGCCGCCGGCCACTCCCACAGGCGGATCACGCCACCGCGACATAGCGCAGTGCATGCGCGGATTACCCCCGATGTGGGGTCGCCTCTAATTGGCGTCGTACCTCCGCCAAAGAGGTTGTCCCGATCGAATCCCACGGCCCACCGCCGCGCCGGTGCCGCTACGGCGGACCTTCCGAGGGCCGCTGGGGGCACCCCGGGGGTCCAAACGTGCAACCAAAGACATCTACGCGCCCCCAGGATCGCATCTACGCACATGTAGGAGAAAAACAGATAAAAAAACAACCATACGAGATCTGGGATTTTAAAACTCAAACCATATACCTGTTGGCGGATCGTTGAAGCTTCTGGTGCATAACGACGCCTGTGACGCGCTGGAGCTCGATCGGCTGATGATCGATGCTGAAAACAGATGCCCGGGGCTCGATTCAGTGAAGAACTGATGAGAGAGGGTAGGGGTTCATTGTGCGTGTGTGGGAGGAGGGAGGAGAGGGATGAGGGGTTTTTTTTTAATTTAAAACAATCAACTCACCCACACACGACCCCGACTCAGACCAAACCTCCCATTGTAGAGAAAAAGAGGTCACCCCTAGAGTAAATGCGCCGTTATGAATGCAATAGAGGACTCAGAATTGAGATCTGAGACTCCGTTCAGGAGTTATTTGAGCTGATTCTCATAAATTAACTTTTCCATTTATTTACGAAAACGCCCCTGGTGGCTTTTCTCACAGCAGGCCCGCGCCCGCAGATTTTATACCCCGCCTAGGGAAAATGGCATGCTCCGGACGCAACTATGCCCTCATATTCCCATTCTGAGCTACATTTTAAGAGATAACACACCCCCTCCACATGCATAGTATTAAAATACTTAATATTTTTATAAAATTAATTTCTGGCACACTGTGTCTCGGAATCGCACGCCATCTTAGCACCTAACTCTGGAATTATTCATAGAAATATTCCAAATTCTGATAGGTCCAAAACCCAAGTCACTAAATTTTTTAATGATATATTCAATATATCACTCTTGAGAAAGAATATACCAGATACGTCACATGTACTAAATCCATAACTGGAACAATAGGAACATAGGCTCCCTTATAAGGAGAATCTAGGGGAGATCTTGAACCATAGAGAAAATGTTATAAGTAATAATATAACTCACATTTTCAAAGTGTTATGGAAGAACCGTAAGTATGAATATGTGACACGGGAACCATTGGAAATAACAAAATTTATGTACCCTCATATATTCTCAACTGGGAATATGAGTTGAAATTTTGGGGAAGAAATTTATGAAGGGGGAGAATTTAATGACTTATGATTTTTTTAAATGGTATTTTTTCTTGAAAAAAATGAGTTTTATTTTATATAATATTATAAACTTTCAGTATATAGAAGTAAAAAACTACAATATACCATTACTAAATATCATTTACTTATTCATCTACGAAACCAGTAAAAATTCCATTCATTATAATTAGATAAAAACCTAAAATCTAAAATCTAAAATATAAAATGGGAAAATATGGAGTACTGCAATCATCTAGAGTCATCACCCCCATGGGAAACATCATTAAAATGAATTAAAAAAATATTAAACCAATAAAAAACATATAAAATGAAACATATGGTGGAATTGTGTTGAATATTGACTGAAATAATGAAGTGTTATTTATAGGGATAAATTTTATTTTTGGAATAATAATATGAATGTTGTTCAATGTAACATATGCTATATTTGACAGTTGGAAAATGTATCCAATGGTAATAATTTTCCCATTATAATTATTGTTCATAATTAGTAATGGTAAAGTATAATTAATGTATAAAAGATAAATGATGACCTCAACTGCTAGAGTAATTTCTTCTTAATCCCATTTTCCAGAACTTGGGTGGGAGGTAACATCCCTGGAGTTTTTCCTTGACCAAGCCTATGCTAAGCTTCAAAAATTTAGTCTTGAAATAAATTACGAATGGGGGGAGTTCAAGTTAGAGAAGTTTACTGATTGATCAATGTTAGTTGAGCCACCCCATAAAACTACCACCATTGTATAACTTACCCTTAAGGGTTATGCGAGTGTAATAAGGGGTTACATGTCTAGGTATTATTTACATAAATAATAATTTCGTTTGTATAAATAAAATTTTTATTTCATCAATACCATTTTGAGAACAATTTTTCTTCATAAAATATAATTTTATGTAAGACTAATTTAATTAATTTATTATTGGATACAAATAAAATATAATTGGTTTTTTATAAAATATATAAACTTTCATCATAAAATCTAGCATTCTAAATAATATTGTCTTAATGACATAGTAATTTAAAAAAAATCTTATTTGAAAAGAAATGATAAATTTATTATATAATGTCATATGAAATTTTTGAAAGTGTTATAAATTTTCATGTGCCTTAAAAAATACTATTTTTCAATAAATAAGGTTTTTTATAATTAATGTTTAATGTTCTCATATTTAGAGAATTATTTTAAAAAAATCAATATTATATTTGAAATCAGTATATTGAAACTAGTTTATAAAGAATTATTGATAATTTTCTAAAATTATTTATTTTTTTGGGAATAGTAAAAATACAGTTTTGGCTTTTTGGTATGTCTTATGACTTTATATTTATTTTATAATTAAATAATAATCATTTAACCCCAATCCATGACAAATAATGTGTTATTTTATTAATATTAAATATTTTAATAGCTTTTTATAAATTTACAAACATATAAGTGACTTTCCAATGTCTAAAATGGAAAACATGATTTTTTTAAAAATATTTTTCATAAAAACTAAATTTCCATGTATAAATAAGTATTAAAAAAATTAGGTTATACTGTATTAAAATATCATAATATGTGACTCAAATTTCCAAAACCATGGGGAAAATGATGGGTAAGCTAACAGATTTTCATTTTCCATGATCAATATTTCCAAGACCTATATTTAGAAATTATTAAGTAATTCCTCCACTTTTCCCACTAGAAAATATACCAATGGAATAAATACATTTTTTTCAACCATGATGAATAAAAAATGAATAGATATGAGCCTTATTCAACAGTTATGTCTTTACATGAAACATCTAACCTTTTTTTGGTTTCTTAATATTACTTTTTTTTCAATATTAAATTTAGGAAACTTAGCTTTCATAACAAATTATACCTTTTCCAATAACTCCCTACCTTATTTCTAAGCTTTCTTAATACTATCTAAAAAAGGAAAATTTAATGACAACTGAAATAAAATAGTCAGAGATCTTGCACGAAAAATTTCTAAAACAATATTCATAAAATAAAAAACCAAGGGATCATATTATAGATGTTTTATAGTTGATATATAGTTAACTTTCCAACTCAATGAAATTGATATTGTATTCACCTTTCTTATATCTTAAATAATCGTGAATCTACAATATTTTATCAATTCCATCCATATCTTCTTTCTCATGTTCGACTTTTTCTGAGTTGATATATACATAAAACATTTATGATTAGTAAGTGTTTCACACTTTACTCCATATGAATTATGTCTCTAAATTTTTAAAGAAGCCATTATATCTTCCAATTCAAGGTTATGTGTAGGTTATTTTTTCTTAAGAAGTTTTAGTTAACAAGAATTGAATGAAATTAACTAACCATTATTCATTAAAACGAAACCTAGTCTATTAAATAAAGCATCATTGTATATAACAAAGTAACTATTTTTGAATTTCAAGTAAAAAAATAAGGCATTCACTAATGTTATTTCTGATCCCAATAAATATTTCTCTCATTAATTTTTCTAGATAAACCTAACACATTTCATTACAACTTTTTTTGGAGTTCTAGCTATCCATAAAAATTTGTCAAAAACCCACCGTTAATAGCCTACAAATACAAGAGAACTGTGAATCTTAGTAATATTTATAGGTCTCAGACATTCATCAACTACATTAGTTGTATAAAGTTAAATAGTTATGTCATATCTATTTATTATGTTTCCATGGAAATAAATATATTGTAACCAAAAAATCATATTTACTAAATTTTCCATAAAACATATTTTATTTTATCATTTTAAGAACAAAAAAAGTTATACGTTTTTCTTTATCCTCATCACATTTTGAATAATGGAAAATTACATCCAAAAAAAAACATAAACATATGAAAATTTACATTGAAAATTCTATTCAAAATATCAATGAATATAGTTATATTTTTTTTAACCCAAAGGTAATAACAATAAACTCATGGATCCCATACCTTGTATGGAACATTGTTTTAGGGATGTCATACACTTTCACCTAATGATGATAGTTCCCAAACCTATGATCAACCTTAAAAAATACTAATCTCCCTACACCCGATCTTATAAGTCATCAATATAAGGAAACTGATACTTATTCTTAATTTTAATGTTATTTAATGATCTATAATCAACGATAATCCTCATGGTAACCTAATTATTTTTAACAAATAACACCATACCACCCCCATTATGGAGTTATAGGATGAATGAAACCCTTATAAAAAAACTCCTACAATGTATTTTTTAATTCCAAAATTTCTACATGATCTATTTGAAAAGGGGGTTTTGAAATTAGCTTAGAATTGTGCGATATAAAAATAGAAAATAACTTTCTAAAATAGGTATAATTATGGGAAACTCACCCGGAAAAACATATATATATTCTTTTACTCTAATAAAATTATTATTCTGAATTTTCCCTTATTTTCAACAATATGGGAAAAATAAATTTCATTTCCATCTTTTGGAAATTTCTCAGTTTCTTGATATGTTATCAAAGTTATGAATTTATTCCTATATACAAACTAAAATAACTTTTTTTTGATATCTAATATATATTATAATGATAAACTAAAATCCAATCCATATATAAAATAATATAAATTTCTATAATTGGAATGATAATAACTTTTACAAATAAACCCCTTCCATAATTAATAATGTGAATATATTTATAAATTATTATTACTTAATACTACCTCTATGTGTTTTTACCAAAATTATTGACTTCATTTATTAATGTTGGATATCCAATTTTTAATTAAATTTATCATATATGAAATAATTTTAAATACCTAAATAAATCATGAAATTAGCATAATATGAAAAAATAGATAATGTAATTATTACAACTCTCTTCAATGGAAATTTTTTTGACGATGTAGTTACAAATTATTTCATTGCACCCTTATACATATAGTCCTGCTAATTCCCATCATTAATTCTCTTCTTCAAACATGCATCCACATAATAACTCATCTCATTACATTTAAAACACACTATTGACTTCTTATCAAAAAAAATCTCACTACTAAAAAGATCTTTTCCTAGAATTATGGGCCATATGCTCAATAATACCAAATAAAAATCCCATCATAGATTTCATAAAATATTCCCCAAGGTTATTTTTACTAGAAATATCATAAACTAAAAACATGATTTTGTTACATTATGAAGTGCATTGTGTTGCATTTGTTGTCAATGAGGCAAGAAGTTGTCTTAGAATGAATGGATGTCAAGAAATGTCAAGAGGTGAATGCCAAAGGTTGTGATGGTGTTGGTGATCAAGAGAGAATGACCATAGTACTAAGATGCATGTCACTTAGGAGATTCACTAAGTGACATAGGAGATGATGGTTTGAAACATTCTCTAAAAATCTGACGATTGTTGAGCTGATCTTTAAGTTCATAGAACTTGTATCAATTGGATACAAAGTCACAACATTGATTGAAGACCATGCATTGTCTTCACAATGCATGAGGAGTTGAAAGGAGATCCATTCACTACTTCTAAGTGGATGAAGTGGATTAATAAAGTCCATGCACTATCACTTAGTGCATGAGAATTTGAAGAAGATCCAACTTGATCTCTGATTGGATCATTGAAGAATTTTGATAAATTATTTGATTCAGGAGCATCGGTTGAAGGAAGAACCTTCAAGAATTCCATTCTTAAATGATGAATATATGTTGAAGAAGGATGATGAATTCTAATGAAGAAGAAGAAATAAAGTGAGAAGAAGAATGGAAGAAGTGGCTTGGCACTTGGCATGTTTTACATAGAGGAGGACTTTGTTTTTACAAAGTCTTATTTGAAGACTTTGCCAAAAAAATTGGGCCACCAAGGAGGCCAGCCGAGGGTCATCACCCAAGGCACATGTGGGACTCAAGGTCACCACGCCCATGGGGAACCCTCAGGCCAAGGCAGCATCCCTTGAGGCAGGGGCGCACCCAAGACAACCGCATGGGCGCCAGGGGCACGCCCGGAGTGTCACAGCGTGCATAGTGGGCGCTAGGAGCGCGCCCGCGGGAGCAAGAGTGGGCGCAGAGCGCGCCCGCAGAGAGAACCCGGTGCGGGGCGGCACCGGGAGGGGAGAAGTTTCAACTGGCCGCTCATGGGAGCGCCAGGGTGATAAAGCGCGGAAAATCCGCGGAAGGATTCGATGTGGGACGCGGGATTTTCACCGGGAGCAAATCTCGGCCGCTCGATTCATCGCGCGCCAGATCTCCGCCGTTCATCTAATCCCGCGCGAGATCTCCAGATCGCGGCCGTCCGATATATCTCAAATGGCCGATCCGACGGCTCCCGCCTCGTCCTCTTCCCCGAGCTCGGCAGAGGTCTCCCCGCGCCTTCCCGCGAGCTCCGCTCGAACCAGGAGCCTCCCGAAGACAGTTTTCGAGCTCCCGGCCACCATTTTCGAAGACGAAAGCTCCTTGAGGATCGTCTGAGCCTACTGATCACATTCATGCAATAAAAAAGGCATGCATGCAACTAGTGGAGGATTTCGAGCAAGGCCGAAGCAACCGGAGGTGCGAGGCCATTCGGTGTTCGTGCCTTTGCATGGATAAGGTTTAACGAAGGCCATGCATGCGTTATAAATCGCATGCATGTGGAGGAAACCGAAGAAGAAAGATCCCGCGTGAAACAGAGGATAAATATAAATATTTGGAAGATTTTAAAGAACCGAAAACTTCGGGATCTTGAAGTTAAATCACGCGGAAGATATGGGGTATTCCTCGCCTATAAAAAGAGAGCCCGAGCACTTGGATTGCTTGCTGAAGTTTTCTTGAAAATCAGAAGATCCGTGAGAGCTCTGCCTCGCGAAGACCTGCCCTGCGCGCACCACTTGCGCGGCAGTGAAGCCAGGAGCATCCCTTGCTCCGCGGTGTTCCTTTTGCGCACTTCTTGCGCGAAAGAGGTTGGAGAAGAACCCTGCGCGCCTTCCCCTTGCGCGGCAGGAAGAACCCGGGGCCGCGGCATCTTGCGCGCCCACGGTTGAAGCCCATGCTGCCTTGCACCCTTTTGGCTTGCGCGATCCACGGCCAGTGGAATCAGCGCGGCTGTGAAGAGAAGGAGGGCCGCACCCCTTGCGCGCCTAACTTGAGTAGGAGTTTGGGTTGAACACCCCTTGGCCGAGACATATATTTGTGTGTGTGCAATTCAAGTGAAGGCCGAGGCTTTGCCTCGTGTATGTGCAAATTGGAGAAGAGCCCAAGGGCCTTAGTGCTTATGTTCTAAACAAGCAGGACCCGAGCCCCTTGCACCATTTGAGTGCAAAGTGAAGAAGAATAACATACGGGTGTTGTGTGTGCAATTACAAGAAGGTGGCAGTGGGTGTGCACCAAAGAAGACCCGAGGCCTTAGTGAAGTTGTGTGCCAAGTGAAGTGGAATACCACACATTGTGTGTGAAGTGGAAAAGGCCGAGAGGAAGTGTGTGCAAGTGGAAGAGGCCGTAGCCTTGTGTGTGCACACTATTTAAGAACAACTAAAAAAAACACTAAAGTGTGTGTGTGCAACAAGAAGAGGAAGGTCACTACAAGTGGATGCTAAGTGAAGAATTTGTGTGTGCAAACTAAAGAAGTGACCGAACCTATGTGTGCACTAAAAGTGAACACACTTAGAAGAAGTTGAAAGGAGGACATCCACACTAAAGTATAACACACATTTATGTGTGTAATCAAAAGTGCATAAAGTGTGTGAAGTTTGAGAAGCTGGTGTGTGCTGAAAAGAATCACACCCTTTGTGGGTCTACTGCACCAAGAGAAGGGGAAAGGAGGAGTGCATGCATGCATGCATGCACGTGCACACGTGAACAAGTCTGAATCAGCTTGTGTGCATTTAAGAAGTCCAAGACCAGGAGATCTTGAAGATATTGTGATGCCATGCACTCAGTGCATGAAGTTGAAGTGAGTTGAGACTGGACCAGACTGAAGTTAGAGATATCAGTTGTCTGAGTATTCAGTAATTGAGAAGACCTGATCAACTCAAGTGATCAGAGGTACAGAGCAAGGCCAGCAGTCTTTATCCCAGACTGCTGAAGATACTTGAAGAAGCTTAAAGTGAAGAAGAGCTACTCGTGTGACTCGAGGAGCCAGGAGAAGACCCTGTGGGACTCAGGGAGAAGAAGTCTTCAGTGGGATTCTGGAGCAGGCCAGTGGGACTCTGGTAACACTGTGGGACGCAGTATAAAGACCCTCCTGTGGGACTCAGGAGAGATACGGTGGGAAGCTGTATCGACCATTGTAATACTAACAGATTATAATGGGAGAATCCATGCTTGAAGAGCATGGCAAGGATGTAGGCCTTTGGTGTCGAACCTTGTAAATCCTTGTGTCCTGTGCCTTTTCATTACTGCATTATCCGGGAAAGGTTGAGAGATACAAGAAGAGTGGATCGAGGCTTTAACCAGCCATAGAGGTTTAATTGATTAAGAATCAATTAGTAAAAAGTTTTAAGGGATCACTGATTCACCCCCTCCCCCTCTCAGTGATTCACACTGATCTGGGCACTTCAATTGGTATCAGAGCGAGGTTACCTCTAAAAGATCCAAGAGAGTCTTTATGGAGTGCAGATTTGAGGAAATGAGTGACCAGCCTCAAATGGAGATATCTGCCAAGACTCAGAAAAATAGAAAGAGGAAACAGGCAAAGAAGATGAGGAAGAAGGTTGCTGCAATCAGAGAAACTCCTTCTATGGAAAGAAATGTGAAAGTCACATCAGATGACAATTCCTTTTATCATTCTTCTGATAAAGCCTGCTCTAGCTGTGATGAAGATGGAAGAAACAATGATCTTCTAAATGCAATCAAATATCTTCAGAAGAGAGTCCCCAAGGAAATTGCAATGTGTATAGCTACAGGCCTCCTTGATCTTCAAGAAGAAAAATTACAGCTAGAAGATGAAGCCAATTCTCTGGAAGTCCAATTGGCAAAAAGGGTTGGCATAACCAACACTCTCAGAAAGCTGGTAAATTCCAAAGATGAAACAGTTTCCCTTTGCAATGAAAGATATGAAGACACTGCTGAAGAATTGCAAAGAAGCCTTTCTGAGAAAGACATCTTTATGATAATGATCAAAGATGTTGTCCATGCACTGGAAAAGAGGCACAAAGTGTCAATGAATGTCAGAGATGCTCAACTCGAAGACAAAGTCAAATTGGTGAAGGAGCTTGACAATTCATTGCAAGAAATGAAGAAGGCGCATGAAGACCAGATGAAGCAGCTGAAAGAAGATTGGGAAGGAAAGCTAAGAATTGTTGAGGATGAGAAGAACTCCCTTAACATGAAATGCTTAGAACTAGAGGTGATATTGAAAAATCTGCAATCACCCAAAGCTGAATCCTCCCAGTCAACTGAAAGGAGAAATGTTGCTACTCAAGTATGCTTTGAGAAGGATGATTCTAATAGAAAGACATCCTCTAGTGAAAGTGCAACAACTTCTAAAAAGAAGGTACCATCCATCCCATCTTGTACTGATGCTTCTAATAGTGTTTCTACAAAAAGTGCAGGATGGAAGAATGAATCCAAACAAGTATGGATGAAGACAGTAAAGAAGCAGAGCTCTCCTGAAACAACACAGCAAGTCAAGAAAAGTACCCTACAATCAAGAGGACTGAAGAGGTCAAGATTTGTGGGTCAGTGTTGGTGTTGTAACAAGTATGGGCACTGTGCAAAGGATTGTTGGTACAATCCACTGAATGCCAAAGCACAGAGGAAGCCCATGCCTAGGGGGAGCAAGCCAGAAGAAAAGAAGCAGCATCCACAGGTCCAGAGACATCTGTTTACTGCTAACAGATTTGGATTGCTTGACAACATCTGGGATGATTGCAAAAGTGGTCAACAATTTGATACATGTCAATCTCCGAATGTATCCAAAGCTGGAAAGAAGAGAAGATCACAGAACCTGGCTAAGAAAGATTCCTTGGGAAGCAAGAAGAAAGTTGAAAATGCTCCCAAGAAGTGTTTGAGAAATGAAGAGAAGTCCTTGGAGTCTGAGTCCAAGAAGGGTGACGCATCCAGAAGAGCCACCAAGAAGACATGCTTCTACTGTGGAAAGAAAGGTCATACCATGGATCTTTGCAAACAAGCCATGGAAATCAATAGAAGCCAACTGAACTCAAACAGACAATCAATCCAAAAGAAGAAGAAGGGATTGATTGAAAACAAGTTGCCTAAGAGAGGTAGCTTGACAGCATCAAAAGAACCATGTGGAATTTCCAAAACTGAGGCCACTCTTCCAAATGATATACTTGTCATATGGCCACATCAGTTGCAACTTGCCAGAGAACTACAAAAAGCTGAAGATGAAGCTCTGGCATTTGCTAAAGCAAAAGGGAAGAAAAAGATTTCACATGAAGATGGGTTGAGAACCACACCAGCACAGACATCAATGAAGATCAAATGTGCAAGTGTGAAGACTGGTGAAAATGGGACATCTTGGTTGAGAGAATCTTCTCAACCTTGTTGTTCACATTGATGAACCAAGGAGGTTCCATCTTATTCCCTTATACACTTGTATTTACATGTGCTAACAATGCAGGGAATTGAAGATGATGATCATTCTCATCTGGAGGATGGTTTGGACAGAATGGAGTGCACCCCTTGAGGGGGAGCCAATCTGGAGAAGATGGGATTCTGATATTTAATTCCATCTTGAGAAAAGCTGAAGGTATTCCAATCATACTTTCATCCCTTGTTTCTTAATTGAGTTTATCTTGTCAATTAAGGGGGAGTATGGATTGAAGGAAAGTAGATGAAAGGGGGAGCTTTATCATTGCACTGAACTTTCTAATGAGTTTTGTGAAGTATGTGCAGGATTTAGCAATTAAGTGTTATATCTGAAAAATTTTCAAACCCCTAAGCATGATCTCACATGTATAGTGAATGTTGGACAGCATTGAGTTCCTTGGTTACATCACTCTTGTTTTCTACACCGGGTTAGCCCAAGTAGACTTAGAGCTGATTTACTAAAGGTTCTTTGCTAAAGAGAACATGTGACATCATCCCTCTCCTAGTGTTTTTTTTTCAAGAAGATACTTTTCAATGGGAGGAAGATATTTCTGGAAGAGAACCACACCACACCTTTGCATTTGATTGCCAATAAGGGGGAGAAAGATTGGGCACACATATTGACCCATGCATATGTGCTGAAGGAGTGTATTGACAACAAATACAAAGGGGGAGATTGAAGTGCATTGTGTTGCATTTGTTGTCAATGAGGCAAGAAGTTGTCTTAGAATGAATGGATGTCAAGAAATGTCAAGAGGTGAATGCCAAAGGTTGTGATGGTGTTGGTGATCAAGAGAGAATGACCATAGTACTAAGATGCATGTCACTTAGGAGATTCACTAAGTGACATAGGAGATGATGGTTTGAAACATTCTCTAAAAATCTGACGATTGTTGAGCTGATCTTTAAGTTCATAGAACTTGTATCAATTGGATACAAAGTCACAACATTGATTGAAGACCATGCATTGTCTTCACAATGCATGAGGAGTTGAAAGGAGATCCATTCACTACTTCTAAGTGGATGAAGTGGATTAATAAAGTCCATGCACTATCACTTAGTGCATGAGAATTTGAAGAAGATCCAACTTGATCTCTGATTGGATCATTGAAGAATTTTGATAAATTATTTGATTCAGGAGCATCGGTTGAAGGAAGAACCTTCAAGAATTCCATTCTTAAATGATGAATATATGTTGAAGAAGGATGATGAATTCTAATGAAGAAGAAGAAATAAAGTGAGAAGAAGAATGGAAGAAGTGGCTTGGCACTTGGCATGTTTTACATAGAGGAGGACTTTGTTTTTACAAAGTCTTATTTGAAGACTTTGCCAAAAAATTGGGCCACCAAGGAGGCCAGCCGAGGGTCATCACCCAAGGCACATGTGGGACTCAAGGTCACCACGCCCATGGGGAACCCTCAGGCCAAGGCAGCATCCCTTGAGGCAGGGGCGCACCCAAGACAACCGCATGGGCGCCAGGGGCACGCCCGGAGTGTCACAGCGTGCATAGTGGGCGCTAGGAGCGCGCCCGCGGGAGCAAGAGTGGGCGCAGAGCGCGCCCGCAGAGAGAACCCGGTGCGGGGCGGCACCGGGAGGGGAGAAGTTTCAACTGGCCGCTCATGGGAGCGCCAGGGTGATAAAGCGCGGAAAATCCGCGGAAGGATTCGATGTGGGACGCGGGATTTTCACCGGGAGCAAATCTCGGCCGCTCGATTCATCGCGCGCCAGATCTCCGCCGTTCATCTAATCCCGCGCGAGATCTCCAGATCGCGGCCGTCCGATATATCTCAAATGGCCGATCCGACGGCTCCCGCCTCGTCCTCTTCCCCGAGCTCGGCAGAGGTCTCCCCGCGCCTTCCCGCGAGCTCTGCTCGAACCAGGAGCCTCCCGAAGACAGTTTTCGAGCTCCCGGCCACCATTTTCGAAGACGAAAGCTCCTTGAGGATCGTCTGAGCCTACTGATCACATTCATGCAATAAAAAAGGCATGCATGCAACTAGTGGAGGATTTCGAGCAAGGCCGAAGCAACCGGAGGTGCGAGGCCATTCGGTGTTCGTGCCTTTTCATGGATAAGGTTTAACGAAGGCCATGCATGCGTTATAAATCGCATGCATGTGGAGGAAACCGAAGAAGAAAGATCCCGCGTGAAACAGAGGATAAATATAAATATTTGGAAGATTTTAAAGAACCGAAAACTTCGGGATCTTGAAGTTAAATCACGCGGAAGATATGGGGTATTCCTCGCCTATAAAAAGAGAGCCCGAGCACTTGGATTTCTTGCTGAAGTTTTCTTGAAAATCAGAAGATCCGTGAGAGCTCTGCCTCGCGAAGACCTGCCCTGCGCGCACCACTTGCGCGGTAGTGAAGCCAAGAGCATCCCTTGCTCCGCGGTGTTCCTTTTGCGCACTTCTTGCGCGAAAGAGGTTGGAGAAGAACCCTGCGCGCCTTCCCCTTGCGCGGCAGGAAGAACCCGGGGCCGCGGCATCTTGCGCGCCCACGGTTGAAGCCCGTGCTGCCTTGCACCCTTTTGGCTTGCGCGATCCACGGCCAGTGGAATCAGCGCGGCTGTGAAGAGAAGGAGGGCCGCACCCCTTGCGCGCCTAACTTGAGTAGGAGTTCGGGTTGAACACCCCTTGGCCGAGACATATATTTGTGTGTGTGCAATTCAAGTGAAGGCCGAGGCTTTGCCTCGTGTATGTGCAAATTGGAGAAGAGCCCAAGGGCCTTAGTGCTTATGTGCTAAACAAGCAGGACCCGAGCCCCTTGCACCCTTTGAGTGCAAAGTGAAGAAGAATAACATACGGGTGTTGTGTGTGCAATTACAAGAAGGTGGCAGTGGGTGTGCACCAAAGAAGACCCGAGGCCTTAGTGAAGTTGTGTGCCAAGTGAAGTGGAATACCACACATTGTGTGTGAAGTGGAAAAGGCCGAGAGGAAGTGTGTGCAAGTGGAAGAGGCCGTAGCCTTGTGTGTGCACACTATTGAAGAACAACTAAAAAAACACTAAAGTGTGTGTGTGCAACAAGAAGAGGAAGGTCACTACAAGTGGATGCTAAGTGAAGAATTTGTGTGTGCAAACTAAAGAAGTGACCGAACCTATGTGTGCACTAAAAGTGAACACACTTAGAAGAAGTTGAAAGGAGGACATCCACACTAAAGTATAACACACATTTATGTGTGTAATCAAAAGTGCATAAAGTGTGTGAAGTTTGAGAAGCTGGTGTGTGCTGAAAAGAATCACACCCTTTGTGGGTCTACTGCACCAAGAGAAGGGGAAAGGAGGAGTGCATGCATGCATGCATGCACGTGCACACGTGAACAAGTCTGAATCAGCTTGTGTGCATTTAAGAAGTCCAAGACCAGGAGATCTTGAAGATATTGTGATGCCATGCACTCAGTGCATGAAGTTGAAGTGAGTTGAGACTGGACCAGACTGAAGTTAGAGATATCAGTTGTCTGAGTATTCAGTAATTGAGAAGACCTGATCAACTCAAGTGATCAGAGGTACAGAGCAAGGCCAGCAGTCTTTATCCCAGACTGCTGAAGATACTTGAAGAAGCTTAAAGTGAAGAAGAGCTACTCGTGTGACTCGAGGAGCCAGGAGAAGACCCTGTGGGACTCAGGGAGAAGAAGTCTTCAGTGGGATTCTGGAGCAGGCTAGTGGGACTCTGGTAACACTGTGGGACGCAGTATAAAGACCCTCCTGTGGGACTCAGGAGAGATACGGTGGGAAGCTGTATCGACCATTGTAATACTAACAGATTATAATGGGAGAATCCATGCTTGAAGAGCATGGCAAGGATGTAGGCCTTTGGTGCCGAACCTTGTAAATCCTTGTGTCCTGTGCCTTTTCATTACTGCATTATCCGGGAAAGGTTGAGAGATACAAGAAGAGTGGATCGAGGCTTTAACCAGCCATAGAGGTTTAATTGATTAAGAATCAATTAGTAAAAAGTTTTAAGGGATCACTGATTCACCCCCTCCCCCTCTCAGTGATTCACACTGATCTGGGCACTTCACATTATAATTTCATTAATAGATTCCTATAATTTTACTTTCAAATGGACCTCTTTTTTTCTAATTTTAATATGAAATATGATCATTAAGAAACACTATTTCCACCTTCTTATCATAGTGAACAATTTTTTCATAAATTTTAAATTCATGAGAGGATAATTATTTTATATATCATGGATTAAGTCCTATGTAAAACCAATTAATTTTATTATGAACATATCAGGTATAATTTGGTTTATGACATGAAAATCGAGTGAAGTTTTCTTCACACGTACCCATAGAATATTCCTCATACTACCTCAATTACATGAATATATTTTCCATCTTATATAGAACAAAATTAGGAAAATACTTTTCAAGGAAAATATTATTAAATGTATCTCATTCCATGGTATTAATCTATCTCTTTCCCTGGTATTCTTAAACATTGATGACCATTGATAAATTTTGCCATCAAAATGGTAAATAGAAAGAGTTTCCTTTTGGTGCTTCTAATAACCCTTGAATTTGAATATATTTTCTATGGAATTAATCTATACCTCCAATACCACTATGTTAGAAGTTCCATTGAATTTTGGAGGGTTATATATCATAAAATGTTCTACTATTGACATTTTCCTATATAGTAAATTTACTTTCTCTTTAACATAGGTTCCACCACCATTTATAGCCTACATCAACTAAGCTATCATTAAAAAAATAAGCTCTAATTACAACTGTTCCATGGTTCTAATTTTCAAGGATATTATCCTCCTTGTTCCTCCCTACTTTGGATTCCATGTTTCCTCTATGGAAAACCATTCTGAATAGATATATTTTAGATAGTGAAACATGGAAATATTCAAATTCTATACAATGATAACTAAAAATTTTAATCTCTTATGGTTACATACATAAATTTTCTAAACCTATAAAATTATATAAACCATTCCTATAATACCAACTATAAGGAACCATCATTAAAAAATTCATAAAATTTATTATTTTGAAAAGAATTGATTTCATTTCATTCCAAAAGATATTTTAGGTTTATATTTTCAGAGAATTTTTTCATCAAACGTACATAAAAACATACTATATCACAAAGTCTAAACTTACACTCAATATCCATTTTTTCTAAAATACAAATTTCTTATGATATAACCAATTTTATTTTCATGACATGTATTCAAAATTTTCATCTAGACCTTATCCTTTTATTTACTTATGATTAAACCACTATGAAAATCATTTTAAAATGTGGGATGAGTAAAAAAAGAATAGTATGGGATAAATAAAAAGAAAAAATTAACCATTTAGTCTATGAATACTAATAAAATTTTAATTTTTTCAAATTAAATGTTAAGATAAAAATAAAAAATATTCTTAATAAACCATATTCTCTACATAAATATTTTCATAAAAATCATAATAATTATTAATGAAAAATAACAATGCTCATAAATTTATATTTTAATACATGAAAAACCTGTGAAATTTTATATATTTCAATCATAACAAGTACCATAAAACACCCCTTAAACTTAAAATCATTGACTAACTTGAGAAATAATAATATTTATCTAAAATTACCATATAAAGAATAGATAAACAATGTCGGTAAATTATGAAATAATTTTAATATCACTCTTAAAAATTGAATAACATACATTGTAAATTCTAATATTATATAAGTATAAACCTAACCGGATAGCTCCATCCTTGTACCTAATGCATTGGAGAGCTGTATCGGGTTCACTTGCCATCTTGTGCTATATCGAGTTCACCCATCATCATGAAATATATCAGTCAGTCCCATCATTATAAATAATTTCTAATAACCATAAAATAATCATAATAGGTGAAATATTACATTTATAATATCAAACATAATAAAATATTCATTTTACCCATAAGAAAAACCATTCTTGATATCAGAATATATATTCCATTTAAACCCCCTTTTGAAAATACAAAAGGAAAATTCAAGGATTGTTTATATTTGAAGAAAACATGAACTATTGTAAATGAATACCAAAATATAATAATAGTTATTATATCTATAAAAACCATTGATTTCATATATGTTAAAATATGACATTAATTTTCCATTTTTTCAAAACATTTCGTATAAAATATGTGACAACATTCTATTTGAAAACCATTGAATGAAATTATAAAGTAACATAAAATTTCATTTATAATTCATTTATGTCTACATAAATACATACATAAAATAACTTTAATATCATGTACATGGAAAAACTATTTATAAAATAAATCTTTATAATATATAAAATATAGTTTTTAAGGTAAAGTGACCCTTACCTCAAGTCTGAATCATCACCTACGTAATTCATATTTTGTAAGAAAAAAATTATGTAGATTATTTACTCTATTAATAACCATTTAAAATATAATTTTATTTTTATTCAATTTATTACCATTTTATATTCAATAACTTAATAAATTAAATTCACGTTGTACGTTTTGACGATATTCGGCTCATACGTCAAAAATGACATCGGTAGGTTGACTATGGTCAAAGAAGTCATTATTCAATAATATTGAAAAAAATAATGATTAAATAATTATAATTTTTATACATTAATTATTCTTTTGAAACTAAATATAAAATATGGTTATGAAAAATTAATTGTGTTACAATTATGGAGATGGTAGGTTCTACGTACGCATGGCTGACATGTTCATTTTTCAATGTGCCTGAACGAATTATGGTAAGAATAATTTTATATTTAGAAATGATTATTATAACATAAATATCATATTATATCTTTAAATACACATATATATACAATACATGTGATGTGGTGATGAAAAATGAATCACATCACTTCTTGGAGGTGGTAATACATAGGTATGCACGAACAAAGTTATCATTTTAAAATGGATGAAAATGTAAGATAATAAATGTTATATTATATATAAAGTATTATAATTAATTAATTTATATCATATTTATATATTAAATATATAATTATAAACAACTGAGAGTTTGGGTAATGGAAAATGGATTGCATCAGTTCGTGAGGTGGTAGTCTTCCGTACACATGAACGATGGTTTCATTACTCATTTGATTGAAGATGGGATGTATATAGGTCATAAAATTAACAGAATAACATATTATGTTGTATATTATACTAATTTTATGGTTTAATCATGGTTTAAACATATTTCATGTAGTTAGAAGAAGATTTATAATTAAAACACTCAGTTAAGAAATATGCCTCTTCTTCGGACACCCACTTTAAGTATGGAGTTAAATACTTCCTATGTTGGTTTTCTGATAAAAACATTTCCTCTTGTATGTGGGTATAGATTTTAGTATGTTATTTTAGTAGGTAGTTTCTGATACAAAAGGTATCTTAAGTTTAGAGAGGGGAGGATACGGGTTTTTTTATTTGTGGGGGAGAGGACACAATAAAAATGTTTAAAAATATTAATATATATTAATATATTACTCAAGATAAATGGATCCAAAATGGACCATTCTCAAACCTAATATGATATTGGATCAAAATATGTCTATAAAATAGGATTTTTATAGGTTTTGAAGTCATTTTGAACTTTATATCTTTACTTTAACCCTTTTATAAACTTGTTTTAAACATAATTGTGGTAATAAATTTTTTCTTTTTTTAAAATTCATTATGAAAAAAAATAATTCTATCTTATTAACTAATATTAATTATATTGATTAAAATATTCCATATTTATTATCAAATTCAACTCATAGAATTTGAATAATTTAATTTAAATTTAAACCCACAAAATGTGAATTAATTTTCTTTTCAAAAAACTGTATTATTAAGAATAATAATGTTTTTATACCAAATTAAAGTATAATGTTGACTAAAATAATATTAATTACATTATGTTAAATCAAAATTTACTAAATAAATATAAAAATTATTAAAAAAATTGAATTTTACTTTTAAAATAATTCAATTGAAAAGATAGATTTGAATAAAAATCGGTAATTTCAATATTAATTGAATATCAAAATTTTAGTGAATAGAATTTTCCCCCATTATATCCTTAAATATCATTAATATCTTTTGGAAAAAAAATCTCTAATTATTTATGATATTTTTCTGGATATTTATTCAAAACTATGTGTAATGGTTGAGTTAAATATCCAATTAAATAACCATATCTACTTTTATTTGAAAAATAATCCAAATACAAAAAAAATTAATTATCTATCATGCCATTATGTAATGGCTCTAACTATGGTTTATCTTTATTAAAATTCCACATCTATAAATAAATAAGCCATAAAAATATATTTCTCTTAAAAAATCATTTATATTTTTATGAAATTCAATGGAATATTTCACTATAGTGAAATCACTAATGATACAATGTATTAAATGTTGGTACTAGGGAATGTATCAGAAATAGATGCTATAAGGGTTTAATATTTTTATCACTAAAGAAATGTAAAAATATCATACTGATAATTAGGAACCCTGTAAATGGATGAGAATATCCAGTGAAATAATTAAAGCATAAAAAATTAATTGAACAATTAACTTATTTGATTTAAAGGTCTGTTTGGAAACCACAGTTTATCATTGATTGTTTCTCAATGAAAATTTTTCTATATCCTTCTAGATCATCAACACATGATTTAAAACTCTTTGAAAATGTCCATCATCGATACCTATATGCCAGCATGGAGTCTGAATGAATCTGTTAAAATCCTAATGATCACTAAATTATCACTCCTTTAATTTGGAAAAGTGAACTTAGATCAATAGCATTGATGATATGCCTCTCTATATAGGATACATGAGAGATGATAGAGGATCTATCAAATTCATGTGATATAGGGTAAACTCAATGTTATACTCTTCTTACTTATATAGTGAGTTATGAAAAACTCAAAAATTGATACCTAACCCCCCAATATGTATTACCCACTAAATAATGCACAAATTAAATATTGTGACCAACAAAAAATTTCACGAAAATATTTTATATTTTTATTGCTTACTTGTAATGTAATAAATATAATATGTTATGAAAGAATTTATTAACTCAAATCATTCCCAAATATATTAAACAATCTTTGAATATTAAAATAGTATTCATTCATTAAATATTTTCCAACATATTTTTCCACACCCTCACCATGAAATATTAATTATATTTAATTTTTCAATTATATTTAGCCTCATTTTTTATCTTGGAGTTGGAATTAGTTTTGATTTTTTTTTATTTTCTAATATAAGTGCATGGTTAGCATGTGATTAGTAGAAAATGTGTGAGGGTGTATATAGTTTTTATCAAATCCAACTATACAGTAAGCATACAATTTACATATTTATGCATCTTTTCCATTTGCGGTGTCCATTGACACCTGAAGATGCACATGGTTAGTGTAGGGTTTGGCGAACCATACAGCCAAACTGTGTACGGTTTCCAATATTTTGGAAAAAATTAAAAAAATGTTTAATTATTATTAATAATGTTTTATTTTCATTATTTATTATTATTGTATTATAGTTATTATTATATGCTCCCCCACCCATCATGACAAACCCCCTCCCATTTCCTTTATATACCATGTGACCTATCTCCCTCATCCTCCTCTAGAAATACACCGCAACGACCTCTCACTCACTCAAGTAGCCAATTATCTATAAGTTTCTAGTCATATCATTCTATGTTATCTTCTCTTCTTATCCACTTCCTTCTCCACCCCTTTTTCCGGGTTTTATTTATCTCATGTGTGGTTTTAATCCGATGGTCAAACCCTAACCCGGTGTTTGGTTGTTCATTTTTCTAATTATTGATATATATATTTCTTGGGTTCTTTTGAGGTTTGTTCTATTCGTGGTTACCAAAGGCAATTCATTCTCCATAAAATTAAGGTAAGGTTTTGTTTAATTTATTTTTTAGGTCAATTATTATTTCGTATTTTGGTTATTTTTTATTTTCTGGTATTTTTCTAGTATACCTTGGATCTATTTGGGGATGATTTGGACTATGATTCATGAAGAAAACTTATACTAATATATATTTTTAAGACATATATATGCCCTATTTTTTACATATTCCCTCTTAGATAGTGGAATATATACATTATATCTAAGGGTATCTATATATTTTAGTGTATATTTGTCTTAGTGTAAAAAAAGGTCTTTATTTCTTCCATGGGCCTTTTTGGGGTGGACTCTATTTTTCATCATCAAAAGTAGTGTATTTTAGGGTAGGGTCCCTTTTTCAAGACTTTAATTTGACTTCCATGATTAATTGAGTATTGTAAAAGTGATTTTTTATTATTATGTAATATTTTTCTGCTATGAAAATTGAGTGTGGATCTCAGAAATGGTTTTCCAATTGTTTTATAATATTTTCCTAATCTTACTACATAGGCAATATTTGTTAATCGTTTTTTCCAGTATTTAATGAAACATAATTTATATTAAATGAACCATTAGTTTTCTAAATGGTTTTAAATGTGAAATGGGTTATTTAAAAGGTGTTTTAGTGTGTATGAGATGGTTGTGAAATTGATTTCCCCTAAATATTTATTGAAATATATTGCTTTGACATGTGGAGGTTAGATTCGAATGAAATTAAACTTGTTTATACATTGAAAATGGGTACTTCCATGAGTTGGAAAATTATAGAATATGGGAACCATGTGTACCTAGGTGGGTTGTTAAGAACAAGTATAATGCTTGAGTCGGTAGGGCACTGACTCAGCCTCCCAAGTAGGATTACGTTACAACACTAAATAAATAAAATTATGATGTTTTGGGTACTACTAGAACATTGTCTTTAACATGTCTAGTGGCTAGAGGATGAAAATAGAACATATGGTAAAATAAATGAGGTTTGACGATCCTAAGACCCAGTTGACCTATCTTTCGTAGGGATCTAAAATGGATCTTTCTTACTTTTAAAATTGTATTCCATGGTACTAGTTTTAAATTGAACATTGTTTTTATGATTCCATTTTGTGACATCAATTTTTTCATTAATTATGATTTATAATGATTTTTTATAAAATCACATTCAGGAATTGAAAAATGTTTTGAAAATATAATGAAGAATATTTATCTTAATAATGGAATCTTGTAAATTGTTCTCTTAAATAAGAATAAACACATATTTTTATATGTTTTATTTTCAAACTAGATTGATTTAATTTCTTTTCAAAGGTGATTCATAGGTCTTTATTTCTTTTTTGACATTCCTTTTGGGTGTTTTGATGATCACGCCTATATTCTTCATTATTTTTTTGTACATGATCTACCCATCTCTGTTTCAGTCATGGATTTAGAGCCATTATATTGTTGATGGTGACACATGTGGTTACATGGTGGTGAATCTACTTTATTTTTCATTTGTTTTAATTTAAGGTTTTATTTGGGTTTTTTATTTATTTTCCTATTTTTCATTGGATAAAATTTTCATAATAGAGTTATTCTTGATTCCCAACAATATTTTCAACCCAAGAGGATCATGAATGCCTCTTAGTCCATTTTTTTGTAATGACTCGGAAATTTCAAGGAAATGTTTTTCTTAATTTTCTTTGGAATTTTACAAGAACACAGTTTCTGATGGAACCTGATTCCGAGGCCCGGTGTGCCTGGAATATTTGTCTGAAGTTTAGCTCGGGTTCATTCAGTGAACGAACGAGAGGGATTTTCTAACTTTTGGACTAGTTCTCGGAATCGAATTCTGAGGGCGTTGATGGAACCACAGCGCCGATAATTTCTTAGGAACACCTTTTCTGGAGTTGCGTTTACATGGGTGAAGATGTTAAAAATTGTGGAAGTTAAAAAAATAAAATTGGGCTCAAATTTTATTTTTCTTTCTAAGTGGTATTCCTTTAAGTGGATGTTGGGAAACCACCCAGCTTCCCATGAGAGGTTATGAGGGCGGAGGGGCCCACATGAACCCCACCCCTTCACATCCCCTCACACCCTCAACTTACCATTAATTAAATAACTTAAGTTACTTAATTAGTGAGTTTAATTTGAATTTTAAATTTCAAACTTATGTCATGATAATAAAATAAGTGAAGCACTTATTTTATTATTGATGGAACTTGTTGTGTTGAGTCTTTGGGAGAAAAGGAAAAGCTCTTTAAGTTCTTCTTCCTCGACAAAGAACACGAAGAACGCCGACCTCCGACGAAGGTCGACAAGAACGCCGGATCCACGGAGATCGACGACGCGATGTCGACGAATCTTTTCTCCGCGACGCCTTCTTCTGCGACGTGCAATTCCGCGACAAACCTCCATTCAACTACGCTCAAGGTAGGGGATTTTTATTGTTGTTGTTAATCGTGAATTCTTTCGTCGTCATTCCTCTTTTCATTTGGACCTCTTTCTATTGATTAACGGGAGGGGTCCGGACCGCACCAACACGGCCGACCCTCCTCCCATGTATGTTGTGTTTTTGTGGTTCGAAGGAAAGCAGCGCGGTGCAACGGCACCACGCGGGATCATACGGAAAGGGTGTGCGGCGTCGTTGCACCACGCTGTTGAAGTCGAACAAAGGTGCGGCATCGTAGGGCCACGCCAGAGAATCACGAAAACACCGCGGCCATAGCGGGGCCGCGATGGAGGGGCGTGGCGCCGTCGTGCCGCACCGGTCAGACCAAGGCCGTGGCTGAGGTCGCGGAGGAGCAGGGCCCGGCGGCCAATTTCCGGCCACCGGCGTCGGATCAGGGGGACCGGCCCGCGCCGGTCCCATAGCGGCAGCAGCCGGCCGGCCGGAGCGGGTCGGCCGGTTAGTTGAGGAGCTTGGGGTTGTAACCCCCGGCTGGTCGGACAGTAGTGGACCCCTCACATGGGGGCCATGTTAATTCAAACAGGGGGGCATCACCCCCCCCCCCCCATCCACTCGGCCGAAACGGACGAGCCACCTGGCCAGCGCCAGCGCGCCGGGCCGCCAGCCCAGGCCGGGTCGGGCCGCTCAGGCCGGGCCGGGCCGCGCCCAGGTTGGGCCGCACCGCGCCCTGGCCGGGCTGGGCCACGCCAGCTGGGCCGGGCCCCGCCCAAGCGGGCCGGACCTGGACCCGGGTCAGTTCGACCTGGTTCGGGCCGACCCAGGGGGTCTCGGGTCGGACCGGTCCGGGCCCGAAACCCCCACTTCCGGACCTATTCGGTTTTTTCCCATAACATGGGATACGGACCTCTGATCAATGTACCATCAGCTGCGATGCGATCCTTTTATTTAGGCGGTCGTTTGGTATATTACACTCAAGGTTTCGGGGAACTTTGGGAATGGCCGGGTTGGTTCGAACACGAAACCATCGAGGCCCTCGGAGCGGAAACGCTTATATCTTGAGTTCCGGACGTCTGATTGACGTGTCGTCATCTTTGTTGCATTCCTCTTGATGAGACGGAACTTTCGGCATGCTTCGCCTGAGTTTTGGTTCTAGTTAGATTGTGGCTAGTTTGGATTGTACCCGAAATCCAACCGGGCCCTTGGAACGGAAAAGCTGATAACTTTCAGACCAGACGTCCGTTTGACGAACCATCAGCGGCATTGGTGATCACGTTGATAAATGGTCCCTATGAGAATACCCTATGAGAGTTAGGGGTACAGTCGAGATATGGAGGGGTTGTTTCGCATAGGAAACCAACCGAGCCCCTAGGACGAAAAGGCTAGTAACTCACAGACCGGGCGTCCGACTGACGCGTCGTCTGTTGCGTTGAGACCCCTATGACGAGGCGGTCCTATGAGATACTTCTTCATGGAACTTTGTGATGCTTGTAGTATCAACCAGTAGCTCATGGAGCAGACCCTCCTGGTGACGAGCTAGCAGAGTGCGGAGACCTAGTAGCTGGCTGAGACTTGACGACTGCTGATCTATCATCTCGGTGTGTTTCGGATAGCCCAGTGGGGAGCGCTTGGTTGTAGAGGTAGACCCACGGTGGAGGAGCGCTTGGTTGTAGCGGCAGACCCGCGGTACTCAACAGAAGGAGTAACTCTGGAGGCAATTAGGGGGAGCGCTTGGTTGTAGCGGTAGACCCACGGCGGAGGAGCGCTTGGTTATAGCGGCAGACCTGCGGTACTCAACAAAAGGAGTACCTCTGGAGCCTATGAGGGGGAGCGCTTGGTTGTAGCGGCAGACCCATGGTGGGAAGCGTTTGGTTTTAGAAGTAGGCCCACAGTACTCAATAAGTGGAGTACTACAGCAGTCCAAGGTTAGTGGGGCGCGCTTGGTTGTAGCGGCAGGCCCACTGTACTCGACAGAGGAGGAGTTCTCCAACAGCTGTGGTTTCGACATCATGAATAAAATCATGGTTGAGTTGAGTCTATGACCTTTGTGTTTACATCATTATTGAGATGGGACACTTGATAACTTAGGTATATGTATGGGCATATACCTTGGTAGTGGTTATCCGTTGATTTCATAATCATTGTGTTTCCTCATGATTGAGATGGGTTACTTGATAACTTGGGTATATGTATGGGCATATACCTAAGTAGAGGTTATTTTTTGATATCTTCCTTGTGGTTATCCTTGTTGGATTTAGTGAGACCTTGAGGGTCTCGGGGTCCCTACTGATTATCGTTTTACTCACCCCTGCACATGCTATGCCCGCACCTCGTTGTGTTGGTTGCAAACGACGGGTAGCGTAGACAGAGGCCGAGTGTTTGAGGACTGGACGGTACCCAGAGGTGGACCTCACGACGAGACAGTATCCGGTGGTGGACTTCACGACGAGGCGACACCCGGAGGAGGTTGATGGGCGAGAGCGTTCTGGAGGCTATCTGTACCTACCCTTCAGGTTGGATCCGTGGTGGACGATCCAGGAGCTGCGCTATCTATACCTACCCTTCAGGTAGGATCTGAGGAGGATGACCCAGGAGCTGCTTCTATCTTCTCCCAGATGCTTTTCTTTGTTGTACTTTCTTTTAGTTTTAGATGTACTTTCGATTGGGTTTGTATTCTGGCCCATTTACTTTTCAGTACTTCCTTTTTTTACTTAGTGTTTTACTTCTGCTTGTACTATGAGGTGTTTTGTTACTTTTATAAAGTCAATGCCTTCCCAGTTATTGGGATTTACGCCTTTGGTGATAGTCACCAGCCCCTGGCCTATGGAAGGTGGGCTTGGGGTAGTCACGACACGGGCCCCGAGGACGGGTCGTGACAAATAGGTATCAGAGGAGTTCGGTTCTACCACAGAACTAAGGAATCTGATCTTTTTCTATATGAAGTAATAGTGTTAAGGGTGACGAGTGTGGTCTTCAGTTCAGGGAGTCCAGTGTTGGTGCGGCGGACGACGTATCCGTACACCAGGACCCTGACTAATAATTTCTGACTTTGTGCACGAAGAACACTGATTGTGTGTGTGTTTCCAATAGTTTTAAAGTCAGCTCAAACCAGGTCAGCTCACCAGGTATAAATCATTGACCGTGTTGCATCTGTTTAGGATGACTCCACATAGACAGTCAGTTGGATTTCTGAGAGAGTACTCAATGATGGCCCACCAAGCGGCGAGCCTCCAGTGCGGGGCCCTTTTTACTATGCTGGCACCATCGGGTGGTGTACCAGTAGCACCACCACCTGTTGGGTAGAAGATGCCACCAGCCTTACTAGCGAACTATGCACACTGGCAGAGCGCGTTGCACGAGTTCCAGCAGTAGCGGCCTCCGAGGTTACGAGGCGAAGCAGATTCCCAGATAGTAGAGCACTGGCTGGAGGCGATTGCTAGAGTTTTTTGCCTAGCTGAGACACCAGTAGAGTGGATGGTAGACTTAGCTACTAGTTTTTTCCAATGATTGACCATGAGGATGGTCCGTATATTGAGAAGGCTTCGGTATGTGGACCGATGCCTAAGATAGTGCCTTCGGGTAGTGTGTCAGCTATACATCACTACCTGTTGGTTAGAAATTACAACCGGCAGTACCGGTATGTGAAATTTGTAGACATACTGCCTTACACGTGTTCCAACATCAGATACCCTCAAGTTCCGAGGCGAGCCCGACTTGCAGGAGGCTGAGGACTGGCTTGAGGAAGTGGCTGAGAGTTTTCTAGAGCTTATACAGCTTCAAGAAGTGGAGCTCCGGAAGCAGGTGGACAGGAGCGGAACTAGTTGATGCCTTTTTGTTCTTGGTACTTCTAGTTCCATGTTTTTGTTGAATTTGTGTCTTTATACTTTGAACTGCAGTAATAAAGGACACGTATCTTTGTGATGTTTTCTTTCCCTATCCTTTTGTTGGTTGATACTGAGAGGTCTCGGTTAAGACTGTTGACTTGACCCACACTTTCGAGATTTCTACTGGAGGAGACCTAGTAACCTCACACTGATGCCGACAGTGTGACTCGACCCTTGGAGGCGAGAGTGATGGTTGGATATCTTGGTAGTAACGTCAAGGCCTTACAATGTCATCCATGTCATGAAATAGTACCATTCATGTCAGGATTGAATGTATTAGGAAATGAGTGTGGTTCATCCGGGGGATGAGACCGAGTTTCTCTTTTCGGCAAGGGAGAAATCTTAGCATCTCTTTCAGATCGTAGGCAATGAAGGTGCAGATCATCCAGGAGCGGATAAAGACTGTATAGTGCAGTAAGAAACAGGAAATCGGCGCCAGTCTTAGAGACTCGGGCGTGTTAAATGTTTCAAGAAGAGAAAGCTTTAAGGGGAGATGAGTCTGCGAAGCAGCAGACGTGGAGACAGAGCTAGGAGAGCAGCATGAGGTGGTGTACATTTTAACATGCTACAACCAACCGCCTTAGTTGTCCCAGCCAGGCTCAGGGAGCTGGTGGGTGGAGGAAGAGTGCGGCTGCATGCGATCAAGGAGTGTGACCCAATGGCTCTAAAAATGATTCAAGGGACAGTCGGTGTCCACTACTAGCTTCTGTAGTAACAGACGTTGATATGAATCATTCCTTCCTTACACGAATCTTGTCCTAGACCTAGAGTTTCCAGTAATCCATGGACTTGACCCTCACGTATGGAGATAACTTGGGAGGATACTCGATAACCACACTTACACCGACAGTGTGATCTGACCCACGAGGCGAGAGTTTCGGTTGGAATCTCTTGGTGGTAGCATCGAGGCCTTACGATGTTGGTCTGAGTATGGATTGGATCCACAGTTCATACATGGATTGACTTTATTAGGTAAAAAGTTTGTGGTTTAACTACAATTTCGGGATGGGTTTTCCTTGGTCGGTGAAAAGGAAACCCCAGGCAGCACAAGATAAACTCATCCATAGAAGTGTGCGACCGATCACTCTTGAGTCGGTCAACCTTACCCTCGTGGCAGCAAGAGTTTTTGAGTTTCAGTCCTAATCAGGAAAGGGAGACCTCTACAGTTCGAGGATGATGATCATGACCTTATACGGGTCTCACCTCGATGAGGTTTACGGAGATGAGGCCAAGGCGGCAAGTAATCTATGAGGTTCAGCGGACCTTTTTCAGGTCCTCAGCAGGGTAGGCAAGGTGGCTTACCATTTCACCCATCCACCTCAGTTGCACCAGGTGCACGACGACTTTCACGTATCACAACTGAGGAGATACGTGCTTGACTCAACACATGTCATCGACCATGGGGAGCTGGAATTGGGCGATGGGGTGACTTTCACGGAGGTTCCAGTGGGGATTGAGGATCGACAGGAGAGGATCCTATGAGGACGGTCGATTCCTCGGGTGTGCTTTCACTGGCAGTACAGGAACCTCCAAATGAGCACATGGGAGTGGAAGGCTCAGATGCGTGCTCAGTGCCGCTTTTGTATCCCTATTTTGTGTTAAAGCTTTACAGGGGCATAAATCCCTGAAGTGGGAGTAATATAAAGACCCGGAAATTTCAAGGAAAACTTTTTCTTAATTTTCTTTGGAATTTTACAACAACGCAATTTCTGACGGCACCTGATTTCGAGGCCCGGTGTTCCCGGAATATTTGTCTGAAGTTTAGCTCGGGTACGTTCAGTGAACGAACGAGCGGGATTTTCTTACTTTTGGACTAGTGCTCGGAATCAAATTCCGAGGGCGCCAATGGAACCACAACACCGGTAATTTCTTAGGAACACCTTTTCTGGAGTTGCGTTTACACGGGTGAAGTTTGTTAAAAATTGTGGAAGTTATAAAAATAAAATTGAGCTCAAATTTTATTTTTCTTTCTAAGTTGTATTCCTTTGAGTGGAAGTTAGGAAACCACCCAACATCCCATGAGAGGTTATGAGGGCGGTGGGGCCCACATGAACCCCACCCCTTCACTTTCCCTAACTCCCTCAACTCACCATTAATTAAATAACTTAAGTTACTTAATTAGTGAGTTTAATTTGAATTTTAAATTTCAAACTTAGGTCATGATAATAAAATAAGTGAAGTACTTATTTTATTCTTGATGGAACTTGTTGTGTTGAGTATTTGGGAGAAAAGGAAAAGCTCTTTAAGTTCTTCTTCCTTGACAAAGAATGCGAAGAACGCGAAGAAAGTTGACCTCCGACGAAGGTCTACAAGAACGATGGATCCTCGGAGATCGACGACGCGATGCCAAGGAATCTTTTCTCCGCAACGCGACGATCCTCCTTCCATGACGCCTTCTTCCGCGACGTGCAATTCCCCGATGAACCTCTGTTCAACTATGCTCGAGGTAGGGGATTTTTATTGTTTTTGTTATTCGTGAATTCTTTCTTCCTCGTTCCTCTTTTCATTTGGACCGCTTGCTATCGATTAATGGGAGGGGGCCGGACCGCACCAACACAGCCGACCCTCCTCCCATGTTTGTTGTGTTGTTGCGGTTCGAAGGAAAGCGGCGCGGTGCAACGACACCGCGCGGGATCATACGGAAATGGTGCGCGGCGCCGTCGCGCCGTGCCGTTGAAGTGGAACAAAGGTTTGGCGCCGTCGAGCCGCGCCAGAGAATCACGAAAACACCGCGGCCAGAGCGGGGCCACGGCGGAGCAGGGACCGACGACCAATTTCCGTCCGCCGGCGCCGAAGCAGGGGGACCGGCCCGCTCCGGTCCTGTGGCGGCAGCAGCCGGCCGGCCAGATTGGGCCGGCCGGTCAGGGGAGGATCCGTGGGTCGTAACCCCCGGCTGGTCGGACAGCGGTGGCCCCCTCACGTGGAGGCCGCATTAATTGAAATAGGGGGGCAGTGCCCCCCCCCCATCCGCTCGGCCGAAACGGCCGAGCCACCTAGCCAGCGCCAGTGCGCCGGGCCACCCAGGCCGGGCGAGGCTACGCCAGCCAGGCCGAGCGGCGCCCAAGCGGGCCAGACCCGGACCCGGGTCGGGTCGACCCGGTTCGGGCCGACCCAGGGGGTCTCGGGCCGGACCGGTCCGGGCCCGAAACCCCCACTTCCGGACCTCTTCGATATTTTGCCCATAACATGGGCTACGGACCTCCGATCGATGCACCGTCAGCTGAAATGAAATCCTTGGATTGAGACGGTCGTTTCGGTATATTACACTCAAGGTTTCAGAGAACTTTGGGAATGGCCGGGTTGGTTCGAACACGAAATCAACCGGGCCCTCTGAGCAAAAATGCTTATATATTGAGTTCTGGACGTCTGATTGACATGTCATCGACTTTGTTGGATTCCTCTTGATGAGAGGGAACTTTTGGCATTCTTCTCCTGAGTTTTGGTTGCAGTTGGATAGTGGCTGGGTTGGATTGTACCCGAAATCCAACCAGGCCCCTAGAACGGAAAAGCTGATAACTTTCAGACCGGACGTCCGTTTGACGAACCGTTAGCGACGTTGGTGATCACGTTGATAAACGGTCCCTATGAGAATTCCCTATAAGATTTCTGGGTACAGTCGAGATACGGCCGGGTTGGTTCGCACACGAAACCAACCGGGCCCCTAGGACGAAAAGGCTAGTAACTCACAGATCGGGCGTCCGACTGACGCGCCGTCTGTTGCGTTGAGACCCCTATGATGAGGCGGTCCTTTGAGATACTTCTTTGTGGGAATTTGTGATTCTTTGAGTACCGACTAGTAGCTCATAGAGCAGACCCTCCCGGTGATGAGCTAGCAGAGTGCAGAGACCTAGTAGCTGGATGAGACTTGACGACTGCTGATCTATCGTGTCGGTGTGTTTCGGATAGCCCAGTGGGGAGCGCTTGGTTGTAGCGGAAGACCCATGGAAGAGGAGTGATTGATTGTAGCGGAAGACCCATGGTACTCAACAGAAGGAGTACCTCTGGAGGCTATGAGAGGGAGTGCTTGGTTGTAGCGGCAGACCCACGGCAGAGGAGCGCTTGGTTGTAGCGGCAGACCCACGATACTCAACATAAGGAGTACCTCTGGAGCCTATGAGGGGGAGCGCTTGGTTGTAGCGGCAGACCCACAGTGGGAAGCACTTGGTTGTAGCAGTAATCCCACAATACTCAACAGGTGGAGTACTACAGCAGTCCAAGGTTAGTGGGGCGCGCTTGGTTGTAGCGGTAGGCCCACTGTACTCGACAGAGGAGGAGTTCTCCAGCAGTTGTGGTTTCGACATCATGAATAAAATCCTGGTTGAGCTGAGTCTATGACCTTTGTTTTTACCTCATGATTTAGATGGGTCACTTGATATCTTAGGTATATGTATGGGCATATACCTGGGTAGTGTTTATCCATTGATTTCATAATCTGTGTGTTTCCTCATGATTGAGATGGGTTACTTGATAACTTTGGTATATGTATGGGCATATACTTAAGTAGAGGTTATCTGTTGAGATCTTCCTTGTGGTTATCCTTGTTGGATTTAGTGAGACCTTGAGGGTCTCGGGGTCCCTACTGAGTATCGTTATACTCACCCCTGCACGGGCTATGCCCATACCTCGTTGTGTTGGTTGTAGACGACGGGCAGCGCAGACAGAGGCCGAGTCTTCGAGGACTGGACGGTACCCGAAGTTGGACCTCACGACGAGACAGTATCCGGTGGTGGACTTCACGACAAGGTGACACTCAGAGGAGGTTGATGGGTGAGAGTGTTGTGGAGGCTATCTGTACCTACCCTTCAGGTAGGATCCATGGTGGACGTTCCAGGAGCTACGCTATCTGTACCTACCCTTCAGGTAGGATCCAAGGAGGATGACCCAGGAGCTGCTTCTATCTTCTTCCAACTGCTTGTCTTTGTTGTACTTTCTTTTAGTTGTATCTGTACTTTCGATTGGGTTTGTATTCTGGCCCATTTACTTTTTAGTACTTCCTTTTTGTACTTAGTGTTTTACTTTCGCTTGTACTCTGAGGTGTTTTTTTACTTTTATAAAGGAAATGTCTTACCAGCTATCAGGATTTACGCCTTTGGTGTTAGTCGCCAGCCCCTGGCCTATGGAAGGTGGGATTGGGGTAGTCACGGCATGGGCTCCGAGGACGGGTCATGACATTGTTGGACGGTTTAGGTTTCCAATTCAAGGTTGACCTAGTTTGGCTCATGAAATATTCACTTAAATACTCGTAATGACCTTAAATAAAGAAATTCAACTCTAATTATTCTATACATGAATAATAAAAAATATATTTATTTATTAGTGATCATTTATACATTGAAATCTCCCAAACCTAGTGGTGGGTTTCAACATTCCAAAACTCTTATTGATATGAATCAGCACTAACATTGGAATATTTTATGTGTGTGACCCTCTAATTTTGTAATGAACTGACCCCAGTAACCAATAGTCGGTGCCTTACTTTATTAAATTGGTATAGATACAAGTTTCAAATCCCAATGGACCGATCAGTTTATTAGTCCTGAAAAGTATATTACATACATGAACCTTTCATTATAATTCATAAAATAAAATAGAACATAGATAATCCTTTTAGAACACCAATAATATCCTATATTAACCCCGCATATCAGTATTAATGAACATCTTGGCATCCTGGTAAAATAAAACATAATAAAGATATGACATCAGAAGCTCAATAAAGGTAAGCGCACAATAAAAGCTATTCGGAATAAAAATAATAAACATTAAGGAATGGTGTATAACTAAAACACAAGTCCTTCTAATATATTATAGAGAATAATATGTAAATAATTAATAATACCTCATAAAATAATCACATGAACATGAAAAATAACCATTGATATAATACTAGTCAACTAATCATGTGGAATATAAATAACTAATATCATAATGAGGGAATTCATAATTTCAAAAATTATAAACATACAATGAAATCATCAGCCACAACACAGACATAAATGGGTAAGACATTGGACAATACCCAAAATAGCTTGTCTCACGAGACCTAAAGATGCATAAATGGGATTTATTGGACCCCTACCATCACTTACTAAGTACAATGCATTCTTCGTATGAAAAGGGTGAAACATAAAAATCGCAATCATTCATATGGAGAAACTGCCATATGAAATGAGAATACTTCAACCAAAAACCATGAATGGTATCAAAATATCACATCCATTGTCAAAATAATCATAAAAAATAAATAAAATATATTACAAGGTATTATAATAGATCAAACCTAATCGATCATAAGATCCAATAAAGGATGTTGACATAGATGAAAATAATCTTATAAAATCATTAAGATTTTCTTTGGTGAAATACCCCACTTTACTTTGGAATTATTTAAAATCCGTGAAATTATAAATAAAACAATTCATTTTGAAAATAACCTTGTAAGAATGAAATGGAAGCTTCAAAACATCAACCTATCAAAATGGTAGAAAAAGATTCCCACGCTACATAAGTTAAAAAAACATTCCTTCTGTCGAAAAGGTTATAAAGTACCTCATTTGGAAAATGATAAAAGATTCATTTAAAATCATTTTATAAAAATTTAAACATGGGTAAAAACTAATTTAAACCTTTATAGGGTAATTTTATAAATATGTTGTAATTTTTTCTAAGAAACATGGACATGTATTATAAATATTACTTAGTGGATACATACATATAAACAATCCCGAATAAGAATGAGATTGTGAGACTGACCCTTAACTTAGGTATGATTCCCATTGTAAATTCCCAAAAATCCACTTATACCAGAATAATAATAATATATATGATATCATATTTTATTCATTTATGAATTTATATTACCTATTTATTAACAATTACAAGATAAATGAATGTATTATGTAATAACCACTTTTTTATCATAGGTGTTTTGACATGTTATTATTGATCCTAATACATATATCATGATTTTTTACATCAAAAATGTAAAAAATGATTTATATATCATATATATTCAGTATATAAATATATATATATAACAAAAATATATGAAATGGAATACACCGTTCAGGGATATGGTATGTCATATATATGCATGAGCGATGTTTCCATTTTCTTATCATACTGAATGGAAGAAGTTAAATGAAATATATGTATATATATTATTCCATTAGAATTAATATTTAATACATTTCAAATTTATTAATTATATACATTTTTATAATCATTCTTGAATGGTTAACATTGAATATGAATTTCATTACGTAGTGGAGACGAGAGGTCATACATACGCATGAGGGATGATATCATTCCCTTAATGCTGAAATGGTCAGGTATTATATGGTATATTAATTGTAAAAAAATAAATATAATTTCATATTTATTATTTATATATATTATATATATCATTATTCTCATCCAAATAATGTGTTGATGAAAATTATATTACACCACAGTGTGGAGATGGTAGGTCATACGTACGCACGCGTGGTGATTTAGTTTTTCATACGATGGATAAAAAGAGGAATATGGTTTTCCCATAATAATAATAAAATAAAATAATATATTTAATAATTGATTTATTACTTTATAATGGAAACAACATAAGGTTAATAAATAGCAGAATAAATAATCATGAAGGAGATGGTAAATACAGTTACCTCTTCTTAAGAGAACCTCCATTGGATCTCCTCTTAGGGACACTAAGGTTTAAATTTTTAGAAAAACAATACCTCAAAAACATAACTAATAATGTTTGATGTATAAATGGGTAGGTTTTTTAAATTATATAAGGCTAAATTTCATGTGAGAAAGTGAGGTAAGAGGTTATTTTTTATAAGAGAGGGGAGGGGCACTCTTGAAATCCTTTAAAAAAATAAATTAATATAAATTGATTTTAGATTTTTCATTAGCTCCAAAGTGGGTTATTTTTAAGATATGATAATTGTGGGACTAAATTATCTCATAAAACAATTTTTAGAAATGTTTAGGTCACAATATGAACCACATGCTTTGGTTTTAACCCTTAGTTGTACTATTTAACTCTTATAGCGACAACTTGGCATTTTTACTCTTTAGAGTTAATATATTTACTATAAAATGAAAAAATATGTCCAAATGGATCCTTGATGACATATTTAACCTTATTATATTTATTTGGACTGATTTTATATTTCTATATATTTTATATCATTTAATAAAATATTATTTATTTTAATGTATCATTTATGTAAATTTTGATATTATTCAATTTTTAAAAAAATATCATAACAACATGATAACTTATAACAAAAACTTAAAATATATAATTTTTATTTCTAAGTTATCTATAAAATTTTTTAATGTAATTAATTAGGTAAAAGAATATTTAGTTTTAAATTTTTAATTTCATTTTTTTGATATTTCCATTAATTAAACAATTATTTCATCATTATTATGAAAGCCATTAATAAAATAATTTCTGAAACAAAAATTAAAAATATTTTTTCATGATGATGATAAATTAATTATATTTCAAATGATTATTTATAGTTGAATTTATCTTCTGTATAACCATGTATTAAAAAGTAGTATTTATTCAATATGTTTTTATAACCAATTTCAATATAAAAATGATTTCAACAACATAAATTGGATTAAAATATATATAATCTATATATTCTGAATTTAAAAATAAATTAAAAATATCAAAAATATTTAAAGGGAAAAAGGTATTTTTAACTATAATGTAGTATTTTTCACTATAAAAAATGAAACTTCTAAAAAAAATACCAAAAATTCACCCTAAACTAATTTTAAAATTTTTAATTCAAAGAAAAATATTATTTTTTCATATAAAAGTTCTAAAAGACTCAAATATTAAATTCAAAATTTTTTCCCATAAAATTATGAAAAATTATCATTTTTTAAAAATACTTATTTTATGCGAAAAAATTGGATTATTTCATATATCATGTCTAGAAAACTCATAATATGATTTTTAAAATTATATGGAATATATACAGATTTTAAAATGTGTTTAATAGTATTCATAACTGATGATTTAACTATTAGTTTATATCTTATAATAATATTTTAATACTGTACTTTTTTGGTGAAACTCGATCTTGCGTATGACACGAGAAATCGAAGAAAGTATCTCTTGTGTGTAACATAAGATAACACAGTGTTTCATGAATTAAAAGATATGGAATATATTAAATTCATTTAAAAAATATTATAATTCTTGGGGTGTTATATTCTTCCAGCCTTAATAAAAAAATCCTTCATGATTTAAAACATGATCTTAGTAATCCAGATTTTGATATTTAAAACCATTATTGTTGAAGAAACCCCATCATAAATTGAGTTAATAACACATATTCCTTATGTGTAGGAAATTTAAATTTGATGGTCAGAACAAAAATATGCTTTCAAATGGAAGAACATTAGTGGAAAATAGATATACATACATTGAGGGAAAACATAAATATTTATAGGGAGTGATTGAGGCCATCAGTCACAAAAAAGTGAAAGATCATTAGAAAATTGGGGGCCTCTTAGAAATAAATATAATATGATTTAAAAAACCATTGGTTCAACAAAAATAACATTTTTTTCTTTATATCCATTTCCTAGAGTTGAGTAATTATTTCACTCTATAATAATTTAATGAAATATAATTACTTGATTTGTTTCTATAAACATAATCTTATCCATTGGTTGTGTATAACTATTTGTACTTCATTTTATAGCACAACTTTAATCATAGGGTGAATTAATATGTTACCCTATAAAACCTTTTCCAATGATGAACTTAAATCATTTCATAAATGGTTTACTTTTCTATAATGAACTTATCATTAATCTTTTCACAATATGTAGTACCTCTTGTTTTTTACATTCCAAACATGTGAATACCTCTATCATTTATTCCCCTAAATCATGGTAATAACATTAATTACAATAAAATTTCATTAAAAACATAAATGCTTATTTATTACATAAATAGAACATAGGTTATTGGATATACTTCTTAAATCCAATAATGTTTAAATTCAATCAATGATGAAATAAATCACTTTTTCAACAAACCATTAATCAATTATAAGGAAATTAGTACTATCCAGCTTAATTTATCCAAATCAATAATCTCTTTATTCTGAAATAATTATCTCATTATCAGGAACATATTGAGGGTTATCTTTCCTGTTACTATGTGTTTTCTAAAAAATTAACTTATTACTGAGTCACTTTTCTTATTACCACACAATCTCAAATATATAAGGACATAGTATTACAGTATAATTCTTATATATTCCATAGTTATTATAACAAATACATTATTGATAAAATTCTAAAATAACATAATTATTGAATCAAAAAAATAATCACATTAATCATTCATCTTTAGTTGTATTAATAATATATTCATGGCCATTATCCATTGAATTATTCTAAGTTGTATTCCCTTGATGCTTGGAAAAATCATTTGTATTGTGTCCAATATCTTTAGTGTTGATGCATTATACATTATAAGCATTTATAGTTTCCTTTTAATCCAATTATTGGTGGCCTTTCTCTCCACACTTGTATAAAACTCTCAATCGTTTCAATAAACTACCATAGTTTTTTTTTCTAAAATTAATACATGTGGTAAAATAATTCATTCCCTTATTCCATTTATCCATATTTTTACAATTTTTCCCATTATTTTCTTGCTTTACATAAAATATATAACACTTAGAGTACTCTTTACATGTCCCTTTATACATCATTTGACCTAAAATCCTCTTCTTTTCCATCATTCCTTTGATTTCATAGGACATGGAGAATTTTATACCTATCTCATTATCACATGATAATATGTCCTAAAATGTTGAGAATTCTTTTGATACTATTTCCCTCTAAAATATTGGCTTAAGACCATAAAAAATATGATCCTTCTTACACTTTGGATCATGTGCATCAGTGGGTTTCACATTCCTTCTACTATGTTCCCCTTATAAATGATGATATAAACTAGGTTAGGTCATATCATAATGTATAATTCTATAACTAAGAAAATATTTAACATAAATTGAAACATTTATGAATAGATAATCACATAATAATAAAAATGGTTTCTTTGGGAACATATTTTAATTTTAATACTTTATAATGTTTGATAAATAAAATGTGAAATATCTTAATCATATCCCCTAGATTTTCAAACCAGGTGTATAGTAAGGCTCTTTTCCTTGTACTAGGTTACGTTGGGTCTGTCCCAACACACTTTGTCAAAGTTTTTACTCTTAGGTATATTTATTCCAAAACCACATCCACTTGTAGTATCTAGACTGGGGTGTATTTCTAGTAAGACCCAAATAATCTCTAACTTAACAAAATTCTTGGATGTTCATCTATATTTATCATCAATGATATCTTAGGGTTATATTCCCAAATCTTTGTTCTCTAAATCTAGTTTCCAAGGTTTCTTCTAAACATCCTATGATACCAACTATAATGACACGACCACAATAGACCTAATTCAGTGCCTTATTATATTAAATTGGCATAGATTAATGTGTCTTATCCAAAAGGGACAACCAGTTTAGCGGTCTTGGAAAATATATTACATACATTAACCTTTCATTACAATTAAAAACAAAAAATACAATATAGATACTCTTTTTATAATTCCATTAATCTCCAAGATTAACACTTTATATCAATCATAATAGATATCTTTAAATTTTGGGAAAATAAAACATAATAAAGGGGTGAGCTCGGATTCTTAGTAAGGGTAAGCGTACTGTAAAATCTATTATGAATAAAAATCTTAAACATTAAGGTGTGGTGTATAACTAAAACACCAACCATTCAAACCTGGTATTGAGAATAATATAGAAATAATTAATAATACCGTATAAAATAATTACAGGAGCTAGAAAACATAACCATGGATATTACACTAGTTGAATAATTACATGGAATATCAATATAAAATCTCATAATGATGATATTCACAATGTCATACATCATGAAAATAACATCAAGTATTCATCCAATAAACCATATATAAATTTGTAAGAAATTAGAAAATACCCAAACAAGTTTGTCTCGTGAGACCTATTAATTCATTAAGGTGTTGTAGTAGGTCCCTCCCTACACTTACTATGTCTAATGCATTCTTCATATGAAAATGGTGAAACATAATCATCATAAACATTCGTATTGATAAACTACCATACAAAATGTGAATAAATCAACTATAAACCATGAATGGTATAAAAAGACCACATCTATAGTAAAACTAATCATAAATACTTAAATAAAATAATATAGAAGGTATCATAATAGATCAACCTTAATCAATCATAATATCTAACAAATTATGATGACACGGACTAAAATAATCAAATAAAATAATTTAAATTTTATTAGGATAAATACCCAATTCTTTACATTGAAATCAATTAAAGAAGCACAATTATAAAAGAAAACATTTCCACCAAAAATAATATTCTAATCCTATATGGTATGATTCAAAAAAATGATGTGTCATGATGGAGTAAAAATCATCTCACACCTCATAAGTTAAATAAACATTCCTTCTATTGAAAAAGTCATAACGTACCTCATTTAGACAACAACAAGAGATTCCTTTCAAACTGTTATATAAAAACTCAAACATCATTAAAAAAAGACATTGTAAATTTGTAGGATAAATATAAAAAAAATTAATAAACATGTACACTTATTATAAATATTATCTAGTAGTTACTTACAAATAAACCATCTCGAACAATAATGATATTGTGAGATTCACCCTTAACTTACATCCAATTCTATATGTACATGTGTGAAACTCTTATATAGTGGTTTTAAACATATTATTAACTTATACCAGAATAATATAAATATTTATGATAACATATTTGATTCATTTATGATTTTATATTACCTATTTATTAACAATTCCATGTAAAAACAATGTTTCAGGTAATAACCACTTTGTTTATCATATGTGTTTTAACTTTTTATTCGTGTTCCTATAACATAGATCATGATTTAATTACATATAGAATATAAAACAGGATTTATATATATTATATATTTATTATATGAATATATATTTATATATAAGGTATATATATGAATCATAATACACCATTCATGAAGATGGTAAGTCGTACGTATGCATGAACATTATTTGTGGTTTCTTATCGAATTGATTGGTAGAAGGTAAATGGAATATATATATTATTATTAAATTATAATTATTATGTCATATATTACATATTTATTCATTATATACATTTTTATAATCATTATTTAAATGTTAACATGTTTGATGAATCTCATCACATCGTAAAGATGGTAGGTCGTACGGACACACGAGCGACGATATCATTCCCATAATGGTAAGAGGGTAAGGGATTAGATGGTATATTAACTATAAATAATAAATATCATGTAATATTTACTATTTATATCTATTATATCCATCATTATACCCATCCAATTAAAGTGTTTTTGAAAAATAGATTGCACCATATTGTAGAGACGGTAGGCCATACGTACGCACTTGGTGATTTTTTTTTCTTATGATGGATAAAAGGTAGAATGTGGTTTTTAAATAATCATAATAAGACATTATAATATATGATATACTATATTTAATATATTATAATATAAAATAAACAATAATAGGAAGTAGAAGAAGAAATAATCATGAAGGAGTGGGTAAAGACGATTACCTCTTCTTTAGTGAACCTTCGTTGGATATCCCCTTAGGACACTAGGGTTGGTCTTTTAAGAAGTCCAATAATTCAATAACTTATCTAATAATTTGAGTATGAAAAATGGAAATGTTTTTTATATCTATAATGATCAATTTGGATTGAGGAAGTGAGGGAGGAGGTTCCATTTTATGAGAGAGGGGAGGGGAACTCATGGAATCCTTTAAAATATTAAATTAATATAAATTGATTTTTTATTTTCAAATAGCTCCAAAGAAATTTATTTTAAATATAATATTATAATTGGTTGAAATAATCTCATCCAAGTATTTTTATACATGTTTATGTTATAATATGAACCATATATTTTGTCTTTAACACTTAGTTAAATCCTTTAACTCTTACTGTGACAACTCGACGTTTTTACTCTATATGGTTAATATAGTTACTATAAAACACCAAACGAACCCAAAATGGATCATTGATGACGTATTTAACCTTATTATAGTTATTTGGATAGATTTTATATTTTTATAAATTTTATAGCATTTAATAAAATATTATTTATTTTAAAGTATCATTTTTCAATTTGGATACTATTCAACATTTTTTAAAAAAATATCATAACAACATGATAAATGTATTCAAATAAAATATTATAAATGTCATATTCTAAACCTAGTGGATTAATAAGGTTATAATTTATTCCTTGGGTTTATTTGTTTCTAAACACACTTATAAAATGAAATTCGAACAAGTTTTAGGGTAATTTTATAGTATTATAATATTATGTTTAACTTTAATTACCTGATTTACAATTAACTGTTATAAATAAAAATTTACTAAAGTTATTATTCATAATATCCAAAAATTAATTTTATCCTATTAGAATCTAAATATCATTATAATTACAACCATTTATTTACTTTTTTCCAAATTCAATTCACATAAGTTGCTAAATTATTTTTTACACTAATCACATAGACATGGCGAGAAAGCGGGTAAAAGAAAACATTCAAAAGTTCAATAAGTTTTTTATATACAACATAAATATAAAAATGATTTAAATAAACAAAGTTGGATTAATATATGTATAATTGATCTATTGGTATATTAAAAATAAATTTAATATATAATAATCATTTAAAAGGCATTTTTAACTACAATACAATATTTTTCATTATCAAAAAATGAAACTTCTCATAAAAATAAAAAAAACGCCCTAAGGTAATTTTTACATTAAAAATTAATATAAGAAGATTATTTTTTCATATAAAAAATATAAATTTGTAAAAAAATAGATTTAAAATTGGTTCCCCCTTAAAATATATTAAAATTACCATTTTTGAAAAAATACTTCTTTTTTCACAATAATTGTATTTGTTCTTATATCATATCTATAAAACACATAATATGAATGTTAAAATTATATATAAAATATATAAATTTCAAAGTGATGTTTTATATTTTTCATAACTGCTAATTTAACGTCTATGTTATATCTTATAATAATATTTTAATAATATTTTGTTGTTTCATAGAACTCGATCTTGCGTATAATGAATGCTATCAATGAATGTATCTCATCTCTGTAATATAAGATAACTTTGTATTTAATTCATTAAAATCTATAAAATATATTAAATTTTAAAAAAATTAAGAAAATTATAAATTCTTTAGGTGTAACCAATACCATATCTGTATATTCGTGAGTACCAATCACAAACCTGGAGTATAGTTAAGAGACCCTTGAATTCCCTTAAGGATATAAGGTACAGTCATAGCTACAACAAACTTTTGTACAAATACATGTCATTTAATATAATTTATTTGTCTTGTGACATCTCATAGAGAATTATTCACCATTTATGTCATCGTCATTTTTTTCTTTATTATTTTTTGACCTTGCATGATGGACTTAACATATTCTACCCTGGCCATGGATTGATAGAAGGTATTATCAACCTGATCAATTCAACCAAAGATATCACTTCATTTTATAATAGAAACTTTTATCCAAGTCATTTAATCAATGTCATACCACTACTGGTGTTCCCAATGAAATTTACCTCACCATGATATAAAAATCATAGTTTTCTTCTAACATAAAATGATGTAATTTAATACTATACCTTGATAATTTTCTCAAGGTGGGAGACCATTACACATATTCATAGATAGTAACTACCAATGACACCTAAAACATATGGTACTCCCATTGGTGGGTTGGTCCTCATGATCTCATGTACTCAATATAATTAACTGAAAACTTCATGAGAAGAAGTATCAATGATTAGAGCCCCTAATACATGATAATATCACATCATCTATTCCTTTTAGTATGATGTTTCTAAATCATAGTACTTATATATTTCATATGATTTCATCGTATCTCTAGCTTATCATTATAGACTAGGAACTATTATAAACTTTTCATGCAGCATATAATCTAAGGGCATTACAAAAAAATATTGTGGATGCAAAAGTACAAGCACTATTAATGTAAGATAGAAAATGTATAAAACAAACTATAAACATGTAATTTTAATCAATGGTCATAAAGTATTTGGGTCTATTTCACCCAATTACAACACTAAAAAATGAACTTGATCCAATTTCTAAGAATCTTCAACCATCAATCTCTCACATGAGAATTTTGATTCTCCTAAGGTATGTCTTTATTCAAGTTTCCTACCACATTATCCTCTATGGCTACCCTGATAAATGATAGTTCACCAACCTGAGTGAAATCCCTATATTTAGGAAACTTCTAAAGTATATGAATTTTCATTGGTTGTAACTTGGGATCCATGTAAAGTACCAATACTGCAGTATTATCACAATAAACTGGAGTAGCTTCTATACTACTAAGAATAACGCTAATATTTGAGACAAAACTGAGTATCTAGACTACCTCTTTTGTTTTATAGAATGATTTTATATACTCAAATTTTATTTTAAAATTGGAAACCATAGGTTTCTTTAAGATAATGTTTCTCACTGCGCTACCATTCAAGAAAAATACACAACTTGGCTGCAATTTCATATCAGCATGATATATCTTGAAATTAGCATATTTTTATTCCCTCACTACTTGTTGCTCATTTACTATATACACTAGGAACATATCATTTGTATATATCAAGTACATTAGGATAGTTTTTGTAGATTCCCAGTGAATCACTCCTGGATATTCTTGATATCTAGCCACCACGATTAAAGTAAAAAAATCATCAAACCTAAAACATAGTATGGCATACATGATAGATCCCCCAATATAAGAATAAGTGATTCTAATCATTCTATAAATATCCACTTATGTTTTTGGACACAGTTTCATTGAGATATTGATACTATGTGACATTGGTAGTATCCCTCTCTTGCATTATTCCATATTATTCTGTTTAAGTAACTTCTCAATGTCTATATTTTAACTTATCCCAAACATCCTTTCAGATCAATAATAAAATATCTTGATCCTTATGATATAAATTTTTTCACTTAAGTGTTTCTTGGATTCATTTAACCATGTATTAACAAACTGTAAGACTTTAAATTAATTTACTATAATTAATAAGTCATCAAGATATACTACTATGAAAGCAACAGAATTACCACTAATTTTCATATATAAAAATGGAACACTTTGATTCTTGATGAACCAAATTCTCATATAGACTCATTAAATTTAATATTCCATGATAATGATGTCTTCTTCGATCCATAAATGTATGTCTATAGATTTCATACTTTATATGAACTCTTTGACATTATGAACCCTTTGGGTTGAGTCATATAAATTTATTTAACTAACATCAAATTTAGAAAATTAGATTTGATATCCATTTTCAAAATTTTGTAATCAAATAATATTGTTATTATAAGTAATATTCTAATATATTATATTATTTAAACTATGAAAAGGTTTCATCATATTATATTCCATGAAATTATTTGAAACTCTTCAAACTAGTTCTGATTTATAGGTATTTACTTTACCAACCATATAAAGACTTTTGTTAAATATATATTTTCACCCAAGGGGTTATTGATCTTATTTAGCTTCTACAAAAAGTAAAACATAATTTTGATACATGGGTTCAATCTTAAAATTCATATATTCTTTCCATTTATGAGAATTATTTCCATCTACTTCTTATTTACAGGTTAGCGGTTCATCATTATATAAGATTAATGTGACACCTAACATGGTTATAAGAAAAATCATATCACTATGGTTCTCTAATGACAAAAGTATACCTATATAGTAAATGTTTCATAATAAAATCTTATCCTTCCATTTTATTTAATGTATATTGTTCTCATAACAACTCTTGTGAACCTAGAGAATCAACTTCATCAAAGTCAATCTTTTTCAAACAATTTCTATTGGAAATTTTTCTATTTTTAGAAATATGGATTTTCTTCACACAATAATTTTTCTATCTAAAGGGTTATATAGGTAATATACTTTACTTTCTTTAGTATAACCTATAAAGATTCAATTCGTGCTTTGGGGTCCTAATTATTCAATAGGTATAGTCTTGAAAAATTATTATCATCCCCACACATGAATATATTAAAAACATGGTTTCTTTCCATATCATAACTTATATAAAATCACAACTCTTACCTTATTTGGTACTCAGTTTAGTGTATAAACCCATTTTTTTAGTGCATATCCCTAAAAGGATAGTGGAATAGTTACCTAACCAATGATTTATCTAAACATATCAAGAAAATTAGTATTTATATATTCATTAACACCATTCCACTGATGTTTATAAGGAGGCATGAGTGGGGAAAGTATCATACAATCCATTAAGTGATCATTGAATTCTTGGTTGAGATAAACTATTTCTCGATCTGAGTAAATTGACTTAATATTATTTCCAATATGTTTTTCTACTTAATTTTTTTATTCCTTAAAAAAATAAAATTAGTTTGACTTATAACTCATTATGTTGACAAATCCATACCAAATATAGTCATTAATAAAATCAATTACGTATGAAAATAAACTACATTCCTTTACTGGAAACAGACCATACACATCAATTTGAATCAATTATAGTAGTTTATATCCCTTAATCATTACCCAATAAAAGTTGATTTGGTCATTTTTTTCATTTAAACAAGTTTGACATAAATCCAAGGGTTTTAACTCAATATATTGTAAATACCATTAAAGGTATAACTTTTATAAACACTTCTCATTTACATAACCAAGCCTGATGTTCCATAGGTAGGTATAAAATGATTCATTTTTACTTATTTTTTTACTTATTTCCAATAAAAGGTTTTCATGTTTATGTATATACAACCCATTTTTAAGATGCACCATACCCTGAAATATGTTATCCTTATAAAAGAGAAAAAATTTATTTCAAAAAATTATATAAAATATCACGGTGTCTAAACTTAACACTATTATTCTTATTCTTATTACAAAAGGTACTTAATAATAGTTATTTTATATAATAACCGAACCACTATATATATTCATAAGATAATCTCCTACTACCAAGGATTCTATACTTGGACCATTTTTTGTAACAAATATCCACCTAAACCTTTTTAACATTCATCAATGTTGTTTTTTTCTATACGTGAATACAAATGTGTACGCCACAAGTTTTATCCAATACCCAACTTGTAGATGAAGCCATGTTGTATTTAATGACACAAATACTTGATCCATAATAATCATCTTGATTATTATTCCCAACCATGAAATTATTCTTCATATTGAATATCATTCCACATACAAAGAAAATAGCCTCTTACTTATTTCCCTCCCTTTGTATCTTTGTCTTCCTAGAAGTTTGATGTGTTGGTTTCTTCAGTTTAGGTTTATCCTTAGACCCCTAAGCCTTATCATTCATCATCTTTTTCTCTATAAATACAAATTATTTAGTATTATCCATATCCTTATTTTCATTTTGAATTAATTAAAATTGGTCCTTGAGTGACTTTAACATGTTATATTATTTTAATTAATAATAAATGTCGAGAATATTGGTAGTAAAAAGGAAGAAATGAGATTAATCGCTAGTTCATGGTTTAGTTTAAACCCAATGGGTTCAATTCTCTTGATGTATACTATCATCATAAGTACATGGGGTCTTGATAGATTCCCTTATACTATATTAAACATATAAAGTTCACTTTATATCTCATATCTTTCTTTCCTTTCTCTCTCCTCATATAACTCTTGACTATGAGATAGCATCTTATAAGTATCTTTATCCTCATTAATTGTCTATATTTAATTGTGCATTAATGAAAACATGATATGTTATTGATAAAAAATATTAATCAATATTTTTTTGATAATAAATGATATATTGTCTTTACATTGGGTTAAAAATGTTTATTTATGGAATATTTTTTATTAGATCATTCATTTTAAAATTTGATGAAAATTCCATTCTCCCCCTTTAAATTTCATTGTATTATTTAATCAACAAATATTTTTATGTGACATAGTTTAAAATAAAAATTTGAAACAATGTTTCACATTAATGGGGATACAAATTAGATTTAATAAATCTTATTTGGATCATACATTTGATTAGAGTAAATAGGCTATTAATTCAAATAGGAATTAAACTCAATGGATTCGATGATACTTCATTATTTGGGCCATAACATCTTCATTAATTTTTGGATTGGACCCAACCTTATGCAAAATCTAATATAACAAATTTATTAAAAATCACCAATCTAGAATAATATTTGTTTCCTTCTTTTTTTATTTCTAAAATATAATAAAATTCGGCTTAAATTGTTTTTCTGAATTTCTCATTCACACATGAAATGTCTTAAAAATAAATCATATCCTCTAATATATAAATTCATGTTTTAATAATTTAAAGGGGTTTGGATATTAATTTTAGAATATGGAGAAGATTATAAGTGGTTACATTCCATTTAAATTATTCTTTGCAGGAGGTGAGCTATCAAACTAGGATCAATTCCAAAATTGTCTTCTTTTACTATTCATTGTAAAAAAGTTGTTTTTATTTAAATAAAATCTCTATTTTTCCCATTTATTATATAATTTAAATTTACCTTTTATTTCATTTAATTATTTTAAATGTAACTCAATAGTAGATATGTTATTGGGTTATATCATTTCTAAACCATTACACATGAAAAACATTTCTACGATGACTGCATCACCCATATAAGAGTAGTTTTTAAGTAATAGATCTAACTCTTAGTTAATTCATTTATTTATTTTGAATTAATTAGGAAATATAATTCACTTAATATGATATATAAATTTAGTTATTAATTTAAAATACTCTAAAAAAGTATTTTAAAAATTAACACCAAAACAGGTGAGGTCGAGTAATGTGTGAATTGTGATAGTGCGATCTTAATATGTAAAACCAACTCCACAAGATAAATTTGTATTATTAAAAAAAATTACCAACACTCAATTATTTATCATTTTCATAATTTATATGTTCTCTAATTTTCCACTTTCAATAATCTATCATCATACCAACAATAAAATTAGGGTGTTATGATTTCATGTTTCGATGCTAGACTAGGGATTAATTAATTACATCTTTGTGGTTAAGTTAACTTTCATAATGATTGGGTTAAAAAAATATGCAATAATAATTAGGTGGATTTTAATTTTAATGATAATTATTTGAAATTAAGTGAACATTTATAGTTATATTTATTATTCATTCTAAAAAAATTTCTAAAAAAATATCTTCCCGTTTCATTTTATCAATCTCATTTCAAAAAAAATAATATCTTCTTATAGAATACTTCTTATTATTATTATATAAAAATTAAAAACTTCCCAAAATATTAATTTTTTTTACCTATCTTATATTCATTTTAATAATACATTTAATAAACTTTTTAATTATTTCCTCTTTGAGGGATGACCTTGGTCAATCACTCTATTACACCTAAGTACCCAAAAACCACACATCATTTGAGAGTTCCCATGACTACGCCTTTAAAATTGGTTCCATTTCCAAGTATTAAAGTGTTTTATTCATATAATTATAGGTATTTTTTACTTTTATTTTATCATTTTCCCCTTATTTACTCTTTCTTCTTCCCCCTTTCTCAGTTTTTTGTTTTTTCTGTTCCTCTCCCTTTTCTTCTCTATTAGACTGTCAATTTAAACTTATTATCATTATATTATGGTATAATATTCATAATTTATCTATTTTTTATGATTTACAACATGATCTCACCCCAATTATCTATTTTATCTTGACCCTAAGATTTAACACAACCTTAGGGATTGAATCAGACAATTTTGGTCTATAAGAAGTGTTGATATATAACCAACTATAGAATTCCTCCATTCTGGGAGAATTAAAATTTGGAACACTTCAGAATCAAACCTAAAACAAGAACCAATGGATTCAAATAATAATAATTAATTTAATATATCCATTCTATATTTGGATTCAAAAAATATTAACTATCAACCAAATTGTTTTGCATATCCAAATCTCAAATCAGACTCTAAACTAAAATCTCGGTTTATTTTTCTTATCCCAAAATTTCATGGACTCTATGGAGAGGATCCAAACAACCCTTTAAATAAATTTCATTTTGTCTTATCAACATATAATCCAAAAAATTTATTAGAATATCAAATAATAATAAGAACATTCCCATTATCACTTAATGGAATTACAAAAAATTAGATGTATTATTTACAGTCTGAAAATGTAACATGTTGTAATTATTTAAAACACCTTTTTTGTAGTGATTTTTTATATCATCAAGGACCACTTACATTCTAAAAAATATCTCATAAATAATGTAACCCTAAGGGTAGTCAATATTAAAATTCTTGGATCAATTAAAGAAGTTTTGTGCAAGTAGCTTGTATCACCAATTAGTGAGAAACTACACATCCAATACTTCTACAAAGGCAGCATGCCTTAGAAGTGTATCACGGTTGATGTTACGGCTAGACTGTCATTGTTTCAAAAAACACCAGTAATTACACGTGAATTTATTGACAAGATGGGAAAACACTCCTAGAAATTAATTTATCAAAGTACACCATATGTTAGAGGAGTACATCAGGTAAGTCCTTCTTCTCTTGAAAATAATTTTATAGATACTAATTTAGAAAATTTAACAACTATTATGATAGATATTTATTTGGATAAAAATACGCCCCAACTCACTCTTGTGAGGCCCCATATAATTTTCAATAAAACAGACCACCCAACTGATTTTTTTCCACTAATTACAAGAGACATAGGATTGTGAAGCTATATTCCCTAAGAGACCATATTTTTAGAAGCAAAAACCACATCCTTATAAGAACTGTCATTCATTTTCACCAACATAAAACCTAGGATAGAAAGATCAATATAACAAGAGGTGTTACTCTTGGAAAAAACAAATTCCCTTTAATTGACAAAACATTCTTCATCCTCCACATTACTAATAAATTTTTCAACAACCCATATAAATATTTGAATAACAATAATCAAAAATTCAAAAAAGTTAATTCTAAATATAATGTATATTCTAATAATAATGAAATTTTGAAAAAAAATTCTAAATAAATAGAATGCTTTGAAGATTTAAGGGTCTAAGTTGAGAGAGTTAAAGACTCAAATGATCTAGATTCGAACCTCCCTCTATGAACCGGTAAGTACGAACTCCAAAAATATTCTATCCCAACCTAGTCCAAATAATAAGTGTAATTTTAGATCCATGACATTGATAAGTTAGAAGAAAATTACAGATACATCTGCACTGATCATTCAACTAGGATTCACCTCAACCCTAGAGAACGCTCATTCAAGAAAACTGATGATCAACCCAAGGATAAAGTAAAAAAGAAAAAATGATTTATTTTATTCATACAAAAAACCATCCCTTTAAAAAAAGTTTTTATAAAAAAATATGGATAAATAGGGGATGTAAAAAGTGGTTTTAGACATACTTAATAGTGTTAAGAAAAAAATCCCCCTTTTGAGGCCATTAAGAAAATCCCAATAAATGCCAAATTCATAAAAGAAAATTGTACCAGTGAAAGAGGGACCATGTGAAATTATAGGATTAGTCTTGGAAGGAATGTTTCAGGACATATTACAAGAATTCATGTAATTCCAATAAATTTCAAGGATCAAGGGTATTCAAAATCTCTTGCACCATAAGGGAGTTCCACTTTTCTGATGCTCTCTATGATTTGGAACTTTCCATAAATTTGATGCCTCACTCTGTTTTCTATTATTTATAGGTTATTTAGTTGAAGTTTATGATATTAGTGTTGTAATTGTAAAATATATTAATATCATATCCAACTACAGTCCTTGATGATGTAATTTTTTGGGTAAGAGACATGATCTTTCTAGTAGATTTATACATGCTAAACATGGAGGCTGATTAGGTAAATTCTCATTCTCCCATTACCTTAGGTAGTCACTAACTAAAAACATAAAAAACTATAATAAATTTCGATGAGGGTACATTTTCCAAAGAGTATATATATAAATTTGTGATATTTAATTTTATGGACTCCTTGAAGTACCCCTAAATGGACAATTCTACTTTTGTTATCTTCCATTTTGAACCACCACATAAAAACCCCATGGATTTTTATTGTCCTATTAGTAGATATAATACGAGCATTGGTTCTATTTTTATGTCTAATATAACTTCCACACCTATTTTTAATACACAAAATTATCTTGGATTTGATTTTTATGTGGATTTATATTCTGATTTTGATCATGTTCACGCTATTTATGACATGGATATTGAGTATGTTGATTGATTTGATGAATTATTCTCTCATTTATATTATTTATATTCTGATATTGATTTTCATTGTGCACATATTTTATTTTCTTCAATTTTCACATCAATATATCACCCCATTAATTATAAATAAATCTATTTCCACCAAATCTAAAATACTCATACTTGTTGAGTGGTGATAGATTACATGTTATCATTACTAAGAATCTCCCTTTTGAACTTGAAGAAAAACATTTGAGGATTTTGAGGGAAAAAATTAAGTAAAATTTTGTGGACCTTGTTTGACATGTCTGGTATTATCCCCTCTATTTTCATTCATAGAATTATTTTGGATGATGGAAATAAACTATTTATGAAGCCAAAAAGTATACTTAGACCAACTATTCTAGATGTTGTTAAAAAGAAGATTAAAAATTAACTGAAGTAGGTATCATTTATCCCATTTAAAATTTCTAGTGGCTGAGTCATATTTAGTTTTTTCCTAATAAATGTGGTGTTACTGTTGTTAGAAATGAGAGAGAGGAGTTAGTTAAAATGATGGTGAAAAACTATTGGCATGTGTTTATTGATTATAGTAAACTAAATCAATCCACTCACAAATACCATTTACCCCTCCCATTTATTGATCAAATTCCTAAGGGACTAGCTGGGAAGATACAATATTGTTTCTTGGATATTTTTTTTGTGATTTTCATGTTCTTATAGATCCAAAAAATTAGGAGAATACAACATTCACTTGTTTATTTGGTACATTTTCCTACTAAAGGATTCCATTTGGAATTTTCAATGCCTTTTATTCATTCCAGAGATACATGGTTCATTTGTTTCAGATTTCATTAATCCCTTAATGGAGGAATTTATGTATTGTGTTTCTATGTATAGATCTTCAATTGATGAATTTAAATTTATTCTGGGAAACCTGTTAAATAATTTTATTGAGAAGAATCTAGTTTTTAACTATGAAAATTTTAATATCATGGTAGAGCATGGAATTTTATTAGACCATGTAGTGTCAAAACATGGAATAGAGGTTGATAGATTTAAGGTATATATTTTTTCATCCTTTTTTTACCCTTCATGTGTGCGTGATGTTAGATCCTTCATCAATAATGTAGTATTTTATTGATGCTTCATCAGAGATTATAGTAAGATTTATCTACCCTTATCTTGATTTATTCAAATAGGTATTGACTTATTTTCCAATGATACATGTAGAGTGTCATTTTATAAGCTATAGAAGTGTCTAAACACTCCACTGATCATATATCACCCACGGTGGGAGCTTCCTTTCTAGTGTATGTGTGATGCATCAAAGTTCAGGGTTGGAGATATCTTATCACAAAGGGGGGAAGGGAAGTACCATTTGATTTCATATACATCATTAACTTTCGATTTATCCCCGTAAAATTACACCCCAATAAAAATATATTAACTTACTGTTATATTTTCTTTACATAAATATCATTCATATTAATTTAGCTCTAAAGTAGTTCTTTTTATGACCATACAACTCTGAGATACCTCTTGAAAAATACATATGAAAAGGTTAGGCTTATCTGATGGATGATTCTTATTAAGTAATTTAATATTAAGATAAAGGACAATAAGGGGTTTGATAACATGGTGTAAGACCATCTGAGTATGATTACTGACACACTATTGGGTGACACCTTGTACTAGGTACCACTTCATAAAACATTCCACAATTAGAATCTCTATGTCATATCAGGTATTCATACGTGGTATGAAAATTTCGTGAACTAACATGTTTCCTCTAAAATACCTACAAATTTAAATAAACATTAAGTCCAAAAATGAAAGAGTTAGTCTAGTTTTTATTTGTGGTATGATCGCTACCTATGGAGCATGTTTAGTGACCATGTCATTAGAAGATGTGTTCTTGATCATGAGTTTGAGTCTATTTTACATTTTTTTCATACCCTTTATTATGGTGAACACATTGGGACCCAATAGATGGACATGAAATTATTAGGCTATGGATTATATTTTAATATCTTCTTCCTTGATTCTCATGTGTTTTTAAATTTTTGGTCATGTTTCTAACACAATAGAGAAATTTTTAAGAGATATGAGATGCCAAAAAAACCATATTATTTTGAGAAATTATTGATGTTTGTGGAATTTATTATATGGGTGATTTTCCTAGTTAATTTGGTTTCTTATACATTTTGGTTCCTATTTTATGTTATAAAATGGGTGGAGGGAAAGGCCACATGGAATTTTGATTCTAATGTTTTATTGTATTTTTTCAAGGATTGATTTTATGTAGGTTTGTAATACCATAGGCCATCATAAAATACCAATGGATAAACTATTTCAATCAGAAATTAGATTCCCTCTTTAATAAGTATGGGGTAAAGCATAAAACTTTTACATCGTACCACCCCCAAACAAAGCGCCATGTCAAGGTTTCAAATCATGAGTTAAAACAATTTTTTATAAAACTAAGTAGCTAGATCGAAAGGAATAGGGAAATTTCATTGATTATGTTTTGTCATATTATAGGATAGTATAATATAATCCCATAAATAGGTCCCTATTTCATATTTTTTTGGTAAATAATTTCATCTCCCAATGGAATTTAAGAATAGAGCATATTTGGAAATAAATAAATGAAATATGTATTTTTCCCATGATGAAGATAAAAGGAATATACAAATTCAAGAGCATGAGGAGATTTGATTGTCATTATATAAGAACTAAAGGCTCTACAGGGAAATATTAAAAGTGGATAATGATAGAAAGATATAAAAAAAGTTAGTTTCATGTTGGGTGTAAAGACCTACTCTATATTTCATGACAGAATATTATGCCTATTAATTTGCAATCTAAATGGTTAGGCCCTTCTATTATATCTAATTTTTTTCATTATGGTGTAGTGTAGATCCCATAATGGGACATAGAAAAGAGGATTATAGTCAATTGAAAATGTTTTAAGAAATATATTGAGGGATTTCCCACCCATGAAGTATATTTCATCACACTTCAGGACCCCAACATCACATGAGAATAAGAATTTTTTTCTTATACCTTTAACTTCTATATTGTTTTACTACTTATAATTCTAAATTTCATATGCATGAATCTTATCATCACCTCACATTGAGGAAAATGCAATATTTTAAGTTTTGGGGAGTGGAAAACATTTTGGGGTAGTTATTTAGGAATTTTTTAAGTGGTTTGTTTTTTCTCTGGTTTTATGTTAAATTTTCAAAAAAAACAAACAAAATAGAAAATAAATAGAAAATAAATAACCGTGTAAATTTATCATTTACATCTGAAACATTTGAAAAATACATGTTTTCAAAATTAATTGGTAGAATGATAAGCATGATCAAGATTTTAGCATCAAGGGTTTATTTTTATAAAAAAAATCATCGATGATATGATCGATTATTTCATTATAAAAACATTTAGATTTTTACATCATTTTTTATAATATTTTTTTAGGGTAAATTGTGTCATTACATTATCCACACAACATTAAATAAAATCAGGTCATTTGAAATATTTCATATTCAATTGAAGGAATAGCCATGTTAGGTAAAAATCATCTTATATCAAGGGTAGATCCATACATTAATTTCTCTTATGGTAATTTTCATTAATATACCAAATTGAAATTTGTGTGTGTTTATGATATCCAACATTTTTAATCTCTTGAAAAAATAAAAAAAATCAATAAAACACATAAATTATATATATATATTATCTTAATAAAGAGGGGAGTGATAAAATGTACAACACATGGGAATATATTGGTCAGGAGATTAAGGTTTGACTTTAGGGAATGACTAAGTGAGTGGGTCATGAAATTTGACTATAATGTAATATAAAATAGGTTTGCTGAATTAAATCATGTAGCAATAATTTCCTTACTTGACCTGAATATATTAACTAAAGGGTGGATATATAAGCATGAAATGACTTCCACACACACATTTTGATAATTAATGGCATGGTATACCCATAAATTGTTTCTTTATATTTAGTTTCATTAATCTTGCCTGATTTTATTTTGATACAATTTATTATATAGTGAATTCAATATTTTTTAATATTTAATCTTAAAGGGATTCTTACATTTACTATATTTTCACTATGGATTGATGAATATGAACATTCATATCTTTCCATAATTCCTTTTAGAATACATGATATGAGGTTTTTCCAAGAGTGAAAAAGGGTAAGTGTGGGGATTTGATAGAACACAATTTCATTGAATATTTTATTTATAATATATGAAATAATTACCTCAATTTTGGTTAAATATGTTTATTTATTGAATATTTTGGATTATATCATTCATTTGACAATATGATGAAAATTCCATTTTCCCCCTTTAAAGTTCACTGTAGTATTCTGGCCATAAATATCTTTATGCGAATTATTTAAAATTAATATTTTTTAATATTTTTCCTAACTAAACAGGATAAAATTTTATTTATGACATCCGACACGGATCATGAATTTTCTTTTAGTAAAATGTACATGAATTCAAAGCAATATTGGACTCTCCATATCGGACACCACTTCCGTATTTGGGCCATATCTTCTTCATAAGTGACTATATTGAGCCCAAATTTAAAAAACAATCTTGTAGACCCATTTTCAAACAAATAATTATTATGTTTGGATAGTTTTTTCATGCATTTTGTAGATAAAATAGTCGGTTAAAATAGACTTAAAATATTTTGAGAATTTCTCATTCATACATGAAATAAAATGAAATCCAAGCCTCCCCTTCACTACATAAATCTATTTTTTCATTTTGAGGGGTTTGGATATTTTTTAGAGGATTGGGAGTAGAGGATAAGTGGTTCTTTTCCCATTCGATTTTCCATTGGATGAGGGAATCTACCAAGATGGGATTTCTTCTAAAATCCTCTTCATTTCCTCTTCTTTATTGTAACATTGTTTCTCTTCAAATAATATATCATTTTATATCCCATTTATTATTTTATATTCAATTTAAATATTATTTTATTTAGATATTTGGGTTGTAACTCAGTATTATAAACTTTATTGGATTATTCCCTTTCTAAAATGTTTCACTTGAAAAAACATTTCTATAATGATTACACTACCCATGGAAGAGTAGTTTTTTTTGTTGTTGATCTACCTCATAAAATATTTATTTATTTATTTTTAATCAACAACATACAATAATTTACTTAATATGATCCATGAATTTACTTTTTAATTTAAAATAAACTAATTATGAAATTGAACAATTAACACAAAAACATGTGAGGTTGACTAATGTGTGAATTGTGAGAGAACGATCTTAATCGGTGAAATAGATGTCATGAGATCAATTTTTAGAGATAAAAAATAATCCCAAAACATAATTCATTATCATTTCTATAATATATATGTGCTCTAATTTACTTCTGACCATAATCTATCCTTATACCAATAATCAAATCAGGGTTCCATGATTTCATGTTTAAAATCTATCCTGGAGATTAATTAATTTCATTTTGGTGGTTAATTTATGTATCATAGTGTTTGGGGGTTTAAAAATTAAAGGATAATAATGAAGTGGACTTTAATTTGAATTATAATGATTGATAATTAAGTTAATAGGTAGAGGTAGATTTATTACCTCTTTTAAAATATTTTCTAAAAAACAGCTTTATATTTTGTTTTCTCAATCTCATTTCAAAAACAAAAAAAATACAATTTTCTACCAGCATACCAGTTCTTCTTCTTTAATAGACATAAAAAATCCATCCTTATAATTTTTGTATTTATTGTATATTTATTTCCATAATACCTTTAAAATTTCGTTTTAATTACTTTATCTTTGATAGAAAACCATGGTCAACCACTCTATAGCATATAAGTACCCAAAAGCCACACATCATTTGAGAGTGCCTGTGACAACACCTTTCAGTTATACTTTTACCCCATTACCAACATGATTCTTATGTTTATCATTTTTCACCTTCATTTCTCCCTTAAGAGGATTAGCAAGAAGTTGGTACACCAACATATAAAGATTCCACTCTTGGAATAGTAATATTATAATACGGATGTACCACTCCTAGAAGTTATGGTTAGCTGGGATATTCTATTTATCTAGTATACGTCATAGTGATATTTAACTGATAGTGGTGTTTTAGATTTTAATTATAAAAAATTAGAATAGTATTTAGTACATTATCTTGATTAATGGTTAGATTTTACAGATTAATTAATTTATTTAATGTGTCCCACTATTTTAATGAACACTGGTAGACCACACTACTAGATTCATAATACATAGTTTCTTGAATATTCTAGTGGGAAGGTACTTCAAAAATCTAATCATAGTCTAATATATAGATATGTTACTACTCAGAGAGTGTCTAGGTAGGGTTTATACAATCAAACTACATTAACTTGTGTCTCTCTAAACTATTTATTGAAGTCTCAACTTCTAGGAATCATGACCATGAATTACTAAAACCATCAACTATAATGTGGTAAAAGGAAAGTTATAGTTAAATCATTTTTGTCAAATTTAGTTATGTTATCACATAACTCTTGTAAGAACTACCTAGGAGTAGGAGGAACCCTCAAATAGGAATGAAAATCACCTTGTACACCAATTGTTTTACAAATTTAAGTGACAGAAGGAGTTATAGATTAATATATCTTTGAGTATATTATTATTACCTGATGAATGAATTCATTTTCAATTTGATATACTCTAACTATGTGATCTCACCCACAACATTCTAATGCATTTAATATAAATAATTCATCACACCTTAGTATATGATTTTTTTTATTATTTTATTTGACCACATAAATTATCATATTCTCACAAACAATAATAAACAACACATAAATTAAATAAACAATGTGTCTATATTGAGAATTCATTTTTGGTTGATCCATTTAGCATAAATGTATCAATTCTGACCCTAGGGGAGGAATACCTAAATCATGTATTTCTCATATCACAGCTCATAACCATGTCCAATGTAACCATATCTCATTTGGAATACTTCTTCATATCATTATTTTCTATGTCTTTTATCATCTTATGCATAAAATGTGTGGAAATAGGATTTGAATACTTTCCAAAATAAAATAATTATTATAACCATCTTATAAAAATGAAATAATAAATTAAATTTCAAACATACATTGGTCGGTTGAGGCACATAATCAGTCAGTGGGTGATAAACATGAGACATTAAAATAATTTTTTAATAAATTATACTTGATGGAATTATAAATAAATTAAAAAAATATAATCTAATTTTATAATATAAAATATTATTTTCACATTACCCAAATAATATTTATAATATTTATAAAAATTAATATTTTTAAAATTTTCAGTCTCTGGGTGGCCCAAAACCCTATAAAAAGGATTCCACTCCATTTCTAGACCTAGATTATTCAGGTTGGTTAGGTAAGGATTGTAACAGCCCAAGATTTTATAAAAAAATATTCTTTTTAATTTTATTAATGTCTTGTGTTGTATGCTACACCAAAAGGAGCTTGCAAAACACGCATCCTTGACTTGCCTTGCATTACACGCAATCGCGACCTTCCTCGATAGCGTGTGTAATACGCAATACCGAGTTTCACTAAACAACGATATGTTATTAAAATATTATTAAAACTAGCCGTTATGAATAGTAATAACCACTTTTTAAAATTCTGTAAATCTTATTTTTCAAAATGAACTTCATTTTTGGATTCGGACTATCGAATTTAGCCTAAGGTGAAATTTTGGTACTTTTCGGATAACTTTCATATTCTGATGAATAGTAAAAATTACTAAATTTTAATTAAAAACAACTTTTTTAATCGAAATAATTAATATTGATAAATTATTAATTTGAGTGGTTATAAAGTATATTTAGAATATATTTTTACAATTTAATACAATGTTGGTCATTGTATGTAATTTCACATTTAAACCAGTTATAAACTAGTGTCAATCTTTTGATAGTTATTATCTCTTAAAAACACGCTATTTGTTTTGACGACGAGAATTAATTTTTAAATTAGTTAATGCAACTGATATGTTTTGAATTTGGTAAAATAGACATCATTTTTGAGTTCGTAATATCAAATATACCTTAGGCCTAATTTTTGGTATTTTTCTGAAAACTTTCAATTTTCGATGAATAGTGAAACCACTAAGTGGTAGGTTAAAAACTGAATTTTGCATAAAACTTAATTTTACCGCTTCTGTGAATGGAATTTCGAAAATCCGACAGACACGGTTAATATCAAGGACTAAAATGTGGTTCAATGAGATGAAAATAATTTTTGGTGAATAGTAACTTTTTACTTTTTTTTACCACGGTTAATAGTAAATAGGGTAACTAAGGGTAAATATGATATTACTATTACCCTAACACATGTCCTAATTCTATTGGATAAGTGTAATTCGACCAAAAACAACCTTATGAATATAATATGACCATTTAGGTCCACTTGGATTAGATTAGGACATTTATTATTATTTAATTCAAAGAAGAGTTAAAAGAGTTAAAATCAAAGTTTATTTACTAAAACATTTTTAATATAGGGTTATACATAAGATAAATTTGATTGTAAATATTAATTAGAAAGCTAAAAAGATTTCTTACATAATGATATTTTATTTATAATTTTTAGACATTAAATAAATTAATTTATTTATGACACAACGATGATGCAGTAATTACCCTTTTAAGGAAATATTAACATAATTGATGTTATAAATGCTCAAATGAATGTAATTTGAGACTTTTTATGATTTCCACTAATTTTCTAGGTTAATATGATATATTAGTGTTGATTTAATAAACTTGGTTCGAACAAATAATTCTGTTATGACTTTCATAAAAATCATATATCAAATAGTGTCAAAATTGACACAAAATAGTTTTTAAATCAAATATTATATTATTAATTGTTATTTTATTCCTAAAAATCTAAGGTTCAGCCAAATGACTTAGATAAGGATATATATATTAATAATAAACAATTTGGGGTTCGTTTGGCATGTTATAGTAAGTGTATTAACCATATAGTGAAAGAAACAAAAAAGACACGGTAAAAGTTAAATTATTTAACTTAGAGTTAAATCTAATTGATAAGGTTAAAATAATACCCTAAACTTGTCTAAATCTTATTGGTTGATAGGATTTCGACCCATCCCCACTTTATCTCCGAAATAAGACCCTTTAGAACCATTATAAACCGATTTTGACTTTATTATAAAATAATATTTTGAGGTATTCCTAAGATGCCCCTCTCCTCCCTTATAAAAGGACACCTCCTCCCCCTCCTCCTCACACCAATTTGAGCACTCAAGCTCGGCCAACCCCTGCCATTTTCTCCTCTCCACTTCCCTAGAATAATCCTAGAGGTCCTGGTCTTCTCCAAATACCAATATTAGTTTCTTAAGTGGAGGATTCAAAGAGGCGTTCCAAAGAAGAGGTAATATCCATTACCGATCTTTTCAATTTCTTTCTTCTTCCACTTCTTCATCTTAGGTTGTTTCATTATGAATTAATAACATCAGTATCACTCATATACTGATATGTTATTATAAGTATGAAACAACCCTATTTCATCATCTATCCATCCTACGGAAAAATGAAATCACCGCGCGTGCGTACGTACGGAATACCGTCTCCACGCCGTGGTGTAATCTATTTTCCACCACCACCTTACATGGATGGGTATAATGGTGTAAAGAATAACTATACATAGTTATTACAACATCATATTGATTCTGATATATTGTATAATCCACTCCAATTCAATTCAATATTTATGGAAATGATATCATCGCTCGTGCGTACGTACGGACTACCGTCTCCACGACGCGATGAGATTCATTCTCCATGTTAACTATTTAAGAATGATTATAAAGTATATATAAGAAATAATAATGAAATATATGACATTATAAAGCTACTGGATTTATGTATATATATATATGTATGTCATCTACTTACTTCCATTCAAGACAATAAGGAAAGGAAAACAGCGTTCATGCGTACGTATGGACTACCGTCTCCATGAACGGTGTTTTTCATTTCATTTATCTATCTATTATATATATATATATATACTGAATATATATGATATATAAATCATATTTTATATTCTGGAAGTAAGTAAATCATGATATAAGTAATAATAATGTCAAGAACAACAAGTCAAAACACCTACGATAAATGAAACGATTTTACCCAAAACGCTTCTTTAACATGGAGTTTACAAAAGAACGGGTAATATAATGTCATAAGTGAACCATATATGATATCATAACAATGAATATGATTCTGTAATAAGTCAATGACATTATTTAAACCATTATACAGGAGCTTCGGACACGTACAAAGCAAATCGGACCTAAGGTAAGGGAAATATCACAATCTCATTTTTATCCGAGATTGTTTATTCGTAAGTATTTACTGGGGTGTATTTTATCATCCACATCCATGTTTCATAAATATGTAATATTATTTCCATCCACCTAAAATTGTTTAAATCCATTTTTACCCTTCGGGAAGTTTTTAGTAAAAGAAATGAAAGGAATCTTTTGTCGTTTTTCGTACGAGGTACTTTTTGACTTTTCCGACAGAAGTACGAAGAATGTTTTTTTAACTTATACAGCATGAATGGATTTTTAAAACAAAATTTCCAAGAATCTTACTTTACAAGTTTTCATGTTTATTTTTAATCAACTTATTTTATTTTAAAGTCGTATGACATGTTATGAAAGGAAAAATGTTTTTGAAGTAGAAAGGATATTTTCCTCAAGAATGGAGTTCAAGTGTTTTTTCAAAATTATTTTCCATCTAAGATAATAAAGGGTTCTGTTTTAATCCCTATTATTACATTGGTTTGATTATGTTGTGATGGAAATATTTTTATGAATTCCTTTATCTTATATGAATTGTTTTATGATGTCATGTTGTTCAAGAATCCCATTTTTATTACATGGGTTACGCTATGATGTATGGTTTATGATTATGTGGCACACATAAGAAAGGATTCATTATAAGATGGGTGGGACCTATATCTCCCTCCAATGCATTGGGTAAAGATTTTATATCTCATGAGATAGACAGGGCTGGAACGGTAGGTTATACCGGTTCAGTGAAACAGGACTGAAACGAGGGTTACTCGATTCAGAAAGGGACTTTGTCCACTAAGATAGTCTTGGCAATGAGTCTTGACTAACAAGAAATGATTCTCTATGATTATGTGTGAATGCCACAAAGTTTCATGTTTTAAGTTATGATTATTGTGATTACATTTCACTGCCATGATTTATCCCATGTTATGAAATTATGATATCTTTTGCAGGTTAAGATTTCCAAAAGTTATGTGCTTGTGTATATGATGTGATTGATATTTCTTTTGTTTACCCTTACTGAGCATTTGAGCTCACCCTTTTATGTTTTCTTTTCCCCAGGATATAAAAAATGGGTTTTAGGTAAAAAAAAGGGAAGATCTTTATGGGAGATATTGAAGATCTTTCACCACGATTAGAAGATTATGTTCCGAGTTTCCAAAGACACTAAACTATTACGATCCTTGTGTGTGTGTGTTTTTTTTATGTACCAAGTATTCTGCAAAAGTAATTTAATGTCTATGTACGTCAAGATTCAGGTCTCTACAGTTGGTATCAGAGGAAAGGTTTAGTCAACCTTTGGAAACTAGGATGCGAAAACGTTAGTGAGATCCCTAGAGATATTTCTACGGTATGTCTAGGGATGTCCCTAAGGTTAAGTATAAGTATAGGTTATAGTACTAGAATTACGCTAAAGATCATAGAATTAAACCTAAGATGTTAGATATTGGAGGTACTCCCCCTTTATTATGTTGTTTTCCCTAGCATGGTTTTTGCCTCTCACACTATTCTTTTTGGGTTTTAGACGATGGCTGGAACCCGAAGGAACCGTGTTGATCAATGCAATGGACAATGCAATGATTGTCCTCCTGAACAAACAAATGTTATGGGAGATGGAGTGAAAAATCTTATTGCTATACTTACACAAGCTATGAATCATTCTGGACTTCCAAATTAGCAGAGAAGGGAACAATATTCTATTGAGTCCTTCATGAGGCAACATCCACCTTCTTTCAGTGGGTCTTCTGATCCACTTGTTGCTGAACAATGGATCAGTACCACTGAAAAGATATTTTCAGTTCTTCAATGTTCTGAACAGGATAAAGTCATCTTAGTAGTATATCGTTTGGAAGGTGAAGCTAATCAATGGTGGAATCTTATCAAGAATACAAGGCAAAGAGATGAAATTGAGTCCATGGAATGGGACGAGTTCAAGAACTTATTTTTCAATAAGTACTTCCCTCGTATTCTTCGAACAAAGATGGAGAAGGAGTTTCTTGAACTAAAGCAAAAGGATGATGAATCTGTTGGTATATACGAAGCGAATTTTACAAGACTTGCAAGGTATGCATCTGGCATTATCATCCAACCCGAAAGTAAAGTTGATCGATTTTTCAGTGGCTTAAAACCAAGTCTTCAAAGGGCATTATCTATAAGATACTTTAGTAGCTATGAAGAAATTGTGCATTGTTCTATCAAGGTAGAAATGGAAGTTGGTGTTACATATCCATCTCATGGTTTTGACAAGAAACGAAAGATGGAGTTCAAGGAGAAATCTCATAATAATGGTGAAAAGAAGATGAATGTTTCCTTATGCTCAAAGTGTGGAAAGAAGCATGGTGGAGATTGTCTTAAAGGGACTAGAAAATGTTTTTAAGTGTGGAAAAGAAGGTCATCGAGCAGCTGAGTGTTGAAGTAATGGAAAAAGGGTTTCTAATGACGTGAATATAGCAAACACTGCAGAGAACGCACCACCAAAACTTCAATGCTTCAAGTGCAAGGAAATGGGGCATTATGCTAATAAATGCCCTAATCCAAGGGTTAGTGATGATCAACATGAGCAACCACTGAAGGCAAAGGACAAAGGGAAGTCATATGCGATCACTATTGGCGATGTTGAATATGAAAACGATGTGGTGGAATGATTAAGTGTTTATGTAATGGGATTCCAAAATAATGTTGTATCATTGAGTATTGCAATATTTTTTGATGTGGTATTCAAAGTGATTGAGATATTTTTTTGGAAATAAGATGATATGCGCATAATGAAGGGAAAATGAGAAAATGAAATGTTTAATAGTATTCATGAGCTCATGATTGATATAAGGACTAAGTGATATCATGGTTTGAGTATATAGAATTTTGGGGATTTTGGTATGTGGAAAGTGTTAACTTTTAACTGCATTCATGTTTTCACTAAGGTATTCAAGAGAATACACGATTAAGGACTTTGAATGTTTGGAATGTGACCAACAAAACATATCTTATGATATATGGGGTTCGACGATGGTGTTAAATCTCTGGTAATCGTTTTCACTATGTTATGAGAGTGGACTGCAGTATTATGGATAAGCCTAAAGATTGGAATGGATTATGTTGGACATAAGTTAGTATTGTTTAAGGATATAAGTTTTCTCGATATTATTGATGGGATGTTATAGTAATATAGTTTTAGAAAAAGGACAACCTGCAGGACGGGCGACAGCCCATCGCTTCGGACAAGGCTGTGGGAATCGAACCCACAACCGAAGTGCGACTGGCCTTTATCGCCTACCACTGGCCTACAGGAAGTCCCTGTTTAGTAGAAACTAGTTTTATTTTATTAAGCGGTATGATATATGAAGTATAAGTTCATTTTAGGAACCATATATGATTAATCTCACTATAGATCGACTTATGTATATAATTTTTGATAACCTTTTGTTTGAGACAGATGGAATGACCCGTCATTCTATCACATGATCTGCTAACACTTCAAGAATAACAAATTCAACTTCATTTATTTAAGAGATGAAGTGGAAATTGTTCAAGGCACAAACAACAGTGAGATTGTACCAAAATAAAGTAAGTATTTATTCTAATGTAAATTTTCATCTTTAGGGAAATGATCTTGAAAACCAAAAATGTTGTCCGAGTGATCTTATACCTGATGAATCAGATGGTACCTTATATCATCACAAATCTATGGATTTGTGATTACTGGCTTTTCCATAGCCATGTTCTCTACCACTCTCCATCAGAACCTGATGGTTAGATTTTTCATTCATATCCATATTTTCACCTATGTGGAAACCCAATGATTAGTTTATTTGGGTAACCATTAAGTTTCATACTTTTGTTTTTAAAGATTGGTTTTGATATTCCTTTTTACGATGTGGGTTTCTATTAAAGAAACTTTCGAATAGTAAACCATTTATAACCCCGACGAATTTCGAGGGCGAAATTCATTTTAAGGGGGGTAGAATGTAACAGCCCAAGATTTTATAAAAAATATTCTTTTTAATTTTATTAATGTCTTGTGTTGTATGCTACACCAAAAGGAGCTTGCACAACACGCATCCTTGACTTGCCTTGCATTACACGCAATCGCGACCTTCCTCGATAGCGTGTGTAATACGCAATACCGAGTTTCACTAAACAACGATATGTTATTAAAATATTATTAAAACTAGCCGTTATGAATAGTAATAACCACTTTTTAAAATTCTGTAAATCTTATTTTTCAAAATGAACTTCATTTTTGGATTCGGACTATCGAATTTAGCCTAAGGTGAAATTTTGGTACTTTTCGGATAACTTTCATATTCTGATGAATAGTAAAAATTACTAAATTTTAATTAAAAACAACTTTTTTAATCGAAATAATTAATATTGATAAATTATTAATTTGAGTGGTTATAAAGTATATTTAGAATATATTTTTACAATTTAATACAATGTTGGTCATTGTATGTAATTTCACATTTAAACCAGTTATAAACTAGTGTCAATCTTTTGATAGTTATTATCTCTTAAAAACACGCTATTTGTTTTGACGACGAGAATTAATTTTTAAATTAGTTAATGCAACTGATATGTTTTGAATTTGGTAAAATAGACATCATTTTTGAGTTCATAATATCAAATATACCTTAGGCCTAATTTTTTTTATTTTTCTGAAAACTTTCAATTTTCGATGAATAGTGAAACCACTAAGTGGTAGGTTAAAAACTGAATTTTGCATAAAACTTAATTTTACCGCTTCTGTGAATGGAATTTCGAAAATCCGACAGACACGGTTAATATCAAGGACTAAAATGTGGTTCAATGAGATGAAAATAATTTTTGGTGAATAGTAACTTTTTACTTTTTTTTACCACGGTTAATAGTAAATAGGGTAACTAAGGGTAAATATGATATTACTATTACCCTAACACATGTCCTAATTCTATTGGATAAGTGTAATTCGGCCAAAACAACCTTATGAATATAATATGACCATTTAGGTCCACTTGGATTAGATTAGGACATTTATTATTATTTAATTCAAAGAAGAGTTAAAAGAGTTAAAATCAAAGTTTATTTACTAAAACATTTTTAATATAGGGTTATACATAAGATAAATTTGATTGTAAATATTCATTAGAAAGATAAAAAGATTTCCTACATAATGATATTTTATTTATAATTTTTAGACATTAAATAAATTAATTTATTTATGACACAACGATGATGCAGTAATTACCCTTTTAAGGAAATATTAACATAATTGATGTTATAAATGCTCAAATGAATGTAATTTGAGACTTTTTATGATTTCCACTAATTTTCTAGGTTACTATGATATATTAGTGTTGATTTAATAAACTTGTTTCGAACAAATAATTCTGTTATGACTTTCAAAAAAATCATATATCAAATAGTGTCAAAATTAATAGAAAATAGTTTTTAAATCAAATATTATATTATTAATTGTTATTTTATTCCTAAAAATATAAGGTTCAGCCAAATGACTTAGATAAGGATATATATATTAATAATAAACAATTTGGGGTTCGTTTGGCATGTTATAGTAAGTGTATTAACCATATAGTGAAAGAAACAAAAAAGACACGGTAAAAGTTAAATTATTTAACTTAGAGTTAAATCTAATTGATAAGGTTAAAATAATACCCTAAACTTGTCTAAATCTTATTGGTTGATAGTATTTCGACCCATCCCCACTTTATCTCCGAAATAAGACCCTTTGGAACCATTATAAACCGATTTTGACTTTATTATAAAATAATATTTTGAGGTATTCCTAAGATGCCCCTCTCCTCCCTTATAAAAGGACACCTCCTCCCCCTCCTCCTCACACCAATTTGAGCGCTCAAGCTCGGCCAACCCCTGCCATTTTCTCCTCTCCACTTCCCTAGAATAATCCTAGAGGTCCTGGTCTTCTCCAAAGACCAATCTTAGTTTCTTAAGTGGAGGATTCAAAGAGGCGTTCCAAAGAAGAGGTAATATCCATTACCGATCTTTTCAATTTCTTTCTTCTTCCACTTCTTCATCTTAGGTTGTTTCATTATGAATTAATAACATCAGTATCACTCATATACTGATATGTTATTATAATTATGAAACAAACCTATTTCACCATCTATCCATCCTACGGAAAAATGAAATCACCGCGCGTGCGTACGTACGGAATACCGTCTCCACGCCGTGGTGTAATCTATTTTCCACCACCACCTTACATGGATGGGTATAATGGTGTAAAGAATAACTATACATAGTTATTACAACATCATATTGATTCTGATATATTGTATAATCCACTCCAATTCAATTCAATATTTATGGAAATGATATCATCGCTCGTGCGTACGTACGGACTACCGTCTCCACGACGCGATGAGATTCATTCTCCATGTTAACTATTTAGGAATGATTATAAAGTATATATAAGAAATAATAATGAAATATATGACATTATAAAGCTACTGGATTTATGTATATATATATATGTATGTCATCTACTTACTTCCATTCAAGACAATAAGGAAAGGAAAACGGCGTTCATGCGTACGTACGGACTACCGTCTCCATGAACGGTGTTTTTCATTTCATTTATCTATCTATTATATATATATATACTGAATATATATGATATATAAATCATATTTTATATTCTGGAAGTAATTAAATCATGATATAAGTAATAATAATGTCAAGAACAACAAGTCAAAACACCTACGATAAATGAAACGATTTTACCCAAAACGCTTCTTTAACATGGAGTTTACAAATGAACGGGTAATATAATGTCATAAGTGAACCATATATGATATCATAACAATGAATATGATTCTGTAATAAGTCAATGACATTATTTAAACCATTATACAGGAGCTTCGGACACGTACAAAGCAAATCGGACCTAAGGTAAGGGAAATATCACAATCTCATTTTTATCCGAGATTGTTTATTCGTAAGTATTTCTGGGGTGTATTTTATCATCCACATCCATGTTTCATAAATATGTAATATTATTTCCATCCACCTAAAATTTTTTAAATCCATTTTTACCCTTCGGGAAGTTTTTAGTAAAAGAAATGAAAGGAATCTTTTGTCGTTTTTCGTACAAGGTACTTTTTGACTTTTCCGACAAAAGTACGAAGAATGTTTTTTTAACTTATACGGCATGAATGGATTTTTAAAACAAAATTTCCAAGAATATTACTTTACAAGTTTTCATGTTTATTTTTAATCAACTTATTTTATTTTAAAGTCGTATGACATGTTATGAAAGGAAAAATGTTTTTGAAGTAGAAAGGATATTTTCCTCAAGAATGGAGTTCAAGTGTTTTTTCAAAATTATTTTCCATCTAAGATAATAAAGGGTTCTGTTTTAATCCCTATTATTACATTGGTTTGATTATGTTGTGATGGAAATATTTTTATGAATTCCTTTATCTTATATGAATTGTTTTATGATGTCATGTTGTTTAAGAATCCCATTTTTATTACATGGGTTACGCTATGATGTATGGTTTATGATTATGTGGCACACATAAGAAAGGATTCATTATAAGATGGGTGGGACCTATATCTCCCTCCAATTCATTGGGTAAAGATTTTATATCTCATGAGATAGACAGGGCTGGAACGGTAGGTTATACCGGTTCAGTGAAACAGGACTGAAACGAGGGTTACTCGATTCAGAAAGGGACTTTGTCCACTAAGATAGTCTTGGCAATGAGTCTTGACTAACAAGAAATGATTCTCTATGATTATGTGTGAATGCCACAAAGTTTCATGTTTTAAGTTATGATTATTGTGATTACATTTCACTGCCATGATTTATCCCATGTTATGAAATTATGATCTCTTTTGCAGGTTAAGATTTCCAAAAGTTATGTGCTTGTGTATATGATGTGATTGATATTTCTTTTGTTTACCCTTACTGAGCATTTGAGCTCACCCTTTTATGTTTTCTTTTCCCCAGGATATAAAAAATGGGTTTTAGGTAAAAAAAAGGGAAGATCTTTATGGGAGATATTGAAGATCTTTCACCACGATTAGAAGATTATGTTCCGAGTTTCCAAAGACACTAAACTATTACGATCCTTGTGTGTGTGGGTTTTTTTTATGTACCAAGTATTCTGCAAAAGTAATGTAATGTCTATGTACGTCAAGATTCAGGTCTCTACAGTTGGTATCAGAGGAAAGGTTTAGTCAACCTTTGGAAACTAGGATGCGAAAATGTTAGTGAGATCCCTAGAGATATTTCTACGGTATGTCTAGGGATGTCCCTAAGGTTAAGTATACGTATAGGTTATAGTACTAGAATTACGCTAACGATCATAGAATTAAACCTAAGATGTTAGATATTGAAGGTACTCCCCCTTTATTATGTTGTTTTCCCTAGCATGGTTTTTGCCTCTCACACTATTCTTTTTGGGTTTTAGACGATGGCTGGAACCCGAAGGAACCGTGTTGATCAATGCAATGGACAATGCAATGATTGTCCTCCTGAACAAACAAATGTTATGGGAGATGGAGTGAAAAATCTTATTGCTATACTTACACAAGCTATGAATCATTCTGGACTTCCAAATTAGCAGAGAAGGGAACAATATTCTATTGAGTCCTTCATGAGGCAACGTCCACCTTCTTTCAGTGGGTCTTCTGATCCACTTGTTGCTGAACAATGGATCAGTACCACTGAAAAGATATTTTCAGTTCTTCAATGTTCTGAACATGATAAAGTCATCTTAGCAGTATATCGTTTGGAAGGTGAAGCTGATCAATGGTGGAATCTTATCAAGAATACAAGGCAAAGAGATGAAATTGAGTCCATGGAATGGGACGAGTTCAAGAACTTATTTTTCAATAAGTACTTCCCTCGTATTCTTCGAACAAAGATGGAGAAGGAGTTTCTTGAACTAAAGCAAAAGGATGATGAATATATTGGTATATACGATGCGAATTTTACAAGACTTGCAAGGTATGCATCTGGCATTATCATCCAACCCGAAAGTAAAGTTGATCGATTTTTCAGTGGCTTAAAACCAAGTCTTCGAAGGGCATTAGCTATAAGAGACTTTAGTAGCTATGAAGAAATTGTGCATTGTGCTATCAAGGTAGAAATGGAAGTTGGTGTTACATATCCATCTCATGGTTTTGACAAGAAACGAAAGATGGAGTTCAAGGAGAAATCTCAAAATAATGGTGAAAAGAAGATGAATGTTTCCTTATGCTCAAAGTGTGGAAAGAAGCATGGTGGAGATTGTCTTAAAGGGACTAGAAAATGTTTTAAGTGTGGAAAAGAAGGTCATCGAGCAGCTGAGTGTCGAAGTAATGGAAAAAGGAATTCTAATGATGTGAATAAAGCAAACACTGCAGAGAACGCACCACCAACACTTCAATGCTTCAAGTGCAAGGAAATGGGGCATTATGCTAATAAATGCCCTAATCCAAGGGTTAGTGATGATCAACATGAGCAACCACTGAAGGCAAAGGACAAAGGGAAGTCATATGCGATCACTATTGGCGATGTTGAATATGAAAACGATGTGGTGGAATGATTAAGTGTTTATGTAATGGGATTCCAAAATAATGTTGTATCATTGAGTATTGCAATATTTTTTGATGTGGTATTCAAAGTGATTGAGATATTTTTTTGGAAATAAGATGATATGCGCATAATGAAGGGAAAATGAGAAAATGAAATGTTTAATAGTATTCATGAGCTCATGATTGATATAAGGACTAAGTGATATCATGGTTTGAGTATATAGAATTTTGAGGATTTTGGTATGTGGAAAGTGTTAACTTTTAACTGCATTCATGTTTTCACTAAGGTATTCAAGAGAATACACGATTAAGGACTTTGAATGTTTGGAATGTGACCAACAAAACATATCTTATGATATATGGGGTTCGACGATGGTGTTAAATCTCTGGTAATCGTTTTCACTATGTTATGAGAGTGGACTGCAGTATTATGGATAAGCCTAAAGATTGGAATGGATTATGTTGGACATAAGTTAGTATTGTTTAAGGATATAAGTTTTCTCGATATTATTGATGGGATGTTATAGTAATATAGTTTTAGAAAAAGGACAACCTGCAGGACGGGCGACAGCCCATCGCTTCGGACAAGGCTGTGGGAATCGAACCCACAACCGAAGTGCGACTGGCCTTTATCGTCTACCACTGGCCTACAGGAAGTCCCTGTTTAGTAAAAACTAGTTTTATTTTATTAAGCGGTATGATATATGAAGTATAAGTTCATTTTAGGAACCATATATGATTAATCTCACTATAGATTGACTTATGTATATAATTTTTGCTAACCTTTTGTTTGAGACAGATGGAATGACCCGTCATTCTATCACATGATCTGCTAACACTTCACGAATAACAAATTCAACTTCATTTATTTAAGAGATGCAGTGAAAATTGTTCAAGGCACAAACAACAGTGAGATTGTACCAAAATAAAGTAAGTATTTATTCTAATTTAAATTTTCATCTTTAGGGAAATGATCTTGAAAACCAAAAATATTGTCCGAGTGATCTTATACCTGATGAATCAGATGGTACCTTATATCATCACAAATCTATGGATTTGTGATTACTGGCTTTTCCATAGCCATGTTCTCTACCACTCTCCATCAGAACCTGATGGTTAGATTTTTCATTCATATCCATATTTTCACCTATGTGGAAACCCAATGATTAGTTTATTTGGGTAACCGTTAAGTTTCATACTTTTGTTTTTAAAGATTGGTTTTGATATTCCTTTTTACGATGTGGGTTTCTATTAAAGAAACTTTCGAATAGTAAACCATTTATAACCCCGACGAATTTCGAGGGCGAAATTCATTTTAAGGGGGGTAGAATGTAACAGCCCAAGATTTTATAAAAAAATATTCTTTTTAATTTTATTAATGTCTTGTGTTGTATGCTACACCAAAAGGAGCTTGCACAACACGCATCCTTGACTTGCCTTGCATTACACGCAATCGCGACCTTCCTCGATAGCGTGTGTAATACGCAATACCGAGTTTCACTAAACAACGATATGTTATTAAAATATTATTAAAACTAGCCGTTATGAATAGTAATAACCACTTTTTAAAATTCTGTAAATCTTATTTTTCAAAATGAACTTCATTTTTGGATTCGGACTATCGAATTTAGCCTAAGGTGAAATTTTGGTACTTTACGGATAACTTTCATATTCTGATGAATAGTAAAAATTACTAAATTTTAATTAAAAACAACTTTTTTAATCGAAATAATTAATATTGATAAATTATTAATTTGAGTGGTTATAAAGTATATTTAGAATATATTTTTACAATTTAATACAATGTTGGTCATTGTATGTAATTTCACATTTAAACCAGTTATAAACTAGTGTCAATCTTTTGATAGTTATTATCTCTTAAAAACACGCTATTTGTTTTGACGACGAGAATTAATTTTTAAATTAGTTAATGCAACTGATATGTTTTGAATTTGGTAAAATAGACATCATTTTTGAGTTCATAATATCAAATATACCTTAGGCCTAATTTTGGGTATTTTTCTGAAAACTTTCAATTTTCGATGAATAGTGAAACCACTAAGTGGTAGGTTAAAAACTGAATTTTGCATAAAACTTAATTTTACCGCTTCTGTGAATGGAATTTCGAAAATCCGACAGACACGGTTAATATCAAGGACTAAAATGTGGTTCAATGAGATGAAAATAATTTTTGGTGAATAGTAACTTTTTACTTTTTTTTACCACGGTTAATAGTAAATAGGGTAACTAAGGGTAAATATGATATTACTATTACCCTAACACATGTCCTAATTCTATTGGATAAGTGTAATTCGGCCAAAAACAACCTTATGAATATAATATGACCATTTAGGTCCACTTGGATTAGATTAGGACATTTATTATTATTTAATTCAAAGAAGAGTTAAAAGAGTTAAAATCAAAGTTTATTTACTAAAACATTTTTAATATAGGGTTATACATAAGATAAATTTGATTGTAAATATTCATTAGAAAGCTAAAAAGATTTCCTACATAATGATATTTTATTTATAATTTTTAGACATTAAATAAAGTAATTTATTTATGACACAACGATGATGCAGTAATTACCCTTTTAAGGAAATATTAACATAATTGATGTTATAAATGCTCAAATGAATGTAATTTGAGACTTTTTATGATTTCCACTAATTTTCTAGGTTACTATGATATATTAGTGTTGATTTAATAAACTTGTTTCGAACAAATAATTCTTTTATGACTTTCAAAAAAATCATATATCAAATAGTGTCAAAATTGACACAAAATAGTTTTTAAATCAAATATTATATTATTAATTGTTATTTTATTCCTAAAAATATAAGGTTCAGCCAAATGACTTAGATAAGGATATATATATTAATAATAAACAATTTGGGGTTCGTCTGGCATGTTATAGTAAGTGTATTAACCATATAGTGAAATAAACAAAAAAGACACGGTAAAAGTTAAATTATTTAACTTAGAGTTAAATCTAATTGATAAGGTTAAAATAATACCCTAAACTTGTCTAAATCTTATTGTTTGATAGGATTTAGACCCATATCCACTTTAGCTCCGAAATAAGACCCTTTGGAACCATTATAAACCGATTTTTACTTTATTATAAAATAATATTTTGAGGTATTCCTAAGATGCCCCTCTCCTCCCTTATAAAAGGACACCTCCTCCCCCTCCTCCTCACACCAATTTGAGCACTCAAGCTCGGCCAACCCCTGCCATTTTCTCCTCTCCACTTCCCTAGAATAATCCTAGAGGTCCTGTTCTTCTCCAAAGACCAATCTTAGTTTCTTAAGTGGAGGATTCAAAGAGGCGTTCCAAAGAAGAGGTAATATCCATTACCGATCTTTTCAATTTCTTTCTTCTTCCACTTCTTCATCTTAGGTTGTTTCATTATGAAGTAATAACATCAGTATCACTCATATACTGATATGTTATTATAAGTATGAAACAACCCTATTTCACCATCTATCCATCCTACGGAAAAATGAAATCACCGCGCGTGCGTACGTACGGAATACCGTCTCCACGCCGTGGTGTGATCAATTTTCCACCACCACCTTACATGGATGGGTATAATGGTGTAAAGAATAACTATATATAGTTATTACAACATCATATTGATTCTGATATATTTTATAATCCACTCCAATTCAATTCAATATTTATGGAAATGATATCATCGCTCGTGCGTACGTACGGACTACCGTCTCCACGACACGATGAGATTCATTCTCCATGTTAACTATTTAAGAATGATTATAAAGTATATATAAGAAATAATAATGAAATATATGACATTATAAAGCTACTGGATTTATGTATATATATATATGTATGTCATCTACTTACTTCCATTCAAGACAATAAGGAAAGGAAAACAGCGTTTATGCGTACGTACGGACTACCGTCTCCATGAACGGTGTTTTTCATTTCATTTATCTATCTATTATATATATATATACTGAATATATATGATATATAAATCATATTTTATATTCTGGAAGTAAGTAAATCATGATATAAGTAATAATAATGTCAAGAACAACAAGTCAAAACACCTACGATAAATGAAACGATTTTACCCAAAACGCTTCTTTAACATGCAGTTTACAAAAGAACGGGTAATATAATGTCATAAGTGAACCATATATGATATCATAACAATGAATATGATTCTGTAATAAGTCAATGACATTATTTAAACCATTATACAGGAGCTTCGGACACGTACAAAGCAAATCGGACCTAAGGTAAGGGAAATATCACAATCTCATTTTTATCCGAGATTGTTTATTCGTAAGTATTTACTGGGGTGTATTTTATCATCCAAATCCATTTTTCATAAATATGTAATATTATTTCCATCCACCTAAAATTGTTTAAATCCATTTTTACCCTTCGGGAAGTTTTTAGTAAAAGAAATGAAAGGAATCTTTTGTCGTTTTTCGTACGAGGTACTTTTTGACTTTTCCGACAAAAGTACGAAGAATGTTTTTTTAACTTATACGGCATGAATGGATTTTTAAAACAAAATTTCCAAGAATCTTCCTTTACAAGTTTTCATGTTTATTTTTAATCAACTTCTTTTATTTTAAAGTCGTATGACATGTTATGAAAGGAAAAATGTTTTTGAAGTAGAAAGGATATTTTCCTCAAGAATGGAGTTCAAGTGTTTTTTCAAAATTATTTTCCATCTAAGATAATAAAGGGTTCTGTTTTAATCCCTATTATTACATTGGTTTGATTATGTTGTGATGGAAATATTTTTATGAATTCCTCTATCTTATATGAATTGTTTTATGATGTCATGTTGTTTAAGAATCCCATTTTTATTACATGGGTTACGTTATGATGTATGGTTTATGATTATGTGGCACACATAAGAAAGGATTCATTATAAGATGGGTGGGACCTATATCTCCCTCCAATGCATTGGGTAAAGATTTTATATCTCATGAGATAGACAGGGCTGGAACGGTAGGTTATACCGGTTTAGTGAAACAGGACTGAAACGAGGGTTACTCGATTCAGAAAGGGACTTTGTCCACTAAGATAGTCTTGGAAATGAGTCTTGACTAACAAGAAATGATTCTCTATGATTATGTGTGAATGCCACAAAGTTTCATGTTTTAAGTTATGATTATTGTGATTACATTTCACTGCCATGATTTATCCCATGTTATGAAATTATGATCTCTTTTGCAGGTTAAGATTTCCAAAAGTTATGTGCTTGTGTATATGATGTGATTGATATTTCTTTTGTTTACCCTTACTGAGCATTTGAGCTCACACTTTTATGTTTTCTTTTCCCCAGGATATAAAAAAAGGGTTTTAGGTATAAAAAAAGGGAAGATCTTTATGGGAGATATTGAAGATCTTTCACCACGATTAGAAGATTATGTTCCGAGTTTCCAAAGACACTAAAATATTACGATCCTTGTGTGTGTGTTTTTTTTATGTACCAAGTATTCTGCAAAAGTAATGTAATGTCTATGTACGTCAAGCTTCGGGTCTCTACAAGGATTAACATGATATCGTCTCTAGACTGACTGATAGAATCACTCACATATATGGAATTGGGATGTGGGGAGGAGGCACCGTGTAACTTATGCCCTATGGTTATACTAAAAAAAATTAAACAACCCCTGCACCATCATGGATAATATTGGCTTCTACTGCTACCCCCTAATGTGAGGTGGCTCAAAATTTTAAATAGGTTTTTGAAACCACCACTATAGAAAATTAACCATATATTTTCACCAATTTTATACCCTTTCTTTTTTTTTCTCTTTTTTCTATACTGGTAATCCCCCTCCCCAAAACTCATTATTTTTTTAAAAAATGTCTTTTATAAAAATTTACAATCCTACATTAATATTTTTTTTAATTTTTTTCAATTTCAATTTTTTTAAATAATACATGGTTGAGAAAAATATTTTAACCACCAAAAAATACACTCAGTTAAAAGTACATTCAGTATTAGTTGATTTCGGCACCTTTAAGAAAAATTAATATATTTTAATATGTGTTCTTTAATTTATAATTATACAAAAAAACTAGTTTAGATCAGATTTAAATCTTTTGAAGATCATAGATGGATGAATGTGATCATATGAAATATTAATTAAATGTGATGGGACCATTATGACGACATATTTATTAAATTAATGAAAATTTAATTTATTAGAGCCATAAAAATTCATTTATTCCCTTTAATAATAATTTTCAATATTGGGCACACAGGAGAATGAGATGGATGGGTATTTAAAATTAATATCACTAGAATAATGTAACAATGTTTTATTGTAGATGTGTAGCCCAGTAAAAGTATGAGTATATATCATGAAATAATTTACATAAAAAAATTAATTAAAAAATCCCTTCATCCAATTTGAAGTCACATAACATAACTATAAATCATTGTCAACCATTTCTAGAAGGAATTGATGTTGGATCACTTTAGATCATCCACACACACATCAATTATTTTCAAGAATTTTGATCATCCATAATCAAGTGATAGCATGGAGGTTCTATAAATTCCTTCACCACTTAGTGATCACCACAACACTGATATTTCAATATATTTAAGACAACTTTAATAAATAGCTTGGATTGGTTGCTTCTTCTTCTAGGATTCGGGAGAGATGATATAGGATCTCTCAAATTCAAGTTATGAATATTCCACTGAATTAGATTCTCCTCTTACTTATATAGTGTGGTATGAAACACTCTTATTATTTCATATATCATTTTAAATTTTCAATAATCATACATGAATGATAAATTGGATTTATATAAAATTAATATGTCTTAATATGTCCAAAAAACATAACATGACAAAAATTAGGGTATAAACTCTAATAATTAATACATGAATCTGTGTCTATAAATTTTTCTAACCATATTTGGTCATGAATATGAAATTTCAAGGATCATCAGTTAACATCAATTCATATTCCCCATATCATTTTAAATACATGTTATCATACATAAGATAAGCATCATGTAATATTCATAATACATTGATTTATTTTATAAAAGTGTAACACTAATGATATATTTTTTATCATTTAATCAATATAAAGGTCCCTACTAATAAAATATACCTATTATTAATGGATATACTAATGCTTTCATTATTTATTTACAAATAATCTCATGTTGCAATGATACCATGGTGTGTTTCTTCCATATGATATAATGTTTTAATAAAAAAACAAACCATGTATCAGTCCTTTAAAAAGATAATTTTTAATATATTTTCACTTGTGACATGGTATTAAAACTATGACATTTTAAATGACCTTATTATTATATGATACATTATTTAATATATTATTACAACATAATATTAAATATTTTTTGAATGATGATTTTTTTTTCATTCAATGATTTTATTCCCAAAATATGAAATCATGAAAACTTATTTTCATGAAAATTCACATGAATAATAAAATTTATAATTCATTATATAGAAATAAAAAATTATCACTTCAATTAAAAAGCTATATCATAATCACTTCATTCAAAAATTCAAGATACACATGTGAGTCCACAATACCTAATAAAACATCCAAAAAAGGAGAAATATGATAATTTATTAAAATATATATTAAAACCACAACATCATACAACCATAAAATTAATTTCATGTGACATATCACAAGTATAAATTGGGATAAATTAAAAAAAATATCTTATAATAATAAATTAATTTATTTTATCATAAAAAAGATAACCATAAAATATTAACCATCATAACTATAATTCATGTGGAACCACTATATAGCCATGATTTTATAATCACGAATATCATAAATCCTCAATTATTCAATGAATAATACAAATCAATACACACTATTATCCAAAAATAAATATTAAAAAAATCTAGATTACTATTTAAAAAAATGTCCATCATCTTAGTGATCTCCCCAATAACTGAACAAAACAAGTATATATCCTTAAAACATTCATAATCATGGGAACATAAACCATATAATGGGACACAATTAATGGTCTTAGGTTTTATAGGGGACTATATTTTACCATTTATAATTAAACAATGTCTCAAATTATTTTTGGGAGATCAATTCATGATGAATTTGAATATAATGGATGAAACATTGATGTTGAATATTTTTTATCATTTAGTTAAGGAAAAACTATAATTAAGAGATAATTAAACCCCATATCTAAAGGTATCCTTAAGAACATGAATAACTAAGAACTCTTCATTTCCAAATTTTTCCTTCATTGCACGTCCTACATGAATGTTAGATTAAAGGGAAAGGAGATGCAATAAAGAACTTGATTTATAGATAAAATCATATTTTCATTTAAATTATTTTTTTCCATAAAAATATATGGATATCCTTAAGTATATATCAAATCCTAACAAATAAAATCCCCTCATAAAAAATATTACAAAATTTTTAACATTTCATATATTTACTCAATAAACATTGAATGAATTATTATTTCCTTAAAATTTCATTTTGATCATATATATATCATAGAATGATAATAGTAAATAACTTTATATCCTTTAAGTAAAATATTTTTTACTATGGTACTTGATTTCACATATCAAAAACATATCATAATCATCAATATGCATATTCCACTCCCCAAAATATGAACATAATATATTCCCATGCAATATCAATAATTTGGTTAGTATCATAATGTGACCCACATTATGAATCAATATTATATATAGAGTTATAATCATAAAAACCATCATTATATCCCCTTCAATAAAAAATATTTTTAATATACCAATTATGATAAATTAGACTTGGATTTATGAAAAAATTAACTTATATCACATTAAATTTGAGAGAATCCAAAATCATACAAAATATTTATTTTCATTATCGTTAAAAACATCTTTTTTATAAGTTATCAAAATAATTTCAATGTTTTTTAAAAAAAATTCTAGAAAAAAAATTCACATTTTATTTATGTTGCATTTTTTAAATAAACTAATGAGCCTTTATAGTGTTAAAAAATTATTAATGCATGATCTATAATTTTGATCAAGGAGAAAACATAAAAAATAATAATTTTTACTTGAAATTCAATGGGATCAAGCATGATCTTTATCAATAACATGTATCTCCATACGTATGTTCACTAAATTTATATCATACAACATGAATAATTATATAACAAATATTTTTAAGTCATTAAGTCTAACCCCAAAAAAACATAAAATGTCAATATGATTTAATAAAAATAATTCATTTTAGATTACTAAATTAATGACTAAATAAGATAAATTAATGAATTCAATGTTGTGATTCTCGGAACCCTTACTCCTAGATCCATTTCTAGAAGAAACATAATTTATATTATTTCTCTGATACCAGCTATAAACTCCAAGATATAACTATATATAATTACAAAATCAGTAATAATTATTGCATCTTTTTAATCTGAAGTATATATTTAAGTAGGAGATTTAGATAACTAGAACACAATAAAAACTAATAAATACAATGTTCATTATATCAAATTTAAAATTTTATAATTATATATTAACCAACATAATTCATCACAAGTATTCGATATCTCTCAAAAATTACATCAAATGGATAATACTTCTAAACATTTCATGTGTAATAATATTCTCCATAGTATAGGGAAATAGAAACATAATAAGGGGTGATCTCAAATTCTCAGTAAAGTAAAACATTACAAATAAATAAATCATACTATAAAATTTCCATAAATATCACAGATAAAATAGGTAAACAACATTAATCCTTAATCAACATGAAACTAGGATTAATATATATCCATAAAAATAAATAAAAACATGGATATCAAAGATATTAATGGAATGTATAATTCTAGACATCAAAAACCTATTATCAAGGCCTTTTTCCAAGACACATTATATATCATCGATACCACCGTAAAGACAAGTTATTGAATTAGGTAGGAATATACTGAATATCCAATCCTATTTTGGCTTATGAGACCCATCAATGCCTCAAGGGGATATATAATTCTGGGACCCACCTGTCACCTGATTATGTACAATTCATTAATCATAAGAGTAATCCAAACATTTCATAACATTACTTGATTAATCACTTACTCAATATAACTTTTTTTATCCACATAATGAGTAATGTGGAAATAAAATACATAATCAACATATGTTATTAGTTAATAATCTTCATGAATTCCAATAATTCTCCCCATGTAAATAAAAGGTATGATATTATCATAACCCCTCTTAGAGGAAGCACTTTGATGGTTGAAAATTACATTATTGAATTTATAATGATCAATCTTACTATAATAATAACATATATAATTCCAATACCTTTCCCCATGTAATAGAATAACATTATTTCAAGGAGAACATCATCAAGTCAAAATTAAATAAAATTTTATGTTCACATTGTATAAGGTAATGAGTATACATCTAAATCAATACTTAAAAATATGATTATAATTCATTTATTGTAAATAGGTGGGGGATTTTAAAAGAAGGTGTCCCTAATGTATTAATGGAAACCCATAATGATGTTTACATAGATGAAAAAATACTTATAAAGGAATTATTGAACGATACTACATAGGAAGGGATCATGAATTGGATTGTTTATTATGATGGGTTGATTTCCCCAAAATAATAAAATATATAAATTATAGGATAAATCATGAAACATAAACCCTATTTGGAAAAAATCATTCAAAAATTGTTATGTAAATGGAAGTTAAATTTTCAAAAAAAAAATAGAATTAATTTTTTTAAACATTGATGTAAAAGATGAAGTTACAAATCATATATTGATTTATTTTTCAAATGGTTAATTGATAACTCATTGAAAAAATAATAATTTTAAATAATATATGATAATGGATCCAAGGAAATTAAATTAAGAAATTTTTTATGAAATGTGGATCTGAAAAAGTTTATTATGAAAGGAATATTTTAAATACTCGAAATTACATTTTTTTTAAAAACCACATTGTAAAACAAGAACTAAAAAATATTTTTTTAAAACATATTTAGAAAAAATTGTATTAAAAAATATCATAAAATATTATGTTTGTATAACCTAGTCATGGAATAAAAATGATCAGTGTAAAACATTATAACTTAAAGAAGAGGATTTGATTTACAAAAAAACCTTACCATTAGTGAATCAACTTTATCACAAGCCTCTTGAATAAGGGAGGATATTTTTTCATGTAAATCCCATGAAATACATATATAATTTATATAAATATAACAATGGGTAGTGAATACACAATTAAATGGAAAAATTGGCGATTAACTTGTAACATCTCTCAAATAATCATATTTGAGACTAAAGAAATATTATGAATTTAGTAACACTTTAACAAAAACCCATTAAAATATAGGTGTTGTTATTGAATTTAAAATTACATAATTAAATTATTATTTATTTTATGATATCTCACATATTCATTATATACATAACATAAATGAAATTTAGTCTATAATATCTAGCATGTCTCTAAGAGATGAATTTGAGATAAAAATCCTTACCTCTTGTCATGGATTATAGGAATGCACTTTAACCTAATGTATCACAAAAATATCTATATCAATATAATAATTAATTACCTTACTCATATCAATTTTCATTTATACACTTTTCAAATAGTTATTATCTACATGAATTCCCCTGATTTTCAACATGAGGTGTTTATAGTTTCGATTGCTTGTATTAGTTTCACAGTAGCATTGTCTATGTTTATTATTATTTTAAACATAATTATTACTATATCATTATAGTTTATATTTGGTATGAATTATAATTATTATTATTTTTAAATTCTATTCAACATAGTTTTAGTCTTTATGTTGTAAGAAGAAATAAATTTTGATCATGTTTCAGGGATTTATGACAATCAAAAGATTTTTTTCACAGTTAATGAATTAAACATTGATATAAAATATTAAGAAAAAAATCATATCATTATTGTGAATATTATATAATATTATAATAACAATTATATTTCCATATTCATTCATGATATAAATTAATAGTATCGGTCAAGTAGTTTTTTAAACTGGCCCAAACATTAGTATACAATGATTTAATGAATTATTATGAGGTGGTTTTTTTAATTTAATTATAATAGAAAAATTGTGATCCTATTTAGTTTTTATTACTATTATACAGAATAATTTTATATATTTATAAGAATAATTATTGAATGTGAAAGCATTACAAAATTTTAATAAAATATTATCCTCTTAGAATGATTGTTTTAAATGATTAAATTATCAAGGATTGTTATTTGTTCATATCATTAATATGTTATTATATTTTTCATAAAAAGCCTTATTGATATAAAAAATATAATATTTATCCTTTAATATCATACTTAGATCCATAATTTTATTGTGGTGAAGCTAAACGAAACATGTTACGTCGTGCAAGTTCTAATCCACCCAATACACGAACAAAAATTTTGTTTTTCCTTTTGGAGGGAGTATATGAATAAATATTGATAATAAATTCAATATAGTCACATAAAAGAATATAAATTATAATTATTTTATTATATTATTTCTCTAAAATAAATTTTAAATAATATAATTGAGAATAAATTTAAGTTGTTGATAATACTCAGGTCGGGAACTTGAATTTTCCTTAGAAGTCTCACTGAATATGACTGGATTAGGCTAACTATAACTGAACACCAGCTTATATTTGTGGGAAAATATTATAGTAAGATTAATATGGCATGGTTTAAAAGGTAAATTATAAATATATGTGATACTTTAAGGGGTAAAGATGTTACAATTTTATAAGTGAAGAGGAGGGAAGTATGGGGAATAGCAATTAAAATTTAATAATTTAATATTACTATCAAAAACTCAAGGGATTAAAATGTTAAAATGTTTAAAGGGGTGATTTTTGTTTGATCCACACCTTAAATATCCATTTTGAAACTAGTTTTGTTTTCCCCCATGTAAAATACATTTTACTATTTTTAGTTTTTATCGGGGTATCTAACTTATAACCTTAGTAATTAATTTTAGTGGACAAAAATAAAATTGAAATCATTATATAATTTTAACCATTTTGTTTCAAATTTAAATAAAAATTTTCCAATAAAATATATATAACTAAAAAAATTTAATTTTAAAATATAAATACTTAAACGCATAATAAATGTTTTAGAGAAATAACATTTTTAAAACATAAATTTATATATAAGGTAAAATAATCTTGGATAATGACTATGTAACATAAATCGATTGTTATAAAAAATATGAGATATTAGTCTTGCATGGAATGAAAAAACCAAATATCCCATGAAAATTTCTTAATTAAAAGAAAAGGGTGAAAAAACGTTTTTTAAAATTAACATTTTAATTAGTTATAAAAAATCATTCCATACGTTTTTTAAGTGCACAAAATATTTTAAATTGAATACTTTTTCAGCTAAAATTAATATTTTATTACATAAAATGTTTTATAAATTACTATGTCATTCTTATATATCGATCAAATCATAAAAACTACAAGTTTCATGAAAACCACATTTTTTGACAAAAACCAAACATTTTATGAAAAAGTTGGAATATTAATAGTAAGTAAATATTAATATGATAAATTAAAAAATAAATTTTATTTTTATTAATTTTAAATTCAAAAAATTATAAATTAGTTTTATAAATAGAATCAAAAAATATAATTGAAAAGTGTTTTTAATTAGAAAATAAAAATTTTAAATATTAACAATTATTATTTTATTTGATATCATATACCAACTAAATTGGTGTCAAAAAATTATTGATATCAAATATAATTTATCATTAATCATATTTTTCATGAAATAAGGATTTGTATCACATAAATTCAATTTTTTTTAAAAAAAATTAAAAATAAATGGTCTTATTAGTCATTTTTGTTAAACTAATAGAATTTTATTCATATAAAAATTATAATTTATTTTCTAAATAAAAAATAATTGATAAAGAGGATACCCCAATTCATTCCTAATAATTCAATTTCTAGTTATTTAGTTGTCATATGTAAATATTTATATTTTATCCAAATATATCATGGTTTTATTAAATTTGGTGTTGTGTGTGGAGAAAACTATCAAATAAATTAACTTATCTTATGGTAATAATATATTAAAATTTTATATTGTTACATGCCGCTAAATAAATTTATTCTTTTCAATTTGATTTATAAGATCAATGTAACTTTAATCAAGAACTCCTAATTAATCATAAACCACTTCATAATCATGGGTTTGTTAAGAATGTGGAATGAGATTTATCTATTAAATAAATCATTATAAGCACTTTATAAATACAGACAACCCATTCCTAATTTTATGGGGAATTAAACTATGATCTATATCATTAATTAATAACTTTTAACAAAGACTAATAATTATTTATATGATAATCATAAAACTAGGGAATTTTATTTATAACTCAATATCAAGTAGTTGGTAAAAAATACATGAAATGGTAATCTAGATAATCTAGAGTGAAAACTCACAGTTTAATTCATTAGTAGTTTTTGTATAGTCATTTCCTTATTTTCATGGTTTTTGGTGACTTTTTACCTCATTTTCCCTTAGATTGAGACTTTGATTTACATAATCCCGACTATCTTGAAATTAAACCAATGAATTTTTATATCATCTCTCTTTTCCATACACTTGTGTGTTGGATTACCTTCAAAACCACACATATTGAATTTACTCCCATGTTTATTCCCACATTTTTGACAAGTAAGAGATTAAATATTATTTGTTTCATCATCTTTTCCTCTCCAATTTCTATTATATTATATTCTTCTCTTCTTTTTGTTTCTGGGAATTCAAATATGTTCACATTATTGATCACAATTCTTGATATATGTTTTGGAATAATTGCATGAATTCTCACTTTATAACATTATCATGTTATAATATTTTTCTTACTAATCATGTTGTATCGGACTCGGTTCAACCAATATCACCCTCATTTTATCATATATAATTCTTGGTTTAACCTAAGTTACTATGTGTCATGTTCTCTCATACTTCTCAACCAAATCCTCAAAATAGAGATCCCAAATTTCCATAATAATTTTTAAAGTATTATAAACCCAATAATCATTGAAATCTATTCTCTAAAAATCCAACTTATCCTACCTCAAACAACATTAATCATTCCAATAATCAAATACCCAGAGTATGTATATACCCTTATTATAAAATCTCAATAAAATACCTTTCTCAAAACTATTTAAATATCCAAGACATTAAACCATATTGATATTTTATATTATTTTAAACTATCTCTATCATTAACTAAAAACATGTATTAACCACTAGTTGATAAGGTCACACACTAGTCATTATACATCATAAACCCATAAATGAGATGAACTTCTCCGAAAAATTTCATGAATCGATTATCAATATAAAGGCTACCAATACTATCTAACATACTTATTCAAAATAAAACCACCCTTTATTATCTCATTACCATGCTTATATTATACTTAATAGTTATTCATACCTAAATCATGTGTTCTCCAATAGTTATCCCAAAATATAACCTTTTTATAAAATCACTTTTCAAGGTTATTAATACAATTTAATATATTTCATCACACCATTAATGTGAAAGTAATAAATAATAATGTTTATATATTTCACATAATACTCATAACATTTAAAATATACCATAATATCATTGATAAATATCACTAAAATGTGAAAATAGAAAATATTTTCTTGAAAATATCAATTTCAATTCCTTTAGTAAGACTTTGAATCTCACAGTTTCCTTCATAATAATAATATAATAAAATTTAAATCATTTATGTAAAATTAATTATTTGGTTATAATATATATTGGTTTCTAGTTACAATACATTATCATAGAAATTTTCATGATCATGTTTCAACCAAATACCCAAAACAAAATGGTTACAATAATATCCAAAAATACATATTTGAAAACATAAATCTGAATCATTTATACCTTATAAACCCTTTTCTAAACATATGATACTTTCGGATCAATAAATGACCCTATTTGTTTAATACCTGGTTATCCATGTTCATTTAAATAATCCTTCATAATAGTTGATAAAGAGAATGTGATTAACCAAAACATATCCCATTGGATTGTCTATTCAGGTGTGTAGTCTTATTCCCACCCATTATGAATCATAGTGATGATTTATTCAGTGCTCAACAAAAAAAAGTTAGGTAAATTCCCCTAGGTACATCAGTGTCATATTAACATCCACTATCCAATATCTTTATAGAAATTTATTATTAGAAAATTTCACATAATATCTACTTTAACAAAACATTTGGAATTTATCTAATAATTAGAAAATTTTCATGGAAATTCATTGAGTTTTTCTCATCATAATCCCACAATAAAATATTTATTATTTAATTAACATTAAATCATATATTATTCCAAATTTTTATCTATACCTTTGAGACTATGATCAAACATATCTTATCAGTACTTGAATTATTCTCAATAAATATCTTAGTCTATCAATTTATCTAAATATTTCCTTTTATACTAAATATAGAACTTTTGGCCCACATGCCTACATCTGGTGGTCATATGAACATACTTTCTTCGATACCATCAACAAAATCCTAGGTATAACAATCCATAATTAAAAAATCAATAATGATTATTTCATATCATACATATAAAGAATATTTCTAGGTTTAAAGGATTAGATAATTAGAAGAAAACATAAACTGATAAAACTAATTTTATTTGTATAAAATATATCATTTTATAATTATATATGAAACTATTAAATTCATTAAATGTATTAAAAATAATCTAAAATTTCTTTAACACGTGTTATCCTTCTAAAAATTCAATGTGAAATAATATTATTTATAAGATTGGGAAATGGAAACATAAGAAGTGGTGATGCCAAATTCTTAGTATGTGAAAATATAAAAAATGAATCAATCATGTAATAATCCTGGCATAAATATAATGTTAGTAATAGGAAAATATTACAAATCCATAACCAATTGGAAACAAGGATCAATCCATATACATGAAAATAAATAAAAATATGGATATCAATGATAATGATATAATACTAATGGAATTAATTTTATTATAGATAAAAACATTTTTTTGATTCATTTTACAATACAAATTATAGTTGTTGAGACCATAGTCAAAATATCTTGTTGAATTGGTTAAGAATACACCAAATACCCAAACATGTTTTATCGCATGTTACATGTCATTTAATTGAGGGTATATATAATTTAGGGCCCCATCTATCACCTGATTATGTCTAATTCATTATATATTAGATTCACTAATACCTTTCATACCATTACCTAAGGAACATAAAACTCAATAAAACATGATTATCCATATAATGGTAAATACATAAATGAAATACATAATCAATATGCATTAGAAGTCAACAATAATCAATAATTTCAATACTTTTCACCATAACCTTAAAAAGGATAACATGATAATAACTCATCTAGTTGAATAATATGGATGGATAAACATTATATAGTCAACTTTACAATAATAATTTGTTTTTTAATAACAACATAAATTTTAATATAATTAGACTCTCTCTTGATAAGCAAGATCCAAATATATTTATGTAAAATTTGATTATGAAATTGTATAGAGAAATGATAATATAGATAATTCAATTTATGAAAAATATAATCATAATCCTTCCATTTTAATGAGTTATATTGTTTCAAAATAATATATCCCTAGTGTAAAAATTAAAACCTAGATGGATGCTGGAATAGATATAAATTATCCTAAAAAAAGAATGCTTGAAAAATACCACCATAGAAGGAATAATCAATTTTATTGTTTGGTGTTGATAGTTCATTTCCCCTATATGATAACATATATAAATTAGTGTATAAATCCTAAAATATATGCCATTTTATAATGAAATATTTTGAAATATATAGGTAAATGGAAGTGAAAACTTAAAATATATTTTAGATAACATTTTTTAAAATTGATGTAATTAAGGAATTTATGGGCTACTTATAATTTTTCTTTTAAAATAGTGCTGATAAAACTCATTAAACCCTATTAATTTTAAATGAATCTCCAATAATGGATCCTTTAAAATTAAATAAAGTTTCCTTTATGAGATATGGATCCAAAACATTTTCTTAAAAAATGGACATTTTAAATAATTGAAATTACATTTTTTGAAAATACAAATTTTTAAAAAATTATTATAGAATTATTTATTATAAAACATCATGTTCCCAAAAAAATTTATAAAATACTATAAAATATTAGTGTTGTAGAACCCAATCATGGAAGAATAATATTCAATATGAAACATTATTACTCAAAGAAGGGGATTTGAGTTGCAAACAATCATTACTACTAGGGAAAAACTATATCAATAGCTACTTGAATAAGGAAATATTTATATTTTAGTAAATACCATGAAATAAAAATAGTATTGATGTAAACATAAAAATGGATAGTGAATACCCAATACAATGTAAACATGGTTCTTAATATGTTTTGTGTCACAAAGAATCATATTTGATACCAAGAAAAATATTATGGCATGAGTAACACATTAATAAAAATCCCATTGTAATATAGAAAATTTTATTGAACTTAAAATACCATTATTAAAAAATAATTCATGATATGATATCTCACATAGGTAATATATACACCAAGTAAGTGAAATTTGGTACATAATATGTAATATGTCTCAAAGAGATGAATTTTAGATAAAAACCCTTAACACTTGTATTAACTTAAATGAATTCACTTTTACCTCATATATAACAAACATAGATATATTAAAAAACATAATTTAGAACCTTAATTATATCAATTTTATTCATACTCTTCAAATATAGTCAATCTCTCTATGAATTCTTATGATTTTTCGCATCGAGTGTTTATAGTTCTGATCGGTTGTACAAGTTTCATTATATCGGCATCCATGATTCATATTCTTTAAAATTTTATCATTTTTATATCATTAAAGTTACTATTAGGGTTGATTTATTATTATTTATTGTTTTTATAATTCCATTCATAACTTTTTAGTCGTTATTCTAGAATATGGAATTGATGATTGGCATGTTTCGATGATTCTTGATAATTGAAGTGTGTTTTCCTAATTAATTAAAAAATATTGATATGAAATATCCAAAACCAAAAACAATTCATTATTTAAATATTTTTATCATATTATAATATTAATTATGTTTCCATATTCATTCATGATATAAATTCATAGTATCATTCAATTAGGTGGTTAAGCCAACCCAAACATGATCATACGGTGATTTAATAAATGATTATGATGTGGGTTTATTGTAAAATCATTATAATAGAAGCATACTGATGTTATTTAATTTTTATTAGTGATATATATCTGAATTTAATCTATCTTTAAGAAGAATTAATGGATGTTAAAACATTACGCAATTTGAAAAACAAATATGATCCTCTTAGCACAATTATTTTAAATAATTAAATTAATGATGATAATATGTTATTAAAATCATTAATAGGTTATTATATTTGTTTTAAAAGAACCAAAATTGTATAATAAAAATATATTTGTCATTTAATATCATCATTAGATCTATCCTTTTAAATTGGTGAAGTAAAACAAAACAACTTATGTCTTGAATGCGGTAGTCCTCACAAGGAATAGAAATTTTTTTTTTACTAACGGGATGGTGTATATGAATAAATAAAGATAATACCCATAATATATTAATATTAAATAATATATATGATAAAAATATAAATATCTTAGTATGGATATAATAAATGTTATAGAATATTGTTAATAATAAAACTAAGTAGTTGATAATACTCATGCTAGGGACTTGAATTTTCCTTGGAAATATCCTAGAATTTTAAGGTCATAGGATAAATATGACTGACTAGGAAATTATTTTTTTGGGGAAATTGTTATAGTTAGAGTAATATGGTAGGTTCTCAATGATAAATTCTATGACAACCTGACCTAGGTGACACTCAATGGTTCCCCAAACCTTGTTGGCCACATGGTCTCAAGTGTGCCTCCCTGTATGCTAGAGGCTCCTGGATATTAGCGAGGGACTAGGGTGTTTCAGCAGCCTCTAATATATGGGGAGGTGCGCTTGAGGCCATTTGACCAACCTATTCTGGGGCACCATTGAGTGTCACCTAGGTCAGGACATCAAAGCGAGGTACTAGGGTGTGTCTCTGGGGAGACTATGCCCTCATTTCAGAGTAGATCATAGTGGCTATATATATATATGAAACATATGGATAGAAATAGTGGAAACATAATAATGAATAAATAAATAAGACTAGAATTGGAAGGAAATGTAAACAAGTATAAAGAGTAATCAACTCAATAGGGAAAAATATCATATATAAAAAGGATTATGTAATTTCATGTCTCTACAAAGTAGGAAAAATGGATACAATGTAGTAGGCTATTAGTAATATACATGATATACCAAAAGGAAAAAATACCAAAAACTATCCAGGCATATTGAGAACTGGAATGATTATCTTATATAAAGATCCATCCTAAGAAAGAATGGATTTCATGTGTTCAATGTGAGATTCTTTCCCTTGACCATAATAATGGTCATAGAATATTATTAGGTTCCAATGGTGTCCCATATAGGGTGTGAGATAAATCTCAGAAGTCCACCACCAATGGCGTCTATATAATATAGTCTATAAATATAAAATGATAGTTTTGAAGGTATGTATATAATTAAATCAATTTTAAAATAATAACTCGTACATACTTCATCCTCAACTGGTAATTTCTCTGAACATGAGTGTAATGACCCGCTCATTCCCATTGTCTTGAGAGCACAACGAGTCATTACTTGGCCTTAAGTAACATCCCCATGATGCCAAAGGCAAGCAATAAATGCTTAAGGGTTTCAAGTACAAGTAGGGGATGATTTACCCTTTATTAATTAAACTAATACACTAACAGCCCATAACCAAACCATTCACTAAATGATGCATGAACAAAAGAAAGAAAACTAAACAACTTCATGTATCTCAAAACCACATCAAAGTATGTGACAATGGAAGAATAATCCAGTATCAAATTAAAAAATAGATAAAAAACTCATGACTCTCAAGTTACTACAAATAAAAATTTTCCACAAGCTCCATAATCACCGAACATCCCAATCATCATGAGGTAGTGCTAAAAATGTGGTAAACGTTACCTTTTCCCATATCCAAGAAGATATCATCTACAAAAGAACCAAAGTTCCAAATAAGGGGTGAGTATAAAACTCATTAGGCTTTTCCCAATGACTTCCCTACTCATGCCACTAGGATTTAAAAGTTATTTGCATTTATATAAAACAATTTATATAAAACAATTTACATAAATAGTTTATAACCAAATATAACCAGGTTCCAAAAAACGGTTAGCAACCAAGTGAGAAAAAAATAGAAAGAAACCAACTTCCACTAAGTTATTTTTTCCATAAAAATAACTAATTAAAATCCTTAAAACCAAATATTATTATCATTTGAAATACCAATTCCATAGTTCACAACACACCCACACATGCATGCTTTGTTTGAAAATTCCATACTCATGAGTGGCCTCTCGTCGAATTAATTTGTATCCCAATGACACACACCCCTGATCCAGGGTCACGTACCTTGTACCCCCATGGTAATAATCCCTTATTAATGTATTGTTAAGAATGAAATCACACCAACACCATTTATTCAAAAAAAATTGATTACCAAAATAACCCACTTCAATAAAACAGAACTTTTATTGAAAACCAAAGCACAACCAAATTCAAGCAGTATTTCATTTCAATAAAACATTCCCTTTTATTGAAAATATCAAATCCCATTTATGTTCCAACAATCCCAAAAAAATCCATTTTTTAAAATCCACATTTTAAAACCAAGAACCAAAGCACTCATTCAAAACCCCCAATTTTTCAGATTTCACAACCATCACTCAAGAAGGATTCCAGCATATGTTCAAAAACCAAATCACAAAAAATTCAGCACTATACATATAATTTCAATACATTAAAATCAGTTATACTAATTTGAGTTGATAAAGAATCCTCATACCTCAAAGGTTTTGACGAAAACCACAACGAACAAAAAATGCACAAGACAATTGGGTTGATTCTCCAAAAATCCACCTTAGATCTCTTCTCCTAGAAAGATCAATAAAAAATCTCATCATAAATGGAATCCAAACACCTAGATCTACCCATAATTGTAATATATTAAGGAAACCATGATAAGAGAACATTTATATCTAAGTAGATCTAAGAAACCGAACAAAAACGATGAAGAATAATCACATACCCCGAGAATCTGGCTTCGATTCACCAAGTAAAGCCTTCGGATCACCTCTGGATCGATGTGAGAACCTTCATTGGAATTAGTAGAAGAAAACTCATGAGTTATGGCCGATTAGGATAAAAAAAATATCCACCTAGATGCCAAAACATGTGAGATCCACTTTTTTAGAATCTCACTTAAACCATCTGCATGGTTAGTTCACATGGTTAGACAAACTATACGCTAATTGTGTGTTAGCTAATTTCTAGGTGGACCCTTGCACAGATTCTTCACATTGTCTCCCTAACTATTATCCAACCTTACTGGATCCACTACCTCAAGAGGACCAAATATGCATGGTTTGGCCGCATGGTTAGACAAACTGTGCGCCTATCATGCAACTTCCATTTTTCCTCAAAACTAATTCCAATGATCTCACAAGTCTCCCATTCATCACCTTTAACATTATAACCAAGAAAATAATAAAGTAAGGGTTACATAACAGAAACTAGGGGCACTACATTCTCCCCACAATTAGTCTTTTCTTCCTCAGAAATTAGAAAACATTCACTTACCTAAAAGATTTTTGTCAACTTCTCTTTCATCTCCTTCTCGCGTTCCCAAGTCTTTTCCTGAATCCGACCATACTTCCATAAAACATGCACTAGAACGATGATTTTTTCATTAAATATATTATCTATCCTATCCAAAATCTATACCAAGATATGTATCAATGAAGCATTTGGCTCTAGGTCAACGTGATCACATTGGATCACATGGTCAGGATCAGGCTGATACTTTTTCAACTGAGATACATGGAACACATTATGCACCAAACAGAAAAATGGTGGAACTACCAACCAATATTCCAATTCTCTGACATGTTCTAGTATCTTGAAATGGATAATGTATCTAAGAGATAACATTCCTTACTTCCTAAAATGACGATTTCCAAGCCTTGTGTATATCCTCAATAAGACATGATCACCCACAGCAAACGACAATGGTATTAGACAGTAATCTGCATAATATTTATAACCATGAGTTGTATCCATCCTCTTTCTAATCAATTGGATATTCTACATTGTTTCATGGACAAGGTTCATCCCAACTAGTGAAGTTTCACCTATTTCCACCCATTATAGTGGAGAATGACAAGGACTCCCATACAATGAATCAAACGTAGCCATATGTAAAGATTCTTGATAGGTGTTATTGTGTGAGAACTCCCTCAATGGTTTATTATCCTCCCATGAGCCACAAAAAACCATTACAGAAGCCCAAAACATGTCTTCCAATGTCTTTATTTTCCTCTCAGACTGGCTGTCTGTCTGAGGATGATACATTGTTCTCATCATCAACTCAGTCCCAAGGGCTTTCTGTAAGGATTTTCGAAAATGAGATGTGAACCCTAGATCTATATCAAAGATGATTGACATGGGTATTCCATTCCCCTTTACAACTTCCTGGATATATATTTTAGATAGGTCCTCCACTATATGAGTTTCATGAATTGGAATGAAATGGGCTGACTTTGTAATCATATCCAATATCAACCATATGGCATCGTGTTTCTGAACCATTATTAGAAGACATGTAACAAAATCCATTGCTATATTCTCCCATTTCCACACTTGGATAGGTAAGGACTACAACACACCTACTGGTCTCTAGTTCTCTGCTTTAACTTACTGACAAGTTAAGAACCTTGAGAAGAACTCGGCGGCCTTCCTTTTCATCCCTCTCTACCAAAACTATGCCTTTAGCACCTTATACATCTTCTGTATACAGGGATGTACAACCCATATCAAATGGTGGTAATCATGATATAGTTATTATTGAATATCCATAGGTACATCAATCCGATCTCTAAACCCCAAAATTGAACTCCCATCAAGTCTTCAACACTTAATGGTCTCCCCACTGTTGAGTTTTGAACTCATAACCAGACATTCTGCATCAGATGGTTATGCCTCATTGACCATATGTACCAAATCAGGAACAAGCATATTTGAAAAGAAAACAACAATAGAACCTCGGTCTTCACATTCCACATACATGTCGGATAAGACCGACATCAACTCTCTTTCATCTAAATCTTCTTTCACCAACTGACCATAAGACTTTTTGCTTAGTGCAACCTCCACTGAATTCCCTTTTCCTAGTGTGTACATCAAGTCAAAGTTAAACATTTGGAGATATTCCATCCATCTTCTTTGCCTCAAATTCAAATATCGCTGTGAGAAAATGTGTTTAAATATTTTTTGGTTCGTGAACACCGTAAATTTCTCACACAAGAGATAATGTCTCCATGTATTCAACTCTTGGACGACTGCAGCTAACTCAAAATTGTGTGTCAAGTAATTCTTCTCATCCAGTCTCAACTGCCTTGAACCATAAGCAACTACATGGTCTCCATGCATGAGAACACAACCCAACCCTGATCCAGAAGCATCAAAATACATGACATACCCATATCCTAATTCTGGGAAAATCAAAATAGGTTCCGATGTAAGACAAACTTTAAGTTCCTGGAAAGACTTTTGACATCCCTCTATCCATTTTAATAGTGCATTATTATTTTTCAAAGTTTTCATTGGAGATGTTAGTCATGAGAATTCACACAAAAAATTTCAATAGTAACTATCTAGACCAAGAAAAATTCATATCTCAAAGACATTATTTAGTGGTTTCCACGAGATAACAGCTTCTATATTTTCCATATCAACAAAAACACCTTTTTCAGAAATGACATGGCCAGGAAAACGTATTCATGTATCCAAAAAACACAGTTTGATAATTTTTCATACAAACGGTGATCTCTCAATATTTTTAAGACTTTTTCTAGGTGATCGTCATGGTCAGCCCTTGTCTTTCAATACACCCAGATGCCATCCACAAACACCACTACAAAAGAATCCAGCTATCTCTGAAATATTTGATTCATCAAATCCATGAATACCACTGGTTCATTCATTAGACCAAAAGGCATGAATGTATATTCATAGTGTCTATATCTAATTTTAAAACCTATTTTGAGAATATCCTCCTTCTAAACTCACAATTGGTGATATCCATATCGTAAGTAAATTTTAGAGAACTATTGAGATCCCTTTAATTGATCGAATATATCATCAACAAGTGTAAGTTGATATCTGTTCTTTATCATAACATGGTTAATATTACGATAATCAACACACATCTGAATAGTTCCATATACTTTATACACAAACAAAACTGGTTCTACCCATAGATATTTACTTGGCCTAATGATACCCTTTATTTCCAGTTCCTCCAATTGCACTTTCAATTCCCATAACACTGTTGGTCTCATCCTCTAAGAGGGAAGGTAAATAAGACTGGTCCCTGGAATGAGATCAATCGTATACACCAATTCCCTTATAGGTGGTAACCTTGAGAAGTTATTGGGAAAAACATATGGAAATTGATCCACAACTACTAGAAACCTATTTTCCTTGATCTATTCCATTGATGCCAAATTCAATGCTACCAACTAATAAGAGATCATTCCAACTTTTGGTGCCAACAAGATTATTTCCCCTTTCTTTACCATCCTCTATCCTTTGAATAGATTCATGATGCCTTCCTTAGTTGTGAAACTTACTATTCACCTATAACAATCGTTGTGAGCCTTAAACATTGTCAACCAATCCATAAATAAAGATTACATCATAGAAATACATGTCCAACATCGAGATGTTCCATTTCAGATCAACTTCATCAATAGTTATAACACATGATCTACACCCAAAGTCTTGATATTATCATTCAGTGAGAGGAGTTTTCATTTTTAAAACAGAAGGCATCATTTCCAACTTTGAACATAGAAAATCATCAGCATGAGAATTAATGAAAGAATGTGATGCACCAGTATCGAAGAGCACATGCACAAGGGTAGAATTAAAAAATAATCATACCTCTCACCATAGATGTTCTAGATTGATCATTGACAATCAACTTCTCATATCAATACAATTGTTTCATCACCACACTATTTTCTTTGTTTCCTTGCCGAGATTTCCCTAGTTGAGAGTAATGGTATTCCTAGAATAACCATGGTTTTCTCTGCTCTGCTGATGAGACTGATTCTGATGTCCTCACCCTATCAAAGCATATGATGCTTGTGATTCATGAGAATTTTTACGAGTACCTAAACTTGGATTACTGTGACAATAGTCCTGAAGGTGCCCCATATTCTTATAGTTATGGAATGATCTAGGTTTTTTCATAAACTCTTGCTTCATGTGGTCAAGAAAACCCCATTGAAAGAAACCTTATTTTCTCTGGGGTCATGGGGGAAGGTTCACTGATCCAGCCATCATATTCTGATTTCCACTCCCATCTTTGAAATAGGTGTCCCTTTTTTTCTTACTCCCAGCGTTTGAGTTCCCACAGTTTCTTATGGGTATCATCATACCTCCTCCTAATGATCTGAAGATATCATGTTCATCCATTGTCGCTCTGTTCACTATCTTTGTATAATCTATAATATAGAGTATGACAATATTATATTGAATCTCTTTTCGTAGCCCTGATTCAAAGATGTGTGCCTTTAAAGATGCACTTTCCCCAAATTCAGGTTCAAATCACAATAAATTCATGAATTTAGCTGCATACTTTGGGACAGAGAGGCTCTTTTGTTTCAGGCTGAATAATTTCGTCGTTTTCTGGATTATAAATGTGTGATGATAGAATTATTTTTTAAACAATTCTTTAAAATCCACCCATGTAAGGACTTCATTTAATTTTTCATGCACTACTAAATCCCACCACTATCGTGCAGGATCCTCGAGAATATACATCACCATCTTGACCTTTAGCTCCAATAGTGTGCTAATGAAATTGAAGATACGATTCATCTTACTTAGCCACACCTCCTAATTTTTAGGTTCATCATCGCCTCGGAAGTCATATGGATACTGCTTCATGAACCGTATGGTATGGCTCTCATGCCTTGGATCATTCCTCCAGTTCCCTGTATCCACAGCTTGAAAATCATGGACAATACTCTGAACTAGCTCTTGTTTCACCCGTAGTTCAGGTGCAATCACATTCTCCATAGCTTCTTCAGGATGGTTTCGATAACACCTCTCAGGTTAAATTTTCTAAACCAACAACAAACTCTGTCAATCTCACTCTCTAGAAACTAATGGTTTACCATTTCAAATTATATCACCTAAACAATCACAAAAAAAATTTCCAAAACAACCTTTTTCCATGTTTAACCATTTTTGAAAAAATTCATTGACTTTTATTTAAAATTAAACCATTTTCAAAATACCGTATGCATTCCCTTTTCAAAATATTTCATTTGAAAAACAATTTTTTACTTTTTCAAAAATCAACACTTTTTAACCACATGAATCATTCCTAGAAATGATTTATGCACGCCTAAGGGGAATTCAATCCTATGTAATTCTTGCCATTCTCCTCTCATTGGATAAACCCATGACAATGATATTTCAAGATCCTAAAAGTGTCTCTAAACACTCATTTACCCAACTCTATGTTAACATTAAGTTCATCAAAAAAGGGTCAGCTATGTTCTTTTATGCTATACATTTAAAGTTCTTCAAATACTACTCCTTTATAATATTCCAACCCCAAGAATAGACAAAAAGTAATTTAAACTCCAATACCAAGAAAATTGATTACCACTTTTTAGGAAAGGACCAAACAAGCTGATAACATTTGTACCACAAAGGAAGGAGCAAACTGATACCATTTTTAATGACCAGCTCATTCCCAATGGCTTGAGAGCACAACGAGTCATTAGTTATCCTTAAGCGACATCTCCAAGACTCCAAAGGCTGGAAATAAATGCCGAAGGGTTTCAAATACATGTGGGGGATTATGTAACCGTTAATAATTAAACCAATACACCAACAACCCTTAACCAAACCATTCACTAAATTATGCATAAACACACGAACGAAAACTAAACAACATTACGTATCTCAAAACCACATAAAAGTATATAACTATGGAAGACTAATCCAGTATCAATGTAAATAGAGGTAAAACAACTCAAGACTCTCAAGTGGCTAAAAAACTTCATGCTCCATAATCTCCAAGCTCCACAATCATGGAACAGCCCAATCATCATGTGGTAGTGCTAAAAACATGTGAAACGTTACCTTTTCCCCTGTCCTGGAAGATAGAATCTTCAAAAGCACCAAAGTTACAAAGATGGGGTGAGTATAAAATTCAGTAGGTTTCCCCAATGACTTCCCAACTCACACCATTATGATATAAAAGTTATTCTCATTTATATAAAATATTTTATATAAAATAATGTACCAAAACAGTTTATAACCAAATATAAACAGGTTCCAAAAAACTGTTAGCAACCAAGTGATAACAAAACCAAAATCAACCAATTTCCAATAAGTTATTTTTCCAAAAAAAATAACTAATTCAAAGCTTCAAAACCAATTCTTCTTATCATTTGAAATACTCATTCCATATTTCACAACACACCCACACATGTATGCTACGTTTGACAGTTCCATACTTATGAGTGGTGTCTCTTCCAATTACCTTGTGTCCCAATGACACACTCTCCTGATCTAGGGTCACATCCCTTAAACCCCAATCATACACATCCCTTATTAAGGGACTGTTAAGCCTAAACTCACCCCAACACCATTTATTCCAAATATTTCAATTACTAAAATATTCCACTTCAATAAAACTGAACTTTTATTTAAAACCAAAGCACAAAAAATTTCAAGAAAAATTTCATTTCAATAAAACCTTACCTTTTATTGAAAAGATCAAATCCAATTTATGTTCCAACAATAAATTAAATCCCTTTTTTAAAATCCACATTTTAAAACCAAGAACCAAATCACTCATTCCAAATCACCAATTTTTCAGATTTCACAACCATCACTCAAGAAGGATTTATACAAGTGTTCAACAACCAAATCACAATCAATTCAACATGAAGATTTTAATTTGAGATAATTCCAATCAGTTATACTAGTTTGAGTTGAGAAAAAAGACTCATACCTCAAAGTTTTTGATGAAAACCAAAAAGAATAAAAAACACACAAGGCAACCGGGTCGATTCTCCAAGAATCCACCATAGATCTCTTCTCTTAGAAAGATCAAGAGAAATCTCATAATACATGGAATATATACACCTAGATCTAACCATAATGGGTTTAGATCTTGTAAACTGAGAGAAGGTAAGAATTATATCTAAGTAGATCTAAGAAACAGATGAAGAACGATGAAGAACGATCAGATACCTCAAGAATTCAGCTTCGATTCACCAAGTAAATCCTTCGTATCAACTCTGGATCGATGGGAGAACCTTATTTGGCCTTAGGAGAAGAAAAATACTGATTTATGGCCCCTTATATGAAAATAAAATCCACTTAGAGAAAAAAAAATTGAGATCCACTTTTTTAGGATCTCACTTAAACCATCTTCACAGTTAGTTCGCTTGGTTAGAAAAAATGTGCGCTAACTATGCATTAGATACTACCTAGGAGTACCCTCACATGGCTTACTCGCATGGTCTCCCTAAATGTTGTCCAACCATTCTGGAGCCACTACCTAAAGAGGGACAAATATGCATGGTTTGACCACATGGTTAGACAAACTGTACGCCTCCCACGAGACATCCATTTGGCCTCAAAACTACTTCCAAAGTTCTCCCAACTCTCCCATTAACCACCCTTAACATTATAACCATGAAAATCATCAAGTAAGGGTTAGATACTAGAAACTGGGGTTACTACAGTGATATCACTTAATTATTTAATTTAAGTTTAGTTTATATAGATAAATAATGTGAAGTTTCAACAGCACTAAAAAACATCACAATGAATATGAGATAGGATACAATGTTTAACAAGGCATCCTCGACCTCAGGGGTCAACCAACTCATAGAAGCATCACACGTATAATGGCTATAAATACGGTTCTAAGTGTAATCCAAGAGGAAACCCCCAATTCATTCCACTATAAATGATTCTTACTAAGTCCATGGATGTCTTCTAGAGTAATATCAGGCTAATAATGACTGGGCCCAATGGGGTAAATCCATGGCGCCATAAGTCCAAGGACATAAATATGGATCCAAAGAGTGTATATAAGGCATCCTAATATCTGAAGAGGTAGTGAAGGGGTCCAATACAATCATGTTAGCCATCAAATTATATACAAGTACCATGTTCCAAGGTGGGTATCTCCCATGGAAACTAGCTCCTTTAATTGAAATGGAATCTTATGAGTGGCCAAGGAATTACCTCAAGAATACAACCCTATATCAAGTCTGAAAACTACTATAAAGATAAAAATATTCATATTTAATAGACACCTTATATATAATTCATTATCTAATTTAGTCCTTGTAATACTCATTCCATTATATAAGTCATTATGTTCATTCCATTTCTATTCAATATAAGTTATGAGGTCAATTAAGGACATAAAACCAAGTTACATTAATTATAATAAAAGGTATATGTGATATCTAGAAATATATAATTTCCATTTTTTAATTCATTAGGTTCATTCCATTACCCTCCATCTATGGTGACAAGGTTAAATAAAAAATGAAACCAATTCAATTCAATTTCACAATTATTTATTAGGTTCAATCCATTCCTTTCATTAAATAATGACAATATGATTTAGGATATGAAAAAATATAAGTTTTATTATAATTAACTAGGATAAGTGATATCTATAAATATAATTTCAATTAAAAAAATAAAAGATTTATTTAATTATGTTGAAACACTTACCGTGGATGGTCAAATGATAATCCCACTTGAACGGTGTCAAAAATGGTAATAAGGTATAAATGAAGAAGAACCCTACTAGGGGTGGATGGAATTGGGTCCCAACATCCAATGTAATATAGATCGTGTATTAATAGGACTCTAGAATATGAGCACAATGATTATAATAAAGGCATGTGAATTTTAAGAATCACCGCCATGTGAAACTGGCCTGGGCACATTAATGACAATTTTTAAATGACAAGACTTTTAGGGAAAATTCATAGCCCACCTAACTACATCCTATAGAACACTCCTCATCAATTATGGGACCTTAGTTTATCCTATATTTAAATAAAATTTAATAATGGATCAATGCCCTAAAAAAGGCCATATGATCCTACATCAAAAATCATCGTCGAGGAGAAGAACAATGATGAACTAAGCCAAGGGATTGAAGAGATTACCTAGAAGAATCTAATTATATGATTTCAGATCGAATCATAATTTAGATGGTGAATAAATCCATTAAAATAGGTTTTTCCATGATGGGATCTCCAACGTGAACAAGGAGAGCCTATGTTGCGGAAAAATAGAAATAGGAGGGAGGGGTGAGTTAAATTGTAATTTAGGGGGAAATGGTATTTTACCCAAAAAAATTGTGTCACACGGTTTGGTCACATTATTGTCCAAGATATGTGACAATTTTATGCACCTCACTACCTCAATAGAAACCCACATGGTTTGGCCTCATGGTTTGAGAAACCATGAACCAACGATGCCATATGGCTCTTCTGAAAATTATATAGTCTGCATGGTTGTGATGAACTGGGAACATGGTTAGGGAAGACCGTGCACCCTAATTTCCCCCCTAAAATGTCTCTCATATTTAGTAAAAATTGTGTGTGTTGAGTGGAATGTATTTTACTAACCATTCAACCTAGTTATTTCTTCAATCAATTTGTGTTTCGGGCTCCGAACAAGCCTCAAACACCCCCCTGAAAATTTTTTGACCTCATTTGGCATCTGTAAAAGGTATAAGATCAATAATATGACAAAAATTTTAAGGATATATACCTCATAGAAAAACTAGGATCTTACATTCTTTCCCCTTTAAAAACTCACCCTCAAGTTCTCTTCCAAGGGTGGAAAAACATCATCTGGGAACAACTCTGGCCACTAAACTTGTATGTTGGCCTCCCACTACCATGTCTTGTCTTGTAATTGTATGTTCTTACATAGAACCCATACTAAATTGAAATACCATCCTCATATATTATTCATTCTCTGGTCAATTATTTATATAGGATAGTCCTCAAATGAAACATTAACATCAAACTCAAACTCCTTAGGATCAGAAGTCTGGGACAGGTTAGCATGATAACAGCACAACTCTAAAATTTGGAATACTTTTTGAATTTCATGTTGCCTCTAAGATAATAAAAACTGATGGTATACCATCCCAAATATATCTAAGATCACAAAAGGCCCAAAAAAATGATGTGACAGCTTCCCTTGCCTCTGTATCTATATATTCCCAAGTTTGGGTGATACCGGCACAAAAACACGATCCCTAACCTTGAACTCTAGATGTCATTGATGATGATTAGAATTTTAATTTTGTATAGAAATATTATCATACATATTATTTTTGAATAACTACACCTACTAAAAAGTCTCATACATGATAGGATTACTTATTAGCGCTACCTCTCATTCCTTTAACCAATATAGGGGTGAACAAAATATCCTACCATATAAGGCATCATATGGTTCCATCCAAATCCTTACCAGATAACTGTTACTGTATGAGAACTTGGTGAGAGTGATATGATTCTCCTAAGAACCTCCAAAATAAGGACACATTATTTTAGCATGTCTTCTAACACTTTTATTGTTCATTATGATTTTCCATCAGTCTGAGGGTGAATGTTTGTGTTAGAATCACCTGTATACCCATATCTCTATGTAACCCATTCTAGAAACTCAATGTGAAATGAGGGTCCCAGTATGAATTGATAGTATGAAGGAACCCATGTAGCAGTATGATATCAAAAATATACAGTCTTTCCATTTCATAAAATGATAAAGTCTTTTGAATAGGAAGGAAGTGGGATATTTTTTCAATAAATACTACCCAAATTGTGTTGCTACCTTAAGGAGACCTCAGTAATGTTGCTAAGAAATCCATTGCAACAACATCCCGTTTCCAATATGGGATTGGTAATGCCTATAACAAGATAAAAATCTATTTGTTCTCTGCCTTCACCTACTAATATGTGGTACACCTTGTGATAAAACTTGTTATATGACACTTCATCCCAAGCCACCAATACAACGATCTCATATCACGATAAATCTTAGAGGTTCTTGGATAAAAATCCCACTAAGAAGAATGGGACTTGTACACCAGTTCCTCCCTAAAATTAATAAGATCCTAGACATCCCCATGTATATGTAGGATGTTGTCTCTGTGAAAAAACCAATCTGGTGGTGGGTCCTCATCTAAAATTCTCTCCTAGAGAACCAACCCCTCAGAATCTGAAAATTACATGTTCTTCATTGTATCTAGAAGGGAATAGGTAACTGCTAAGGTTATATGATAATACAATTTTTGAATATCATGAAACATTATATTAATCTTTTAAAATAGATCAATAAATTTCAATTCATCACTGGCTTCCTGCATGGATTGTGCCTGAGTTTTTTGGCTTAGCGCATCAGCAAGAACATTAACCTTTCCAACCGTATAAGAATCTCAATGTCAAAGGAATGAAGGTATTTGACCCATATTTGTTTTATGACATTCATTTCATGCAACGTAAAGATATATTTGGGTTTATTTTAGTTATTATACACCATTTAGCACTAAACAAATAAATATTGTCTCCAGCAACATATGTCATGTACCACTACTATTATCTGGAGGTCATTCATCGGGTAATTATTCTCTTGAGGCCTCAACTAGAAGGATCTATACATAAAGAATCTATCCCACCGCATTAGTACTACATAGATCCCGATGCCTAATGAATTATAGAAAATTTTATATCCTCTTCCAATCATTGGAAGAGTTATAACCAATAATGAGGTAAGCCTTCCTTTGAACTCCTTAAAGGACTTCTCGCATGCTTGAGGACACATGAACATCACACCCATATTTTTAAGACAAGTAAGAGGTGAAGAAAAGCATGATAACTCATGTATGAAATAATGATAACATCCAAACATCCCCAAGAAACTCTTTGTATCAAACACATTCATTGGATTCTCCCAAGAAACCACATCACTCACCCTCACCAGGTTAATAGATACTCCTGATTTTGAGATAATATAACCCAATAAGTGATCATTTTCATTCTAGAAGTTTCACTTATAAATCTTAATATCAACATGATGATCTATTAGTGTATTAAAAATGATCTCAAGGATTTTAGCATGTTCTCCATTAGTATGATAATACGGTAATATGTCATCCACAAAAACCATGAAAAAGGAATCCAAGTAGGGATGGAAACCCCTATTCATAAAATCGACAATAATGGTGGTAGATCTCATAAGACTGAATGTAATACCACATATATTCATCAAGATAAAAATACAGTAGATAAAAATACCCTGAAATATAGTTTCATAACATTATTTGGAAATATTCATAATATTGGATATTCTCATATTCTAATAACTGATATTCTCATCATCTCTATATATTCACACTGTAATATTTCTTGAAACATAAATAATATAGAGACATAACTTTCATAATGATAAGAATATTATATAACTTAATGTCTTTATTCTATAGTTATAATGATAAATATGTAGATGTTGTATTCACATGAATTGAACTACAGTAGTGTAAAACGAATAACATTATATTTTTTAGCATACAACATTCTATATTTCAGTACACAACAGATAAGGTTCCTGGTACAGTAGCTCATGAATATTGTTTCATTTCAGAATAATTCAGTGTATATCAGTTTCCATATTTGAGATATTTTTCATCTTCTTTGTGTTTAAGTTCATGTAGCAAACAAAAATGGTGTTCTTGAGATGATGCAGTGTTATGAATAAATGGAAAGCATTTGTACTGATATTAGATGTCAGTTTTAGAAATATATAGTATATTTAAAGCTCTATTTTTTCAATATATAATTTATTTCCAATTAATCATATAATCTCATTAACATAGGATGAAGTTTTTGTCTAATAATTAATATTTGATCAAGCTTAAAATAGATGAAAAATATCCAAAAGAATAAAAAAATATAGTAGTAAAAAATTATGGTACACACTCACTATAATGTAGGGTTCACTATAAGTAGGGTTCACTGAAATTAGGGTTCACGAATATAGGGTTCATTACCAATGTAGTGTAGGGTAAATTTCAAATGTATGGTTCATGAACCATAATTTTGTATCAAAAATAGGGTTGATAAAATGTTTAATAAGTTTTGTTAAATCAAATATAGGGTAGAAGAACCATAATTTTGTATTAAAATTATTGTTTCATAGTTCTAAAATTTGGGATGCACTATTTCAAAAGTAGGGTTGAATTAAAACATCAAAAGAACTAGACAACTTACATTTAGAGATTTCAATGATTTTTTTGATCCCTTTAATAATAGATTTAGAATTCATCCAAAAAGACATATATTTATTAAATATTATGATATTTATAATGGATCAGAATTCAAATAAATAATACTTATATATGTCCTTATATCTTCAAATAAATTGAAGAAAAAATATTTTAGACAAATAGTAGTTCTGAAAAAATCATTATAGAACTTCAGAAAATTTATTTACCATCCAAATGACCTTTTTATATTTATATATAAACTGATGAAATCAAGATACAGTTCTCAGATTTCTATACCACTAACTTTCAGTTTATTATGATATTTTTAGAACTTCATTAAAAAAATATAACATATTTTCAAATCTATTCACTGTAGTGTTTGAAACTATTGTAGAAATTTCAGTGACTTTTCTGAGTTTCAAAACAGCCTTTTTAGACTTCTTCATAAACTAATTAATTTTATATAAATTTGTTATCCATATAAAGGTATAATTATCATGGAATTTTTCAAACCTTTTCTTGAGATATCATCAACATTTATAGGTTACTTAAATCTAAAAACTACAATGTCACTTGAATAGCTTGTAACTGCTCCAGTTAATTTTAACACTATAAAAACAACTGAATTGGATTTCAACATTAACAGAAGAAATTAAGATAATATATTTATCTTTTCAACAAAATAAAACCCATATAATTCAGATTAATATTTTTTCATCTATAAAATAAATACTATGACATACTAAATCTGAAACACATAAACAAAATTATTTGAAAACAAATAATGATGGTTTCAAGTAATTATCAAAACTAAATCAAGATGATAATGATAAAGATCTACTCAACATTATCCCACTTTTTATAATTAAAAAACCCTAATTCTCTACTGAATTTGTCTCCCCCTTTTTGTAAGCAAAAAAAGATGAGTTCTTTAGTATATTTAATAATACAATATATTTACCACTTTTTTAAAGAATTAGAAGTAGAAATTTCAACAGTATGATAAAAAAATATGTATAAAGGTTCAAAAACACAATTTTCTTCCTAATTTTTAAAAATAAAAGAAATTATTTAATGTGAAAGATATAAAAAATATATTATGAATACGGGTAGTAATATAAACTCCCCCTAAATTCATGTTTCCTTTTAAAAGATAAAAATATATAATCATCGAGCTATGAAAACATATATAACATTATTCAATGAATAAAAATTGTTTTAAATGAATATATTAAAACATTTAACTCATGTAAGGATAATAAAATAATTAAACACATGATAAATATTTAAAATAACTCCCCTTATGAAATATCATAATTATAAAATATTTTAAATGAAATAAATAAAATATTATCACGTAATTTTAATCAAATGAAAGGATTTTAAAAAAAATTAAAATAAAGGATTTAAAAATGACTTTTTCACATGTTATAATTTACCTAAATATTTTAATCTAATAATTTTCATCATAAATTAATTTTTTAATTTAGAAGATGCAATTAATTTAATTAGTTAAAATTAAAAACATGCTTACAAGAAAGATAACCATTTATAAAAAAAAATATTAACAGTATTCTTGGTGTTCAATAGATAATAAAATAATTAAATGAATTATTTCATAAAATAAGAGAGTGAGAATATGATTTAACAGTTTAAGAATATGAGTAATTAAATGAAGATGAATAAGAAGATGAGACGTTTAATTGTTTTTCTCTACCTATATAAAATAGTTATCCAAATTCAATTGAATATTAAAATGAAAATATTATGCTTCCACGATTAAACATTCTAGATTTAATGAATTTTCAATTTAAAAGAATAATAAATAGAAATATAATAAATTTCTATAATTTTCATGAATCCACTTAATTGTGTAAAAGTTATTTCTGGTGGGGCATTTTTAAAATATAAAATGCATTTACCTTTTAGTACCCATATACTTTTTTTTATGGAGATATTAGAAACTAAAGATTTAGGTAAACAAATATATTTATTTTGATCAAACATTTACTAATTAAATCCAGATATTTCTTTCAAATAATGAACATGCTTGAGACCACAAAATTGAGGTTTTCTAAAATAAAAGTCATTAACATAATTCATATTAATACAAAAATAAAAACATATAACTATAGATATTCTTTTATTATTTGATCTAGGAATAAAATAATTCCCGTATAATTTTTTTTATCCATTACTAAGAATTTCGAGTTTTCCATTGTGGTTTTTTTAAAAATAATTTGATTCAAAAAAAATACCCCTTAATAATGATACTTGAAGCTTTCCTTAAATTATCAACTTCAACCAAAAATTATTTAATATTAGTTTCACATAGATCATAAGAAATTTTTGAATAATTTGATCTTAAATTAGAAATCTGTTTTGAAAAACATTCACTATCAATTAAAATAGCATCATAAGATTTTATAAGTTTTCTAGGCTCTTTATTTAAGGACTAAAATTTATCTCAAAGAAAAAAACAATATTGATCACTTCTATCTTGAGAAAAAAATTGATTCTAGATTTTTTGATTAAGATGATTTCATCTCATCAGTATGATCCATAGTAATTATATTTACATTTTGAATTTCTTTCTCAGCTTTAAAGTTTGTAGTAGATTCATTTCATGAATCAAAATGACTAAAATTAGAAATTTAATCCATAAAAACAATTAGTTCATCATTTTCCTTTTTGATAGAAATATGATTTTTAGTTTTTATTGCATCTTAGCTTTTCACTTCTCAATCAACTCCTTCAATGACTAATTTTATTCAGAAATTAGATTTTACAAGGTAACAAAATTATTGAAAAATTTAGTCAATTTATGAATTCCATCATAAGAATCTATGATTTTATATCACATATCATGGGTAGTATCACATCTAGAAATATGATTAAATTAATCCCAACAAATTCCACATAATTTCATTCATCTCTCTTTAATTAATATAATATTCATATTCCTTTAGATCATATAACTTTTCTAGTTCTCCAGATATTTCATAAGGTTTTAAAGTCTTCATATAAACTTTGAGCCCAATATTCTTAAAATAGATTGTAATGTGATCTTATAACATTCATAATTATGATCATTAAAATAAGGAGAAAGGATCATTAAAAAACATTCCCTAAGATCATCCATTGAAATTTTTTCTATCTGAATCTCAAACTCACAGTTGTTAAAACCAAAGGAAATATTAAATATTCCCAAATATCCCAACATTTTATATTACGTTTTAGGTATAATATATAAAAAAATAATTTTAAAGGATTTCCAAAATGGGAAATATAGCTATTGAGCACTTCCTATGATACCTCTTCTTTATATCAAGTAGAAACAGATTTCCAAAATGAGAAATAGCGCCAATAGAGTATAATATCTGATACCACTTTTTGGTTTTGAATGGTGATGATCAAGACATAAGAGGGGGTGAGTTGTTTCCTTTTAAAAATATTAACAATACTAAAATTTCCCTCTTGAAATAGAGTGGTATGATCCTTCTCTCTTATAGACAAGTGTGTAATAGAAATAAATAAAAGGAAAATAAAATAGAGATTTATAGTGATTCAGGGCATAGAAATCACCTAGTCTACTACACCAATTCTCTACTCTATGAGCTTGGTGATTTTCAAAAGAAGTTACTCTTATCAGGGGACCACTACAACTGAGTGCAGGAATTTTACACCTTACAATGCTTTTAAAAGTCTTTTTAATTCTTTTATAAGGAACCAAAATTTTCCATAGATTAGTCTGAGAGGTTGATACTCCACCATGAATGAGTCATATTAATAGAGACTCCAAATAAAATAGATGAGATGATTTTTTAGGTAAAATGCGTTTAGATCATAGGAGTGGAAGAAACTAATAAATGAATTTGATTTTCAATAATGCACATCAGCAGTAGAAAAATAATCATTAATGTTTTCTCAAGCTTTTCTTCATTAAATTGTAACAAATAAATAAGAAAATGTTTCAGAGGCATCATTCGTCTTTATATCATGATATAATAAGTATATATAAATAATATTTCTCACTTCTTAAAAAAGATGAGTAGTAGAAAATTTCATCACTATATTTTGGTTAAATTATTCACATATTTGTTGTACTTAGAATATTTTTTTCTTCCAAAAATAGATATATATAGAGAATAAAGATCCAGCATTAACATCCTCATTCATCTTCCTTAATATAATAAAAATAAATATAATCAATATCCTTCATAAATATCCCATGAATAGCATAGCACATTTACCAATTCTTTTAGAATAAATCGCTAATGAAAGAATTCAATATAAGTTGAATAAATCATCATATAAAATCTCCAGAATAATAGCGGCATTGAATGATTTAAAACTCCCTTTTAAATCAATTAAAACCTCTTTAAACATATTCAAATAAATTTTCTTGAAACTAGCAACACAATTCAAATGTAAATTCAAATATTTGAATTTGAATAACTTTGTGTATTCTGACATTACGAGAAAAATGGTGTTAGAATAAACTCTCCATTTATCTCACTAAATAATGGACCAAAATCTTCATAATAACTTCATCCATAATCCATTTGATTTATTAGAATTTATCCAATAAATAAACCATGGGTATTCATCTAAATAAAAATGTGGTAGATAAAAATGCCAAGAAATATAGTATCATAACCTTCTTTGGAAATATTCAGAATATTGGATATTCTCATATTTATAATAACTAATAATTTCATAATATCTATATATCCACACTAAAATATTTCTTCAAAAATAAATAATATAGATACGTTACTTTCATACTGATCTGAATATTGTAGCGCTTACAGTCTTGAGTTTCCTGTTATAATGAAAAATATATAGATGATGTATTTGCATGAAGTGAACTAAAATAGTGTACATGAAATATCATTCTATTTTTTAGTGTGTATATTTTTGTATTTAGGAATATATTAGATCATGTTCCTCTATATAGATGCACAGGAATGTTGTAGCATTTTAGAATAATTCATCATATATCATTTTCTAGATTTTAGATATTGTTTATCTTCTTCATACTTCATTTCATGCTACGAACAAAATTGGTGTTCTTAAGGTGATAAAACATTATGAAGAACTGTATAACATACATTCGGATATTGGATGTTATTTTTAGTAATATACAGTAGATTTAAAGATCCATTTTTTCTGTACATAACATATCACCATTTCATCATATAATCAGCTACACATAGGATGAATATGTCATCCAACATTTCAAATTTTTTTACGCTTCAAGTATCTGAAAAATATCCATAAGAATAAAACATTATAACCTATGTAAATTAGGGTACATTATCACCAGAACATAGGTTTTACTAAAATTATGTTTCATTGAATATGGGGTTCATGAATGTAGGGTTCATTACCAATATAGCATAGGGTTCATTTCAAACATATGATTCATGAACCATAATTTTTTTTCAAAAGTACGATGGATGAAAAAAATTGATTATGGTTCATTCAATCCAAATTAGGGTATAAGAACCATACTTTTGAATTAAAATTAGGGTTTCAATGTTTTGAACGTAGGGTTTCATTATTCTGATTGTATGGTTGAAATAACCTTTAGAAAAACAGAATAGCTTATATTTAGAGACTTCAACAATATTTTAGTTCACCTTAATAGTAGATTAAATATTTAACTTAAAAAAATTATATTTGGGAAATATTATTAGGTTTTGAATTGATCATGAATCAAATCAGTCCAACTTCTATATATCATGATATATTTGAAAAACTGAGGCAAAAAAATTATAGAAAAACAATAGTTCTGAAAAAAAATTGCAAAAATTCAAAAAATTTGTTAACCAACCAAATGAAATTTTTAGACTATTATTTAAAATTATAAATTCAATATACACTTCTTTAATGTCCATAACACCAAGTTTCTAGTGATTTATATAATTTTAGAACCTAGAGTAAATAAAATATAGTATCTTTCAAAAAACACTATTGAGTTGTGAAACAACTGAAGAAACTTTAGTGATTTTTCTAAGTATCAAAATATCCTTTTAAGAATTCATAATAAAATAATGATGTTTAGATAAATATATTATCCAAAGGTATAAGGATCGTGAAATTTTTTTCATATCATCTTGAGATATCATAAAAATTCATAGGTGACTTTAAGATGAAAATTTTGATGTCACTTAAACAAGTTGTAACTTCTTTGGTGAATTTTTTCACAATTGAAACAACTGAATTATATTTCTACATTAACATATTAAATAAAGATAATATTTTTATATTTCCAATAGAACAAATTCCATATTATTTTGATCACTAGTTATTTATATATAAAATAAATACTATGACATACTAAATCTGAAACGCTTAAACAAAATTATTATAAAAATAATAATGATTGGTTGAAGTAATTATCCAAACCAAATCACGATGAGAATGAGAAGGAGAACCTAAATAACTCTCACTTTAATTGGGTCTTCTGATACTCATGAATCTATGATTATATAACCCATTAAGATGTCTTTATTGATCTAGAATTGGTATTTTCTGAGATTAGCATAAATATGGTGCTCTCTCAGTGTATTCAACATGATCTCAAGATTTTAGGAATAGTCATGTATAGAGTGATAATACAACAATATTTCATCGAAAAATACTACCATGAATAAATCTATAAATGGGTGGAAAACCTAATTCATAAAATCCTAAAATAGAGTAGGAAGATTCATGAGACCAAATGACATTAATAGGTACTCATAAATTCCATACCTACTCTAGAAAGTTGTGAGATGTATTTTTGATGACCTTACATGAACATTATGATATATTAACCTCAGATAAATCTTAAAAATACCATTTATCCTCAGATTTGATCGAATGGGTATTCTATTCAAAGAAGCAGATATTGTTTCTTAACTATAAGTAAGTTCAATGATCAATAATACACACAAATCATGAAGGTATCATCCCAATTCTTGTAAAAAGGACCATTGAACCCCATGGATACGTGTTGGGGCATATAAAACCCATAGCTTCCAGGTTCTCAAACTACTTATTGAGCTCCATAATCTCTTTAGGTGTCATCTTGTAAGGAGGAATAAACATTGGTGATACTCTTGGCACTAACTCATGGTGAATTATACCTCTCCCACTAGAGGTATCTCAGAAAAGTCACCAGGGAATACATCCTGAATATGATCTACTGAAAGGGGGAAAATAGTGGGTCGGATCACAGATTCATCCAAGAAATGATTGGAAATCTGAGCTATCACTCTATCCATTCCCTGATACTCAGGTCCATCTTGAGACACTTGAGAAAACCATTCTCCCTTGTGTACATTTCTACTTCCCTATGGTTATTTGAACATCACTCTCTAGCAATAAAAGTCTATATGGTCTCGATAGAGAACTAACCAAACCATCATGATAATTACATAAAAACCTATCATGTTGAGGATAAAAATATTCCACACTAAAATATATCTTCCTATATCAAGGGTAAAATCTATAAATTGATGAACACTCTATTATCAGATACCCAAATAGGATTTGAGTTCCATAATTCCATATAAATACTATATATTAAAACCCAGACTCTCAAGAGTTTCTGCATATATAATACAGTGTGACGTGCCTATTCCAAATAAATCACACACTAAAGTAAAGGTAACTAGATTAGTACCAAGAATAGTAGAATGTATGGCACTCTACTCCTCAGGCATAGGTTTCACTACATGTAATTGTCACATACCATGGACAAGATCCCAACCTAAATTCCCTAACAAGTCCTGCTCTATCAAAATTTCAAGTTCTCAGTCTGATTCCCTCTACCTTGATTGCCACCTCATCCTAAGTGGCTGGTGGTATTCTAGCTTCATTCCTGGTAAGATATTAATGTCCCCTCTCTAGAATTTGGGGTAGTGTAGAACCTATCTTTCTAGAAACTAGTGTAAAGTCCATGAATAACCATTGGATATGCCCCATACAACTATATCCTCAACATTCAACTAGATCTTGCATACACTAAGTTTTTTTATATACAACCTTCCCACAATAGTGACATATAATGAAGTTATCAGTATGAGCTATCTGAAATCAACTACCCCTATAGAAACCTCAAAATACCACTTCCATCCACTATAAGAACAACTAGTAGATTTTTATGATAAAACACCTGTGCTCCAACCAATGTCTTCCCTTAGATTTCAATTAGTAATGATGGCCTAGTTGATTATTTATGAAATATTGTTCAACCAGAAGATTTTAATTAGTAATCAGATGGTGTAAACATTATCATCCTCGAATATCCTCATAATAATAAGATGATCACCAGATAAGGTCAGTGAAAAATGCTACATATTAGTAAAACATGGAGAATATTTCAAGATATACATGGATCCCTACTATAGTTTCATGAACTCTATAGCCTGATCATCCCTCAGTGTTTATGGATACAATTAATCATAGAATACCTTCTAAAAATATTTACAAATCATATACCGGTGTCAGTATGACTGGGTAATGTAATCCAACAATCTCTTGAAAACCCCACATAGTATATAAGCAGTGAGCTTGACCCTTTGCTCTAGAGGAATCTGCATATGATCGAATACAAAAATCATGTACTCCATACCTAACTCTATAGCATGAGGTACATCATCCCCAAAAAATGTGAGAGTATTATACTACTAAAACTCCCAAGTCAACTCTTCCCTAGTCATAGAAGGTTGAGAAACTGATTTCATATTCTGAATCATATGAAAAAACCCCTCTCTAAACTGAGCATTAGTGCCCATATCCAGAATAGTATGTGTTTCCATAGGTGTCACAATAGGAGGAATCACTAAGGATCAGGTACTACCACCTCTGATACATGGTATTCACCACCTTATTATCAAAAAAATCAAGGCTATCATGGGGGAGTCATTCTATAATACCAAATGTATGGCTCGTAAAAAATTTATAAGTGGAAATTTATTCTGATTAATAAAATAATAGGCACAAAACCTTCCTATAGAAAAGGTCAAACCTCTCTACATGCTCCAAAATCTTAGTATAGGTGGTAAGGAAGAACCAAAATAGACCATGGAAACATAATAGAGACTCCTAAATACCCAATATTAAGTCTGGATTTGGGTCTAGGACTTTTATAGCATAGTAAGGATTCTGGTATATGGAGTTTCAATTGAAAGGTATTGAGGAAAACATCATTTACATCCAATTGGTATCCCATTTAGCTATAAACATATTATTTTAATGTTTAATTACATTTATTTAATGTTGTTTAATATAATTATATAGATATGTATCATGGTCTAATTATATGTGTCCCTATTGAAATTTTGTAAAATTCATAGTCCTTATATATTGTAATTGGCATTCCATTTAACCGAAACCTAACCTTTACATCATGTATCACGATTTAATTGGTGATATTCAATGATTTGATTAAATGAATAACCGTTGAGGATTTTTAGAAGAAATTTATCCATAAATCACCTTCTCCATTCAATTAACCCAATCAATAACATTGTTTCGGTCTATGGAACCGATAGGTACATGACCCACAACATGGTATAATTTGGAAAATTAAGGTTTCATCATCAATATATGTTTGGAATATTGTTTATATTGATATAGGAACTCTAATTAATCTAATTATATTATCCCTACATAAAGTTTTAGCACATTTAGTATATAATAATCAAGGAACTAACCTATATGAAGTAGGCATATGCACATAGAAAGTATGCATGGAATGGGGAAATAAATACAATATCTGACGGGAAGTACCTATAATGATGCATTAGATGTTAATTCCTTGTCTTATTATGCCAAGGAACAAAATATTTTTCAAGAAAAACAAAAATAATAATATCACAAAGCATGTTTGTCACCCAATATTGAAATCCTATCAACTGTAATAGGTGAAACCAGAATAGAGATAGCCCATCCAAAATAATTTGGGTTTCCACTATACATGGGTTATCTACTCCCATACACAGGCTTATTACCAAATTCTATTATATCCTAGTCTCATATCTAATACCAAAACAGTAAGAAAATAGAAAAAATTATTTTGATACAACTTTATAATGTCTCGACCAAAGATTTTCTAAGATGGTCACATGAGTTGGTGGGTCACATGGCCTCAATCTCACCTCCCCTTATGCCAGAGGCTTGTAACTAGTAATATGGGTCTATAGGGTATAGTATAGAGACTATTCCCTCATATCATAGTGGCATAGTGTACATAATAATTAAATAGAAGTAGCGGAATCATAAAATATCACATGTCATGGCAGAATCATGTATAACAAATAACTATGTAAGTATAAACAACTAAGAAACTATAGTTGAAATAAAAATCCAAAAGTTGAGTCATATACATGATGATTTCATGGAATTATAATATACAAAAAAAGGAAATGGTGGATACATAATATAGGTGTATAAATCATGCCATACAAAAATACAAAAAAAACACAAAATACAGCTCTAGTAGAATCAAAAATATACACTCAGTCAAATTCTAACATGCTCCAGGATATAAAGAAAATAAATCAATCATTAGTGACCGGGCTCTTGCCCTTTTCCACACCTACAGTCATGATGCCTACTTGGGTATCAAGGGAAACCTAATTAGGGCGTGATATAAACTCAGTAGGCCACCACCAATGTTGTCTAGAATAATCCAGCCAGTGTCCATAGCATAAAAATGTTCAAGTATAATAGATAATAAAGAATTCCAAAAAATAAATACTAGTTGGCTTAGGTTCCTATGGGTCACCTGAATGGATCTACATTCTTCGGAATAGGTCATACTAAGTCTGGTTAGTAACCATGTGTATCCTTATATATATATATAAAGTAAATATATATAATATGTATACATGTATATGCACAAAATATGTGTGGACATATATTTGTATATACATGGATATTACGTGATAGCTAGATCTGAGGCACAACTCAGGCGTCCCAAACTATTCTAAAAATTCAATGGTTCCAACAAAGTTATTAACCTTGAATCTCAAATGAATGTGAGACGTCATTATCATCCCTCAAGATAGAGTGGTGAGTCATCAAGCCCAAAACCAGATACAGAGGGATGTGAAGTGTCCTTCCCATCACCCAAATAAAATTATAATGGTGTGAGACATCATTCCGATCACCCAATGTAAGGTAACCAGAAACATGATGCTCAACAAGACCCTTAACCATTTTTTAGCATCCAATAACCATGGAATACTAATTATAACCATGATGAATTACCACTCGAAATAAATTATCAATTTAAACAATTTAACCAAGGGTTTATAGTTCATATAATTAAAATTCATAAATATGACATATGGAATGGCCTTGACACACACATCCAATTACATTAATCAAATAATTTGATTAATTATTCATGTTAACTCCAATTCTATGTTAATCTAATAACTTAAAAGGTTATTTTTTCAAATATACTAATATATAAAAGAGGTAATTTCATTTTACACACCCCAAGGGGTCTATATCAATGAGTTAAGCATCCTATAATAATTTAATATGGGTATACACATATATCATATCACTGTTTACATAGTTTAAGAATAAAAGATACATTATAAGTCATTTAATGGAAATTTTAGGCATTTGGCACATCAAATAAAGAAAAAAACACCTAAACCTTGAGAAATTTTTACTACACCACCTACCTTAGTTTGGTATGTGACCACTCATTTGGTATCAGCCTTTTTATTCAAAGAATAATGATAGAAATTAGACGAATGTACCAACTCCATGAAAATAGGGTATATGAACTCGCGCCAAAATATCACAAGAGATGGGAAGATAAACTATTATAGTAAGCACGAGGATTAGGTATCATACCATTACAAATACAACATGACTGATAGTGATAAAATCGAAGACTATATCTATTTCCTCCGGAATTGGGAATGACCTTGTTGATTGAAGGTTCAAACATTCCAATCGGTTTCTAACCGGTTTGTTCGTAGAACTAGAAACATCCAATGATTCCATATCCATTTGGACCTACTTTCCAAAGGTAGGTGCTCATTATTTGTGGACTGATGAGGCTTAAGAATTTGTATTGGTCAAGAGGATGGAAGGTCGGACTCATCACACCTTTTTGAGGGGAATTATTGTCTACTCTGTGACTCTCTTTATAGATTTAAGTTATGTTTGTGAATCCTTATTACATTACCAAGTATAAAATGATCTTTCCATTAGATCTGACAATCAATGATTGATATGTAGGAAATTTAGAGAATCTTTTATATGTATTCAAGGTTTTTCATCGATAGAGAATCATTTGTATTTGTTAGAGATTCTTAGTCAATGGTATCCTTCAATACATAAAAGTATATTTGTCATTATGATGACCATAATGGTTTTAAAGCCACTCAGTGGGGCACTTGAAGTTTATTGTCATTCATAAGGACATGGATTATTTTAGAGTTGGGATCGTATCCACAGATGGGATACCTAAGTATCCTTTATTCAGAAAAGGAATCAGAACCCACATAGTTTGATTTATGGATTATGATGTTTATGCATGATTGACGGCTCAAAGAAAGATGTCATGATTACTTTTACACTCTAAGATCACGTGATTCATGCTCGGTGTAAGAAACAAGAGGTATTGGTGAAACCAAAAAATTGTGCCACGAAAGATGCAATGATGTGGGGCTTATATATATATGACTTCCCAAAATAAATGAATATTGGTTTTTACTTCAGGGAAGAAACCCAGGAACAAGGTCCATAAAGGTATATTTACTTTATGGAGATTTGGATACTCTAATCTTGGGACATAGTCCTAAGGAAGATTCCCAAGTTAGGAGGGGACTTATGATTGGGTTTTACTCCTCAGAAGAAAGCCCAGATCAAAATTAAATTAAGACTGTTTAAGATAAATTAAGACTGGGTCTTACTCCTGAGAAGGAGGCCCAGGTTAAGGGACTTGAAAATTTAAGGGACTTGGGGCTTACTCCTGAGGAGGATGCCCATATTTGAGACTGGGGCTTATTCATGAAAAGGAATCCCAGGTTAAGGGAATTATTACTGGGGATTTACTCCTTAAAAGGAATCCTATGTTAGGGGATTTGGGAACGTGTGATTTGGTTTTACTCTTGAGAAGGAAGCCCAAAAAAAGAATTATGACTGGGGATTACTCCTAAAAAGGATGCCCAGATTAGGGGACTGGGGATTACTCTTGAAAAGGAGGCCCAGGTTAAGGGAATTATAACTGGGGATTACTCCTAAATAGGATGCCCAAATTAATGAGGAATTGGGGGTTACTATTAAAAAGGATTCCCAAATTAATGATAATTTGGACTGGGGATTACTCCTGAAAAGGAGTCCCAGGTTAAGGATTCTCTCATCTTAAAGGATGAGGTTGAATGAATGAACTCTCTAACTTTAGTGATGTAAAGATGTGTAAATCACTAGGTCTTGAGAGATGTTCCACAGAATTCCTTTCAGATAAGGAATCCAATAAAGAAATCATTCCATAAATGGCATTAGAGAGAGTTATGAAGGCTTAATCTTGAAGAGGAGAGGTGGATAGGTGTAAGAGGGGTGAAATGGGCAGGAAGGGCACCCAAAAAGAGAGGGGCGTGCAAGTCCTGGTCACGCAGGTGTACCTGCGCGACACATGGGTACTTGAACGACGACCAATCCTTAGGGTAGAACTTGGGTGAGGCTTGGCTCAAGCCTTTGATACTACCCCTAGAGACTTCCAGAAGAGAGGCGTGCAAGTTATGTGGAAGGGGTAAGGCGACGCACAAGTGTGGCCATTTCCCTTAAGGGATGGCCACCCAGGCGCGCAAGTGTTGATGAGTTTAAACACTTAGACATTCCTCCCCCTCTTTAGATCTTCCGTTCTAGGTAATAAATTTCCTTAGAAGTGTTCAGAAGCTTTGAGAAGAGACTAGGGTTCCTGGAGCTCAAATCTGAGGTTCTAGAGTTTTTTTCTCCTTTCAAATAGGGGGGCCACAAGGGGTATTTATAGGCTGGAGAAGACCCTGGGAGAATTGCAAAGAGGGTGCGCAAGTCACCTGCGCGACCACTGGGTGACGTGCAAGTCTACTTGCGCGACCTTGGTGGAACTTGCGTGACCCAAGTGAATTTGAACCTTTGTTCATGCCTTTGTAAAATTTTGATGTTTCTTCAAATGATGAATCACTTTGGGGTTCAAGGTATTTCCCTTTACATTCCTTTAGACTCTTTGATGGAAAGGAGCGTCAAAAAAAGTCCCCCCTCAGAGTGGGATCCAAAAGAAGTGAGGATGTGACTCAGAGAAAAATAGGAAAACAAAGGAACCTGTGGCACGCAAGTATTGAGCGCGTAGAAGGCGGCGTGCCAGTGTTGAACCGTGCAGGCGTTGACGTGCAAGGGTGCAGCCTGGCCTATAAATACTCATTCATTCTCGCGCAAAGCCACTAGATCTCTAATTTCTTGCTCTCGCCGCACATTTTGGTCTCATATATCTATTTACTTGTTTTCCATTGTTTCACCGATGCCGCGCTACTATAGAGGTAATAGGACTTCTGTGGTGATACCTGTGCACCAAAAACTTGCGCGACAAATCCATACTTGCGCGCCAAAATGAGACTTGTGTGCCTTAATGCCTTTTACATTTTTTCTAATTTCTTCACAAATTTTATGAAAAATAAACCCATTTAAGAGTTAATTCATTCATCTTTTGTGCATATTCAATGGCTCCCAAGAGAATTGGAATGGCTGATGAACTGGAAAGCAAGCGACTTGATGATATGATGAACATCATTGGCCATGATTACTATACCGTCTGCGACAACACTCTCCCATATTTGGCTAAGTATTTGAAGATGTGTCATCATGACTTCCCCCGGAGCATTTATCTGCCTTTGTATGGATATGGTCATCTGCGAGAAGTTACCATTCCAGAAGCAAAGAACTATCTTCCAATTTCTTGGTTTTAGAACTACACCAACTTTGCTGCAGCAAATATCTCATGTGGAGGAGTATTTATAAATGTTGGAACAGTGGATAAGGCCCATATGATGCATCATATCCCTTGCACACTAGATCTAAAACCTCATAAGCCTAAGCTGCAACCACATTGTTATGCCTCAATCTTCCGAAATTCTCAAATGGATTAATTCAAAGGCTGGAAGAAGAGTTGGGACTTCCATCCTGGAGGGGGTGTGAAGCCAACATGAATGTGGGCATACTGGCTGCGACAAACCTATGCAGATTTTTTCAAGGATTTGAAAGGGTTTGCGATATATGAAGCCGTCTGGGATGGGAAAACATATGTTTACATACATGATAACTTTGTGCCGGAGATGCTTAGCCGTTGGAGCCCAGAAACCAATTCTTTCCATTTGAATCATGGAGAAGTATGCATCAGTCTGTGGTGTGTCCACAAGATCTCAGGGGATCCAATTCTGGGTGATATGTATGATGAATTCATCCCTCCCAAGGTGACTTGGAATGATTCGGAGAAGACCCCGGATTTGGATCAGGAGTTATTGAAAATCTTCCATAACCTCAAGAGTTCAGAGACCTCTCTGAATCATTCTAGAAAGGATATTCATCCAGAGTAATGGATGAATATATTTCTTATCGATAAGCAGTAGAATGAGCCAAAGGAAAACGGATCAAAGGAGAATGGATCTAAGAAGAAGGGGCTCAAGGAGAAGAGGCCCACTCGTCCTACCACTTTCCCCAAAACAGGGAAGAGGGGTGCTCCTGGAACATTCTGTCCAACCCTAGAAGCAGGGGAATTTGAGAAGTGGGGATACATATTGAATCAGAGGATCCAAAAAAAGACTCTTCTGGCGGGCTTTTTGGCCTTGTGGCTCAGTGTTTATCTTCTACCAGTCAGGGACTCGAAGGGATTCGTTAGGCCAGGGAACTTCGTTATCGCAGCCAAGTTGGCTGAGGGGAAAATGGTTGGGTTGGCTACCCCCATTTTAGCAAAGATTCATAGGAGCTTACTCCATGTCTTCATGGGTAAGTCTCCTTTAAGAATAGTGGAACTATTACAAGTTTTATGGGGATGGATCGCCACTCATTTCAGGATATATAATGTACATAATGGAGTACAAATTCCTGAAAGTTCTTTCAGGCCATCAGTACAGGCATTCTCTATAATTTCTACACTAGCTCTCAACTCTTATGACATGAAGGTGAGTCTGAGAATGTATAAGGAATTTAATTTCTTTCCTTATGGAAATCCTCCAACCGGGCGGTTTTTTGATGATGGAACAACCAACCTGGATTTGAGGGCATACATGATGGCCTGCAGAGATGGTGTGCTGGTCTCCAGAATTTACGGAGAGATTATATGCAAGGAATATGCTCCATATAGATTTTCACGTCAATTCAAGTGTTTACAACAGACTGTTTTATCTCACCTCGTGCATGTCAGGTCAGAGCAACATCCGATGGTTGCCCAGAAACTATGGTTGCTGACATGTAGGGAGAAGACCGGGGAATTGTTTGAGCTACCAGTTGAAAAAGCAGCATATAACTTGACTACGTGGTATCCCAAAAACTGGATAGCATCATACCCAAGAGGGGTGCTGAATCACCCAGTTTATCAGGTGGGGAAAAGGAAGAGGACTGTAGAGAAAGAAACCCTTCCTCCTGAAGGTGATGCTTCCCCACCTGAAGCTGATTCACCAGATTCCTCATCTAGGACTGACTCACTGGATTCCCATGATGGGGACGTGAGGAACAACAAACGGCAAAGCGTCCTTGTTCCTGATATAATCCTCCAGTTATAATCAAAAGAACTACTCCATCAACTCATGGTAAGTTACTTAATTGTGGCAATTTAATCACCATTACTTATAGAGATACAAGTCTTATTTTCTTATTTTCTATTAGTAGTTTCAGGAGATGGGAAGAAACTGAAGTCCAAGATTGTAGGACCTTCCTCACAGCCTTATGGTACACATACATAATATATATGACCAGAGGTTGTCCAGACATGGAAGAGTTTATATTGTCATACTGAAACTGCCTGGCTGGATTTGTGTGAGGGGCTGCACCTCCCTAGAATAGTGAATCTTGTGGCTTCTACAGATATCCATCATGAGGATAACCCTGATGAAGTGTGTGATTATATTAGAGAGCTGGAAATGCTCATATATGCCACTGATGATTCCATTCCTGTAACCAAGCGGGTGAAGGAAATGATAGATCGTGGTGCCGCTGAGGGGACTGATGCTTCCAGAGATGAGGAGTGGCATGATTACATGGCTCATGAAGATGTACGTTTTCTTTCTTTATTTTCTTTGCAACTTGATTTCAGTCAAATCTTTGTTACTCACGGAAATTATTTTCTTCATCCTGCAGCTTTCAAAGAAAGGAACTACTGGGGTTCCTTCGCCACAGTATATCCCTGGTGGTACTACCATCTGGGCTGCTGCTGAATTTGCTCGCAAGTCAGGCGAGATATCTCCAGGACAGCAGGCCATGGATGAGGAGTTAGACATGGCCTTCCATTCTCCAATTCAAGTACCTATAAGGGAGACTGCTGACACTCCCAAAAAGCAAAAGAATCAAAAGCAAGAAAAGAGGAAGTCCACAGATAAATGCTTCATTAGTAGTGGTAAGCCCTTTGGGTAATCATGAGTCTTAAACCACGAAAAATATTTCTCATTTTCCTTGGGATTTCAGGTACTTCTTCAATTTCCCCTATGAGGGAAAGGAATGATCCTCCTTTGAAGACTACATAGGGTGCTGTGTAACAATCACAAATTTAGGCTGACTTGGCTGCTCTTGGAGAAGAGCCAGCATCTGTTCCCAGTATCCCTCTTGCTATTGTTGCAAGAAGAGAAGAACCTGTTTCTGGTAAGTTAACAATGCTTCATGAAATTTTGAATGAAACATCGACTGACTTCCATTCTGTGATACTTCAGGTTCAACCCCTTCATTAGAGCTTTTGGCGGCTATACAAACTGATGCCGCGATTTTATTTTAAGATGTTGTCCATGGTCAGGGACCGCAGGATGAAGGTCACCAAGAAGACACATCAAATGCTCCCACTGGTGAGATTAACCAGGGTTTTGAGATGACATTATATGAAATGATGGAACTTGGCGCATCTTTCAAATATTTTATAAATCATGTTAAATTACCATGTAATTTAGAAGATTATGGATGTGAGTGTTATCCTTCATCCTATTAACAAATAACTTCTTATTACATGTCTAATCATGATTGGTTCAAATGTGCAGTTCTGTCTGGGCAAGCTACTGAACTACCCATGCCTGAAGGGGGTACAGAGAACCCTACTATTGTAGAGACATTAGCACAAGTGGAGCTGAACCCAGTAGAGCTTCCTCAAACTCATCCGGAAAATCCTGTCGAAGCTAGGAAATATGGGGAGGAGCCTTCTCAGGTTGCTGATCTATTGTTGGGTAAGGGATAACAATATTTGTGACTGTACTTAATTTTAAAGGCAACTAATTAACTTTTTTATCCTTTGAAACTAACCAAAGCTTTAAATTGATTATGCAGGGCCATCAATTTCAGTGGCTAGATCTGGAGGTGAGGCCTCAGCCTCCGCCCCAATGGGAATTGAAATCGAAGAAGCACAGGTCAGGGGGGAGGAGCATAACAGGGAACTTACTTAAGTGCATTAATCCCAGATTACATTCCCCCCTAAGACAGTGATGCTGAGTCGAATCCAGAAGTACAAAAGGCACACCAATTTAAACGATGCAAGGCATGAAAAAATATATATATAATCATATCTGAATTGCCTCTTGAAGAGTTGTCATCAAATATCCCACGAATTTTATCCCTGTTTTTCATGCTGGGACTTGGTGATTTTGGATATCAAAAGATCCATGCCGTAATGAAACAAGTCATATTAATGAGGGATCATGAGAAAAAGTGTCGTGAAGATATGACTTGGGTGAAGCTGTCATCTAATATTAGTGAATTTGAGGCTACGGTATCCCGAGCTGAGGCTGACTATGCTGCCAAGATGAAGGAGCTGAAGCACAAGATCAAAGATAAAGTCATCCAGCAAATGCACCTTCAGCAACAGTTAGAATCTGTTACTTGGGAACTTTACAAACTAAACAATTCACTGGAGGGAGCTCAAACGAGTGGTATGAAAGCCATCGTGGATGCCAAGAAAGCACTCCATTAGGCTCAAAAGAGTGAAGTTGCTCGAGTGCATGGGCTTCAAGTGGTTGTTGATGAAACTCGGGATGATGTACATCAAATGAAGACTTATGTTGATAGTCTCTTGTAGTTTCTTGGAAAAGAGAAGAGACTCCAATCTGTGGACGTCCTTCTAATTCTTATGCATAAAATGAAAAACACTCTCATCTTCAATCATTTGTGCATGCATTTTCTTTTGCTTCCAGCTTTAGATTTTTACCTAATCCAATTGGCCTAGTAATCAAAGTTTGATTTTTACTAGGATTATTATAAATAACCCTACAAACTTTGAATCTTTTAATTTCTCAATATTACCTAAATCATACAAAATGTATGTTTAGTGAGCTGGAACTTGACTTCTATTCAGAGTTCCCTTGTCTTTTGTGGGTAGTTTAAAGTCATGCACATCAGAGATAAAAAAGGATAATGTTTAAAGTCAAAATAAATTTGACCTAATGGATTAAAATTGACACAATTACTTGAAAATTTATCTGAAAACATATAACCATACTCAACTATGAGGGAAAAAATGTAAACCATGACTTAAGAAATTTTGAATCTGAGGAATGATATGAAAAATGGATAAATGGCATTAGAAAAAGTAGTTCCCAAGAATGAAGTTACCATTATTCAACAAAACCGTTAGGGGGTTGAATTATCTAGGGCCACCTAAGGGAATTGGCTGCATAGTCAAATAATGGTATCTTTTGGCTGACAGGTCCGTTATGTAGACTACTTATGCAAGGCCACCTAAGGGCACGTGCTGCATAGTCAGGCAAAATATATCTCAGAAATTTACTTTTCTACTGCTAAAAAGACAGTGGAAGTTTATGGGGATTCAAATTTTCCAAAGCATAGAGTTTGTTGTATAGATATAGGTACTTGAATATGGAGAAGATATTTCAAAACAAGATTGTCCAAGAACTGGATGAATGTCACTCCTACGAAGGTCTGACCCAAATGTAGGGAAGAGAAATATAAACCATAGACTTGAATACTTTCAGATCATGAAAAATAACATGAAACAAATATGTTAAGGACGGATATTTTTTGCAGATCCTTACATATTTTTTATAAGACTAATAAGGACATAAGAGGTTTTCTTCCCATGAATGAAGTAACCATTATCTGACAAACCCGTTAGGGGGTTGAATTATGTAGGGCCACTTAAGGGAATTGGCTGCATAGTCAAATAATAGTATCTTTTGGGTGAAAAGTCTGTTTTGTAGAATGTTTATGCAAGGCCGCCTAAGGGCACTTGATGCATAGTCAAGCAAAAGAATTCTCAAAAATTGGAAATTTTTTTACCAGAAGTTGAGAAAAAGGGTATGGATATCTGAGAATATTTAAGATTAGGATTATGACACATAAAAAAAATGGGTATTGTCTAATGTATGTAGAGATACACAGATCAATGCTAACCATAATCATGTTATGGCTGGGTCCTGAATTGAAATGTTGTACTTCACTACGTATCCCATAAGGATGGGAATCAAGCCATACGTAGTTCTTAAAATACAGTTTAACGTTATGTGGGACGAAAGTGTAAGAGATCTTAGTTTAGGGTCATAGAACTCGGACCATTATAATGAATACACAGTGTGTGTTTTCACAGGGAATTTTCAGCCAGGGGACTGAAAGTGGAATTTGGGGTTAGGCCCAAAAGACTTGGGGTTGGATTTGAGGGACACTTGAACGTTCCTACGTATCCCATAAGGATGGGAATCATTCCCACATAGTTCTAGAAATACCCTCTGTACAAATTTGGTTCGTACATGTGAAGGGTGAAAGGGGAATTTAGTGCAATGATGGTTTAACCCAAGATAAAAGGTTCAGGTATTTCCATGTATTCACATAGTCTTTGGAATATAACATGATTGAAAATCAATGTGAATAATGATTCCCTCTCAGGTGAGGGTATCAAAGAGTATTATAGTTTATTGTTGTACAGGAAAAAGGTTTTGTATAGTTTAACGTCGTATACAATGAAGAAGGTGAACCAATGTAAAGATATTGATTCTGGGGGTGGTTTCACGAATCAACATTGTATGAGATGGAGGTGAACCGATGTGAATAAATTGGTTTTGGGATTGAACCTTGGTAGGTTGCCTACGTACCCAGCCTCAAAGGCAAGGGTCAAAGTATGCATAGTTCAATTAAATAATGAATTAGTGATCAAGTTGTTCTTGGGGACAACGACATAAAAATGGTATTGGGACTTACGCGTGATTAGCGGCCCAGAGAGGGTGTTATGGTTGAAGTTTTCTCTAAGCTCGCATGAGTCATAATCGTTGTGAGAAACAAGAGGTGGAAACAACCTTAAGGATGCACAATTTAATGTCATGTAGGACATATGAAGGGACTATGTAGTTTAAAGTCTTGCAGTTAGGACTATTGGTGCTGCACAGTTTAGTGTCATGTAGTAGGGACAAAATACAGTTTAACGTCATGTATGATGTATCAAGGAATTTCTATACAGTTTAGCGTCATGAAGTTAGGAATATGGGGACAATACAGTTTAATGTCATGTTGGACAAAAAATAGGACTGTGCAGTTTAATGTCATGCATTAAGGACAAAAGAGGACACAGTTTAACGTCATGTTGGATTTATTAGTGACTTTTTCACAGTTTAATGTCATGTTGGATGAAAAAGGGACGATACAATTTAGAGTCATGTTGGACGATGGTGCGAATCGTTTAATGTCATATGCATAGACCATAACTATATTGTTTAATTTCATATAGGATGATGAAAGGGACACAGTTTAACATCATGTTAGACGAAAGTGCGAATAGTTTAAGGTCATATGAATGGACCAAAGATGATGATGTAGTTTAACGTCTTGATGGACGAGAGATATGCCAATAGTTTAAGGTCATATGAATGGACCATTGGTTATGCAATTTAATGTCTTGCTGGACGTAAGGGACTTATGTACAGTTTAACATCATGTAGTTAGGATGTCACAGTTTAACATCATGTTGGATGTAAGTGCCAATAGTTTAAAGTCATATGCATGGACCCTTGGTGTATTTTGTGTTCATACAAAATATAACTTCAGAAATATGGCATTGGTTGGAGTAGTGATGATTTCTACATCCATTGAGATTAAAGAATAAGCTCCATTGGAGTAGACCTTATGTATTGAATAAGGTCCCTCCCATTTTGGCTCAAGCTCGGGAGGTTTCCTTCCTGGTATCATTGGAGTTCTGAGAACTAATACCAATTATCCCTGAATGAATGAACGAAGAAAAACTTTTTTATTGAAAGCTTGTCCTATTCAATTCTGATTGACTTCCAAGTGGTGTAGGGTGCACAATATTTTCTCATCTAACCGTTCCAATTCATCTAATCACTTTTGTGATTGTTCATCTATAGATGACTAATCACAAATGGCTACTCTGAGCGAGGGTAGTTGAACCTCAATCGGCAAAACTGCTTCCATTCCATATACCAATGAATATGGAGTTGACCACGTTGTAGTGCGGGTGGTGGTTCGATAATCTCATAAAGCATGAAAGATTTTATCAGGAAATGATTTCTTATCTTTATCCACCATCTTTTGCAGTATATTTGACAGAGTCTTGTTGAAAGCTTCTATCTGGCCATTGGCCACTGTATGATACCGAGAGGAATGATTGGATTTAATGTTTTATTCTTAATACAACTTCCTCACCTCGGATGAACAGAAGTTGGTGCCATTGTTCGTCAATATGGTATGATGGACACAAAATCTGGTAATGATGTTAGACTTGATAAAGCTAACAATGCATTTAGAACTGACTTCTTCAGGGGTATTGCCTCTTCCCATTGGGAAAAGAAGTCAGTAGTAGTAAGAATATACTTCAACTTCTTGGATGTAGCAGAAGGATAAGGTTCTACTACATCCATTCCCCATGTGGAAAATGGCTACAAGTATTTAGCTGTATGAAGAAACTCTAGGGGTTGATGAATGAAGTTGGCATGTACTTGGAAAGAATGACACTTCTTTGTGAAATCAACACAATCTTGTATCAATAAAGTCCAAAAGTATCCAAGCCTTAAAATTTGATCAGATAGTCTTTTTCCAGACTGATGGGCCCCAGAGATTCCTACATGCACTTCTTTCATGACAACCATTGTCTCTTCACCATCAATGCATCTGAAGAGAACTCCATTAGAACCCCTTTTGTAGAGAACTTTCTCTAACTGATTTGGGCTATCATAAAGAGTGAAATTTACCACACGTCTTCATACTTGTTCTTTCCTGGCTCTATCAGGTGGAAGAGTTCCATTTTGAAGGTATTCCCTGATAGGTTTCATTCATCCCGTAGTATGACCGTATGGTTCAGAGATGGGACAAATTTCACTGATTTCCTCTGTTCTGGTTTGAACATAAGGTGAAATTGTACAATGGTGGGAAATACTAAAGGTTGTCTCGTCCCTATTTGGATCTGCAAGAGCTGTGACTATATTAGCCAGTGCATCAGCTTGGGAATTTTGTGACTGTGGGACATAAGAAAATGTCGATTCTAAAGGGAATTCCTCCATTAACTCTCTGAAGTAATCATACAAAGAGATTAGTTCTTATTTTCTGATTGCGTAATCCTTATTGACTTGTTTGATTACCAGGTCTGAATCACCTTTCACCTTTAAGTGACTCACTTGTGCTTGAAGTGCCAACTCCAATCCTGTAATAAGATCTTTTTATTCTGCTTTATTATTTGTACTGCCTCCCAATAATGAGAAAGAATAAGGTAACACTGCCTTTTCTAGTGAAAAGAGAACAATTACTAAGCCAACTTTTTTGAATTTAGGATTCTCCATTTTCCTCCCTGTCGGACTTCTGGAAGCACAATCAAAGTAATTTTCCCATATTTGACGACTTTCTTGAATAAAGAAGACTTCCTCATTAGGGAGTTCAATATCTGAAGATGTGTCTTCCACTGAAGGGTGTTCAGCAAGGAAATCAGCCAGAGCTTGGACCTTTATTGCCTTCTAAGACACATACTAAATGTCAAATTGCTGCAAAATAACTGCCCACCATGCCAAACGACTGGTAAACATTGGAAGAATAAGGATGAATTTGAGTGGGTTATTACGAGATACCAATTGGACCTCGTGATGTTACAGGTAGTATCTCAACTTCTGAACTGCAAAGATTAATGGTAGGCAGCACTTCTCAATACTTGAATAAAGGGTTTCTGCTTTAAGCATAGTCTGACTGAGATAGTAGAGGCAGTTTTCATTTCCAGCATCATTCTTCTGAGCAAGAAAGGCACCCAATGATCGCTCTAAAGCTGTCACATAGAGGATAAGTTGTCTTCCTTCAACAGGTGGCATTAACACCGGTGGACTCAATAGATACTTATTAAGAATATCGAATGCTTCTTAACATTCTTTATTCCACTTATAAGTGACTCCCTTCTTCATCAATTTGCTGAAGGGTAAACTTTTGCCTGCCAAATTGGTGATGAAATGCCGAATATAGGCCAAGTGTCCTTGAAGTCCTCTCAATTCTTTCAAATTTCAAGGAGGTGACATACCAAGGATTGACTTTGTCTTCTCTGGATCGACTTCAATACCATGATGGCGTACAAAAAAATCCGAGAAATTTCTCTGAGGTTACCCCAAAAGCACATTTTAAGGGGTTCATCTTCAAATTATGTTGTCGAAGTTTTTGGAATATGATTTACAAATCAGCCAAGTGATTAGAACATTTTTTGGATTTAACCACCAAATCGTCCACATAACATTCAACAAACTTCCCTAAAAAGTGTTTTAAGATATGATGCATGGCACGCTGATATGTTGTGCATGCATTCTTTAGGCCAAAGGGCAATACCCAATAGCAAAACACACCTTGAGGGGATCTGAAGGATTTAGATTCCTCGTCTTCTGGAGCCATTCGGATTTTATTATCTCCAGAATATCCATCCATGAAGGAAAGTGCTTCATAGCCAGTTGTTTCATCAATTAAGAGTTCTGTAATTGGTACTGGAAAATCATCCTTAGGACAATGCCGATTAAGATATCTGAAATCAATACAAACTCTAATTTTCCCATTCTTCTTTTTCACTAGGACAATATTATCCAACCACTTGGGATATTGAACTTATCTGATGAATTTATATTTGATGATCTTATCCACTTCAGCTTCAATTTTGGAAGCATAGGTTGGGTGTGTTCTTCTAGCGGCTTTTTTGAATCCTTGATGTTCTTCTGGAAAACCCAAACGATGAGTGGAAACATCAAGATCAAGCCCCGACATCTCTGTATAGTTCCAAACAAATATATCTTGATTTTGTTTGAAAAGTAAATATACATATCTTACTCTTCAAGAGTCATAGCCGCACTAATTAAAGTGGGGTGTGGATCTTCTTTTGTAGCCATATTTATTTCTCTAAGTTCATCCACAGTGGTAGAGTTTTCCTCGTCAAATGCTGGAGGAGCATCCCTGAGATCTTCCTCTTCTTCTTCAACATGTGTTATTTCTTCTATTTCTAATTTCATAGTAGATGATGAGGCATAATTTTCATGATTAGAAGAGACGTTAAAATTTTCACATCTTGAAGAAGAATCTTCCATTTCCGACCCAATTGATGATGAAGGGTCTTATTTGGGTAATAAAGAGGAGATGATGGATTGAGAATCGACATCATCATTTACCTCTGACATTGCTATAACTTCTTCTGGCCTGGTTGGCGAAGTATAGACTTTCTTGATTTCAGTAGATGAAATAAAGACATCACCATTTGGGCTTTCATCACTGCTTGGTGGATCACCACTTTCACCCACGTTGTCTGTCATGATTGTTGTAATTGACATTATGGAAGTTTCCATAAGAGTATTTTGATTTGGGTCTATCCTGTCAATTTGACTGATAGGAAACACATAATCTATACTCACATGTGTGAATGGGTTTACTGGAATCTTTTCCAAACCATATGGAGCATTAAATTTGGTAATCTCATTTGTTGTGGATTCCTCCTTTCCCTTCATATGGTAGAATTCTGCCTCAATGTAATGAGATTCACATGTCTTGAACGGGGCCTTATAACCATACAATGTCCCAACTTGACCATCGAAACAATATTTGAGACATTGATGGTATGATGAAGGGATAACCGCATGTTGATGTTGCCAGGGTCTTCCAAGCAAGATGTTGAAGGCTGAGTCTTGATCAACAACCATAAAATCTGAATTGGATACAAGATCTCCAAACTAAGTTCTGAGTGTAATCTTTCCCAGTGGTTCTTGTTCATTTTTATCATATCCTTGTAACATCAAAGTATAAGGAGATAAATAAGATTATGTGAGGCCCGATCGACAAAGTGTACGAATGGGGATGAGGTTGACTCCTGAACCATTAACAATGAAAACTCTTTGGATGTCTACACCATTGACCTTGCCAGATAAGTACAAAGGTCTAAAATTTCCATGAACGACATCATCTTCATCTTCATCAGAAAAAGATATCACTGCATGGAATTCTAAAGGATTATTCTCTACATGGTAGACTTCACCTACAAAAATTTCAGTTTCAAACCTCTGAGGACTCGACAAAGCCTCAATGAGTGCATCCTGAAGATCCTTCGATAAATTCAAAGCATCCATAATTGATAACTTGGCTGGTATTTGGGACAAGTGTTTCAATACATCATAATTTTGATCCAAAGGTCTGTGTTTCCCAACAGGAACATGTAGTTTCATAGGTTCCATAGAAGTTGATTCTTTGGAAGTAGATGCATCTTGTACCGGGATAGGAGTTGGTAATACTCCTGGATTTGAAATATTAGACTGATTAGGTCTATTTACTTGCTGAGAGGAAGAAGATGGAACCTTCAACTGATCTTCCAGAATAATTGTTCCAGTTCTGAGTCTGCCTTGTGTGGAAGAACTTGCATGTTCTTGTTGAGCTCGTTGAAATGCTCTACCACGAGTTTCTTCTGCATACACAGTTCTAGAAGGGGTAGAATTGGAATAGGGGCCTCTGAAAGATCCACGTCTTCCCATGTATCCTTAGCCTCTAGAACTTCCTCTGATTCCTCTATTTGATACAGTGAACTCAGGCTCATCAAAATCGAAACTGTGACTGGCATATGGATCTGTTAATTGAATTATATTATCAAAACCGAAGATCAACTCTTCATCTGATGAAGAATCTGCCTGATTATCCTGTTTAGGTTGTTCCGTTTGGTGGGGCGGTGCCCGTGACTTCAAGTAGATGGCATAAAATCTTCCAGAGTAAAAGACAACTTTGGCTTTGACACATACTCATATTCTTCTGATTCTTCTTCTTTCTTTGAATTATGTCGTTTCTTTGAGGATTTTCCCTCTGATGAATAGGGTTTTGCTACGGCATTCATGACAGAAGGTAAAATTGGTTTCTTCAATTGTGTTCGCAAAATAGCATGAGTTTGGTTGATCATTTTTCTGACCATCTAATCATCATATTTTTGTGAATTTTTGTTCTTGACTTCTTGCCACTCACCTTCTTCCTCTGGATCTGTAGCAGTAACACATGCTACCTGAGATAAAGAACCTTTCAGTTTGACTTGTCCCAAGTCAACCATTTTTTCAGGAGGTCGTTGAAGACAAAACACTCTTGAATGGGATGCCCCAACATCTGATGAAATGGGAAATAGTTGGGATGGTCTTCATCTCCTTCCTTGTTTGGCCTCTTGGTCCTTGTCAATTGAACCAAATTATTTTCCAGATCCGAAATGAAGTAACCAGGAACTTGTTCATTTCAGAAAGAGTAAAATTTTCTCTTTAGATCCTCAAATTGTTTCCATCTTTGATCTATTTGATCATCTTGATGAAACAGCCACTTTTGTTGATGCTCAGGAGGTTGATCCCTTCGAGAAGATGAAGTTTTTGAAGTAGAAGCAGGTACATGTGATTGTTTATGCATAACTATAGCAGTATTTGCTTTACCCATTCTCCTTCCTAGAGCTGATGGAATTACACAAGCTTTATCCTTAGTCTTTATAAGAGAATATTCAATTTGTTGAGCGACTGAAGTAAGGTCTTGAAACCCTCCTATGTATTTCACAGGGATTAACGGCGTGCATAATTCATCACACATATTTGCCACACATATTGGAAACAATTCATCTTGAGGGAGTGCTAAGCTCAAAAAATAAGTTAATCCCTTCCAGCAAGTAATTAAATCTGAGACCCTTTCATTCTTCCTTTTCATATAGTTTATAAGATCAAAAATTGTTGTCTTTGGCAAAGTTGAACTGAATTGAAGAAGAAATCTTTGGTGGAGATCCTCCCATCCGGTAATTGTCCGAGATTGCAAGCTTGTGTACCATACAAAAGCAGATCCCTGTACTGACTATACAAAACACCTGAGCTTAACTGCTTATTATTGCTGAAGGGTTCCCATCATAGGATCGCAACGAGAAACAAAATGTGTTAAGTGTTTCTCTGGGTCTCCCGAACCATTAAATATTAGGAATGTGGTACTTGAAAAATTTGATGGGGGAGGAATTGCATCAACCCACTCAGGGTAAGCTCTCTTTTCTGGTTAAATTTGAGCACGCTTTTCCCTCCATAGCTTCCAACTGATCTGTTAATGACTCAATAGTAGTTATTAACATTTGAGAAACATCTGTTTGAGCTTGGACCTGAACAGGTGCAATGACTAGAGCTTGGAAAGATGTGGTGGCTGGTGCTACAACTGATGGTATCACTGCCAATTGTTGTTGCACTTGACCCGTAGGATTAGACCTGTGAGGGTGTACTGATAGAGGAGGATATTATTGATCCATCTCAGTAGCCGCAATAAATTTCCTTGGCTGACTGACTCTAGCACGCTTCGGAGGAAGACTACCTTGAAGTAGTTCTGCATTTATCCTCCTCAATTCCTTCATTTCATCCTCTTATTGTGCAAATCTTTTCTCTAGTGAGAGCGATTGTCCTTCTCCAGAGGAAGGTTATGTAACCTGATTCTTTACTTTCCCCTTATTAGACACCTTTCGGATAGGGGGGAGTGGGTTACTTGAAGGATTACCTAGGTTATGAGTAATCCTTTGATTTTGTGTACGCACACCTTCTTCATTTGTGTCTGGGCGTACAACTTCTTGAGAAGGAACCTCTTAATCTGATCCCTCTGAGTGGGCCTCATCTGGTGGATCAGCAACAACAGTGTTGATGACATTGATTGATGCATAATGCATTGCATCCCTTTTATCGGCATTTCTGCAATATTGTCTTCTTCCATGTCCTTGATGAGACATTACCTTTTGTTGATTTGATCCCTCGGGAACTTCTTAACTAACCATAATTTGGAGGGAATATCCTGATAATTTGGATCTTCATTCCTCTTGAGGATTCTTCCCCAATCGAGTGAAGACTGAATTTCTCTGAGGGAGGGATTGGGGATTTGAAAAAGTCCCCAGTCCGGTGGATTGGGGTTGTTCCTGCTCAACTCCTCGAATCCTATTTGTTGATTCTAAGGGTTGGGTTAAAAGAGTCCCAAGTCTGGAAAGCTGGGGTGGTTCTTGACATGCTATATCTGAGACTTTCTTGAAATCTCTCCTGATCTTGTGGAATTTAGTCTAGAAATTAGCTGAATGCATCAACCTGCATCAACTTTTATCACCTGGCTCAAAAGACCGTTGGATGATTTCTGACACTTCTATCACTTGGTGATGTGATTTCTCAAAATGAGAGGCATGTTCAATATTCTCATTTTCTTGATGCAGGAGTAATTAAACAACTTCTTCTCTATATGCTTGACTTTGAGAGGAACTAGTTGAGGCCTACTCTTGGGAAAGATTTTGATTCAAACAAAACCCATTGACTGTGGCCGTCCATGGGCAATAACATTGCATGAGACCACTTTCGAAGGGCTTTTCTGACTGGAGAGCATGGTGAAATGTAGTGCTCCATGAACACCACATCCCCTGATATGAATACCAGATGGGGCATTGGAAATTAGCTGGTGCAATCTTATTAGTGCGACAAGGCATGAACACTGAAGGTCTCTCTACTGTTTTTCAGCCTTTGGATATTGATAAACGGAGAGAGATGCCAAGTCAATTTGAAATTGTAACCCTTATATTATCTTGACATGATTTTAATATTCATCAAAAGATAATATTTTCTTTTTCAACTGAAAAAGAGTTTTCCATATGTTGAGATCAATATCATGAATTCCATATTCTGTCAACATATCTGGAATTTCATTCTGAGAATTAGCCAAAGGCCAAAACATTATTAGCACTTCACCTTTCGCCAGTTGTTTTCTAATGTTCATCATTTCCTCTTTATCATTCAATTAAGATTATTTTACCCGATTAGACCAGAGCTGGGGATTCCTTGTTGCTTCATATGATTCAAAACGATTGGTTGAGAAATCACTGATCAAACTAGAAGATGCATGACTTAGGGGTGGTTCGGAGAATGACCTACACCCTGGGCTATCTTCTGGTTGAGAAATTATTTCACCTTCTAATGGTAAATCATCAGATATGACTGGATTCACATTTTTAAGTGCCTCAATATAAGAGGGATTTCTCGTCACTACATTGTCTGTTGGAGAATTTTCCAAGAAATGTGAGTCACTACTACGAAGAGGACTTTCGCAGCGAAATTCATCATCATGGGGAGGACCACCATGGTGGGTTACAGCAAAATATGAAACATTTTTCTCCTTGATCTTCTGGCCACACAGAGGTTTCTTGTAGCTCTCATCAGAAGATGAAACTTCGAGATCAAACGAATTGTCATGAAGCAAGCCTTCATGAGAAAGTATTGATGCAGAACTTAGGAATTAATGTTCCCACTATTGGGAACTGAGGGAGCAGAATCTTGAATTCCAACAGATAATTGTCTGAGGGCTTCATGAAATCCATCATCGAGTAAGGCCTTGTCACAGATGGGCCTTTGATTTCATGACTATGTCGGGCGGGTCTTATTCTTAGACGCCTTCTTACTCAATTTGGAAGGTGTATGTTACTACTCAGGAAAATAATCAGGTTAGGCTGATTATCTTCGCTCAAACCTGGTGTGTGTTCCTAACTTGGTTTTCCGTATGATATGGGGGAGTATGCCCCAGAACCCTCTTGGACTAGAACAGATGTGTGTGTCTGTTCTGGAGTGAACTGTTGATGTGTCACTCCACTAGTAGGGATAGATTTATTTCTCTTTCCCTGAGATGCTGCTGAAGCTATTATAATATCCTGGCAGGCATCCAGAATATGAGTAGGGATTTGTTTCTTCTCTTTCACCATTGACAGAATGTGCTTGGTGACCTCAGCAGCTGGAACGGGGATATACGTCCATTATGTGCTTGGAGTAGGTGTATGTGTCTGCTCCAGTCCTCCTTTTCCTGTCAGTGAATTCTGACAGTACTCGTGTGTGGGGGCAGAGAGTTGAGTCTGCCTCTAGTTTGTCACCGGGGCTTTCTGACTGACTTCTCTGAATGCTACCAAACAAGACTGTTTGAAGTTTTGATCAATACTTGTAGGTGTATCTGCCTGCTGATTGCACTCTGCCGAACATGGTTGACGAGCTTCCTTCAATATTGACAGACAAGGCTGCTGGCAGGATTGATGAGTGTAAGAAGATGTATGTGCCTGTTTACCAGTTGTCAATACATTGGGTTGGCGAGCTCTATCACATGTAGTCATACGAGCCTGCGTGATGCTGCCAGACGAGTCTGCTGGACAGCAGAATTAAAACGGACGGGTGTGTGTGTCTGCTCGTTTCTTGCCACCATGTTAGGTTGGTGGACTTCTCCGGAAACGGAAGAGATAAGAACATGCTCACTGTTAACCGGTTGTCACCTATTTTGGGTCATCTTGCCTACTCAGGTTCGAGGAACCTGAGCCAAACGACTGGAGTCGATACCCTCATCATGTTAAGGGCACACTGCCGCACGAGTCTGGCGGCGATTGTTGATAGGAGCCCTTGGGAAGGACTCATGTCTCCTTGAATTAAGGCCCTGAGGGACCTTCTCATTAACATCCTCAAAATATCAGAGTGAATGTTTGTTGTGTTCTAGGGATAACGACCCGAAATGGTTAGAGATGGTGGTTAGCACCTCCTGCTTCTTGATCACCGATCGTCGCTGTTTGGATGACCAGGGTGAGTTGTTCACTTGGAGGGCTTATTGAGTAGCCTCCAGATTTGGAATGGTACTGTGTTTACGGTACCCCTTAACCAACACATTTGATACCTAGTGTTGAAGATGGTGAGTGTTTGATGTTTTCCTCAGAGTGGACGATGATCCAGCAGGAGTAGCAGTAGAGGCATTTACAGTAGAGATTTTCACAGCAGAGGCATTCACAGACGTGAACATAATAAAATCCATTCTTGTAATGTAGAAGATCTTGGAAAAGAGTTCTTGTTTGATATACCAAACATAATCAAGATAAATTCGTCTTCTACATCTTTTGGATGAGAACATATGTTATTGATTACTTTGTTGGCCCTCTCATTGAGTTTAAATAGGGGCCTAGAAAATAGGTAAAAACATCACTTTAACTTGGTTAAGGATTCACGTCGGGTTCACCATTTTTTTTTCCTCTGGAATCGGGGATGACCTCATTGATTAAAGGTTCAAACATTACAATAGGTTTCTAACGGGTTTGTTCGTAGAACCGGAAACATCCAATGATTCCATATCCATTTGGACCTACTTTCCAAAGGTAGGCGCTCATTAGTTGTGGACTGATGAGGCTTAGTAATTTCCATTGGTCGAGAGGATGGGAGGTCAGACTCATCACATCTTTTTCAGGGGAATTATTTTCTACTCCGGGACTCTCTTTATATATTTAAGTTATGTTCGTGAATCCTTATTACATTACCAAGTATGAAATGAGTTTTCCTTTAGATCTGACAATCAATGATTGATATGTAGGAAATTTAGAGAATCTTTTATATGTATTTGAGGTTCTTCATCAATAGAGAATCATTTGTATGTGTTAGAGATTCTTAGTCAATGGTATCCTTTAATACATAAAAGTCTCTTGGTCATTATGATGACCATACTGGTTTTAAAGCCACTCAGTGGGGCACTTGAAGTTTATTGTTATTTAGAAGGACATGGATTATTTCAGAGTTAGGATCATACCCACAGATGGGCTACCTACGTATCCTTTATTTAGAAAAGAAATCAGAACCCACTTAGTTTGAGTAAGGGAGTATGATGTTTATTCATTATTGATGGCTCAAAGAAAGATGTCATGATTACTTTTACACTCTAAGCTCACATGAGTCATGCTCGGTGTGGGAAACAAGAGGTATTGGTGAAACCAGAAAATTGTGCCATGAAAGATGCAATGACGTGGGGCTTATGTATGTATGACTGCCCAAAATAGATGAATATTGGGTTTTAATTCAGGGAAGAAACCCAGGAACATGGTCCATAAAGGTATATGTACTTTATAGAGATTTGGATACTCTAATCTTGGGACTTACTCCTAAGGAAGATGCCCAAGTTAGGAGGGGACTTATGACTGGGTTTTACTCCTAAGAAGGAATCCCATATCAAAAGTAAATTAAGATTGGTTAAGAGAAATTAATACTGGGGCTTACTCTTGAGAAGGAGGCCCAGGTTAAGGGACTTGAAAATTTAAGGGACTTGGTGCTTACTCCTGAGGAGGATGCCCATATTTGAGACAGGGGCTTATTCCTGAAAAGGAAGCCCAGGTTAAGGGAAATATGACTGGGGATTTACTCCTGAAAAGGAAGCCCGAGTTAGGGGATTTGGGAACTTGTGATTTGGTTTTACTCCTAAGAAGGAAGCCCAAAAAAGGAATTATGACTGGGGCTTACTCCTGAAAAGGAAGCCCAGATTAGGGGACTAGGGCTTACTCCAGAAAAGGAGGCCTAGGTTAAGGGAATTATAACTGGGGCTTACTCTTAAAAAGGATGCCCAAATTAATGAGGACTTGGGGATTACTCCTGAAAAGGATTCCCAAATTAATGAGAATTTGGATTGGGGATTACTCCTAAAAAGGAGTCCCAGGTTAAGGATTCTATCATCTTAAAGGGTGACGTTGAACGAATGAACTCTCTAACTTTAGTGATGTAAAGATGTGTAAATCACTAGATTTTGAGAGATGTTCCATAGAATTCATTTCAGATAAGGAATCCAACAAATAAATCAATCCATAAATGGATTTGGAGAGATTTCTGAAGGCTTAATCCTGAAGAGGAGAGGTGGATAGGTGTAATAGGGGTGAAATGGGTAGTAAGGGCACCCAAAAAGAGAGGGGTGCGCAAGTACTGTGTGGGAGCGCAAGTCCTGGTCACGCAGGTGTACCTGCGCGACACATGTGTACTTGTGCGATGGCCAATCATTAGGGTAGAACCTGGGCGAAGCTTGACTCAAGCCTTTAATACTACCCCTAAAGACTTCCAGAAGAGAGGCTCGCAAGTTATGTGGAAGGGGTAAGGCGGCATGCAAGTGTGGCCATTTCCCTTAAGGGCTGGCCACCCAGGCGCGCAAGTGTTGATGAGTTTAAACACTTAGACCTTCCTACCCCTCTTTAGATATTCCGTTCTAGGTTATAAATTACCTTAAAAGTGTTCAAAAGCTTTGAGAAGAGACTAGGGCACCGGGAGCTCAAATCTGAGGTTCTGGAATTTTTTTCTCCTTTCAAATGGGGGGCCCACATGGGATATTTATATGTTGTAGAAGACCCTGGGTGAATTGAAAATAAGGCACGAAAGTCACCTGTGCGACCACTGGGCAGTGTGCAAGTCTACTTGTGTGACCTCGGTGGAACTTGCGCGACCCAAGTACATTTGAACCTTTGTTCATGACTTTGAAAATTTTTGATGGTTCTTCAAAGGATGAATCACATTGGGGTTCAAGGTATTTCCCTTTACATTCCTTTAGACTCTGTGATGGAAAGGAGCGTCAACAGTATCAAAGTGTTATAAATAATCATATGTTAGGATTTGGAGAATTACCTAAGAGAGAAAAGGGTGTTTTATCCACTAAAGTAGAAGAAGGAAAATAAGGGTGAGTTTATAGTCTATTAAGGGAAAAACAATAAAATCACCCCCAAAAACATGGTGAAACTGTTGTCCAAACCTGCACCAACTATGCTTCCTCCACTATCTAGGAGACCCCCTCTGATGGACTAGGCTCGTGGTTTTCCTAACTATACACAAGTTGTGAGAAAATCCACAGTCAAAAATGTATTCAATTTTCTACGGACAACTGTACAACCCACTCTATTTGTAAAATTTAGAAAACTTTGGCCTTCAAGAAAACCAGATAATCTCCCAAAGCCATATTTATTCCATTATGAACTTTTAATAAGATAAAATAAAAAAAATTAAATTAAAATAAAATTCATTTACCTTCATGAAAATTTGGGTCATTACAGAAACAATTTTTTATCAAAAGTGTTCATATATTTAATTCAATAATCAGAGATCAAGACATTAATAGTTTAGAAATCATGTTCAAAAATTATAAATCATGCATATATGAAAAAATATCTCCAAATAATACATAGTAATAAATGAAGATCTATAAAATATTTCACAATTCCATGATGGATAAATAATAAAACCAATTAGATAATGTCAAAACCCTTATATCTATCTTCAACAGCTCTGATATAAGATTCTATTCAAGTATAAAATATAGGACATTAGAGAACAATTAAGAATAGAGACATAACTTTGAAAAATGTAGATCTAACACCCAAGGATTCATCTAAATCAGTCATTAAGAGGCATGGAATCTCCAAAAACTCAAAGAGGAGTATCCTAGGTCGAGATCTTAACCCATAAAAAGAAAAATGAGTCCAATAAAATTTAGTTTGGATGTTAAAATAAAAATTTAGATTAATTAATTAACAACAAATGGGTTGGAAAACTATGCACTAACTATGTGAATCTTTCTATGCCACTAGTGATGCTTTGTGATCTGGTTGTATGGTTTGAAAAAACATGCCCCAACCATTTGAAATACCTCCATACCACATTTCACAATTTGAGTAGAATACCACATGGTTTATCCTAACCACACACCAACCATTAAACCTCCTCTAAAACTCCAATAAAAGTAACATGATTTTTTGGGATCACCCACATGGTCTTCTTTGACTATGAGTTAATCATGAATAGGTCCAAAAAACAATAAATTATATAAAATTTCACCTACAAACCCCCAATAAAAACTAAAATCAAGAGATGGTAAAAAAAGGATATATGAAAATAAAAGTTATGTAAGTATGTGAAAATTATTCCCACCATAATAGTTTATACACCCATAAAGTCAAACATGGATGGTCCATCCAAAAAATAGATGTGTTCATTGATCCCTCATCAATGATTCCCACTCCCATGTCTCATGATAATATATTTTAAGCTTCCATTAAACTCATAAAAATATAATTTTCTTTTATCTTAGGATATTTTCATAAAAATCAATAATCTTTACTGGTTCATCAACCACATACACATCCAGATCGAGAGCACTCCCCTCCCAATTCAGGACATGAGAAGGGTTAGGATGATATTTATTAATATGAGGTATGTGGAATACATCATTATTATAATTAAAAAAATATGTTAACACAAAAGGATAGGACACCTTCCCAAGCCACTAAATAATCACAAATGGTCCAACATAACTTAGATCCAACAAACCCTACTTACCAAGTTGACAGTGACTCAACTGAAGTGATATTTTCAATAAATCCTGGTCACCAAAATAGAACTCCAAAGAAAGATATTGACAAACCTTGTATGAATTATTTAGAAACTGAATCATAACCAATCGTTAATATTTATAATGAATCTTCACTACCATATCATAGAAAATTTTAGGTCTTCTGAGAGAAGACTTCCAAAATCCAACCAAAAAATATGAGATTTACAATGGTGTCAATACATAGATTAAAAATGATCATTTATAATAGAAGAATGGTTACTATTATTATAAAAAAACTCAACTACTTCCCGATATCTATCCCAAGATCCTCTAAAATCCAAAACAAAATCAAAGATAATATCCTCTAGGATATGAATAGTATGATCTGTATGACTTTATATCTAAGGATGGTAAGTTATACTGAATATAACTTAAGTACCCATAACCTCCTAGAGACCCCTCCATATCCAACAAGTAAACCTAGGATCCCTTTCTTTGACAATAACTGATGTTACCCCATGAAACCTCACAATCTCCTTCACATATACCTCTTCCAAATATTTAACTTTAGTAGTGTTCTAAATTAGAATAAAGTGTTCCAAATTAGTTGAATAGTCCACCACTTCACAAATAGAGTTTCCTCTTGGAGACTCTATGGTAATCTAATTAAGAAATACATGGATACCTAATCCCAATTCCAAACTAGCATCAGAATAGTATTTAGAAGACCATGATTTTTTTCTCATCATTAATATACAGGCAGTTATAACAATAGGACACAAAGTCAATTATTTCAGGATTTATTCCCAACCATCAAAATCGATGCTTCATGTCATAATACATCTTAATATTTCTAGGGTAATAATCCCATGAGGAACTATGAAAATATGTTATAACATTCTTCTTAATAGATACCGGGATGATGAAAAATATTCTATAGAAATTAATCCCTTCTAAATAGAGAGAAAAACTACCAGTTTCCTCTACACCATATAAGGATCCCATTTATTTCCCTAAAATCACAATCCTACCTCTACTCTTAAATAATGAACCTGATGGGATATAACGTAAACTGAGCACTATCCAAAATGATTATTGTATCATCCCCCTCACCTCCAGGTGAATTTGATCAAACATTCACATATCTTCCATACCACCTTATATTCGAAGATGGTTTGAGAGGGAAATTACTGGCTAAGGGTGTTAGAAAAAACATTCCCCCTTCAAGGGGTGTAAGTAATGTCAAAGGTAAATTTCAAAAGGTACTTCATCCATCAACTCTTCCTAAAGATCTTGTATTTCTCTGAGAATATATAGTCTAGAATTTTATGATCATAATAAACAGATAACCTATCCCCAAAATTTATTTTCAACATTAATTAAGATCTTGCATAACTATAGTGATTTGAGATAGTGAGTGGAATAGTTATTTTCAGGTTGACAAAGATGATAAGATCTGTATACCACTACATGGTGTCCCTGTATAAGTACACAAGCCAGCCTTGGTCTCATAGCATCAAAATACACCACATATCACAAAATTTATTTTAATAAAATCAATATTTCACCTTATTTTGAAATCATTTCAATTCATGAAAGGGATTTTCACACTTTGATTCCCATAAGAGTATCAATACTTTATTAATAAGAGTTTTAAATAGTGACTCATGTTTTGATAATTCTCTCACATACCTCTAATAATAACCCAGTGAACCCTAAATAAATAATATATCTATGAAATCACGTGTTTCCTCTAATGAAAATATATTCCTAACATTATCATGATAAATAGAGATGTTGTGTTCCAAAACCACATGTCTATAAAATATCACTTATTAAATCCATAAGTTTCATTTCAATAACATAGTACAATTATAGTTATTCCTCATGATTCCAAAACTCTATATGAGAAGGTACTACTCAACCTGAACTTGGATACCATTCACCATTAAATTTAAATGAGATCCCCTTTAGGGAAGTAAATAACACCCCACGATGATACAAATCAACCACATCTTCAAAATAAATTAACCAATCTATCATAATGATAACATCAAGGAGGTCCTGTTATAGAATTAAAAAATCAAAAATAAACTAACTCAACTTCAAAGATCAAGAAAGAACATGTGGAGCATCAAAAACCCTACTCTTTTTTCTTCCTATGAGGCATAGACAACATCATAATGAATATCCAGAGTTATATCGAAAGTTTCAAAAAAACCAAAAAAGGGGTTGATATAAAGGAATGATATGAACCTTTATCAAATAGAATTATTATTATAAATGATGTAATAAATATCATATCTTTCAATATTGTTAGTCCCACATAAAATTCCACCAGAAACACCTCTACTATGAGAAACCACTTCACTTAGGAGGCCTATGGATGAGTCATATGATTTTACATACCATGTACCAATCATATGAAATGCATATGTCCCATGTTATATAGTTTGAGGAGAAGGTCACATGGTTTGTCTTAATAATGTTCCCTTCTCTAGACCTCTAAAATAAATTAAATGGTTTCCAGGGATGACTTGTAGGTTCTTCCATAATCATACACAAACCATTCATAGGCCCATAAAATTCTAAGAACACTAAAATTTCACTAGAAACAACCCACAAAATACTTGAATCAAAATATGATCAACAAAAAAGGATATCTACACCTGAAATTGATGTTGGGATGTTACAAAAATTATTAAGGTTGAACCCACCATTTACTCATTTAATATATATCATGATAATCCCACTCCTACACTTAAATAAAATAGAATCTTTCGGATCCACTACCTCAATTTTCAGTTTCAATAGAGAAGAATGGGAGGCTCACCAATCCAAAATTAGAAGGGTATGTTTCTTAAATAAATTTAGGTGTTTCTTTAACGCCAAGGGATGAAATAATCAAGTAGAACATTCATCCAACAAGTGTGGAGTCTCATTCAACTGGGGTTGATAGGAAATCAAAATAAGTAATTATATAAAATGGGGTTGGCTAAATTTCAAAATGCACTTGTTAGGAAAACACATCAACCCCCCCCCCCCCCCCCACACACACCAAAACTATATCCACCACCACAAACTAATTTGATACACATAAAGGAAGGGTTTTGGTTGCCTAATATTCCACTACTCTATATTTAATTTCATAAACACTGGTACCAACCCAATGGGGGTGAAGGGAATAAAATAATGATAGAAAAAATTTAAGGCTGAGTAAAACCACCACTATGGTTACTTGGTACCCAATGTAATCATGGTGCCCATAACAATGGATCCCATGTAAAGACCCAGAAATTTCAAGGAAATTTTTTTATTAATTTTCTTTGGAATTTTACAAGAACACAGTTTCTGACGGCGCCTGATTCCGAGGCCCGGTGTGCCCGGAATTAATTTCTGAAGTTTGACTCGGGTACGTTCACTGAACGAGCAAGTGGGAATTTCTATCTTTTTAACCGGTGCTTGGAATTGAAATCTGATTGCACCGATGAACTCGCAACACCGGTAATCGCTTAAGAGAATCTTTACCGTAGTTGCGTTTGTGCGGGAGGAGAAGTTAATTTTTGGGGTTTAATTAAAAAAGTGAATAAAATTGTTAAATCAAATTTTAACAATGTTAAGAGGTTAACTTCTCCCATGGGAAGTTGGTGGTGGGACCACATCCATCCAACTTCCCATGTGTGGATATTTGAAACGGTGGGGCCCACACGAACCCCCCCACCTTTTCAAATTCCTTAAACTCCCTAACCCTCTTAACCCCTCACTTTCCAACTCCCCATTAACTCACATTCTTTAATATTTGACAACTTGATTAATTAATGAGGTGAGTTAAGTATGGTTTATTTGAATTTCAATCTTTTGAAATTCTTGACAACACTTTGCAATTAATTAATTAAACCAACTTAATTAATTATTTTGAGTGTTTGAATTCTTTTGAATTCATTTTTCCAACATTAAAAAGAGAGATTATAATATTCTTTTTGGGTTGGCATAAACCTTGTGGGGAGAACTAAGGAGAGGAGAAGAACTCTGGGAAGACCACCAACCTCTCGAGGAAGAACGTTCCACGTTTCCGAAGAACGTGAAGAAACACCTCCGACCATCTTCAACTGGAGTAAGGAAGGGAAGCACCGCCGCCTACAAAGTATTCTGAGGGTGACGTCTCGGCTCGACTTCACCGAGCTCTTCTCCCACCAACCTAGACGGAGCGACGCCCGACCTCCGCGACGCTTGTCTTCCGCGGGTCGTTGAAGAACTCCATTCTTGAAGCCGAGGTAGTGGAATTTATTTTGGAATTCTCTTATCTTTTGAGAAAAAAATGACGATCACGGACCAACCAATACCGGGTTGATCCGCGGATCGTCCGATCAAGCGGTTGGTGATTGAGGGTTTTTATTTATTTAATTGTTCGTGAATACAATCTTGGTGATGATCGTGGATTAAAACCCTTTTTGTTATCGAATAACGCGAGGGGGTCGGACCGCACAAATACGGACGACCCTCCTCCTTTTTTTCGTGATGATTTCTTGAGGATGATACGAGAAAACGTGGTGGCGTCGCACCACGCGTTTTATTGCGGAAGATACGCGTGGCACCGTCGCGCCACGCCGTGGAAAGAAATCCAAGAACGCGACGTTGTCGCGTCGTGTCGAAGAAATTCAAAGGCGTCGCGGCCGGAGTGGGGCCACGGCGGAGGGAAGCGATGTCGTCGCATCGCGCCGAACGGCATAGGCCGCGGCCAGTTCCGGGCTGCGGCGGAGCAAGATGACTGGCGGCCGGCACCGGGCCGCCGGAGTCGGTGAAGGAAGGACCGGCCGTCGCCGGTCCTTGCTTGCGAAACCGGCCGGCCAGTGCGGGCCGGCCGGGCAGTGGAGACCGGGGGAATTAATTTCCCCCGGCCGGGTCTCAAAAGGGGCCCCAATTAAGGGGTTGCGGTTCTCAATGGGGGGGGGGGCTTTGCCCCCCGCGCGCGGCACCCGAACGGCGCCCAGGCCACGCCGCCGTGCCGGTCCGCGCCGCTGTGCCGGTCCGCGCCGCAGCGCCGGACCTCGCCGCCGCACCGGCCCGCGCCGCCGGCCGGGCCGGGTTTTCCGAGCTGGGTCGGGTCATTGGGTCGGGTCACCGCCCGGGGCGGGTCGACCCGGTTCAGCCGACCCAGGGGGGGGGGGTCGGGCCGGGTCGGCCTGGGCCCAAACCCCCAGTTTCGGACCACTTTTGGTCAAATGCCCGTATCTTGGGCTATGGGCCTCCAAACGACTCGCTGTCAGCGGCAACGCGATCCTTGGATCGAGACGGTCGTTTCGGTATACTATACTTAAGATACACCTTCCTTTTCGGGAGCCTACGTGGTTAAAACTCCATAGTTAAGCGTGCTTGACCTAGAGTAGTGATCAGGATGGGTGACCTCCTGGGAAGTTTCCCAGGGTGGGTGTGAGACGGAAAAGCCAATAACTCTCAGACAGGGTGTCCGATTGACGCGCCGTCTATTGGGTTGAGTTCCTGTTGATGATACAGAACTTTTGGCATCCTCTTCCTAAGAATTGGATGTAGATGGATAGTGGCCGGGTTGGATCGCACCGAAATCCAACCGGGCCCCTGGAACGGAAAAGCTGATATCTTTCTGACAGAATGTCCGTTTGACGAACCGTCAGCAGCATTGGTGATCTCGTTGAGAAACGGTCCCTATGAGTTTACCCTATGAGAGTTCGGGATACAGTTGAGATATGGCCGGGTTTGGGTCGCTCACGAAACCAACCGGGCCCCTGGGACGAAAAGGCTAATAACTCACAGACCGGGCGTCCGATTGACACGCCATCTGTTGCATTGAGACCCGTATGATGTGGAGGTCCTTTGAGATACTTCTTCATGGGACTTTGAGATACTTGGAGTATCGACCTGTAGCTCGTGGAGCGGACCCTCCCAGTGACGAGTGTGCGGAGTACGGAGACCGTGTAACTGGATGAGACCTGAAGACTGCTTGACCGAATCGACTTGGAGTGAGTCGACTAGCCCAGTGGACGGAGAACTACTTTCTGAGGTGCAGACCCATGGCGGACAGAGCACTACCTGTGTGACAGTGCAGACCCGTGGTACTCGTCCGGAGATTACCTCAGCAGGCTACTAGGGGGTGTGCACTACTGTGTTTGGGTGACATACCTCGGCGGGAAGCACTACTATGTCTGGGTGGCTGACCCACGGTACTCGACAGGAGGAGTACTTCAGCAGTCTTAGGTTAGTGAGCAGTACCTCGGAGTCGTGACAGGACCACTGTACACTCCAGAGACGGAGCTCTTCAGCAGTTACGGTTTCGATAATGAAAATCCGGGTTTGAGCTGAGACTTTTGACCTTTGTGTTTACTGCATGATTGAGATGGGTCACTTGATAACTAAGGTATATTTATGGGCATATACCTGGGTAGTGGTTATCCGTTGATTTCATGATCCTTGTGTTTCCTCATGATTGAGATGGGTTACTTGATAACTTAGGTATATGTATGGGCATATACCTAAGTAGAGGTTATCTGTTGAGATCTCCTTGTGGTTATCCTTGTTGGTTTTAGTGAGACCTTGAGGGTCTCGGGGTCCCTACTGAGTATCGTTATACTCACCCATGCACGGGCTATGCCCGCACCTCGTTGTGTTGGTTGCAGACGACGGGCAGTGCTGACGGAGGCCGAGTGTTTGAGGACTAGACGGTACCCAGAGGTGGACTACATGACGAGTCAGTATCCGGAGGTGGACTTCACGGCGAGACGACACTCAGAGGTGGTTGGCGGGCGAGAGCGTTGTGGAGGCTATCTGTACCTACCCTTCAGGTAGGATCCGTGGTGGACGATCCAGGAGCTGCGCCAACTGTACCTACCCTTCAGGTAGGATCCGAGGAGGACGACCCAGGAGCCACTTCCGTCCCACCAGCTGTTGTCTTTTCCTATTGTACTTTGTTCAGTTGTAGTTGTACTTTCTTTTGGGTTTGTATTCTGGCCCTTCTCTTTGTACTTAGTGTTTACTTCCGCTTATACTCTGTCGTGTTTGTTTACTTTTATAAAGGCAATGCCTTCCTAGTTATCAGGATTTACGCCTTTGGTGCTAGTCGCCATCCCCTGGCCTATGGAAGGCGGGCTTGGGGTAGTCATGGAACGGGCCCCGAGGACGGGTCGTGACAAATTGGTATCAGAGGAGTTCGGTTCTACAGCAGAACTTATAACTCTGATGTTTCTTTCTGTGAAGCAATAGTGTTGAGAGTACCGAGTGTGGTTTTCAGTTCAGGGATTCCAGTGTTGGTGCAGGCGGTCGACGTATCCATACACCAGGACCCTGACAACTGATTTCCAACTTTGTGCACAAAACACTGATTGCGTGTGTGTTTTCAAAGGTTTTCCCTTAAAACAGCTCAAACCAGGTCAGCTCACCCGGTATAAACGTTTGACCATGTCACGATGTTTATTTCAGGATGCCTTTTCACGGACGACCAGCTAGAGCCCAGAGGGGTGTGCGTGCCGACAGCCTGTCAAGCGACGAGGCTTCGGTATAGGGCCCTCTTGCAGTTGAGGCACCAGCGGAGGCACCAGCGGTACTGCTACCCGTTGGGCCACCGATGCCACCAGCCCCAGCAGTAGGCGATGCACGATGCTTGAGCACGCTGCACGAGTTCCATCACAAGAGGACACCCAGGTTCTGGGGAGAGACGGACCCGCAGGCGGCTAAGGTTTGGCTGGAGGCTGTGGTGATAGTTTTCAGGCTAGTGGGGACGCTGACAGACTTCATGGTGATCTTTGCTGCCAGCCTCCTTTAGGCAGCAGCAGGCAGGTGGTGGAGCCACTTGTTTCTGTTTTGCGACGGGATGACCTTCGCATGGGAAGACTTCAAGACCTTCTTCAGGGTGGAGTTTGTGCCAGTAGCTCTACACCCCGAGTGTGTAGAGGAGCTTCTTCCTTTGTCGTGTGTTTTTCGATCAGTAGTCGAGTCATCTGTGGGTAGTAGACAGATGATGTAGAGGTCCAGGAGGACCAGACTAGCAGTTGGACGATCTCGGGTTTTAGGAACGGTGGTGCGGGGCACCCGAGGTGGGGTCAGAGCCAGGCGTGCTAGAAACGGAAAATGTTACTCCTGCGGCGGTAAGGGTCACCTGGCACGTGACTATCTGACTCCTCGTACGGTTGATCAGCGGGTGTTGGAGGAGCCACCGAGACAGAAGTAGCGGCTGGTGCTTGAGCAACAGCCAATCAGTGGACAAGGCAGTAGATCTCCGGGAACTGGTGGACAGGAGAGGAACTAGTGGATACATCCCTTGTACTTCTAGTTCCATTTTTCTGTTGTATTCGTGTCTTGTACTATGAGCTGAAATAATAAAAAGACACTTATCTTTGAGATGTTTTCTTTCCTATCCTTTTCTTTGGTTGATACTGAGTGGTCCTGGTTGAACTGTTGACTTGACCCTCACTTTCGAGATTTCTACTGGAGGGGACCCAGTGACCTCACACTGATGCCGACAGTGTGACTCGACCCTTGGAGGCAAGAGTGACAGTTGGATCTCTTAGTAGTTACGTCAAGGCCTTACGACGTCATCCATGGAATGAATGCATCATTCATGTCAGGATTGACTGTATTAGGCAACGAATGTGGTTTATCCAGGGGATGATACCGGGTTTCTCTTATCGGCATAGAAGAAATCATAGCAGCTCTTGTGAGACTAAAGGAGGTGCAGTTCATCCAGGAGCAGATGAAGACTGCAAAGTGCAGTAAGAAACAGGGAACCGGTGCCAGTCTTAGAGACTCGGGCGTGTTAAATTTTTCAAGAAGAGGAAGCTTTAAATAGAGATGAGTCTGCGAAGCGGAAGACGTGGAGGCAGAGCTAGGAGAGCATCATGAGGTGTTGTGCATCTTATCATGCTACAACCACCCGCCTTAGTTATCCCCGCCAAGCTCAGGGAGCTGGAGGGCGGTGGAAGAATGCGGCTGCATGCGGTCAAGGAGTGTGACACAATGGCTCTAGAAATGATTCAAGGGACAGTCTGTGTCCACTACTAGCTGCTGTAGTAACAGACGTCGATATGAATCATTCCTCGCTTTCACAAATATTGTTCCAGACCTAGAGTTTCCGGTAAGCCATGGACTTGACCCTGACGTCTGGAGATACCTTGGGAGGAGACTCGATAATCACACTTACGCCGACGGTGTGGTCAGACCCTCGAGGTGAGAGTTTCGGTTGGAATATCTTGGTGACAGCGTCGAGACCTTACGACGTTAGTTTGAGTATGGAATGGGCAATAACTGTTCATACTCAAATTGATGGTTTTAGGCAAACGTCGGGATGGGTTTTCCTTGGTCAGTGAAAAGGAAACCCCAGGCAGCACGGGATAAACTCTTTCACGGGAGGGTGCGACCGATCACTCTTGAATCGGCCAACCTTAACCTCGTGGCAGCAGTCATTTGAGTTCCAGTTCTAACAGGAATTGGAAACCTCTGGAGTTTGAGGATGGCGACCACGTTCTTATACGGGTCTCACCTCGACGAGGTTTACGGAGATGTGGCCAAGGTGGAAAGTTATCTCCAAGGTTCAGCGGACCTTCTTAGGTCCCCAGCTGGGTAGGCGGGGTCGTATACCGCTTGACCCATTCACCGCAGTTGCATCAGGTGCACAACGACTTCCACGTATCTCAACTGAGGAGATACGTGCTCGACCCTTCGAATACCATCGACCATGAAGAGCTGGACGATGGCGATGGGGTGTCTTTCACGGAGATTCCAGTTGGGATCGAGGATCGACAGGAGCAGATCCTATGAGGACAATCGATTCCTTGGGTGCACTTTCTTTGGCAGTACAGAACCTCCAGGTAAGCACATGGGAGCGGAAGGCTCAGATGCGTGCTCTGTACCGCTTTTGTGACCCTAGTTTGTGTTGAAGCTTTACAGGGACGTAAAGACATGAGGTGGGAGTAATGTAAAGACCCGGAAATTTCAAGGAAATTTTTTTCTTAATTTTCTTTGGAATTTTACAAGAACTCAGTTTCTGACGGCGCCTGATTCCGAGGCCCGGTGTGCCCGGAATTAATTTCCAAAGTTTGGCTTGGGTACGTTCAGTGAACGAGAGAGCGGGTATTTCTATCTTTTTAACCGGTTCTCGTAATTGAAATCCGATTGCACCGATGAACTCGCAACGCCGGTAATCGCTTAAGAGAACCTTTACCGTAGTTGTGTTTGTGTGGGAGGAGAAGTTAATTTTTGGGGTTTAATTAAAAAAGTGAATAAAATTGTTAAATCAAATTTTAACAATGTTAAGTGGTTAACTTCTCCCATGGGAAGTTGGTGGTGGGCCCACAACCATCCAACTTCCCATGTGTGGATATTTGAAAGGGTGGGGCCCACACGAACCCCCCACCTTTTCAAATTCCTTAAACTCCCTAACCCTCTTAACCCCTCACTTTCCAACTCCCCATTAACTCACATTCTTTAATATTTGACAACTTGATTAATTAATGAGGTGAGTTAAGTATGGTTTATTTTAATTTCAATCTTTTGAAATTATTTCCAACACTTTGCAATTAATTAATTAAACCAACTTAAATAATTATTTTGAGTGTTTGAATTCTTTTGAATTCATTTTTCCAACATTAAAAAGAGAGATTATATTCTTCTTTTTGGGTTGGCATAAACCTTGTGGGGAGAACTAAGGAGAGGAGAAGAACTCTTGGAAGTCACCAACCTCTCGAGGAAGAACGTTCCACGTTTCCGAAGAACGTGAAGCAACACCTCCGACCATCTTCAACTGGAGTAAGGAAGGGAAGAACCGCCCCCTACAAAGTATTCCGAGGGTGACGTCCCAGCTCGACTTCACCGAGCTCTTCTCCCACTAACCTAGACGGAACAACGTCCGACCTCCGTGACGCTTGTCTTCCGCGGGTCGTTGAAGAACTCTGTTCTTGAAGCCGAGGTAGGGGAATTTATTTTGGAATTCTCTTATCTTTTGAGAAAAAAAAAACGACGAGCACGGACCAACCAATACCGGGTTGATCCGCGGATCGTCCGATCAAGCGGTTGATGATTGAGGGTTTTTATTTATTTAATTGTTCGTGAATACAAACATGGTGATGATCATGGATTAAAACCCTTTTTGTTATCGAATAACGTGAGGGGGTCGGACCGCACAAATACGGCCGACCCTCCTCCATTGTTTTTCGTGATGATTTCTTGAGGATGATACGAGAAAACGTGGTGTCGTCGCACCACGCGTTTTATTGCGGAAGATACGCGTGGCGCCGTCGCGCCACGCCGTGGAAAGAAATCCAAGAACACGACGTCGTCGCGTCGTGTCGAAGAAAGTCAAAGGCGCCGCGGTCGGAGCGGGGCCGCGGCGGAGGGAAGCGATGCCGTCGCATCGCGCCGAACGGCATAGGCCGCGGCCGGTTTCGGGCCGCGGCGGAGCAAGATGACCGGCGGCCGGAACCGGGCCGCCGGTGTCGGCGAAGGAAGGACCGGCCGTCGCCGGTCCTCGCTGGCGAAACCGGCCGGCCAGTGCGGGTCGGCCGGGCAGTGGAGACCGGGGGAATTAATTTCCCCCTGCAGGGACTCAAAAGGGGCCCCAATTAAGGGGCCACGGTTCTCAAAGTGGGGAAGGGGGGCTTTGCTCCCCGCGCGCGGCACCCGAACGGCGCCCAGGCCGCGCCGCCATGCCGGTCCGCGTCGTCGTGCCGGTCCGCGCCGCCGCGCCGGACCTTGCCGCCGCACCGGCCCGCGCCGCCGGCCGGGCCGGGTTTTCCGAGCTGGGCCGGGTCGTCGGGCCGGGTCGCCGCCCGGGGCGGGTCCACCCAGTTCAGCCGACCCAGGGGGGGGGGGGGGGGGGGGGGGGGGTCGGCCCGGGCCCAGACCCCCAGTTTCGGACCACTTTTGGTCAAATGCCAGAATCTTGGGCTACGGGCCTCCAAACGACTCGCCGTCAGCGGCAAAGCGATCCTTGGATCGAGACGGTCGGTTCGGTATACTATACTTAAGATACACCTTCCTTTTTGGGAGCCTACGTAGTTAAAACTCCTTAGTTAAGCGTGCTTGGCCTAGAGTAGTGATCGGGATTGGTGACCTCCTGAGAAGTTTCCCAGGGTGGGTGTGAGACAGAAAAGCCAATAACTCTCAGACCGGGTGTCCGATTGACGCGCTGTCTGTTGCGTTGAGTTCCTGTTGATGATACGGAACTTTTGGCATCCTCTGCCTGAGAATTGGATGCAGATGGATAGTGGCCGGGTTGGATCGCACCGAAATCCAACCGGGACCCTGGAACAGAAAAGCTGATATCTTTCTGACAGAACGTTCGTTTGACGAACCGTCAGCGGAGTTGGTGATCTCATTGAGAAACGGTCCCTATGAGTTTACCCTATGAGAGTTCGGGGTACGGTTGAGATACGGCCGGGTTTGGTTCTCTCACGAAACCAACCGGGCCCCTGGGACGAAAAGGCTAATAACTCACAGACCGGGCATCCGATTGACGCGCCATCTGTTGCATTGAGACCCCTATGACGTGGCGGTACTTTGAGATACTTCTTCGTGGGACATTGAGATACTTGGAGTATCGACCTGTAGCTCGTCGAGCGGACCCTCCCAATGACGAGCGTGCGGAGTACGGAGACCGTGTAACTGGCTGAGACCTGACGACTGCTTGACCGACTCGACTTGGAGTGAGTCGACTAGCCTAGTGGACGGAGCACTACTTTCTGAGGTGCAGACCCATGGCCGACGGAGCACTACCTATGTGACAGTGCAGACCCGCGGTACTCGTCCGGAGAGTACCTCAGTAGGCTACTAGGGGGTGTGCACTACTGTGTTTGGGTGACATACCTCGGCGGGAAGCACTACTGTGTCTGGGTGGCTGACCCGCGGTACTCGACAGGAGGAGTACTTCAGCAGTCTTAGGTTAGTGAGAAGTGCCTCGGAGTCGTGACAGGACCACTGTACACTCCAGAGACGGAGCTCTTCAGCAGTTACGGTTTTGATAATGAAAATCCTGGTTTGAGCTGAGACTTTTGACCTTTGTGTTTACTGCATGATTGAGATGGGTCACTTGATAACTTAGGTATATGTATGGGCATATACCTGGGTAGTGGTTATCCGTTGATTTCATGATCCTTGTGTTTACTCATGATTGAGATGGGTTACTTGATAACTTAGGTATATGTATGGGCATATACCTAAGTAGAGGTTATCTGTTGAGATCTCCTTGTGGTTATCCTTGTTGGTTTTAGTGAGACCTTCAGGGTCTCGGGGTCCCTACTGAGTATCGTTATACTCACCCCTGCAAGGGCTATGCCCGCACCTCGTTGTGTTGGTTGCAGACGACGGGAAGTGCTGACGGAGGCCGAGTGTTCGAGGACTAGACGGTACCTTGAGGTGGACTACACGATGAGTCAGTATCCGGAGGTGGACTTCACGGCGAGACGACACTCAGAGGTGGTTGTTGGGTGAGAGCGTTGTGGAGGCTATCTGTACCTACCCTTCAGGTAGGATCCGTGGTGGTTGATCCAGGAGCTGCACCAACTGTACCTACCCTTCAGGTAGGATCCGAGGAGGACGACCCAGGATCCACTTCCGTCCCACCAGCTGTTGTCTTTTCCTATTGTACTTTGTTCAGTTGTAGTTGTACTTTCTTTTGGGTTTGTATTCTGGCCCATTTTTCCTTTCAGCACTTCTCTTTGTACTTAGTGTTTACTTCCGCTTATACTATGTCGTGTTTGTTTACTTTTATAAAGGCAATGTCGTCCCAGTTATCAGGATTTACGCCTTTGGTGCTAGTCGCCATCCCCTGGCCTATGGAAGGCGGGCTTGGGGTAGTCACGGCACGGGCCCCGAGGACGGGTCGTGACATCCCACATGGAATCCTAATCCTCGGTGGTGGAATTAATCTTTTCATTTACATCCCACCATGGATTATACCATGAAATAGAGATTCCAACATCACTTTTTCAATTCCTCATGCCCAATATAACTTCACCTCAATGCAGCACTACCATGGCCGCCACCAAAAGAATTTTTTCATCCCTATTTATAATACGGAAACTCTCTATGTAAAATAATCATGAAATGGGAATTTCTCCCATAATTATGTTACACAAGTAAAACAAAAATGCATTGCAGGCTCTATAACTAGTTTTTCACCCCACATGTCACCAAACATTATAATGGATGACCTCCATAGCCACAATTCCCAAAAATACCTCCATATTTTCCAAAACCATAGGTGTTTTGTACACCATAGATCTAAAACTGAACTCTATGCCTTGTAACACCACCAAAATCCCTCTCGACACATCCAAATTCTAGAAAATATAAAGCCAAGGGATTAGAGAAATGGGTAAATTATATTAACACATCTCTAATGTTTTCAACATTCTATTCCTTTCTATTAGAATATAATAGAATACCAAATATAATGACCAAAATAATTTTATCAAGGTGATATCTAAAAGATTAATTCATCATATATATGAATATTTTTTTAAGTATTTATATGTCCAAAAATAATAACTATGAATTTATGGTGTCCATATTTTATATATAAGGTTACCTTTGGAATATCCTCTATTCTAACCATTAGATAATGATATCTAGATCAAAGATCTATCTTTAAGAAATATTATACCTAATAAATATGATCAAACAAGTCATAAATATTATGAATAGGATACTTATTCAAGATTTAATAATTATAAAACTCATGAGATTCAATGAAAATATGCATTGATCAATACATTCACTTAAAAAGAGGATAGGTACATCGTATCATGTATAAATTAAGTGTATAAAACATTCTCAAAATATTCATCTAGCTGATTCTTTAATTATTACAATTCAATAGTTGTGATTATATTTGGGCTCTAAAATATCATCATAGCACCATACATGAGTTCAATTGAAAATAAACCATCACGGTCTTGTGGAACATAATGATAATATTCAAGAAATAATTAAATAAATTCCATAAAAATAATTTATTTGATTTTGAGCTTCTCCCCAAACAATTTTAGAAAAATATCCATTCGTATTGGGTATTAAGACCCATATTAAGTAATTAGTTTCCATTTTATGTTCATAATCATCCCTATATCGATATATGATAATGGGGTGATTGGAGTTATGAAATGAGACTTCATTATCCCAGTAATTGATATGAGCTCTATGTGGATAGATACAATAATTTCCCAATATCACACTAAATTTTAAAAAAGTGGGAATAACTATATTTTTAGGAAGTATCTTACCACAAATATTAATCAAAGAAGAGTTATAGACATGGGATGTAATCATCTCTTTGTCTAATATTTTCATAAATAATTAAATATTAAATCCTTGATATAGTGAAATAATTATCTAAGTAAACTTATAAGATATGAAATAGTATGTATAACTAGATTTGAATAATACATTTATACTTATTTAGTGGATAAATAGTGTTCCTTTCATCTCTGCATTCTCAGGATCCACATCAGTGGTATTATTTAAATAATCCCTTACTTTTTCCCTTGATTTTGGAGGTTACTAACATTGATTTTCCCCATTAACCCTTTGATTGGATCATTAGATTTCATAATTCCCAAACTTAATATAATTGGAACATTGGAGTTTCTATGGTTTAAGATGTTGAAAATTATTATATACTATTATATTGATTATTAATTTCATATCTTGTTGGAAATCATGTATACATTGTGCATTTATTTTACACACATGAATTTATTTTCAAATTCCTTTTTGAAAAATCCTTCAGTATTTCTTTCTATATTTTAAATATCTAAATAGATGAATATTATTTTCATTGTTATTTTTATCATATTACATTCAAAATAACATCATTTTCTACTTCTTGTCACTAAATCTGTGAGTATAATGTGACTATATAGTTTCTATTTTCACCCTAGTATCAAATCAAAAACATTATTTATAGCTACCAAAGTCCCATATAACTAATTATTTTCTAATAATTCATTTTAAGACACTAAAGAACCTTTAAATTTTACATTCAAGATCAATGAAAAAATAAAAGGTGTTACTTCAATGTTTCATGAAGTTTTATTTACAGAATCTAATATATTTTCCTCCTTATTTTTAAAATCAAGGAACTCACTCTCTACTTTGATGTGTTGATTTCAGTGAAAATATTTATTAAAAAATATTTTCATAAACTCATCCTATTTAAGGAAGTAAATTTCATCCTTTTTCTATTGGTTCTTTATAAGAGTTCACTATTGATTCCTTTTAAATATAAAATGATAAAAAAAATTCATTCTTTCATCATTGAAGAACAAAAAATATTTATATTCCATTATGTTGATAAATTACTCACAAATTAATGTATAATATAATTCAAAAAAAGGATAGTGATAATTTTCTCATGAATAACCCAATACTAACTAGACCCATCTTCAGTGCATTTGGGAGTTTGAAAAAGTTCATGTTGTTGTTCATAATTTGATATATATTGATGAGATAATACATATTATTTTTACACCATTCCCTATTCCATTTGGTTATTTATTGGGAAAATCATTTCACTTTCCATTTAATTTATTTATTACAAGATTACTCTCCAGCCATTTTCTAAATCCAAAAATGTTTGTGTTGTTATTAAACAAAAAAAATTATCTAATAAAATTATAGAATTTTTTTTAAAAACGTTATCTTAATATAACCTACCTATGACACCCTAATTTCAAAATATGGAACTTCTAGTTCAACCTAAGTATATTTTATCCTCTTATTCTTCATAACCTAATCCTCAAAATTAACCAAACCACACTCTGATTCAAACTGTGATGACCCAATCTTAATATACATATATTTTAGATGATTTTGACATGATTATACATAAAAACATGTAAATAACTTAAACTCTATAACCCAAAATGTATTGTGTCTTTAGAAATTATCTATATATCCAGATTAATACACTATACTTCATGTCATGAACCAACTTAAATAACTCACTAAAATAGTTCCCGAATAAATCCAAAAATTACCATAAGTTCATTCTCTATCCCCAGGGGCTGGATACTAGCACCTTCTCAAATAAAAAAACAATAGGGAAAAATTTCACCACATGACCATCTAGAAAAAGAGAAAAAAATAGAAATAAACCATAAACAAATAGTATTAAAAAATGCTCATCATGATGAAAGTACCACAAGTACATAATAATCAACATATATCATAGAACAAAAAATAACAATATCACAATATATCCTTGTAGCAAGTGGATCACATACTCTATTTATCACCCCAAAATCTTAAGGTACCACTATCAAGATCTCCTAATATCACCAAGTGGTGATTTCCATTTTCCATTACCTGGAATAAGAAATTCAACAAACTCACAAAGAAAAAATTAGGGCATGAGAAACACAATCCTGGTAGTATTTAACCCAGAATTATTTAAGTATCTTATATCTAATAAACCAAATATGCTTAATTTTACCTAAAAACATGTAATTGTAATATTTTCACAACTTAGAATAAATCATTTTTTCTAGATCATTACAATGGAAATTATAAACAAGGTAAATATAATATTTTACATTAAAATGGTAATGATTATAAATTTCTATCAAAAAATACATGAGTAAATCATTTCACCAGAACTATAGTATGTAAATATATTTGTATAATTTAAAATCATAATAATATTGTTATGAGTCTTGGGTTGGTTATTTAAAGTTACATGTTTCTATATATTCTTAGTGAAATATGGATCTAGGTGTTCACACTTTCACGGATCTCAAGACTAGGGGTAATATAATTCATCCCAATGAATTAATCCCCATACCTTATTATATGTATTCGTCATTTCTAATATCAATTAATTACTAGTTAAAGATAATAAATTCCTAGTGTGTATATCCATGGACACCTACCTAACAACCCATTCTCCCATGAAATTCAAAAAAATTAAACAATTGTAAAATAATTCATATCAAATTAAATTCATAAATATTCATTAAATAATCCATAAATCATGTTTTAAACATGGTATTTGATTATAAAAACCATCATCAAATGGTTTTCATCAAATCTCATGTCTTTATAAAAACTCATTTCAATTCCAATCCATAAAATATTTCAAGCCTTCGTTTCTCATGTTCTTCATCAAAGAAATTCTTCATCTCATTCTTTTATTTAAGGTCATTTTCTTAAAATTAATCCTTTATTTGAATATTATTATCCAATGAGGTTCCACATACACTATGAAATTTTGAAAACATTTATCAAGGATATCAATTTACAATATAGATATCAATTATAAATCCATTTCAAATCAAGCAAGTGATAATAGTTTCAGTTGATAAGACTTTCATTATGAAACCACCTACCCAAAGAAAGGTAAATTAAACCATTATATGAGGGAACCACATCCATTAATAAATAAGTAATTTTGATGATTCTTGTAAAATTACAAAATAAAACCATCATATATTTCTCTTTCAATGATCTCCTTGTGTGAAAATACCAGGAAGAACCAAATCAACGTCTACAGTAGCTAGAATACACAAAACCACCTTCTAAGAACATGCTAAATCTAAAATCGGATCAAATGGGTGGATAGAAATCAATTTAATAGAGAAACATTAACATAAGATATGAATTAAAACCCTCTATTATGATCCAATGTGGTTAGAGTAACCACCACAGAAGTTCAAGCTCTTGTTTGGGAAATTCAAATTTTGTAACCACTTCACCTCAGCCTAGTGAAAAATTATATGTTTTTTAATCTTTACCATATAATCCACCATGAAATGGTGGTTAATTTTTGGTCATGGTGTATAGGGAAACCAATGACTCACCACACCCTGGTCCACACCCAGTGCTTACAATTTTTGCATAGCCTATTTCAAATAGGTGAGGCACAGTTGTAAAAAATCCAGGACCAGGACAGGGTCTAGTCAATTTTACACTTTATAAGTCTAAAAAACTATTTTTAAGACACTATACATCCAAAAAATTGTGAAAAAAATTTAAACAACCTTGATTCATAGAAATCAATGTAAAAAATGAACATACTTGAATGAAAAATTAATGATATTACAATTTCCCCCGCCATAAATTCTTTCTTCACCCATATATCCTTATAAAGAATATGGGTACACAAAGAGATGATGTCACTACTTAGTCATCATCATATTAAATTCACATGTATCATGATAATCGGATCCATGTTGACATATAACCAAAAACAATGAATGGATTTCCCATAGATAACCTTTACTTAGTAATAAATAATCTAAACTACTTGCTCAATCATGGTCATTTCAGGTTCCACATCAAGTTACTCCCAATTAAATACAAGATATGGGTCTAAAATATATTTATTGAGCTACAAAACATGAAAAAATTCATTGATAAAATTAATTTAAGATGGAAAATCAAAATGATAATCCACCATTCCAATCTGATCAATGACCTCAAATAGTCCCACATATCTCGATGTCAGCATCCCATATTTTACAAACTGGTAATGACCCAAATAATGTGAGGATCTTAAGAATAAATTTTCACTAAAAAACTCCAAATTACATCTATGATGATCCATATAATATTTATACCAGCTCTTCATTTTCACCAACCTCTATTGAATAATCTGTATCTTTTCCATCATCTCATGGACCAAGCTAGGTCCCATTAGGGAAGCTTCACCAATATCTGACTAATAATGTAGCAACTTGTAAGGTTGGACATACAAGGAATAAAAGGGTCCCATTTTAATAGATTAATGGTAGATATTTTTTGTAAGAAACTCAACCATTCCCAAATGGAAATCCCACACTCCTCCAAATTTAAGGATGTAATCATGAAGCATGAACTCCAAAAACATAATAACCCATTAAATCATACCATTTGTAAGAGGTTGGTATGTCATGATCAACATAACCTAGGATCTCATCCCCTCTTATACACATATAAAAAACAAATAGGTGAACTCAGGATCAATTTAAGAAACAATAAAAAATGGAACTCCTTTCAACCTGATGATATCCTACACATACATATTTCACATATCCATAACATAGTTTGTATCACAAATAGGGATAAATGGGATTGTTTGGTAAATCAGTTAATCAATACAAAAGTAATATTTTGTCCTAAAGGATTATATATAAACTTACCATTAAACCAATCAACATATCATACCACTTCCATGTTGGTATGGGAAGGTGTTGAAGGAAACCCTAAGGCTTCTTATACTCAACCTTGTTCTATTGATTGGTATAAAATGGGAGAAAAAATACGTGATTTTTCATTTAATAAATAGAAAATTGGATCAATGACTCATATAATATAAAATATTACTCATTCTTGGTTGAAATACACATAAAGAATGATGAAAATATCTCATCACAACCTTTAGTAAATGTGATAGAAAGAAATAATTGTTCCTAAAGAAAAGGATACCCACTGAAGATAGAGACTATTTTTTGATGGTCCCCCCACTATATCAATAATTACTAATTCATTGAAACTCATCATTAATATAATCATCCTATAGTAACACCTCCAAAATATATTATTCCAACCTAACACTAGAAAATACAACCTCAATCCCATCCTCTTAGACTCCCAAATGATTGCGAGCAAAGAGAGCCTTGATATTCCACCCCTCTGAAAACTCTCCCATGGAATGGGATAGTATCTTTATTATTAGATAATCAAAAACAATATTCCCCTTTCCTAGGGTATAGTAAATTTAAAATTCAAAATATTCCAGGTGCTCCCCCATTTCCTCGAACAGAGGTTCAAAATTTTCCCTTCAATGTATAACTAAATATTTTTTATCAATATAAACAGTAAAAATTTATATGAAAAGACAATACCAACAACTATTAATATCATGCATCTCATTTGAAATTTCTAGATATTTAGTGGGATAATTCTTTTTATGAGTTCAAATATAATAATGACCATATGAAACAATTTGATCACCCTATATGTGAACGTACAACAAATATGAACCTAAAGCAACATAACATACTGCATAGACATACCTAGCCTCTAGAATATTCAACAGTAAATATATATATTAAAATTTAATTTTAACTCATAAATGTTTGCATAAAATTTCCCATCCTAAATGAACTTCACTCTTTTTCAAATGATAGTGGTCAATGGAAAATACAACTTAGTAAAATATTTTATAAACCATTAGTAATATACTATGAAACCTAAAAAACTATAAATCTCAAAATAATTTTGTATTTCTTCCCATGAAAAGACAGTTTTCACCATTTCAAGATCAAATGAGATACCATGTTCCAAGACCATGTTACCTAAAAACATAACCTCCCAAATATGGATTTTGAACTTTAATTTCATGGAATAAATTTCATGATTCCTAAATATGTTTAAAACTACTCTAAAATAAAGCACATGATCCCCCACAATTTTATAGTATACCAAGATTTCATCCATGAATACCACAATAAAAAATACATGATACTAGAAGAAAATATTATTCATAAATTCCATAAACATAGTAGGAGTATTGGTTAGGAATAATAGAATAACAAGATACTCTAATTGGCCATACCTTCTCCTAAAAGCGGACTTTTGGATTTCATACTCCTTAATCCAGAGCTAGTCATAACCAAACTAAAGAAATATCATAGAAAAAAACATAAACCCTTTCAAATGTTGAAAAATATAATCAATATGGTGAAATTTATATTTTTTTATTGTATCCTGATTGAGCATCTAGTAATCGACACATAATAGAAGGGTTTTATTGGACCACTTGGTAAAATGAACTCATGGTGAAAAAGGTGACATGATAGGATGAATGAAGCCTTTATACATAAGACATAAAACTAATTATTTAACTCTTTCAATTCAATTGGTTTAATATTGTAAGAGGGGATAGATACTAGATGTGTACCCACACATCAATTTGATAGATAACACTACCTCCCTCTCTGGTTGTAGGCTAGAAATGTCTGACGGGGAAACATCCTGAGAATAATTCATGATTATAGTAAGATCAAAATATAGATATTTCTGCACTAGTTCAAAATCATACATAGATATCATTCTACGTAACTCTAGAATCGGTGGTCCCTTGTAGATATACCTCAAGGCCAATTCACCATAAAACCAAAAGACACCCCTTAGAGGGAAATAAAGGACACTATTATATAATAAGTGTTAGTACATGATTAGCGATCTACTAACCAGTACATTATAATAATTAACCCAAGGTATTCATATTAATAACCAAAAAGTCTTAGATAAACTCAACATCATATAAAGCGAAGGTACAAGAGGAGCATCAGAGACCTTTCTCTCTATTTCTCTTTAGAGGTGTTATAATTTCCATCACATAAGGAATGAGATCCATATGAAGATTCAGTAAGTACATGTAGTAGGTTGATATGAAATAATTATAGGCACACATATCAAATAAATCAGTCACTTAAGATGAAGCAATAGTAATGGTGCCTCTCACTATAGCAAGACCCAAATCAATTCCCAGTGGAGGCTCAACCACTAAATGAAGTTGTTTCATTCCTAATTCCTATTGCAAGAGCCCCATTTGTCTTGAAGCATCAGTATTCACCATATAACATCTTAGAAATGATGATACCATACAACTATACATAAATTTAAAAACAAATAAAAAATTATTCAAGTGGAATGAAAGACTACACGAGATATAAATATTTTGAGACTACATGAGAGAACACATCAATTTCACATCCTTTCTATATCAAAAACAAGTTATTATTCAATTACTAGATATGAAAAATTATTTACAGAAAGTATTTTGTTGAGGAATACCACCAATGTTTCCACTATAATTCCTACTCCACATTATCTTTCCTTTAAAGGAGAGACTAGTTCTTCCACTTGAAGTTAGAGGAACTCCATTCAAACCTGACATACTAGTCATGTCAAGTTCTACCTTCAATGATCTATCAAAAACATCAATATATGAGGTAAGATTCATCATGATGACCTAATACTAGATATCTAATTGAAGACCCATCTCATAACATTTTTCCTTTATCTTCTAGTTTAACACTACCATAGGTGAAAACTGAGCAATCTCGAAAAAACAATTTGTGTACTGAGTCACTATTCAATCACACTAATATAGGATAATAAAATCCATTAACTTACCCAATATTATAGACTATAGATAGAATAGATCTATAAATAGAGTCTTCATTTCCATCTATTCCAAGACATAATTATTATCTTCTAAAACTATAGTGTCATACAATCTTCTATTAAGCTCATCAAGATTAAATATGGAACACCTCGCCTTATTGGAATCATTCATCTCCAAGAACTAAAAGAGTAACTCAATATTTCTCAACCAATCCTTTGACACCTTCCTTCCTGCAAATCATTTTTTTTCATTTTAAAAAGATGGTTTAAGGATGCCTGGTGTCCCACATACAATGCCAAACATACCCAAAAAAGCCAGAAACAACAAAAAGGAAAAAAAGGAGTTACATATCATAGTACCCATAGTCATCCCCGCCTCCCAAGTAGGATTAATCTTCTCCAGTAGCCAATTCCCACTCTAGGTGTCTCCAAAATCTTGTACTCTGTACACGATTCCTGAGGTAATCAAGAACAAGCGTATCCGGGGAAGCCTTCTTAACTCCGATGCCCTTCTTGACCGCAAGAACCACCCCACTATTTCGTTTCGAGGTAGACCTAGTCTGCATCGGTCATGGAAGATAGGAGTAGTCCTTCCTCGGTCGCCTTCCCAGCGTTGCCGATGAAGGCTTAACACCCGCAGATATCTTCTGGTTCCCACTCTGGACAATATCGCTGAAGGAACGGATGTAGGGAGGGCTCAAATTTTCCTTCCCACCACCAACTTTCCCCCTTCCTACCTCGGGTTGTTCCCTCAAAGGGGAACCCGTGTACTCAGAGTGATGGCCCGACCCCTGGACAGGAGAGATGATATCAGATAAGAGGGACCTCTTGTCCTCTAGGGTATTGTTTTCCTCAACCATAGCAGCTGGCTGAAAACCCTTACCTTCAGTTATAAAACCCTCCAAAGCATCAACACCACCAGGACCTTCCTTCCCTGGATCAACTTACACCAAAGGAGCCAAATCATTCTGCATGTTTCCCTCACCCAGCCTCTGATTAGCACCTTCCAACAAAAAGGGGGACCTAACAACATTGAGGGTGCTTTCCTCAGATCCTGAAACAGTATCCTTCCCTATGCAGACAATCTGCAGACCCCCCAAAGCATCAGCATCACCATCACCTTCAGCAAGAACCTCTTCCTCCCGGCTCACATGCAACCTATCCTCCGCAAGTCCTTCAAACCTGTTACTTAAGGACAGAAATAGTTTGGACAAAGGATCAAGGCCTTTAGCATCCTTAGCCCTGGAAAAGTTGGACACCTCCACAAAGTTAGAGCATCGGTCATCTCCAACCAGATTAGAACACAAAGCAACAACAGACCCAGCATTATTCTCTTTATCCCAAAACCCCCTAATGCTAGTAGACCTAACTATTAGTTTTGATATTTATTTGTTTATGGGACACTTTTCTATGAAATTTACCTATATAATATTTTATGTAAACAAAAAAGACAAAATTTCAATCTCTCAATTCTAAACATTTATTCTAAGTTCACATAGGGATAAAAATAAAGTTTTGAATTGATGTTAATGGTTATTTTGAGAATAATAAAATTATTATCATTATTGTAATTTATTAATAATTTTTATCAATTATATAATTACCTTAAATTATTGTGTAACACTGCCATGGTATTTCTTCAATTATTAGAAAAATGAAATAACTGATTTTTAAAATATTAAAAGTAATATGTTTTGAGTGAGATATAGTTTTACAAAAAAATATAGATACAAATGAAATATTTGGTAGGTTTGAAAATAATATGTTCTAATTCCTTATTTTTCTTGGTGTCTTTAAATTCAAACTAAATGAATAGTTATCAAATTCACATTAATTTTATTTTATAACAAATAAAAATTTATTAAATGATTTTAAAATAATAAGAAATGTAAAATCTTTAAATTTAATGGAATATGGATAAAAATATCAATTATTTTCCATTTGTGGGTCATTTTTTAATTTATGGTGATATTTATAATTCTTTAAGATTGAAATAGTTGTTAGCACTGTTAAGGATAAATAGGTTAACTACGAGGTTAAACCAAAATATAAGATTAAAAATACCATATAAACCTATATAAATTTTATTCAACGATGTTAACTAAAACAAATAAAACATTATATTTTTATACCTAGACATTTTGAGGTATTTCGATCAATAATGACTTTATGGTATTTTAATATTCTAAGAAAATACAAAATTGTCTATCCCCTCGATTATAAAAGGGGGCCTTCTATTCTATTTTATTCACACATAATTTTTTTTTCATATAATAACAACCCAAATAGAATAATTACTTTCATTACCATTTAATAGAGGTATTTTATTATTATAAACCCCTATTTGGAATTCTTTTGGTGAAAACCTAAAGAGGTTGTTCGAAGAAGAGGTATCATTCTTAACCGAGTGTTTTTTGATTCATTTTTTCATTCACTTATTTCAGATATTATTAAACCATGTTGATATAATAACATAATTATCTCCAATATATGGATATTTTATTATGTTAATGTAATAATATATATCCATATCCTTTTCCACCAAAAGGGAAACAAAACCATCGATCATGCGTAAAGAGGACTACCGCCTTCCGAACCGCTGTAGTTTTGATTTTCCATCACCACCACTCATATATGGATATAATGAAATATTTAATTTATATGTATTATATTTAAGATATAATTATATTTATGTAGTTATTATATCACATCAAACGTTTTACCTTCTAATCCACTGGAAAATGATAATGTTACCCCTGTGTTCGTGTGGACTACCACTCGACGAAACGATGGGACTGTTTTTTCATTTCTATTTTACATGGATGGTATTATGGATTGATTTTATGAATATATATTTTTTATATAATATAAAAATTATTTTATAATGGTTAATTATTAATGTCCTCTCATTCTCTTCTCTTATTGAAAAATGAAAACAGTGTTCACACGAATGTACAACCTACCTTCTCCATGAATGGTGTAATTAAATTTTAAATCAATAACATTCATTGATGACTATAAATATATATGTTGAATATATATTATTTATATAATTATTAACACTATAGAGATAATGGAACTATTTTTAGAGAACAATGATCAAAACTTATGAACCAAAACATACTTGAAAAATGAAACAGTTAGTACCTAGAACAGTGATTTTAATAAATAATTATTAATAAATTGGTGATGAAATGTTATAAGTAAATAATATATGGTAGTATATGTATGATTATGGTTATATATTATATTTATAATAAATCTATATTTATTATATAGGAGGTTCAAACATGTATGAATAAATTTGAGACTTGTGGTAAGGGATTTTCTTCTCACTTTTTTTTTCTCTGAGACACAATCCATATTCACCACTTGTTTATTTTATGTGGTGGATATAATACCCATAAATATATTTAAAATTTATTATTATAAAAATTATGTGTATTTAAATATCAAAATAAAATAATTTCATTCATGAGGATTGTTATTCAAAATTTACCAATAGGTTAATGGTTTTAAGTTACAATATCATTGTTTATCAGGATTTCTTATTATTAAGTTATATTGATGAAATATTATTCTCTATATCTCAATAAACTCTTGAATTTTTTCACCTATAGTTATTTATTTTGATTAAATGATTTCATTTCATTTTACATTATTTAAGAACTAAGGATACCAAAATAAGTTTTTCAGGAAAATTGATTTTATTTCCCTCTTTGGTCAGAAATATATTCTCTTCCTATACATGTTTTATAAAAATGTTTTTAATAATTTTTTTAATATTATAAACTGATTTATTAAATATAATATAACTTTATGTCGTTTTCTAAACAAATTAATATTGACCATTCTACCAAAAATGTGAATGGAATTTTGTTTTAATGTATACATCATGAATGGAATTTCCCAATATCATGATTTCTCAATACTTTGAAGCTTTATTTATAATTTTAAAATCTAATTATCAAAAAATATTTTTTGAAAAATATTTTTTTGTATTTTTAGTTTTAAAGTGGTTGTTTTAAAATTGAAATGGTTATTTTTCTCAATAATGTTTTAATGATATTTTTTATGAAATTTTTATTCAAAAATGATAAAAAAAACATTGGTGTTTATTTTGTTTTACTAGGGATATGATCCAATAATAACATATTTATTCTTTCCATAGATGGTTTATGATTATTGGTGATTATATTTTTTAGAAAAATATTTTTTTTCTATGAGTCATGTTATGATGAATTTATGAAATTTTTAACATGGCCATCTCTTTTCCACGGTATATTCTATGATGAAATATTTATAAAACCAATTTTATTTCCATGGGTTATGTTATGATAATATGATTATTGTTTTATGATCCTTTGTTGCACATATTTATTATTTTCATTATGCGATTTGTTGGATCCAAATTATTTATCTCTCAAAATCATTGAGTAAAGTATTATATCTCATGAGATAATTATGGGATGAAAGTTTATGTTCTTAATCTACTATGGTAAATAAGTCAATGTGTTTGATCCACTACAGCATGCAGGTGGTGATTCTGAAGCCATTTTTATATGGGAAAAGGTAAGGATTCCTAATCCACTATAATTTTTTTTGTGTTAGTAGGCTACCTTGAAATATGAAATGATTTCTGTAATTATGATGGGGTCACAATTTTCTGAAATGAACTTGTGGTTTGTGATTTATTTGTGATGATTTATCACTCTTATTATTCATATATTTTTAAATAATAAATCTTTATTCTATAACTCGTTTTTATGATCCTGAACATATTGGGTATGAACATTTTGAGTTATATTCATGAACTAATACCCTTATTATTATCTTATTCTTTTATATGATCATAAATTGATATCACCCATGTTTACCCCTATATAGAATCTTAGATCACCCTTTCTTATGTTTCCTTTCCCTAGTTTATGAAGAAAGGTTTTAAGTGGGGTATATATAGGAATAGTAAAAAAAGGAATATATTTATGGATGATGTTAAATATCCTTCATAAAATAATAATATTGTGTATCTCATCTCCAAATACACTAAACCTTTATGATCCTTAGACGTATATTTTTTAATGTATTGGATATATATCTAAAAATGTTGAATATTTCTCTATGAAAATCCAGGGTTTCTATTCATGATATACGCTACAATACCTCTAAGGTAAAACCTATATATCCTAAATCGGGGTTAGTGGAACCCCATGGATTAGAGTGTGCACTACTTGCACTGCTACCTCTATGAGGATCTGATCAACTTGAGGGTTCACTTTCTATAGGTCATCAGCAGCTCCCTCTTTAATTCTATTGGGGCATCTTCTTAGGGAATGGTACTCTATAGCATCAAAAATCAATAAGGAGACATCATTCAAGAGACATAATAACATCAAGTATAATTCAACTCGAGAATAAAAATATCATATAAAATGTAAATAAAATACTATAATTAGATTAAATAACACCTCAGAGAAACATTTTTGCAACCACTCATTGTAACTTAAGTCTCTTTACAATGATATATTTATAGTAACTCTCCCTTAACCTACCAATAAAATCCCAATAATCTTGTATCATATCTAAAATGATATCCCAAAATTAATACCTACATCCAATAAGATACTTGACCTCATTTGAAAAAAAAATTGTTATGAACCAACCTAGATAACCCACTAAAATGGTACCTAAATCAATCATAACTTATGCCAAAGGGTATTCCTAATACCCATGAGTATATAGCTAGAACCTGATTATCTATAAATAATAAGAGGGAATTATTTTTCCAAAATATCAACCAGATAAGGTGAAAATATTGAAAAGAAACAATAAACAAATTTTATTTTAAATCACTAATCAATGGTTATGTATTATAAATATATAACAATCCATAGACATCACAAAATCCAAAGATGAGAATATCACAAGATCTCCTCATAGAAAGTTGATCATATACTCTTTTTATCATCTCCAACTCCTAAGGTCCCACTATTAATATCCCCACTACCTCCAAGTGGTTCTTTCCCTTTTCCTGGACCTAGAATAATGTAAAACCTGGAGATTTTAATAAATATTTCAATTTAAATAACATTAATTATTTAATAGCTTGAATTATATGAAACTATTACTCCACCTGTGAAAATGCACGGGACTAATCAATTTTATTTCAAATCGTATGGTTCAGCATCATTTAAAAAAATATAATTTCGTTGTACTCAAATGTAATTTTTAGAATAAAAAATGATAATAAAGTGAGTGAAATAATCCTCACATAATGAAATGGAATGAAAACTAATGATGATGGATATGGAACTTGATGGAATGGGAGAATTAGACAAAGAAAAAACATGAAGTAACCTAAATTTACGATAAGAGAAAAATATTCTTCAATATGAAAATATGGACATTCAATTTTGAATATCAACATAAAAAAGTTAGTTTGAAACAAAGTAAAAATAATTAACTGTTAAAAAAAGCTATGTTTATGAACATATGGTTGAGTTCTATTTTTTTAACAGGTTTTTGGTGTGTTCTCATGTGATACAGTGTCATCCATATCCTACTTAGTAATTTTTTGAAAAATCATTCTTTGTAAAACCCTAAGAGTATAGGTGTGAGTCATTGCTATAGTGTATCCCCCTTTCAGGATGTTTGGTTTGTAGCATTGAGGAAACCTATTATAGTTAGTAAATGGGAAAATAAACTATGAAATTTGTTTTCTATATGGGGTAGCAATCAGAAACAAAAAAACATTGAAAAAAATTTAACTAAAACAAAATGTACCAAAGGCTGTGAAAATTAAAATTACATGATATTGAAAAAAACATTTCATTACAATTATTCCGAAGACATTTATAGTATAATATTTTAGATAATTTCGATAAAAATTTAACTGAAAAAACCATTTTCTTTCTCAATATTTGAAAAAAAAATCAACCATATGAGAAACTATTGAATCTAATCAATTAGTTAACATATCCATAAAAGTATTCACATAATAAAATCATCTAGAAACATATTAGATAACAGTTTTCTTAATAAAATAGTAAAATATAATGATAAGAAGATGGTGAGATAAAATTTTGAGTAAGGATTAACATAATTAATAGCCATGAAAGACCATATGTGGAAAAAAATCAGAAAACATGTGAATTCCGGATACATAAGAATGCTATACCAAAAAATAAGAGAATAATTTATTTAAAAATGCATAGAATTGCATAAAAATTAAGAATATCATAAAATAATGTTATAATCATCGAATATAATAAATATGAAAAATAATTCTTATTTTCAATAATAGAATACAATTTTTTAAACATAATAGTTCATATTAATATTGAATATAATTAAAACACAAATGATAGGTACAAAATAATGGAATTTAAGTTAGAGAAATTTTTGATAAATCATAAATATAGTAGAAACAATTTAGTCGAATTAATAAGGAATTAAAATTTATATTGGGCATTCAATATGGATAATTCAACTATATGAATGGAAAATTATTCCATTGGTTAGTTTAAATTATTATCATTAAAATATTTAATGTTGAAATGAAAGTCGCATAATTGAAAATAAAGATGTCAAAGGTCTATATTAGCAGGTTGGGTGAGGCTGAAGTAAATAGTGGTGAAGGACTTTACATCACCTAGACCATCAGTTCAGAACATTGCATGTAATGGATTTATCCCAACCTAAGAGCTCCAATATTGGCACTTGATTGGTCTTCAGTAATGTGGCATAGACTCCTATAAATAAATGTTTAGTGGTGTATTTTCTTCGTGGACCACAGTGCTTGACGATGCTTCATGTTTGGAAGGTTGTTGCACCCAAGGTGGAATACATGGTCTGCAAGTGGATTTGTCACCACATGGATCCTGAAGGCCTCATACAGGTGTATTTCCATGGATTCATAAGTGAGATGCAAGGTTCAATGGCTTTAATATCCTTTTAATAGCAATGTGAATTATATACAATTGATCCAGAGACAACAAACCATCATTAGTTGAGCGGATCAATGCTTCATTTCAATTTATATCCAAGTAAAGGGTCAATAATTAAATGATGATATAAAATAGAAATAAAAATTGATATATCATTATTTCACATGCTCCTCAAATCAATCAAAAAAGTGTTATATCAATACATATACTATTCTAAAAATTAAGCTGGTTTTTTTACAGAATACATTTATAGAAAGAAAATTACGTGAATATTAATTACTTGTAGACCTTATCAGTGAAACAAAGGAGAAATAAAATAGAACAAAAATTTAATATTAGTTATAATATGAATAAGAGTGTAGGTGAAATATATTTTATGTGTTTTCAAAAAAGAAGCTGTATGATTTTTAGAAAAAAAAATATAATGTTAAATAGCCATTATAAACACAAATGTATATTACTGGGAATAACCAAAAATGATCGTTATTCCTTATAATCCAAAAAAATGACTTCATAAAATTAAGCATCTTTTTTAAGTGACTAGATGAAGTTTTTAGAGAGAAAGGTTATATCCCTAAATTCATCAATGATAATACAACAATCCTGATTGAAGAAAAAATTAGAGAAAAAATATTTTTCTTGCCTGCAAACCTGAAGAGATTTGGCACTAATTCATATCCTCCTTGTGCCAAAGAAATCAGTTGGTTGAAACATATAATATAAAACCTAGATATACATTAAACCATTAAATAAAATTAATGAAGGAAAATACATTGAAGGTACCATGAAGTACAACCTGCATCGCGATAACGAACTCATTAAAACTGAAGAATCCTTGGTGTTTAGAATCTTCAATTGCCCATACCTTTTAAATAGAAAATGAATAAATAAAATAGTTAAGTACAATTGAAATCTGCAATCGATTTGAGTGTGAAAATGAAAACACAGATATAAGCTTCAAATCTATAAGTTATTCAGAAAATTAAAATTCAACTAAAATCTAAAAGTTTTTTAGAAGAACAGAAATATGTAATTTTGAATATTGGGTTTGTTTGTGGGTGATAAAGCTTACATTGGGTTGCGTAGGTGACGAAGATTGAATGAAGACTTTCTTTAAGAGAAGGAGACAGTGCGATCTAGAGGCGACAGAGTTCACGCGACTTGATGCGGGAGCAGAAGTAGGAAACGGTAGTCGTCGGTGAGGAAGATCGCCCGATTTTATGCGAGTGAGGATTTCTGGTGGATTCAGTAAGGAGGGGGATACATCAGAATATAGATTTGAGTCAGTGGAAAGGTATTTCACGGGTTGAGAATGAGGCATGGAAACCCTAATAGAGAGGTATGATCGGTGACAGTGCGGGTGGGATAATGAGATCGCGTTTGATGGAAGCACGGTTATGGTGGAAGGAATTGTTAGTTTGGTGACGTGGGAGCTCAATTGGGTGACATGTAGTCAGAAAAAAAAATCCTTCTTTAGTATAGCTCAATTGGGTGACACATAGTCATAAAAAATACTTCTTTAATATATATATAGATATAGAATATAGATATCAAGACATTTCCAATAGAATAAATAAAACATTAGTATGTATTCTATATCATTATATATCATCAAAAAACAATGAAATATATATAATAAAATCATAGAAGAATATAACTGCAATGTTTAACAACACCATCCATTTTAAGGTATCTAAATAGATATTTTATCCTTTCATGTAGTGTAATGAAATATAGATAACAGTCTTAGACTTCTGATGAAAAAAATATCCTATTATTATGAAGTATATCATGAGAGTTATCAGGAAAAAAATATATTTTTTTTTTGAATTGTAGAATTCCTGATCATTTGAAAAGAAATCAAAGATTTGAAGGTGATTATAAAAGAACATTAGACTATAATGGCTCTAGTAGCCTAAATAAAGTGAGACATGATGTTATCCCTTGACAAATATCAATGGTCTGACCCCGCCTTAAAGCACAATATCTAATAACATAGAAACACGAGGTATAGTGGTTAAACTCACTAGTTAATGATATATGAATGAAAAAATCCAATAGTTAACATTACATTTGTTATTTAATTTATCTGGAAACATATAAACTAATAGGTTGATATGTGATAACCTACAAAGGTTTTAAAACACATGTGCAATGACACAATAGAATGAAACTATGAAAAATATTCATGATATGAAAAACTGTGAGCATTATACATGAAATATTTTTGGTAAAGGAAATCCATAAGTTAACTATTCATGTTTCCCAAGAAAATAAAAAGAAAATTTATGAAAATTACAGTTATTGTTAATGAATAAAACTATAAGAATGAATTGTGTTAAATGAAATCAAGTAGACATAATGAATAATCCAGGTTCTCTAATACGGTGGTGGAAATCTATAACCATGGTAAAAATAATAAATAAAGTAGCATTGTCAGAACAGAATAAGGGTATGGTTTAATTGGAGGATCAGAACTGAAAATGTATAGTATTAATGCTTGAAAAGTGCATGTGTAAATGGAAATATTTATTTATGGACTGAAGGGAAGAACACACCTTTTTAAGAGTACAGATTTGATTCCCAATTGAACCTAGTGGATCCCTAATTACTAATTCCTGAAGGCACAAGTATTGAGATACAATGTAGATATTTTTTATTAAGGGATTTAAATGGAATACTTAAAAGCGAAGGAAATCAATAGAGAATGTTTTGAAGGAAAACTCACCTCATTATGGATGTGTTCAGAACAGGTTCAATCTACCCGACGCATAAATGTCCACCCAGCTTCTCAACATGAAAATAAAGAGGAAGATATATCTTTAAAGGAAATAGTAGGCGTTGAAAAATGCTGAAGTGATTTGTGAAGAGGTTGTTGGGTGACATCCACTACTGTCAATGGTTAAGTAACAATTGCAATGTTTCAAGAGGTAGATCACAGATGATAATAAAGTAATCATGATTCGTATGAGAAAGAAATGGATTTTGAGAATGGGAGGGTAGGTATTGGATCAAAATTTAGTGGTGGTAGATGGATGAGGAGTACCTGGTCGAAGATAAAGTATAAATCAGAGGCGTGGAAACCCAAGAAGATTACCAGAGTTTGAATTAGGTATTTGAGCTATCGATCTAGGGTTCGCACTGTAGCTACTCATCATCTCAATCAGCTAATGCAGACGATGAGTAGCTACTACGCAAACCCCGGATCGATAGCTCGAGCGGAAGGGGAAAGCGATGGGAAGTTGGAGGAGCTGAAATCGGAGGAGCAGAAGTCAGAGGACCCATATTCAGAGGATCTAAAGTCAGAGGAGCTAAATTCATATGAGCTGAAGGTGGATCCCGTGTAGGTTAAGTCACGGCAATAGAGGGGATTTGGGGAGGGGAGGGGAATGGATCGGGAGAGCGGATTTGGGAAGGGGGGATCGGGGAGGGGTGCAGGAACCCTAGAGTAGGGAGAAGTGAATCGAGGAGGTGAATCGGGGAGGGGAGTGAATTGAAATGGAATATCTCGATCGGGGTCGGGATCGCGGTAGCTATTTGCGTGTTTGGAGGGTTAGTTGAAGGAAAATTGGTGACATGGAAGCCTGGTTAAGAGACACGTCAGTAGAGAAATGCCTTCTTTACTATGTATATAGATCATGAGTTTAAAAGAACCACAAGACAATATAAAATTAACATTATAACCTATCAATCAAATTGGATGAAATTAATATGAATAACCTATGAAAATATATTGTGAATTCATGGGTTAATTAGAAATAAAAATATAAACCAATTGAATATAAACGAAATATTCCTCTTTTAGGCTCGCAAATGCATTTTGTGATAATATATTAAATTAATTACAATTATTAAATTAAATTAATGAATTTTATATGGTATATATTCAATAATATATTTTTTATATTCATCTTATATATTTTATAGTCAAAGGATATGAACTAGCCCAATTGTACGCATAGAAACCTATATTTTTTTAAAGGTAGCTTTACCACCTTTCAATGGAAAACCTATTACAAAACAAATTATACATTAATATATTATATTTGAAAAAAAAAATCTTTTAAATAATAATATAAAAATTTTATTTTGTTTCATCTTTGGTATTTTTCTGAAAAGTTTCATGTTTTGATGAATAGTTAAAAAACTATATTTTTAATTGAAAACAAATTTTTTCATCGAAATAAATTTTTGTGCCAAATTATATTTTTGATTGGTTTTAAAGTATAATTAGTTAAAATATTTATCATTTCATCAAATTTATGACTTTTAAATCAAATTTAAATTGAATTTACATATAAAAACGTTTCAATATTTTTCAAGTTTTAACAATAATAACCAGTTTTCTCACCACATCAACAGGATTAAATTTAAATTAATTAATAAAACTTCTATATTTTAAATTTTTAAAAATTTATTCCATATTTTTAATTATTGGTTAAAAATTATGTAAATATTTTTATTTTATTCTTGGTAATTATGAATAGTAACTTTATTAAACTATTATTGACACGCTAAAAGGTAAATCAGGTAATTAAGGGTAAGAATAATATTATAAACTTACCCTAACACTTGTCTTAATTTCATTAAATGATATTTTTCAAATAAAATAAACATTTAGATGAAATTATATTCTTTTTAATCCAATTTTATGAGAATATGACATTTTTTATATTTTATTTAATAAAAATATAAAGATGTCATACTCATATTTTTTAAAAAATTTTCATTTTTAATATAAGGTTATGCATGAGATAAATTTAACTAAAAATATTAATTATAAATATAAAATGTTTTTATTGATCATGGTAATTTATTTTTAAATTTTTGGAAATAATTAATTTTTTTATATACTTATACAATGGTGATATAGTAATTATTTTATTAATAGAAATTTCAAATAAATGTTATTAACAATATTAAAAAAAATTAATTTGAGATAATTAATCTGATTAATTAATTTTATATATTACATTTACCTATTAGATATGTAATAAGATATTTGGTTTAAAGTTAAATTATTCTCTTGATATTTTCAAAAATCCAAGAAATGAATAGTGTCAAATTGACACTATTCATATTTTATCAAAATAATTTTTTATTAAATTTTTTAAAAATAAAAAATAATAAATAAATAAATAATTATTATTATATTGTCTAAAATATTATAAATTTTTCATTTATGGTCTAATTGACATCAAATAAATAAATGTTACACTCTTTTAATATTGAAAAAATTGTTACCTTAGTTAAAATTAAAATATCATAATAGAGGTTTAATCAAAATGAAAAGGTTTAGAAAAATAATAAAACTTATAAAACAATAGTTTGGTTGATTATATTAAATAATTGTCTCCAATTATCTTCTAATACATGGAATTTTTGAGGTATTTGGATTGAGATTTAATTTATTATAAATTAATAATTTTTGAAATTCCAAATGTGTCCCTCACCTCAATTATAAAAGGGAATCTCCCCCCTCACTTATTCACATAAAATTGAGCCTTCAAGACCATAAATCCCCTACCCATTTCCATTATAAACTTACCTAGTATCAATCTAGAGATTATTTTCTTCTCAAAATACCAAATCTAGTGTCCCTAAGAGAAGATCTAGAGGGAGCTCATCGAAGAAGATGTGATCTTTTTTACTGACTCTCTCAAGAGTATTTCCTCTTATACTTACTCTTCAGGTGTTGATTCCATTATAAAGTAATAAATCCAGTATCACCTATATTATGAGAATTTATTATGATTATGTAACAATTATATTATACATTTTATCCATCTTACAAAAAATTAAATCACCACACATGCATACGTACAACATACTGTCTTCACACTGTGGTGTAATCTATTTTTCATCACCACTTTACATGGATGGGTAAAATGATAGAAATAATAACTATATATTATTATTAAAGAATTATATTTTTTATAAAAAATATATATACATGATCCACTTCCATACCATTTGACAATTAAGGGAATTATATAATCACTTGTGCAAACGTACAACATACCGTCTCCACAACGTGATACTATTAATTATTTGTGATCACCATTAAAGAATAATTATATAAATATATTGAATGAATAATATAATATATATTATCATAATATCATAATTTACACGAAACAGCCATTTTCTTTATTCAATAACTATGACTTATATTAAAAACCTTTCATAAGAAAGGAAGTTGTTAACACCCGAAAAAACAGTAAGAATAAAATATTATTAAAAAAATTGGTGATAATATGGTCATATATGATATCATAAATATGAATATAGTTCTTAAATAAGTTAATAACATTATTTAATACATTATATAGGAGTTTTAGATACATAATAAGAAAATCATACCTTAGTTAAGGGTTTAATTCACAATCTCATTACTATTTGAGATTGTTTATATGTAAGTATTTACTAAGGTCTATTTACCTTCTATGACTATGTATTATGAATTTTTTTTCCAAATTATTCTACTATTTTTATATAATTTTTAATTCCATTTTTACCCATGTAAATATATAGTTTTAATGTAATCCTTTTTTCATTTTCCTAATGGGTTAATTTTTGTCTTTTTAGGAAAAAGTACAAGAAAAATGTTTTTTTAACTTATATGGCAAGAACAAATTTATACAATTTCAGGAAAACGTAGTACATTAAAGCTTACCTTATAATCTTACAATTTCATTTTCATATAAAATTTTTTATTTAAACAATTTTTGGCATTTTAATAAAATTAATTTTTTTTAAATAATAAAGGTTATTTTCCTCAAGAAATATTTTCAAGAGATCTCTCAAAATCAATTTCCATATATTATAACATTATTTAATGTTACATATGCTTTAATGGGGATATTTTTTAAGAATATTATCCCAATTATTCCTATGGTTTGATTATTTTTATTATGTAATGATATTTATGAAACCCATTTCTTTTATATGGGTTGTGTTATGATTTAATGATGTTTATAAAACCCAATTTATTTCATCGGTATTGATATCATCAATGGATTATGTTCGTGTGGAAAACATATGTATGATTTTCATTATGTGATTGGTGGGACCTATATCTCTATACAATTTATTGGTTAAATATTTACATCTCATGAGATATACATTAATATAATGGTAAATGATCTTTTTCATAAATATGGGGCTTAAATATGAAATTATCTCAGTTTAGTAATACAGGGTTAGAATAGAGAGTGAACCAAGTTTTGTACAGGACTATGTCCACTAAGATGGTCTTGTAAATGATCCTTAACTAATATGGATATGATTTCATATGCTTATGTGTATTCCATTAATTCCATGTCTTATGTTATGCTCTCTAGGAATATTTTCTTTGGTGAATTTCTATGATTTATCTCATGAATGATATCACAATCTTTTTATGTAGGATTAATTTTTCAAATTTTAAGTTCTTAAGCCTTATGATTATGATATGATTGATATATCCCATAATGCCAATATAATATCACCCTTTCTTATATTTATTTTCCCCTAGATACGAAGAAAGGTATTAATTATGATGTTTCAAAAAGGGTTTAAGATATGAAGGAATAAGCAGGATATGATGTATATGTTTTATGATCTAATTTTTTATATTTCCATACTTCCAAACACACTAAACCTATACGGTCCTAGCGTTGTTTTTTATGTTGTGTGATGAATATTTTTCTATTTATAATTAAAATATATTTATGTAAAGTATGGGTTGTTAAAGTTGGTATCATAGAAAAGGATTAGTTAACCTTTTGAAAGTAGGATGACAAAATCATATTAAGAACCCTAAGGATAATTATAAGTATAGGTTACAATCCTACAGTTTTGGTGGATATCATGAGTAACCTATGATAAAACCTATGGTTCCCTAAATTGAAATTTAATTTCCATTAATTATGTTTTACCCATTATGATTCTTAGTTTTAGTCCATGTATGGAACCCAAAGGAATCATGTTATTGCTAAATGTGGTGAGAAATGCCATAATTTTTATCCCAAGATAATAAATGTTATGGGAGATAGAATGAAAAATATTTTTTTTATGATCACACAACTTTATCAAGATATGAATCATACAGGAATTCCAATGAAAAAATGAAAAAAATATTTTTTTGAGTCCTTCATGAGGAATCATCTAACTTCTTCCAGTGGATCTTCTAATTCACTAGTGTCTAAACAAAGGATCAGTACCACTGAAAATATATTTCCAATTATCCAATGTTAGATACCTGATAAAGTAATCTTGGAAGTCTATAATTTATAATTTGAAGCTGATCAATGGTAAAAAATTATCAAGAATATGAGGCAATGATATGAAATTGAATCCATGGAATGGTATGAGTTCAAGAAATTATTTTTCAATAATTAATTTCCTCATATTCTTGAAAAAAAATATGGAGAATTACTTCCTTGATATTAATCAAAAGGATAATGAACTCGTTGGTACCTGTGAAGAACATTTTACAATACTTTCAAGGCATGCTTCTGGAATTATCATTCAACTAGAGAGTAAGGTTTATCAATTTTTTAGTGGCTTAAAACCAAATCTCTGAAGGGCGTTATCCATAATTTACATTAGTATCTATGAGGAAGTCATTCGATGTGCTCTCAAGTTTGATATAGAGATTGAATTTACCCATCAGTACAATGGGTTTGATAAGAAGAAGAAAAATGAATTCAAGTGAAAATCGAAAAACCCTAGTGAAAAGAATATGAGATTTAATTTATCCTCAAATTGTGGAAATAAATAAAAAAGAAACTATATTAAGGGTAATAGTAAATGTTTTATGTATATTAATGTAGTATATCATACAATTGATTACCAAAGTAATGGGAAAAATATAACTAATGATGTGAATAGAGAAAAGATACAAAAAATGAACCTCCACCACTTCAATGTTACATGTTCAATTAAATGGGGAAATATGCAAACCAATTCCCTAATCCAAGGGTTATCAATGATGATTGAAATTTGAAATATTTTACTACAAAATACAAAGGAAAATAACATGAGACCACAATTAGTGATGTGGAGTATGACAATGAAGTGGTGAAAGGTACCCTTATCATCCACTATAATATAGAAAATGTTTTATTGGATTCTGGGGTCACCCACTCTTTAATTTCTAAATAATTTTATAAGGGTTTCACTATATTACTTCAATGGTAAGATTTTGAGTTAGATGTGAAAACACCTAATGGAACAATGGTCAAATAACATGTTTATAATTCTTCTCTACTAGAAGTTTATAGGAAAGTGATTCCTAAAAATCTTATAATATTCCTTTGGTAGAATTTGATGTGATTCTTGGCATAGATTAGATTTCTCTATATGGAGAACAAATAAATTTTCAAGGAATGTAAGTCACATTTCATATTCTGAACGAATCAATGATCATCAATCGATGCAAGGATGAATATGAACTTCTAGTGGAAATTAATTCCATATTATGTGTCTTTATTCCTATAAATGAAGGTTATCTATATCATATGTTTTGGAGAAACTCACTATTAAGGATACACCTATTGTACGAGAGTTTTTGATATCATTAAAGAATAATTTTTAGGTCTTCCATCATATCATGTAGTTGAGTTTTCAATATAACACATATTGAGTGTTACGCCAATTTCAAAGACTCTTTATAGAATATCCACAATTGAGTTGTATTAATTGAAAAGAAACTAAAAGATAATAATGAAAAGGTATTCATAAACTCTATTATGTCACCTTAGAGTGCACCTATTCTTTTTATCAAGAATAATGATGGATCAAGGAGACTCCACATTAATTTTCAAGAACATGAAAACATCATTATCAAGAAAAAATATCATCCCCCCCCCCATATTGATGACTTATTAAACCAAATACATGTAGATCAATACTTTTCAAATATTTATCTTTATTTTGGATATCATCAATTAAGGTTCAATAAGGAGGATATACCAAATACGATATTCCAGACAATGTATGGATGCTATGAGTTTATAATAATGACTTTTAGTCTTACTAATACCCTACTATCTACATGGATTTAATTAATATAGACTTTATAAAATATCTTGATCACGTTTTGGAATTCTTTATAGATGATATTATGGTACATTCAAAAAGTAAATAATAACATGAACATCACATGAGGATTATGATGAAGATCCTTAAAAAAGATGATCTTTATGAAAAAAATTACTAAGTGTGAATTTTGACTTTATAATGTTTCATTTTTCGGTTGCATAATCTCAAGAGAGCAGATATATATAGATCCAGCAAAGGCAAAAGTTATTGAACATTTTCTTAGATATAAAATTGTAATTAAGATCTGACTTTTTCTTGTTTTGGATGGATATTATTGGTGTTTTATGAAATATTTTTCATGATTAACTATTTCACACACCAAGTTGACTCTAAAAGGAGTTAACTTCATGTGTACAGAGGAATGTGAAGAAAATTTCAAAGAATTGAAAATATGGTAATTCAGTGAACCTATTCTCACACTACCATATAGTAGAGAGAGTTTTTTTATCAATATTTATTCATCCAAGAATGGGTTGGATGTGTTCTCCTGAAAAATATATGGTGAGAGATTATGCCTCTCGAAAATTGATAATCAATGAGAAAAATTACCTAGCTCATGATTTGTAGTTTGTTATGGTAATCTTTACATTAAATATATCGAGGTATTATCTTTATGAAAGAAGGTGTTAAATTTATACTAATCGTAAAAGTTTAAAGTATATTTTTACTTAAAAGGTGATGAATATGTTCTTAAGGATATGGTTTGATTTGATTAAAGATTATGAATTATCAATACATTACCACTTTTGGAAAGAAAAAAAGGTGGTTGATACTTTTATTTAAAAGGACCATGCTAGCTTATCTATGATGAGGATCACAAAATATCCAATACTAATGGATTTGAAAAGTTGGATATTAGAATCAAAAATAAAGTGGATAAATACCATTATTTTTAATTTAATGTTCAACAATCTATAAAATTTAAAATTAAAGAGGTATCGAAGGAAGATGTGGAGATACAAAAAAAGGTGAATGGTGTTCATAATTTTAACCATGATTATGATGGAATAATAAGGTCTAAGAACCATGTTTATATTCCTCCCATACCATAATTAAAGATGGATCTCTTGGATGAGGCTCATTGTTTATCATTCTCTATTCATCTTGGAAGCACAGTTACGTACAGGGACCTAGAGTTGTATTTTTAGTGGTATATAATTAAGAGAGATATTCAATAATATGTTTCTCACTGATTAGTTTTTTAGAATGTTAAGGATGAGATACAGAAGTATAAGGGGATGTTACAATCATAACCCATACTAGAATTGAAATGGGAAAACAACACCACAGACTTTGTTATTAGACTACCCAAAACATCTAAATACCATAATTCTATATGGGTAATAGTTGACTGCCTTAAGAAGTTGGCACACTTAATTTCTATTTGAGAATATTTCAATCTTGACCACCTTTACAAGATATATATAAAGGAAGTAGTAAGATTACATGGAGTACAACTTTACATTATATATTATAGAGATCTAAAGTTTACCACAATTTTCTAAAGAATTATTCAATAGGATCTAGATAATTTATTATGTTTCAATAATACTTACCATCCTCATATAGATGGTCAATCTGAGATGATAATTCAAACTCTAGAATAGATGTTGAGATCTTTCTCAATGGATTTAAATGGTAGTTAGGATAAAGACCTTCCTTTGGTATAATTTTCATACAAAAATATCTCTCACTCTAGTATTCATATGTCTCTTTATGAATACCTTTATGGTATGAAATTCAGGACTCCATCATGGTGGGATGAATTTGTATAGAGAAATTTATTTTGACCTAATCTTGTTCAGGAAATAAATGGAATTTTATATCTATTCAACATCACATAAAATTAACTCAGAGTATAAAAAAAGTTATGCTTATAGTTAATTAAAATACATAGAGTTTGAAATGGGTGACAAGGTGCTTCTATGGATATTTCCTTGGAAGAGAGTGATGATATTTAGAGATTAGGTAAATTTAGGACCTAGGTATATCAGTCATTTTTAAATTCTTGATCGTGTTGGGAAGTTAGCTTATCGATTGGAAATTCCATCGAATCTCTCTCATGTTCAGGATATGTTCCATGTATCTCTCCTAAGAAAGTAAATAATTAGTCATTCACATATAATAAACAAATAATTAATACCGATGGAGAAATATCTTTCTTATAAAGAATAATGGATAGAGATTCTGGATCGTAGATAAAATTTCTATGAAACAAGACCCCTCATTTGGTTAAAGTTTTATGGTGGAACCACCAATTTAAGGAATCTACGTAAGAAATTAAGGATGTGATTAGGCCACATTAATATCATCTATTTTTATCCAAGTGATTAATTTTTATAGAGAAGTTAATTTTTAGGTGGGTAGAATGTAACACACTATTATTTTAACTAGTATTTCTCATTAAATAATTTTAATTCTTCAAAAGCTTTCATTTCACACAATCTTGAGTTTAAACGAACTGTGAGATAGTATAAAATGACCATTATAACCTATCTATTAAATTGGTAGGAATAAATATGAATAACTCACCTATGAAAATATATTTCTTATTTATAGGTTAATTATTAATGAAAATATAAATCAATTGAATTTAAAGGGATTAATATTATTTTCTGCTCCCAAATGCATTTTGTATTAATATATTAAATAAATTATAATTAGTGAATGATATTTATTAAATATATATGTTATATACTCAATAAAATATTTTTGATATTCATCCAATATATTTTGTAGTCATAGGATATGAACTACCCCAATTTTACACATAATAACCAATATTTTTCTAAAGGTAGTTTTAAAATATTTCAATGGTAAATATTTTTTAAATACAAACTTTTAAAATTTTATATATTCTATTTAAAAAATAATAAACTTATTAAAAGGTAAATATAAAAATTTTATTTGGTTGAATTTTTGGTATTTTTCTGATAAGTTTCATGGTTTGATGGATAGCTAAAAAATACTAAATTTTAATTAAAACCAACTTTTTTTCATTGAAATAATTTTTAGTGTTAAATTATATTTCTGATTGGTTTTAAAGTATAATTAGATTAAATTTTTATCAATTAATATAATTTAGGTCATTTCCATCAAATTTACATTTAATTTAGATATAAAAAACCAATTTTTTGAATATTTTAACTTTAATAACTAATTTTCTCACCCCATCAACGAGATTAAGTTTAAATTAATTACTGAAAATTATGTATTTTTAATTTTTGAAAAATGGATTATATATTTTGAATCTTTGTGTCCAAATAATGTAAATAGTTTTCTTTTATTTTAGGTAATTCTGAATAATAACTTTAGTAAATTTTTACTAATACAGTAAAAGGTAAATCAGGCAATTAAGGGTAAAAATAATATTAAAAAATTACCCTAAAAGTTGTATTACTTTTAATTGATGAGTTTTCTTACCAAAATCATCCTTGGGATGAAATTATATTTTTTTAAGCCACTTGAATGGGAGTATGACAATTATTATATTTTATTTAAAGAAAATTTAAAGATGTCATAGTCATATTTTTAATAAATTTGTCATTTTTAATATAAGTTTAAATAGAAGATAAATTCAACTATAAATTTTAATTTAATATAATATATGTTTTTCTTTATCATGGTTATTATTTTTAATTTTTTATGAAATAATTAAATACCTTAAATACTTATACAATGATGATGTATTAATTATTTTATTAATGGAAATATAAAATAAGTGTTACTAAAAAAATAAAATAAATTTAATTTGAGATAATTAATGTGATAAACTAATTCTCTAGTTTAACTTGATAAATTAGGGATATAATAAAATATTTTTCTATAAGTTAACTTTTTCTCTTGATGTTTTCAAAAATCTGTGAAATTAATAGTGTCAAAATTATCACTTTTGATATTTTATCAAAATAATGTGTTATTAAATTATTCAAAAATCATAAAACATATTTTCAAAATATCAAATTATTATTATATGGTAATAAAATTTTCTAAATTTTTTTTATGGTGTAATTTAAATCAAATAAATAAAAATTACACTCTTTAAATATTTAAAAATTTGATACATTTGTAAGAATTAAAATATGTTAACTAAGGGTTAATCAAAATGATACATTAAAAAAATAACAAAACATGTAAAAAATATATTGGTTTATGACATTTCAACTTTATCTCATCTTTTCTTTGAATCCATGGTCATTTTAGGTATTTGGATTGAGATTGTATTTAATATAAATTAATATTTTAGGAAATTCTAGAAGTGGCCCTCACCTAAAATATAAAAGGGAACCTCATCCCTCACTTATAAACATTAAATTGATCCTTAAATATCATAAATACACCTCTCATATCCATTCTCAACATCCCTAGTCACATCGAAGAGGTTATTTTCTTCTCAAAATACCAACTATAGTGTCCCTAATAGAATATCTAGAGGGTTCTCACTAAGGAAGAGGTAATCTCCTTTAATGACTCTCAAAAAAGTATTTCTTCTTATACTTATTATTCATATGTTTTTTCTATTATAATGTAGTAAATAAATTATCACCTATATGTTGAGATGTTATTATTATTATGTAAATAAAATATTCCACTTTTATCCATCCTAAAAAAATGAAATCGCCACATAAGTTTTTACTAGGGTGTATTTATCTTCCATGCCCATGTATCATAAAAATGATTTCAAACCTATTTTATTATTCTTCTAAAATTTTTAAATTCAATTTTACCCATATGTGAATTTTTACAATGCAATTTAAAAGGAATCTTTCTGTTGTTTTCCAAATGAGGTACTTTTTTACTTTTCCAGAAAAAGTATGAGAAAATTTATTTTTTACTTATACATCGTGAAAAAAAATTTACACATTATGAAATACATAATGATTTGAATCTTCCCTTACAATATTACAGGTTTATTTTCAAATAAAAAATTTTCTTTCAAAATTTTGTGTCATTTTAATAAATGGAAATTTTTTCAATTTAAGATTGATATTTTCAAGTGATCTCTCAAAATTATTTTCTATCTATGACAACATTATTTAATGTTACTTATTATTTAATGGGATTAGTTTTCAATAATAGTATCCATAATTTTCAAATAGTGGTAGTTTTTTGTGATTGAATGATATTTATGAAAGGCATTTCCTTTCTATGGGTGACGTTCTAATTGAATGATGTTTATGAAACCCATTTTCTTTCATGGGTTTTGGTATAATGTACAGGTTTATATTCTCGTGGAAAAAATGTGTATGGTTTTCATTATTTAATAGGCGGTACCTATATATCCCTCCAATTAATTATATAAATATTTATATCTCCTGATATAGATAGGAATGGTATGGGAAAGGATCTCGGTTCAGTAATATAGGGCTGGAATGGGATGTGATCTTAATTCAGTAATATAGGGCTAGAATAGGGAGTGATCCTGGTTCAGTAAATGACTATATCCCATATGATGGTCTTGGAAGTTATCCTTACTATTATGGAAATGATTTATTATTCTTATGTGTATTCAAAAAATTCCATGTATTATTTTATTCTCTATATGAATATGTTCTTTGGTGAAATTATATGATTTATCCCATGACATGATATAATGATATTTTATATGAAGGATTAATTTTTCAAATGTTATGTTCTTATATATTATGATTATGATATGATTGATATCTTCATTACTGAGCATCTGAGCTCACCCTTTCTAATGTGTCTTTTCCCTACGATATGAAGAAGGTTATTAAGTAAGATGGGTCAAATAGGGTTCTAGATATTTATTAAGAGGGAGATGATGTAGATGTTTTATAAACCTCTTCTTTATTTTTCCTAGTTTCTAAAGATACTAAACATATTAAGTCCTATAATAGTTTTTTTATGTTGTGTAATGAATATTATTCTATTTAGAAGTAATATCTATGTATGTAAATTATGGATCTTTACTAATAATAAAGTATAAAATGGATAGAGGTAAAAGTAGCATGTGAGAAACACTGCCCCAATAAGATCTCACTAAGCATTCTATAAGAAGTCTGTATCAAATAAAAACAAGATTATTAATTTTAAAAAAAAATTAATTGTAATATTTTCACAATTAATAATAAATATTACTTTCTAGATAATTCCAATGGGAAGTATAAAGCATGTAAAAATATGTGTTTCCATAAAAAATGAATAAATATGAATTTATATCAAAACAAACATGAGTAAATAATTGAATAAACATTAGAATGTATAAAAAAAATTCAATCTTTTTCAATCATATTAAAAATTTCATGAGTCTCAGGGTTGGTTAGTTCAAGACTCATTGTTCTATAAATTCTCAATGAGATACAGCTCTAGGTTTACAGACTTCTCTAGATCTCAAGCCTATATAGATTTTGAATCCATTATAAATAATGAGCCCCTACCCTTATTATGTTTATTTATTGTTTTCATCATAAATAAATTGCAAGGTAGTGTTAATACAATACTAAAGTTTATATCCATGTACCTCCATATCTCTACTTAGTCTCCAATGTTATTCAAAGAAATCAAACAAGGGGAAAATAATTCATCTCAAATCATTTTAATCAATTATCATTCAAGTAGTCCCAAATATAGTTTCAAAAATTCCAATTCATTTTAAAAACCAAAATCAAATGGTTCTCATTAAAACATATTCCTTTATAATAAATTTATTTATTTAAAATCCATAAAATGTTTTTTTTTCATTATTTCCCAATAATAATAATCAAATATATTCTTCAAATATGTTTTTCATTCTAAATCATTTCTTAAAAATCAAAAAATTATTTGAAAAGTCATATCCAAATAGGGTCAAAACGAACCTTTAAATTTTGAAAAAAATATCTAAGATCTCCATTTACACTATATAAATCAATTAAATATCCATTTCAAATCAAGAAAGGAACAACAGTTTCAATTGGTAGGACTATAATTGTGAAATCACCTACCTCAAGAATGGTATCATCAAGAACCCAATGTGGGATCCATAACTAATGAGAATGAATGATCAATAATTATTACTACACAATGATTAAGGAAAACAAACCTCTACATTCCATTCACTAATCTACTATTTTATAATAATAAGGAACGACTAGATCACCTTTTAAGATAGATGGAATTCCTAAACAAATCCTATCAAAAAAATATAAAATCTAAGATAATGTGATGATAGATTGTATTTTAATATAGATAAATAAAGTAAATAGACACATTAAACCCCTCCAATAATATTACATGTAGTTGAAGTATCTTCCCCAAGAGTTCAAGATCCCATTCAGGCATTTCAAATTTTATAACCCTTTTCACCATGCCTTCAGTCATGCCCTCTTGTAAAGATCCAGATCATTTTGGTCCTGACCACTTCCTCCACCACACCATGTTGGGGCCATATTGGTCATGGTGGATAGAATTCCCAATAACACATCACACCCTAGATCATGCCCAGTGATGTCCATTTTGTAACATCTCGTTTTGAATAGGTGACACCAAGGTGAAAAATATCTTGTACCAGGTCATAGTTTAGGCTATTTTTCACTAGAAAAGTTCAAAAACATCTTCTAATCCACCATGAATACTAACACTATAAAAACCAAATTTAACCAACCTTAAGTCTTAGAAAATAAGATAAACTAAATAATGTACCCAGAATCAAAATATGGGATATAACTCTTCATACAATTATTTAATATTATTCATTAAATTGGATACCCTTATAGACATATCATACAAAATATACTCCTTCATTACCTTAGGAAATGATAAAATTTATAATAGGAAAATCTTAAACACTTGGTATTGAGTAAAACATATGAGTATCGATCAGATCAACAAAATTGATCATAATAAATATCAAAAAGGAGTGAGAATAAAACAAACAAAAATGTACAAAAATGTAATCAAATAATTTTAAAAAAAATAATAATAACCGGTATAATAGGATAATATAGAACATTCATGAGAATAGAAAATCATAACATGTGTTAAGTCTTTATTCCAAAACTATTATAACAATGTGTAAAAAACTAAACATGTCTTGTCTACATATAACATAATGATAAAAACTAATTACATCATAAATACACACAACATAGTCATATCATGAGATATATATATTTAATCCATGAATTAGAGGGAAATATAATTATATCCCCACCAGTCACAAAATGATATATCCATATATATATATATATATATATATATATATATATGTTTCATATAAAAATTATACATCCATTCAAAATATATCATAATAAATCCATTAAAGTAAATCATGTTACCTAAAACAATTCACATGATATAAAAATAATTCATCCAAATAAATAAATGGTATGATTCTATAAAAGTATATCTTCATTGAAACATAATAAATATTAATTTTTTAAAAAATTTAATTATATTAACAAAGTTGAAAACTCCTTCAAATAATGATACGAAATTATATCAAAAATATAAAGAAAGACCCTTTTCATTATAATGTTTTTATTTTAAAATAAAGATATTTTAATAAATGGTTTATAAAGAAAAGGTAAATTTAATAAAAAAATATTTTAAATAATTATGTTATATTAATACTTTTAATATAATCCTTGTAAGTAAAATAGAATAAAATGGTCGGATAAAGTGACCAAGCGAGAAATGTAATAGAATAGGGATAAAAACTTCTATATACATATTTAGAGAACAAAAGAACTAAAAATATACCTTAATAAATAATATAAATTAAAGTATTTATATATAATATATCCATGATAAAAATAAATAATGTGGTTATAGAAAATAATTATTCCTTCTAATAAGAGTGGAAAGTAAATTTACACATACCTTTACCCCTGAATTTTTTATAACCCACCCTAACTTCATATATAGTAAACATATACTTATTAATAACCTATTTAAAAACATTATTTATGTTTATTACCTATTATACTATTAACTAATATTCATTTATTAAAAATATATTATTTATTCATAGTTTATTTTTATCATCAGATGTTAGTAGTTTTAATTTCTTCATACTTGTTTCGGTATAGTTGTTTTGATCACATTTATTTGTTAAAAAGTTCATCATATTTATAATTTCCAAGATATTAGAAGAATATTTTATTATTATTTTCAAAACCCCATTTTCAATTGATGGATGTTATGGGTATGGTTTTTAAGAATTTAATTCATAACTATCTATTTTTTGATAACTTCGCCAATAATAATGAGTTACTTTACAATCAACATTAATTTGGGAAACAAAATTAAGAACCATAAAAATAAGTTTCACAATTATATGATATATTAATAATATTTATTTTCTAATAAAAATCCACTAGGAAAATAATTAATATAGTATATCATCATTCATGTAGGTGTTTAAATAGTACCAAACAAGAACATGTAATAACGAATGAATGAGTAAGAGTATATAGTTAAATGATTATAATATCATTTTGGTAGAAGAATGGTGATATTAATAATACATTTTTAGATGTTTCAAGAGATTTAATAATATTTAAGATAATAATATAAGTGTAAAAGATAAGGAATAAGTCAATACAAACTTTGATGAAAACCATTTCTCATAATAACTTTTTCATGGAAGATTTAGGATTATTTATTATGACTAGAGGATCCAAAATGTACAATATGAACTAAAAATGGAATTTTATTATATATAAAAGAGTGTTTATAAAAATATATTTGGTGTAGAATGGGTATAGGAGGGGTCCTTTATAGATTATTTTTAGTGGAATAATTTAAAATATTTATTCTATAATGATTAAGGATGGTAATTTTGAGTTTCAAAGTCGTCCATAAGTGGAAAAATGTTGTGGGGTATTACCTCCTTTATTAATATATATTTTTATTTTATATAAAATTATTCATCTTTTTTCCTATTAACAGTATTGTACTATTTTTATTTTTTACATACTTAATTCACTATTCACCCTTGTAAATTATTTTTTCTCCAAAAAATGTAATTAAACCTCCAACTGAATTTTTATATAATGATAAAAAATATAAAATAAATTTTATATATTAATTTCTCTAAATATGATAAATTTGTCATTTAAAAAAATATAAAATTCTTCTAAAAAGAAAATTTCTTGAATAAAAATAATTATTTATATTACGAATGATAATATTTTACTTATTTTCATTCCTTATTTATTTAATGGATTTTAAATAATAATTATATATATATAGTATATGATTTATATTTCATTACATATTTATATAAAAGTATTATATGTACATTATAAAAATTTAAGAAAACACATTGACTATATGTATACCCAATAGTTATATATGTACCCAATAACCATATAAAAGTTACATTAAAATTTTTAATTCCTATATAACCTTAGAAAGTATACTAAAACCATTAATCCTATAAATTCATTTATCTATCAAAATCATGATCATATTTCTATTGTTTTCCATTCTTTTTACTCTTATACTCTACAATATGAGTTTTATGGTAGAGTGCAAGGATGAATACTTCATGTTTATAGTCTTTTTATTTAATTAATGTTTTATTCATATAGTAATTTTTATAATTATAAACTATATATAATTTTCATAATAATAATGTTCATACAATTTAATTTTTTTATTATGTACTAATGAAATAAAATGGTGTTCATTTTGGTTTTATATTGCATGAATAACATGTTATGTAAAAAAATCAAGGAATATTCATACTAAAATTTTGGGTGTTATTGTTTTACAATATTTCATAATTATTTAAATATCTCACTTTTAATAAAACCTTGTAAACAAAGTTAATTTTTACCTTATTTCACATCCTATATAACAACTCTTGAAATTATATCAAAAAAATCCATTGTATCTCTTATAGAACTCCTTTTGGATAATCAATCATTATGATATCAATGTTTTATAAAAACACCTTGAAAAAAACATATCAAAAATAACAAAACCTATATGTGTATCCCTGTATAAATTTGTATCTTTGAGGAAAATTATGAATAATATAATCTATAACTGTAATCAAGGAGTGACCTCTTGAAAATAATCGATGTTACTCAAGATATAAAGGGATTTGGTTGGATCTCTATAAAATGAATATTTTATTATACATGTATCAACTATATGTAACTTACATAACATACATAATTTTATAATACATTTTTCTAAGACATAAAGTGGATACCAGACTTATACAATGTCAATATTATATAGGACTACTCGTATATTTAGTCTCTCCAAATAAATATTTAATAATATTAAAGAACAAATCCAATTTCATTCATCCTAGAATATGATTACTTCAAATTTTATACAAAAAAATAGATAATCACATGACAAGTAACTTATATACTTATAGGTATAGACTTCATAGGTCATTCCCAATCTTGGTCCTAGATATCATCCACGTCATATATAAGGAAATTCACATATTCATTAATAAAAACAACCACATGATTAGAAACATTCCCAATTTACCTATCATTAGACCATCATCAAGGATAAAATAAGTATGGTATCATTGTATAAAGGTTTTATGCATGATTACTTATTAAACTTTGGTAATTGAAATAACTATCAAATATGTACACTAAGAAAACCAATTAAACTATGTACAAAAATCCCTGTGGTATACTCAAGTGGGCCATCCAGAATCGAAAAAAAATTCACTCATGAATAGAAATCACATCTCTATATGATCCCCAAATCATACTAATATTGGTATCTTTTCACATATCATACATTTCCATGGAGATCATCATTTATATAAAAATCAAAGTCATACTTTGAAGGGTCAATTAAAATTCTACATTAATTATATTTGTAGTACATATAAATGAATGGTCAATATAAAATGACATTGTAAAACATTATACATTAAAAAATTTGTAAAATCATTTATGAACAGTATAAACCATATATAAGAGTCATTATATACCATGTCCAATGTGAAAAGACTCAAAAGGCTTTATTTTTTGTTCTGTTGGATTGTTTTGTTAAACATGTTACATCTTCATGTAACACATGTCGTATCATTATATAACACCTAATACATATCTATGTATTCATTTGAATAATAAAATCTCTACTAAAATCTTTTAGTAATATCATATCTTTGAATAAAGGATAATTCAATAATTTTTATTTTATGAATATCAATCCTTTCTAAGAATAAATACTTTCACTGAGATCACTGGTATTAAGAAAAAATTTAAATCATATATTATGTTCTCATTTTAAAAACATATCTCAAACAATTTTATGATATAATTTAAATCATGTTGGTATTAATATATATTTATTACATTATGAATATTACTATGTTAAAATACACTCCCACTATCTACTTACAAATTTTATTTTTCACAAATATATTTCAAATAAAAAAATTGTCTAAAAAATAACATTTATTTTGTTTATGGGAATATATAACAAATAATTATTAATAACCATAATTCATATCAATATTTATGTGTACATAAAAATATATTCAAAATAAATATTATTTCAATCTATCTTGTCATGGACATGTTTTTTCAATATTTTTCACATCCATAATTTCATATTTTTTAAAAATTCATAATAAAACTTTGGTTGAAGATAGTATATCCATTTAGTAAAATATGTTACTAATATATGGTAGGAACTCCTTCCCTTATATTTTAACAAATAACATGAATAAAAAAACATTTATCCTTTTGATAATCCCCTTTATCCATTATTTTTTATACTGTTTTACATAATGAATCATACCATAAACCATGTGTATAAAAAATAATCTCATTTTTTTGAAAATAGCCATTTTTTTCAAAAACAATTATCTTATCACACAATAGAAAATTATATAAAAATACACAAAAAATATAATTTCTAAATGCATTAATATTAAAATGATAATTTTCAGTATTTTCATTATAATAATAACACATTTACATTAATTTATAAAGTCTTCACTTTTCATTAACAATTTATTAATTTTGAAATTTTGTTCATATTTATGACAATAATTTAATATATATATATATATATAGTTAATATTATATGATTTTCAAAATTAAGGTTTTTCTTCCTATAACATTAATAATTTACATAAACTATCACAAAAAATTATTACACCCATTCAAGTATTCTATTAAATTTTATTTAAAATTTCTAGGGTTGAAAAAATGGAGATATTTATCTTTTACCATTACACATTGTTTATGTTTCAATAGGTTATATTAAATATTAAAATCTCAAATAGAATTATTATTTTTTAGGTTTCAATTTTACCATTTCCTATTATCTTAAAAAACTAAATATTCAAAATCCCTTGACCATATAATTTATCCTCAATATTTTAAGTTGATTTTAAAAAAATATCGATATTATTAAAATGATAGTTATAAAAAAAATTTGAACTTTTCCAAAAATTGTTTTATAATGATGTATATAGCCATATCCAACCTTAAAGGAGAACTTATCCTCTCCAATCCATTAATATTCACAATAATTTTAATAAAATGAGTAGATATTTATCTTCATTTAGATATTTTGTATCTAAATAATTCCTTTGAAAATTCTTAACTCTCATGGCTCCTATATTCTTTATAGATCCACTTTAGGTTATTTATCAACTTTAATGCATCCATATTATCATATTAATATTGTAAATTAGGTTCCACGGTTATAATAATTATAGTAATTACATCATGAAAATTCTTTCTATAGCTTAAAAATGAATCCAAAATTTCTTATTGAACCTATTCACTAGTTGGATGTTCAAGAATGGGTTACTCTAATACATAAAATTGTTATTCTTATTTTATAAAATTTCAAAATTTTATTTAAAACTACAGGAATCTAATTTTATTAAACATATTTTTTTATAATATTTATCTCAAAGTTACATTCAATTACAAATCGATCAACAAATGAAATGAGGTGGGTTTCTTAGCTTCTCATCCATAATAGGAAGAAATTGGGAGATGAATCCTAGATATTGGATATATATTTAGTAATATCCCCTCTACCATTGAGGAGGATGTTTTGAGAAATATTTATTCCCATGGAACAAACTAAAGAGAATAGGAATCAATTCTCACTATTTACTCATCCCACCTCTCTCTATCTCTAATCTCGGTCCTCATTATGTTCCCTAATCCTCTATCATTTTTTGTACCCTAATACATTATGAATTATTAATTGATTCATGTATATTGAATTTTCTCCATGTTAAATCCAAGGATATTTTTTTATTCATTGAATCAACATGTTTGGAAAAATTTGTAAACATCGCCTTTATATTTATAATTTTCAAAAATCTATGAATTCTTATTATAATATAAAAGAAAGTGTGACTGTAAAATTCCATTTATCTACACCTCATATCCATTATTTTTGTTTATGAGTAAAGTGACCCAAGCCTATTACACATATCATTACATGTTTTTTAACATAAAAATACATTAACGCAACACTGGGGTTGTAGAGGTCTAGAATCATTGGGATACTAATTTAATGATACATCAACATTGAACTTAAATAAAAATATTTATTTTAATCTCTATAATATGATCCTATTTACATTTTTTATTCTAAAATTTCATAGGATAATGTTGTGAATACATAAATAAAAATGTTTAGCTATAAATCTGAGTAAGGTAATAAGAATGAAAATAAATCATAGAATATGAGTCCAATATAATAACATGATATAATTAATGTAATCTCCCAGCTTGGGATCCAATCATCTAGTGCTCTGATCCGGTTCACCACAAGGCCTCAATCACACCTCCCAATATTAAAAATTCTACATACTATAGTGAGGTTCTAATGATAGAACAATGGGGATATTATACCCTTTAAATTGATACTAAATACATTGGAAGTAGTAATAAATAATGGTCCTATAACCTACACCAATAACTAAAAGAAATAGAGAACAAATAGCATGCTATGGTGAAATAAAAATCCATGCATGATTATACTGATTAATAATAAAATAAAATGACACAAAGAAAATAAATACCATTTGAATAAACTATAATGTGATAAATAAATAAAATACCCAACTCTTATAGGCACCCTGAGTGCATACATAGACCCCATCTCCCATGTAAAGTCCCAATCGATAAAGATTAACAGCACAACATCACCAGCCAACTCTTAACTTGCAACAATTAGATCAATTTGGGTACCAATAATCAGCCCAAATAGGGTTTAAGAAAACTCAGTATTCCACCACCAACGATATCTAATGTTATCCAGTCCATGAATATAAAATGATACATTGTGCAGGTACAATAATGGAGGAAGTAAAATAATATATCATGTCTAACCTGGTTCCTCATGAGATACCTATCCGATACCACATGCTATATCCTAAGTTGAAATGTATATGAACCTATACATTTATATAAATAGGCTCATAACCCATCGTACATAACCAAGGAATCCATGTAAAATGTTAAACCTAATGGGTTTCATATCTAAAAGAGGTGAATCAATAATAATGTCTAATACAAGGGAGAGTGGGAGTCATCTCCAACAATTCCTAGTAATTTAAAAGGGTCTCCATTCCCAACTACCTAATTGACAATAATAATGAAGAAGAAAGAGACCATCATTCCAAAAATGTTCAATTATATGTAATTTTAAGCGCACCAAGCCTAAAAATTCAAGTAATTAATGATATTAGAAATCCTGACCAACCAATCAATGAGTAATAATTTGGAGCTCCATGCTAAAAAATATCAATAATCTAATAGAATGGGATCTATTTCCAATAACCTCTAATAGTAATTATGGAGATCATCATGTGTGGTATATTCTTATTATAACAATAAGGAGTGTCGTGTACAATAAGTTCAAATAATAAATTGAAACATTGTGTCCAATAATTATAACTAAATGGTTATGTGTTCCATGACCAAAACCACATAACCATTTACAATTCATTCAGCTACCCCATTCATGGAATTTCATATCAGAATCCAAGTGGAACTTAAAGAAATCAGTAGATAGTAACTTTTACTTTAATAATTATGTAAACCATGAAAAAATATTCATTCTAAGATATAATAATTATGATTTAATTTGTCATTCCATTTATAATTTCATTTCATTAAAAAATCACTTACAATTGATACAATGGAAATTTAAGTACACATGCCATTAACAATTAATCATAATTCATTTAGAAATTTTAAGGTCCATAAGATTGTATTAACCATTTAAGAATTAGTTTAATTCATCTCATTAACATCTAATTTCATAAATATCAAGGGCTATGTGGATATCTATTACTCTTAACATTAATTACATTTAATTATATTAAACATCCTAATGAAAGGGGAAATATAACATCTCTCTAAATATTGTTCAATTCCATAATAAAAGCGTAGTCATAAACATACTATGTAATTATAAAAACGCCAAGTATGACTTCATTACATTCTAGAGTTCGTCTTTACTCATTTAAATAATCCATTAACAAATCAATTCAAATAATACCACTAATAAGGATAGGATTTTAACTCACCATAAGGGTAGTTTAATTATGTTATCTCAACATAGGTGTTATGGAATATAAGAAACACACCCCAAGGGGGTGGTTCAGGTCATGGTATAAAACCTCCAATTGATGAATTGGTTCGTTAGGAAAACCAATTCTAAATATTATCAATTTATTTAATGAATTTACAATTTTGGATGCAATTCATGGATACTCTAGCACATGATTCAATGGAACATTTTATAAACCACACAAATTTAAAACCAAGGAATATAGATAACCTACATCGTTCTCATAAATCCTTACTCATCCATTATTAGGATTTGGTTTAATATTAAATGAGATAAATCATAAGACTCAACAAACTCCTTTAAAATATAGCATATGAGATCACATGGAAATAGCATCGAATGCAGTAAGGGAAAACTGTGTAAGAAGGAATAGGAATTGTATACTAACTAAGGTCTATCCAACCCAACTAATGGAGACCAATTCAAATTATGAACTAGTTAGATACCATAAAGCCTTGTAGAAATCCAAAGGGGGTCTCTAGTGGCTTCCTATAATTAGGAAAATGAGGGAGGAGAAGGAGGAGGGAAAAAAGAGGCATGGGAAAATGGTAATTTCTATCCCCTTTGAGGATCTGCATAGTCTGGCTAACCATGTACCAACCATTTAATTCCACCATTTAAAGGGACCCCCCCCCCCCCCCCCCGCATGTCTAAGTTCATGGTTAGGAAAACCATGTGCAATCCATGTGATCCCCCAATTCAATTTATAATAGAGGATTCACATATCCATGTGGACTTGAGTGTATGGTTTGAAAACTCGTGTGCCTCCCTCTAAGGTTCAAATAGTTTTTTGGGACATGTTTCGGGGTTTAGTAACAATATGTCCCATTACAAAATAGTTCATAGGGTTCAACCAAACATTTAGTACTAACCATGTTACAACCATAAACCTAAGTATATCTCTCCCAAATTCATAATTTTTATGCCCAATTATCATGAAACTCATTAGGGCCTTTTAGACAACTCTCAAGACATAAAACCTATATAAAAACATTTATTTTAAGTGTGATGAATCTCAAAAATCAATTATGAATATTGGTTTATGTTTTGTCCCATACACCAAATAAAAAACGTAAATTCCCTTGGAATCTCCTAGATAGTTCAAAACACAAGGAGTGACAACCTCCCCACCTTATAATGTCTCATCTATAAGAATTATTAGTGGGTAACACCACCCAACCTACTTGGGTTTATAATTCACATTAAAATGTTTTCTTTGCATTACCAAATGATCAACACACCTCAAAGATTATTTTTAGAAATATGGTGCTTAGACTTCCAAAAAATAGCTAATTCTCTTAACTAATGTTGAAAAGATAATATTTAACTTAATAAATACCTTATAAACATAGACACCATCACATCATCATCTCATTCATCAAGTAGAATATGGTACTCCTTTTTATAATTCCTTGCCTTTAAAATCCAATACTGAATCATGGTAATTCCTCCATTAGAATAACATAAATAATCATGTCATAAATGTCCTAGTTACACTCCCACAAAGATACTTATCTTGAATCCTCTAATCATTCACAAGGATACAACCTTTATTCCTTGTTTTGATCAAAATGGTCAAATCCCAAATGACCACACGTAACTTGATCACACCGGATTTTCCTTAAAAATCCATGGAAAACCCTTTAACTTCACTCATATAAACCCAGTGTAATTATTTATGTGGTCCCCCAACAACTAAATACAACTTATTAAAATAAATCAATTCAAATAACCTCTGATGGAATACCTTAAAAACACTCCACTTTAACAACCAATTCATCCAAAACCAATTTTTAAAATCCTATATCCAAAAGTGTATTGGGATTATTCCAAGAATTATCACTAAATACCACACCCTAATTCTATTTATGTCTCTTATCTAAACTATATCTTTTTTATTTCTATTATCATTCAACGACATGAAAATTGGTAAAAACATAATTTACCATCCTTGTATTTTAACAAGATAACCATCAACAGAGCCTAACTAAAACTTTTGTGTACCCTCTGAATAAAACCATTTTATTACAAATATATTATTCAAGGTGGATTATACTTCATATTTTTTATGTAAAACAATGGTATATATTTGAGTAATACACACATAAGAATGATTAACCGGACAAAAAGATATTATATCAGCTGAAGTAAAACTCAAAGAATTAGAATCTATCTGTGAGTCTAACTAAAACATTCCTAATTAGGAATCTATGTGTCACTCAGGAAAATCCAGTACTATACATAGATCTAGTTCCATGGCAATAGATAATCATAAATTAAACAATATATTACTTAGCATCCTTGGATCTTATGTCTAAAATTTACTGAGAAATCCATATTTACATTATTTTGTTAACCCAATTTCATGTGATATTCAAAACAATTTTCACACAATTAGTCTCAATATCCCAAGGAAATTATCACATGAGGTTCATTTAATAAGGAATAAAATCTCACTTTCAACCTCAGGATCATCTATGTCATATTACCAAAGAAACAATTTTATGATAACCATATCCCATGCCCCTTCCATTCATGGATATAACAACTGGAATAAATAAGAACCCACTCATTTTTTAGTGTTAACATAACATCATTCGTCAGTAATTCCATATTTCTAAGAATGGTTCCTATGGATTTCATCAGGTTTTAAAATTTTCAATGAGTTTCACCACCCTCAAATGGACAGAGGTGTACTCCCCACCTTATGGTGTACCTTATGCCACTCCTCAAGTGCATTCCTAAGGAATAAATTCGTCAAACTGGAAAGGAAAGTTATATTGGTAGCTAGGAATATAACTGACTCTATCTCAGTGTACTTGGGATGATATCAAGATATGTGTCATTAACTCCTATAAACTAAGAGTACATTAAGATTATATCAAAAGTTGTGTATTTATATATCTGAGCCACACTCACATCAAATAAGGTTATACAGTCCTTTAACCAAGACCTAAAAAATTCTCTCAAAAATTTATGTCTCCATTATACCATTGTTCAACCATATTATATTACTTCATTATATTCAAAATTATCCCTCATTATATGGGAACTTACATTAATCTTCCAAAGCTCCAGGTCACCATGCTTATAGGCATAACATCCAAAAACCATAGATCCTTGGAATATACCCAGCTACTCACCGATATTCAATTATAAATAATTCCCATGTCAAATCGGTGTGAACTAAACTTTCCATATGAGGTGGGGGTATATTACATACCATCTGAATCAAGACTCATCTCACACTCCTGTGAATCATTCTTCATCAATGCCATGAAAATTGAGCTACATGATAATTTAGTATCACTAAGACGGATATTCCCTTAAAAATATTATTCAAAATTAGTCACCTTACTACACCATGATTTATTGAATGAACACCCTCTTCATGTTTTTATTTCAAAAATTAAATGTTCAACCATAAAAGAACTGGTCAACTGGTCTAGGCACCTGAATAATCATCACCATAGAAGCTAGTTTTAAAATCAATATGCCTGGTCCTTCCCTGAAAACCCAAACTCACCATCATTCTGATATTTCATAACTCAATAACCTACATAATATAAACATTTAATTGAGAATAAAACCAAGATCATTTCTCTTATAAAAACATAAACCCCAAGATAATATTTCTTGAAGTTTTTCCTCAATCGAAATAAGGATTTCCTTATAAAGTTCAGAGTCGAAGTTAGGGAATCTAGGTTACCAACCCATCTGTAAGTCCTCTCACATGAGAACCATATTCTGCATAAGGGTTTCTATTTCAAAAATTCTACCTTGCCTGTAAAATCTCTCTAAAAAGATAAAATTGAATTATGTAAATATATAATTTACCAATAATAGTCAAAACTATCAAAATAAGAATAACAAAATCACTTGTTAAGAATCAACCCACTAGGACCTGATCTTCTCTAAGCATCCTAATATATGAGTACTCTATAGAGGAATTAAATTTTAATATATAGAATTAAGAGATAACACTATATGGGTTTCTGTATATGGTAATACCCCCTTGAGGTTTATATTTCCAGAATGCCACCGATCTACATGGGGGTATGGTTTTATTATCTAATAGTCATACCTACATAAAATGGTCAAATGGATAGAACATACCATTACTTGTGTCTCATCTCAAAAGTCTAGTGGTTCCACATTTCCAAGGCTGCAACCTCAACCAGTCCAACATCTAATTTTTAACATAATTGGTCCACTTTAAAAATAGATTCATACCAAAATACCACTAGGATCTACCTGTTAATATTTATATCAAAGGAAATATAAAATTACATTAAAACCTATGGGTGACATCCATGTTTCTATTCAAGATAACTCAAGGAAATTATAAATATAACCCTTACATAAGAGTTAGAGATATCAATCACTATGTTAGGTTTCATTTAATCCATTTCATGACTTCACATTTATTTTAAACATTAAATAGACTGAACAAATTAAATATAAAGTACCATTTATAAGAGATAAAACTTTACAAACTATACTTTGAATATTATTTATCTTACTCCATTCATCATTGTAGGAAAAGTATCTCCTAATTTCCATTTAAAGAATTTTTTATCCATAATCTCTCACATCTAGTCTTAGTTAAATAAAATTTCACTCAAAAACTATAGATGAAAAAGAAAATTATGATAAAATTAGAATTTTAATTTATTAAATCCCCATATCAAATAAAGATAAACGATGACAAAAAGGCATTTCATTATTTTAAGGGAAATCATTTAAGTAATATTTCACCATATATTTATACACAACACAATATAAGTGTTTATTGACACTTCAAAAAAACATACCATTTAACATGAATATAACCACAAGGGATTGAGTTCTAAGTAATATGATGAATAAAGGAGACCTATAAGGGTCCCATCAGAAAGATTTTGGTTTAGTTATATAGTCATACATTCCCATTTTATGGACTCAACACTCTATAAATTACAATTGGAATCTCATTTATGTATAACCCATAACATTTGTTTTATATAAATATTTATCACAACCTTAGTGGGTTTGTCTCATAGATGAAACATGTCACAAATAACCTAATTTGGTCTAGTTGTTCATTTATGGATTTAGTTATGAGGGTTTCCATTCCCAATTTGTAACGGTACTTTCCTTTATAAGTTATAACTATAACCCTATTTAATAGGGATCTATAAGTAATAAAATGAATTTATTTAAAAAAACCAATTTCGTTGTAATTTAATGTTCTCCTTCATGAGTAAATATTTAAAAAAATATTTTATTTATATAGTAGTCTAGTTAGATGAATTATTATTCCCAAGTTATAATGGTACTAGAATTTATAAATTACAATCGACATTATTGTAACTACAGCTAAGTTATCACCCTTGGTCTCAAAATATAACAAGTCCAAATGTGATGTTTTAATTATATGGGTCAACATTCCTAATTAATAAAATCTCATACACTTTATAAATTGTTATTGTTACCCATTTAATCATAACCATTAATGTTTCATTCCATGATACCAATGGTCCACGGCTCAACATGTCATAATTTGATAATTAGGGTTCCACCATCAAGATATATGGTAAAACACCATTTAGGCTAATATAGACACCTTAATAACCAATCATGTATCATAACTATACCAATTAATTCTATCAAAGATCAAGGAATATGGGATTTTTATCAAGAATCAAAGAATTATGGTATATGGTTAAGCTTGTTAAATGTCATGTGAATATTATGTTCCTGAAATGATGTATGAATGAACCCCATATCTTTCCATACATGAAAAATATGTAAATCCCATAAATTCATCAATCAATAAAAAATGGAATTACATTAATAACTCAAGTTAAAATAATAATCAACTACAATAACAAATCATCATGGACAATAGTCTCATCCCTGGAAACCTGATCCTTCACATGTGCATGGGTTGGTACGACCCAGACATGAGCTATTTGAAAAGTCTCAAAATTTTCCTAGTATCCTATCAACCATCCTAAATAGTAATAATAAGTAATAAAGAACCTTTTAAAACAATTTTAATTTCCCAAGTTGGAAGACACTATTCTGGTACACTGAGACGGTATGCCACATGTCCTTATACATGCCTCCCAGTACAATAGAGGTCGCCGAATAATAGTGCGGGTCTAATGGTGTTATAGTGGGGAGACTATACGCTTTGGTTCATTATATAATAACATATAATATATGAAAAATAAATGCATTGGGAGGTAAAACAATAACTCACATATAATATAAAATAGATAAGTAGCTAATGCCAAATAAACATCAATGAATGAACATATTGAGTCATAATACGAGAATATGATACACATCAAATACATAACAAAGTATTAGAATGATAAGGGATAAATAAATAAAAGACCCAAATCCTATAGGAATCCTGATTACATACTCAGTGCTTGTCTTCCAGGTGAAGTCCTTATCTATGAATATTAACATCATAACAGCTCAAGCAACATCTTAACTTGCAGCAATGAGATCTGTCTAAGTACCAATAGGTGGAAAAAAACAAGTTTGAGTAAAAATATTAGGACACCACTAATGATGTAAAATTTTATCTAGTTCATGAATATAAAATGATATAGTTTGAAAGTACATAAATGGTGTCAATAAAATAATAGATCATGTTGGAATCAGTTCCACATGAGATACCCTTCCGATACCGCCTACATCATCCTAAGATATAATGTCTCTAGACCAATAAATTTAAATAAATGCACTTATAAACTATAATAGTTAACCAACTCAGCCATGTAAATTTTTAAACATAATAGGTTTCATATCTAAAATAGGTGTGTCAATCAAAACATCTTATCTAATGGAGATAGTGCATCAAGTCCAACAATTCCTAGTAATTGATAAGGGGCACCACGAACAACCATTTAACTGGTAATAATAATAATAATGAAGAAAAGTATCATTATTCACAACATGTTAAATTAGAGTTAATGATAAGGTTTTCATGACTAATAATTAAAGTAATTATATGGGCGCCATTCTGAACCATTCATTAAGTAATTATTTGGTGTTTCATACCAAAAAAAATTAACAATTAAATAGAATGGTCTTCATGACTAATAACCTCTAGTAGTAATTATGAGAATTTACATTTTTTGAATATTATAATAAAAATAAGAAGGATATTCATGTATAATAAGTTAAAGTAATAAATAGGAATATTGTGTCCAATGATTAGAAATTAACAGTGATGTTCTCCATGACCAACACCAATTCACTTTTTATAATTGATTCTATTTAAAGTGCCCTGTAATCCCGTCTAGTGAATTTCATATTGTAATCCAAGTGGAACTCAAGGAAATCTATAAATAATATTAATAATTGTAAAGGCCATGAAAAAACATTCACACCTATCTACAATCACCATGATTCAATTAATCCCTCCATTAACAATATCATTTCATTAACAAGTCACTTACAATTGATAGAATGATCATGTAAGTTCACATTGCATTTAAGATTTATCATTATTATTTTTGAAATTATTAACAACCATATGATAATATTAACCATTTAACAATTAATTTAATTCATCTCATTAATGGCCATGTTTGAAAATATCAAATGGCTAAATGAATATTAATTCCTCTTACCATTAATTTCATTTATGTCTATTAAACATCTAAATGAAATTTGAAACACAACATTCCTCTATATTTGGTGAAATTACATAATAAAGGCATGGGAATAAGAATACTTTATAATAAAACAATGTACAAGTAGGACTTTATTCCAATAAAGATTTTATATTATCTAATTTAACAGAACCACATCGAAATAAATTTAATTAATACCACTAATCTAGTGGTGATCTCAACTCACCTAAAAAGTAGTTTAATTATATAATCCTGACATATGTGTCCTGGAAAGTAAGAATCGCTTTCTAAGGGGTTGGTTTGGGTCAAAGTATAAAACCTCCAATATAGGAATTGGTTTTCAAGTATAGCCAGTTCTTACTATTAGAAACTTATTTAATAAATTTCACATTTTTGGATGTGATTAACAGAAAGTCTAGAATGGGGCATAATGGAGCATTTTATAAACAATGCAACTTTAAGGTAAAGGAATATAGACCACCTACCACATGCTAAAAATACTCACTTTTCTATAATCAGAATTTTGTTCACTCCAAAATGAGAAAAATCATAATAATTGACAAATACCTAGAAAATAGAGCATATGATCACACATGGAAATTGAATCCAGCAGGGTGAGAGAAAATGAGATAATAATGAAGAGGAAGACTAACTCATGGATATCCAATGAAACTGATGGTGACCGATTCTGATTCTAAATGGGGGAGATACCATCGATCCATAGATAAATTCATATGGGAGCTTGAGTAGCTTCTTAGAATAAGAAAATGAGGGAGGAAGGAGGAGGATCAAAAAAGGAAGCAAGGTAAAATGTTCATTTCCACCCCCTTTAATGATTCTCATGGTATGAATGTGACAATTGGGTCCCAGTGACAGCACAGACACCCCGCCTTAACATGGCCGTCGGGTCCTGACCTACCAGGTACCCCCAGTTGCCCCGTAGACACGTGGGGCCCACCCCAGGGTCCACACACCAGCCTAAACTGATTATCTGACTAATGATTGTCCCCATAGGCCCACACATATCCTTTTTAGTGTGCTTTGTCCTCACTCACACACACACTGGGAAACGTCCCAGAAGGTCACCCATCCTGATCACTAATCCAGGCCAAGCACGCTTAACTGTAGAGTTCTAATCAGGTAGGATTTCGAAAAGGAAGGTGCACCTTGTTGACATGAGTCATATCATTTATTCATTTAACCCTTTATCATTTGAGGGTGATTGGGGGTGTTAAAATCACCCCCCCCCCCCCCCCGTAGACACGTGGGGCCCACCCCAGGGTCCACACACCAGCCTAAACCGATTATCTGACTAATGATTGTCCCCATAGACCCACACATATCCTTTTCAGTGTGCTTTGTCCTCACTCACACACACACTGGGAAACTTCCCAGAAGGTCACCCATCCTGATCACTACTCCAGGCCAAGCACGCTTAACTGTGGAGTTCTAATCAGGCAGGCTCCTGAAAAGGAAGGTGCACCTTATTGACATGAGTCATATCATTTAGTCATTTAACCCTTTATCATTTGGGGGTGTTACAATCACCCCCCCCCCCCCTTTAGAGCACAACGTCCTCATTGTGGGCCCTACCTCTCAACCCAGGTAGTGCACCGCACTTAAGGTTGGGTACCACCTCTGATACCAAATGTGACAACTAGGTCCCGGTGACAGCACAAACACCCCGCCTTAACATGGTCGTCGGGTCCTGACTTACCAGGTACCCCCAGTTGCCCCGTAGACATGTGGGGCCTACCTCAGAGTCCACCCACCTTCCTGAACCGGTTATCCGATTAATGACTGTCCTCATAGGCCAACACATGTCCTTTCCAGTGTGCTTTGTCCTCACTCACACACACACTGGGAAACTTCCCAGAAGGTCACACATCCTGATCACTACTCCAGGCCAAGCACGCTTAACTGTAGAGTTCTAATCAGGCAGGCTCCTGAAAAGGAAGGTGCACCTTGTTGACATGAGTCATATCATTTATTCATTTAACCCTTTATCATTTGGGGGTGTTACAATGGATAAATTTTTTGGTTAACTATGCATCAACCATGTAGTGAAACTATCAAAAGGGACACCCCCTCTCCCCTACCCCCCCCCCCCCCCGCCCCAAAACTACTAAGCGCACAGTTAGGAAAACCATGCACAAGCCATATGATCCCCCACTACAAATTTATTTCAAATTCTTCACATGGTCATGTGGCCTCAAGAACAGGAGTTTAAAACTTATATGATTACCTCTCAGGGTTTCATAGTTTTTTAGGAAATTTAATGTAGTTTAGATGAACCAAGTCCCTTAATAAAATCAGCCCTACGATTGATCCATGCGGTTAGTACTAATCGTTCACCAACCCTACACCAAATTCTGTCTCTCGCATAATTTAAATTTCAAATATTAAAGCTCTAAAAAGTAATTTGTCCCTCCAACACACCTCTATGGCCTTAAACACCATCTAAAAATCACTTCTAAGTATTCCAAATATCATAATTCCATTCTGAATATTTTTTTTTGTCTGGGATCTTTCACCAAACAAAAAAAATCCTTAGAATCTCTTAGATGGATCAAAACATTGGGCATTAAAATAAAATTTATGAATAGTGAATAATCATATGTAATGAGGAAATAAATAAGATGGAATCATAAGATCATTGAATAATAAGGATGTGGAAACATTAGAATAAAAAACATCGCATGAATAAGCCAGGGCTCTCTGCTGAGACATCATATCATGGTGGACAAAGTCCCATAATGGATTAAGATTACATAATACCTAAGGAGATATAAACATTAACCAATGAATTAGAGTGATATCTGGGTACACCCATATTAACATGTACATGAATATGTTTGCAATATAAAGAAACCAAACATAAGGAATAAGCATAAGAAATACCCATGGAACGAAATGGGTAACAAAATATTACCTCAAATCATAATAAAATGATATCTTCTAAGGATTCAAAGGATTATAAGGAACTAAATATTTTGAGTATTGGTATTTGGATAAATTGGAATAGGTCCCAAATAAGAGTTTATTTGAAGAAAATTTCATGAGAAAGGGAAGAGAAGTATTTTTGGAATTTAACTACTTTATAGAGTTTTTATAAAAATTCTATGTAATATTTAAAGATGGTAAGTGTATCATAATTTTCATAATACCAAAATTAAACTAGGATTTTTCTCATAAAAGTATGATTATTTATAGAAAAAAATTGTAAGATCCATTCATTTTCTATATATATCCCATGCTTGTTTTTAGGTAGTATTTTTATTTGTTTTGAGTATATCTTGTTTGGTTTTTACCTTGGGGAGTTCTTGGGTGAAATTGGATAATTTTGGAAGAAAGAGGGGCAGTGCATGGTTGGTGCATGGTTTTCTCAAACTGTGTGCCCATGCTAGAAAACCATGTGAACCCCAATAAAGGGGATATGAATTGATGGTGTATAGTTTTTAAAACTTTTCCCCGATCCAGTAGAAACTATGTGACTCCCTGAGTGGAGGTGCATGGTTATGAGCATAGTTATGGAAAACTGTGTCCCCCGTACAACAAACCATGCATGTCGAAATTTAAACCCCAAACAAATACCAAACCCCCAAGTATTAATCCCTAATCACCCTAACTCACACCTAAACTAATTCCAATGAATTGTATTGGCTCTAGAATTATTTACAAAGCATTTAAACCTTCATTATTGATGAATCTATGATTTGTTGATGGATTGGAACCTCTTCAAGTAGGATTTTCTCATCTTGTATGGTTTCCTCCCTCTCCCCCATCCATATATCATATTTTAAGGGATTTTTTCATATTTTTATGATGGATATAGATCTAGGTTTTCATGGATCTAATACATTCTATCTTTTATCTAGGTTTTTGGATATAGATCTTGTTCTGCATTGTGATCTTGGTTGTTCCACTTCAATTGGGGATTTCTATTAGTGATTATTTGTCAATGATCCTGAGGTAAGTGGTCTAAACTAAAAATATCATAGTCATGACTTAATTATGTGTATGTAATTGTGAAATTGAAATATCCATGATTGTGAAATATATTTGTAAATTTAATTGAATTAATTTAATTGCCTTGTGGTAAATAATTGAGTTGAAATTTGGACAATTAGAATTCGTGAAAATTAGATTGATTAATTCGTGAATTGTTTAATGGTATATATTGATTGTGGAATTTATAGGATACTATGATTGTGAAATTTTTCAATTAATGTGATTGTAAATTAATTTTCAATTAGAATTATGAGATGGATGACTTTACCTTGATTGGTTAACATGTTATATTATTTAAATATTTAAAATGGTTTAATGATTATTTTTTCATATTATTCCATTTGATTAATGTATTGTACCATGATTTTTTATAGTTGATATAGTATACCATGATGTGAAATGTGATAAGTGGGTTAATTTTGATTAACCTTTTTGAATCTTATATATGTTATATATGTTTGATTGATTGAAAAAGGAGTGTGGGGCACAGAATGATGCTCTAAATACCCATATGTGATTGACTGATATATGAATGTGGGACATAGACTAATTCTATAAATACCCAAATGTGATTAACATATAATTGGGGTGTGAGATAAGAACTGATGTTATAAATACTCACAGAGTGATAGACATGGCATTCTAGGCCCAAAATGTTGGCATTGGATTATGGTTCCAAATGGAGGTAATATGAATTGAAATTAAATGATAATTGATAACCATGCTTTTATGATATATTATATCCCTTTGGTATAGTTTAGACTTTGGAATGGGTTGAAGTATGTTATTATAGTATTGGATTCATTGTGAACCCAATAAATTATGTTTTTGATTGGGGAATAATTGAAAATGTGATAACTATTTACTTATGCATTATACTTTATTCTATATACAACTGTATTATGTTTTATTTGACCAGATATTGTTTCAGATGACATTTGTGGTGGATTACAAAGATGTACTCACACCATACTTGGGATTCCTGATCAGTACCTGAATATACTTCATGTTTGTAGGATAGGATAAGGGAAAGATCGCTATGTTAGATTATTGAGTTTGAATTAAGAATGGATGAGGGAACCAGACCTGGTTTTGGGACCCACTTAAGTTTTTCAATGTCTTTATTTTGGGTGTTTCATTATACACTTGAAACTTACTATGGAATGAAATGTCTTATATTCTTGTTTGGATATTTTATTCCTATTTTAGTCAATATGTGATACTAGTAATGTTATTTTTTATGGTTATTTCATTTGGATATTGTTTATTATTCTCATTTTTGTGCTGCTTTGGTAAAAAGGGTAAAATATCCTCATGATCAATTTTAAACCCTTTATGCTAGTCGATAACCTCTAGCATATGGGTAGGCATTCCTAAGGCCATGTGGCCAACCGACTTGGTGAACCGGTGTATGGAACTTAGGTCAGGATGCCACAAAGTGTTATCAAAGGGGTTTTCTTTTCTTTTATTTTGTCTTACAATTTGAGAAAACGTAGATAAGAGAATTGGATAATTCAGGCCTTGGTTAAGATCTAATTCATAGGAGTAGTTAACATATGAATGATGGTAAAATCCAAGTACCTAGGGTGGGACTACTATTATTGATGTGTGTTGTTATAGTTGGATGTTATTTCACCATGAGTGATTAAATTTTTGTGTGATATGATTATTGATTATGAGTTTTTTTATATTATATTCATGTCCTAGTATTTCATGAGAGTTTAGTATGCATGAATCATTCTAGGAACTCATTAATTTTGGTGACATGAATCATATTAGGCACACTCTACCTCCTCTAATGGCCCAAAGGCCATCATTTTTTATAGATTTCTGATAATCCACCTTTCAAGGGGTGAGGTGGAACCCTTACATGGCTTGTAGGTGTAAGTTTTACATGGCCCATAGGCCTTAGAAGAATTCATTGCCTGTAAACTTCAAACATTACATACAACCCAGACTAACTACTTGGAACTTCTCCTCCCCAACATCTTCATCGTGAAATCAGCTCTCCACCTTCTCATGGTTGTTCGGCTTGGCTTTTCTCGTGCATGCACAGGCTTGTCCCGATGGTAGGTTACATACCCTCTCATTCTTGCAATCTTTTTAGCTTCTTCTATGGTGAAAGATACTTGCTCTTCCTCCTTCTAAAGCTTGTTCCTAGTAGGTTGTCTAGTTTGAATTTTCACTTAAAGTGGCCAGAAGTCCTTGAGGTGGCCTGAAGGCCTTACTAACCCAAAGTCTTGGGTGGCCCGAAGGCTTGGGTGGTCCGAAGGCCTTAAAGGGCTCGGGGACCAAATCAGTGGCCCGAAGGCCCAAACAGGGGAATATTCCATGCTATTACAGTGCCAAACAGTGCCTGCTACACCTCCCACTACAGTACCTTCTACAGTTATGCACAGTTCCTGGTACAGTACTGCTATAGTACCTACTACAGAACTACTACAGTACCAGAAATTAGCCTCCACCTGGATTTGATCCCAGGTCTCTTAGATTCACTTAAGGATTCCTCACCAACTGAGCTGAGGCTCATGTGCTTTGGAACACTCTAGAAGAATAAGTTTTTGGATCAGTTTTTGGATTTAAAATGTTTATCCTTACTTGTGTGAAATTTAATGTAAAGGGTGCCTAATGTGAACATGAAATATTTGAAATGATACAAGATGTGATAAATTGAAATGGAAATTGGGTGTCTAATGGGAAATATGAATAATTGGATTTTGGTTTCCCTCCTAAGCCTCGGCATGGATGATCAATGTCTAAGGGTAGTGATAGTACCTCACTTCTAGCCATGTGGTGGGGTTTTGGTGAATGACTTATTATGGATCATTTTGAATCCATCTTACTAAATTGTGATAACAATTTAGTGTAGTGTTTCCTAAGATGTGTGTTTGTAATTATAGAGATATTCCTCCATGGATATGCTTATTGAGAGGAAGATATGAGGATATGGCTGGAAATGATCCTCCAGTAGTGGAACCTAAGACACCAATAATGATGGGTGAAGGAGCCAAAGATAGGTTTCGTGAGAAATTATCTCATTTTATACAGTTTATAGAGAGATTCCCTAGGAGGGTTGGGAATAGTATGTTTTACATGATATGGGATTTTTATTTTCATCACCATGTGATGTTTACTATAGAGGGTGGACTTGAGGTATCTAATTTATGGATTGAGTAAATATAGACTATACATGACCACTTAGAGACTCTTGTAGAGAAGATAATCAAATTTTCTGATTACATGTTACATGGTCATGGAAAGAATTGGTCGAAAATACAAAATTGGGATGGATGGCTGGACATTATAGAGTGGGAGGACATTCAGGAGAACTCCTTAGAGAACTTTTACACTAATATGATCAAGCAGGAGTGAGATTCTATGTTTATGAGGTTGGTTTAGGGAAGTATGTCCATTATAGACTATGCTAGTCAATTTACAGATTTGAATCACTTCATTATAGTGTCGAAAAGAGATAAGTATACTATGAAATAATTGTTTCAAAATGGGATTAAATGTGAAATTATGTCCCAAGTAAATATATTTTGGCTAAAAAAATTCTGAAGATGTGATTCATGCTCTCATTTCTAAGGGGAACTAGAAGGATGATTATGATGGTGGAAAAGTGGTTTCTTCTGGATGGTGAAGAGGCATGACTCCTGAGAGAAAGAACCATCATTATGAGAATTTTGACCATAGAAGTTGGAAGTAGAGTGGCCATGGGTTATTATCAGTTTCACAAGACCTTACTCAAGTGATCTTTCACTAGTGTGGTAACTAAGCTCACATTCATAGATATTTCCCATGACCACCAGTAGAGTGTCGAGCCTGCGGCTGTATGGGACATCTATAGAGGTTCTAACAGAACCCAAAATAGATGAGTAGTGATGGAGTAGCTAAGTAGAACCAGAGTCTGGTAAGGGGATCTTCTACATCATATCAGTCTGGAAGTTGGATTTCTACTTGTCGTGGTGGTATAGGTAGTGGATGTGGTGCTTCTAGGAATGATTTCCCATATTATTATAGTTTTTTAGCACATGAGACTCATACTGCATCACAAGGAGGAGGGGAAAGGCAGTTGCATGTAGTTCATCCTACACTTGTGGATAGCGTGGTTGGGCCATTAACAGTTATAGGTACAATTCTTATATCTTCTACACTTTCTATTTCCTTATTTGATACCATTTCCTCCCATTTTTTATATCTACACAACTTGTGGATGGGTTGAGTCTAGATGTAGATTTTCTGAGTGGAGTTATGAAAATCAATGCACCATTTGGAGTATGATGGAGAAACATCTATTTGTTCAAGGGGTGTTCTTTTGAGGTTGGGAGTATTGTTTTAGATATGATATTTACATATTTGACATGTTATTATTTGACAAAATTATGGGTATGGACTGGTTATTAGTACACTGAGTGAAAATTGATTGTTACTAAAGAATAGTGAATTTTACATCTATATAGGGTAACAATTATATTCACCGTGGAGAGTGGGATATCATGGTGATCCATACAGGGCCATTTCATTAGAAACTAGGGGAGAGAACTTCTTGTATTTCTAGTCTATTGCTGGATAACAGAGGTTTAAAGAAATATTTATTTGTGCCCATAGTGTACAAGTTCCATGACATGATTCATAATGACTTCATAGGGATGCCACCTAAGAGAGATCTGGAATTTATAATTGAGATCATTCTTGGGGATGAGCCAGTTTTTATATCAAATTGCAAAATAGAACAAAGAGAGATTAAGGTGATTAAGACTCAACTAGAAGAGTTAATGGATAGGGGTTTAACCGCCTGAGTACATCTTATTAGGGTTCACTGTTCTTGTTTCAAAAGAAGAATGGAGGGACCTTATGCTTATGTATTGACTATCATAACTTGAACAAGATGACTATGAAGAACTGGTATCCACTTCCATGTATCGATGATTTATTTGACCAGTTGTGGGTAGATTGTGTCTTCTCAAATATTGACTTGAGATTAAGGTATCTTCAGTTGATATTTCAACCTCCTCATGTAATTAGGACTTGTTTTTGAAACATGAATGGACTTTATGAGTTCTTTGTGATGTCGTTCGGGTTGATGAATTCACCAGTAATGTTTATGGACTCAATGAATATAATCTTCCACACATACCTAGATCATTTTTTGTAGTGTTTTTGGATAACATCTTTGTGTACTCTAAGACCCATGATGATAATGCCCAACATCTTAACATCATCTTGAGTGCATAGATACAGCATCGACTAAACAAAACTATCTCCATGATTTAAGTTTATATTGGATAATTACACATATCGGGTCACATAATCTTAGAAGAAGGTGTGTCAATGGTCCTAGAGAAGGTTTGAATAGTGATTTCTTAGGAGAACCTAAAGAATCTATTCAACATCCATAGTTTTTTGGAATTGGTGGGATATTATCGAAGGTTCATCCATCACTTTTCCAGATTATCTTAACCTATTTGTTCTCGAACAATAAGGTTTCAAAGTATAATTTTTTTGTATCTTGTGAGAATGATTTCTAGGAGTAAATGAAGTGCTTGAAAATAGAACCAATATTAATCTTACCTAAGCCAGAGGAGGATTATACTATGTTCTTTGAAGATTTTGAGATTGGTCATGGAGTAGTGCTGATGTAGGAAGATTGTGTTGTGGCACATGGGTCACAACAATTGAGTCCACATGAATAGAAATACCCTACACATGACCTTGAGTTTCATGTGGTTTATTATTCCTCAAATTGTTGGTGACATTACCTATTAGGTGAAAATTTTACTGTGTACATTGATCATAATAGCCTAAAGTATATATTTTCACAACATGAATTAAATATTTCGTATTCGATGTGGGTAAATTCAATCCAGTCATTTGATTTTGAGATAGAAGTGAAAATGTTTTTTTATTATTTGAGTATGAAAACTCAGAATCATTAAGTTCATGAGTCAAATTCTGATTGGAAGATGATGACCTTATAGGATGAGATTCATGTTGTGGTTCATAAGTGAAAGGATCAAATTACTCTCATATCTATATAATTGGAGTATAGACTTTGGAACCAGATTATAGATAGATAGTATGAGGATTCAGAGTGTTTTTACTTGAGGCAAATCCCTGAATGTGTGGAGTCACCTTCATATTAGACCATATATGAGGATAAAAACATATATGTTTGGAATATGTTTTTCATGCCTATGAGAGTGTGAGAAAAACTAATGTGTGAATTTCTTATATCAAATTGGTTGGCGCGTCTAGGTGTGAACAAAATGTACCATGACATAGGATGATAGTATTGGTGGTCGGTCATGAAAAAATATATAGTTGGTTTCGTGACACAACGTTACACTTGTAATCATGTAAAGGTCCAGCTTCAATGACCTAGTTATTTACTACAACTATTTCCCATTCCATAATGGAAGTGGGATGATGTTACCATGGAATGTTTCATGTTCTCTTGAGGACACCTCTGAAGAATGATGTCATTTGGGTGGTTGTGAACTGACTGATGAAATTAGAACATTTCTTGTCTATACAGGAGACATTCTCAATGAATCATTTATGATATTTTATGTTCATAAGATGTTCCATATGAATGGGGTTCCATGGAGTATTGTTTCAAACCAAGACTCATGCTTTACTTCTCACTAATTCTTTACTTCTCACTCCTGTAAGGGCTACAAAATGAGCTTGGTATGAAGGTTTAACTGAGTATAGAATTCCACTCACTGGAAGATGGGAAGTAAAAGAATACTATATAGGTTATTGAGGATATGCTTCGAGCATATGTATGGGACTTTGTTGGTTCTTGGGAGAAGAACCTAACATTGGTGGATTTCACCTATAACAATAGTTATCATGAAACTTTACAGATGGAACCATATGAGGCTCTATATGGTAGTCGATGAAGATCACCTCTATATTGGATGGTGGAAAATAAGCCAGAGATGTTGGGATCGATTCTCTTGTAAGAGATGTAGAAGAAGGTTCATCTAATTTATAATAGTATGGATATGACTCAAATTAGTTAGAATTCATATGCCTATCTATGTCGATAACCCCTAGAGTTTTTAGTGGGTGATTTTGTATTCCTTCAAGAGTCACTTATATTGGGTCATCGTCAGATTTAGAGAAAATACAAGTTGGGCCCAAGTTATTTGGACCATTTGAGGTTGTAGAGATAATCTTGCAAGTGTAAAACCTGATTGACTCTTCCACAGAGGTGTACTTATATGAACAATGTGTTTTGTGTGTTGTATTTTTGGCAGTATCACCCTGTCCCTTCTCATATTATCATCACGAATGATATTGATCTTGAGATGCATAATCCCTTTGAGGACCACCTGATACGTCTTTTAGATCATAGTGAGAAATTTTTATAGGGAAAGACTATGATAATAGTTCATGTAATATGTAAACATACTCATGTTCATGCAGAAACATGGGAGAGATAAGTATATTTGCAAGCTCAGTGTCCTGATCTTTTTACCTCAGAATCATAGAGATACTTGGGAGTACAGCTCAAGGATGAGCTATTGTAAGGTGGGGATATTATAAGATCCTGGACTTTTCTAGAAATGTAACAAGCTAACATTCAGGTAATATTTTTCATTTTTTTAGTATATATTTTTTGGGTTTTTCCATGGAGGGATTTTGGTTGAAATTGGAGAATTTTGGAATAAATAGAGGCAATACATGGTGGGTTTATAGTTTTCTCAGACCATGTGCCCAATCCAGCAAACTGTGTGAACCCAAAGATAGGGTATTCTCCAGAATGGAACACAGTTTTTCAAACTATGCACCCTTATAGTAGTAACTGTGTGACTCCTTGAGAGTATGAACATTAGTAGGTTCATAGTTAGGGTAAACTATGATCCCTATATAGGAAACCGTGCATGTGGAAATTTAAACTACTAGAAAATTAAAATAAAATATCCAACCCCCTAGTATTAATCCTTAATCACCCCCACTCATATGTAAATTAATTCCTATGAATTTTATAGTCTCTCAAAGGATTTCCAAAGAATTCTAACCTCCATTATTGATGAATCGAATAACCATTGATGGATTTGTACCTATCCTAGTAAGATTTTTCCATCCCGTATGGTTTCCTCCCTCATATAATCCTTTTCTCAATTTTTGAATGGATGTTTTCCTTTGTTGGTAAAGGATCTAGATAAATTTTTTCATAGATCTAATCCATTTAATCTTGGATATAGTTTTTTGATCAAGATCTCATTTTTCGTTGTGAACTTGGTTGATCTTCATTAGTTGGTGATTTCTGTTGGTAAGCGTTCCTAATTGATCATGAGGTAGGTGGTGTAAATTGAAAATCCCAATCTAGATTTAATAATGTGTGTGTAAATGTAAAATTTAAATAGCCATAGTTGGGAAATTTATCTATAAATTTAATAGAACTAATTTAATTTCCATGTAATAATGAATTAGGTTGAAATTAGGGAAATTGGAATTGGTGAAATATGGATTAATTGATTAGTGAATTAATTAACGGAATATTGTGATTGTGGAATTGATGTGATATTTGGATTGCGTAATTGGTAAATAAATGTGATTATGAATTAACTAAAAATGATAATTATGATATGGTTGAATTGACCGTAATGGTTTAATGGGTTATATGATTTAAATATTACAAAATTGTTTAATGATGATTTTCTCATATTATTCAATGTTATTAAAGTATTGAACCCTGATTTGGTTTGATAGTTTAAATGGTATAGTATGATGTAAAATTTAATAAGAGGGTTAATTTTGATTAACAATGTTTAATGTGATATATATTATATATGTTTGATTGATTGATATATGATTGTGGGACATGGACTCATGCTCCAAATACCCATATGAGATTAACTGATAAACAAGTGTGGAACACATGAATGATACTCCAAACACCATATGTGATTGACTGATAAATGGGGTGTGATATAGGTATGGATGCTCTAAATATTCATGGGTTGTTAGACATGTCATTTTAAGCCTAAAATGTTGGAATTGTAATATAGTTCAAAATGGTCATAACATTAATTGAAATGAGATGATGATTGATAACCGTGGTGTTATAATATGTGATATCACTTGGAGATAGTTTAGACTCCGACACAGGCTGAAGCAGGTATTGATAGTATGGGTGTCATTGTGAACCTGATAAATTAGGTGGTTGATTAAATAATAATTGAAAATGTGATAATTTTTTACTTACACCTTTCACTTTATTCTCTACAAAACTACATACACTATTATTTGATTATATATTGGTTTTGACTTTTTTGGTGGGGTTCTACTGAGTTTGTCTCGCACACTACTCTGGATGCTTGATCGATACCTTAATAAACTTTATATTTTTAGGAAATTGTGAGGGAAAGAGTTAAATTTTAGATAATTGAGATGTAATGGAGCATGGATGATGGAACCGGACCTAGTTTTAGGACCCTATTGGAGTTGTCAATATATTTATTTTTGGTTTTTCCTTAGACAATTGACACTTACAATGGAAAAACATTTCTACTGTTTTGGTTTGGATATTGTATTCTTGTTTTGGTCATCATGTGACACTATTATTTTTATACTTATGATAATATCTTTTGGCTATCTTTAATTTTTTCCCTTTGTTATGCTACTTTGAAAAAGAGGGTCTAGTCTCCCCATGATCTATTTTAGACCCCCACTACTAGTCGGCAGCCTCCAGCATACAGAGAGTCACACCTAAGGTCATGTGTCCAACTAGATTAGGGAACCAGTGTGTGGCACCCAAGTAAATAATTCACATCTTTTATAATTAAAAAAATTTCATGAGGTGGTTCATTACATGAAATAAAAAATAGGAATTTCCCTTAAATCGGGTTTACATAAAACAAAGATTTGGGAAGAGAACTTCAAGATCTTGTTTATACCCATTAGTGAAATGGAGAATAATCTATTTACATATGTAAGAGAAATATGTATATAATTTATAACCATACCATGATTTAAAATAGATATATAAAATGAGTTAGACTGAGACATGGCTTAACCCAAAGAAAATATTTTGTTTTGGAGTGTCCCCTTAACTCAGGTCCATATTCATTATTAAATTCAAATTAACAACATGAATGATTAAATTATATTTTTTAAATACATTATTGGGAGCCTAATTTAACTATATTCTATTTATTATTGAGTTTCTATTCTATTTTAGTGTCATTTAATTGTTATATTACCTCTATAACTATGGTCTCAAGGTCATTCATTTCATGGTTCCAAGGTCTCTTTAGTTTGTGGATAATTATTGAATTTATTATCAAATGAAAATTAATCTTCAGAGGTTAAATAAAATTATATTCATATCCTTATATATTTTTTAATTTTCACTAATATTCATATGTGTTCTAACATAGGGATGATTAATTTCATATAAATGTTATTTTTATACAATTTTTTCATTTATGTGTTTTTACATACTATCATGAACTAGATCCATTTTATTTAATTAAATATTATTATTAAAATAGAAAACAAGAAATAATTTATTATATAATAATTATCATCATATGTAACCATGATATTATTTCTATAGCCTACCCTGAAGGTGGTTGAGAAAAAAATTTGTTGTTCAAGGAGGTAGTGAACCCATCCTAATATGTACAATAGTTTTAATTTTTGAATGAAATGAAAATATATTTGAAAATTGATATTAAATTAACATAATAACAATCCATTATATTTATTATAAATTACTCATTATATCATATAATATGGAAAAGTGTGGATGAAGTAGTAGAATATAACATTAAAGGATGGTTTGGTTAAGAACATTACCTCTTTGGATATCCTTTATTGGATGACACTTTAAAACACTCTAGTATGAACTTCTAGTAAGAAAAAAACTGTTTTATGTGGTAAGAGGGATATGAAGAGATTTGGGAATAATATATGAAATGAACTAACTCAGAATACCATCAAAACAAGCATCTGAACCGATTGTCCACTAACATGTGGAGTATTATCGATCCCCATGGGCTGGAGACAAGTTCTTAGGAATCTATAAAAATCCTTTGGGATGATTTTTCCAACAATGAAAGAAACCAAGTAAATTACACTATGTAAAATTGTCATATAAATAAAAATTATAACCATTTCTGGGTGAAAAGAAATGATACAAAGATGAAAGAATAACAGAATAACTAAACCCATCTCATGTTGGTTTATGACCACCCACAATAACCCATGTCACATTCCCTTTTACATCCTAGAATGTCACAAAAAATGAATATGATGATAACATGAGCACTTTTTATAAGATCATAATGGTTATAAACATCAAACGGTATAAGTATCATGTGAGCTACAAGTCCTAATAGGATTTCACCAAGGATTTTATGTCATTACTTCATAAAGTAATAAAAATATGATAATAGGGAGTAAAAAAGAGAGAATAAGGATTTACATTTTAAAACAATAAAATAAATCCATCAATATCATATTAAAACATTATTATTTTAAAGATAATATCATTAAACATATCAAAATAACTTATAAAATCCAAAACTATAAACATTCCTTTTATCATATAAAAAAGAAATTTTTTCCTAAAAATCCTTGAAAACCATTTCACAAGATAAATATAGATAAGATAAGAAAAGGTAATAATATGAACTAGACATCAACATGTAGCACAAGATTCAATAAAATAGGCTCAAGGTGTAATATCCCAATTGTAAAATTAATCATGAATAACAATCAATAAAGTATGGAAACTCCAATGCCAATTAGTGACAATGAACATTGTTATGTATCAAATATCAAGTATAATTATTTCATGGGTATGAAAAAAGTTATCATAATGAGTCCACCATAGTAATTATAATAATTAAATCATCATGAATTATCATTGGGCTTACACCAAGTCTCTCAAGTCTCAATAAAACCAAGACCATACACACCTACTTTCCCTGTATCAATTCCATAGCCTGAACCTATCATGTTCACTATAGATCCACAAGACAGGGTGTAATTCCACTAGAAAATAATAAATCTATATCATCCCATCATACTGTCTCGGTTCCCATTACTATTAAAATAATTTGAGGTAGATAATCAAGTTATGGGGATCATAAATGGGAACTTTATCAATATCAACAAGGGTCTAATCCCTTAACATTTCAGTCTTTCTCAATTAATATCTCTCAATCACCCTTGGTCTCCCTCAAATTTAACAATCCATTTATCATCATCAATCAATTATAAGCACAATAATCAAGTAAGTCATAATAGGGGATTATTTCATAATAATATAATCATAAATTACTAATAAACACATCAAAAAACATCAATTTAAAATCAATCTATTATTACCAATTCGACATTCAAAATGGTAATCAAACCTTTTTCCTTTCACAAATCATTATCAAAATTCCAAATAGGCCTTTATGGAAATAATTTATTTCTAAAAAGAACTATGGAATTCAAAAGAAAGTTATAAAATTTAAAAGGATTGAAGTCATTTTCAAACATGGGTCAAAACCCTTTTCCATATGAAAAATCATTCCAAAAAATTTACCCATGGATTATCATTTTATATAAAATTTGAGTAATCAAAAACGAATCATGTCCATTTGAAAAATTAGATAATTAAAAACCATGTGGAAAAAATTTCATAAATCAACCTCTTTTATTTAGATCCAAAAATTTCACAATAAAAATAAAAGGCAAGCCCAATCCCTCTCTTTTACCAAAAAAATCCTTTAAAAGTTATTTAAAAAATAATCAAAACTAACATGTCATATATATATATATATATCATTTAGGGGAAATATAGATCATCAAAAAAGGAAATAAAGATCATACCAATTATTTCTATGCCATGTTCGATTCATATAGAATATAATAAAAAATATTTCATGAGGCATTTCAAGGAAAAAAATAGCAAAAAATGAGTTAGAAAAAAGCAAACAAATATCTATGACGTTTCAAGAAATAAATAATTACAAAATAAAGGAACTTCAAGGAAAAAGATACGTCATAAAGTCTTGGAAACTCAAAAAAATGGAAGGAAATAAGTAAAGGAACTGTATCTTCTTCTATTATAGATGAATTCCAAAAACTCCTCTTAAGAGGATACCATAAAATAAAGGATGGTGATTTTTTTATATTTTTAAAAATAAAAACACCATGAATTTTTTGTAATAAAACCCAAAAATTAAACTAACAATTTAATTTTCCCTTTCACTCTAATCTTGAATGAAGAGTGTTTTAAGTCATTTTATATAGGATTTAGATCCTTTAAAACAAGTTAAAAAATCATTTTCCATAATTTACATAATTTTAAAAGGGTTAAAATGGTGTTACATATCGATCTTGAGGAAGAATAATGGGAAAATATTTTTTAAATATTTTTTCCCAAAAATAGTGATATGTATGGGTAACATGGTTTTATTATTTCACATATCTTCAGTGTCGTGTAAGGGTAATGTTACCCTCACACATCCTTTGAAAAAGATTGGTTACCCTTACCTGGCTTACCTTACCCATATGCAGCAGCCATGTTACCCTTATGTATCCTTAAGAAAGATATAGGTACCCTTATGTGGTGACGGTTTCACCCTTACACATCCCTTAAAAATAACATTTTACCATTACTCCACCTTAGGGAAACCTTTAGGAAATTCTCACATTACCCTTATATAGTGCATATAAAACGAGGTTTATCCTTGTATATCCCCAAAAAAATGGAGTTACCTTTATGTTTCATAATGATTACCCTTATATTGTGTATATACATAGGGATTATCCTTACACAGGTAAAGGAATTTCAACTTTACCCATATGAAACTTTTGAAAAGAAGACCTTACCCTTATACAACTCATGAAAAGAGGGAGTTACCCTTATTCAACTTCTAAAATCTATCTTGAATAAAGGTATGAGACATTTACCATTATATAACTCCTATACCATACATGAGGGTAAATATTTAGTTAAAAATTATTTAATTTCAATTCACATTACTTATAAAATAAAACAAAAGGGATTTTAATTATTATAAAAAATATGATAGTATAGTTCTCTTCACTATAAAGCTTTATTCACTCATAAATCATCGAGTATAAAAGATTGAAAAAATATAAGACTAAAATTGTAACATCTAATGAATTTTAGATTAGTTATTAAATGTTAATTAAATAATTTTGTATCATAATTAAAAAAAATAAAGTATGATTTGACATAAAATTATATACTTTACAATAATAATATAAAATTTTAATTATAAATTTTATTAAAAATATTCATTTCATAAAAAAAATATTACACTTATTTTCCAAGAAATATTTTTTTATTTTATCAATGTAAATATAATAAATTTCTTGTAAATGTAAGAATTAAATAAGATAAAATATATTTTCATTAAATATTTAATAAAAATATAATTCTTCTATCCTAAATATATATCATTATTTATAGAGAAATTAATAATCTCTTTGAGAAAATATTTCAAAAATTATGATCTTTTATTAATAAAAGTGTAATTAAAATGATTATTTTAATATACCTTTATATGAAAATTTATAGTTTTTTGTTTTAATATTATTTTTCATGAAAATGTAAATTTTATTTTAATGTGAATATATTTATTTTTTAAAATTTCTTAAAAAGTCCTTTTTTTAATGTTAAATAAATTATAGTCCTAAGTGAATAATTTTAAGAATTTTTATGAGAAATTATTTAACACTGTTTTTATAAGAAAAATATTTTAAATTGTTGTAACTAAAATTTTCTCACTAAGATATTAATATTAATAGTAATATAATTAGTAAATATACTAAGTGTAATTTTAAAATTAAATGCTAAATGTGTACATTATTTAGATAAATATAGTATTCTTATTAGATATTTAAAAATTAATCTATAAAAAAATTGTCCAAACCACAACCAACCTAGGGACCCCTCAACCACACATTTGGGACCTTATGGCTTAACGATGTGGTAGTGGTCAACAATGGATTGTTATAGGTAGTAGGGGTGAGTATCTTAGAAATCATAATGCCCAGTAGGTGCACATAAGCACATTCATAGAGCATATTGGATTACTAGTGCCACCTTGCAGGTTGGAATGATGGTGTGTGAGTGGTGTTCTGGGTGGAGATCCCCTGGTTCTATGGCATGATTAGATTTTAAGATCCCATAAATTATATTCAAGCGCTCAACCAGCTGATTTTTCTATGTGATATTCTGATACCATTAATAATTTTTACCCATTAAAAACATATGTTTATAAAATCACTCATCTGATTGAATAAACTCTAGTTTTCTGATTTGATTGATCTTCATCTTCTTCCTCGTGATTATTTTTAAACCCTCAATGTCATTTTTTTATCCCAATATTGGTTTTATCCTCCACAATCGCATGTCCTATCTTGATGTCAATTTTTCAATGGATATTATTATATACCCAAAAAGGATCTATGAAGATAATAAATTATGTGCAATAATAAAATCAAAAGCTACTACAAATGTTTATCTTCTTGTAACACTCATTTTCCTATAATGATCAAATAAACACACAAACACACACACACACACACATATATATATATATATATTCTTCATCACATAACCATCATTAATATCATATGTTTTCTTCCCTATTTATTTGGATTATATTCTTTTCATGTTTATATATATATATAAATGAATATATCGTTCATGATTCAGTTTATTTCTGGAGAAATCAAAGTTGGATATATATATATATATAGATATATATATATATATATATATATATATATATATGATTATATGTGTGTTTATATGTGTGTGTGTGTGTTCAAATACATCTGAATCTTACATAAAAACATGAAAAATTTTACTGTATTTTATAAATTGATTCATTTCAATTCTAATTAATAAATAATTAGACTTGAGAATCCACTCTAGTGGGTTGCCTATGTTTTTTATATTTAAGGGGCTTCTCTTTTATCTTTATAAACACCCATATAAAATTTCACTCTCTCACTTCTATTTATTATTTTCTTATTCTACTCTTATATTTCTAAATTTTGGAAAAATAAATCATCATTTCCAGACTCATTTATTCTAAAAAACAAAATATATGGTAAGTGGATTTATATTTTTAAATAATGATAATATTCTTTCAAAAAAAATTATATAACATAATTTTTATTTTAAAATACCTATGAAAATATTTTCTTTTATAAGAAAATTAATTTATGATTATATTTCAAAAAAATATTGTTTTATTTAATGGGATATATTTTTGCTCTATCAAGACTTTACTTTTGTTAAAAACGCTTCGGTAAGGGTTATTTATTTTTATAAATTTATTTTCCATGTTTAATTTCAAAAAAAATTAAGAACATATTTTTTATAAAAACCTAAAAGCATAGGAGTATATATTTATTATTAATTTTCTTCGAAAAAATCATTTTCTAGTTTATCAAGTTCTTTTTTAATGGGAAGTGTCTTTTATATTTCAATTATGATTTTTAAATGATAAAGTAAATCATTTTATGTGTAAATTTTTCTTTTATTTTAATAAAATTCATTTATGGTAATAATTATGTCCATATAATAATATTATCATTGAAAATCCATGTATATTAATAAAAACATTTGTTTAAGTTCATTTTCTAAAGTGTTTACGAATATTTCTTTTGAATTTATGAATTTATTCTAAAATAAAGGATTTTTCCTAACCCTTTAGGTGTTTCTGGAAGATATCTTTTTCAATATAAAATTATTTTTCTTCTTTTAAAATTATTTATATATGTTTTGAAATGGTTTTTAATGGATTATAAATAAGAAATTCAGGCCTACAAATATTCCCTAAAAATAAAACATGGAACTTTTGTATCAGATGAGATAATGGGGAATGGGGAGTGAACTCATAGAAAAATGGCATTTATTCCTAAATTTGATACTTCTAGTGGGCTTATGGATTTAGCATGGTTCTCCTTTTATTATTTTAATATATATATATATATATATATATATATTATTTTCAAAATAATTTAAAGGATAAATACAGTTTTCTTTCAAAGTTTTCTTATTTTAAAATTAAATGGGTTTTCAATTGTCTAGTGAATTTTTCATGAAAACCCTAGATTTTTATTTAGGTAAAATATTTTAATTATATAAAATGTTTTTTATTTTATATAAAAGGAAATTATTTCAAAAGAGTTTTATAGTATTTCAATGAAAATGATTTTTCATTGGTTTTAAAGCCCCTTAGTAGGAAATTTTGGGCTCATCCAAGGTTTTTAAAATGATTTTCATAGGAACAGTAGAAATTAAAAAGGTGTTAGGTTTCATTTAAGTAACTTACTCAATTTAATTCAAATATTTTTTTTAGAAATTCTTATGAAACTCGGATATATTGTATGTTTTTTCCTAATCCTCAAAAAACTGGAATGGAAAAGATCCTAATGTCTGTAAACGATTGTATATTTTTTAGTTACTTTTAAAAAAAATATACAACATATTTTTAGCAATGGATATGAGAGTGAGGGTCTCATGTTTTCACATTTGGTATTAGAGCAATGGTTTAGACAACTTTGGTGATAAGGATTTTTTTCATTTAACAATTATTTATGAATTATAAGTTTTCTTTCGAGGTTCTATGAAAAAAATTCTATATGATTCTTGATTATATTTAATTTTAGAAAATATAGTTTTCCAAATTATGAAAATGAAAATTCATAATTTATTTATTTATGAAGAAAGAATTGTTGGGTTTCAATTCCTATAAATGGGGGGGGGGGGTTAAAATCACAATAATTTCATCTTAATTATTATATTTTAATTACATTATTTTCTTCATATTTTAAAACAAACTAAAGTATGATTTAATATAAAATTATATACTTTTCAACGATCAAATTAAATTTTACTTATAAATTAAGTTAAAATATTTATGTTGTAAAAATTTATTACTTTTATTTTCCAAAAAATAGTATTTTATTTCCTAAATATAAATATAATAATTTTTTGGTAAATGTTAAAATTAAAAAACATAAAATATATTTTCATTAAATATTTATAAATATATGATTCATTTCTCTAAATATATATTATTATTTATAAAGAGAAAATATAATCTCTTTTAAAAATTATTTTATAAAATATGATCTGTTATTAATAGAAGTATAATTAAAATGATTATTTGAAAGTACCTTTATATAAAAATTTATAGGTTTCTTTTTTAATACTATTTTTATTGAAAAATATAAATTCTAATTTATTTTTATTATATTTATTTTTTAAAATTTTAATAAATTTCCTTATTGTAAATGTAAAATAAATTATACTACAAATTGACTAATTTTAATGATTTTTTTGAAAAAGTATTTAATTCTATTTTGTAAACAAATTATTTTAAATTGTGGTTATAAAAAATTTAGTACTAAGATATTAATATTCCTATTAATATAATAAGTAAATATATTGAGTAAAATTTTATAATGAAATATAAAATGCGTAAATTATTTTGATATATTTAATATTATAATTAGATATTTAAATCATACTTTATATAATAAAATTGGTAAACCCACAACCAACCAATGGAACCCTCGGCCACGCATGTGGGACCCTATAGGTAAACCGTATGGGAGGGGTTAACCATGGCCAGTTATGAGTTTTTGGGGTGAGTATATCTTCATGGATAGTTCCCATTGGGTGTGCACGAGCATGTGCATAGACTTTACTTCCTTACTAGTCCCATCATGTGGGTCAGCATGATGGTATGTGGCAGAGTTTGAGTGGTGTAATGTGTTTCAATCCCCTAGGGCCTTGGCGTGATTGGATTTCAATATAACTTCTCTTATATTCAAGCACTAAACTAATTTATTTTTCAATGTGGATTTTTAATACCATAGATACTATTTATCTATTAAAATATACATTTATAACATCATCCATATGATTGATTCAACACAAACCCTCCAATTTTATCGATATTTATCTTATTCTTCATGATTATTTTTAAACCCTTAACATAATTTATTTTATTCTCCCTATAATAGTTTTATCCTCTACCAGATTATAGCCTAGTTTGATGTCAATTATTTTTGTGGATATTAACATATACATGAAAATTATTGATGAAGCAAAAAAAATTTGAAAAAACTTCATTAAAACCTATTATGAAATTTGATCTTCCCATATCTGTGAACTATAATTATAAAACTAATAAACATCCATCTATAATGACTAATGTGTCATAGAAAATAGACTATAGTTTGAATTTGATTTATTTTCATATTTGTTGAATCCCTCCATGAGGTACACTAATCAAAGAAACATTTCTGTATATTCTCCATCATAGAACCTTCTCGAATCTCATCTATGGTCATACCTATAAATTTATATCATATGATGTAAATGTTTATATATACATATATAAATATATATATTATTTGTGATTTGTTTTAGATCATGAAAAATCTGGATAAGTTGGATATATATATTTATATATATATATATATCTAAATCTTACATCAAAACCATAAACAATTTTAGTATATTTTATAAATAAATTCATTTAAAAGTCGATTAATAACTAATTATAATTGATAAGTCACTTATAGTGGGTAGTCTATGTTTTTTTATATTTAAGGGGAATCTCCTTTCTCCATAGAAAACCCCCCCACAACCATGTTTTCTATCTCTCTCTCACTTATCCTACTTATCTTATCATTCCACTATTGTATTTCAGAATTTTGGTATATAAAATCACCAATTCCTAACTCGTTTAGTATAAACCATGAAATATAAGTTAAGGGAATTTATATTTTTGTAGAAATATTATATTCCTTCAAAAATCCTTATATAAGGGGATTTATATTTTCAAATCTATTGGAACCTACTTATATTAATACTCCCAAATCGTGGTTATTTTTTAATGAGATTAATGTTTTGTAGTAGTATATTATATTATAAAGAAAAAATTAAAGAAATTTGGATACTTTTTAACAAGTTCAACCGTTAGTTCAACTTTTTTGATAGGTAGAAATATTCCATCGTCAGTATTTCCACCGCCAGACTCATTCCACTATTAGAATTGTGCTACCGCCAAAGGAATGATATTGCATGCTCTTACTACTATCAGAGCCTTGCTGGTGCCATAATTTTATATCGTCGAGCATGATACCACCAGACCTGGTACTGTAAGATGATCTTCCACAATAATTGATACTTCTAGTTCAAATGTGTTTTTTCCATTTGTGATACTACAGGATCACGCAACCATCAGTATTGTTACCATTATTATTCTACTGCATTCGAATTTAATTATCCTGATGACTAGTTTTTGGGAGTTAATGTAGTGTATTTATTTAATGATTATTCATTGACCATTCCATGGATTCATTTAATACAAGTCAGAGTTTAGTATGAGTATCTAGAAAATCTTTATAAATTTTATTAAATGGGTATTTTAAACAATAGTGAGCTATAATATTTTTGGAGAACTCCCTCATGAAAATAATTTCTTTGATAAATCTGAGAAATAACATAAATACTACTTACTTACAAAAATAAAAGTGTCAAAGTGTAGAATATATATAAGATAAAGTTCATTTATCATGCTGAATCAAGAGAATATTTTTATAGAATCTTTAAAATGAAAAGATATGATCCACAACACTCTTTTTTCTAGTAGTTTTATCAAAATAAGTTTAGGCTCCTCACCAAGCCATACCTTTGGACTCTCTAGAACTTAGAGCACTACAGATTGAGAATCAATACATCTTTCATCTCTTCTTACTTTCTCCATATATTTTTATAATTTATTTTGAGAAGTTTCTTTGTTTTTATTTGTTTATTTACACACACTAATGACTATACTTGAATTGGAGAATACATGATATTCTCTCAACACAATTTATCTGTATACCCAGCGTAACTGTATAAGAGGTCCAGGTGATTCCTATGTTGTTTTTTATTCTATGTATAACTATAGAAGAGGCCTTGAGCCTGGAAATCATGGGATGTTATTTTTAAAACCAGTCAAAGTTGTGGATCAGATTATTTGATATAGTAATAAGATTTCCAATGGTTTATTTCTAAGTGGATGGGATTAGGTATCATCTTGAGACTGAACTCATTGTTTATTTCATTCTCTCTTTGTGTTTTTTTTCTTCATTTTTTTGATTAAAAAATATTTTTTTAATCTATATACAAAACTTGTACTTTGATATTTAGTCTTATATAGTGTTTATATAAGTATTTGTATAAGTAAATTGATTTCAAAAGTTAATGTAATTTAAAAGATTTTTTTAACTGTGCCCTAATCACACTTTCATAAATATTTTAAAAAATTAAACTTATATTGAACAACCTTTTTTACTAACTGGTAAATTTATTTTAGTTGGGGTATTTTATTTTATACTTTTTTTTAAACAAAAAAAATATTGGGTGCTCCAACCACCATTTGGTATCAAAGGATAGTTAAATATCTATCTAAATTATGATTTAGTTCTCTTTTAAAGATCATAAATTAATATTATTTCAAATTTTAGTTATTTATAGATAATATAAAATAGGTATATACTACAAACAGAACTTATTTTTTAATTACATCAATCCTTCCTAATGGAAAATCAAATTGAAGATGCATATTGAGAGAATGGGTTTTGAAATCTGGAATGCTAATATAAACAAATATGAAATGCCAAAAACTATTAAAAATACATGGTATGATCCTACTAAAGTAGTATATAATAATAATTTTAAATCCATTAATGATTTATACTATTATTTGTGTGATGATAAATTTAATATAATATCTTTATGAACAACTACTTTTGAAATTTGAGACACTATAATTGTTTCTCATGAGGGGACATTTAATGTAAAATAAATATGATTAAATATCTATACTATAATATTATTCTTTTAAGATGATACTTAATTATATTATTTCTGAAATGTATCTCTATTTTGATGAGATAGTGAATACAATACATTCACTAGGAAATAATGTTTTCGATAAAGACCAAGTAACGCACATGTTGAGGTGTCTACCAGAATGATGGAGAGAAACCTCAGTGTCAATCATAGAATCATGTGATGTAATAAAGTTACCTATAACTAAGATTAATGAAAAAATAATTATTAATGATAAATAACTCAAATTAATTAGATAAAATTAGGATAAACTAAAAACAAAATATATATCCTACAAATTCAATACCTCAAAAAATATAAAATTCAAGATTGCAGTTCAAGTGATGAAGATTCTCCTATGGATAGTGATGAAGAGATGAATCATTTGGAAAGAATATTCAAAACAAAATTCAAAAAAATAATTTATTTAGGTAACCAAGTTATAAATGTAAATATGATAATATAGGAAACAAGATAAAGGATTGGGATAAAGATAATACTTCAAATTAAAAAATATGTTATGTGTATAAAAAGAAAGAGAATATAAAAGATGATTATCCAAAGATGAAATAAAAATAAATATTATGATAAGGATAATATATAAAATAATGAAATAAAATAAACTTTTAGTTATTATAAATATATCTTGAGTGATTCAAACACAACCTAATAGGATAAGCATTATAGAGTTAACATGTGTTTTATGACAACACACATCTAAGATATTTGATGTTTTTTCTACTTCTCCTATACATATTTATAAATATTATAGAAAAGAAAACAATTATGATAACATGTATAATGAAGATATTTTTTAGTACTATAACATTTTGTAAGATACATTCAATGATTTTAAGGATAAATATAATATTTTAATGGAACAACATGCCTAGACTGCTAATTTTAAATATGATCTTACTATTGAAAAAGAGAAATATTATCATCCTTTTAAGGAGAAAAATGAGTTAAAATTTTCTAATTATAAACTATATAATTATCTAGAAATATTCTCTAATGGGATAAACATCTTACATATATGCTTAGAAAATAGATAGCACATAAGTTCAATATTGGTATAGGACATCTACCTTGATAGGGCAGAATTTTTTAGAATAGTTTCATTTCTAGTTCTTGTTCTGTTACTAGTTTTTATTCATCTAGACCCAAAAAAGTATTTATTTATGAAAGTTTAAAATCTACTTATAGGAAACCTATTAATAAATTATGGGTTCCTAAATAATTAATTACTAACATTTCTATACCTAAAAATATTTGGGTACAAAAGTATTTTTGGTGTAAATTTTTCTTTCTAGAAGACTTTCTTGAAGATCTCCAGTACGAAATTACGGAACATATATAATGGGTTCTCTAGAAACATGATTGGATGTTATTCAAGTTTCAATAATCTGATCAAAGTGGATGGTGGACATGTTGCTTTTGGTGACAATGCCAAAAGAAAAATTATTAGACTTGGAAAGATTATTAATTCTAATACTATTTTAATTTTAAAGTTTTATTTGTAGTTGGTTAGATGTATAATATTATTATCATCTCACAGCTATGTTATGATGGATTTCATGTGAAATTTCAAAATAATTTTTACAGTGTTTTTATACTAGAAATTCTTCAGTTTTTACTTCTTTAATAAGTGATAATCATTATACTGTTAATTTAGATTCATTATTTTTGAAAAACAATTATTATATAAGTGAATTTTAAAAATAATCCTTTATTTAGTATATGAGACTAGTCTATTGTAATATTAACTCACTTATAAATATAACTAGAAAAGGTTTAGTCAAACACAAACCTAAAGTATAATTCCAAAATGATAAAGTCTGTAACCTATGTCAAAAAGGGAAACATCACAAGATATAATTCAAATCAAATAATAATGTTCCAACTTATCAATGCCTAGATTTGGTTCACATGGACTTGTTAATACCTTCTATAGTCTCTAGTTTAAATGTTAAGTATTTTGTTTATGTTCTTTTATATAACTTTTCTATGTATACTTGGGTATTCTTTCAAGCTTAAATGTCACAACCCGAATCTGGTCACTATTAAAACCAGCACCCGACCCAACACATGGAAAGTCGTTAAGGGTGTTCCTTATCCTATTGGGAAGGAACAAGTTCACGGGTATCATAAATATGGTTTTGGGAATGATTTACCCGGGTATGGATACATAAAATAACAAAAAACAATCAATAAACTGAATCTGAAAATTCATGGTAAACAAGATTTAAATAAAATTAAGAACTGAATACATGGGTATAAACATGACATAATATGTCCAAAGAAACATAAAAGAAGTTGAAAACATCCTAAGTAACACCACATTACAAGGGGTCATCACCCATAAGTCGTCTCCACAACACTGCACCATGAAGAAAACTAACAACCCAGACCACCATCACCCAAGGCCTTGCCTTTACCTATGTCAAACATGATCAAGTATACTTGCACACAATGGGTTTAATTATGGTGTGAGACAAATACAAATAGGATACCACCCAAAATATTCTATATAGTAATAAATACAAGATAAAAATCATGCAAGTTTTAATAAACAAGAAATGATGGCAATAATTTCTAAATAATGAAACTTTTTAAAGTAAAAAATTTTTCAGAGGGTAATTTAAAAGATTGAACACATTTCAATAAAACATGTATTATTATAAATTTTCTATCCAAACACAACATAATCCAATTATAAATACCAAATACTCAATGAGAACTAATCTTGGGAACACCCCTTGGCACTAGTCAGTTTTGGGCCCCACATACCTCATACCATGGTGTAAGCTAACCATAACCATATTCTTTCTCATAAAAAATACACTAGTAGGGAACATTCTAATTACCTAATAATCCCCAATCATCATAATTATTGCTTTTTTAGTTTTGTCAATTTCCAAATTTCTATGTGAAATAGGGACACAACCACTCTAGATTACTAGCTTACTAGTATACATCTGCCCACCTAGATACCCAAGCTTTCCCCTTTGTGCTCAAACATTTTCCACATGTTACCAAAAAGCATCTTCACATAAGAACATAAGTTATAGTCACACACATTCAAAATAATAGATACACCTACTTTTCACCCTTCATATAACTCAATAAACCACATATAATTTCCATAAAACAATTTCAAGAAATGTAACCAAACTTTGTACATAAAATTCATCTAAAAAACCTCTTTGAAAAACCAATACCCACCAATATTACCCCAAATCATAATTTTCAGTAGAAAAATTTTTAATAAAACTCTTCCATGAATTATAAAGCATCCCCAAGTGGTAAAACAAGGAACACACATGTAAAACACACATTTTCGCACAAAAATGGAACTTAAAAATCAATTATTTAACAAATACCACAAAAATTAATTTTCACAGAAATAACACTGAAGGGGGAGTATGCTAAAAATATAAATCAATCAAATATAACTCATCTAGTAGTGTTAACACATGGAATCACCTACCGCAAGTGTTAAAAACACCAAATCCTTTTGCAAAAGTTCAAATGCACTACCGCCACACAGAAAGGGTGTTAAATCAATCCTAAAACCACAATATTTGTCCAAGAAACCTAGGATCAACCCCTAGGTTTGAAGACCTACTTTATTTACATTAAGAACTTCAACAAAAATGGAATAAACCCTAATAAAATGGGAGGAGGAAGGACGGAAACCCACTTATATGAGATATATTTAAGAAATCACCCAAAATACACCAATAGGTGAATATCTAAGTATACAAAACTTATATGGAGGTTATAATAAAGATGAGGAAGTTAAGTGGGGATTGAAATTGGAAAAAAAATTAGTAAAAATGAATCTTTTATGAAAGAAACAAATTACCTTCTCAAATCAGGATGATTTGAGAAACCTTGATAAATTTTTCCCTAACCCATGATGAATTTGAGATTCAAAGAGGCAAAATATAACCTAGTGGTGGATAGGGTTATTGGGAATGGGTGAGAGTTTAAATCATCTAATAATATTAAAAATGAATGAGATGTGAGAGAAATGATTTTTTTAACTGGAAATGGGATCACAGGTTGGCCCAATGCCTGAATAAATCACCCAAATCCACCATGATAATGAGTTCATAAGGGGTATAAATGGATATGGTGGTTTAAATAAGTCAGGGGAGGCCAAGTGGTTAGTATAATTGGTGAAAATTGTTAATAATTTAAGGAGTTATAAAAGAAACAAATCTTTTTTTTTAAATATGGAAATGGGCTCACTGTTTGGACAAAATCAAGATGATACCACCCCTTTCTCCAAAAATACATGGAAACCCCACAACAAAGAATGAATAGAAATTAAATAAAGAAATCCATTTAAAATAAGTCATGGATGTTACAATTCTCCCTACCATAAAAACTTTCCACCCACAAAAAGTTAACTTGAAGCTTGGTCAGATAAGAGAAATGGAAACTACTCATCAACCCAAGACTTCCACTTTCATGTCTCATGCTCATCAGTCACATGATTCTAGTGGACTCTAACCAGAGGAATATTCTTCCCTCAAATAAATTTTTCTTAGGATTCCACAATTCGTACCGACCACTTAAACACCAATAAATCAGTCTCTATATTCATTTCTTCCCAATTCATCACATGTGATGGATACAGGTTCAACTTTTTTAACTGGGATACATGGAAGATATAATGAATGGATGTCAACTAAGAAGGAAAATACAACCGTTATGACAACTTTCAAATATGCTGGCTGATTTCAAAAGGTCTAAAATACCATGGCGTTAGCTTCCCTTTATTTCCCAAACGACGATGGCCCAGATGAGAGGCCACTTTCTAGAATACCTGGTCACCCACCAAAATCTATATGTCTTGATACCTCTGGTATTAATAAGATTTATGGTAACTCTGATATGTTAATAATCAATGCCTGGTCATCATGATCATATCAGACGTCTCTTGAACAAGGCTTGGTCCCAATATTGAAGTCTCACATACCTAAACCCAACATATGGGGGGACCGACAAGGCCGACCATAGAGTTCCTCAACTGTATCCATTCAAATCGAGGATTGGTGACTATTGTTATAATCAATTTCAACCAATCCCAAATGGATATCCGAAGACGCTCTATAGTCCAAAACACATGTACTGAGCTCGTCCTCCAAAATCTGATTCACCTACTCTATCTGACCATCCATTTGAAGATGTTATTTCATGATCATTTTTATCTGAGACCCCAAGGCCTTATAAAGGCCTTCCCAAAATCGAGAAGTGAAACAATGTTCTCTATCTGAGACAACTAAAGATGGAACACCTTTAAGCCTTACCACCTTATGAAGATAAAATCGGTCCAATTAATCCACTTTATTTGTATCCTTGATCGGAATGAACTGGGATTAATTGGTTATATGATCAATTACTACCCATATGTCATTCTTACCCATGTTTTTATGAGGAAGGACAACAATGAAATCCAAGGTGACCTCGTCCCACATCTAAGTACAAATGGGTAGAGGCTGGAGCAAACCAGAGGGCCTTTGATGCTCTATATTCACTTGCTGACATGTATAACATTTTGACACAAATTTATCTATGTATCATCTCATACCAAGCCACCAGAACTACCTATGCACATCATAATACATCTTAGTTTCACCAAGATGAACAAACCAATGAAACCGGTGGCTATCAAGCATCACTGCCTTCTGTAAAGACGACAGAACTACTGCTCATCCCTTGAAGCACAAGATGACCTTAGGAGATGATGAACAATCAGAAGATGTCTCCCCACCATGAAGAAAGTACCTCGACCACTAAAAAATCTCATCACTGGGTTTTTCTCACTAAATCAACTCTAAGAGAAAAGGATTCAACAGAATTATCTCCAAGAACATAGCTCCACTTTTCTCTTTGTTCTCCACATGCATCTAGTCAAAGATCCACAACTGAGTCCACTCATCACTGTACTTCCTCAGGGCTTTCACTGGTACTTTCCTACTCAAATAATTTTCCACCACATTTCCCTTTCTCGGGGAATAGACAATGTCAAATTCAAACCCCTCCAAGTACTCGATCTAGTGGCGCTACCTCAGATTAAGATCCTTCTACGAGAAGATATAGGAAAATATTTTGTGATCAAAGTAGACCAAAAACTTCTCCCCCAAGTGGTAATGACATCAAGTCTTACAATCATGCATCATAGCTACTAACTCCAAGTCGTGGGTTGGATAATTCTTTTCATGTGGTCAGAGTTGGCGAGAACCATATGCCACCACATGATCACCCTGTATAAGAACACACCCAAGACCTATACCTGAAGCATCATAATAAACCACATACCCCATTCCGAACACTATTAAAATCTATATGGGGGTGGTAGTCAACAACTTATTTAGTTCCTTGAAGGATTCTAGACACTCTGGGAACCATAAAAACTTCACCCATTTCTGGGTGAGCGTGGTCATGGGTGAAGAAAGTCAAGAGAAATCCTAAACAAACCACCTGTAGCAACCAACCAGGCTGAGGAAACATCTGATCTCAAACACATTATTCATATTCTTCCATGAAATAAGTGCACTAATATTCTTGGGTTCCACTGAAACCCCCTATTCTGAGATCACATTACCTATAAACTTCACCTACCTGATCCAGAAAGTTCACTTGGACAACTTTGTATAAAGGCAATGATTTCTTAAGGTGCCCAACACGATCTGAAAATGATGTTTGTGTTCTTCTTAGGATCCAGAGTAAACTAGGATTTCATCAATGAATACCATGATGAAATAATCGATATATCTTTGGAACTCTATATTCATGAGTGCAATAAATACCGAAGGAGCATTGGACAATCCGAAGGGCATTACTAAGTACTCAAAGTGGTCGTATCTACATCAGAAGGTTGTCTTTGGGATATCTGCCTCTTTTACCCTGAGTTGATGGTAACCCTAATGCAAGTCTATTTTAGAAAACCTCTTTACCCCCTTAAACTGATCAAAAAATTCATCTATTTGGGGTAAAGGATATTTGTTCTTGATGGTTTCCTTGTTTAGATTCCAGTAATCAATACACAATCAGAGGGATCTGTTGGCCTTCTTCACAAAAAGAATGGGAACAACCCAAGGAGAGAAACTGAGTTAGATGAATAATTTGGATTCTAAATTTTCTATATGTATATTTAATTCCCTCATCTTGGTGGGGTCCATACGACATAAGGGAAGATATATTGGTTATGTTCGTTACACCAAATCAATCGATAACTCCACATCCTGCTCTAGAGGAAATCCTAAAAAATCATCTTGAAATACATCCATAAACTCATCCACAACATGAGTTTTTTCACCTTAATAATAATGAACATAATCCTCTATCATGAGCAATGATAACAGGAAGATAATATTCCCTAACTCTAGGAGTGGAGGTCCTGCGCGAGCCGACCAAGGATCTCAATCCCCAAGGGAAGCCTGATGACTCCCATCAGGTGTCATGAAACTTACCCACCTCCTATAATAATAGATGTGTGCTTTAAAGTTTACCATCCAATCCATTCCATTTATCACATCAAATAGATCCATATCTAAGACCAGGAGGTCCCACTCCATCTCAACCCCTGCTAGAGAAAGCGCACAAGATGAGCACCTGAGACCCTGATCTTTCTTCTTTCTTAGCGGCGTCAGCAACTCCATCACAAAAGAAAATAGTTCGGTTAGAAAATTCAGAATGTTCACAATATGGGTAGATATGAATGAAACAGAATAACTGGTATAAACAAAGATCATTAGATATATAAGATGTAACCAAAATGGTACCTCGAACTATTGATGGTCCCACCTCTGATCTCACTGGTTCCTAATACACCACATAAAGATTCATAGTCTCTACATGAGAATGATCACATTCCTATGGATCTACCTATAATTGGATCTTCCTAAAAGATGATCTAGCCCTGCCTCCATGACCACCAAACTGAGATCCCCCCATCCTCGATGGCTCTGACTGAGATGGAACTCCCCTAGAAGCGACTAATCATGCCCCACCCTATAGTGGATGTGCCATCCTTCAAAAATGTTGCAGGGTGTCCCATACCTTCACACTAATAATAGGGCTTTTGAGGAGATGTTCATGTTGGTCGGATGTTCCCTAGCCTCCCATACTGGTGTGAAAAAAAAAACCACACATCATAAGCCACTGAAGAAAACTGCCTAGAAGGTTGGCTTGAGCTGCCACCTCCCTTCTTTCCCTGCTCCTCCCACTTCCTTTCCTTCTCAGAAGAGCTGACACTACCCATTCCTGACACTGTCCTAGAGAAACCATCTCTCTCTTTATGGTTGATCTCCAGCATACATGCCTTCTCAACCATCTCTGCATAGGTTTTAATCTTGAACAAGAAGACTTGTGAATAGATCTCTGGCCTCAAACCCCTCTCAAACTTTTGGGACATCATCTTCTCATTGAAGATCATTTTCAAAGAATACCAAACCAACTAAGAAAAATGTTTGTCATACTCTATCTCTGAAAGATCCCATTGAACCGGCTCCATAAACTCTCAGGATCTAGAATATGCCAAGAATTCAAGTTATTACTGGTCATTAAAGGTAACCTTGAAGTCATTCCAGCTCATCTGTTCATACATCCAATATTGAAGCATTTATTCCCACCACCTACGGCTGGGACCCTCTAATATAAAATATCCATGCTTCACCCTAACCACCTCAGGCGTGTCCAAGAACTCAAACATGAGCTTGATCTTTTTGATCCACTCCTCTACTTCCTGGGGTTATGTTCTACCTCATAAAGTATGACGCATGTTTTTCAGAAACTCTTGGGATTTTTTCCCTAGTACCCATCTCTTCTTCTATAACAGGATCCATAATAGGATCTGGTACCTATACTAGAGCTTGGAAATCCTGAACCACATCCCCTACTAGCCTATTATCAAGTAGTGAGGGATAACTCTCTTCGGCTTCCTCCTATGGGTGTATGGGAGGTTTCTGGAGAGGCATGTTTCTACAAAAGGCAACAATCACAAGAGAAAAAATCATTACAATAGTTTTGAAAATTTTCATCAATAACATCAAATATAAATAATCCAAAAACATTACAACAATAAAATAAACAACTACTTCACCCCCACTTGATGTCCACATGAAGTCTGCATCCCACATGTCTCACCTGGAAGTGAAGTCAAACAAACAATTACCTAATCCAATGGTGACTCAAGATTTTTCATGAGAGTTGTAGGCCATAAACCATAATTGAGACAAAAACATGAGACATGATATTCCTATCACTTGTCTAGCCTGACTCATCCCAAAATATTAATATAACCCAAAAACACCAACCTCTTCTCATACTATTTTGGCACGAACAGAATTTGGTCACCATAAAAACTGGCACCTGACCTGGTCCTTGAAAAGTTTTTAAGGTATTTCCCTATCTTCTTGGGCTATCACAAGTTCATGGGTATCATAATTCTTGGTTTGGGAACGATTTACCTGAGTATGGATACATAAAAAAACCAAAAACAATCAATAAATCGAATCTGAAAATTCATGCCAAACAAGACTTAAATAAAATTCAAAAATGAATACATGGGTCTACAAATGACACAAGAGGCCAAAATATACATAAAATTATAATAAAAATAGACTAATTAACACCACAAGACATGGGGTCATCACCCATGAGTTATCTCCACAACACCACACCATGAAGGAAACTAACAACCCGAACAGCTGTCACCGAAGGCCTTGGCTTTACCCATGCCAAACATGATCAAGTATACTTAACCCCAAGGGGATTAAGTGGGGTGTGAGCCTAATACCAATATTATACCACAAAAAATATTCCATATAGTAATCAATACAAGAAAAAAATCATGAAAGTTTTAATAAACAATAAATGGTGACAATAATTTCTAATGAACAAAACTTTTAAAAGTAAATAGTTTTCAAATGGAAATTTCAAGGAGTGAACACATTTCAATAAAACATGTATTATTATTAATTTTCCATTCAAACACACCATAAACAAATGATAAATACCAAAAAATCAATGAACAATAATCTATGGAACATCCCAAGGAACTAATTAGTTTTGCGCCTCATATACCTCATATCTCAGTGTAAGGTAACCATAACCATATCTATTCTAATGAAAGATCCACTAGTAGGGTATATAAAAATAACCTAGTGTTCTATAATAATCATCATTATAGTTTTTTTAGTGTTTTTAGTGTCCAAATTTCTAAGTGAAATGGGGAAAAAACCACTCTGGATCACTAGCGTACTAGTACACGTCTGCCTACCTAGATACCCAGGATTCCCCCTTTGTGCTAAAACAATTTCAACATGTTACCAAAATCCATTCACACATAAAAACATTAATTATGGTCACACACATTCAAAAAAATATCTACACATTCTTTTCACCCTTTATATAACTCTATAAAACACTTATAATTTCTATAAAACAATTTCAAGGAATGCAACCAAACGTTGAAAATAAAATTAATCTAAAATACATCTTTGAAAACCCAATTCCCAATAATATTACCTCAAACCATAATTTGTAGCATAATTTTTTTTTAATAAAACCCTTATAATAATTATAAAATATCCTCAAGTGGTACAACATGGAACACACTTGTAAAACCCCCATTTTCAAACAAAAAATTCACGTAAAAATCAATTGTTTAACAAATTACCCCAAAAAACATTTTGTAGCAAGAAAAATTAAGTATGAGTATTCTAAAAATATAAATCAAGTATAACACATCTAGTAGTGCTTATACATGTAATTACCTACCACAATTGTCAAAAACACCAAATCCTTGTGCGAAAGTTCAACTGCACCAATGTCGCACCACAAGGGTGTTAAATCAAACCTAAAACCACAATATAAGACCAAGAAACTAAAAATCAAACCATGGGTTCTAATACCTACTTTATAAACATTATTAACTTCAAGAAAATGGAAGAAACCCTAAGAAAATGGGAGGAGGAATGAAGGAAACCCACTTACTTGAGTGATCTTGAAGAAATCGCCCGAAATACACTAATTGGTGAATCTCCAAGCAGCCAAAACTGATAGAGATGTTTGAATAAGTATTAAGAGGTCAAGTGGGGACTTAAAGGGAGAGAATAGTAAAAAAATGAATGATTTATGAATGTATTATTTTACCTTCTCAAATCTAGATGATTTGAGAAACCTTGATAAATTTCACCCTAATCTGCGATGAATATGAGATGAAAAGAGGCAAAATAGAAAAATTTGGGGTGTGTCTAGTTTTCTTTGGCTTGAGTGAGAGGTTTAATACTGAAAAAAAATTAATAAATGATTGATATATGAAAGAAAGAAAATTTTTTAGATAGGAAATAGGCTCACATTTTGGACTAATGCCTAAATAAATCACCCAAATCCACCATGATAATGAGTTTATAAGGGGTAGAAATGGATATGGTGGTTTTAATAAGTTTAGGTGGTCTAAGTGGGAATTTTAATGGGTGAAAAAAGTTAAAAATTTAAGGAGTCATAAAATAAACAATTTTTTTTCAATCTGGAAATGGGCTCACAGTTTGTCCCAAATCATGATGAAACCACCCCTTTCTCCAAAATTACATAGGAAACCCCCACAACAAATAAAGAATAGAAATTAAATAAAAAATACCTTTAAAATAATTCATGGATGTGACATTAATAAAATTGAATAATGTTCTTATTTTATCATGTATGCTAAATCTATAGAAACTCATTGTGGACCAAGGATTAATACCTTAAGAAGTGATCATTTCATGAGTTTTAAAATCATGACATTGAATATTTTTTATATCAAAATGGCTATAATCATAAATTTTCTACTCCAAGGACCCCACAGTATAATGGTGTTATAGAAAAAATAAATAATACCCTTCAAGAAATTTCCTGAACTATACTTAATAATTATGAACTTCCTATTTATTTTTCAGAAGAGGTTGTGAATAGATCTTGTAATATAATAAATATATTTTTAATTATAAATCCTTAAAAGAAATATCCTTATGAATTATGGAATAGTATAAATCCAAATATTAATTACTTTATTGTTTTTGGTTTCAAATTCTTTATTCTCAACACTAAGGATAAACTTCTATTAAATTTTCCAAGTGTGATAAAGGAATATTTATTAGTTATTAAACATCTATTAAATATTATAGGGAATTAAATAAAAGAACCAAGAATGTGGAATAATCTGTTCTTGTAAAATTTTATTAAATATATCCACATGATCATAATTCCTATTTATAAAACATTGAGTTTTATTTGTAAATTCTGAATATTAATGCCAAACATTTTGACAATTCTTTGAAGAAAGAAGAAAAATCATCAAGATATGTGATATATCTTGAACCTAAACATAAACCTATATTTAACATTGAGATAATTATCCCTTATTTTCTTACATATTTTAGGACTCATAGATATTATCCATTATATTTTATAGTCAAAGACTTTGTTATAGGTACAAAAACTAGATATTCTCTCAGAAATTAGGATGAATGTCAAGCTTTTTTGTCATAGATTGAACCTAAGAACATCAATGATGTAATTAATGATAAATTATGGGAAATGAAAATGGAAGAAGAAATGTATTAGTTTTAAATGAATATATTATTTGAACTTTTAGTTATACCTAAATACACTATAACTATTGGAACTAAGTGGGTTTTTAGAAACAAAGTTGACAGGTCAGTAACTATAGTAAGAAATAAATCTAGATTAGTTACATATTGATATAGTCTAGAATAGGGTGTTGACTATAAGGAAACCATTTTACTAGTGGCAAGACTTCAATCCATAAAAATACTTCTTGCCTATGTAGCACATTATTATTTCAAAATATATCAAATGGATGTAAAAACTTAATTCTTAAATGGTTATATAGTTAAGTATGTTTTTGTTGAAAACCCTGCATATTTAAAAAACCTCATGTTCCAAATCATGTTTTCAAGTTACAAAATTTTTATATGGTTTAAAATGGGCTCCTAGATCTTGGTATGATAGTCTCAGCTATTTTAAAATTTCTTAAGTTTTTTCAAAATTAATAGTTGATCCTACTCTTTTTATAAAAAAATTTAAAAATAAGTTTTATTTTTTCAAAATTATATTTATGATATTATCTTGGGATCTTCTAAAAATTCCTTGTGTTATAATTTTTCAAAGATGATGAAAAATTAATTTGGAATTAGTTTAATGGGGGAACATAAATTCATTATTGGTATTGGAATTTTTCAAAATAAATATGGAATTATTTTAAATCAATGTAAGTACAATAAATGCCTTTTCGAATTTTTTGGTTTGGATAGAACTAAAATTAGTTAGACTCCCATGAGTACTACATGTAAGTTGGATTTGGATGAATCTAGAAAGCTAGTGGATTAAACCAATAACAGAGGTATGATTGGAATCCTAGTATACTTGACCACCAGCCGACCAACTAATATGTTCAGTTTTTTATGTGTATCCATTTTCACTAAAATCCTGAATAGTCTCATTTACTTTCTATTAAAATAATTTTCAAATACATCAAATATACAATTAATTTTGGATTTTCCTATTTAGTATATGAATTATTTATTTATTTAGATGTGTGTTTTGGTATTTTAAGTTATATAGAAATAGAAACTATAACATGTTATCTTTTTACCAAGTCACAGCTATCTTGGTGTGGTAAATAAGAAAAATTAGGTTTCACTATCTACTCCTAAAGCTGAATACATAGCCTTAATAAGTTATTATGCAAACATTTTTTGGATAAAAAACTCTATTCTAAACTATGAAAATAAATTCATACATGTCCCTAAAATTTGTGACAACACAAGTGTGATAAATATTTCTAATAATCCTATGTATCATTCTTCGACAAATCATATTGACGTAATACATCACTTTTTGAGATATCATTTTCAAAGGAGTGATCAAGAGATAGGGATGGATACACAAGTTATAAATAAATGGAATACCTTTATAACCTAGTTTGGTTTATAATTTCTTTCAATTTCTAGAGTTTAGTTTTTTAGAAAAGAAAGATTTCATTCAAAGTATGATTGATTGACAAGAGGTTAGTTTTTATTCTAGATATTGTGGAAAATGTATCAATGTTACTCTTCAAGGATTTTATGATGACTACAAAAAATTGTATTCCAAGTGATAGTGATTTATTTTTTTGGGAGTATGAATTTATAGAGATTTATGTTTATGGTACATTGTGAAGGTATGCTACAACTGAGTTAGATGAATAATGCATATTTATTTTTAATTTTATTGAGAATATGATGTGTCCCAAAAAAAATAATTTCATTACTATTAGATATCAAGATGTGTATCTTCTATTTCTTATGAAACTAGGGGATATGATTAATATTTAGAGATACCTCATGGTACACATGATGGAAATGTTTAAGTAGTATTCTAGGTATAATTATATCATTTACCCTAATTTGATTTCAATAATGTTAGAAACCAAGTTCTTGATTTATGAAGAGGAGGAAGATGAAGTAATGGGTTGTGGTTTCTTATTAATTAAGGTTACTTGAAAAATAATTAAAGTTAATTTAAATCCGTGGATGAAAAATATGGGTTGAATATAATGAAAAACACTATAAGGATTTTAATCTTATATACCATCCTATTTGACCAAATAACTTAGTGGATTCTAGCTTAGAGCCAGATAAAATAGTGAATTATTTAGATGAGTAAGAAGAATTTGATGTTTCTATGATTAACGAAATAAAAATAGAAACTTCTATTGAAGAGGGAAGTAGCCCAGATATCACTAAGATCCCATTTGTTCCTTTTAGAATTGTAATTTCACTTTCTTATCCCTCTATCAGAGATAGTATTTTAAGTGAAAGAGATGATGATGATGATGATGATAATACTGAAGTATATGGATATGAGAATATTAAAATTTCTTCTGATAATTATAAATATGTTGTATAAGTATCATATGTAACTGATGATGGTGATGATGGAGATGATGATAGAGGTGATAGTGATGAAGATATTGTTTCTCATAATGTATGTGATGTTGTTGAGGAAGCTCAATCACAACATCCCTCTCATGTTACATTAGTTAGGTATATAGAGTTATTTGTTCTCATTTGTTCTATAGGTGTGGAGATATCTATTTTATTTCATCCATTAGGTGATTATACCCCTGTTAGAGGTGATCCAAGGGCATTTTTTAGGGGGTAATACCCAGTATCTATCAGTCATAGAGTTGATCTTACAAATCCTAGTGAGATGTCTTATGTTTTAGTTGAAGTGGTAGCACATGATGAGTGGGAGAAGTTCCCAAGGTATGTCCAACTTAGACTAGACTACTCAAAGTCAAAGGAAGTTGGAAGTGATGATGGATATCATAAATATTATTATGATAGATCTACCTTAGTATAGGATGAGATATCATCTAAGGGTGATCCATTTCCTGGTTCTGAATAGATTAGACTTTTTTATCCAGACTCAGATGAAGATAATGATTATGATGAACAGAGAAACCCACCATATCATGGTGGAAATACTATTTTAATTGGATTTGGGATAGATACTAAGTGATCTCTTGCTGATAAAATTGATAGTGCGGGTGAGATTTAATATTTTCCTTTAGATTCACTTTATTTTAGTTCAGAGCATACAAAGAAAGTTTTTCCTAGTAGTAAGAGAGATATTGAACCTCCACCTGTTGTTGACTTTTTACCTTTATATTTTGTTTCTACATATTACTTAGATGTTTTCATAGAAATATTATTTCAAATATTAGTAGAGTATTTATGTATTGGGAACCTCCTATCACTTAGCTTAGTGGAGATAATTCAAGACATCTATTTGAGTTGGTTGTTTTCCATATTCATCCAAAGATGATTTTCCACATTTAGAAAGTTTAAATTCAAAATGGATGGTTGGAAATTGAAATATAAGTTATGATATCTATGATGGAGGAGATGAGAACCTTTTTTATTAAGAGTTAAGATGATTTTTTGGGGAGATTGGATTCTTTACCTGATGTTGCTTCTATATCTAGTAATCCACCTCCTTAATCCTTTATTGATGCTGATATGATCAGATCCATTGTCAAAGAGGATTGGTGGCCTATTATGGATTATATAAACACATCTCATTTGGTGGATCTTCACTAGATCAGACACTATGGTGAGCACATATATAAACTTGTAAGGGAGGGTTTGAACAAAGACAGAATTGACAGGGAAACCATCACCATGTCTATCAAATAATACCATTCTAGGAAATGTACAAAGCATGATTTTAATTCCCATTTTATATTTTTAGCTTAAAAATTAAGGATTCCACCTATTACCATGGTGTTCAAGGAACAAGTAGACCAGCTCAATGTTATGACCCCTCTAATCAAGTTATTCATGTAATAGAAGAAGGACCTCTTCAATGATATGGAGCATAGAGGAAACATTATTATGATATTTTTCAACCACATGAATCCCTTCTTATATGTATCTGGAACAACTATTGTTCCACCTGAGGAAATTTCCAGGTCATCCTTCACAGTTTCTCCTTCCTCTGATCCTTTACCACCTCAATATCATTCATTTAGTATATATCCAGTGGAAGCGGTCTAGAATCTCAAAATAGTGGTCATTAGAGATCATCTTACCACTACCTCATCAAATGTATCCACTACCTCTACACTTTCAGCCTCTACATGAGTGCCTACTTCCTCTGGAAAGGGAAAGGGACATGTTGGTACTACCTCCTGAGATGAGAGGGATTTATATTTGACTTAGTTTTGATATGAATTTTGTATTTCCATTGTATTTATTTTTTATATGTAATCCACGGAAATTTTTCAATTAATTAATTTTAACTCTTATTATTCATGAGTATCTTATTTAACTTTACTATTTTCTTTATCATATTTTTTATAATCCCAAAAGGGTGAGAACCATATTGGTATTTACCTTTAATGAAAACATAATATTTGATACCATAATTATTTGGATTCATCCTTTTATACCATAATTATTTGGATGTCCTTATTTTAGTACTAACAAAATTATCCTGATTGTTTAGATTTCTGAGTTAACCTTTCAATTATATTTTGAAATTTACTTTCAAAATACTACATTATATTTTTAAATTGTTAAGAAGATATAATTACTTCTTCAAATTCATATATTTATATTATTTTGGTTTTATATATGGTTTAATAAATTCCATGATTTTTTATCATAAACAATTGGGAGATTATTATCACCCCTTTATTCTAATGCCCAAAAATCATGATTATTATGTTTTTAATGAGATTATTTTTTTATGGTAGTATATTATTCTATAAATAAAAATTTAAATAAAATTTTCTAAGTTCTGACATGTTATACTGTTTTTTAATATCTTCCACTCCCAAAACAAATCCACTATGATGCATGTCATCGCCAGACTCATGCCACCATCAAAAGTGTGATACAGTCATAGGTCAGCTACCACTAACTACTCTACCATTAGATACTTTCCACTGATAGAATTTGAATCCTTCATGTGTGATACCACCATACCTACTAATGATATATGAGATATATCTAGATGTGATACAGCTCGTTCAAATGTTATACCATCAGTTATGTTACCATTAGACTGTGATCCCATCATCCTTGTTACCATTTTTTTTTAATTTAATTATCCAAGTGGATAGTTTATTTAAGTTAATGTATTGGGTTTATTTATTGATTATTAATTAAACATTTAAAATATTATTTTAAGAAAAGTGAGAGTTCAATACAAGGATTCAGAAAATCGTGATGATTTTTCTTCAACGGGTATTCAAACCTGCAGTGGGTTATATAATTTCTGGAGAACTCCCTCATGAAAAGGAATTACTTGATCAATCTGATAGAGAACTTATATAATGAATATTTACTAATATATGAGTATGGAAGTGTGGAATATGTCTAAGATCAAGTTCCTTTCCCACTCCGAATCAATGGAATATTTTCATATCATCTTCCAAGTGAAAAGAGATGTGCTATGAAAATCTATTTTCTAGAACTTTCATCGAAATAAATTAAAGATCCTCACTAAGAAAAACCCAAGGACTCTTGATAAGTTGTATCGTTACAGACTTAAAATAACTACATGTTCCATATCTTTGTACTTTCTTCATATATTTTTAAACTTATGTTCGAGTAGTGTGTTTATTATTCTCTACTTATTTACACACACCAACTCGTGTTCTTGAACTAGAGAATACTAAATATTATCTCCAGCCTCATTATTTATATAACCACAACAACTATGGAATAGGTCCCTACATGTCCTATGTTGTTCTTTTCACACATATAACTATATAAGAGGATTCGATCCTAGAAATCTTGTGTTGTTTTTGGTATGCCCGATCAAGGTTGTGGATAAAATTATTTGATATAATAATCTACTTGGTAGCTGTTTATTGTAAAGTGGATGGGTCTAGGTCTAGACTCGATATTGAAACCCTTGTTTATTCTGTTGTGTGTTTCTATTTTTTTTCTTAACTACAAAGCGTAAAATTAATTCTTTTTAATCTATAAAAGAAACATGTACATATATATTTAGACTTAATTAGTGTTTATATAAATATTTAATTAAGTAAATTGGTTTTAGAAGTTAAATTAATTTCAAATATTGTTTTAACTAAATCTTAATGAAAATTTAAGAAATATTTTAAAATATCAAAATTATTTTAAACTATTTTTTTGATTAACTTGTTGAATTCATTTTAATTGGGGTGTTTTGTTTTAAACTTTTTTTTAACATAAATTTTATTGGAAACTCAATTCACCCCCCCCCTCTTGAGTTACTCACCCCAGCCAACAAAATCCATATTCCATGATTTTTTATAGTGAATAATTTGATTATTATGTTTCAAAAACTCTTATTTTATGTAAGGGAATTTATTATTCCTCAATCAAGCATTTATTCTAGTTAAAAATCCTTCAAAAAAGGGTGATTTTTTTTATAAATTTCTTTTTCATGTTTAATTTCAAAACCCTTTATTTTAAGGGATAAATATTTTTATTAAAACCTCAATGCAAAGGACTATGAATTGTTTTTCAATTTTATTTAAATATATCCATTTTAAAGTTTGTAAATTTTTTTTAATGTGAATTGTTTTTTCTATTTCAAGTATGATTTTTTAATGATAAAATTTCTAATTTTATATGTAAATTGTTGGTTTATTTCAATAAATGTCATTTATGGTAATATTTATGGCCATATACTATAATTATCAATGACATTACAACAATACTAATAAAACAATTTACTTTATTATAAATTTCTAAAGTGATTATGAATACTTCATTTGAATTTATGAATTTATTCTAAAATTATGGATTTCACCTAATCCTTAAGGTGTTTTTGAAAGATATCTTTTTATATATAAAATTATTTTTATTCTTGTAAAATGATTTATGTAAGTTTTAAAACAGTTTTTAATGCATTATAAATGATAAAGTAATGCCCCACAAAAAAAACTAAAATAATACTTGTCACTTGGTTAACAAATGAGATGATGTGGAATAGGGAGTGAACCCATGGCCTCAATAGGAAATTTTCTTAATGGTGATTTGGGTAGCGAATTCATGGATTTATTAAGTTTTTTAAAGTATCATTTTAGTCCATAAAAAGTTATTATTATCAAGATATTTTAAAGGATAAATACAAGTTTTTTTTCAAAGGATACTTATTTTCAAATTTATGGGTTTTAAAAATGTTATACCTTGTAAAGTATTTTGAAATAAATTTTGCTATATATTTTTTGTGGAAAACCTATATTATTATTTTGGGATAATATTTTGATTATATAAATGTTTTTTATTTCATATAATATAAAATGATTTCAAATGAGTATTATATTATTTCAAAGAAAATGATTTTTCACTAGTATTAAACCCCTTATTGAGAAATTTTATTTTCACCCAACATCTTAAAATGATTTTCATATTCTTGGTGGAAGTTCCAAAGGTTTTTTATTTCATATAAGGAGCTAGCTCAAGCGAAATAGAATAGTTGTTTATGATTTTTTTTAAAAACATATGATATATGATATGTTTTTTTTCATAATCCTCTAATACTAAGAAATAAAAAGATCCTCAAGTATATAAAGGAATGTGTATTTTTCAGTTAATTTTTATTAAAAAAATATACAGCATGTTTCTATCATGGGATCCAGGAATGTAGTTCTTGATTTTAAAAAAAAATAACTCCCACAATCAAACCATGAGGTGAAAAACGTATGAAACATATGAAAGACTTGCCTAAAAATATTTTATCAATATTCTCTCCAATACCAACACACATTTCCAAAAAAAACAAAAATAGAAAGAGGTACTCGAAAAAAACTAGAAAGAACCGTAGACCTAGGATAGGTCTCCCCACCATTTAAAGATTAACCAAAATTGTGGTACATGAGGAAAAACATCCATCCAAACACATATCTTCAAATCATATAAGAGATTTAATTAACATTCCATAGTGAAACATCCTAGAGTCTAAACTAAAATACTATGGAATGATACATCCAAAACACATCAATAATTACCAAAAGAGAAAATGCTCTAAAGATCTATCTATGATCAAATTTACAAATGAAAGGAAAATAACTGACAAGGATTTCCACCACTATAAAGTACTCGATGGTAACATAGGATTTTCAACACAAAGAATCACCCCAAAAATGAGATAATATAATCATCCACTAGCACCTCTGGTTTCTTGATCCATCAATAATACACTTCTTCCTAGATACCTGATAACATTACAAAGGCCTACTTGAGTGTAATAAAAAAGAGAGCTAAACAACAAAACTCATAAAAAACCTAGGCACTACACCCTCATAATAGAGATCATCCATCATGTTAATATTTATATTTACCCATCAAGGTAAAAACAGGGATATTCCTAGGAATAAAAACCAACGATAATGGTATCTAACACCAACCATAGGGAGACACCCCTAGAAGAAATAAAGATGAGGTATTTTTAAATAACAACAACCCTACATACAATGGACAACGATGGTTTCCAGAATTTATATTCTTGATGGTGGTTATGATGGTAGAGGTTTATGGAAATAGTGATGGTTTTGGTTTGATGTTAGTGCTTTTACTCTTTACTGGAATCCGGATCCCAAAACTCTTCTCCTAGTAAGAATTGAGAAAAAATTTCAATAGTTTTTTGTGATGTGTAGTTCGATCATTCAATATAATTCCAAGAGGCATTGTTTGTGATGGATTCTTCTCTATATTTGGGTCTCTATTATGAATGTTATTTGTTTTTTGGATCCACTTCAACTAGTGGGTTGTTTTCATATTTTTTTAATATTATTTTTTCAATGAAAATGGGGATTTCTGGTGGGTGATGTGCCTCATCAGCGTACTGGTTCCGGTGGGTTGCTATCACTAGTGTTATTAGTGAATATGAAAGTGATGGGGGGTTTTGTTTCTTATCATATGGTGGTTCTATAAGATTAATGAATGATGTGATGTTTCATAGGTCATCATTTCTATTTTTTGATTTTGAAATTTGATTTTTGATTTTTCATAATTTGTTGTAGTGTCTCATAGAGCAGTGTTAGCTACTGATATAAGATGGAAGTATGATGTTTGTTTTTCTTGGTTTTTTTTGTTTCCGTTAAAATATTTTTTGTTTGTTAGTTTGGATTAATGGTTTTTGATCCTTGAATTGGTATTCTTGTAACTGGTTCCTACTTATCCTCAATGTGTGTTTTAACTTGAAATGAAAAAAAAAACTTTTGGTTAAATCCAAAAGATCCCCAAAAAAGGTCTCTTAAAATAGATAAACCACAATAATTAAAACTTAAATTGGCTCAACTCTATCATCAAAAACAAAATGATGGATCAACATCAACCACAATAGGTAGATCATCCACTATGTGAAAATATTCACTCCAATTCCTATGGATGGTTCTATCATATCTTGAATCATATGTTTCCCCATATTTAGGGGCTGATGATCCCCAACCAAAAAAACCCTTTCTATTTCCCAAATTATATAACCAATTAAGGTTATCCAAGAGTCCACACCATTAAAAAACTCTTGGATATTTCAAACATTAATTATTTTAATGAACTGGTACTTCACACTGGAAGAACACAAAAATAATTTTCTTTTTCTGAGAATATTTTCCCTACTCAACCAAATTATGCAATCTATAAAATGATATATATCGAGCTAATATAACCATGAATAAGGAAATATTCCATTATTTTTTTTATCTCTTCTTTATCTAACAAGGAGCTTCCAAGAAATTATGTATAAGAGGTCGAATATGATACTGAGATGATAGTACCAAGGTATAGTTGAAGACCTATTCAGAAACTAAAAGCCTTAATGGACTCATCACCTAAATACTCAGGTAAAAAAACAAATATTGAAAATTACTTATCTTAATACACAACTGATATCTCACCTTGAATGAAAACCAATAAATCATAAACTTTCTCTTAATTTACTTCATCAAGATACCACTACTTAATTAAGACTGAATTAAATAAATCGCAAGTAGTTATTTCATATAGATAGGAAGTAATCATGAATTACCATAACTTTAATCTAGTTATATCAAATAAGGAGTTGATAAACATGAAACCCAGATTATAAGGAATATTAAGTGAATCAAATATCTCCTTAACTAATTCAATAAACATAATTTCTTTAGGGAAACCCCACTTATATTTACAATAATATGGAAGAATATCCAAGAAGAACTGCACAAGGTCTAATGAACGAAAAGGCTCTAAATCCACCACTCGATTTAGATTCAAGGTAGAGTTTTTTACATTACATACCACTTGGAAAAAATAAAATACTAATATGAAGACCATACTGATGGAAAAAAAATTATTGTTTTCTTAAAAAACTTTTTGGGAGGAATGTCTGGGCATAACAAAGAACACTCTCATCTACTTAGGTATAAAAAATCACAAAATAATTACAAACAATCAAAAATATTTCAAACAAGCTACAAACCGATTTTATCAAAGTATCCTCATTTTCTAAATATGTAGGACTTCCCCATTTATAAAACATTACAATTTTATTCAAAATGTGAAATATTGAAAAAAAATCATCACAATTTCAAAATTTTGTTACTATCCCATGAAACTTATTCCATAGTTTCAAAACATTAATCCATTTTTAAATTAAAAAACCATTTCCATATTAAACCCATTAAAACAAGATTTTCTTCTAAAAACATTACTTTATCCCATCACATTATAGCCTTTAAAAATCATTATTCCAAACCAAGATTTAAATAAAACACACCTTTGGGTAAGTGAAAACAATTTTAAAAAAAATTGAAGAAAATTTGTTTCAAGATAAAAAATTGACTTTCATAGAGGTTTTAAAATTATAACCAAAGGGATTAAAGATGAAACAAAAAAAGAGCATAAAATAGACCAACACCAAATTTTACATTCAAAACAATGACCCTATAAACTAACCTCACGTGTGTGATGTCATTTTTGAAATAAATAGATAGGTCACAAAATTTAGGTTATTATAGAACTATGCATGGATTATTCACATAAGTTGGTAAACAAATCAAGAACCTAAAAATAGTTCATAGATTGACTTTGAGATCAATCACACTGGTTCCTAATAGTTTACCAAATGATGAAGTTACTTTGTGTCTCTAGTCATATTTTTGTTCCAACCTAAAAATCATAAGGGATTTTAAAAATCAAATATAATATCATCAGGGAAAAAATATAGTTTATCATTAGAAAACCAATGTCTCAAAATGAATACTCAAGTCCCCACTTTCCTGGTAACTCAAGTATCATCATGAAGAGGTGGTGATCAAACACCCACTCATAAACTACATCTTGAGTCTCATACGTTCTTAATCTCCTTTACACCATAAATCACCCCAAATAAGGGATTTCAAGGAAAAGTAATTTCTTTTAAGGAAAATCCTCCTTTGATAACATCAGTAAAGAATAAATCCATAATACCATCCAAACTAGAATCTGAACTGATTCCCCACTAACCCAAAGTTCATTCCTAATCCCCACGGGCTAGTGATAAGAACCTGGGAATTTATAAAAATTCATAGTGAATAATTTATCTCACCGAAAAAATGAAACCAAATGAAATTAATCTATGAAAAATTTTCCATATAATAATAAATAAATAAAACCATATCATTGTAATATGAGACAATACCAAACTGAGAGAAGAACCAAACTACTAAACCTATCACCTGGTAGTCAATGACTACCCACCATGACCCAAGTTTACCTACCATTTCCCTGTAAATCACAAACTCATAAAATAATACTATGATAACATGATCACATTTTATAAGATCAAATATTTTTTAAACACAAAATGGAACAAGAATGGTGTGATCTACATATCCCAGTAGGAATTCACCCTGGATTTTATGCAGTAACATTATAATGTAATCCAAATATGATAAAAGGGGTACAATAATAGAGAACATGATTTTAAATTTTAGAATTGAAAATTAAATCCATCATGATCATATTACAACATTATTGGTTTTTAAGTTAAAACTTTAAACATTTCAAAATCATTTATAAAACCCAAAAGTGAAAACAATCATGTTTAACGTTTAAAAATGTAACATTTTCTCGAAAATATTTGAAAACCATTTCTTATGTTAAATTTACATAAAAAAGAAAATATAATAATATTAACTAGATATCAAAAATATGTACAATTTTCAATACAATAGAGTGAAGGTGAAATATCTCAATAGAATGATCAATTAAGAATAGTAATCAATCAAGCAAGGCACCTCCAATTCCGAGTAGTGACAAAAAACACTGTCATGTATCGAGTATAATGTATAATGATGTCTGGGGTATGACCTAGATATGATAGTGATTCCACCATAGTCAACCAAAATAATAAATCATCTTAATTGATCTACAATCTTACATAAGGTCTCATGGGTTACAAGAAAACAAACTCCCCATACACCCACATTCCTTCCACACGTCTATAGCCTTAAACTATCATGTTCTACACAGATCCACTAGACGAGGTGTGAGTCTACTAGTAAAGAATAAATCTATGCCATCTCATCTAACTATCCAAGTTCCCGTGATTATTAAAATAAGGTGAGGTAGATAATCAGGTTATGAGGATCATAAAGGGGATATTTATCAATTTAAACATGGTTCTATGTCCTTAACATTTCAATAATTCTCATTTTATATTTCTCATTCACCCTCGAACTCTCTAAAAGTGTGTAATCCCTTTATCATCACCGATGAATGTGAGCCACAAAAATAAAATAAGTTATAATAAGTGGTTATCAAAAGATAGGGTTATTATAAAGTGAAAACTAGGTCATAAAACATCATTAATTTCAAACCAATATTTTATTTACAATTCAACATTAAAAAGGTTAATCACATCCTCTTATATCCATAATTAATTATCAATATTCCAAATGGACCTTTAATCCAAGTATTTCTTTCAAAACATCCCTAATAAATTAAAAGGAAGTTTTATAATTTAAAAAGATTAAATTCATTTTAAAACATGATTCATCACCATTTTACAGATGAAAAAATAATTATTTAAAAATCACCCAAGGATAATGATCTATTAAAAAAACAGAATAATCAAAAAGGGTCTTGTTCATTTCAAAAATTGGAGCATTCAAAACCATGTGGAAAACATTTCATAAATCAGACTATTTCATCTAGATCTATGAATTTCACTTTAGAAGTTAATATTTGTCATAATCCCTTAATTTATTCAAAACAAACATTAAAATATCTTTTAAAAGGAATCAAAACCAACATGGTATGAATATATATATATATATATATATATAATGGTGAAAGGAAATATCGATCATAATATAGGAAATATAGATCAAAACAATTTTTTATATGTAATGTTCAATTCATAGAGAGGGGAATCAAAAATTCTTTTATGAGTCATTTCAAGTTAAAAATTCATAAAATGTGTTTTAGAAAACAATAAACATGTATCTATGAATTTTCTAGCAAAAATGAATTACTAAATGAATGAACTGCATAAAAACACCTAAATTAGAAATTCTTGGAAACATAAAACACTGGAAAGAAAAAATTAATGAAACTTGATCTTCTTATATGGTGGTTGAAGACCCATAAATATTCTCAAGATGATTACAAAAATATAGGGTAGTGAAGGATTTAGTTTTTTTAAAAAAACATTGGTCATTCACATCAATAAAACCCCTGAATTAAAAAACAATTTAATTTACTATTTCATTCGAATCTTGAATGTGGATGGTTTAAAATTATTTAATATATGATTTATGGACATTAATATGGTTAATGTTTCATTTTGTAAAATTTCTTTTATTTTTAAAGGGTTAAAAGGGCATTACATGTCGAGCTAGAGGAAGAAGAATTGAAAAAAATATTCCTTTTTTTAAGGAGTGTTATATAAGGGTAACATGGTTTTACCTTCATACCATTATTAATTATCATATAAGGGTAACGTTTCCCTTGAAAATAATTTTAAAAGAGTGGTTACCCTTACGAGAATTCCATGTTACCCTTACATAACCTTTATAAAGATAGAGGTACCCTTACATAGTGATGGTTTTACCCTTACGAAACCCTTAAAAATAATAGGTCACCTTAACATAGTGTTAGGGTTACCATTACATAGCACCTAGGTTACCCTTACATAGCATATATACAAAATTTTATACCCTAATTTAGCTAATAAAATATGCAGTTTCCCTTATGAAATTCCAGGATTACCCTTACGCGACACATATACACAAGGCTTACCCTTACACATGTAAATTGATTTCACCTTCACCCTTATAAAACTCGAGAAAATAATACCTTTCCCTAACCCAACTCATGTAAATATGGAGTTAACCTTACATAAATCCAAAAATTTACCCTATGTAAAGGTAAGATAAACTTACCCATACACAACTCCAATACTATGCATAAGGGTAAAAATTTAGTTAAAATTTATATTTTTTCAATTCAAAGAACATATAAAATAAAACTAAATGGGGGTTTTGATTATTATAAAAATGATATGTTATAATTCTCCCCACCATAAGTCTTTCTACCCCTATAAATCAACCAATCTAAAATATAAAAAAAAGACTAATATAACTCTCACACCCTACCCATGAGTTGGAAAATCCATGAAATTGATGAAATAATCAACCAAAAATTTTTATCAAGAACATCTCCATGACCAGCACATGTTTCAAAAAAACTCAACAATATAGATATGGACTGAAAAACAACTAAAAGTAAATGGATACAGTCATAGGTCTCCCCACCATTTATAGATTCACTGAAATTGTGTGAAATGGTGAAAAAACCCATCCAAACACATATATTCAATTCAAAGATAATGCATTTTTCACATTCCATAGAAAAATTTCAAATAGATGAAATGAAAACCTCAAGTAATGGTACATCCAAAACACCTCAATGTTTATCAAAAGATAAAAATCTCTAAATATCCATCTATTTTCAAACATCTATAAGAAATCCATAGAACTGTTAAGGATTTCTACCCCGAGTAAGTACTCCCCAGTACCTATTATTTTCAACATCATTCCTCACCCCCTTGATGATATCCTCAAATCATCCCCTTGAACCTCTAGGTTCTAGGTCCTTCGATAATCCACATCATCCAAGCCACCTAAGTACATTCCCATGGCATATCAAAGTATAAAAAATAGCTCAAAAAAGTAAATCTCATGAATGGATAAGGAACTACACCCTCATGAGGAATATCATCCATCACAAAAATATTGAGCTCTAACTATAAAGGAAACAATAGGACACCTTGTAAGAACATCCAAGACGAATAATGAAAAAGATGGAAAACAGACGGGAGCTCCCCTCTTCATGCTATGTCGACTAGGGTTTCTTGGTTCATCTTCACAACGATGGAAAGAGATTTCTTAACTCAAGGGAATTTCAATTCGTACAAACATGTGTAATCTAGATTGAAGGATCCAGTTCCTGTAAAGGGAGGTTCTTATTCTAGGAAACTAAATGAGGTTAGTTCACAAAACCATCCCTTCGTTTCTTTCAAGGGATCAAATATAGGCATTCGTCGAAAGTGTTATATAGCGCATGTGAAATCTGATCCACTTGCAGTATCGAAATAGCTAAAAATTGGGGCACACTCAATCATCACTCAACTCATACTTCTCATAGGTTTGACACCATGGAATATTGATTATCTTACTCAAAGACTATCAGAGATGTGGGGATTTGCATCCTGGAAATGAATCTCCGTAGGGAAGGGTTTCTATCACTTTCTCTTCCCCTCTAAAGAACTCAAGTTGTGGGCATGGGGGTATGGCTCCATCTCTTTCAAACCCTGTGCACTACATATACGGTAATGGGATCATAGGCTCAATCCGCAAGAAATAGGTAACACATCAATCCAAACCTGGGTCAAAGTTTATGGATTAAACTGGATTTTGTGGAATCCTAGGATTTTGTATGACATTTCCTTATAAATAGGAATCCCAATTAAACTGGATAAGGAAACTGAATATGCTAGATATGGCCACTACTCTAGATTCCTAGTTGAATTAAATTTATTTTCCACTTTGATTGAAAAGGTTTTTCTGTCAACTGAAGAGGAGGAATTGGCATTGAAGATTGAATTTGAGAACCTACCCAGGTTCTACCTAGAATGTAAAGCAATTGGGCATGATGCCTCTAGCTATAGACGTGACATAATCTATGAATTTTTCTCTTTGCATGGCCATGACAGTAGTTCATGTTTTAAAAAACATAAATCCATGAAACTTGGTCCCTCAGAAAGTAATAAGAAATCTGTTATGCCTAGATAGAAGAATGGCACTCTAAACTCTGTTTCCATTGGATGTTTTCCTCTAACTCAGGTGAGACCTGATATGCTGGGACACAATATTAACAAAGATAAAACACCGACAACTATTACATCCTTTCCTGAACCTGTTCATAACTCCAAGAAATCATTGGTTGAAATAGTGGAGAGGGGTCAGGCTGATCTTCCCCCACCGACTGGTTCACTGAGACCCTCAATGTCAAGTGACATTGAGGGTACTTCTACAAAGGATACAAAATCCTCATCTCCTATGATTTGGGCTCCCTATAAAGATACGGATAGTGCATCTATTGAAGCTCATGTGGCTTCAAAATCCCCTTTGATCTCTATTACTTCCCATGATAGTAATATACTTTTGGATACTGCCTTCTCTCATGCAGGTAATCCTATTGTTGGCCCCACACTAGGTGTGGGTGATGAAGAAAATGGAATCACACCTACTTTTGGAGCTGTTAAGGAACAAAGGAATCTGGTGACTCATCCACAAGATAAAATTGTTATTGAAGACACCTCTAAGTTGCATGTTGTTATGCAATAGGGAGAATCCTCCACAATCCAGCACCCTACTAAGTCACAGTCAGAACATTGTATTCCTCAGGTGAAACCTCAACACCTTGTTACTGACAATAACAATTTGGATAACTCTTGTAATCAAGCTAGTGGTGGGAAGCGCGGGTGACCTGCGAGAAATTTCGAAAGGGGAAATGGAAGGGCTGAAACAATGGCAAGGAATGGAGCCTTCTTATATGTCTCAGACACAGACATTGAAACTCATCTTCAAGAAGCACGAGATTTGGAGGATCTCCACTACAGAGGTCAGGGATGTAGTTGTGGCCGCAGAATGGATTGGGGGACTTTGAGGGACAACAGAAAATGGATTGCTAAAAATATCAGAAAAAATCTTGGCACCTCTTGATTGAGGTATTGATCTGTTGTTTGAACTGTCGTTTATATTTTTTTGTTCCTTGCACTTTTTTATGATTCAATTAAAAGGGGAATGACCCACACCTTTTAAAAAAATTCAAGATGAATAATATATGTAATTAACCATAAGAATATTCCCATTGACTAAAGAAACATGAGGGATTTATGAAAAAAAAAACCTTGCATACATATATTCTTAGAACAAGATTTTAATCTATCCCCAAGATCCCGAAAAACCTCAAGGGACTAAAACCATTCGTAATGAAGGCTAACCATTAATAATTTTACATCCACATGTCACAACAATAGATATCTCAAGTAAAAACCACCATCATCATGATAGGAACCAAGTTCCAGAAGAGAACATCCACAAAATACCCAAGGAAAGCCATAAGATCTCAAAAAAAGGTCACCAATAATGGATGAACCATAATTAGAAAAAATTAAATCATCTCTAAACTAATGTCAGATACAACAATAAGGATCAAAATTAATTACAACCAAAATCTTCTTCATTGCATGAAAATCTTCACTCAGAAGCCTATGATTGGTTTCCTATTATCAAACACGACTTCTCATAATGACATGATACTCCAAAATAGAAGCACACAAAAATCATTTTATTTTCATAACAACACTATCCCTTATCTACCAAATTTTATAATCCATCATATGGTACATATCCATCTAAAACATCCACAAATGATTAATTCTTCCATTATTATATTTTTTTTTTTAACTCTGCTTCAGCTAACAAGGTTTTTCCAAGAATATTTGGATAAGTAGTCCAACTGGCTACTAAGATGATAGTCTCAAGGTTTGGGTGAGGAACTTTAATTAAATCGATATCCTTAAGGGATTCATCACCAATAATATTAGATAATACAACATACCAAATTTGAGAATTTCTTGTCTTACTTTGTAGCCAATAACTCAACATGACTAAAAATCTTGAACTAAAAGACATTATCCTTCTTCACATACCTAATAAAATTCTTTTAAATGATGATTTACTTCAATAATTCATATGAAATTATTTCTTTCAAACATGAAGGAATCATGACTTCCCACCACTCTTGACCAGGTCCCCCAAACAAGAAGTTGATAGACTTGACTCTTAAAGAATCACGAATCTTAAGAGAATCAAATATATCCTAAAAATCATCAAGACACTTAATTACTTCATATAAACCTATATTATATCCATAATAACGTATATGATGATCTAAAAAGACCTGGGTGGGGTCTAAATACTAGAACAGATCTATCTTCACCACTTGATTCAATGTCTAGGTAAATTCTTCCACATGAGATGCCACTTCGGGAAAACATAATGGACTACTCAAAAGGGAGGATGGAAGGAAAAACATTCTATATTTCTTAAAAAACTTTCTAGGAGGAATTTTTAGATATCATAAAGAATATGCTCATCAACACAAAAAAAATACATAAAATCCAAAATCTTTCAAATTACACACGAACCGCTTTTATAAAAGCATCATCAGTTTAAAAGTGCCTAGGATTTACATGTTTATAAAACATTAAACTTTTATATAAAATATTAAATAATGAAATAAATCTTTATAGTTTCAAAAATATATTACCATCACATGGAACTTCTTATATGGTTTCAAAAAATTAATCCCTTTTCAAATTCCTAACCATTTCTATTTTAAGCCCATTACAAACCAAAGTTTCTTTATAAAACATTCCTTTTTCACATTACATAAGATTCTTTAAAAATATGTTTTCTAAACCAGGATTTCCTTAAAATTACACCTTTTGGTAATTGAAACAACCTTTAAATTAAATCCAATAAAATCTATTTTAAGTAAAAAAAATTTGTTTTCAAAAAGGATTTGAAATCATAACCAAAGCGATTAAAGTTGAAATAAAAAATAGGATTATAAAATATACCACACCAAAATTATCCATTCAAAACAAGAACCCTTCAAACTAACCTCACACATGTGATGTCATTTTTGAAATAAATAGATAGGTAACCAAGTTTGGGGTAGATTATAATTATGTATTTCTTAGTTTCATGGGATGGTAAACCATACACTAACCTCACAATAGTTCCTATATCGACTTCCAGATCTGCCACACAGATTCCTTGCAAATTACCAGACCATGAAGGTATAGTGTTACTCTGTTCATTTTCTATTCCAACCCAAATCTCATAAGGGATTCATAAAATAAAATATAATATCATTAGTAATACAAATATCATTTATTTTCAAGAAACAAATAACTCAAAAGAAAGACTCAAGTCCACAATTTCCTTGGTAGCTCAAGTCTCATAATAAATCAGTGTTGATCAAGAACCCATTTATAAACTACCTATTTATTCCTAAAATTTTCTTAATCTTCTTTATACCGTGACTCACCACAAATATAATAAGGTATTTTAAGGAGAACTACTTATTTTTTATGAAATACATCCTTTTTTACCATTTGTAACAAACTAATATAGAATGCTATCAAAACTAATGTCAAAACTGATTTTCCACTTACCCAAAGATTGTTTCCAATCCCCACAGGTTGGTGGCAAGTGCATGGGCATCCAAAAACAAAAATTGGGAATGATTTTGTGAAAAAAACAAAGAAATAAAGTCAAAGTCCACTATGGAAACATCATAATATAAATAAAAAAAATAAAACCATTTTAAACTAAAAGTAGAGTGTGAGCTATAGAGCATGGTAGGATTTCACCAAGTTTTTTGTATAGATACTTCATAAGGAAATAAAAATATGATAAAAGGGAGTAAAACAAGAGAAAAAAAAGAATTTACTTTTCATAATAGAAAACTAAATCCATCAAGATCATATTAAAAAATTACTGGTTTTAAAATTATAACTTTAAACATTTCACAATCATTTATAAATTCCTTAATTGGAAGCATGCCTTTTATCATTTAAAAACTAAACCATTTCTTGAAAACATTTGAAAACTATTTCCCAAGATAAAGTTAGATAAAATAAGAAAATGTAATAATATGCACCAGATATCAAAAAACTTCACAAGAGTCAAAATTATATAGTCAACATGCAATATCTCAAGGGGTAGATCAATCAAGAATAGTAGTGAATCAATAAAGGAAACTCTAATACCAAGTAGTGATAGTGAATTTTATCATGTATACAGTATCATGTATAATGATTTCATGGTTATGACCTAGATATAATAGTTATTTATCCAAATTCAAGTTAATAAAAAAATCATCATGATAGATCATCGAGCTTTCATCATGTCTAATGGGTCTCAAGCAAACCAAGTCCACACACACCTTCTTTTCAGGTTGCACATTCATAGCCTAAACCTATAATATTCTCCAACGATCCACAAGAAATGGTTTAATTCTATAAGAAAATTGTAAATTTATGTAATCTCATCCAACTATCTAGGGTCACAATACTAGTAAAAGAATATAAGGAATTTCTAGGTACAATGAACATGGCTACACATCATGTACTCTAGCTATACACATTTTATCCCAGTCTTACTGGACAAAAATGTAACATCCCAGGTATTTATAGAATAATAGTTTTTCATATTTATCAATAATTATGAATTAGATATTATTTTTTACATTAAAAATTATTTTATGTTAAATAGAATACGTGGCATGCAATAATTGGTTTCTTCGAAATCTTACGTTGCATACAAGATTGAGTTATATATAAAAATATTATATTATTAATATTATTATTTTAAGTTGTAGTTATCACAATTCCATCAGAATGGAGGGAATGATTTATATTAACTTAATTATAAAAAATGGGTTTACACATTTTTATATAATGATTCATTTATAATAAAATTAATTATAAATGAAAATAAAAACCAATTAAATATAAAGGATGTGTTTTTATGAAAAGTTATTTAAGTGAAAATAATTGTGTTTATAAAATAATAAAATCTTTCATTTTGGATTATATTAATTAATTATAAATTAAATATGATGTTTAAAATTAATCTTATATGTTATTTAGATAAGATATAAGAATAAATTTAATTTTATTAATAAAAGGAGTATTTTTCAAAAAAAAAAGGTATTTTTACCACCTTCAAATGGAGAACCATTTTTAATATATTTTTTTATAACTTTTATAATTTATATTTGAAAAAATAAACTTCTTATTTGGAATACGGACATAAAAAATTACTTTGGTTTAATTTTTTCAATTTTTTTGATAAAATTATTATTATAATGAATAGTGAAAAATACTGCATTTTAATTCAAAATTGCCTTTTCATTTAATTTAATTATATTTGTAGATTATTATTTTACATGCTATTAAGTTATAATTATATTAAATTATTATCATTAAATCTAATTTAGTTCATTGTATTATTTTTCAAATTAAAATTAAATACAAAAAACTCTGTGAAATTTTGAACATTTTTCTTAAAAAAACTATTTTCTCAATCCGTCAATTGGATTAGTGTTAAAAATAATTTAACAAATTCAATGAATTTAATTTTTAAAAATTTAAATACATGTTTGTTCTAAGTATGAAAATTTGGTCAAATAGGATCAAAACAATTTTTGGGGAATAGTAACTTTAGTATTTTATTTACCACATTTAAAGGTAAATATGGTAATTTAAGGTAAAAATAATATTATAATATTATAAAATTACCCTAACAGTTGTAATAATATTATTGGATGTGTTATTATCTTCCATAACCATACTTGGTCTGAAATTTTCACCTTTATAATCCACTTGGGTGGGATTATGATATTTATAACTTTTAATTTATAGGTAAATATGTCATAAATATGTTTCTCCTTACTAAAACAATTTTAATACGAGGTTATATAATTGATATATTTGACTATGAATATTCCTTATAAATATAAAAATATTACTTACATCATGGTAATTTATTTATAATTTTTATGAAATAAATAATTATATTAAATAGTTACACATTGATGATACAATAAATCATTTATTAAAGAAAAAATCAAATAAATGATATTAATAATATTAATATAAATATAATTTGAAATATTTGATACCATAAATGAATTTTATGGATGAATATGATATTTTATTATTGGTTTAGTGTAGTTTTTTCATAGGAATCAAGTTTTTATGCTTTTTTTAAAAAGTTATGTAATGAATAGTGTCAAAATTGACATTATTCATAACTTAGATTATAAAATACCTAATTAAATGATAAAAAATTTATAAAAAACCAATATTCAATCAAAATGATTATATAAATCTAAAATTTTCATTAATTATACATTCATTGGTTATCTATCATGATTTGGTAATTTTTTTAACTCTCAATGTGTAAATTACTTGATAAAATGGTAAGAGTTAAAAAGGTTTAAAAAAATATAAGGATTAAAAAATATTCAAAACATTTATAATTCTCAGTTGATGATTATATTTATACCCCTAATAATTATATATTCTAAATAAATAAACTTTGACCAATTTGAATTGAAATTTAATTTATATTAATTTAATACTTTTAATAATTCAATGGTGCTCCTCCCCTCTCATATAAAAAGGCACTCATTCATCTCTTTTAATAACACTACCAAAACCTATAGGTTCAGAAAAACTCTTCCCAAATACATTCTTAGACTCCCTACCCACATTACTAAAGTATTATTTTAGTAAGAACACCCTCTTTATAGGTGTTAATATGTTAAGAATTGTTCTCATCTGAAGGAAAGGTAATGTTTTTATTTAAGTATTTCTGTTGTTTTTCCTCTTCCACTTCCTTAAAATATTATTATTCCTAGATGAAATAATAACTAAATTATTCTCAATATAATTATATTTTATCATGATAATATTATCAACTAAATCCATTTCCACTTCCACTAAATGGGAAAGGAATTAATCGTTCGTTCGTATGTGTGAACTATCTCCTCCATAAACCGATCTAATTCATTTTTCATAATTGTCTCTCATGAATTGTTATAATAATGGAATTAATGTTAATATGTTATATTTATGATATACTAATAATTATAATATAATAATATATCAATTAAATTTTCACTTTTCATGCCCATAAAAATTATAACATCGTTCGTGCGTACGTGTTAACTATCACCTCCACGAAGCAATGTGGCTCATTTTTATTCATTATATCACTTGTATGATATATATATAAGTATATTTAAATTATAAATATGATATTAATTATTTTATTATCATTATGTAAAGATAGAATAATAGTAACCTTATTTCCATAATTATCAATGAAAAATGGAAAATGTTACTCATCCATATGAACGACTTATCATATCCATGATTATAACGTTGCCCATTTTTTATAACCATAATTTATGAATTGATTTAAAAGTATAATTTATTTATAAAAACAATAATAATTTCATGAATATTATTCTATAGATGAAGCAATTATGACCACATGGACTAGTTAAATCAAACAATGTTCATTTTTTACTCAAGTTCCGAATATTAACAAAAAATCCGATATGAACTTAAATAATTATGAAATTTTTATAAAATGGTAATAAGTGATATAAAAGACATAAAAAAATTTAAAAATGTTCTCAAACAAGTATAAATTATCCTAATTTTATTATTCAATAATATAAATATTGTATGTGATGATTCAGACTCAAGGTAAGGGACTTCGTCTCAATGTCCTTTCATTGAGGCATATTTTGATAATATACACCACCTTATTTTATATAGTGTATAATTAACCCATTTAACTTTTAATTACATTTAAATGTTTCTAAAATGAATCCTTTTCTATAAAGAGTTTTACTAAATGACAAACGGAATGTTTTTTAATATACGCGGCGACAATGACTTTTCCACCACCATGACCAATATTTGAAATTTAGATTCCTCTACAAGCATTAATGTTTTTAAAAGGAAAATAAATCTCATATTCCCTTTTCATGTATTTTGGTTTTGAAAATGGTTTTGAGAAGGGATTAATTTTTCCAATGATATCTTGTGATTATAATGTGTAAATGTTATTATTACTCTATGCTTGTCAATGTGTTATGATTATCTTATGTTTCTTGGGAATTACTTATGTATACGGGTGGTTCTATGATAAACTGAGGGAAGGAGAGACCGTGATATCCCTCAAATGAATTGGTTAATGAGATATAGTTAAATGTTATGGTTTATCCTAATAGATTTAGGGAATATACTATGAACGGTATTCCAAATGTAACCATAAAGGTTACTCCCTATGTATTTGTGAAAGATACAATGTAAGTATGATATGGATGCCACAAGATACCATTATGATTTATGATTTCTAATAATTTTTTCTAGAATATTATGATTTCATGACGCATATTAAAGAAAATATTTTTTATGGGTGAAAAGTATTAGTTTTTTGAAAATGTTTTCATGAGTTTAAAATATTCATGGAATAATAGTGGCATTCCTTATTTTATATCTGTTACTGATATTTTTGTGATCATATCATGTTATTTAAATGTTTTCTATATGTTATATAGGCGGGTAAGAAAACAGAAGAAGTCAAGATGAATGTTATTAATATTTTTATCAAAAAAAAGTCATTTTTTAAAGAGTTTTAGCTTATGAAAAAATGGATAGTGAGTATAAGTGTCTATTTTTAATATTTGAGTTGTTATATAATAGTTATTGCCTAATTATATAAAACTATAAACCTAAAAAGATCCTTAATTTGAATTCTTAACTTAACTCAATATTATGTATTATTTAAGGCTAGGGCCTTATAGTTGGTATCAAAGGGAATTTTAGATAACTTTAGAGGTTTGTGTGATATTTAATCATAAGTTACAAGTTATATATAACTGAAATGGTTAGCATAATAGAAATATTTATAGTTATTTTAGATAATTTTAATGAGTTTTAGATAACATAAATAAGTATATATTAGTGTTTATCTTCCTCATAAGATAGTATATGATGATTTTATTGATATAATTACACTAACCTTTTTGGTTTTAATAAATGGATGGATCCAATAGGCACCAAAGTAACAATGGATAGGAAGGAAAATGTGGTAGTTTTATGAATAATCAACCAAATGAAATTGGTACTACATTGAGAACTCTCTTTTTTATTCGAAACCAACTTCTGGGATTAATGATTAACCACTTGAAACATGGTGATTTTTATGATGCGTCATATATGACTGAAAAGAATCCCTATGGAATTTTAGTTAATAATGATCATAAATGTAAGAATATTCATCAAAATATGTGTCAAGGATATGGAAATAAACACCATGGATAATATTTTAAAGGGAAGGTAAGGAGTTTTAGATGTGTTAATGAAGGTTATAAAGCAATAACCTACCAAGGAAAAAAGGAATCATTCAGTTTCTTCCAGGAAAGGGAAAGAAGTTCTTTCTGAGTTATCAATTTAATGTTTTACATGTGGAGAGTATGGACACTATGAAAATAGATGTATGAAAAAAGAAATTGGGAATGGGATATACAGGACCGTAAAAATATATGTTTAGAAATACCTAATTCAATTCTATTTTAATATTAGGAAATTGAAAATGAAATATGAAAGGTATGGATTATTTATTGACTCATGTTTTGACATTTTTTAATTTTAGGACAAGATTCATCTTTTTGTTTGTATTAAATAAGTATTAAAGAATGAGATGGAAAATTATGTTCAAGGGAACATGAAAAATGATGAATTATTAAGAAGTATCCATATAAGGGATTCGAGAATAATGTTGTAACACCCCGAACCCAGTTACCCAGAGTTAGTGCATTATTACATAACATTGTCATGATCACAAGGGATCAAATCTCAAAAGACCAATCAGTTTAGTAGCCTTGGAAGTAGTGATACATTCATAAGTTTTACATTACATCATGAAATAAAAACATCAAAAACATTTTTTTCCCTTTTTAATAGACTTATATTCTTAGCCTATCCCTGCAAGTCAACCATAAAATATTTCTTCATATCCTGGAAAAAATAAAACATAGAAAGGTGTGAGCTTAGATGTTCAGTAAGGATAACAATATGTTAGAAACTTTCATAAATAAGAATAAACATTTAAGGCAATTTATAACACTAAAATAAAAGCCTTTTAAACTTAAACATCAGAATAATATGGAAAAGATAAAATCAAATAATTTCATTTACATATTCACATGGATATTATACTAGTCGAATAATCACATTAAATATCAATAGCCACTTTAATAATGATGGAATATATAATGCCAGACTTCATAACCACATAGTCAAGGCCTTGTACCAATACTACAAATAAGATTTTGTCAATACCTTGTTCCAAGACACTAGTTTGTCTCATGAGACCTACCGATGCATCGAAGAGCTATAGCGGGCTCCACCTGTCACTTACTAAGTCCAATGCATTCCTCATATGAAAATGTTTAAACATAACGTAAACATTCATATTAAAACTATCATATGAAATTTCAATACTTTATCCATAAACCATGAATGGTGTAAAAATAACACATCCACAATAAAAACATGTCACATAACCTTCAATACAATATGGAAATTTTGTATCATAATAAATCAACTTGAAACAAGCTTAAAATTCATTAAAGGATGTTGACATAGATGAAATCAAAACTTTTTTAAAGAAATATCTATTTCTATTTTGAAATCATTTAAAAGTAATATAATTATAAAATAAAACATTTATTTTGAAAATATTCTTATAAGATTGTATGGGAAGCTTTGAATATGATATAACGGCAGAAAATAGCCACACCCGCCATATAAGTTAAAAAAATACATTCTTACCTTAATTTTGTCGAAAAGGTCAAAAAGTACCTTGTTTGGAAAATGATGGAAATATTCCTTTCAAAACATATATGGTCAAATAAGGGTATAAATGAATTTAACCCATATTATAGTAAATAGTAAAAATGTTTTGAATTACATTTTTAAGAAAACATGGATGTGGATGATAATGAGGTCCTAGTATATACTTGCGTAAAACCACAATACTAGAAATTCAAGCTATAGCCACGGTTTTAAATGGTGGCTAGAGGTCCTCAAACCGTGGCTATAGGTAATAGCCATGGTTTGAGAAACTGTGGCTAAGTTTGGCATGACCATAGGCCTGGACTTATAGCCACGGTTTGGAACTGTAGCTATAGGTCTACAGCCACGGTTCAAACCGTAGCTATAGGTATACATCCACGGTTCAAACTGTGGTAATATCTCTATAGCCATGCTTTATAACCATGGCTATAATAGAAGAGGGATACAGTTTATTTCCATGGTTATAAACCATGGCATTAGACCTTTAGATACGGTTTGTAACCGTTGTAATAGACCTATAGCCACATTTAAAAACCGTGGCTATAGGGTCTGGAAAACCATAAAAATAGCCCCCCACCCCCGCAGTAGCCCACCCCCTACATACCCCTCCCTCTTGGACATTGGACACCCCCACCTTACATAAACCCCCCACCCTGGACAGCCCCCCCTACAAAACCCCCCTCCTGGATAGACCCTGAACACCCCCCCCCCCCCCCAGACAGACCCTAGGCACCTCCCCCCAGACCTTGGACACCCCCTAGACAGACCCTGGACACCCCCCAGATAGAACTTGGACACCCCCCCCCCAAATAGACCCAGGACACACCCTCCCCCTTCCAGTCCCCCCTACTAGTCCCCTCCCCCTGCTAGTTCTCCCCCTCCCCCTTCCAGTTCCCCCCTCCCCCCTGCCAGTCCTTCCCCCCCAAACCTGGACACCCCCCAAAACCTGGACACCCCCTGGACAGAACCCCCCCAAACCCTGGACACCCCCCAGAACATAGACACCCCCCAGAACCTGGACACCCCACCCCTTGCACCGCCCTTTCTAGTTACCCCCCCTGCCAGTCCCCCTACAAGTCCCCTCCCCCTGTTAGTTTCCCCCCCTCCCCCTGTTAGTTCCCCCCTCCCCCCCCCCCATTCAGTCCCCCCCCCAAACCTATACACCCCCCAAACCCCCTGGAAAAACTCCCCCAGATAAACCCTGAAAGATCCCCCCCATACCCTGGACACCCCCCCAGAACCTGGACAACCCCCCCCCCCAGAACCTGGACACCCCACCCCTTGCACCCCCTTGCCTGTTACCCCTCCCCCCCTTCTAGTCCCCCCTACAAGTCCCCTCCCCCTACTAGTTCCCCCCTCCCCCCCACCCAGTCCTTCCCCCCCCCCAAACCTAGACACCCCCCAGACCCCCTGGACAAACTCCCCCAGATAGACCCTGGACAGACCCCCCCCCCCCCAGACCCTAGACACCCCCCCCCCAGACCCTAGACACCCCCCCCCCAGAACCTGGACAACCCCCCCCCCCCAACCCTGGACACCCCACCCCTTGCACCCCCTTCCAGTTACCCCCCTCCCCCATGCCAGTCCTTCGAGAGACCAACCCAACAGAAAAGAAGATTTATGCATTGAAAAACCAACAGCAGCCCTTGATGACATCAAGGAAAACAGAAACTTTGTTAACAGTAGACCCAAGTAGCCAAGGACTGAATCTACTCTTTAGCCAAAATATCTCAAACGCCAGAATAAACATCATAACAGCTTCATTTAAGAAGGCTGCATGATCAAGCATGTTCTGAAACTGGCAGAAGTACATTTCAAAGCCCCCATAGTGCAGGTCTGCAAACATCCATTGTACAGTGCCATTGAGTAGAACCGGTTGAAAAAGAGAAACAATGAAAGACAAAGAAGAACCTGCCTCTGAGAATCAGAAGAATCCCAATAGCTTCATTTCTATGGGATTTCATTAAAATTGAATCTTGGATTCTTTTTAAATTCCTATACCACTTTGATGAACATCCTCTTTCTGGTATCAATATATGAATCTGCTGACATCTCTCCATTTTTTTACTGTCTAAATACAATAGTGTCTTTATCATCCATCCATGCGTCGAGGTCATTTGGAAAATCAAGCTTTTCTGGAATTATGTAGGCATCCCTATAAGCTGGGTTATTTTCATCATCCTCGCTAGATGACTCATCTGAGTCAGAAGAATTGGAGGATCTTGCTGAAGAATCTGATGAGGCAGACACTTTTTCAGTGGGGGCTGGCTGTGGGGGTATTGTGTTTTGGTCCTTCATGTTGGTAGCTAGGGAACTTATGATAATTTTTCTTTTAAAATTAGAATTATCCCTACATTTCCAGGTGTTTCTAGCACTTGGAGTTATGAAGCCATCGGAGTCAACAAATGATTTCTTCCCTTTCCTAGCCGTTGATTTTAGGAAGTCTTCTTCCAATTGGAAGGGTTTTTCAATCTCTACATGCAAGGTATCTTCATGATTGCACCTATTATTTATCTCTTTGTATAGGTTTGCTTGCTTCAAGAATAGGTGAGTCATCATTGAAGACTTGCTTTCCTTCTTTAGAAGTTCTGAGGTCCACATGAAAGGGATCTTCAGGATTTGATTGCACCTCCTATGTATCTCTTTGTATAGGTTTTCTTACTTCAAGAATAGGTGACTCAGCATTGAAGGTATCTTGCTTTACTTCTTTAGAAGTCTCGGGGATGTGAAAGGTCTCAGCATCATAATGGGAGGGGGCTGAATCTTAGAGAGGCCAGGGGGATTCTTGTTATTAGTGCAGTTAGTAGTAACTATCTGAGAAACAGGGGGCGTTATGGGGGTTTCCTTTTCCACCCAAATAGATTTATAGAGAGGTTGATGTTGAGGTTCATTACATTGAGTCGCACATTCAATCATAGAGTGACCAATTCGTGAGCATTTTTTGCATAATGTTGGGGCATTCTCAAAGACCGCATCTTGAATAAAACCATTATCCCCATTTTGAATCTAGAATCCAGATGGAAATGATTTAGAAACATCAACCTCGGTGAAAATCCTAGCGACAGAGGGGCGTGTAAGGTTTAAAGTGGTAGAGTTAGTCTTAATGGGTAGCCCTAATAGACCAACAATGGAAAATAAGGCACTCTGTTTGAAAAGTTGAAGGGGTAAATTCGGTAACCCTAGCCAGAGAGGAACAATGGGGGGCTCAGCACCTAAGAAAAAGTCTGAAGACCATTTAAGAACCTTCATTCTGCAACCCCCAAAGGACCAAAATCCACGAGTCCAAAATCTATAATATTCATCCTCTGAAGAAAATAAAAACAATAAATGCAGTGAATTCATTAAAAAATGTGAGAGATGAAGAAATATTATTATAGACTCTTTCAATCTTATGAAGCCTTTCCAATATGTATCCAATACTCTAGTGGCTGCCGGCTGGAAGTCAAAAGTGAAATAGTAAAGTGGACTCCAAAGTCCTCACTACTTTAGTGGTCAAAGTTGCTACAGTTTCTAAACTGGATCGGGCTATACTTGTAGGCCACAAGCATTCGGCCCAACCGGATCAGGCTACACCAATCCAACAATCTCCCTTTTTGAATCCCTTGATGAGAACGAGGTTAAGAGTGCCCTTTCTTCTCTAAATCTTGAGAGTGTGTCTGGTCCTGATGGGTTCACAAATTAATTCTTTATGTTCTATTGGAAAAAAGTTTGTGATGATCTCCTTAACGCTATGAGGGAGTTCTTTAACCATGCCTCAATGCCCTATGGAATCAATTCCAATTTTATTTCCCTGATCCCAAATAAGGAAAATGTTGTGGATGTAAAGGATTTCAGACCTATTGTTATTGGGAATACCTTTCCAAAAATCATAAGCCAAATTATTTCTATGAGTTTAAGTCCCATTGCTCATTGGTTTATCTCTTCAAATCAGCCCCCCGGACATCCCTTGGACACCCCCCTGGGCATCCCCCCTAGACACCCGACCTGCACCCTACCCCTACCCTACAACCCCCCCCCCCCCCCGGACAGCCCTTGGGAACCCCCCCTGGACAGCCCCTATTAGATACCCCACCTGTACCCCCCTGCCCTGCAGACCCCCCGGAACCCCCCCCCCCCCACCGGACAGGCCTTGGACACCCCACCTGCACCCTGCCCTGCACACCCCCCCCCCAGACATCCCTTAGACACCACCCTGGACAACCCCTCCTAAACACCCCACCTGCACCCTCCCCCCTGCTCTGCAGACCCCCCGGCACCCCCCCCCCCCCCGGACAGCCCTTGGACACCCCACCTGGACAGCCCCTCCTAAAAAATTTCTATATCCATCAGTACCGTCACTTAATTATGAAAGAATACTAAATGAACAATTCCTTGAAACTTTTCCAAGAATAGTCTTTATCTGGATTAGTCTGACTCGGACCCTCTAGTAAGATGGTTACAAAAATAACCTTAAGAGACTCATAAAACTAAATCTAGATAAAAATATCCTCAACTGTCAGTACCAAAACCAATTCATCCTACGAATCTTGTTACCCATGAATTATTGTGGACCTACCATCTTGATTTTGGGGTTCCTAGGTGTTCCTTCAGGATTTATTTATTCAAGGATTTTGATTAGGTCAGGTAGGACTTCTTATGGGATTATTTGGATCTGTTTGGATTTATGGCTATGTTCTCGTCTTGGGTTAAAAGATGTGTCTCTACCCTAATGTTCTCAATGAACATTAATGGCAGTTTACATGGCTACTTTTCAGGGAAAAGATGGATCAGTCTAGGGGATCCACTTTCTCCTTTCCTTTTTGTGATTTGCATGGATTTTTTCTCATGCATCCTGGAATGCAGGAGACTGGGGGATGGGGGCTGGTGCGGTGGCAGGTGCGGGCGGGAAGGCAGGCGGCATGGGCATGGTAGAGGGATGGTGTGGGCTGGAATATGTGGCAGGGGGCTGGTGTGGGCTGGATTGTAGGTGGCTAGGGGCTGTTGGACATGTGGCAGGGGCTGGTGTGGGCTGGATTGTAGGAGGTCGAGGGCTGGTGAGGGCTAGAACTGGTGGCTGGGGCTGTCTTTGCAGGTGGCCGAGGGCTGGAATGAGTGTTTTTCAGGAGGATGGGGGGTGGTGGCTAGTGTGGTGCTTGGTGCAGGCTGGATTGTAGGTGGCTAGGGGCCGGTGCGTGCTCGAATGCAGGTGGAAGGGCGCTAGAATGTTGGTGGAAGGGAGTTGGTTGCAGGTGCTGGGGGGTGGTGCGGGCTGATTCGAAGGTGGCAGGGGGGCTGTTGTGGGCTATAATACTGGTGGAAGTGGGCTGAAATGAAGGTGGAAGGGGGATGGTGTGGGATGGATGTGGCTGGAGCAAGACCAAATCACGGGATTACCGCGGCGTGACCGTGGCTTGACCGTGGCGTGACTGCAGTGTGACTGCGGCGTGACCGCGGCGTGTTTTCCCTGTCCAGCGACATCTGTGGGGGATTATCTTCTGGCTAGGAGCGAAGAGAGCGGGGGGAGGCGGGGAAACATTCCGGTCGTTTCCCCACCAGAAGAAATTTTTATGAGTCAGTCTCAACATTGATCACAAGACTCATGGAATACTATCACTGCGAACCGCCGCGAGGTGTCGTCCTAGAGCAGGGCCAAATCACGGTGTGACCATGGCGTGATCGCGGCATGACCACGGCATGACCGCAGCGTGACCATGGCGTGACCGCGACGTGTTGGCCCGGTCCAGTGACATCCATAGGGAAACATCTTCCATCCAGGAGCGAAGGGAGTGGGAGGAGACAGGGAAACATTCTGTTCATCGCCCTGCTGGCAGAAATTGTGATTAGTCAGTCTCAACATTGATCACAAGACTCATGGAATATTATCACTGCAAACTGCCACGGGGTGTCGTCCTGGAGGAGGGCCAAATCACAGCGTGATCGTGGTGTGACCACAGCGTGATCGTGGCGTGTTGGCCTGGTCTAGCGACATCCGCGGGGAAGCATCTTCCGGCCAGGAGTGAAGGGAGCGAGAGGAGGCAGGGAAACATTCCGGTTGTCACCCCACTGGTAGAAATTATGATTAATTAGTCTCAACATTGATCACAAGACTCATGGAATACTATCACTATGAACCTTCACTGGGTGTTGTCCTAGAGCAGGGCCAAATCACAGCGTGACCGCGGCGTGTTGGCCCGGTCCAGCGACATCTGCAGGGCAGGATCTTCCGGCCAAGAGTGAAGGGAGTGGGAGGAGGTAGGGAAACATTCCGACCGTCCCCCCTACCCCCTGCCCTATATACATCCCCCCTTCCCCCTTCCCCCTTCCCCCCTCCACCCTGCCCCCTGCCCCCCTCCACCCACCCCCTTCCCCCCACCACTCTTCCCCCTTCCCCCCTCCACCCACCCCCTCCCCCTTGCCCCCCTCCACCCACCCCCTACCCACTCCACCCCCCCTACCCCCCCCCCCCCCCGCACATGATCATATTATAGACTATGATCTCCTAAACACACATGGTATTCTTCCTTAATAGGTTCCATAATCTTCATGGCTAGATAATCCTCACCTTCTTTGGATTTTATCTCAGATGTTTCAGGATTCTTGCTTACAACCCTTGAGAATCTCTTAGGTACTATGGCGCTTGATTTCTAAATAGAAAAATAAGTAGGAGGACCTCGTCCCTCCTTAGGCATAGTTTTATCTGAATTACAGGGGTGTTGTACCTAATGATCTTCAAAACTTTCATAGAATTATACCCTTATTGAGTTTAAAGGACACTGTAACTAGATGATCCTCCTCACCTACCCTTCATATGTCAAAGTACCCTTGGTATCTAGTGAATCACTAGCTAGAGAAGCATAAAACACATGTTCCCCATCAAGATGAGTGCTAGATTAATCCTTCAATATACCTTTGGACTGAGACTCTAGCAGTTCACTATGGAATTGCCTTAAAGAAAATAAGAAGAAAAGTACTCCTCTTATGTTTCCTAGACAATGTGTTTTTTAAATTTGAACTAATTTTCAGCAGAGAACCAAATAAACTCTAGATGTTTCTTAGACAGGTCAATCTCTACAAACAAAAAATAATGAATGAGATGTTTCCCTTTAATCATCTTCTGATCGACCTAAAATATTTCAAAGAATGTTGCTGCAAATAGTAAGAAAATAAGGATTTTAAAAAGGAATATGCAATATGATAATCTAAATCAATTAGGATGAAAATTGAGAGTCTCTCCTAGAGTAAACAATTAGGTTCCACTGGTAGAGGAAACATGGTTAACAATTGAAAGAACATGAATATTTGGACAAAGACAAAGCCATATCTACCACTTCATGCAACCTGAGAAAGAATCAATGAGAACTCAGTTCAGTACACTTATGTTGGATCAATTCTTCTATTAGAGATGTAAATAATTATCAAATTTGAGGGAATAATGTTCTACTGTTGGAAAACATTTGAAAAATACTGAAACATTCTGGTTAACCTGAATACTAGTGATCGATCTTGAAAGAAGTGATTTCAAAATTCATGCAAGCCGAACCCCAGGAAAAAAGTCATAGAAGAAGAAGGTAAATGATACTTTAAGGTACCAAATAATAGATAAGGTGAATGATCGGAAACTATGAAGGGAAGGAGAAGGCCCAAAGGTAGCTCCAAACCCCTTAAACCTCAAGTCACCAGTGATGCTTAGTAATGTTTCTCATGGATGAGAAATCATATAGTGGATACTTTGTAATGACTATGGATTTCTTTTTTGGGATCTTAAAATTTAATTTTGGTGATTTATAATTAAAATTATTAAGTTTTAATTGAAATTTTATGTTTTGGGTGGATGGATTTAGTAAATGGGGGAAGAAGTATGTGGTGTTCCTAAAAAGAAGTAGATGGGGACACCAGTTAGCTATTATAAAGCACCATGAACATATTAATAATGATAGTGGGGGAGGGTTGTCTCTATACTAACTAATGGATGGTTGATGATTGGAACCAAAAATTTTGTGGCCATTGGTCGGTTGGTGGTTTTCCACTGGGTAATTAGTGCCTTCCTTGACCTTGTTTTTCATAAGGAAAATTTATGTCATTTTTATCATGGATTTTGGATGTGGATTATAATGGAATTGAAGTATTTGTTCCACTTAGTTTCAAATAGTATGATATGGATGGCATGAGAGGATGTTTTATCAGAATATTTAAAGAAATGAATGCTAATCTGTGATGACTATAGGATTGGATGACCCCTGATATACCTAATTCGGTGAGTTTTGGAGATCTATCAATGTGTAGGAATACCTAGAGGAATACCACATGGGATCAGGAAAATCACAGGTTACATACCATGTAATCTAACATTACTGGTATTGTGGGACCCCTGGGATGTGGAACTGGGCTTTTGGTTGGATTTAAATATCACATGCCATGTTACATGGTCACCCAACATGGGACCCATCTTAAAAGTCTAACGGCACTTAAAGAGTGTCTTGGTTCAAACAATTGTTTTAATAAAAAGAGGGAAACCCCCTACAAAGATATAAAAAGGTTCATGTATGATGTGTGCTTTATAACTAACAAGGGCATCAAGTATAAGGAAAAAATCAATGCAATAATGTTAATCAAGGTATACCACTGTGAGTTTTCGCAGACAGCGCACCTCCGTTGGAGGGGTTTTATTAAAAAACCATGAATTATTTATTAAACAAAACAATTATCTTAACTAACACTTATTCAAGAATTTCAATTTAATATAAACATGAAAATTTAATAAGGCAACTAAATGCAATTTAAAACATTGTTTAATTAAAGAGGCTAGGAGAGGGACCCTACCTCAACCTCAAGGCGTGTTTTCTTTTGACGACAAAAACTCAAATCTTCCTTTTTTCTTCTTTCACGGATATGCAACTTCACATATATATATAAGGACACCTATCCCCTATGTACATATTTTCATGGACAAATACACACAAGGGGTCCTTAGATATATGTTTATACTTGCATATACCCCTTTACACTTACACATGTATGCATTTTTCATATCCATATATAAGCACACATATCCCCAATATATATATTCATACTACAATGAGTGAATATATATAAAGAGGAACTTATATATGTATAAGCCTACCTATGCATACACATGCAAGACTTCGTCAACAGTGACTCAAATCCACCTCAATGAAATCCAAATCGCATGGAAAAAATATAAGGAAACCAAAAATCACAAATTCCCTAATTAAAATTGTGCCAAAGAATAAAAACAGAATAAACCTTACCCAAATCCTATGTTGAACTCATTTTCATCTATGTTGGTGGATAGAACTGGCCTCATCATAAGAAACCACCTATAAGAAAATAGTGGGAAAAACTGAGATATAACGACTTCTTAAATATATGTGATCAGTGTGTCAATTGTACATGATAAATGATACATGAATCCATAACCAACAATGAACAAATAATATTCAGATTGATATGTACATCCCAATACTAAATAACATGATCGTTAATAAACATCTTTATTTTTCAAACATAACCTTCAATTTCCTATTCAAAAATCAAAAATCACCAAAATATGGGAATAAAGTAAACTTCCATCAGCACTTAAATGCGAAAAATATAGATTAGACATTGTTTTTAACCTAGAAAATCCATTCCTTGAACAAGAGTTCACTGTCTTGCTTTTCAACAATAATACAATAAACCTTATGTATATTTCTTTCACAATATCATTGTTACAAAATAACGTTCAATAAAAAGGTAGTTTAAAATACTTGTATATTTATGGCTATTATAATCCCCTAGAGTGATAGTATTGGGAAATGATCAACATGGTAATCCTCTGGTGATAACAACAGAATGATTCAATTATTTTTCTCCTAATTTTTTAAAAATAAAAAACAGGTCTCCTATTTTCATCAAAATCCCTTGTCGTTACAGTGACCTATAACTGACACAAAATATGCTCTCTCATAAATACTTGGCCAACCAAGGAAGCTCCTTGCATTCACCAAGCTTACATCTTCACCAATCACCCTTTTTAATATTTTTTTAGAAAATAATATTAATACACAATTAAAAATACAATTAATCACCCAATTCTCAATAGTGCATCCCACCCCAGAAACACTTCTCCATTGCTTGCACACATGCATGAGACGCTCACCACTAACTGCATTAACTTAACAAAAATCACAACAAGCTTGTTAGTGAGACATTTTAATCAAAAACAAAAAATTTCCTGAATTCATATCATAATTCATTATGCAAACATTTCTCAACCAAACTTGTCAAGTACAATAACTTCAACTTTTCAAATGTAGTCTCCCCCATTCCAATTTTTTAAACCTCACACACCATTGCCATCGAAAATATTCTACTGAATTGGTAGAAGTTTTTCATTACCTACATTAAAATCAAAATGACCAAAAAGAAATTGGGAAAACTTATAACGAACCATTATCATAAGTGATATGTGTTTTAAGCATTTTCAAAATATGTTTTCAAATAAAGCCTAAATTATGTACATTCAAAACAAGAAAAATGGATAGACTTGTTAAAAAGAAAACTAACTTGAATATGGGGTGCCTGGAATATTTTTTTTATAGCTGATTCAACCTCTCCCATGATGACAAAGTATTTTCTTGAGTAGAAAACATGAAGCAGATCCATTTAAAAATGATTTTCATTATAGGATGATTGATCATGCCATGATGTCGTTCCATTACTGCTAAAAATGTTCATTCATTAGTGTACTGATCTGACATGCAAAATCATGATGGTAGGTGATCTTCAACTAGGTTAAGTACAAAAAAGAAAGATAAACTCTCAGAAGAACTGAAATTTTTAGTAGATTGCAATTGGAATAAAAAACAACAAGTTTGGTTGTTTAAAATAAGGTATTCTACTAACATGTTCAGTGTCAACAACAATGCTAGAAGATTAAGAGAGTGACAGTTTTAGCTATTGGGAAAAAGGAACACTAATAGGTTTCAATACTTTAACAACATGAGAATACAGGTAAAGAATGTTATTCTTAATAGTAAACACATGCATCAAATTTACTCCAGTTAAATCCATGTTGCAACATTGAATATATCAAATTTCTTATACTACTTTCATGAAGCCTTTTTTAAGCCTTTGATTGGTTTTTTAAGTAGGCGGACTTGATTTGATTTAAATTCATTAGCAAAACCATGAGGAGGCTTCATGTACAGTTTCTCATCAAAATCACCATGTAAAAAAACAGTTCGAACATCAAGTTCTTTGATATGAAAGTCATGGTGAGAATAAAAAGCAAGAAATAACAAAATGAATGAGTGTTTAACTACTGGAGAAAAAATTTCAGAATACTCAAATCCTTCACATTGAAGGAAGCCCTTGGAAACTAGCCTAACTTTATACTCAAGTAGACTATCTTAGTGGTGGAACACTTAACCTAATGATTTGGTCAGACCCAAGTATGCATGCATGCTTCGGACCCGCTCAAGAATGCTTCAGACCTGCTCAAGAATGTAAAGATAATTATAGATTTTGGATTAGATGTAACAAACAATTTTGAACTCTATCCTTATGGATATAGCATTAAAACAAAACATCAATATAAATTTGGAAAACTAACCTAATGCTAGCCTTCAATAAACTTTGGCATGGAATGGTTAATCACAAAGCGAATATCAGGTTTATTGATACCTGAAATAATATTGTGAGCACATGATTGTTAACTGCAAATAAGTAATAAAATTATTGTCAATAGCACCCATTCCAAATGCAAATATTGCAAATATTATATTAATCTCATCTTTGCTCCACTATTTCCGAACAAATTCCCTTCAAGCAGGATCCATGCTACTATGGTAAAATGATGCTTTGTAACCACATTCCTGAGATTTTAATATAATGTTTTAGCATCAGAAGGAAATTATTTGGATTGTGATGTTATTAGGAGAGATACATTGACTGAGGAGGTTATGGTTATACTTCCATGAGGTAGATGGGGTCTTGGTTGTAATGTAACATGGGGAAGGAATATGGGAATGTCTAGAGTGAGATAATGCGATCTAGATAATTTGAGTGATTTGATTTTTGGATAATCCCCCTTGAGTGATGTGGTATATCCTCAAGTGATAAGATGAGACCAGATCCTAGACATAAGGTTCTACCCTAAAACATTGGATATTTTTCAGGTGTTCAAAAATATAATAACCATTTTTTTATTAATTAGATGGTGTATATAGAACATGGGGATAAGATACTATAATGGAACTAATTTAGGTATGGTCAGAAATAATGGTTTTCTAGGTATCAAATTGACGTTCAACTAGTGCATGAAACATGTTGAATGTTGTGATTGTTGGGTTAAAGAATTATGATCTAGTGATAATGTTTATTTACATTAATTGATTTCTTCATGCATACACATTAATATTTCAGTGTATATTAGAGGTGAGTAGTGAGACCCTACAAATTAATACATTTAAACCTTACACAAGAACCTCAGTGTTAATATAGATGTTTTGTTACATTTAAGGTTTATCAGAGGATTTACGATGGATAGGGATTGTTTCGGTCGACGTGGTTTTGGAGAATGGGATGGGATGAGCTACGACCATGTATTTAGATATAATTCTTTATTTTTATTCCTTTTTATATTTGAAATATGTTTATTTCTTCATGTGATTAGTTCTGTTGTTTGGTTTTATGTTGTATCCCATTTTATATGGAATTTTTATATATTTATTATGAATACGATGATATTAATGATTTTGTTGGATGTGTTTATTTTTTATCTGGTTTTACTTATATAATATTGAATATTCTACCCAATGAATGTTTTAGGACCTCACTTCCAGTCAAAAGCCATTGACATAAGGAGAGGTGTGCCCGAGGTCAAGAATCTCGAAATCAAAATATAAAATCATGAAATTTTGGAATTGCACCTAAGTTGTTACCTTCTAAACTGAAAGGATTTATATGAAAAAAATATATAATAACACTTACTGAGAAATCATCAACAAATATTCTAATCATTGAATATTAAATCACTAGAAATTTCAGAGGTAGAACCAAATCCCCAAAATGAAAACTCCCACCATTTATTGTATTGAAAATTAGGAATAAATCCACACATTAATTCATCAAACTGAGTCAAAATAGATGGATATATTCACTCAATCGCAGTAATAATTTAACGTGAAATGAATGAATGTAATGAAATTACAAGGAAATTTGTTTTCCAGACATTGAATCCCATGTACATGGGAGAACAATGCTTCATTTGTATTTTTCTATATGATACATGAATATTACAATAACTATAAATAATCACCTATGTAGATCACTAATCTTAAGTAATTATGAGAAACCAATGAAACTGTTCACGTTCCTCTTTTGTTCTATAGTTAAGCCAGTCACTTAATTTCACTAATCTTATGTAGTGGTCCATGGATTGAACCAACATCAAGTGGGTTTAACCCTTAGGAAATGTTTTCCATCATCTTCCAAGCCCATAAAATCCAAAACAATCGCTATTAACCATACTCCTACTACATGAGACCCTAAGATGATCAAAATCTATGAAATTTATTTATAAAATAGTTATAATCAAGGAGGATCATCACCGGGAGGGGGTTTCCGCGTTGGAGGCGCGCTGGAGAGGAGGTGGGGAGGCCACCTAGAAGCAGCGTCGGCCGGGGGAGGTGAAATGTCCCGCATTTGGTGGCAGAGTCAGACTGTCAGGGAAGAAGGGCCATCAGGGAAGAAGGTCCATCGAGGAAGAAGGGTCGTGCAGGTATTGTCAGGGGTGGAAGAAGGGTCGCATGGGTATCGTCGGGGAAGAAGAGTCATGCGGGCACCATCGGGGGAGGATCGGGGAGAGAAGAGAGGGCATCGTCCGGAAGAAGGGTCATGCGAAGAGGGGGCCGCGAAGATTTGAGGAAACTGATTAATAGAACCAAATGCTACAGGATTTATTTGAAGTTTGTATATAAGTTAACTTATAGCCACGGACTTTTATAAGTGTGGCTATAAATCTATGGCTATAAGTCATTTTTCTAGTAGTGACAACCTCAGATAATAAAGAGATTGTGAAATTAACCCTTACCTTGTACTTTTCCTTGGCCGAGAATAAGTTAACCTCTTTTATAATAGTTAAATCATTGTTATTAAATTATACAATAACTATATACATAAATATGATATCATATATGATCTTCTAATATTAATTTCTTAATGATATTTCAGTAGTATCATCGTTTCGGGTGTTAACTGATTTGTTTTCCTTTATATGCTTTATTACATAAGTAATGTTTTTTATGGATAGGATGTATCTTATTCATATTCATAATGATATTAAGTCTTTAAAAATTATTTTTAATCATCAAATTAAAATTAGTATTGAATGTATAAGATGGGGAATGAATCTCATCGCGTTCGTGGAGACGGTAATCCGTACGTACACATGAGCGACAATATCATTATTTTGATATTAAAATCATTTATAATTGGATGGTATATCATATATAAAGAATCATTATCAGGTTATATTTATTATTTACATCATTTATACTCATTTTTATACCCATCCAAATGATGAATTATTTGAATAACAAACTACACCACGACGTGGAGACGGTAATCCGTACATACGCATGTATGGTGACTTTGTCATCTATAGAATGGATAGAATAATGAATATGGTTTTACCGTTTTTATAATAAAATCACATTATATATAAGATACTGGAGTTATTATTTAATAATTTAAATAATAAAGATAGAGTAATTGGAAGAAGAAAATAACTTGAAAGAGGTGATGAAATATTTACCTCTTCTTCGAATTCTTTCTTTTCATTTGATCAATATGGCTCCTTAAGTTGGCTTTATGACTAAAGTAAGGCCTCTAGGATGAAGGGAGAAAAGTTTTTAGGATATTTGGGTAGGTTTTGGCCGAGAAAAATGGCTTTGAAGGTGTGAATTTGAGAGAAGGGGAAGTTCCCTTTTATAAGAGAGGTGAGGGTCACTTTAGGATAAGTTTAAAATATTATTTTATAATAAAATCATCTTCAGTTTATAATGGATAAAAAATAATTTATTTAAAGTATAAGGTGGGTATGGGTATAAAAACTCTCAAGAAATAGGTTTTAGACAGGTTTAGGTCATCATATTAACCTTATCTTTTAGATTTAACTCTTAGTTAAATAGTTTGACATTTACCATGTCTCTTTGTATTTTCATATTATATGGTTAATAAACTTACTATAAACTTCCAAGAGAACCCCAACTGGTTCATTAATGATATATATAATATTATTTAATCCCTTTTTCCAAACCATATATTTTTAGGAATATAATACCAATTAATAATATAATATTCGTTTTAAAAACTCTTTTATGTCAATTTTGACACTATTTGGTATTTTGTTTTTGTTAAATTCATAACAGAATTATTACTTCGAAAAAAATTCATTTAATCAACCCTAAAATGTCTTATTAACCTATAAGATTAGTTTAATTCATTAAAAGTCTCAAATTAGATTTATTTGGATATTTATAATATCAATTATTTTAATCATTCATTAATAAGGTAATTAATGCATCATCATTGTGTCATAAATAAATTTAATTATTTAATGTCTAAAAATTATAAATAAAATATCATTATGTAGGAAATATTTTTATATTTATAATTAATATTTATAGTTTAATTTATCTTTTGTATAACCCTATATTAAAAATAGTTTAGTTATTAAACATTTAATTTAACTCTTTTAACTCTTCTTTAAATAAAATAATAATAAATGTCCTAATCTAATTCAAGTGCACCCAAAGGATCATATTTTATTCCTAAGGTATTTTTTGGTCTAATTACACTTATCCAATATAATTAATACATGTCTTAGGGTAATAATAATATCATTTTTACCCTTAATTACCCAATTTACTTTTAACCGTGGTAAATAAAAGTAAAAAGATAGTATTCACCAAATATTATTTTCATCTTATTGAACCACATTTTACTTACTGATATCAACTTTGTCTCTCAAATGTTTTGAAATTAAACTCACAAAAGCAGTAAAATTAAGTTTTATACAAATTTGGAAATGCTCCTAGGATGTGAGTAAAAGACGATAAAAAGTTTGACAAAATTTTATATATCTAAACTTATTATAAAATGACTCCAATGAATTAAATTGAACATATATAGGTATTATGTATCTATTTTGACCAAAAATAAATTTAATTAAAATAATTAAATATTTAATTAAAATTTCAGTTTTAAAAAATGATGTAGTGTTTTTCACTATTCATCAAAAATTGAAAGTTTTCAGAAAAATACCAAAAATTCACCCTAAGCTAATTTCGATATTCAGAATCCAAAAATGAAGTCCATTTTGAAAGATAAAATTTATAAAATTTCAAAAAGTGGGTATTACTATTCATAACGGCTATTTTGATTGGTTGTGGAGTGTTTGAACTCAATGTTGTGTACAATACAAGCTATTGTGTTATTCAAAGGTAAATATACTGTAGAAGCTTGGGGTGTTACATTATCCCCTATTTAAAATAATTTCTTCCTCGAAATTTCTAGAATATTATTGCATAAAATGATTCGGGGGGTTCTTCATCATAAGTTCCTCGGGTTCCCAAGTTTCCTCTTCCATCTTATGATTTCTCCATAGAAATTTTACCATACGAGTCGTCCAGTTTCTCAGCACTTGTTATCTGGTATCAATAATTTTGAAAAGCTCTTCACAATAAGATAGATCAGGTTTCAGTTAAATTTTCCCATATGTGACTACATGCATTGGGTCAGGCATGTATTTTCTCAATAGTGATACATGGAACACATCGTGAACATTGGAGAGACTTGGAGGCATTTTCAAATGGTAATCTACAGCCCCAATTAGTTCTAGAACTATAAAAGGTCTGATGTACCTGGGACTCAATTTACCCTTTTTACTGAATCGTATAACTCCCTTCCATGGAGATACCTTCAAGAAAACATGATCTCCTACCTAAAATTCCAAATCCTTCCTTCAGTTATCGGCATATCTCTCCTGTCTACATTGTGCTGCTTTGATGTGGGTTTGGATATCTTTCACATTTTACATCATTTCCTCAACAAGTTCTGGGCCTATGAGTTTTCTTTCACCAACATCATCCCAACAAGTTGGTGTGTGACATCTCTTTCCATATAACACTTCATATGGTGCCATCTGAATACTTGAATGGAAGCTATTGTCATATAAAAATTCTACCAGAGGTAAATATTGATCTCACATACCATGAAAGTCAAGTGAGAATGATCTTATCGTGTCTTCTAAGGTTTGAACAGTCCATTTTTATTGTTCATCGGTTTGAGGGTGGTCGGCAGTGCACAAATGAAGTTCAGTATCTGGGGCCTTCTGAAGACTTTTCCAGAATCTTGATATATAATGGGGATCACGATCAAAAACAATCAATAGGGGTACACCATGGAGTCTTACAACTTTATTAATATACAGTCTTGTTAAATGTTCATGTGGTAAATATTCCCTTATAGCAAGAAAATGTGTTGACTGGGTAAGACGATCAATACTGACCCATATTGCATCATCACTTTTAAGTGTCTTTGGTAGCCCCATGACAAAGCCCATCATAATATTATCCCATTTCCACTCAGGTATGGGAAGAGGTTGCATGACTCCTCCAGGTTGTTTCCTTCCAGCTTCCACTTGATGACAAACCATACATCATGACACAAAATTAGCAATCTCTCTCTTCATGTTGTCCCACCAAAAATGTTCCTTCAAATCTCTATACATCTTAGTGCTACCAAGGTGTATAGAGAAATTAGAGCTATGAGCATCATCCAAAAATTCCATTTTTAGATCAGGTATATTAGGAACACAAATTCTCTTCCCAAATTCCAAAATCCCATATTCATATATGAAATCACTCAATCTCTCATCATTCACATCTTTAATTTTTTTTTTGAAACTCCTCATCATCAGTCTGAGAGCATATTCTCCTTTCTAGTAAAGATGGTTTGGAAACCATATGAAAAAGTATTGATGTTTCACCTTCCATTATTATTACCATATCTATTTTCCCTATATCCATGAAAATTGGATCCCTATCAACTCACATCTTGTTCAAAACTCCAGGATCCTTTCTTCTCAAAGCATCTTCCACCTTATTTTCCTTCCTTGGGTGGTAGTGTATTGTGAAATCGTAATCCTTAAGTAGTTCAAGTCATCACCTTTTCCTCATGTCGAGTTATTTTTATGAGAAAATATACTTCAAACTCTTGTGATCAGTATAAATCTCACATTTTTCACTATAGAGATAGTGTCTCCATATTTTTAGAGCAAAGATTATAGCTTATAACTCAAGATCAGTAGTATGATAGTTTTGCTCATGAATTTTTAGCTGTTGTGATTCATAGGTAATAACTCTATCATTCTGCATAAGGACACAACTATGTCCTTTCTTTGAAGCATCACTGTAAATAACAAACCCATCATTCCCTGATGGTAGAGTCAAGATAGGAGCATTGACTAATCTTCTCTTCAGTTCTTCAGAACATTCTTCACACTCTTTTGTCCAGAAAAAATTAACCCCTTTACATGTGAGCTTTGTTAATGGGTTAGACAACTGGGAAAAATTCTGGATGAAACTTCGATAATAACCTGCTAAACCAATAAAACTATGTACCTCAGTTATACTCGTCAGTGCTTTCCATTCTTGGATTGCTTTGGTCTTTGAAGGATCAATATAGATTCTATCTTATAGAAAATATGGCCAGGAAAAGAAATCTCCTGAAGCCAGAATTCACACTTGCTAAATTTCCCATATAATTCATTTCCTCTAAGAGTCTTTAGAATAATGCGCAAGTGATTTTCATTATCTTCATAGATTTTGGAGTATAACAAGATATCATCAATAAATATCACTACAAATTCATCAAGATATTCCTTAAAAACTCTATTCATTAGATCCATGAAGACAGAGAGTGCATTAGTCAACCCACCAGGCATTACTGTAAACTCGTAATGCCCGTACCTGGTTCAAAATGTTGTTTTTGGAATGTCTTCCTTCTTCGCACACAATTGATGATATCCAGATCGAAGGTCAATCTTTGAAAAATATTGAGATCCATGATGTTGGTCGAATAAATCATCAATGCGAGGTAGGGGATAATTGTTATTTATTGTTATAGCATTGATTTACCTGTAGTCAATGCATAACCTCATAGATTCGTCTTTCTTCTTAACAAAAAGAACAGGGGATCTCCATGGAGAAAAACTAGGGAGAATAAATCCCTTGTTACTCAATTCCTCTAGTTTTTTCTTTAGTTCCACTAATTCTATAGTATCCATTCTATAAGGGGTCTTCGATATGGTCCTTGAACCGGGAATTAAATCAATAGAAAACTCAATTTCTCGTTCTGTAGGATATCCAGGTAAATCTTCTGGAAACACATCAACATATTCTTGCACAATAGGTACGTCCTCTATTTAAACATTCCTTTACTCACCCACATTTATTTAATTATATTCCTCCCCAATAATTGAATTTAGTTGAGCTACTAGGGGTGGATCTAGATAAGAATTAGGTGGTGACATTTTTTCTCTAAAGAAAAGGTACTCCTTATCATCATCGAGATTTATAACCTCCTTCTTAAAAAAAATTTTCGCATCATGGTCCGAATCCAATCCATACCAAGGATTATATCAAATTCAATCGTGGGTATGATGATGAGATCAGAAGATAAAGAACATTTATATTCCCTAATGGGAACTGATTCACAAAGCTTTGTTGCAATGATACTTCCCTTAGGTGTTTTGACTGACAACTCCCTTGTTATGTAAAATTGAAAATATCTAATTTTCGTAGAAAACTGGGATGATATGAAACAACGCGATGATCCAGAATCAAATAAATCATTTCTAAACTTGAGGAATCCATTAAATTACTTGCCACCATGTCTTTTGGAGCTTCAACCTCAGCAGTAGTGATATCATAATCTTAGCCTTGATCCCTTGGCCTTTTATGAGGTATGTTTCATTGGAACTTAGGATATTCATTTTCATAATGCCCCCTTTCTCTACAATTGTAGAATTCAAAATTGACAGCCACTTTCTTCCCCTTGAAATCACGATCTTGGTGGCTTTTTTCACCACACTTATAACATACTCTCATTCCCTTCAAGAAAGTACCGGGGTTTTTCTACCCACGTTTACTGTAGGATGGATATTCATATTTTCCCTTATTCCCCTTATTTCTATTTCCAAAATTTTTAGTAGATCTCTTCTTCTCTTACTTTTCTTTAAAGTCATAAGACTTATAGAATTATTTTTCGGTCTTGATAGCACATGAGACAATATCTTTATATGACAAGAAGGATTGTGATACTAATACTCACCGTAGAAATGGTTTTAATTCATTAAATAAATGATCAATATTACATCTTGGGTTATGTATATAATCTATAATATTTCTTGTTAACTTTGTAAATTTAGCATCATACTTTGTGACATTCTCATCCTCTTTTTTCCTAAGACTCAGAAATTGTCTTTCCATATCCTCTCGATGGTCAGGAGGAAATTATTTTTCTAAGAAAATATCTTTAAACTCCCTCCATTCCAAATTTCATACTTCATCATCTTCCTTTGTGTTTTGAATCAATGACCACCATTGATCTGTATCTCCTGTGAGGTGATAAACTGTCATGATAAATTTTTCCCTTTCGCTACTCCCAAAAGCGTGAAATATTTTCTCTAAGGAATTTATTCATTTCTCAGCTAATAATGGATTTTTACTCCCATTGAATGTTGGTGGTTGTTTCCTCATAAAACGGTATAAAATTGATCCCCCACGTTGTGGATCAGGGTGCTCCATATGGGTAAGGTTATTATTCATAACCTGAGTGAATTGTCCTAGTACGGTGATAAGCTGATCAACACCAGTTGTTTCACCAGGTCCACTATAATTATCTTGGGTAGGAGGGAAATACCTACATGGATTACATGAATTGATATGGTTTCCATTCCTTCCACTAGGCGCCATTTCTAAATAATGGCATACACTAAATTAGTTTATGAATCGCAATACATAATTCCAAACTTGTAAAATAGTTAACATAAATTGAACAGTTTATAGATATAATCTATAATCATAAAAATGTTTTCTTTGAGGAAGTATATACTCGTAAACCCTTCATAATGTTTTATAAAGAAAATGATAATTATCCTAAGCATATCTCCTGGGAGTGTCGTAACCAAGAGTGTAGCAAGGCCCATTTCCATGCACCAATTCTCATTCGAGTCTAGCTCAAAGTGGTGTTTTCAGGTTTTACCCCTAGGTATATCTATGCCAGAGCCGCCTCTACATACTCATATCCAGAAAGTGATGTATTGTTTGGAAAACTCACAAAATCTCTATAATATCAAAATTCTAGGAAGTTCTTCTATACTAATCCTCAAAGTCTATCTTAGGATAATGTTCTCTAATCAGAGTTTTTTTTAATCTAGCTTCCAAGGTTTTACTAAACATCCTCTGATACCAACAATAACCCCCCAACCCCAATTAACTAGAGTTTTTGCATTATTACATAACATTCTCATGATCACAAGGTATCAAATCCCAAAATACCAATCAGTTTAGTAGCCTTGAAATTACTAGATACATTCATAAGTTTTACATTATATCATGAAATAAAAAAATCAAAAAAAATTTGTCCCCTTTTGAATAGAATTATATACTTATCCTATCCTTTCAAGTCAACCATAAAATACTTCTTCACATCTGGAAAAATAAAACGTCAAAAGGGGTGATCTTAGATGCTTAGTAAGGATAACAATACAGTAGAAACTTTCATAAATAAGCAAAAAAATTTAAGGCAATGTATAACACTAAAAAAAGACTTTTAAACATAAACTTCAGCATAATATGGAAAAGATAAAATCAAAAATTCTATTTACATATTCACATGGATATTCTACTAGTCGAATAATCACATGCAATATCAATAGCCACTTTCATAATGATGGAATGCATAATACCATACATCATAACCACATAGTCAAGGCCATGTGCAAAGACTACAAATAAGATTTTGTCAAGGCCTTGTACCAAGACACTAGTTTGCCTCATGAGACCTACTGATGCATCGAGGAGCTATAGCAGGCTACACCGGTCAATAACTAAGTCCAATGCATTTCTCATATAGAAAGGTTTAAACATAACATAAACATTCGTATTAAAACTAGCATACAAAATTTCAATACTTTATCCATACACCATGATTTCCATAAAAATAACACATCCATAGTAAAATCATATCGCATAACCTTCAATGAAATATGGAAGTTTTGTATCATAATAAATCAACTTGAAACAAGCTTAAAATCCATCAAAGGATGTTGATATAGATGAAATAAAAACTTTTTTAGAGAAATATATCTTTCTATTTTGAAATAATTTAAAATTCATATAGTTATAAAAGAAAAAATTTATTATAAAAATATTCTTATAAGCTTCTACGGGAAGCTTTGATGATGATATAATGGCAGAAAATAGACACACTCATCGTATAAGTTAAAAAAGACATTCTAACCTTAATTATGTCGAAAAAGTCATAAAGTGCATTTTTTAGAAAACAACATAAAGATTCCTTTAAAAACATATATGGTAAAATAAGGGTATAAATGAATTTAACCCATAGTATAGTAAATAGTAAAAAAATTGAATTACATTTTTAAGAAAACACGGATGTGGATGATAAATAGTTCCCACTAGATACTTACGTAATAACAACCTCAGATAATATTGAGATTGTGAAATTAACCCTTACCTTGTAATTTTCCTCAGTCAAGGGTACGTTAACTTCATGTATAGCAGTTAAATAATTTTTAATAAATTATACAAGAACTATATACATAAATATGATATCATATATTATCTTCTAATATTTATTTGTTAATGATATATCAGTAGTATCATCGTGTCGGGTGTTAATAGATTTATTTTTATTTTATATGATTTGTTACATAAGTAATGTTTGTTATGGATAGGATGTATATTATTCATATTCAGAATGATATTAAGTCTTTAAACATTATTTTTAATCATCAAATGAAAATTATTCTTGAATGGATACGATGGGGAATGAAACTCATCGCGTTCATGGAGACGGTAATATGTATGTACGCATGAGTGACAATATCATTATTTTGATATTAAAATCATATATAATTGGATGGTATATCATAAATAAATAATCATTATAATTTTATATTTATTATTTACATAATTTATACTCATTATTATACCCATCCAAATGATTAAGTATTTGAATAACAAACTACACCACGACGTGAAGACGGTAATTCGTACGCACACACGTATGGTGACTTTTTCATTTATAGTATGGATAGAATAATTAATATGATAGTACCATTTTTATAATAACATCAATATATATATAATATACTGAATTTATTATTTTATAATGGAAAAAATAAATAAAGAGGAAGTGGAAGAAGAAAATATCTTGAAAGAGGTGATAAAATATTTACCTCTTCTTCGGGTTCTTCCTATTGATTTTATCAAAATGGATCCTTAGGTTGGCTTTATGACTAAATTAAGGACTCTATGATTAAGGGAGGAAATTAGTGAGGATATTTAGGCATGGTTGGTCCGATCCAAATGGATTTGAATGTGTGAATTTGAGATAAGGGGAAGTTCCCTTTTATAAGAGAGGTGAGGGTCACTTTAGGAAAAGCTTGAAATATTATTTTATAATAAAATAATTTTCCATTTATAATGGCTCTAAAATGAATTATTTAATGTATAATGTGGGTATGGGTCTAAAACCTCTCAACCAATAGGTTTTAGACAAGTTTAGTTCATCATATTAACCTTATATTTTAGAATTAAATCTTAGTTAAATAGTTTGACATTTACCATATCTCTTTCTATTTTTATATTATATGGTTAATAAAATTACTATAAACTTCCAACAGAAACCCAAGTGGTTCATTAATGAAATATATAATATTATTTAATCCCTTTTTCCAAACCTTATATTTTTATGAATAGAATACCAATTAATAATATAAAATTTTATTTTAAAAACTCTTTTATGTCAATTTTGACACTATTTGGTATCTCGTTTTTGTTAAATTAATAAGAGCATTATTACTTAGAAAAAAATTCCTTTAATCAACACTAAAATGTCATATTAACCTATAAAATTAGTTTAATTCCTTAAAAGTCTCAAATTAGATTTATTTGGATATTTATAATATTAATTATTTTAATATTTCATTAATAATATAATTACTGCATCATCATTGTGTCATAAATAAATTTAATTGTTTAATATATAAAAATTATAAATAGAATACCATTATTTAGGAAATATTTTTATATTTATAATGAATATTTATAGTCTAAATTATCTTATGTATAACCCTATATTAAAAAAGGTTTAGTTATTAAACTTTGATTTTAACTCTTTTAACTCTTCTTTAAATAAAATAATAATAAATGTCCTAATCTAATAAAAGTGGACCTAATGGGTCATATTTTATTCCTAAGGTTTTTTTGGGGCTAATTACACTTATACAATAGAATTAGGACATGTTTTATGGGAATAATAATATCATTTTTACCCTTAATTACCCTATTTACTTTTAACCATGGTAAATAAAAGTAAAAATTTATTATTCAACAAAAATTATTTTCATCTTATTGAACCAAATTTTACTTACTGATATCAACCATGACTCTATTATTTTTTAAATTCAACTCACAGAAGCGGTAAAATTAAGTTTTATACAAATTTGGAACTGCTCCTAGGAGGTGGGTAAAAGACGGTAAAAAGTTTGATAAAATTATATATATATAAACTTATTATAAAATTACTAATTAATTACATTGAACATATATAGGTATTATGTATCTATTTTGACAAAAATTAAATTTACATAAAATAATTAAATATTTAACTAAAAATTCGGTTTTAAACAATAACATAGTGTTTTTCACTATTCATCAAAAAATGAAATTTTTCAGAAAAATACCAAAAATTCACCCTAGGATAATTTTGATATTCCAAATACAAAAATGAAGACCATTTTGAAAGGTAAAATTTTTAAAATTTCAATAAGTTGGTATTACTATTTATAACAACTAGTTTGATTGCTTTTGGTGTGTTAGAACTCGAAGTTGCGTACAACACAAGCTATTGTATTATTCAAATGGAAACATACTGTGGAATATTGGGGTGTAAAAAATGATATATCTATGGATGATGAAATGTTTTAAATTATTAATTCTCTTTTGAAAATGGTATTACTTTGGAATAAATTTTCTAGTATGTGTAACCCTAAAGTCTGTTATGTGGAAATGTTATTTAAGTAAGAATTATCTTTCCTTATGTGGAAGTAATTATAAAGTTATGAATAACATTTAGGGTTTATATTATCTTTATTTTGATCTAATTATAGGATATTAAATTTTGGGATACAAAATGAAAGGTATGAGCTAACCTTTTAGGTTAAAATATAATATGGTTATTTTTTAGGATTTTATCTAATTTTGAGGATATTATAAGAATTATAGGAATTATATTGTATTAGAAAATGGGAAACTCTTATAAAGGGTGAAAACCCATAATTTTAGACAAGATAGTAGGAATCGAACCCATAACTAAAGGGAGACATAGATTTATCGCCTACCACTAGCCTACATAAAGTCCTCGGTTAGTAAAACTTTTTCATTTTAGTTAAAAAGTTGAAGAAATAAGAATAATTTGATTTTGGTAACTTATTTTTTATCAAATGGATATCCTTGGTATTGGAAAAAAAATTATGTATTAAGTGATAAATCTTATTTTGGAAGACATTCACTATTTTGGGAATATTATATGATTAAGTTAAATATAAACTATAGGAATTTATTTGAGGAGTAATGGTTGAATTATATTTGGGAAGAATCTTTAATTTTTAATTGTGTAGTTATAGGTAATTAGGTTATTTATATAAATGATCAACCTATCATGGAGAATATGGGATCGGAAAATTACTTTTTGGTATGATACATTAATAGTGAATTGCGTTATTTAGAGACAAATGTTAAAACTTATCCTCGAAGACTATGTGATGAAATACTTTAGAATTTTTGGGTTTAAATCTTAGTTTGTATTATTTGATGAATTTTAAGGAAAGTTATTTGTTGAATGGTATATGTTGAACTTTTGATATTACAGTTCTGTTTTAGAGATTAAAAGTAGTTTTTCATCATCCATTGGTTTATTCTTTTTGGATAATTTTTTTATCTTATCCTAACCATATTGGTTTTGGTTAATGTTTCAAGACAATATAAATATTTAGTTAATATTTTATGGATTATTTTATTCTATATACATTGATTCTATTTCTTCAATTCTGAAAAATTAATCTTAAATAATCAATTTCTGGATAAAAAGATGAGTTTATGGTAGAAATTGACAAAAGGCTGAAACTCTACTTCTCAAGAACTTATATTTCCTTATGTAAATATTCTAATTAATAAATAATTAATTAACTTTATTAAAAGTATCTTACAAAAAAATTATATTTAATTTTCCTAAAAATAAATCAAAGACCATTTAACCTATCTCAATTTTTTGGTTTTATAATTGTTAACTTTCTCCTCCTCTTATTTTTTATCACTATCCATCATAACATGATGGTTATTTTTTCTTCCATATCCATGTTTTAATTCATGTAATCCTATAATGTGTTATCTATGGTTACCTTTTCACTTCACTTTCATTATTTTAAAGTGGAAGTTTTATTGACTCATTTTTTTTAATGTGGGACTTCAATGAAATAATTTTCAAAAGTGAACCTTAGTTACCAATCACAAATTTAAAATTGTGAGGACATAATTTCCAAAAGGGGTAAGGATGTAACATCCCAAGTAATTATAGAATATGATTTATTTATATTTATTAATAATTATGAATTAGATATTAACATTTACTTTAAAAATGATTATATGTTTGATAGCATACCCGGCATGCAATAATGGGTTTCCCCGAAATCATATATTGCACACAATATTAGTTAAAAGAAAAATAATATATTATTATTATTATTTTATGTTGTAATTATCACATAGTCATTAGAATTTCTGGAATGAATGATATTAAATAAAATATGAAAATAGGGTTTAAACATGTTTATATAATGATTCATTGGTTAGAAAATTAATTAGAAATTAAAATAAAAACCAATTGAATATAAAGGATTTGTTTTTATTAAAAACTATTTAGGTGTAAATAATTATCTTCAAAAAATCATAAAATCAACCTTTTCGATAATATTAATTAAATATAAATTAAATATTATGTTTAAAATTCATCTTATATGTTATCAAGACTTGATATAAGATGAAATTCAATTTTAGGAATAAAAATAATTTTTTTTATAAAAGGCATTTTTGCCACCTTTTAATGAAAATACCTTTTTAAATATAGTTTTTGTGAATTTTATATGTTATATTTTTAAAAAATAAAATTCTTATTTGGAATAGTTACATCAAAATTTACTTTGGTTTAATTTTTTCAATTTTTTAATAAAATTTGTATTTTAATAATTTGTGGAAAATATTGCATTTTAATACAAAATTTCTTTTTCATATAATTTATTTATATTGTTATATTATAATTTTAAATGTTTTTTAGGTATAATTAGATGAATTATTTATCTTTTAATCTAATTTAGTTAATTGTATTATTTTTCAAATTAAAATTAAATATAAAAACGATGTGAACTTTTGAATGTTTTACTTAAAAAACCAGTTTTTTTATCCGTCAATGGGATCAGTGATAAAACTAATTTAACAAATTATATGAATTAAATTTTAAAAAACATACATACATGGGTTTAATAATTATTAAAAATGTGGTCCAATAGGATCAAATTAATTTTTGATGAATAGTAACTTTAGTATTTTATTTACCACAGTTAAAGGTAAATATGATAACTAAAGGTAAAATTAATATTATAATATTATAAAATTTCCTTGAAACTTATCCAAATATTATTAGGTGAGTTATTATCAACTATTAATATCCTTGTTCTGAAATTTTGACCCTTTTACACCACTTGGGTTTGATTATGACATTCATAACATTTAATTTAAAGTAAAGGAAAATATGTCACAAATATGTCTCTCCTTACTAAAATAATTTTAAGTTGGGATTATATAATTGATATCTTATACCTTGAGTAATATTTATAAATCTGAACATATTACCTACATAAAGATAAATTATTTATAATTTTAAGGAAATAAATAATAAAATTAAATAGCAACACAATGATGAAGTAGTAATTGATTTATTTAAGAAATAACCAAATAAATGATATTACTAATGTTAAAATAAATATAATTTCAAACATTAAATGCCATCCAAGAAGTATTTTTATTACTATTAAATGTTATTATTTAGTTAATTTAGTTATTTAGATGTAATAAAGTTGTTATTATTTTTTAAAGAAGTCATGTAATGAATAGTGTCAAAATTAACACAATTCATAAAATTTATTATAAAATGCATAATTAAATTATATAAAATTTATAAAAATAAAATATTCAACCAAAAAGTTGATATAAATCTAAAACTTTCATTAATGACTCATTAACTTTTATTTTGGTATGATTTAGTAATTATTTTTACTCTCAAAGTGTAGATTACTTGATAAAATGATAAGAGTTAAGAAGGTTAAAATAAAATGATAAGGGTTAAAAATTATTAAAAACATGTATATTTCTCATTTGATAATAATATTTAGACCCATATATATCCTATATTCTAAATAAATTAACTATTATCCATTTAAAATCTAAATAGAAATTATATTAATTTAATAATTTTAATAATTCCAAGGGTTCCCCTCCCCTCTCCTATAAAAAGGCACACATTCCTCTCTATTAATCACACTTCAAAAACCTTTTTCTAAACCAAGATCAATCAAAAAAACTTACTTTAATACCAAACCATATTATTTAAGCCTTAATGTAGGAAGAACTCTCTCCTTGGAGGTGTTAAGGTGTTAAGAAATGTACTCATCCGAAGGAAAGGCAGTGTTTTTATTTAAGTATTTCCATTTTATTTCTTCTTCCAATTCCATAAAATATTATTCTTCCTAGATGAAATAATAACTCAATTATACTCAATATAATGAGATTTTATAATGATAATATCATCAATTAAATCCATCTCCACTTCCATTAAATAGAAAAGGGAATTAATCATTCTTGCATACGTGTGAACTACCACCTCCACAACCCGATCTAATTCATTTTCCATAACCGCCTCTCATTACTATTTATAATAATGGAATTAATATTAATATGTGATATTCATGACATTATAATAATTAAATGATAATAATATATATATTATGTTATTACTTTCTATGTTCGTAAAAATGATGACATCGTTCGTGCGTACGTGTGAACTATCACCTCCACAAAGCAATGTGACTCTTTTTTATTCATTATATCACTTGTATGATATATATAAGTATATTTAAATTATTATTTTTATATTAATGATGTTATGATCATTTTTTAAATATAAAATAATACTTACCTTCTTTCCACAATGAGAAATGAAAAATGCAACATGTTACTCATGTGTACATACAGATTACCGTCTACATGAGTATAAAAATGCTAATTTTTCATAACCACACTTAATTGATTGATTTAAAAGTATAATTTATATATAAAAACAATAATAATACCATGAATATTATTCTTTATATGATGTAATTATGACCACATATACTAGTGACATCAAACCATGTTCATTTTTTATTCAAGTACTGAATAACAACAAAAAGTCATATATGAACTTGAATAGTTAGGTAATTTTTATAACATTGTAATAAGTTATATAAACAATAATAATATACCTGAAATTTTTTTCAAATAAGTGTAAATTAACATAAGTTTATTATTCAGGAATATAAAGAGTTTACATGGTGAGATGGACTCAAGGTAAGGGACTTCATCTCAATCTCCTTTCATCGAGGCATATTTCAATAATATACACCACCTTATTTTGTACAGTGTATAATTGACCCCTTTGGAATTTTTTTTCATTTAATGGTTTTTGAAAGGAATCATTTTCTACTAATCATTTTACTAAATGGAAAAAATGAATGTTTTTTAATGTATGCATTGAAAATTACTTTTCTACCACTTTATCCATTATTTGATATTTATCTTCCTCTATAAGACTTAATATTTTTAAAAGGAAAATAAATATCATATTCCCTTTACATGTATTTTCATATTGAAAATTGTTTTTAAAAGGTATTGATTATGTCAATGATATCTTATGATTGAAATGTATAAATGTTATTTTTTATTTATTCTTTTTAATGTGTTATGATTATGTTATATTTATTTGGAACTTCTTATGTATACGAGTGGTTCCATGATAAACTGAGAGCAGGTGAGCCCGTGATAACTCTCTGATTCATTGGATAATTTAACATAGTTAAACATTAGTTATTCCCCTAAGATATTTAAGGAATATACTATGATGGTAATTCAAAATGTTACCATGAAGTTTACTCCATATTTATCTATGAAACATACAATATAAGTATGATATAGACTCCATAAGTTACATTTATGATTTATGATTTCTAATAAGTTTTTCAGGAATCATATGACTTTATTATGAATTTTAAAGAACATATTTTTCATGGATTAAAAGTATTACTTTGTGAAAATGATTTCATGAGTTTAAAATTTTCATGTACTAAAGGTTTAATTTCATTTTTTATATCCATTATTGATATTTTTGTGCTAATACCAAGTTTTTTGAAATTTTTTACATTCAGTATAATGATGGGTAATAGAAATAAATAATTCAAGATTAATTTTATGTAATCCTAGGGATGTGCCCGTAAGGGGCACCGCCAGAGCTAGGTTTACCCTCGCCGCTGCCTCCTTCCTCATCTGGATCGACGTGACCCTCCTTCACTCTCGGTAAGATTGTGGCGGTGTATTTATGTTTCAGTGGCATCGGTGACTTCATGGACTAGGTTTCCCTGGCTATTTGCACCGTGGATGGCCACTTCTTGCCCACTTCCTCCTAAGCTGGATAGGGTTTCTCATGGTAGTGCGATGTCTGCCCGCAGACGAGATCCATCTCCTGCATCTTTAGATTTTCTTTCTCATCCCTGGTGTGTGCGGTGGGAGGTTGCAATGTTCTTCGCGAGCGACTCGGACGGTGGCGACGGGATCGGATTTATAGCCATTTTCCTCTTGGCAGAATGGTGATGTTTCTATAACTTCTGGTTTTTTCAATCATTTTTTATTTTAGAGTCATTTCGGTTCATGGGGATTCGTTCGTGCATCAGTGATTAGGCTTCGATTTGGTCCTCTATTTGATTTTTGGTTGTTTGAGGTCTTGCTACTGGTTGGGTGACCGGTTCTTCGGTATTACAAAGGGCATTTGGTTCTGTTTCATCTGCCATAAGTGGCTGGTTTGAAGGATAGGTTTTTCAATTCTGGATGTATGGTTCATGAATTTTGATTCTCCTACCTTTTGTGTTATCTACGGGTTAATTTACATGAATCAGTGGAAAGGGTGGTTTTGCTGGTTGAAGATGAATTGGGGATTTTCTCGGAACATGATGAACTATGGATTTTGGATGTGTGTCTGTTGCAGCACCTATGTGAGTTTGAAATTTTTTTAGTTTTCTTATGGCCTGTGGCCTTGATCCATAAGACAGTGCATTCTGTTTACTTGCAACGGACTGGCCCGGATGAGGTTTAGAGCTGGGAGCGTTCTCCTTCTCATCGCTATTTGGAATTAGAAGTTTGATAGGGTATGGTGTTTTCCATCAGTACTAGGCTCATGCATTCTTTCATGGGACATCTAGTCGAGCAGCAACGATAAGGTGGACGTTGATCGTATTGTTTCTTTATTGAGGTTGCAATGTTCCTTTCTATTGAATTGGAGTGTATTTTCTCTTGATGATCCTGGACCATGGAGGCATGTTTGTTTTTTATGTCTTTGATGTCATTTTGGTTTCCCACTTTTTCCTCAAAAGTGATTAAAAATAAAAATATAATTTTCAGTCAAGATTAATGTTATAAACATTTTTATCAAGAAAAAAAGCATGTTTTAAAGAGTTTTATCTTTTGAAAAAAATGGATAGTGAGTAAAAGTGTATACTTTTTAATATTTGAGTTTTTATGTAATATTTATGGACTAATTCTCTAAAACTCTAATCCTAAAAAATCTTCAATATGAATTATTGAAATAAATCAAGATTATGTAATGTTTAAGGCTGGCGCCTTATAAGAAATATTGGAATTTTCCAATGGAATCTCTATTCATTATCCATCTATTCTTAGACCTTTAAGAAAATGAAATCATGAACGATGATAATTAAAGTGACAACAATATGTTAAATAAAATCACATTATATAATGAATAATATAGACATTAAATATCAAACCTATAATGTGTATGTAGATCAACAACCAAATAAATAATTATAAATTGGAAACATGGCCCCTAATATCATATTTGATAGTTTTTCACATAATAGAAGTGCCTTTGGTGGGTGATATATTAAAATTTATTTTAACATAGAGTTTCCAAAAACCCAATATAGGTTATTTTCACTTTATATTTATAACTAATTTATTTATGATCTGATGAAAAAGGTTATCTTATCTTAAGAAATTTCTTCAATGTAGATGTCGATCTTCAAAAATATCTTTCTAGATTACCTGCATTGTGATATAAGGATCCAAGTGTAGAATCCTTCTAATGATGATACACACTTATTCCACTAATCTTTGAGCGACACTGATTGATTCCTAGGTGCTAGCGTAGTGAATCAATTGTACTATTTAGTTCCTCTTAATCACTTCATGATCCTTTAGTCTTGAAGTAGTTATTCTCAGTTATGAGAATATGAGAGTAATAATTTTAGAGAGAAGTATGTTGTGTACAAAAATTCTCAAATATCTGTTAACCCTACAAAACAGACATCTTCATCTATTTATAGAGATAGGGTTTAGATAAAAATATTATTTAATTATGTACCGACCATTAAATAATATTATAATCCATAAAAAACCCATTCCATATAATAATAATATTGTAATTATTATTTTATAGTGTGTGTTTCCTCTTGTAATGATAAATATTATTTTATTGACTTTTAAATTAATATTCATCACTAGATGAAATATTGGTCTAATAAGATTCCTCATAATTTAATGAATATTCGAATAAATTTTTTATTCACTTAAATAAAAAAATTGAAAATGGTCGGGGAAGTAGAATTACAAAACTAAAAATAAACGTGAAAACACACATAGGGTTATTCACAAACTATAAAATAAATATTTATTAAATATTCAATAAAAAATATTTCATCCACAATCCAAAAAAATATATTTATTGTATATTTATGTTACTTAATAAATTATTTATTAAATAATAAATAATTATTTATTACCTTTTGAATATTTTTGATAAATAAAACATGAGTAAAATTATTCCTCAAAATTGGGAAGAAAATTTATTCTAGTAATTAAATTGAAATAGAATTTAATTAGGACTAATAGAAAAACTTAGCTTGTTCCCTTTAGGATTATTTCCCACTGAAATTAGGTAGGAATGCATAAAGTCCAAGATTATTATCTTGAAATGAGTCAAGGAACCCAAGAGAAGGAACTAAATGTTACAACATTGAAAACCATATACAAATGAACACTATATAATATAATACCTTTATCTCAATATCTCATCCAGTATGTTTCACATTTATGTCATCAACCAATATACTTGATACATCTTTCTTTAACTATATGTAATAAGCATCATTACACAATGGGCATGGAATTTATGTTCATTTATATTTCTATAAAAGGGACATTATATCGACTTATATAAATATGGAAGGGAAAATCCTTTCTCATCTTATCTATTCATTACATTTCATTTTTGAGGCGCCCAACATACCCTACTTTCCCCCAATATATGGAGTGACAATTTTTATCATTAAATATAAGAGCAGGATTCATGACATGCATTAATTATAATATTAAAGGCTAAGTACCATTACACATGCTATTATATAGGAATATTCGATGATTCCAAAACATATAGAATTCTTAATACTGTGTTTGTTCTCATAATCACCCGTCTCAGATATTACTAAGTACAAACTTCATAAGAAGAATCCCCATCCACTTACGAGTACTCACGCCTAATATTATATGTAATATGTTCCCTATAATAATACATTGTTAAAATATAGAACTATATTTATGGGATATCATAATACCATCTCATGTTTCTTATCATTGAAAAGAATATTTTTGACCTTATCAATGTGAAAGATACTCTAAAACATTTTCACAAAAAATTTATATTGAAGAAAAATCATTATGGGATCGATATTTATATTAATATTCAATTATTTGTATATTCATGTAATCCAAAGTAAAAATTAGTTCGTTCTAGGGAACTAACTCTAACATGAACTTGGAAAAACAATTAGAAATAAATATCAAGTCACACGACTCCTCAAATACTTACATGAAAGATAGAGAGGAACATCTATGTCCATCAGAGAATCATGTGACATTGCTAAACTTTCAAAGAAGGAAATAATTTGAAAAATATTGATCTATAAGTAATAAATACATGTAAACAAAGAGGAATAATATTAATTTAATAGGTGGTTAGTGTACTTTAAGACTTATAACTCAAGACTAAAATAGAAGATCAAAGTTGAAACTTCATGTAATGATGAATCACCTAGTAATAGTGATAAATAAGTGAGTAATCTAGCTATATGATTCAAAATAAATTAAAAGAAAATAAAAATCTATATGAAATAAAACAATAGGGGAAAGTATTATAACAAGTTAAATTGGAGATAGAGTGGAAAAGGATGATTCTGCAAATGAAGTGACTTGTTATGAGTGTAAGAGAAAAGGACACATTAAAGCATTATTTTCTAAGTTAAAGTCTAATAAAATGTATGAGTACAATGGTAAAAAGTAAAAAAAAAGTATATAAATACACTTGTAGCACCTATGAGGACAGATCAGGTGATTTAGATTCAAGGAGATAAAATATAAATGATAGATCAAATATGTGTTTCATGAAAAACATATCTGAGGTACATATTATTTTTTTTATATCTCCTAAAAAAGTTCAAAATATTTAAAAGAATAAAAATCTTAAATATAATATGATTTTTTATAATAAAAAATTGAATATTTTAATATATTGTAAGATAAATTTAATGAACTAAAGGATAGATACTAAAGTTTAAAGAAGTAGCATGTTTTTTTTGGTCACTTTAAAACTGATTTTTCTGTTGAAAATGACAAGAACACCCAAAAGTTAAAAGATATAAAATGAGATTAAACTATATAATTAGAAATTTAATAAATGTATAGAGATATTTACTAATGGTATAAAACTCCCAAAAAATATTTTTTAAACTAACTACTCCAAAATATACCATAGGTATTGGTTACCAACCAGGATAGAGAAAAATGTATAAGAATAAATTTTTACCTAGATCTAGTTATGACAGTTCTATAAACACATCTTACTATTATTAACCTGATAAATTTTTTATTTATAAAATTATATATAATACTTATAGGAAACCAGCTAACTATTATGGAGTTATAAATCTCTTATTACTAATAAATTCGGACCTAATAAATTTTGTGCCAAAAAAATAATTTGTTTAACTTATGTTGTAGGAAAGTTTCGTGTAGACTACCCATAATAATTTATGATATATGGATAGTGTATTTTTAAGAAATATTACTGTGTAATACTCAATATTTAAGAACCTAATCAAAGTATATGATGGATATGTCACTTTTTGTGAAAATACTAAAGGTAAAATAATTGTTTTTGGTCAAATATATAACTATAGTACCATTATAATTTATAAAGCCCAATTTTTTGATGGATTGAAGTATAATATTTTTAGCATCTCATAGTTATGTGATTATGGTTATCATGCTAAATTTGAGAATAAGTTTTGTAAATTTTATGATTCTAAGCATGTTTTAGTTTTCACTACATTATGAAATGAAAATTTTTATACTATAGATTCGAATTCATTATCTTCTTAAAATCTTTCTTGTTTTAGTGTATTTTATAAAGAGTCTTTGATTTGGAATAGGAGACTAGCTAATTGTAATATACACAATCTTGGAAATATAACTATGAAATGATTAGTCGAGGATCTACCTAACGTAGAATTTCTAAATAAAAATTCTATAATCCTCATCAAAATGGAAAGTAGCACAAAATATCTTTCAAAACAAAGAAATAATTTTCGACATCTCAACCACTAGATTTGGTTCCCATGGACTTGGTTTTACCTTTTAGGAATTCTATTTTAGCATTAAAACATTATGCATATATTATAGTTGATGATTATTCAAGATATATATGGGTGTTTTCCTTCCTCATAAGACTGAATATATTTCCTATTTTTATAAATATACTAAATCCATAGAAAATATAAATTAATTTAGAATTAATAACTAAAGAATTAATAATGTATGTGACTTTGAAAATAAATAGTTTTAATCATTATGCTCACAAAATGGCTATAGTCACAACTTTTATTCTCTTAGGACTCCACAGCAGAATGATGTAGTAGAAAGGAGAAATATAACACTTCAAGATATTTCCTAGACTATACTCAATGAGTATTATTTACTTGGTAATATTTAGGAATAAGTTTTAAATACATCTTGTTTTATAATTAATATATTTCTAATTATAACACTTTTAAAGAGAACTCTATATGAGTTATGGAATGGTAGTAAACCCAAATATAATTACTTTAGTGTTTAAAGTATTTATACTCAATAAAAAACAAAATTTATAAGAAAAAATATCCTAGAGTGGTGAATGAATATTACATAGATATTCTATATCTAGTATATTATATAGGGTATTTAATAAAATGACCAATATTGTGGAAGAATCCGTACATGTAAAATTTGATGAGATAGATCTACATTAGCCTAATACCCCTTTAGAAAATAATTAGGATGATATTTCTAATATGATATCAATGATAGATCTATTGAAAATTCTATTAAACATCTGGAAAAATAACTCATCACATAACTATTTGAACTTGATCCTATAGAAGAGAATGAAGTTTAAAATACCTTTATTCCAAAAGTTGTTAGGTTTCATAGATACCACCCTTTAGAAGATGTTTTAGGAGACCTAAATAGAAAAAAACTATATTTTATCTTATAAACCAAGTTTAACATAAATATTTCTTGTCACATATTAAACCTAAGAACAACAATAAATCCATAAATGAAGAATTTTGTGTATTGGAAATTTAAATAAGATAAAAATCTATTTGAGAGAAATAGTTTCTGGGAACTAGTTGAATAACTTAAGGACTACCTAACTATTAGAACTAAATGTACATTTAGAAACATCTTTGATGAGTCAAGAACTATAATTAGAAATAAATTTATATTTTTTATATAACGGTATAGAAAACAATAATGTATTAACTATAAGGAAACCTTTTCACCATTAGCTAGACTTTAATCCATCAAAATTTTTCCTTCATATACAGCACATTTGGATTCCATATTATATCAAATTTATGTCAAGATTTCATTCATAAATGGTTATATAGTTGAGGTTGTTTTGTGTAACAAGCACCTAGATTTCAAAACCCTCACTTTCCAAATCATGTATTTAAATTGACAAAATATTTCTGTGTATTAAAACAAGCTTATAGAGTTTTGTATGATCATCCCAACTCATTTTTTATTTCAAAAGGTTTCACTAAATGAATAGGTAACCCTACTTTACTTATTAAAAAAATTAAATTGATGTTTTAATTGTGAATTTCTATGTTGATGATATTTTATTTGGATATTCAAGAAATTATTTGTTTATAGAATTTAAAAAATGATTCAAAATGAATTTGAAATGTGTTTGATGGGTGAACTTAAATATTTTCTTGGTTTTCAGATTTTTTAAAAAAATATTGAATTATTTTAAACCAGAGTTTGTATGTTAAATATCTTTTAAAATGTTTTTTCTTAGATTGTATAAAAGGAAGTTATACTCTAATGATTACTACCTATAAATTTGGATCTTGATGAAACTAAAAACCCCATTGATAAAACCACCTATAAGGGTATGTTTGCTATTATACTATACATAAAAAATAGTTGTACATATATAATATTCAGTGTATGTATGTTTTCCCATTTTTAAGAAAATCCAAAATAGTAAAATTTACATGATATGAAAAGAATTTTTCAATACCTAAAAATTATAACCAATTTAGTATTTTTTTAATACAAATGGAATGCATTTGATTTATAAGTTTTTTATATATATATTTCTTGTGGTTGTAATTTAGAAAGAAAGAGAACCTCTATAACCGATCACTTTTTGGGGAATCCTCTAGTTTGATGGTATAATGAGAAAAAAATAAATTGAATTATCAATAGTTGAAGTTGATTACATAGATACAACCAATTTTTGTGAATAGATTCTATGGTTGGAACACACTTTACTAGACTACGGATATCAATTTTGACATGTTCCTATAAATTGTGATAATAAATGTGATATAAACATTTATAATAATCTTGTGTCTCACTCTAGGAAAAAACATATTGATATAATACATCACTTTTTGATAAATCATTTTTAAAAGGGTTATATAACTCTTGAGTTCATTAGTACTATACCTCGTCTTGATGAAATATTCATAAAGCCTTTTATTTTTGAGAGTATGAGATATATCATAAATGAACATGGAATGTTAAATTCTATTTAGGTAATTTTTTATTTAGTTTACTTTTTTCTGTTAGAGAGAAATGATAAGTCTAGTTCTACATTTTCATACTACTATTATAGTATAACATTGAATGATATATCATTATGTGATATATTGTTGGTATGATTCCATAAATGATCAACTGTAGCTTATCTACCTTTTTTGATCTACCATGGATAATATAACATTTGGATCTACCATTTGGTTTCTACCATGACATGATACCATTAGGATGATATTATAGAACATACCACATGATCTACTACTCTTGTTATACTATTACAATTCCTAATATTTCTAAATTTTTAATTAAAATTATTATTTCTCTCAAATTTTATTATAAATATTATCTTTATTTAAAATATGTTTTTAAAATTCAAAACCCTAAATAATAAATCTACCTAAATACATAATTCTAAGTAATTATTTCTCATGAATACCTCCTTTAAAATAACTCTTTCACTCTCAAACCTTTTCATTCATCCTTTAACATTTTAATCCATTTGAAAATAGTGCGAGTGAAGTATCAAGTTGGATCTCCTAATGAGCCATGTCCTTTGAAGAAATCTCAATGAGAATTGAGTCGGTATGTAGAAAAAAAGAATCTAAATCTTAAATATCTCCTTTTTTTCACTGAGATGTAAATTTATGTCAGTTATTATCATCAATAAATTCACTCATGTCAAATGTGATTTAGGTCCAAGGATGGGTGGAATGGTTTTATAAGAATGAAAGACCATTCTACCCTAGGATGTTTCATAGTCTTTACTATTTTGATGAGTATAATTTTAATGGTAAGAAATATGTTTTAATAATTATGGGGGATGGAGAATAACTTTTTTTTATGTTCAAATAAATGGGATAGATTTATAAAGGTTCCTCACAATGTTATATATGATGACTTTCAAGGATAATTTCCCTTAAATCACAACAATTTAGTGATAAAGGATGATCTTCTAGAGATCACTAAAAATGAAATATTTTTATAACTTCATTAGTATAGTTGGATGGTGAAATTATCTTTTTGTTAATGTTTATCCAAAATTTTCTATGTTCTATGTAGTATGACTTTAACATAATGTGGTATCGAGACATTTTCTTATTTTTTTTCTTATGAAAAGAGGAGATAATATTAACTTTTCTATATATTTAATAGTGAATATGATGGAATTAGGTAACCCTTTCTCGAGATCAAATTATATTATATTCCCTAAGTTGATACCTAATATATTGTAAGCTATAGGTCTTGTGCCTAAAGGATAAGAATAAGTGATTAAGTGTGATTTTTTCCCTTGGCCAGTTCACCTATAAGAAATGGAAAGTGAACTAGAACTCTTACAAGAAAAACTATTATAAGCTAATTGTAAGATATATGATAAGACAAATATATTTTAAAATCCTACCATACTAAGAGATATGTTTAATTTAACGACCTATGTACTTATAAAATAATTTGTTTTCATTCTTGAATTAAATAGTTAAATTTATTATAAAATTATAATGAAATAAGTGATATTTATAGAAATTAAGGAATCTATACCAATCAATAAGTATCATTTCCTATGAAAGTATAACTAAAATTTATGAATCTTATAAGTTAAATCATGATGTACTTATATCTTGAAATGAGTAAATAAAGGTTTTGAAAATGATAATTTAAGTGTTTGTATTTTTTATGACACAAAAATTTTTATTTACAATTTTATAATTAATATAATGATTTAAAAGAAATTTATTTTTCTTAAAATAGATTCATAAATTCATATTTTTTTCTTATGATTATAAGATAATTTTATGAGAGCTTAATTAATTTTTAAAGTGTTATAAAAACATTTATTTTTTTAAAATTGGTCTTTTTTGAGTAAATGATGAATTTAATTAAAAATAAAATTTATCATATTTAGAAAATTATTATTCAAAAAATGGAGTTCATTTTTGAATTATAAAAATTGAAAAATGTTTAGGGGGAATTTTTTGGGTTTTTTCTAAAATACATGAATTTTTAGTGAATAATAAAATGTGGTAATTTACGGTATACATACATTATAAGTTAAATACACTATTCATTGAGTAATCATTGATATATGAAAAATAATATCGAATTATCCTTAATTATTTTAATATATTTAGTGATAATTCTCAAACTATTCATATTATTTTTAAAAAATAATAAACTAATAAATAAAATAATAAAAAAACACTCATCTCCTCCACTATAAATACTACCCATCATCACCTTGTATCCTCACAACTGAAAGGCTTGTATCTTGTTTAATTTCTTCCCAATTAGCATACCAAGACTATTACTCATGTATATTGCCTACTAGTGTCTCTAAAATACCAAAACCAAGGGCCTTGAGGAGGTTTTAAAGGATAATAATTCAAGAGGTAAAAACCTCTTTTATTTTCTTTTATTTTCCTTTTAATTTATTTTATTTTATTATTTTCTATTCACCTCCCCTTATGCAAGTGGAATGAAAACTCAATTATCTTATATAAACAGAAATTTTATCATGTTTATGGAAAAAATCATCTTCATGATCCTTCTCCTCTCCCTTTTATTCTAAAAATGGGAACATCATCTGTGATGTGTCAATTTACCGCCATCTATGATGATACACTTTAATTTTCTATTATCACCTTCAAGGATGGTCATAAAAACATTATTATGGTTAAATAATATTTTATTGTAAATAATATAAGTTATATATGGTTTTGTAACAAATATATAAACATTATATTAAATAAAATTAAATAGTTCATGATGGTCTTAAAAACCACCAAAATAAATTAAATCGTTTTCATTAATGTTTTATCTAATGTAGAATCCTAATATTAGAAATAAAATGGTATATGGTAATATTAATAATTCTAGAAACATATTAATACAATTTCATTCCACTTATGTAATTTTTCATCCATTCAAAAAGAAAATCCATAATGAACCAACCATGGAAACCATGAAATAAATGCACCTGAAACAATGAAAATAACAAAATAGTATTGATAAATGGGTGGGAATATGTTATAAAAAGATCCTACAAGTTATTATAAATATTAATATAGTTCTATAATATATTAATAAAACTATTTTAACCATTATACAGTATATTTTAACATGTTTTAAGTAATATGAACTCGAGGTAAGGGACTTTTATTTAAAATTCATTTTTAAATTTCTTTTTTTACAAAATTAAAAAGGATTGTTTTTATTCATGTTTTATGATTATTTTATGATTATTTGTAATTTTTTATGATGAATGGTGGGACATATATATCCATTCAATTTATTGGGTATGTTTATGTTGTGGTTCTACTGTATGGTTACTCCAAGTGTAACTGTGATGGTTACACCATAAGGTAGCTGTGAGGGATATATTTTAAGGTAGTCGTGAGGGTTACATAGTAAGGTATCCATTAGGGTTACAAATCATATGGTATCTATTATGGATACAATATTGAGTAATTAATTCCCGAATTTACCTTTTTTTATTTATGTTCTCTATGTTTTATGGAAATCAGATGTTTTCACAAAGTAAGTATATGATACTTTAAGGGTGAGAAGTATATTGTTGTGAAAATTATTTCAAATGTTTATAATTATTCATGAACTAATGTATTATTTCTTTCTTTTTATACCCCTTAATAATATTTTTGTTCTTGTCCTAAGTTTTAAAATTATTTTCATAAGTTTTAAGGATGGTTAAGAGAAAATAATAATCCAAGTTTAATATTGTGGAGATTTTTCTTGAAAATATTTCTTGTTTTATTTTAAACATTTTTATTATGGAATAAATGGATACTACATTAGTAGTACCCAATTTTTATTTATGTTAGTTTATATGTATGAACTATTTCATAATTCTATAAAACTCTCAACTGAAAAGATATTTAGGAATGTATGGAATTGAATTCTATAAGAATTTACTAAATTATGTAATGTTTAAGTTTGGGACCTTATAGTTTGTATTAAAACGCAGTTTATATAACTTTATGGGTTATTATTATGTTAATTGAATACCAAAAATGATTTTAAACTTATGTATATGTTTAAATAATATATAATTTAAATATTACCATGATTATTCATTGAAGATATGTTTTTTTAGAATCATTTTCCATAGAGGAAACATGGAAACTGATGTAAGAAGGAAATGAGAGGATGATATCATTCCAAAGCCACAACCTGGAATGGTGGGAATTTTAACTAAGTAGTTTGTGATAGTAATGGATCAATTTAAATGGACTATAAATGGTTGTGTAATCTATGTAATAGAACAAATATAACTACCACAATGGAACATGAGGATATTCAAATATTTTATTAGGAAAAACCCACCTACTTTCAGTGGATCTACTGACCCAGTGGTTGCTAAAGGATTTATTAAATAACTTGAAAATATATTTAATGTCATAGGGTGTTCATATAATCAAAAAAATTATCTTTTTATTTATAATTTTGAAGGTGAATCTGACTAGTGGTGGTCAATGGTCAAGAATATTAGGGATAGTGAGGAGATTGATGCCTTGGAATGGGATGAATTTAAGAATATTTTCCTTGAAAAATATTTTCCTAAGGTGGTTCAACATAGGATGGAAAAAAATTTGAATTGAAACAAAAGTATGAATACTCAGTGGTCGTGTATGAAGAAAACTTTACCTGATTGTAAGGGTATAATTCAAATATTATTTTAGATATTGATAGTAAAATCTGTCCTTTTTACTCAGGATTGAATCCAATATATTAAAGGTATTTAACCTCCCATGAATTTAGAAGTTATGAGAAACATGTTTGATGTGCCAAGAGGGTATAAATAGAGTTTTTTTGTGATCACGTGTACTTTGAAAAAAGAAGAAAAAGAGTTCCATATAGAAAGTGATGGGTAACAATCAATCAAATAAATATGAATGTAAGAAAATTCAGTTTCTGGTTTATGGGAAGTGAGTTCAAAATAATCCTTTGTAATGCCTTAACAAATTTGGGATGTGTTTTTGATGTGGTAAGTTTAGACATATGGATCTATATTGGAATGAAAATGATATTATGATTAATTATGATAAGAAAACTATGAAGTTTTTTAAATTTGGTTAGGTGGGGAATTATGAAAATACCTTCCCAAATAAATATCTGAATGATGTGAAGTATCCATATTATAAGAAGAAAGGTGTAGTGATATCTTTTTTGGCTACTTCAGAAGATTTTGGGTCATCCAATGAAATTGTATCAGGTACTTGGTTTTTTTACTCATGGTTTTCTAATATTTTGTTTGTTATAGGGTCTACACATTCCTTTATTTTTGAGAAATTTTCTGGTAAATTGGAAATTTCACCTCAAGAAATGAAACCAAAGTTTATGGTTTAAACCCCAAGGAAAATATTATAGAAAAAAAAGTCATTATAATAATATTCTTTTTGTTTTCTATGAAAAAAAATTAACTGAAAATATTTTTTTTCCATAATAGTGTTTGATGTTTTTTTAGGTGTGGATTAGATTTCTATTTATCATTCTAAGATTTTTTATAGAGTTAAAGAAATATTTTTCATAAATAGTTTTATTTTGTATAAAAGAATGAACCCACACCACTGATAACATATCAGGAAGCTAAGAAATTGTTAAAATATGTAAATAAAAGTTATCTAGCACATATTTTTGAAAATAAGGGAATTGTTCAAATTAATGTTGTGTTAGTGGTAAATGAAAAATTTTATTTTTTCTAATGAGTTTCCTATTTTTATACTAGATCGATAAGATGAACATGTTATTGGCTCAGTTTCTGATGCTAAGAAAATTTCAAAAACCCCATATCAAATGTTTCAAGAGTAAATTTTAGAATTGAAAAATTGTTTATAAGAGTTTCTTAATAAAGGATTAATTCATCCTACCACTTCACTATGGGGTGATATTGTTGTGTTCATTAAAAATAAATATGGTTTCATGAGCCTTTGAATTGATTATAGAGATTTTAATAACATTACTATTATGAATAATTATCCATCTCCACATATCGATGAATTGTTTGATCAGGTCCCGAGAGCTCAATATTTTTCTAAGATTGACTTGAGATCTAAGTACCATAAACTGAAGGTGAAGGAGGAAAAAATTCGAAAAATAATGTTCTAAACTAGATATGGGCATTGTGAGTTTATTGTTATGCCCTTTGTCTTGAAAAATTCTCCTTCTCTATTAATAAATCTTTTGAATGTAATATCCATAAATATTTGGATAATTTTATCTTTTTTATTGATGATATTTTGGTGTCTTCAAAAAGTTATAAATATCATGAAAAACATTTAAGGATTGTCCTAAAAACTCTCAAAGAAAATAAGATATATGGGAAATTTATAAAATTTTATTTTTAGTTATAATAGATTTATTTTCTTGGGAACATTGTAAATAAGGATGGTATAACATTTGATCATGCCTAAACAAAAGTGGTTGATGAATGGCCAATACCTAAAAATATTGTTGAGATTCATCATTTTCTAGTATTGCAAATCTATTACTGAGGGTTTTTTAAGAACTTTTCATATTTATCTACCATGCTAACTAAGTAAAGATGAAAATGGGAAACATTTATTTAGAAGAAATAATGTTATGTTTTTTTTCATAAATTGACGTAGAGATAGGAGAATGCTCCAGTTTTTGCCATGCCTTCAAGATATGTGGATTTTGTTCATCTATAGTGGTTCTTAATTAAAGGTACATGGTTTTGTTCTGATGTATAATGATCAGGTAATTTCTTATACTTCAAGACAAATGATACCTCATGAATTAAATAATCCAACATGTGATTTTGAATAAGAATATTTGGTTTTCACTTTGAAAATTTGTAGGCATAATTTTTATGGATCCAAATGTGAGATATATACTAACCATAAAAGTTTGAATTATATATTTACTCAGATGGAATTGAACATGAGGCAGAAAAAATTGAACTAATAAAGGATTATGATTTCATGATCATTTACCATCTTATAAAAGTAAATAAAGTGGGGGATTAGTTGAGTCAAAAACATAATTCTATATTAACCATGTTATGTATAGAACATGGACCCATTATTTATTATTTTATGAATTTTTTATTAGAATTCATTGGTGTAGGAAATTCTTCTATTTTGTTTCAGGTGTCAATGCAGTCATCTCTATTAGACAGAATTATGAAAGTGTGGAAGTAAGGGAATGAGTTTCAAAAAAAGGTAGAATTGGTTAGAGGGGTTAAGTTACTAGAATTTAACATTGATACAAAATGTGTTTTGATATTTGGTAATAGATTATGTGTGCATTTTCATTCAGATCTGAAGAAATAATTTTTGTGTGAATCTTCTAGTTCTCTATTTTCAGCTCATCCTGGAAGTAGTAATATGTATAAAATCCTTCAAGAGTATTACTGGTGGGATAGAATGGAAAGTGATATTGTATATTTTACAATAAAATGTTTTAATTGTCAATAGGTTAAAGTAAAGTGACAATTACCAAAAGGGATTCTTTAACCTTTTCTAGTACCAGAGTGGAAATGAGAAAATATATCCATGGACTTCTTGGTGGGACTAACAAATACTTCTTGATATATCAATATGATTTATGTTACAATTAATTGACTGACTAAATCTGCACATTTCCTTCTAATTCAAGACACTCTTTCTCTATATTATCTTTCTCAACTTTACCTCAAAGATATTGTTATGTTATATGGATTTACAATTTCCATTATATCTGATTTTGACCCTAGGTTCACTTATAACTATTTTGAAAGGTCTTTATAAGTCATTGGGAATATAATTAAATTTCAACATAGCCTTTCATACCCAGCCTTATGGATAAACCAAGTGACCAATTCAGACATTAGAAGACATGTTATGTTCTTTTTAAATGGATTACCAAGTAATTTGGTATCAATATATTTATTTAGTTGATTTTTCTTATAAAAAAGTTTTCATTCAGTATATAGATGTCCCTTTTGAGGCATTATATGGAAATAGGTTTTGAACTCCATAATTTTTGGATGAATTTAGGTAAATGAAGATGATGGTACTTGAATTAGTGGAGTAAGTGGTTGAGAAAAAAAATATGATCCAAAAACATGTGAGGATAGCTCAGAGTTGGTAGAAACATTTTGCAGATACCAGAAGGAATGAATTTTCCTTTGAGGTAGGTGATCATGGTTTCCTTAAAGTCACCCCTTCGAAAAGTGTTGTTCATTTTGGTAAGAAATGAAATCTAATTACATGGTTCATTAGGATATATAAAATCTTGGATAAATTTGGACTAGTTTCCTACTGAGTATCTTTTCCTCTGAGTTTATCTTAGGTACACAATATTTTCCACGTTTGGATGTTAAGAAAGTATGTACCAGATTCATCTCATTTTTTGAGACCAGAAGTAGTTCGACCAAAATAGAACCTTTCTTATGAATATAAACATGTTCACCTTCTTGATTGTAAAGAGAAAGTATTTCGGAACAAGGTAATTCACCAGGTTATGGTTTTGTAGAGAAACTGTTGGATCGAGATAATATAAAATATACACAAGAGGGGGGTGAATTGTGTCTTTTCAAAAATCTTCACAAGATCATGTTCTGTCCTTTATCTTTAATCAAATAGATTAATGCAGCGGAAATATGAAATGCAGGGACACATGATATATAGTGGTTCGGGGAACAGAAGGCCCCTAGTTTACTCCACCAACGCTCTACTCCATGAGCTTGGTGATTTTCACTATCTGGTCCTCATCTCAACAGACCTCTCAACAACTGAGTACAGACAATTGACACCTTTATAATCTAAGGAAAAACACAGCCTTCTGGTTCAATAACAGAACCTACATAGCTTAGAACGATAAGCTGGTCACTCAAGATAAAAAGTATTTGTTCTTTGAAAATACTCTCTCGATTGTTCTTCACAATTTCAATAGAATGCAATTGATAGTAAATGGATCGTCATCTTCAGAAAGAATGATCTTCAAGAAAGAGTCATTCTAAGTCGATCCCATTTTAGTATATATAGAAATATAAATTGAAACTTCAGCAGTAGCAGATTCAAAATTGATCTTCAATGTCTAATAAGTGAATATTCTTTCATGTATATTCTTCTTTAACAAAAAGATCTTTTATCGCTCTTCGTAATCAACAGAAATATAGATCATGATTGACTCTATTTTTTCTCTTCTAAATGTCATACAGCAGATCTCTTATTTTGAAAGATGTATCTGCTCTTGTGTTCTTGATCACTATATGCAGTTTGTACTTACACACACCTAGGAAAAAAAATCATAGATATAATGAATACTTCCCCTTCAAAAATCCGATCCACAATCTTCAACTTTTTACTCACGTAATTCAAACATTTTAATTTACAGAGTATTCGTAACTCTCCTTGTATTTCTCCAGGAAAATATCCATTTAATTAGATTCTTAAACGGCTCTGAACTCGTCAAAGATGCTCTTTAAAAACAGCTTTTAATCCAGCTTAAAATCAGCCTCATAATTCGCTTGTAGATCATTGAATAATAATATCAACTTTGAACACTCTAACGCCAAATGTAAGGTTGAGTTGTACAGGATGCATCCTTTGAATGTAATGTATATCATAAACACAAGGTTGATGATGTAGCCTTCAAATGTAAGGTTGTCATCGTATGGTTGATCACAAATGTAGGGTTGGTCATCCATACTTTTCTCTTCAACTTTCAAATGTATGATAAATGATCCATACTTTTATAAGCTTCCAAACAAAAGGTACATGATCCATACTTATATAAGAAATGTAAGGTTGTTCACAAAAGTAAGGTTGATTAACCATACTTTTGATAAACAAACGTAACATTTAACACTTACGTACGGTTCTCTTTACATAATTTTCTAATATCCCAAACGTAGGGTTCTTTCCTATTGTAGGGTTCTTTTTCATACTTTTCCAATAACATATGGTTGATTAACCACACTTTTCTGATAAATTGTAAAGTAAACAGTGGGTTCCTTTCTTTACGCTATGTTTCCACACGTAGGGTATGAATAGTTTTTTCAGAATACTTTGAAAAAAATTCCCGAACTCTTTAACACTTGTTCCATTCTGTATAAAAAATTTTGAAGACTCTTCCAAAAATAAGAATATATAAAATATATAAATCCTGAAATATACTTAAATTAAAATCAATATAAAATAATTAAGGGTATTTTTGAGCATCAAGATCATCATAAAGAGATAGATTATTGTTCTCAACAATCTCCCCTTTTAAATAAAAACATTATGTATTGTTAAAAACAACACTTTCTCAACAATCTCACACTTTTTGATGATCACAAAACCCATAAAATAATAAATGAAATTAATTTTCAAAATTAATGACATATAGTTTAGAATTTTGATTAGACAAAGCAATATTTAATTTTAACAGGATTATTTCAAAAATAAATAAACATTGTGTCATTTATAATCATAAAAATAAATTTCTCCCCCTTTATCAAAAGTGAAAAATAAAAGTAAAGAAAAATATATCCCCTTAAATAAAAATAAAAAAAAATTGTAAATAAAAAATATTTATCCAAATTTCTCCCTCTTAAAAGATTTTAAAGAAAAAAATATGTATTTCTCCATCAATAAAAAGAGTTTTTTTAAAGAAAACTTTTCTTCAAATTTCTCTCTAAAATAACATTTAAAAAAATGTAAATAAGTTAAAATAAAATGTTGTGTTTATCCAAATTTCTCCTCCTTTTTTTGATATCAAAAAGAATTATAGAATATGGAATAGAACACATTTAATGTAGCACTGAACTTAATTATATGCTATTATGAACTGTTTTCAATAATTAAATCTAGATTACTCGTATATCAAAACAAATATGGTAAAACAAATAAAAAAACACACAAATATAAAATGAAATATATTTTCATTGAAAATATTTAATAGTACAAAATTGATAAATATGGAAATCAAGGGTTGGTCAGTGTTTAGATAGGGTATAACTTGTTTGAACTGCTTCCTTGATTTCTGGAAGCTGCTCCTTTAGTCTCCTCATCATTCTATCACCAAGCATAACAATAAGGTCCCTATTATCTTGAGTCATATGAATGTCTTCAATTAATTTGACTCTGAAAACTCATGTAGTCTTTATTCCTTTTCCAAAAACAAAGACAAATTCTCTGTTAACTTATCTAAGACAAATCTGATTCCTAGTTCATTTGAGGTTAACTGTTCAACTAAAAACTTTTGATTGTCTAGAAGTACTGAAAGAGGAGCACTATTGCATTGAAAATCATGAAACCTTCCATTCATATCAACTAAAATAGTGGTTATTTCCTTAAATATTCTAATAAAATCAGGTGAAGTACTTGAACCACTGGCCTCATCAATCCTGACAGATTCTAACTTTGTCCCCATAAATGATTTGAGATCAGACAAATCTGACTTCATAACCATTTCAGACTTTAATTTTTCAACCTCATTCTGCATATCATTCATAAAAATTTCAACTTCTTGCTTTGAAACTGTACTATTCTTTAGCCTCTGGATTTTTTATTATTCATTTTACAATGCGCTCCTTAGAGCAACATTCGCTTTCTCCACTCTCTACAACTCCCTGTATCTTTCTTCAACTTCCTCATTTTCTGATTCAGAGGTACTTTGTGATTGATTCTTCTTTTCAGCATGAAAGTTATGTACTAAAACTAGGGGTAAGGATTCAGCATCTTATTTATCCTTATCTTCTCTAACTGGTTGGTCCACAGATTTTTCCTCTGAGTCTTTTCTAGACTATTACACAGAAAAAATCCTCTTGAAGAACTTCTATTTGTACATCTGAAGGTTTTTCATCCTTTACATAAGCAATCACTTCTTCTATTTGATTCTCTTGAATAATTTCATCTTCAGATAATTAAGGACTGGCCACATCTACTCTAGGAACTGCCTCTTTTTCAATTTCAACTTTAGGTTCTAGTTTTGTTCTTTCAAATGCAATTCTTTCAGGTTCAACTTCTATAACAGCCACATCCTATTCCTAAGTCTCTCCTTCATCTTCTACTTGAATTCCATATTGAATCTAAGGTTCTTTCACTGGTTCTGACCTCTCAATAACAACTTCCATTGATTTTTCAACAGCATCTTCTCCTAAAAATTTGTAACTCAATAAATCTTCTATGGTTAAAACATTTGAAACTTGCTCTTCATGAGAAGTAGCATCTCTTTTTATTTTTACTTGAAGTCCTTCTTGACTTTCTTCCTCTGGCACAGTCTCAACTTCAAAACTTATTCATCTGGAAACAAAGCTAACTCTGGGTGTAGCTTGATTTTCCTTTGACTTTTCAGGATGAGCCTAAGCTCTATCTTCTTCTACTTCTTCATTAGCTCCTACAGAAAGGATTTTTCCTTTAACTGTACTCCAAAAATAACCAATTTTTGTTAAATTTCCAGTATTAAAAACATTACTGTGGTGAAAATGAGTTATAGCATCAACCAGTCTCACCGTGTCTTTCTTGAAAAAGAGTTTTTAAATAAATCTACCAAAAGGGTAGAAATGCATTCTAACTTCACTTTGACAGCAGTAACTCAGGTACCTCATCATGTACCTAGGAAAATTTAATTTTACATCACTGAGCAGAAGATACATTATATACATGTTGGGATACAGTATCTTCTCCATCTCTGACATTCTGGGTGTTATCCATGTTTGTAAAAATTTCACAAGGATCTTCTGATTTGGTTCCAAATCTTTAACTAACATTTTTCTTATGTTAGTAGAGCCAAACAGAAAGCAAATAATCTCTTCATATTTATTTACATAATCTCCTATACTTTTCAAATCAAAATGAAACACTCCCTCATGAGGGAAGTTCAATGTCTGACTAATTTCAACTGAAGATATTGAAGAATCTATATCCTCTATCTTAGCCATCGTGGTTTCATAATCATCTCCCAAACTAAATTGAATATATTTAAAGAAATATCTAAGCTCTACTTCATACAAGAATTTTTTATTCTCACTATTGAAGGTATGTTCAAGATTCTAAAACGACAGGTCTTTTTTTAACAACAAGTTAGTCTGAAATAGCCATTCAAAATCAATCACCTTTCCCTGTAGGATTTTCCTTCCTGTTGAGAACTATTTCTTGGAATTTCTGGTCTCAGCCTCATAGTATCTCTTAGTCTTTTACAATTTTATGAAAATATCTTAAGGTTTGAAGGTTAGGGTTTCAGAGGTTCGAAGATTAGGGTTGAAAAGAAGTGGTGCAGTTTCGCAGGTTCGAAAGGGTTTTGGTGGAAATGAAACAGTTCAGAATTTGAAAGGCTCTGACAGCCTTGATTCACGTGTTATCAATAATTCCATAGATTTTAAAAAAATAAAAATTTATTTCAATAAAAAAAATTATTCTGTTATAAAAACAAATAACTAATTTATTTTAAACAGTATTAGAATAACAAAACAGCATAATAAAATAAAACTTTATTTAAAATTAAATAAACCTAGATCACCCTTAATAAAATCAAACCTTGCAGTGGGAATTGGTTTAGTAAAAATATCTGCTAATTGAATTTCAGTACTTACAAATTCCAAAGATATATCCTTTTTCAGAACATGATCTCTTAGAAAATTATGTCTGGTATCAATATACTTAGTCCTAGAATGATTAATAGGATTTTTTAAAATATTTATAGCACTAGTATTATCACATAAAATAGGCGTACTATTAAAATTTATTCCAAAATCCATAAGAGTTTTTTTCTTCCATAGAACTTGTGCTCAGCAACTTCCAGTAGATACATATTCTGCCTCAGCCTTTGACAGGGAAACTAAGTGTTGTTTCTTACTTTACCATAACACTAAGGATTTTCCTAAAAAGTGACAAGTACCCAAAGTTCTTTTTCTATCTAATATACAACTTCCAAATTCAGCATATGAATATGAAATTAAATTAAAATCAAAAGTTTTGGGATAAAGTAGATATTGAAAAATTGTTCCTTTTAAATATCTAAAAAAAATTTAACAACAGTTAAATGAGAATCTTTTGGATTTGATTGAAATCTGGCACAAAGACATACTGAATACATTATATATGTCCTACTAGCAGTAAGATATAATAAACTACCAATCATAACTCTATATAACTTGTTGTCAAATGACTTTCCAGTTTCATCCAAATAAAGTTTTATATTAGTACACATAGGATTTGTATATGTATTTTTGTTTTCAAGTCCAAATTTCTTAAGTAAATCAGTAATGTATTTTCTTTGATTCAAAACATTTCCGAAATCTTTTTAAAAAAAATTAGTCCTAAAAAATTTTAATTCTCTCATCATACTCATTTAAATTCTTTTTTCATTAAGTTTGAAAACTCATGACAAAGTGTTTTATTAGTTGATCCAAAAAATTACATCATCAACATTAATTTGAACCAATAAAATATTAGTCTTTACAGTTTTATTAAAAAAATTTGGGTCTTCCATTCCAACACTAAAATCATTTTTCAATGGAAAAGGGATTAATCTTTCATACCATGCTCTAGGTGATTGTTTAAGGCCATAAAGAGCTTTAGTAAGTTTAAAAATAGAATTTGGTTTTTGTGAATTTTCAAAACCATGAGGTTACTCAACATAAACTTCCTCCATTAAATAACCATTTAAAAAAGAAAACTTAATATCTATCTGAAATAATTTAAAATTAATATGAGATGCATATTCTAAGAGAATTATAATGACTTCTAATCTAGATACAGGTGAAAAGGTCTCATCATAATCTATACCTTCTTCTTGATTATATCCTTTAGCTACTAGTCTCTCTTTATTTCTAGTTATTATTCCTTGATCATCTTGTTTATTTCTAAAAACACATTTGGTTCCAATAACCAGATAATTCTTTAGTCTTTCAACTAATTTCTAGTCTTCATTTCTTTTGAACTGGTTTAGTTCTTCTTGCGTTACTATCATACAGATTTCATCATCTAGAGCTTCTTCTATTGACTTTGGTTCTAATAGGTATAGAAAGGTAGAAAACTCAACAAGATTTCCAATGTTCCTTCTAGTTTTTATTCCTACTTCTAAGTCTCCTATTACAGTTTCTAAAAGGTGATTCTTTAGGGTTTTTGACTGTCTCGGTAGTATACTTATAGGTTCTTCAGTGTCAAGTTCTTCTGGACTGGACTGAATTTCATTTATATCTTTTTCAAAATCATCTTTTAGGTTCTCAAGTCTCATGTTATCATTAGAATCAAGCTCATACATTTAATTTGTCCTTTTCTCAAGGGGATATGATTCATCAAATTTCACATGAACTGATTCTTCGACAATCCTTGAATTTTTATTAAAAATTATATAAGCTTTGGAAGTAGCAGAATATCCTAAGAAAATGCCTTCATCAGATTTTGGATCAAATATACCGAGATTGTCTTTGGTGTTTAAGGTGTAAACCTTGCATCTTAAAACTTTAAAGTAATTTAATTTAGGTTTTTTGTTATTCTAGAGTTTATAGGGTGTATTTTTTAAAATTGGTCTAATTAAAACTCTATTCATTATATAGAAGGTTGCGCTTACAGCTTCTACCCAAAAATAGGTAGGAATACTGTATTCATTTAGAATAGTCATAGCCATTTCGTGAATATTCATATTTCTTCTTTCAACAATTCCATTTTGTTGAGGCGTTCTTGGTGCAGAGAATGTGTGTTTAATACCCATATTTGAGAAAAATGAATTGAATTCCAGATTCTCAAATTCTTCACCATGATCACTTCTTAATGAAATTATTCTAAAACCTTTTTCATTTTGAACAACTTTACAAAAAATTTCAAATAAAGTAAAAGCTTCATTTTTAAATTTTAAAAAGAAAATCCATATAAATATATAATAGTCATCAACCAAAACATATACATATAATTTAATAGCCAAGCTTGCTACTCTTAAAGGTCTAAAAAAATCCATATGGATAAGTTCTAGAGGTTCAGATGTAGCAATTTTGTTAATAGGTTTGAAGGATGATTTGGGATGCTTTCCAAGTTGACATGCATCACAGAATCTATCACTTTCAAACTTGAGACTAGGAAAATTAGAAACTAATTGTTTCTTGGATAATTTATGTAAAGCATATATATTAAAATTTCCAAGTATTCTATTCCAGATCCAGGATTCATTTATCTTAGTAGTTAAGTAGTATAATTTTTGTTTACACAAAGAATTTAAATCTAGAGGGTATACACATTGTCAGTTCTATGTACTCTAAATTTAAGCAGTTTATTTTTGAAAACAGAATAGAAATTGTTAGAAAAAACAACTATATAACCATCATCACAGAGTTGATAGATACTTATCATATTGTGTTTCAATCCTTGTACATAAAGTACTTTTTTGATTTAGATGGCTTCTCGATCTCCAACTATTCCAATTCCAATGATCTTCCCTTTGGCATTGTCACCAAATATAACTAGTCCACCATCTTTTTGTATCAGTGTAGTGAAGTTATATGAGCTTCCACTCATATGCCTTGAGCATCCACTATCCATATACCATATGTTCTTTTTGCTTTTGTGACCTGCTCCCTGTAAAGGCATTTAAACAATTTTCTTTGGTACCCATATTCTGTTGGGTCCAGGGGTGTTAGCCAACAATGATCTGGGAATCCAGACTTGCTTTGATTTTCTAATTTCAGAAGAGTCAAATAAATTATTTGTTACAAAATCTTTCTTAATACCACTAATTTGGGGTTTTCTTAAGAAATAGTTTTTAGAAATATGTCCCCTTGTTCCACAGTAATTACAATTTATTCTTTTTGTACTTGGAATAAAATAATTCTTGTATAGCTTAGGTTTTTCACCTTTACTGCCAATTCCAAATATTTCCTTTTTAATGGAAATTTTTCCAAGAATTTTATTTAAAGTATTTTCTCTTTTACTAATAAAAAGGGCTGCATTTTTATAAGTTTACACTTCAGTTTTTAGTGTTTTTATCTTTGATTCATAATCTGTATTGTTAGTGTTAATTGAGTTAAACTTTTTAGTTAACTCCTTATGTTGTTTTAGTTTTGTGGATATTTCATCAAACACTGCCTTATGAATGTTCTTTAAAGACATATGATTCTTAAATAGAGAGTCATATTTTTCTTCAAGCATATTGTAGTTGGCTGCAAGTTTTTCATTAGATTATTTAGATTCAGAACTAGAGTGAGAAGAGTAGTAAGATTGTACCACATCTATTTCTTCCATAAAACACATGTTGGCTTTCAAATTTACTTCTTCCTTCTCTGAGTCTGATTCAAAAGTGATACTAGAGTCTTTAGATACACTCCATTTATATTTCATTACATTCTTTTCCTTATGCTCATAATCATTTCTTTTGAAGAATTTATTTTTCTTGTCTTTTTTTAGCTGAGGACAGTCGGGTATGATGTGCCCCATTTTCTTGCACTCATAACATATGACTTCCTTGTCTTAATTTTTAAATGATTTTCAGAATACCTTCTTCTTTATATAGAATTTAGTGAATTTTCTAGCTATCTGAGCCAGTTTCACATTAAAATTTGATAAATCAGATCTTTCTGATTTCACTTTTACACTTTTCTTCATCTTTCTATTTTTGGTCTGTGATAACACTTTCAAGGAAGTGTTATCTCTCTTAATAAACACTTTATTCTAATTTGTTTCATCTTGAATCTCAGATTCATACATCATTAGTGTTCCAATCAGTTCTCTCATGTTTAAGTCTTTGACAGGTGTCGACTATCTGATTGTAGTAGAGATTCCATTCCATCTTGTAGGTAGTACTCTTAGTACTTTTAAGGCTTGATCAGCTTGTTTAATGGGATCTCCCAAGATAGTTATATTATTGAAAATATCTGTCAATATTCCATTCATTTTAGTAATACTGTCACCTTCAAACATTCTAAATGTGTCAAATTTAAGCTTAGTAGTAGCATATCTCATTTTCCTGACATTTTCAGTTCCTTCATAAGAAACTGCAATGGTTTTCCACATCTCATATGCTATTGGGAATTGAAAAACTTTATTGAATTCATTAGGTCCTAGACCACATATAATCACATTCATTTCCTTTGAGTTCATATCATATTCTGCTTCAGTAGTTTCACACCATGTATTAGATTTTTCAGGTATTTCATATGGAGTTAGTATCTTAGAATATACTCTATATCCAAGGTTTTTCAGATAGATAATCATTTGCGACTTCTAGTATCCATAGTTTTCTCCATTTAAGTATGGTGCTCTGATCATAGACATTCCCTCTCTTGTATCAGTCCTCTTACTCTGTATATAATCCTTAATTTCTTTTAGATTTTTAGAGCTTTATCAAAATCCTAACCTTTGATATCAATTTTTGGATCGAGATTATATCAAATATACACAAGAGGGGGGTGAATTGTGTCTTTTCAAAAATCTTCGTGAGATCTTGTTCTGACCTTTATCTTTAATCAGATAGATTAATGAATTGGAAATATGAAATGCAGAGGCACATGATATATAGTGGTTTGGGGAACAGAAGGCCCCTAGTCCACTCCACCAACGCTCTACTCCACGAGCTTGGTGATTTTCACTATCTGGTCCTCATCTCAACAGACCTTTCAATAACTGAGTGCATGCAGTTGACACCTTTACAATCTAAGGCAAAACACAGCTTTCTAGTTCAATCACAGAACCTACACAGCTTAGAACGAGAAGTTGGTCACTCAAGATAAAAATTATTCATTCTTTGAAAATACTCTCTCAATTGTTCTTCACAATTGCAATAGAATGAAATTGAAAGTAAATGGATCGTCATCTTCAGAAATAATAATCTTCAAGAAATAGTCATTCTGAGTCGATCCCATTGTATTAGATATAGAAATATAAATTGCAACTTTAGCATTAGCAGATTCACAATTGATCTTCAATGTCGAATAAGTGAATATTCCGTCATGTGTCTTATTCTTTAACAAACCGAGCTTTTATCGCTCTTCGTGATCAACAGAAATGTAGATCGTGATTGAATTTTTTTCTATTATAAATGTCATACAGAAGATCTTGTATTTTGATAGATGTATCTTCTCTTGTGTTCTTGATCACTATATGCATTTCGTACTTACACACACCATGGGAAAAAAATCACATATATAACGAATACTTCCTATACAAAAATAAGATCCACAATCTTCGCCTTTTTACTCACATAATTCAAATATTTGAATTTACAGAGTAGTCGTAACTCTCATTGTAATTCTCCATGAAAATCTCCTTTTAATTAAATCCTTAAATGGCTCTAAACTCATCAAATATGCACTTTAAAATCATCTGTTAATTCGGCTTAAAATCAGCCTGATAATTCGCTTACAGATCGTTGAATAATAATATCAAATTTTAACTCTCTGACGCCAAACGTAAGGTTGAGTTGTATAGTATGCATCCTCTGAATGTAACGTAGATCATAAACGTAAGGTTGATGACGTAGCCTTCAAACGTAAGGTTTTCAATGTATGGTTGATCACAAATTAAGGGTTTTCCATCCATAATTTTCTCTTCAAATTTAAAATGTATGATAAATGATCCATACTTTTATAAGCTTCCAAACGAAAGGTACATGATCCATAATTTTCTAAGAAACGTATGGTTGTTTAAAAAATTAAGGTTGATGAACCATACATTTGAGAAACAAACGTAACATTTAACACTTACGTATGGTTCTCCTTCTATACTTTTTTAATATCCCAAACGTAGTGTTCTTTCCTAACGTAGGGTTATTTTTCATACTTTGCTGATAACGTATGGTTTATTAACCATACATTTCTGATAACTTGTAAAGTAAACAGAGGGTTCCTTTCTTTACGCTACATTTCCACACATAGGGTATGAATAGTGTTTCCAGAATACTTTGAATAAAATTCCCGAACTCTTTAACACTTGTTCCACGCTGTACAAAAAATTTTGAATACTCTTCCAAAAATAAGAATATATAAAATATATAAATCCTAAAATATACTTAAAGTAAAATCATTATAAAATAATTAAGGGTATTTTTGAGCATCAAAATTATTATAAAGAGATAGAGTATTATTCTCAATAATCTCCCCCTTTAAATAAAAACATTATGTATTGTTGAAAACAAAACTTGCTCAACAGAAACCACATAGTTAAAGAAGCAACATGGGAATGTGAAAATGGTATGAGGTAAAGGTACCCTCAATTATTTACTAAGTGAATAAAAATTGCGAGGACGCAATTTCTAGAAGGTGGGGAGAATGTAACGACCCAGGTACTTATAAAATAATTTGTTTTCATTTTGTAATTACATAGTTAAATTCATTATAAATTTATAATGAAATAATTAATATTTATAGAAATTAATGAATCTATATTAATATAATAGTATCCTCTCATATTAAATTATAAATAAAATTTATGTGTCATATAATTTAAATTATGAATTATTTATATCTTTCAATAATAAATAAAGGTTTTGAAAATGATAATTTATAAGTTTTTATTTTTTATGAAACATGAGTTTTTATTTAAAATTATATAATTCTTATAATGATTTAAAAGAAAATTTATTTTCAAAAAATATATTTATAAGATAATATTTTTTCCTATAATTTTAATATACTTTTATAATACCTTAGTTAATTTTTTAAAGTATTATAACACTTGTTGTATTTTTAACATTGGTATTTTTAAAGTAAATGATGAGTTTTATTAAAAATTAAATATATCATATCTAAAAAATTAATTTCAAAAAAAATATTTCATTTTTAAATTCTACACATTCAAAAATTGTTATGTTTAATTTTGGGTATTTTTCTAAAATACTTGAATTTTTTGGTAAATATAAAAATATGGTAATTTATGGTATATATACATTATAAGTTAAATACACTATTCATTGATCCATTACATATGTACAAACCATAATCTTGAATCCTTTATCATTATTTTAAAATATTTAGTGATAATTCTCAAACTATTCATAGTCTTGAGCCAAAATAATAATCTAATGAATAAAATAATAAAAAAACACCCCTCTCATCCACTTTAAATACCACCCATCATCACCTCTTTTACTCACACCTAAAATAAATTTAGCTTGTTTAATTTCTTCCCAATTACCTTTTCAAGCCTCTTCTCCACATGCAAGACCTTCTGGTCTCACCAAAAGGCCAAAACCAATGTCATTAAGGATGATCTGAAGGAGAATAATTCAAGAGGTAAAATCCTCTTTTATTTTATTTTATTTACCTTATAATTTATTTTCTTTTCTTATTTTCTATTCACCTAACCTTATCCCAATGTCATGAAAACTCCATTATCTTATATATACTGTAATTTTATCATGTTGATGGAAAATTAATAATTAATCTTCTTCTCTACTCCCTCTTATTCTAAAAATGATAACATTATATGTGATGTGTCGATTTACCACCATCACAGATGATACACTTTCATTTTCCATTACCGCCTTCAAGGATGGTCATAAAACCATTATTATGGTTAAATAATATTTTATTATACATATTTTAATTTATATAAGGTTCTAGAACCAATATATACACATGATATTAAATAAAATTATAAAGTTCATAATGGTCATAAAAATGGACAAAATAAATTAAATCATTTTCATTAATGTTTAATCTAATGAATTTTCCTCGTATTAGAAAAAAATGATATATTATATCATTAAAAAGTATTTAACCATATTAATACTATTTCATTGAACATATAGAGTTTTTCATCCATTGGACATGAAAATCTATATTGAACCAACCATGGAGACCATGAAATAAATGCACCTGAAACAATGAAAATAACAAAATAGTATTGATAAATGGTTGTAAAGATGTAATAAAATGATAATATAAGGTATTATAAATATTATTATAGTTTTATAATATATTAATAACACTGTTTAAATCAATATACAATAGTTTTTAACATGATTGAAGTAAGATGGACCAGATTTTATGGACTTTTCATTAAAAATCCTCTTTTAAATTTCTATTTTTACAAAACTCAAAAGGATTTTTTTAGTAATGTTTTTTGTTATATTTTGGTTCTTAGAAATTTTTTTATGATTAATTGTGGATCATATTTCTCCCTCTAATGCTTTGGATATTTTTATATTAGAGGTTAAATGTATAGTCACTCCAAGTGTAACTATGATGGTTACACCATAAGGTAGTTATGAGGGATACATTTTAAGGTTTCCATGAGGATTATATTTTAAGGTAGACATGAGGGTTAAAAATAATATGGTATCTATGAGGGTTGAAATATTATGTAATTATTTCCCTAAGTTACCTTTTTGGTTATATTTGTGTTCTCTATGTTTTATGGAAATATCATGTTTTCAAAAAGTAATTATATAATAGTTTAATGTCAGAAGTATATCTTTCTGAAAATGATTTAATATATTTATAAGTATTAATGGAATAATGGTTTATTTGATTCTTCTTATGTCCCTTACTAATCTTTTTGTGATCATCAAAAGTTTTAAAATGTATTTCACATGGTTTAAGTATCGGTATAAGAAAATAAGAATCCAAGATGAATATTGTGAAGATTATTGAAGAAAATATTTCATGTTTTATTCAAAACTTTTGTATTATTTAATAAATTTATATTGTATTAGTAGTACCCACTTGTATTCTTATGGGTCGATATGTATGAATTATGACATAATTCTATAAAACTATAAACTGAAAATATCTTTGGGAATGTGATGAAGTGAATTCTAAAATAACTTATAAAATTATATAATGTTTAAGTTCGGGGCCTTATAGTTAACCCTGTCTTGGATCAAGATAAATTTATAGAGTATTATTCAAATGAATAAGGTGAGGATGTTTATAGTGTAAATGTTAGAGAAGAAAATGTATTAGATAAATCTGAAGATTTTATAACTATTTCAATAGAAGAGGGGAGTGATACTAATATTGTTGAGAGTCTAAATGTTTATTATAGATATTATAGTAAACCCTTTTCCCTTCATTATATAGAGAGTTTTCTATAATAACTGGATGAAATATAAGAGTCTCAAGTCTCTAATGGTGATCAATTTGAGAGATCTAATTTAGAAACTCAAGAGGATTTTATAGATCTTTCTAATGACTCTAAAAATAATAGTAATGATGAAGATGGATATAAGGAATCAAAATCATCTCATAATGGATATAATTCTATTGAGTCTTCTAGTAAATAAGGGTAAAAATATTTAGAATCATTAGTAAAAGGAATTTATGGCACATAAACATAGGTGGAAAAATATCAAGGTTCAGATATATTAGGTCTTTCCTATTCTGGTTCCAAATCAAATGATGATGATGGAAGTGATAAGGTAATTCCACCAGATCATGGTGGAACTTCCATCTCGATTTAATAGAGAGATACTATGGTATTTGTAGTGGAGATGATTAATAAGGTATAGATTTTGGATTATTTTCATTCAAATGATCCTAGTATGGAAACTGGTTATAAGGATGATATAGTGCGTTGTTAGAATATGAATTCACCTCCTCCTCGTTATCCTCATCATTCCAACTACCTAACCAGGGGTGTGATTACACGGTGATTCACTATTTTATTTCACACTTACACCATTGTGTTAAACTGGTTTTTTATTTTAAATTCAAAAACATAATAACAAATTTAAATTTTCATTTGATTCAATTATTTAGTGGTTATCACAATTAAAAATGTAGTTTTACTTTTTTGATTATTACACTGTAGGTGGAGGTGATTTGGAGAGCCCACATCCAACTTCAATGAAAACATGAAAAATTGCACCAGAGAATTAGAACATATGTGAACTAAAATTCATACTTCTATTAGTAGGTGCATCCAATTGGGTTGATAAGTGGTAGAATAATTAAAACATGTGTGTACTATATTTATCTAGAATACTAGGAATCCAAATTTGTCCATTTTGAGGTCAAAATTGTTCCATCATTGGAGATAATATTCATTGTTCACAGTCTCAAAGTCACTGTAACACCCGAGACTTTTATGTGAAATATTTTGTTTTTATGTTATATAAATCATCAAATTAATCTTTTACTACACACAACACTAGCTTGTCTTGCTTTACACACAACCGCGGCCTTCCTCGATAGCTTGCGTCGTACGCAATACCGAGTTTCAATAAACAATGATATTCTATTAAAACTAGCCGTTATGAATAGTAATAACCACTTTTTGGAATTTTATAAATTTTATTTTTCAAAATGGACTTCATTTTTGGATTTGGAATATCGAAATTAGCCTAGGGTGAAATTTTGGTATTTTTCTGAAAACTTTCAATTTTTGATGAATAGTGAAACCACTAAGTGGTAGTTAAAAAACTGAATTTTTCATAAAACATAATTTTACCACTTCTGTGAGTGGAATTTTGAAAATCCGAGAGACACGGTTGATGACAGTAAGTAAAATTTGGTTCAATGAGATGAAAATAATTTTTTGGTGAATAGTAACTTTTTACTTTTTTTTACCACGGTTAAAAGTAAATAGGGTAATTAAGGGTAAAAATGATATTATTATTACCATAACACATGTCCTAATTCTATTTGACAGGTGTAATTTGACCAAAAACAACCTTAGGAATACAATATGACCATTTAGGCCCACTTGGATTAGATTAGGACATTTATTATTAATTTATTTAAAGAAGGGTGAAAATAGTTAAAATCAAAGTTTAATAAGTAAATAATTTTTAATATGGGGTTATACATAGGATAAAATTCGACTATAAATATTTATTAGAAAGATAAAAAGATTTCCTACATAATGGTATTTTATTTGTAATTTTTAGACATTAAATAATTTAATTTATTTATGACACAACAATGATGCAGTAATTATCTTATTAATGAAATATTGACATAATTGATGTTATAAATACCCAAATAAATGTAATTTGAGACTGTTTATGAATTAAACTAATTTTATAGGTTAATATGACATGTTATTATTGATTTAATTAACTTGGTTCTAACTAATCATTCTGTTATGATTTTCACAAAAATCAATTACTAAATAGTGTCAAAATTGACATAAAATAGTTTTTAAAACAAATATTATATTATTAATTGTTATTTTATTTATAAAAATCTAATGTTCGGCCAAATGACTTAGATAAGGTTATATATATTAATAATAAACATCTTTGGGTTCGTTTGGCTTGATATAGTATGTTTATTAACCTTATAGTGTAAGAAAACAAGAAGACACGGTAAAAGTTAAATTATCTAACTTAAAGTTAAATCTAAATGATAAGGTTAAAATTGATACCTAAACTTGTCTAAATTCTATTGGATGAGATTATTTCGACCCCTACCCACCTTATCTTCGAAATATATCAATTTGGAGCTATTAAAAACCGAATTTTACTTTATAATAAAATAATATTTTTAGTTATTCCAAAGGTGCCCCTCTCCTCCCTTATAAAAGGGCACCTCCTCCCCCTCTTCCTCGCACCACTTTGAGCCTTCAAGCTCGGCCAAACCCTACCAATTTATCCTATACACTTCCCTAGAAACATCCTAGAGGTTCTGGTCTTCTTCAAAGACCTATTTTAGTGCCCTAAAAGGAGGTCTCAAAGAAGCACTTCAAAGAAGAGGTAATGTCCGTTACCGATTCTTTCATCATTATTTCTTCTTCCACTTCTTCTTCTTTAGTTGTTTCATTATGAAGTAATAACATAAGTATCACTCATATACGGATATGTTATTATAAGTATTAAACAACCCTATTTCACCATCTATCCATCCTACGGAAAAAGAAATCACCGCGCGTGCGTACGTACGGAATACCGTCTCCACACCGTGGTGTAATCTATTTTCCACCACCACCTTACTTGGATGGGTATAATGGTGTAAATAATGACTATATATGACTATTATAAAGTGATATTGATTCTTAAATAGTATACATACACTCCAATACAATTCCACGATCATAGGAATGATATCATCACTCGTGTGTACGTACGGAATACCGTCTCCACGATGTGATGTGACTCGTTCTATATGATCTTCATTGCATAATGATTATATAAATGAATTGAATGAATGAATATGATATATATTACACTAATACCATTATGTAAATGAGTTATCTATAACCTAAAGAGAATAATAATAATTCATTCGACAAAACACGCATAAGAACAAAAAGTAATAAACACCTGAATAACAAGTAGTAATGAAATATTACTAATAAGAAGCTAAGAATATGACCATATATGATATCATAACAATAAGTATGATTCTGGAATATGTAAATAACATCATTTAAATCATTATACAGGAGGTTCGGACACTTACGAAGCAAATTGGACCTAAGGTAAGGGAAAATGTCACAATCTCATTTTTATCCGAGATTGTTTATACTTTGGTATTTACTGGGGTGTATTTTATCATCCACATCCATGTTTCCTCAATATTTAATATTGTTTCCATCCACCTACAACTGTTTAAATCCAATTTTACACTTCGGTGAGTTTTTAGTAAAAGATATGAAAGGAATCTTTTGTCGTTTTACGTATGTGGTACTTTTTGACTTTTCCGAAAAAAGTATGAGAAGAATGTTTTTTTAACTTATACGGCATGAATGGATTTTTAAAACATTATTTACAAGAAGCTTCCTTTTCAAGTTTTCAAGTTTATTTTTAATCAACTCCTTTTAGTTTAAAATTGTATGACATGTTAAGAAAGGAAAAAAGGTTTTTAAAGTAGAAAGGATATTTTCCTCAAGAATGGAGTTCAAGTGTTTTATCAAAATTATTTGACATCTAAGATAATAAAGGGTTTTGTTTCTATCCCTATTATTACATGGATTTGATTATGTTGTGATGGAAATACTTTTATGAATTCCTTTACCTTATATGAATTGTTTTATGATGTCACGATGCTTAAGATTCCCATTTTTATTACATGGGTTATGCTATGATGTATGGTTTATGATTTTGTGGCACACATAAGAATGGTATCATTATGAGATGGGTGGGACCTATATCTCCCTCCAATGCATTGGTTAAATATTTTATATATCATGAGATAGACTTGGCTGGAACGGTAGGTTATACCAGTTCAGTGAAACGGGGAGTGAACTCGGTTCAGAAATGGACTTTGTCCACTAAGATAGTCTTGGCAATGAGTCTTGACTAATAAGAAATGATTCTCTATGATTATGTGTGTATGCCACAAAGTTTCATGTTTTAAGTTATGATTATTGGGATTACATTTCACTACTATGATTTATCCCATGTTATGAAATTATTCTCTCTTTTGCAGGTTACAATTTCCAAAAGTTATGTTCTTATGAATATGATGTGATTGATATTTATTTTGTTTACCCTTACTGAGCATTTGAGCTCACCCTTTTGTATGTTTTCTTTCCCCAGGTCAGGAAGAAGGTTATTAAGTAAGATATGCCAAAAGGGACTATAGATATGATGAAATAAATGGGAGACAGTGTAGACGCTTTATGAACCAGTTGTTTATGTTTCCCAGTTTCTAAAGACACTATACCTATACGGTCCTTTCGTGGTTTTTTTATATGTTGTAATAAGTATGCTTCAATTTTGAAGTATTAACAATGTATGTAAAGTATGGGTTGTTATAGTCACTTTTGTAATTCAGCCATATCTTGAGTTATATGTCACCAAATGATTCCAAATTTTTAGTGGATATATTAATGTGGTGAGGAAAAAACTCTTTGTTTTGAAAAAGGATAGATTATACTGTCTGGTTGACCAAAACAATGATCCAAGTTGTATTTATAAATTTGGGTGCCCAAAACCACCTTCCACTTTGCCTATAAATTGGCACCTTAGGCACCCCATTTTCAAGTTTGACTAGGAGAAATTTTGTTGCTATTTTGGAGTCCAAAATGAGTTCCCTAATACATTTGGAGTTTTTATATCTATTTATCATTATAGGGAGAGCTAATATGATGTCATAGTTCCACACAATCTTCCTCCTCCTCTTCATGGTGGGATAAATGGTGGGAGTTTGTTGTGAGAGAGCTACACATATTTTATCTAGATTTATGACACTTTTTATACTATTTTAATTTATTTTTTGGTTTGAAAATATTTCATTCAGAATTACAATAATTTAATTCATATTTTAATGGTTTTTTTATTCAACTTAATGGAATGATCTATACTTTTAATTGGTCTGTGTAAAGTTTTGAGTGATTAACTTGTGTTGTTCTGATTGGAAAACACAAGAATCTTTTTCTTCCCCATATATTTAAGATTTTAATTTTATTTGGATTTCATTATACAATGAATAATATATGGAACTTGTATATAAGATTATTATTTCATGGTTTGGTTTAACATGTATTTGTATAAAATATTGTAAATTAATCCAGATTCGGATTAATTTCAACCAAAGTCTTACTCCAAAAACTAAATTTATATCTAAGAAAAATGATGTTTAAATGTGTTTAGTGAACTCACAATGACCCATTTTTTAATTTTTGTCAAAATAAACTATTTTTCAACTATTAAACTATTTAAATTCAATTATTTTCTTAGAATTTTTTTCAAAACAACCACCACCTTTTAGTTAATTTAATTGAAAATACACACTATAAACCACCAAAACTCCTTGAGATATAAACTAGGGTCTACCCTATTTTATAAAATCATATTTAAATCATAATAAATTTTATGTTTCATGACAACATGGTCAAACTTAGGCATAATTTCTAGGGAGTGATTCAGTTTTAAGTTTTCATTTTTAATAAAAAATTTGTGAATTTTGTGAATTGTTTTTATTTCATGTTATAAATTTACTCAAATTTTGTGTTATAATTTATTTTCTATATAGGTTATGTGCTTAGTTCATTCAGTTCTAGGAGATATACATCTTTTTGACCTTGAAATGGATAGGATCCTACATCAGCGACATTAAGATGCATAATATGATCCCTTGAAAGAGGATGTGCCGCACCTTGAGACTCTTTTATACCCCTCTTAATTTTGAACTGAAATAGTAACTAAAATTAACATGTATAAAATGGTAGAAAATAATTAAACACTAAAATAACTCACTTTTCCTGATATTTATATCCAACATGCTTATATTAAATCTCAATGAGAAGAAAAAAACATAAAAATAAGATCTATTTTTATTCACTTATTACCAAATTTTCATGGACTTTCTGGAGAATACCTTAGAACTTAAAGTAATTTTTTATTGTGTGTTCAATGTTAAAACCGACTAATGTGGATTAATAATTGGTTAAGCTTAGGGAATTCCATTTCTCATTATAAAACACTAAAAAATATTTTCTATACTATGTTAACTCCTTAATTATAGGATGGTTCGACATAAAATACCTTTTTATTGAAAAATAGTTACAAATATCTCAAACTATAAAAATAAGGACAGAAATATGTGGCATATGTAAATATAATGGAAAAACACTTAATAAATATTTGAAAAGTTTTAATAGTCTTTGTTCATGTTTTCCACACCACCTAATAAGTGAGAGACTTTTAATACAATAATTTTATAAGGGTTTAATTCCAATTGAATATAACATGATTGATGTTGTTGTAGGTGGTGAACTAGTTGAAAAGACCCCAATAACTACAAGTAATATCAGAGAAAACATGGAACAAAACACACAAAAATTTGGTATGATGTCTAGTGTACCCATCATAGGTGTCCATGAGGTGAAAATTTCTTATTTTCAGAAGAGGGCAGACACAAAGTTTGAGGAGGTATGTACCCTACTCCTAAAAAAATAATTTTTCCAAGAGAAATCCCAATCAAATCCTCTAATTCATTATGGTATTTTTTTTCTAATGATACCCATATTCTAACCAATTCCCTCAACTGATAGAAAATTTTTAGATTTTTGAAGAATTATTCCAGGGTCTCCCCTATAACTAACCTTTTAGGAAAGAAATATATTATCCATATAACTCTTGATATAAGGATAACAAATATTATATAAAAGGGGAAATTATAACCCACCTCAATAGTCTTAGAACCACCAAGGTTAGGGTAGTCAACCTAAACTACCACCCAGAAATCTTCAACCACAACAAATTCATTTCCAATAACCACCACAAAAATATAAGCCTAGACTTGAGGACATGATGAAACAAATGGATGAAAAAGCCCCCCAATTAAAAAAACCACCCAATAAACCATTAAAGACATAAAAACTCAATTTGTATGGCTTTCCAACTTGGTGGTAAAAATATAATGTCAAAGGTTCAGTTAACTACCATCCCAATCTATTTCTAATCCTGAGGAAAAAATCAAGGTATATGCTATCACACTTAACAATGGTAAATAACTTTCTCCTTCTAGAGATTCAACACATCAGGTATTTTCCCCCCTAAAAACACTCTTTCTCAAACCTTAAAAGATTCAAGTGAATAAAAAAACAAAAATGGTAAAAAAGTTATCTGAAAGTGATCTAAGGTCATTATTACTCACATTATTAAATTTATAAACCTATACTAGTATAATAGAGAAGGTTTGAACCATAGGGAGGTACGTGGATTTTCTAAGGGTCGAAAAAAACACACTATTGTCAATAGTGGGTAAAATTTCTTTTATGAATTTTAATTTTTTTATATTTTATTTTTATAAATGTGTAAGTAAGATGAAATTTTTTTGATGGTTTTCTATTTAAGAAACATAATGTGAAACAAATAAAAGAAACAAAGTGAAAAGTGATAGTGAACAAGCATTGAGAATATGAGTGCTGAAAATGATAAAGCTAGAAAGATGCTAATAAATTCATATTCTACCAATAAAAATGATATTATCTTCACATATTAATAAAATTTAATTCCCAGCCTTAAAGAAAAATTGATTGGTTAAAACTTACTCACCAAAATATTTGACACACTGAATCGTAATTCTTGAAGTTCGCCACATCAAGAATCATTAAAAAGTGTTAAGAAAAATGTCAGCATAAATAATATCATTGAAATATTATGATGTTTTAAAATTTAAAATTTTTATTAATTGATTCCATGATCGATCTCACTGAATGATCAAATATTTCAAAATTAAATGCATAATTTAAAAAAATAAAGATTAAAGAATTAGAAACAGCCTCACAAGATGAATGTAATTCTTGATGGAACAAATTTAAATAATGAAAAATAAAATATAGACTAGTAGAAATTCAAATCACCTAACTAAATAAATTAACCTAAGATCATATTAATGTCAAGATAAATGATTACAATTTTAAATAGAATGTTTAGAGGAAGAAGTGTCCTCCCTATAGAAAAATGATGATCATGTTGTGATGTTCTGATCCTACAGCTTTGGTTCCCTTGATCTCCTACTCTTTCATGTGAGTTTTTCCTGCTAATCCACCTAAAAGTTTCCAATATATCAAATTAATGAACCCCTGTCCCCACAGTTACTGCTCTATATTTAAAATCCTCATTCATCTACTACCTTGTCACTCACGTGATCACTAATATAAGTTGTCCTTCACTATAATACCACATATGTATATTATTTTTGTCCAACACTCATCACTTAAACTTTTACATTGTCATGAACTACAACTTGGTTGTTGGGATTCACCAGGACATGAACATGACTCTAACTAGTATCTGTACAAGAAAACAGAGATAGATTAATAAAGTTAATAAATATTTACTTATATAATTAATTATTATAAATTTTTAGATTAATGTTAAACTACTATTTAATATTTATTTATAGTTATTTGTTATTAAATTATTAATAAATATTTTAATTCATTATTTTATTTTTATTATTTTTATTTAAAACATAAATTAATTAATTATTAATTTTCTATTTAAAATTATTTATGTTAATATTTTTATATTTCATAAAAATATAATTAATTAATTAATTTTCAAGATTAAGTTAATAAATTAATAAATATTTATTTTAATAAATATTATTATTAGTGTCATAGTTTTCAATTTAATTATTTTATTAATTATTATTATAATTATAAATATTAAATTATATAAGAATATTAATTTATAATTATTTATTTGATTATTAATTATATATAATATTTTATTTGTTTTATTAATTATTATTATTTATCAACTATTATTATTATTAATTTAGTTTTATTTTTTATTAAGTTTCTATTATTATTATTTATTTATTGTTAATTTCTTTCTCATCTCCTCCACTATTAACTAGTGACAATCTAACGACCTAAGCTTGACGTACATGGACATTACATTTCTGTTGTGAAATACTTAATACATTACACAAATAGACACCCAAAGACTACATTAGTTTAGTGTATTTGAAGGCTCATAACACATTCTTCTAGTTAGGTGAAAGATCTTCAAAAACTCCCATAAATATTTTCCCCTTTATTTTTCCTACCTAAAACCTTTATTTATATCCTGGGGAAAGAAAAACAAAAGAATGTGAGCTCAAATTCTCAGTAATGTAAAACATGGAAAACATAAAAATAATAATGTAAAAACATGAACATATATTTTGGATATAAAAATATTGAGTCATAAAAATAAATCTTGGAAGTGCATAAGGTGTAAATCATAAATGAACACGAACCATGATAAAATAGCATTGACATAAAACATGAAATTTTGGAAAACACATAAGCATAAAAATCATTTCCATATTAGACAAGGATAATTTCCAAGACCATAATAATGGATAAATCCCATTACTGAACCAGGTTTACTTTCCATTTTATCCCTATATTACTGAAATAGATTTACAAGTCATTCCAACCCTGTATTACTGAACCATATTTACATGTCATTCAAGTCATGTCTATCTCATGAGATATAAATCTTTACCCAATTAATTAGAGGTAGATATTGGTATCACCTGTGACATAATGAAAACCATATATATGTGTTCCACAAAGACATAAATCATTCATCATAACATAACACATGGAATAAAATGGATTTCTTAAACTTCATTCCACCGTAACATAATCCATGTAAAAAAATGGATTTCATAAATATAATTCCATCGTAAACATAATCAAATCATAAAAATAGTAATGGTAGAAACATAACCTTATTTGAATAATGTCATCTTAGATGGAAAGTAATTTTTATACAACACTCAAAATTAATTCTTGAGGAAAATATCCTTTCTTCTTTAAAAACGTTTTCTTTTCTCAAAATGTCGTGCAATCCTAAAAGAAAATAATTTAATTTAAAATAAACTTAAAATATTATAAAGGAATCTTAATATAAATAGGGCATAAAAATATATTCATTTCATGTAATTTAAAAAAAAATTCTTCTCATACTCCTACAACAAGATTCAAAAACTACTTCCTATGGAAAATTAAAGAAAGATTCCTTCCATACTATTTAATAAAAAATCATCACTGGGTAAAATTGACTTTAAAAAATAGTAGAAGAATAAAAATAATATTATATATTTAGGAAACGTGGATGTGGATAATAACTATACCCCAGTAAATAATTATTTATAAATAATCTCATATAATAATTATATTTCAAAATTATCTCTTACCTTAGGTCTGATATCCTTTATATGTATCTGAAACTCCTCTTCTCTAACGAGCTCCCTCTAGATCTTCACTTAAAGGTACTAGAGTTAGACTTCTGAGAATACCAAAGCCTCTAGAATGTGACTAAGGGATTTGATAAAGGAAATGGGTAGGCGATGGTCGATCTTGAAGGCTCAAAGTGAATTAAAATTGTGGGGGAGGATGTTCCCTTTTATAATTAAGATGAGGGGCACTTTTTGAAACTTCAAAAATAATAATTTATAATAAAATAAAACCCCTCTAAAAATCATAAAAAATGTGATATTTCTTAATATTGGATGATATAAGGTTGTAATATCATCAAAAAATAAATTTTAGGCAATTTTTCATATCCATTTAAACCATGTCATTTTAATTAAACAATTATTTGTTCTATTTCATTTTAACTAGGGTAACAATTATTTCAGTATTAAAATGATAAAATAATTAATTATTTTATGTAAATTAAATCATAAATAAATGATTTAGATCATTTTAGACAATATCATAATTATTATATATTTTTAAAAATGATTTATTATTTTTAAATAATTTAATAAAACATTATTTTGATAAACAAACAATAGTGTCAATTTTGACACTATTCAATTCATTGATTTTTAAAAATATCCAAGTAAGATTTCATCCTTAAAAAAATATTTTATTATATCCCAATGGGATCAAGGTAACCTTAAAAATTAATTGTATATATTAATTATAAAAAATTGCATTCATTTTAATATTTTTAATAACATTAATTTGATATTTTCCTTAATAAAATTATTACAAAATCAGTTTTATGTAATTTTTTCAAACACTTATTTTTTTGAATAAAAATTAAAAATAAAATAATATAATGAATATAAATCTAATTTATTTCAGAATAATATTTTTATTTTAATTTATCTTCAAAAAAATCCAGCATTTAAAAATTTATACTTATTAAATTATGAAGGTGACAACTTTAACATCACTTTAAATAAAATAATATAAGTGGCACAATCTCTTATAGAAGGATATAAATTCTCAATGAATAAATATGTGGATGATTATAGTAGATTTATACTCCACCAATAACATTTAAGAAAGTTTTTTAGTCTTTTAATATTTAATATCATTTTAATAAAATTAATTTATTGATTTTTCTTCAATTAAATAATTTTTGCATCATCAATTTATAATACATTAAGGTAAATATTTTTTCCTAAAATTTAAAAATAAATTACCATAATAAATAAAAACATTTTATATTTAAAATTATAATTTATAGTCAGATATATCTTCTATATAACCTTATTTTAAAAATTATATATTATTTAAAACATGAATGTGATATCTATAAATTTTCATTAAATAACATATTATAAATAACATAATATCTACCAAATTTCACCAAAATGTCAAAAATAAATTTATATTAAGAAGATATTTTTATTAAGTTAAAAATTACCACTTATATTCATTGATACCACACATTTTTTCATATGTGGACACATAATAGAAATTAAAGACAAACAAAATAGCACTTGTGTTTTTCTTTGATTTAAATATTATTTAAATAATTTTCATGAAAAAGTGTCTACTAAATGACATATTTTACTTACTTAAGTTTTAAGGGTCGAATTAAATTCCTCAAATAAAATTTTATTCATTTGTTTGGGTCATTTTATAGTCATTATAATTGTGTTTCTAACTTAAATTGCGTAATTTATCCTTTACTGTAATAACAAAATTTACCATGGTTACTATTCATATTGGTCAAAAATAAAAGAGACCTATATACCAAATTTGGACCTCCTAAATCCAAATTTTCCATCAATTTTTCAAAATTCAAAAAATATGAGTTAAAGAATTAAATTTCAAATAAAACTGGTAAAATGTCACAAAAACAATTTTTTGGAAAAATGCCCCTTTTAAATGGAAAACGTTTTTATAATAAATACATGTATGAAATTATTTTCCAAAACCATAATTGGATAAAAATTATCTAATTAAAATTTAAAAACAAACCAAAACTTAATTTTTCTATGTAATTAATTTAAAAGAAAATAATGTTTTCAATAAAAATCTGTATTTTCACTATTCATCAAAAAATGAAACGTATCAAAAAAATATCCAAAATCCAACCAAAGTAAATTTTTATATTCCTTATTAATATAATAAGTTTATATTGTAAAATTTAAAATAAAAAGGTGTCAAAACTTAATTTAAAATGGGTGTGTCATCAAAAGGTGATAATACTACATTTTTTTGAAAAATACTTCTTTTATTTGAAAAAAATGAATTTGTTCTTATATCATGTCTAGAAAACATATAAAATAAATTTTAAACATTATATTGAATATAGATAGTGTTTTTATTAATTTATATACTTGGTTATCTTCATATAAATGGTTTTTTTTCTAGAAGGAAATTAATATTATTCATACCCTCCATTATAATGAATTGGTTATAATATTTAGTTGTTCACTTATACTTGGTATTGTGTGAAATGAATTCTATCAAAAGAACTTGAAATTTTGTGTAACACAATAAGAGAATAGTGTTGAATATACCACAATCTAATATGATGTTATATATAGCACAAGGTAATCTTGGAGTAGCGTACAACATAAGACATAAAATAAATTAAAAATAATTTATCTCATAAAATCTCGAGGTGTCACATTCCACCCCCCTTAAAATTAATTTCTCCCTCAAAATTTGTCGGGGTTTAAAAAAAATTACTACTTGAATGTTTCTTTCATAGAAATCCACCTCATAAAAATGAATATTGAAAATTAATTTTAAAAAGAAAAGTTAGAAACATAATGGTTACCCAAATTAACTCCTCAATGGGTTTTTAATATAGAAGAAAATAAGTGGGAAGAGAAAACATGGATATTGAAGAAAAAAATAACCTTCAAGTAATGATTTATAGTGATAGAGAAAAAGGTTTGTAGAAAGTTAACAGCCAGAAATCCATAAATCTACAATGATTTAACGGACCATCTGATTCATCGGAGAAGAAGATACTAGGATAACATTTTTGGTTTCAAGATCTGTTTCCTAAAGTTGAAGAATTTTTTATGAGAATAAATTATTAATTTATTTCAGTATAATCTCACTGTTGTTTGTGCCTTGAAAATTTTCCACTTCATCTCTTATTAAAATTAATGAAGTTGATTTTTTTCATTCTTGAAGTGTTAGAAAATCATATGATCCATAAATAGAATAATATACCACTACATATGTCTCAACAAAAATGTTATAATAGGTTACCAAATATGCATAAGCTCTTGGTTTTCACGTTCCAAATATATAAATACTTTAATCATGTTTTTTTAAAGATAGTAATAACTTGAATTACCATAGAAACTTAGTAAAAACATGCATGCTTTCAAAAATTAACTCTTACCAAAAATCCCAAAAATTCTATATACTCAAATCATGATATCAATTTGTAATTATATAATTCATTAGGTAATTAATACTATCAAACATCTCATTATCTCCTTAACCCATCATTATGCACATATCATATGTTTTCCAAAAATATTTGAATAACTTTTCATGGTTGTTGGTACCATTCAACATATACTTTCAAATACTTAAGAAAAAACAATAGTGTAACAATACATAGATTTTTCTTTATTTCATAGTCCCATAAAATTACTTATACAATATTATTCATGATAAACATGCAATCATTCCACTATACTCTTGAACCATTGACCAAGATTCATCATTTTATTCCTTAACACTTCTTTAATTTCATATATCATTCATAGTCTCTTCATCATACGCAACATAAATATTACCCATATGACCATGATGATTCTATTTATGGTATTTTACATTAGGGAATCAATTTTTATAATTCCCATACATTCCACATTTAAAAAATTTAACCATCCTTGATTTCGTAGCAATACCATTATCCTTATCCAATGTGTTAATTGAACCTTTTCCTTTACAATTACGGGTTTTGTGTCCTTCGTTTCTACACCCAAAGTATCATCTAGTTCCTTTGAAACATTCTCCTTGATGAATCTTACCACATGATTTACATGAGGAAAATTTAACATACTTTCCTCTATGATCACCATGAAATTATATATTTCTCTTATTATGTGGTTTAGGAAACTCACCAAAGTTGAGATTATTAGTCATATTATGATATTTATGATAAGCAATAATAATTATGTTTCACCTTTCATATCCTATTTAATTTGGTTTCTCATGATTAATATCATTCCATTTTCCATCATATTCTATATTATCATTAATACTCTTATTTCCATCAATTTTAGAAAATTCAAAAAGATTAGTGTGAGAGGAAAAAAACATACTAGGAAAATAACATAATCAAGGGGGAGTACATTCAATATCTAACATCATAGGTTTATTCCTAGGTTATTCGTTATTGTTACCATAAGTCTAGGATATTAACCTATAGTTAGACTTATCCTTAGGGACATCCCTAGACATGTCATTATAAATATCTCTAGGGATCTCAATAAAGTTTTTTCATCCTGGTTTCCAAAGGTTAACTAAACCTTTTCTCTCATAACAACTATAACGACCCTCTCTTTATGTACATGGACATTACATTTCTTTTATATAATACTTAATACATTACAAAAATAGGCACCAAAATACCATATTAGTTTATTTTCTTTAGAAACTCGGATCGCATTCATCTATCTTAGTGAAAGATCTTCAATATCTCCCATGAATATCTTCACCTATAGTTTTCCTACCTAAAACCTTTATTTGTATCCTGGGGAAATAAAAACATAAAAAGGGTTATCTCAAATGCTCAGTAAGATAAAAAATGGAAAACATAAACATAATAATGTAACAACATGAACATAAATTTTGAATATCAAAATCTTGATTCATAAAAATAAATATTGGCAGTATGTAAGACATAAATCGTAAATGAACACGAACCATAATAAAATATCATTGACATGAAACATGAAATTTTGGGAAAAACATAAGAATAGAAACTAATGTACATATTAGCCAAGTCTCATTTCCAAGACCATCATAGTGGACAAATTTTATTACTAAACCGGGTTTACTTGTCATTTTAGCCATGTATTACTGAACCAGATTAACCTACTGTTCTAACCTTATATTACTGAATCAAATTTACATGTTGTTATAATCATGTCTACCTCATGAGATATAAATCTTTACTCAATGTATTGGATGGAGATATAGGTCCCACCTATAAAATAATGAAAACCATACATAAGTATGCCACAAAAACATAAATCATTCATCATAACATAACTTAAGGAATAAAATGGGTTTCTTAAACATCATTCCATCGTAACATAATCCATGTAAAACAAATGGATTTCATAAATATAATTCCATCATAAATTAAATAAAATCATATAAACAATAAAACGTAACATTATTTAAAGAATTTAATATTAGATGGAAAATAATTTTGATACAACACTTGAAATTAATTTTTGAAGAAAATATCCTTTCTTCTTCAAAAAAATTCTTTTCTCAAAATGTTGTTCAATCATAAAAGAAAATAATTTAATTGAAAATAAACATGAAATCTTATAAAGGGGGATTCATGTAAATAAGGCATAAAAACTCATTCATTATGTATAAGTTAAAAAACATTATTCTCGTACTCTTGCTGTAAAAGTCAAAAAGTACCTTTTATGGAAAACGAACGAAATATTCCTTTCATACCGTTTAATAAAAATTCACAAATGGGTAAAATTGACTTTAAATGATAGTAAAAGAATAAAAAACTACATTATATTTTTAAGAAACATGGAATTAGATGATAAATATAAGCCTGTAACTACTTTTTTATAAATAATCTTAGATAATAATGAGATTGTAAAATTATCCATTACCTTATGTCTGATATCCATTGCATGTATCTGAAACTCCACTTCTTCAATGAGCTCTCTCTCGATCTTTTCTTGAAGGAACTAGAGTTAGTCTTTGGAAAATACTAGATCCTCAAGAATTTGACTAAGGAAGTTAATAAATGAAATTGGTAGGGTATGGTTAAGCTTTAAGGCTCAAAGTGGATTGAAATTGTGAGGGAGGATGTTCCCTTTTATAATTGAGGTGAGGGACACTTTTGGAAATCCCAAAAATATTAATTTATAATAAAATAAAATCCCACTAAAAACTCCAAAATTTCATATTTTCAAATATTGTATGATATAATGTTGTAATCTCATCAAAAAATAAATTTTAGACAAGTTTTTATATCCATTTAAACCTTATCATTTTAATTTAACACTTAGTTATTCGATTTCACTTTAACTTGGGTAACAATTATTTCAATATTAAAATGGTTAAAATTTTACTTATTTGATGAAAATTAAATCATAAATAAATAATTTAGATCATTTTTTACCATATAATAATTATTATATATTTTTAAAAATGTTTTATTATTTTTAAATAATTTAATAAATCCATATTTTGATAAATAAAAAATAGTGTCAATTTTGACATTACTCAATTCATTTCTTTTTAAAAATATCCAGATAAGATGTTATCCTCAAAAAAAATATTTTATTATATCCTCATAGGTTCAATGTAATCTAAAAAATTCATTGGATATATTAATTATGAGAAATTATATTTATTTTAATATTTTTAAAAACATGAATTTGATATTTCCCTTAATAAAATTATTACATCATCAGTATTGATTAATTATTTAAAACACTTATTTGTTGAATAATAATTAAAAATAAAATAATATGATGAATATAAATATACTATATTTCATAAGAATACTTTTAGTTGAATTTATCTTCTACAAAATCCAGATTTTAAAAAGTTAAAATTATTAAATTATGAAGGTGACAACTTTAACATCACTTTAAACAAAATATTATAAGTGTCATAATATATTCTATAAAGCTCTAAATGCTCAATAAATAAATAATAGAATTATTAAGGTCAATATATACTTGAAAAATAATATTTAGGAAAGTTTTTAGTCTTTTAATATTTAATATCATTTTTGATAAAATTAATTTATTGATTTTTCATCAATTATATAATTCTTCCATCATCAATTTATAAGACTTTAAGGTAATTATTTATTTCATTAAAATTAAAAATAAATTACCATGATAAATAAAATAATTTTACCTTTCAAATTAGTATTTATAGTCTAATGTAGATTTTGTATAACCTTATTTTAAAAATTATATATTATTTAAAATATGAATGTGACATTGTTAAATTTTCATTAAATAAAATATTTTAAATACCATAATATCTCCAAAATTGCCCCAAAACATCAAAAAAAATTATATTAGGGATATTTTTTTATTAAGTTAAACATTACCACTTATATTTGTTTATATTACATATTGTTTCATATGTGGACACATAATAGATATTAATGACAAAGAAAATGAGACTTGTGTCTTTCTTTGATTTAAATATTATTTATGTCATTTTCATGTACATGTGTCCATTAAATGACATAAGTTAGACCCTTAAGTGTTTAGGGCCGAATTTAATTCATCAAATAGATTTTTTTCTTTTTTTTGTCATTTTATATTCCTTATAATTTTATTTTTAACCTAAATTACCTAATTTACCCTTTACTATGGTAACAAAATTTACCAAGGTTAATATTCTTATTGGTAAAAAATAAAAAGGGACCTAATTACAAAATTTTTACCTCCTGAATTAAAATTTTATTTCCATTTTTTAAAATTCAAAACACATAGGTTTCAGAATTGAATTTAAAACAAAACCGCTAAAATGTCACAAAAATAGTTTTTTGCAAAAATACCCCTTTTTAAATGGAAAATGTTTTTATAATAAATTAATATATAAAATTATTTTCAAAAACCATAATTGGAGAAAAATTATCTAATTAAAATTTAAAACCAAACCAAATCATAATTTTACTATGTAATTACTTTAAAATAAAATAAAGTTTTGAATAAAATCAGTATTTTCATTATTCATCAAAAAATGAAACTTATCAGAAAGTATCAAAAAATAAAAAAAAAGTAATTTTTTATATTCATAATTAAAATAAGAAGTTTATTTTTTCAAATTGAATATAAAAAAGTGTCAAAAACATTATTTAAAATGGGTGTGCCACCAAAAGGAGGCAATACTGCATTTTTTTGAATAATACTTCTTTTATCCAAAATAATGAATTTGTTCTTATATCATATATAGAAAACATATACGATGAATTTTAAATAATATATTGAATCCATGAAGAGTTATTTTATTAATTTATAGACTGAATTTTTTTCATTTAAATATTTTTTTATAAAGAAGTTAATATTATTCATACCCACCATTATAATGACTAGGTTATAATATTTAGTTGTTCACTTATACTCAGTCTTTCATGAAATGAATTCTATCAAAAGAACATGAAATTGTGTGGAACACAAGCCAAGAATAGTATTGTGTATACTGCAAGCTAATATAGTGTTTCATATAGTGCAAGGTCATCTTGGTGTATGATATAACATAATACATCAATGAAATTTAAAATAATCTATCTCGTAAAAGTTCGAGGTGTCACAGATGAAGTGGGGGGGTCAGCTTCCTTGAGAAGCCAAAGTGGTACCCCACAGCTCCGACTCCTTTTAGATCCACTACAACAGTGGAGACTCCATCTCACAGGACTAAGGTGACATCGGCATGGCTTGACTCAGTAGCAAATCATGTTTCTTCCCACGGTGGAAATCCTCTCCTCCTACAGAGCTCTACTCCACCTCTAGAAACAACGATGTGGTGCGGGTCTCCTTCAGTCCTCCATGACACTTCTTCCTCAACCTGACGTCATGGCTCTATGAGACTCAAAAGGAGGCAGTCTAGATCTGAGATAGTGGTTCATGGTTGGCCCTTCTTGGCGATGGCCCTACTCCGCGGTGGCTTGGGGTATCCTTCTCCAAAGCGACGAGGACCTCCTTAGACCTAAAGTGGTGGATCCCATTCATCATCAACATATGTGTTTTTAATGGAATGGTGGATTATCCTAGATCTTAGGTAAATCGTGATTTTTGTGATTTTAGAACATGTAGGCTTGTCAGAATTGATGATTCAATTATTTTCTACGGTGGTTTGATCTTAAACTATGCGTCGAGTGAAAGATGGGTTGCCTGAAATTTGATGGAGGTGATTCACGAGGTGCCATTGATTTAAAGGTTGGTGATGGTGTGTTTCTATTGGGGGTTGGAGGTATGTCATGGATTTGCTTCTTGGATCCAAAGGTGGAGGACTATAATGGTGATGGTCATTTGAGGTACAATGAGGGAGAGGATGGCAGAAGAATGGTGTTTTTAGTGAGTCACCAATGAGTGAGGAGACACCATTGAGGGATAGGAATGGTGAATTGTGGGTACCAGGACAACGGTTGCTCAGGGGTAATGGTGAGTCCCAGGCGGTGAGTCAATGACTCACCATTGATAAAAGATAGCAAAGGATGGAATGGGGAATAATTACTCGTAGAAAAAGAAAAATGGAAAAAGTTGAGCCAGCATTGGAAGTCCAACGATGACAAAATGGGGCCCACATGCATCGGTTAAAATAATAAAGTTAAAAATAAACATTTAACATTAATTAAAAAAATAAAACAAAAAATAATTGGCTTTATTATAATCATAATCATTAAAATTATAATATTAAAATTAAATTTCAAAGTAATTAATTAATTTGAAACAAAAATTAAAGAAGAATTAAATATTAAATTTAATAAAATTAAATTAAGGAAGTTAGTTCCAAATTACATATTAAAATTATAAATTAAAGAATTTATTAAATTTCCACACAATTAATTAAAATAGTAGAATATTTTATTACTAAAATAAATCAACGAATTATTATATAAAATTAAATTAAAATATAAATGGTAATTAAAGAAATAAATCATAAAAAAATAATTAAAACTAAATTAATTAATTTAAAGGCAAAAATATAAAATATTATATATAAAAAATTAATTAATAAATTTATTTATAAAATTAAAAAATGAAAATATATATCAAAAAACCCTAAATAATTAAATGAATGATTAAAATATAGATAAAATACTATGAAAATTAAGTGAATTTTAGGCCACATCATTATCAATGAGAATTCCCATAAAAATCCATTCTTACTCTCTTTCCCAAAAGACTCTCCAAATCCGAGAAAATTATTGATAAATAAATTGATAAAGATATCATGGATACATTTAAAAATGTACAAGTTAATATTCCTATACTGGATGTAGTTAAAAAATCCATTCTATAACCAATTTCACAAAGAATATTTCACCCACAAATGGTGACTGAAGGGTAATGATAGATTCAACCTTGGAAATAATTTCATAGCCTTGATACAACCAGTAATTCCAACCAAATTTCAGGATCTTAGAACTTTTACTATACCTTTAATAATAAGGGAGAATTTATTTTATAATTTAATACTTTATTTATGTGCTAAAATTAATGTGATGCCTCACTCTGTGTATACTTCTATTTAGGTTGGAGTGCTTCAACCATTGTACATTGTTGTGTAACTTTAAAACCAGATAACAATACACCCAATATGAGTAATAAAGGATGTACTTATGTATGTAAATAATCTCGTATTCCCTAAATATTTTTATGTTATTGAGATGGAATATAACTTAACCAAAGGATATGCTCTTCTCTTAATTGGAAAAACATTCTTTAAAATTTAAAATAAATTCATCAACCTTCACAATGGTACACTTTCTATGGAATTTGGAGGAGAAATGGTGTGTTTCAATATCCTTGATGCTATAAAACACCTTGTTAAAGATAACTCCACTCTTCATGTCTATTAGATAGAAGTGATCTTCAATGACACACAAAAACAACACTCTTTCTTTGACCCATACTCTAATTTTTTTTTCTCTTCTTCACTCTTTGATAATTTGGGTTTTGATTCATCTTTAGAGTGTAGTTTGGGTTTGGAAAAGTGAAAATTTTTGTAATTTAATTGATGATTTCTTGATAACTGAGGATCCTATTACCATATATGATATTTCTTATCTTGTAAAAGATTATTCCTCAACTAGGTATGTTTACATTGATAATTTATATGAGAACGTTAACCTATAACATTCACATTCACTCTCATAAATCCAAAATCCCCTTGAATTGGAACATAAACCACTTCCCCAAAACTTGAAATATTTATATCTTGAAAATGGAAAAAAAAATATATCATCATTTCTAGTTCACTCCCTATAAATAATAAATTGTGATTTCTAAACCTTTTTATAGATTATAAAAGATTATTGTAATAAACACTTTATCAAATTCTTATTCTAATCTAATCAATTTTAAAAAAATCATATATTGTTAAATAATGTGGCCAAACTGGTGTTGCAGTCGCAATTCAATATAAACCCAAACATCCTTGATGTTGTTAAATATGATATAACCAAATTATTGTATAATGGAATAATTTACCTTATATTTGGTATCCAATAGGTCATTCTAGAATAGTTAATTACTATGAAAAATTATCTTATAATAATCAAAAACTAAAACAATAAATTGTTCCAACCCATCGGTAGAATAGTTGGTGTGTCTGTATAGATTATCACCAACTAAACAAACACACTATAAGGGACCATTTACCATTATCATTCATTTACTATATTATAGATAGGCTATTAGGGAAGTCCCACTACTATTTCCTTTTTGGATATTCTAGATACTTTCAAATCCATATTTCCCATGGGGATTAGGAAAAGAAAACCATTACTTTCCCCTTGGAACATTTTCATATAGAAGGATTCTATTTGGTTTGTGCAATGCTCAAGTTACTTTCTAACAATACATTGTTAGTATTTTTTAGATTACCTAAAAAATTTCATTGAAGTTTTCATGGATTATTTCACTATTTATATATCCTCTTTTGGTGAGTTTTTTAGTAGTCATGGTTATGAACTACGATACTATATTGAAATTTATCTTGTATGAAATTATGATAAATTCCATTTCATGGTGAAAAAAGTTAAATTACTTGGACATTTAATTTCTGTGGATAGAATAAAAGTAGATAAATAAAAATTAGACATCATTTCTTCCCTGTAATTCCTTTGAAATGTGTTGTATGTTAAAACTTACTGAGTTCATTCTGGAATTTATCGTCATTTTATTCATCACTTTAGTAAGATTGCACTCCCCCTCTCCTGATTACAATAAAAATAAAAAGAATTTATGTTTGATAAACTTTGTGGTGATGATTTTAACAAATTAAATTGGAGTCTCACATCACCCCTGATAATCAAACCACCTCAGTTGGATTTACCATTTGAACTCATTTTTTATTCCTCTAAATATGCAGTTAGGGCAGTATTATCACAATGGGTTGATGGGGCTCCACATACCATAGCCAACGCCTCACGCACACAATAACCTACCCAATAAAACTACACTAAAACTATAAAATAATTATTTTTTATTTTTTCCCTCAGATAAATTTAGGTCACACCTTTTAGGGTCTAGATTAATTGTGTTCTCACACCATGCATCCCTCCAGTATCTCCTTAAGAAACTTGTAGCCAAACCACCTATCATTCATTTTATACACATCCTTTAGGAATTAAATATATATATTAGATATAAAAAGTATTATAGAGTATGGTATTTGACCACATTATAATGATTTTTTTACCATTGTACCACTATATTAACCCATCCATCCTATTTGTAGAATTCTTCCCTAATGAGTACCTTTGTGATGTAGTAGACCTTATCCCATGGTATGTGGGAATTTTGATTTTTTTTGTGAAATATAGGATTCACATATATTTTATCACTTAATAATCCCAAAGACTTATTCATGAGTCATGATTATAAATTTTAGATGACCTATACCTGTGGAGAATTTGTAGGGACCATGTTATTCATTGGTGTGTCCCCAACCATGATTCCACCTCTATTTTGAGATTCTACCACCCTTTGTCTTATGGGGGGAAATTTTTCTCTCAACTTGTATCTCAAAAGTTCCTTTCCTATAGAATTTATTGGAAAACATTGTGTACAGATTCCCATAAGTTTTGTAAGTAATTCACAAGATGTCAAATCACAGGGAATATCTCTAAGAGGAATGAAATGCCCCAAAAAGCCATTTTATTTTGTGAGATCTTTAATAGATGGGGCATTGAATTCATGGGTAATTTTCCACATAAATTTGGATTTTTTTAAACAAAATCATCGACTATGTATTTAATTGGGTATAATAAAAGGAAACTTGGACCGATGACTCTTGAGTAGTTTTCAATATTGTGAGATATTTCATTTTTAGAAGGTATGGTTTACCATGATTCATCATTAGCTATACGGGTTCATATTTTTATAATTGAAATTTGAAAAAACCTTATCCTTGAGTATGGTTTTTTACATAAATTTTATACTTTATATATCCCCTAAACAAAAATAAAAGCATAAATTTAAAATCAGGATGTTAAGGAAACCATGGGTAAAATGATATATAGCAATAGGAATGGTTGAATTTTATGCTTGGATAATGCAATGTGGGGGTACCATATAGCTTTTAAAACCCTAATCATAATTTATCCATATCAAATTATGTTTGTAAAGTCTTATCAACTCCCAACAGAGATATATCACCATGCATATTAAGATATTAAATAATGAAATATGAACCTCTCAAATGCTGGTGAGCATATGAAGTTACAGATTCAAAAGATGGATGAAATTCTAAAAGAATCATATTAGAAATCTCAGATCTATATATTGAGAACCAAGGATTACTATGACCTACTCATCCTTCGTCATCAATTATACATCGGGAATAAGGTTCTCATTTACAATACAAGGATGATGTTCCACCCAGGTATGCTTCATTACTACTTTTTTTTTCATAAACTATTATCAATGTCTATACATTCTGTTTTTTGTAGATTTAAAGTGAAAAAAAAAAAGCAGACATTCTTCATTAATGGTAAGAGACTGAATAACTTTCATCAAACCATTATAGATTACCCTATAGAGGAACTCCACCTTCAATAATAACCTACCAGTGAAACCTGACAGGTTTTATCCTTCCTTCCCAAATTATCTTTTCTTACAATGAGTACATTTCACACTCTAGGTTTGGGGGTGGATACATTCTGGAATTCGTTATTAATTTTATTATCTTTTTTTTATTCTCTTTTTTATTATTTCATAGTATTTTTACCTCCCCCACCCCATTTTTTTTTATGGAATACTCTTTTTTAATGCCTACCTAATCAATGAAATTATTGAAAATTCATGATGAATTTTCCAATTTGAAGTTTTAAAAATAAAAGAAAATTTCATTAACTAATAGAATGTGAGTTTTAGAATGGATTTAACATTGATGTGTGATTTTTTTAGTAAATTTGTTGTTTTTCGATGATATAGATGGTTATATCTCTATGAATCCTCTAATATGATTAATACCCTCCGTGTGAGTAGTTTATGGGTTAATAATGTCACTTAATATCTCCACACCAAATTGAACTCATCCCTGAATTTTGAATATTTATTACTTAATAGAAGGTAAATATAAGTTAGGTTAATATTTATTATCTTTACAAGATGATTCTTATATATATTTATTCCTTATATAATTTTTTCTTTACTGTACTGGATTGACCTATGTGTGTGTAACTATTTTCCGACTATTGTTCACCCTCAAAAAAATGACACAAATAAATAATTAGAGGAGCGATGAAATGGAAAACTTATGGGGATATATATTTTAGGAGGTTATCATTTAAATTTTAGGAATTCTTAATTGAGTGGGTCTTGAAATTTTATTGCAAAGGATATAGGGTTGATTGAGTGGAAAGAATCAGGAAAGAAGAAAAGTTTTAAAATAATCTATATTTACTGGATATAAAGTGGAAGAATTTTATGAAATAGTTTTAACATGCACACACATGGATGTTGATGACATGGTTGATTTTTTAATTACTTTCTAATACTAGTATCCTACATCTCTTTGAATTTTATTTTGATACAATCTATGAGACATCTTTTTCCATGTTCACTATGAACAACTCCTTGGTGTGGTTTTTGATTTTATTAGATAGCTATCATGAATTAAATATTCTTTGAATGTAAAATATTAATAAAATAGGTAATATCTTCATGCTTAATTTTTGGAAATATTACTTTTCCTAGGAGTGGAAATTCATAGATGTGGGGATGTGATAACACCATAATTCACTATTTTATTTCACCCTTACACCACTGTGTTAAACTGGATTTGTATTATAAATTACAAATATAATAAAGACATTAATTCAAATTTTATTCAATTATTTAATTTTTATAATTTTTAAAATGGGAAATATTAATTTTTTGATAACTATATTATAGGTGTATGTGATTTGGAGAGCCCATGAATATATTCAAACAATACAGGACAAATTGTGATAGGTCCCAAGAACATATATAGACTAAAATGCATACTACTGCTAATATTTTCATCCATTTGGGCAGATAATTGGTGGGATAATGAAAAAAATGTGGGATACACTTATGAAGAAGACCAGGAATCCCAATTTTTTCCATTTTGAGGCTCAAAATGTGCCATGATTATTGAGAATATTTACTTTTCACATTATCAATGTCACTTATTTAATTCATCCTTATCTCAAACTTTAGGAAACAAAATTATGCCAAACTTTCAATAGATATAATAAAGAGGTGTAGAAACAACTTTTTATTTCTTAAAAAGTGAAATAAGATTTTTTGGACAACCAAAACCATAATCTAAGTGGTATTTAGAAATCAGGGTGCCCAAAACCACCTTCCACTTTACCTATAAATTAGTACCTTGGGAACCCCATTTAAAAAATTGACCCAAAGGAAATGTAATGATATTTTGGAGTCACAAAGGATTTATTTAAACTATTTATAGGTTCAATATCTCCAATCCTCATAGGGGGATATAAGATGAAGTTGGAGTTCCATACAAGCTCCCTCCTCTCGATAGCGGGCTAAACAGTGGGCATTCATTATAAGGGGGAAACACATATTGTAAAGGGAGTTCAACACTTTTTTTCTACTGGTTTTATGTATTCTTGGGTTTAAAACATTTCATTCATAAGTATATTAAATTAATTCCTATTTTAATTCTTTGTTTGATTCAACAAAATGGAATGGTCTTTACCTTTAACTGATCGGTGTGAGGTCTTGAGTGTGTGACTTATGTTTTTCTGATTAGACAAAACATGAATCCTTTTATTCCCCACTTATTTGAGATTTTAATTTTATTTTGAAGTTATTATACTATGAATAAGAGTTGGATCTTGTCTATATAATTGTTATATCAATTTTTGGTTCTACATAAAATGACATAAATATTAGGAAAGTAATTAGGATTTTGATTAATTTCAAATAAATACTTACTATAGACAAAAATTAATCTCTAATAAAAATTAACATTAAATGTGTGTAGTAGACTCAAAATGAACCCTTTTCTCATATTTTTCAAAATTAACATTTTTCAACTATTAAACTCTATAAATTTAATTGTTTCCTTAGAATTGTTTTCAAAACCACCACTAAATTTAAGATATTTTATGTGAAAATACACACTATAACCACCATTGTTCCATGAGAGATAACATAGGGTCTACCATATTCCATAAAATTATCTTTAAGTTATAATCAATTTTTTGTTCCATGAAAACATGGTAAAAGTTTTGCATCATTTTTGGGGGTGCTTTAGTTTTTACTGAGTATTTTTAATAAAATATTTGTGAATTTGGTGAATATTTATTTTTTTATCTTATAAGTTTACTTATATTTTTGTGTTTTAATTTATTTCCTATATAGGTTATTGGTATGATGTATTTTTCTCTGGTATATATACCTCCTTTTTTCCTTGAACCAGAGATTAACTTATGTTAGCTACTCTAAGACACACAGGAAGATCCCATTGAAGGAGGAAACACCACACCTTGAGACTCTTCTAGACCCCTATTCTTTTAGAACTAAAATAGAAACTGACTTTAACATGTATAACATGGAAGAAAATAATTTAACACTAAGAGAACTCACTTCACCTGATATTGATATCTGGCCTACATATATTCAAGTACAAGGTGAAGCACTAAAATTCATACTAAAATATGGTTTAATTAACTTATTACCAAAATTTCATTGATTGCCTAGAGAAGACCCACATAAGAACTACAAGTAATTTTATACTATGTGTTCCATGTTAAAACTTTCTAAAGTGGATGAATAATTGGTTAAGCTTAGGGAATTCCTATTATCATTATAAGAGACTAAACAATATTAGTTATATTATATTAAATCCCCAATTAGAGGTTGGGAATACATGAAATTCCTTTTTATTGAAAAAATATTCCCAGCCAATCGAACTACAGTAATAGGGAATGAAATTTTTGGAATAATAAGATATATTGGGGAAACACTTTAGGAATTTTGGGAACATTTTAAAAGGATTTTTTCAAGTTTTCCACACCACCAAATAAGAGAGTAACTTTTAATTAAATATTTTTATAAATTTTTAATTAAAATCAATTGTAACATTATTGATGCAGATACAGGTGGTTCCCTTTTGTAAAATACCCTAATAACTGCAAGGAATCACATTGAAAACATAGAAAAAAACACATAACAATTTGGTACATGGTCTATTGTACCCTTCAAACGTTTCCATAAGATGAAAATTTTTAAATTAGAGAAGAAGGTGGGTACAAAGTATGAGGAATTAAGTACACTAATTTGAAAACTTCCTCTTTACCAAGGGAAATCCCAACCTCTTTATCAAATTTATTATGGTATTTTTTCCCCTAACACCTATTGTTCTTAAAATTTCTCTCAACTGAGAGAAACTTCTGAGATTTGTGAGGCAATCTTCCTAGGTCTCCCATATAACCAACCAATTACACAATATCCATACTATAAATCCATCTCTGTAGGGAAGTATAACTAATCCTATAGTCTATAGGGGTATTATAATAAACCTCAAAAGTCTTTTAACCACTAGGGGAAGGGTAGTCAACCCCAACCACCACACAAAAATCCTAAACCACTATAAAGGCCTTTACAACACCCCCCCCCCTATAAAACCTGATCTTATGATTTATGAAATTATGAAACAAATGGATAAAAATAACCTCCAATTCCACGAAACCACCCAATCATCCATACAAGACCTAAAAAATAAATTAGGATAACTTTCCAACTTAATGGTTGAAATCAAATGTCAAGGGTATAGATGATTACCATCCCAAACTATTTATAATCCTAATGAAAAAAGGTAATGTATGTGATATCACACTTTATTATAGTAAATAAATTTCTCCTTCTAATGATTCAACACATCATGTATGTCCTTCTCATAAAAACTCTCTTTCTCAACCCTAAAAATATTCAAGTGAATAAAAACAAAACAAAAGGGGTAAAAATTTTATCAATGAGAATTACCCTAAAAATCCATTCTTCTTACCTTTCCCCTAATACTCTTTAAATACAAGAAAATTTTTCATAATGAGATTGATAAAGAGATCATGGATACATTTAAAAAGGTACAATTTAAAATTTCTCTCTTGGATGTAGTTAAAAAAATCTCCACTATTCCAAATTTCTTAAAGAACTTTGAACCTATAGAAGGAAACTGAAGGGGTATGAGAGATTCAACCTTGGAAGGAATGTCTCATCCTTGATACAACCAGTGATTTCATCCAAATGTAAGGATCTAGGAACTTTTTCAATAACTTTATCCATAGGGGAGACTTTATTTTATAATGAAATGCTTGATTTAGGTGCTTCGATTAATGTGATTCCTCGCACTATGTATACTTATATGCGGGTTTGATAGCTTTAAACCATGATCATAATTTTGTAACATGACAATAAAATCACAAAACACTGAATATAATTTATTGAGTATGTCCTCATGAATGTAAATAATTTCATCTTCCTTGTAGACTTCTTCATTCTTGATATGAAATATAACTAGACACAAAGACTTTCTCCTCTCAGACGTGGAAGGCCTTTAGTTAAAATAGAAAAGGTAATCATTAAAATTCACAATGGAGTTTTATACTTGTAATTTAGTGATTAAAATGTAATTTAAATTATCTTTGATGCTATGAAAAATGTTGTTGAAGAGGAATCCACTATTCTTATCTATTCTATGGATGTGCTCTATAAGGACACACACAAACAACATTCTCTCCTTGAACCATTTTCTAGTTTTGTTTCCTCTTATCCAATATTTTATTATTTGGGTTTTTATTCATCTTTTGATTGTTGTTTGGGATTAGAAAACTGTAAATATTTTGTTTTAACTGATAATTTCTTAGGCACTAAGGATCCTATGACCATAGATGATACTTCTTAGCATGTAAAATCGTACTCCTAAATCAGGGATATTATCATTTAGTTGTTAAATGATAATATTTTCCTCTCACATTTATATTTACTCCCATAAATCCATAATCACCTTGAGATTTAACTTAAACTACTGCCTTAAAAATTCAGATATTCATATCTTGAAAATGGAAACAAGTTTCCTATCATCATTGCTAGTTCACTCCCTCTAAATCATGAATTATTATTACTAAAACTTTTTAATGAGTATTAAAAAACATTGTTATAGACACTTCCTAATATTCTTGGTATTAGATCATTAATTTTCATTCATCATATATTGTTAAATGATAAGGATAAACTGGTGAGGTGGTAATAATTTCAACTGAACCCAAACCTTATTAATGTTGTTAAAAATGAGGTAACAAATTATTGGCTCCTAGAATCATTTACCCCATATGTGATAGATAATGGTTCAGACCAATATAGTTATTTATTAAGAAAACTGGACTTACAATATTTAAAAATGAAAACAATGAATTGGTTCCAACCCATATGTAGAATAGTTTGTGTGTATGTATAGATTATCACCGACTAAAACAACACACTAGGAAGGATAATTTCCCATTCTAATTCATTAACTATATTCTAGAGATTATTGCTAGTAATTTCCACTACTATTTCCTTTATGGGAATTTGGGATACTTTTATATCCATATTTTCCTCAAGGATTAGGAAAATACAACCTTTAATTTCCCCTTTGGTGTATTTTGATATAGGAGGATACCATTTGGTATATGTAATGTTCTATGCACTTTAAAATAATGTATGGTTAGTATTTTTTCTGATAACATGGATAATTTCATTGAAGTTTTCATGGATGATTTCATTATTTATGGATCCAATTTTTATGAGTGTTTGAGTATTCTTGGTTCTATCCTACTTAATTGTATTAATTTTTAATAAAATTATGAGAAATTCCATTTCATTGTGTGGAAAGGTATAGTACATAGACATGTCAATTATGATGATGGTATCCAGGTAAATAAATCAAAATTATCCATAACTTCTTACCTACCATTCCATAAAAAAATGTGGGGCATGTGGTCTTTCATAGGTCATGTGGGATTTTATCATTGTTTCATTCATGAATTTTGTAAGATTCCACTCTTTCTCTCCCGATTACTCCAAAAAATAAAAAAAAAATTGTGTTTGATAAAAAATTTGAGGATTATTTTAAAAAATTAAAATGGTTTCCCACATAACCCATGATAATCCAACCACCTCTATGGTATTTACCATTTGAGAACATGTGTGACACCTTTAACTTTATAGTTATGGTACTTCTATCATAATAGGTTGATCGAACTCCACATTTCATAGCCTATGCCTCACGCACACCAGACCTTACCCAAGAAAAATACACCACAGCTGAAAAATAATTCATTTCTATTGTTTTTTCATTGGATAAATTCAGTTCATACCTTTTAGGGTCTAAAGTAATTGTGTTCTCAGACCATGATGCCTCTGATATCTCCTTAGGAAACCGGAAGCCAAACCATGTATCATTCATTGGATGATTCTCCTTTAGGAATTTAATATAGAAATTAGAGTTAAAAAGGAGTATATAATGTCATATTTTACCACATTAGTAGGATTTTCCCAACATTAGACCACCATATTGATCTATACCTCCCTATTGGATAATTCTTTATTGATGAGAACCTTTGTGATATTGTGGACCTTACCCCTTGGAATGGGGATATTGTGAATTTTTTGGTAGCATCTAGGGTTCCAATATATTTTAGCACTTTATAATCCCAAATACATAAGAATGAGTCATGAAGGTACATTTGGGATGACCCATACATGGGGCTAATTTTCAGGGACCAGGTTGTTCGTTTGTGAGTCCCCGACCATGATTTCACCTTTATTTTGAGCTTCTTCTACAATTTTTCTTTGGGGGGAACTTTGGCTCTCAACGTGCAACTTGAAAGGTCCATAACTCTATAATTTAATAGAAAACATTATATATATATTCCCATTAGTTTTTTAAGTCATTAACTAGACGTCAATTCACTAGGAATATCTTTAAGAGGAATGAAATATTACAATAACCCATGTTATTTTGTGAGATCTTTGATTCATGGGGCATTGATTCATGGGGCCTCTTCTAAATTCATTTAAATTTGTTTAAATTTTATTGGGAATTGAATATGTCTCTAAATGGGTGTAAGAAAATGTTATTATGACTGATGAATCTTGATTGGTTGTTGATTTTTTGAGATCTCATATTTTCAGCAAGTTTGGTTTTCCAAGATTCATTATTAGTGATCCGGATTCACATTTTTGTAATAAAAGCCTGAAATAATTTCTCTATAAGTATAGGGTTTTACATAAAGTATGTACTTAATATCACTCCCAAACTAATAGACAATAAGAACTTTAAAATCAGTATGTTAAGAAAATCTTGGAGAAAATAGTGCATTCCAATAGGAATGATTGGATTCTATACTTGGATTATGCATTTTGGGTGTACCGTATATATTTTAAACCCCCAATAGTAATATTACTATATCATATTATGTTTGGAAATGATTTTTACATTACTATGGGGTTAAATAACCATGCATATTTGGATATTAAATAATATAATATGAACCTCCCAGATTTAGGTGTGCATATGAATTTGCAGATTCAATAGCTGGAGGAAATTCAAAGAGACTCATATAAGAAATCCTAGAACTATAAGAAGAGAACTAAGGCTTCTAATAACCTCCTCATCCTTCATCATCAATTCCACATTGTTAATAAGGTCTTCCTTCAAAATTTAATTATGATGTTTTACTCATGTAAGCTTCATTCTCACTGGTTTGGACTATACATTGTTACTGATTGCTATCCATTTGGTTTTTTATAGTTTTAAAATAAAAAAAAAATCACCGTTAAGGGATAGAGACTGAAAAACTTTAGTTAAACCATTCTGGAGTCCCCTATAGAGAAACTCCACCTTCAAGAAGCAACCAACCAGTGACACCTACAAGGTTTTTTCCTTTCTTCTCATATTCTCTTTTCTTATAGTGAGGACACTACATACTATACATGTGGTTGTGGATACATTCTTAAGTTATTTAATATTTTTCTTATCATTTTTTTTTATTTTTTTTTCTCTTTTTTACTTTCTATATATTATTTTTAACCCCCCCCCCATGTACTGGAATACTCATTTTTGATTCCCACCTAATTAATAAAATTATTGAAATTTCATGATGACTTTCCATATTTCAAGTTGTTTTAACATTTAAATAAAAATTCATTCACCGATGTCATGTGGGATTTAGAAATAATTAAACATTTATGAGTGATTTTTTTAGTAAATTGGTTTTTTATCGATGATATAAATGGTTATATCTCTATGAAACCTTTAATATGACTAATACCCTCTGTGTGAGTAGTTTATAGCTTAATAATGTTCCTTAATATCTCTACACCACATTGCACTCAACCATAAAGTGTGAATATTTATTAATTAATATAAGGTAAATATAATTTAGTTTAATATTTATTAGCTTTCGAAAATAATTTTTCCATTTTTTTGTTCCTTTTCTAATCATTTTGATTATTATGTTGGACTTGCCAACGCATATGTACATGTTATCTAACTATTGTATGCCCTCAAAAAAATAACAAAAATAAATAATAAGGGGAGTGATAAAATGTAAAAAATATGGGGATATATTTTTCATGATATTATGGTTTTACTTATATGAATTATTAAGTGAATGGGTCTTGAAATTTTATTTCAAAGGATATAGGGAAGGTTTGGTGGAAATAATAAATAAAGAAGAAAAAAATTAGAATATCCTATTTTTACTGGATATAAAGTGGAAATAATAGCATGAAATATTTTTCTCATAAAAAATGTAGATTTAGTGGAATGGTTTAATTTTTATTTCCATGTTAAAACTATTATCATACATCTCCTTTAATTTTATTCGGATACAATTTATGTATCATTTTTTCTATAATCACTGTGAATAAATCCTTCTTGAGGTTTTTGACTTGATCACATTACTATCATGAATTAAATAATATATGAATTTTAAATATTCACTAAGTTGGGAATATATTCATGCATAATTTTTGGAAATATGAATTTTCTTAGGAGAGAAAGATATTAGGTGTGGGGGTGTGATCACACCGCGATTCACTATTTTATTTCACCCTTACACCACTATGTTAAACTAGTTTTGTATTTTAAATTATAGATATAAAAAATCAATTTATATTTGCTTCAATTATTTAATTTTTATCACTGTTAAAAAGTTATATTTTACTTTTTTTGATTATTACATCGGAGGTGGAGGTAATTTTGAGAGCCCATGGTGAAATTCAAGAAAAATAGGAAAAAAATGTAAAATATCCTAAGAATATATGTGGATAAAATGAATGATAATACATTGTAATTAATAAAAATTGGATTATAATTGGTGAGAGAATGAAAAAAATGTGGGATACATTTCTCTATAAGACCAGGAATCCCAATTCATCCATTTTGAAGACCAAAATGTGTCATTGTTAGAGAGAATATTCATTGTTCGCATTCTCCAGGTGACTTCTATAATTAATCCATATATAAAGTTTTATGACACCAAATTATTCCAAATTTTGACAAGATATATTCAATAAATGTGAAAAAAACGTTATATTTTTTTCAAAAGTGATATAATACTATCTCGTCAACCAAAATCATGATTAAAGTGGTATTTAGAAATATGGATTCATAAAACCACCATCCACTTTTTTTATAAATTGGAACCTCGGGAACCCCATTTTGAAGTTATACTAGGAGAAAAGTTTATTCTATTTTGGATGCCTAAAGGATTAATCTAATCCATTTATAGGTTTTAGAGCTCCCTATCCTCATAGGGTTAGATGAGATAATGTTAGAGTTCTACACGAGCTTATATGTCTCAATTGAGGGATAAATGGAGGGTGTTCATTATGAGGGGGATAAAAAAACTTATAAATGGGGTTATGAAACTTGTTTTGATATTGGTTTGATGTATTTTGGGTTTGAAAACATTTCATCCAAAAGTATCATACTTTGATTCATATTTTAATGCTTTTTTTTATTTAACTGAATGGAATGATATTTACTTTTAACCAGTCAGTGAGAATTTTTGGATGTGTGAATTGTGTTGTTCTAATTAAATCACATAACAATCATTTTCTTCCCAAATTAATTGAGATTTCAATTTTATGTATTATTTATTATTCCATGAATAAGAGCTTGAACTTGGCTATATGATTGTTATGTAAAGGTTTGGTTCTACATGCATTTATATAAAATCTGTTATAATAATCAGGATTTCAATTAATTTCAACCAAATATTTATTCTAAACATAAATTAATCTATAAGAACAATAAACTTTAATTGTGTGTATAGAACTCATAATGACCACGTTTTCTCATATTTTTCAAAATACACTTTGTTTTTTAACTTTTAAACTCTTTAAATTAAATTATTATCTTAGAATTATTTTTAAAACCACCACCACTTTTTAGTTTTTTAATTGAAAATACAAACTATAAACCAACAAAAATCCTTGAGAGATGTACTATTTATCCTATGTATAAAATCACATTTAAAATAATAATAAATTTGACGTGTCATGAAAATGTGGTCAAGGTTATCTATATGCCTTCAAAGAAGATTTTTTAATATATCTAAGTGGTATTATTCGGTCTTCCTCAATTCAAGAAACAAATATCAATAAATTTGACACAAAGATGATATTTTATTTGGTAATTTCACATTTAAAACCATGAATTTTGACCAAGATGGAATATCTTGATATAGAGAATAAGAGGCTCATGGAAAATATGGATTTAATTCTGTATTTATTGGAGGAAATGATATTTATTTCCCATTAGATAGTTATCTTTTATAGAGATGATGGATTCCTTATCTATTATTGAAACATTATCTTCTTGAACTTCACCTCCCTCTGGTCCTATTTTAGATGATTATTATTTGATAATATCCATAGTGAGGGAATAGATATAATATGTGCTGGGTGACTTCACTAATTATCATCAGGATTATTTTCTCTATATTAAATCACATGGTGGAAAATTTTATCAGTTAGTTAGAGATTTCTTGAATGAATCTTAAAGTGATACTGAAATAAAAAAAATATCAAGTAATAGAATTATCAGATTTATACTAAGAATGATATTAAATCCCATTTTAAGTTATTGGATGATAATTTGAGAATTCCTCCTGTGAATTATGACTTAAAGGATAAAGTGACAAAGTTTAATACTTTGGATCCCCAGCTCAATTCATGGGAGATAATTATGAATTTTTCTAGGCTATGAATCATGGTGGATGAGTTATTACTCATTTTTTGGTATTGATGGAACCATTTTTGTACACTACTGGAAATGATATCATTTTCCCTCAAGTTATTATTATGATTGGCTCCCTCTATACACCTTTATTATCACCCCATACGGACACCTCCATTGAATTTACTCCTTTTGTACATACACTGGTTGAGGATTTGAGACACCTGAGACCTATTATATTCAGGAATCCTATACCTCCTACCTCCTCATTTAGTCCTCATGTTATTGTAAATGGAAAGGACAAAGTGGATCCTACCTCTTCCAAATAGAAATATGATTCTTTACACTCATATTAGTATTTTATAGGGTCTCTATTTTTTTCCTTTTCTGATGTATTATATTATTTTTTAGCACTTAATTAACATCATCTTTTTTTATTCATATTTGTGTATTATATATTTTAATCTTAATTATCACTTTTTGATAATGCAAAAATAGGTATAAATATTATATTATATTTAACGAATGTATGAATTGAACATGGATATGTACTTTACTATATATGAACTCTGATTGTTAAGAATATTTTATTTATTTTATTCATCAATAAATTAATGTGTTAAATAATTTGTGTATGACTATGAATGACTTCATTAGTGATCATAAGAAGGGGGAGATTGTTGGATTATTATAGTGAATCATTATTTTAATTATCCCAAATCATTTTAATTGTGTTCCTAATAAGTTTTATGTTATATGATATTAAATTTCTTTTTGGAAAAATTATGAAAATTGGATAAGTCTTGATCTACCATCATCATCTAATGTAAGTTGAAATGAGCTACCAGGAGGTGTAACTACCATTATGTGAATATAAAATTAGATAAAAGATATACCAATATAAATATCTACCATAATATAGATATAACTCTAAAAATATCTATAATTAAACATATCTACATCTAGACATGTCTACCATAAAAAATGATACCTTTGCTTAGTGATACCGCCAGTTCAATGATGATACCTCCAGTTTTTTCTAACATTCACTAAAGTTACCACCAAGTAAAATCTACAGCTATCTCCAATAGAATCTATCGTTAATGTGATGATACAGTCTAGTGAGGCCACTACTATTTCACTAAGTGATGCTACCGAAAGATATACCTACCACCGATGAACTACAGCCAGGGCCTGCTACCGTAGCTATCAAGAATTAATTTCAAAATTAATTCTCCAATGGATAGCTTAAGGAAATTAATGAAGTTACAATCATGTAGATGGGATTAATTCTCAACTTGATACTAAACCCCTTAATTAAATTCCATTATTCATTTTCTAATTTTTATTTTAATATTTTTTTTCAAACAATCAATTGTCTATTTTCAAAACTTGACTTTGATTTTAAGTTGTGTCTTTCATAATGTGTTTGATATTAAAAGATTACCTTAAAACGTTTATATAGTTTCAAAGATATTTAAAATGAGTTTTGATTGATCATTTTAGAATCTTCTCAACATATAATATTATATAATTCTACACTTCAATTTAACTAGGTGTTTTATATAAATTGGGTGATTTATGTTTCTAAATATCTTTAAGAGAAATTTTATTAGAAAATAAATTCACCTCCTTCTTGAGTGTTCCACTCCAAGAAACAATTATTATGTATTATATTTCTATAAGGATATCATGTGTGGTTAATTTTATGGGATATATTGAAATCCTATTGTAAAATCAGAAGTTTATATAACTAATTTAAAAATACACTAATCCTTTAGATTTTCTATGTGTGATTTATTATGATATATATTGAATATTCATTTAAAATGATGTAATATTTCTGTATGTTATATTTGGATAATCATACAAGTATTTTAATTATTTTTATTGAGTTTTATCCAATTAATGGATCCTATAAACATCCATTATCATAAAAAATTATGGGTTCAAAAATATCAATTAAATATCTTCCCTTGATGGGATGGATTGGTATGAAGAAGCATGTGATTTTTTTCTTTATAATTTCCTTCGTGATATAGTTTTATTATCAGTGTTGTTGTTTGAAATATTTTCTGTTCATTTATTGTTTTTATATTATGGTGTTCCAATGGTTTGGATTTCAGTCAACAAACTATAATGGTTCCCACTAAACCCATTAAAGTGGATTATTTGAAATAAAAAAGTGTTTGGAGTAAGTTTGATGATTATTAAATTTCACATATAATGGAAAATTTTAAAATATAGGTATCATCTTCTACACGTATTTAATAAGGGATTCTATTGAATATTATCCCATTAAAATAGTAACTACCTTTAGTTAGAATATATCTATTATTGGGATAAAATCCTTATTTTTAATAATCTATTATTCTAAATTGACATTTATCGCATAAATTAAAAACTTAGGTAAACAATATTTCCAATAATATAATATATAACTATTTATATTTAGTGAATAACTCCTTAACCTAATCCAATATATAAATTTTCCACACTCTATTACTTTAAGAACCTAATCCTATTAGGGATACCTATATAATTATAAACCAAATATCATATTATATATAATAACTTAATCCTTTAAGGGTCACTAATTTTCTTATTTACTTAAAAAATAAAATCAATGGGCCAAAACATTTGGAAAGACCTACCCATTTTGAAGATTTTGGTCTTGATAACTATTCACATTAAGTGGAATATCACACTTAATGTTTTGAAGGGATATTTGGTATCTCGTCATCTTATCTCATTTATTACCTATAAATATGTAATCTTATAATGATTTAGTTTTGTATCCAACACCTTCAACAAAATTAATCTATTCTGAAAAAATTAATGTATAAAAATTTATACAACTAATAATTTATGTTTCCATCCCAAAAAGGATATAATTATGTCTATACAAATACAAATATGTCTCATGAATAAGGTATATGAAACCCTTTAATGTACTGGATTTAGATTATAAAAATTTAAAAATATAATGAATATTAAGTGTAGTGTGATATGTAGCCAACCCCAAAATTTTTATAATAGAACATAAGCTCTCAATATAGTGGTAATTCCAACCATTATTATAACTATATATATTAATACTCAAGAGAGACTTTAATTACAATATAATCCTAATTTATAATATATATATGTCATATTTAACAATTTTTTATTTAATTTTTAACCAAAAATAATAATAAACATGGTTGAATGAAACTAAATATCATGTCATACTAACATGTAACTCCTTATATGCATGGTATGATATTCAATAATAATTGTTAAAAAAATTAAACTAAAGAGTAAAATCATTCATTATATAAAAACATTATATTTTTTAATTATAAACAAGTAGATAATGAATGAATGAATAATAAAAATACATATATATAAGATATATATTTCTGAACCTTTTATAAATTAAAATTTTATTAACACATTATAATTTAAACATGATTTTATAGAAATTACATATTAATATAAACATTTTATATTTATATCATGAATATGAATACTTCATATTTCATTATTTACATAGAATTTATATGATATATTTCATATTAAAAATTACATGATTCTTTAATAAATATATGCCCTTCATATTCCTTAATATATGTGAAATTTATATTAATAATTTAAATAAATTAAATTATTTTAATATCATATATTTTATAATCATTTAAACCTTTGATCAAATCCATCCAAACTGTTTTGAATTGATTGAAAAAAATTATAAACTAAGGAATTTTATATGAACAATTCATATTATAATTTATGAACTTTTAATAAAAAATATACACTCTTTTATATTTATCGTTATTTTATAACATATAAAAACCTTATAAATTCATTTATAATTTTGACATAAACAATTTATATTAAAATAATAAACATATACCATGTAAATTAAAATATTTAAACATTGATCCCGCTCACTAAGATGAAAAATGGTATGGTATAAAAACCCCTTTAAATTATGTGTGATCCCATATTGATGAAGGTTTTTGAGAATTTTTTAAATAATATTTTCTTACTAAATCCAAAAATTACTCAAAAAAATCTATTCACCATGAAATGGTTCTTAACATATTTAAATGACTTTATAGATGAATATCATAACTTGTTTTTTTAACAAAATCTATTTTAATAGAAGTTATTAAAAGTCATAATTTTATACCATAGTGTGATTTTATTTTTCCATGTTATGGTTTTCTCTATGTAAATTTAATTATCATAAAATCCATGGTTCTTTTTATCTAAAAACATGATGTTTAAATCATAATTTTATGATTATTTATTATATGGAATCATTTTCCACATCCATTTTTCTAAAACTATAACATGATATAAATAAAATTAATATAAACAAAAATGTGGACTATAAACCACTATATAGTTGATAAGTTTTCATAAAACACAATGTTTTATATACACCACATCATGGTATGGGAAAACAAATTTTCATATCTCTATCTATTCAGTCCTAATAAAAAAAAGAATCATTAACACTGTTGTTGGATTTTTATTATGAAAAAACATATACAATTTCTATTAAAATGAACCCTAAAATATATTTTACAACATCTAATAATAGTTTTATTAAATTAAATAGAGTAAATAAAGTGGTTAAATTAAGAATATACTGGGTAAATCTGACCCTTGTAGTAATTACAAGTAATTGAGGGACTTCCCTTTAAAGTGGTAAACTGACTCATTCCTCCTAGGATTGTAAATGAGTTCTATAAATAGATAAACAAATTATTATCATCTATAACCTTTGGAATAAATTCAAATGATTTAATCCCATATAGAATAAAATTTTAATACTATTGAAAAACTAAAGAAAAAACCAATGGTTCCAAAATTTGATCCCTATTTCCAAGACTAAAACCATCTTTTAATATGGGACTAAAATATCGGATTACCATACTAAAACAAAAGTACTTTAAAAACAATTTTAGTAAAGCATAAGGGTCGGTCCAAACTAGCAATCCAAAACCATGAAACATGAAATATAGAACAATCCCAAAACAAAAAATAATAGTGAATAAAATGAAAGAATCCCAACTACTTTCTAAAACACCCAAACATTAGGTCATCCTAAGAGGGATAATGCACCACCAAACTAAGAACAATTGTAGGACAATGAGAGTGGGCTTGGATGACCTTTCACAATATCTAAGAGACCTTCTCAAGATACCCACCATAACCAGGATTAAACATATTTATATAAAAATACAAGGACACTCCTTACATAAAGGATGATCAATATAATATCCCATTATAAAGAGAATGTTATAATTAGTTTTGTAACATTTTATAGTATAACATTCAATTCACAAATTTTTTATTATTAACACTTAATCAATTAATGTATAATATATTAAAATATTTAATATTAATATCAAACAATCATAAACTAGTAAAGATAAATTAATTTAAAAGTAATAGCTATAATTTTTTATATCATTATGTATTCACTATCATAAAAATTATGGCATGGTTACTTTCAATATATTGTATTTTCTATTGAACAAACAAATTCTTGTTATTGTATTGATTTAGTGCATAATTTTTTCAAGTACATTTCATTTTTATTATTTAGTAATGGTCATATACTTACTTACCCTTACCTAATCAATGTACCATATTTCATACTTGTTATCCTAGGGGAAAAAATATTCTTAATTAAAAATAACCAACTACATGATTAAATACATGCCCAATGATACCTAGATTATATCAACCTTAAGGATATAAATAAATGTATCAAGATATTAAATTTTAAATTCAAATAATATTTTTAACTTTATGAAATGTTTATTACTATGAAAAATGTACATAATTATAGAAATTAAAATATATATTGAACTCAATGTTGTGAAATCAATTGGTTCAATCTAGATTAATCATCACACTTATGTCTCATGAGTGACATATGTATCTCTATATGATAGCTTATTCATGATAATGTTAACGTGTCACTAAAAACCATATTTATATTTAAAAACAATCTATTATCAATAAATTATGAAATAATATTTAAGAGGTTAATTATCATTCCACTATAATGTAATATATGTATCACACATTAATGAATAATAAATTTGAGATTTTTTTATAACATGATACATTTTTATATTCAAAAACTCAATAATAATATACTGAAAAATATATGTGTGTGTGTTAGTCATGCCATATTATAATTTGTAATAGATATAGTAAACTCATGTTTTATATATTAGTTAGTTTTATTTAAACATGTTACTTTTCATGTAACAACTACCACATCACCATGTGACCATCTCATAAATTTTTCCATTAAATTCATTAGTGAAAAATCATCTATGAAAAAAATATTTTTTATTAATTATAATATTAGGTTTCATAATCCTTATATTCAAAAATTAGAACATTATATTTTAATAACTTTTCCATAACATCCAATGTTGCGATGTTAATATCATTGGTTGTTTTTAATAAATTAATACTTATAAATTCTTCTAAGATATTATTATTTCATCAATTTAAATTAAGAAAAATCATAAAATTAAAAAATTTCATTTTTGTTATTTAATTATGTGATATTAATCGATTATACCCTTATATTAACTTCTTTTTTGACCAATATATCATAAATTCTGCCTATGTGTTTTATAATGTAAAGTGATTTTAACTTAAATTATATTTTTATCATTATTATTTTATTTAAAAATTATCCAAGATAAAAAAACACCCCTCCTAGAGTGTTAGAAATTATTTTTACTAAATAATATATTTCAATGGAATTAAATCTTTCTAAAAAGGAAACAAAACTTATTTTATTTATGGGAATATATAAAAAATAATTTTCAAAAATGATATATCATATGAAACAATATATGCTATGTTCAATATTTTGAAAATATATATAATCTATTTATTAAAATATTCCACTAATGGGAGGTGGGATTATATACCTCACACTTTGAAAAATAACATGGATAAAAAATTATCTTATATGAAAAACTTTTATCCATATTTTTTTTAAACTATATTATAGAATATATTATTTGTTACGCACTAAATAATGTGTAGTAGAAATAATTATCTCATTCATTAAAAAAATATTTTTTTATTATATAACCTATCATTTCATATAATAAAAAATGAGATATAATATATCAATACATAATCCATGGATTATAATTTTATTCTAATCAATACAGATTTAAGTAATCCATGCATTCATTTCCTTAAATAAAGAAAAATTTCTGCATTATTTGAATGTATAATTATAGATTCATTTATCAATTTTATTATACTTCTAAATAGATATATATATTAAGAAAAAAATAATGTTCCAATTATATCATATTCCAATTAGAAATAATGAAATTTATTTATATAACATAAAAATAATGTTAACTTATTGCCAAGATACCAATTTTATGTCAACTATTCTAAAAAATATTGTTTCTAGTGGTTGATATTCAGATAATGAAAATACTTTCCTTGCTTCAAGATGTGAACTTTTGGTTTGAATTACTAAAACCGACTATTAGGCCCTCCAGTCACTTTTTTATTTTACTAAACCAAACCCTTACCCTTTTGTATTGTCATCATATAACTATAACAATAACTTATCACACCCTTCACATCCTTCCTCAATATATTAAATATATTAGTAAAAAATTATTGAATTCATTCATGTTATAATTTATAACGAACTATTGAAACCTATCTAAAAATGGTTATTGGATAAAATCTATGGATAAATATAGCCTCATAGGATGCCTCAAGTTCCCCCATACCATTCCCATACCCAATAATATTGAGAACATGTGTGGATACTGAGGTTCCTTATGTCATGTAGACTTAAAAATAACTCGAAAACCTTATACCTCTAATGCCTTTACTATACATAATATAACTATTTATTATTAATTATTATTTTCTTTTAATATATATTATTATGATTCTTCAATAACTTATATTACATAATAACAAGTATGAGAGAATTTATTATGTGATAAAAAATGGAACAGGCTAGTTTTATGATCGAGAGAGTTCTCTTTAGAGGATTATGGTGACCACATTAAGCCTAGGTGCGACATTAACTCCCTACCCTATTTTATGGTGGTTCCCCATGCTTATTCTTCATCACTGGATAATATATTCTTTGTAAAATCCCCAGATCTTTTTTCCTCCAATATGATAGAAATAGAGTGATATGTATCTCAAGCATGCCTCCTAATATTAAAAATTTTACTCACTTACTTCAAGGGTTATATAATACCATGTGGTGTGACTATACCCTATGTATCATGTAGAAAAATTACCAAAAGGAGAAATATCAATAAATGGTCATCATAATATAAAAGTATGAATATGGGAATTATAGATATAGACCAACCATAAGTAAATTAAAATATACATGCTTTATAAAAAATGAGTTACATTAATGTCACTTGTGTCTTAGAAAAATAACCAAGATCACTTATGGGTTGATCATAGACAACATGGAGCTAAAACAAGAAGGGTGATATCCCCAAAAATGGTTACAAGTCCTAGCTCGATCCCATCTCCCAAATCCAACTTAACATCTCTATCTCAACAATACACTGTTAAGAATTTAATTTTATTAGTTTCATTAGCCATGAAAGTGTTGAGTCAAAAGTAATACTTCTAACTTTTCCATTCCTTTAGTTTTGGAACGCATAAAATCTTTCTTGAAAAATATTTACTAATGTTTTATGTTCAAAGTTATTTAGAATTTTTTTGTAGAAAACAATATATTTTACCATACCTAGAAATAATTTTTCATATTTTGATTATTAACTTAATCATTATAAAGTAATTCCTTAACAATGACAATATGATAATCCTTATTATCATTAGTCTGATTTTAATTGGTATCAGTATCAGTCTGATTGTTATGAATTTTTTAGTATGAAAGACAAGAAATAAATTTTAACCATTGATCTAATAAAGGTGAGTATTACATATATCAAACACATACTCATTATGATATTCATAATGGAGAATTTAAATTTTATAACCACAATACTTTAGACTTTATTCTAAGTATGGTAAAATATAATGTTTTCTACAAAAACATACTAAAAATGGACATAAAAAGTTACTAAATGTGTTTCTAAGAAAAGTTATTCAATTTAAAAAAATAAAGTAATGGATAATTAATTATTATAACTTCTAACTCAATAATATCCCACTTTTTTGGAAAGTACAAACCTCAAAACTTAAATAAAATATAACTTTTAAAAAAATAAATTCTATGTTCATTTATGAATTTTATATTCAAAGTTAAACCCTAAAACATAACTCCCCATGACTTTATAAATCTTATAAATATGATTAAGAGTTTGATTTTTAATTTGATAAACTCCCCCTTAGGATAATATCTCCCCCTAAGGATATTATTCTCCCTTTTAAAGAAATATCTCCACCATTTTAAAAATTTCTCCCCATTGTGATTTATCCCCCTTTTTAAGCTTTAAAAAAATGGGGAAAAGTATAGTGGTTACTTAAATGTTATAGAATAAAAAATATATGAAACAATCTTAATATAACTAATAATCCACAAAAAAGTATAAAAGAATATTCATACAATCAGAACTGGAAAACAACCCAGAAAAATATTAATTGGATGAAAAGAATATTAATATATTAAAAACATTTAAAATGTTTTTCAAAACAAATATAACTATAGTTTAGAAGAAAAAAAATCAATATTTATTCATCAGAGTCCTGAAAAAGGCTTTAATATTGTTGAACACATGTCGATCTTTCTCTATCTTAACAACTTTCACTTCCAAAGGTCTTATCTTATTGACTTCCTCGAACAACTTGTTATTTTCCTCTTTAAAAAAGAAAATATTGGCCCCAACGGATCAGAGTCAAGACATTTCAAGCTTCATATATATGATATTATTCTTAAAATCATTAACTTATTCAATAAGATCATCAATTTAATCTCAAAATTCTTCTAAAAACCATTACTCTTTCATCCATGGAGAAGATAACTCATTAAAAGAATTTTAGGAATCTACCTAACAGTCTATTATAACATCAAACTAATCATCATACATTTTTCTATTAGCATCAAATTTTTGAGACTATTTGGCCATTTTATTTCATTCCTTTTTATGTGTCTAATAACTTTATTAAAAGGTTTTCAAATTAGATTTAATCCAAATAAACCACTCTGTTAAAAGATTTATTGACTCTGATTTCTGATCAAGGAATTCATGAATTAGTTGACCAATTTTTTTCATGTCTTAGAAAGTAATGAATATTTCCTTCTAATATCATTAAAAATGAACAATGTAATCAATTCCTTCCAATGAAATTGTTGTAGATGAATCCGGCTATTTTTATTGAACCTTAGGAAGTTTAATTTTTCCCATTATAACTTATTCTTTCTTGCATTTGTTTTTATCAAACATTTAAGAAAATTTGAAATAATTTTTAGAAAAAATCCTATAATTAACTTCCTTATAATTATAAATATCTAGGATATCAATATACATATCAGTATCTACATTCTCATCAGAATTTTTTTCAAATTTTGGTATGCTTAATCCTTTTCTAATAAGGATTGTGCTTCTATTTTTGATGAAGATTTTTCAAAACTACTATAATTTTCTTCTTTATCATCCTTGGAAGTTAATAATTATAATGATGATGATTATGATGATGAAAGTGACACTGGTGAATATTTTTCAGTTTGTATTTTTTAATTACCATCTTCATCTTCATTCTCATACTGATCTTCTTCCTCTTTTTCTATATATTCATTGATATCTTCTTAAATTTCCTCATATTCTTCTTATTCTATTTCATAAATTTATTTTATATTTCTTATAAACTTCTTCATTTCCATCAACTTCCTCATTAATTTCCTTATTAAGATCCTCCTTGAACTTTCTATCTATTCTTAATTCTCCCTTTCCAGAAATTTTTTGTTCCAATTATTTTTCATGGATTATCAACACTGATTCTTGCTCACCAACCTTTCCTTTTCCTTTATCAATAAAAGATGTAATTTTTGCATAAACTATATAATTTTCTTTAAAATATAATTTAGAATTCTTAGAGGATATCTAAACACATTTCAACAAATTTTCACATAACTAAGATTCTGTAAACTTCTTTTTCTATTTATTTTTCTTTTCTTCTTCTTTAAGAGTATCGGAAGCACTTAATTTCATGTTTTTTATTCCTTAGGATAAAGTCTAAACTTTGGATCCCCTGACTTATTAATAATTTTCTTCTTCTTCCATTCTTAAAAAACTTTATCAGGAACATTATTTTTTTTTTTGTTCTTTAGTGGAGAGGTATCAACCTTACTATTCTTTTTCATATCATTTTTATTTGATTTTATTGATGGATCTAGATCTGATGTAGATCCATCAACTTTCTAAATAGAATTATTTGATTTTTCATCAAAAGGAAATTTCATCTTATTCATTAAATCATCACTTATAAATGAAATCTTTTATCTCATCAGATATGATTTTATGGCCACTTTTAAAACTTTCGGGCATTAAATTACCATCTTTCTTATAAAATCAGGAAACATTATGATCTTGTATTTTATTGTGTTGGTTTTGATATTATCAACTATAAGAAGAAAAAACTTCACAAACCCAATATTTCTCATGTTTTCCAAAAAATCTAATATATAATCTTATAAAACTTTTAGGGTATCTCAGTCCCCTTTCCTCAGAATGAGGAATCCTTACATCTATAAGGAAATAAACTAATTATTTAATGTAATATATAAAACCTTCCTAACTTTTTTGTATTCTTCAAATAAATAATCTTTAGCTTTTCTTCTATCAGACGTACCAAGACTGTCTGGAAACTTTTCATATGGAAAACACGCTTCTCCTTCAGAATGTATTCCAATAAAATAAGATAGTTTTTTATGATACAAATTATATTTTTTTCTATACATCATGAAAGAAATTTTTTATTTTCCATATTCATTTAAAAACATAACAAAGGCATAGAATTCATGAACTATATCATGATAAAACAAATCAAAATCCTTATCATGTTTTTCTAAACAAACGGAATTCCATCCTTGAAAATATATAATATTTTTCATCATTGAGTAATAATTATTATAAAAATATCATTCAAATAATATTTACTTGAAAATATACCACTTAGAAAATTCCTCCTTTGTCTCCATCGTATTCTGAAATTGAATTTGGATAAATGGAAGAAAAAGAAAAATTATCAGATTAAGCAACATGAAGGGGTCTATAACTAAGGAAAAAAATTGGAACAACCAATGTGAGGAATAGAGGGGGTAACTATTTAAATAGGTATTCGGGATGTTGATTCAAATACCATAACAAATATAATGGTTGATTTTAAAGAAACCTGTTCTAATGGTTTTAATTGTTGTGAAGAAAAGTTTTAATAATTTTAAACTCTCTAGTTTTTTTAAAAAATATCATATTGAGAATGAATCTAATTAGGAAAAAGAATTTTAAAATTTTTTAATACAAAATAAGGTTTTATAAAACTTTAAATAACAATAATAATAAAAATAACTAACATAAAGAGACAGCGTAAAAACATAAGAGAATCTAGAAGTACCTTTTTGAGTGATGAGATCCATCAATATTAATAACTTTTTCTTTTTGTTTTTTTAAATATGAAAGTTTTGAAAATAATGAATAAATATAATAGTTTCAATGTAAAAACTAATTGCGATGGTTTTTAATAGAAAAATCATTATCATAGTTTTAGGAATAAAACTAAATATTCTAGTAATTAAAACTCATTATGAAAACTTTTTGAATCTGAAATTTTTTAATAAATTTTGAATCCAAAAATTTTATAACATTTTCAAAGTACGAGATTCATTTTCATAATTATGACTCCAAAAAAATTATCAAAATATATGAGTCTAGAAAACTAATTAAAATAAAAGTTTTAGAAAAAATAACATTTTTAGGAAAATAATTTTAAAAAAACATATGTAATCCCACTATGAAAAGGAGTAACTTAATATAAAGAGATGGGAAAACATGAATTAGATATGAATGATTACATTACATTAATCATTCCGAGCTTCTGATTAATGTATTAAAAATTATCATAAGTAAGAGTTTTTTTTGAAAATTTCAGCAAGTTGATCTTTCATTTTGATGAATTGTAAAATGATATTTCCTTCAAGTGAGTGATCCCAAAAGTAATTGTGTCTTATATATATGTTCTTATCATGTGAGTTATGTGTTTGGTTTTTACTTAAGTAAATAGACCTTGTATTATCTCAAAGTATATGAGTTTTTGTAAAACATGTTCCATAGTCAATGAGTGTGTGTTTAATCCACAAAACTTGAGTATAATAACTTCAAGTTGCCACATATTCTGCTTCAGTAGTGTAAATTGGTATTGAGTTTTTTTTACAACACCAAGAAACTAAATAATATCTTAAGAAATTAAAGGTTCATGATGTTCTTTTCCAATACATTATGTGACCACCAAATTTAGTGTCTAAAAAACTTTTTAGTTCAAAAACATTTTGAGAAGAATATAAAAGTCATAAATCCTTAATTCCCTTAATATAACAAAAAAATCATTTTACAACTTTTAAATGGGACCCTTTTGGATTCTATTAATATCTTATATATAAGAATACTGAAAACATTAAATATGGATGACTAGTATTTATGTAAAGTAAACTTACTATCATACCTCTAAAAATATTTTGATTAACTAGTTGCCTAGCTTCATCAAGATCAATGGTATTGGAGGTACCATTGAAATTAATAATACATTTAGTATTTTCATATCCAAATTCTAAAGAAGATATTTTATATACTTATGTTGAGATATAAAACCTCCTTCTGGTTTTTTTGAAATTTGAAAACCAAGATAATATGTTAACTCACCCATCATACTCATTTCAAACTAAGATTTTATAAGATCCAAAAAAGGAATCTATTAAAGATTTTTTATTGGATCTAAATACAATGTCATAAACATAAATTTGTACAATCATAATATTTTTATTTACTTATTTTATAAAAATATTTGGATCTGCAACTCCCTTTAAAAAAAATTCTTACAAAAATCATATTAACCTATCATACCAAGATCTATGGGATTGTCTAAGTCCATCTAAAGCTTTGGTAGGTTTGTAAATGTATTCAAGATGTTTTGGATTTTCAAAACTAGGGGTTTTTTCAACATAAACTTCCTACTTAACATATTCAATAAGAAAAACACACTTCACATCCATTTTAAAAAAATTTAAATTAAATAATGTTTCAAAGGACAAAAGAATTCTAATAGTTTCAAATCTAGCTATCAGTGCATAGGTTTTTTCATAATCTATGCCTTATTGTTGATTATAACCCTTAGCAACAATTCTATCTTTATTTCTAACAATTACACCATTTTCATGATATTTGTTTCTAAATACCCACTTTAATCCAATTATAGAAGTTTCTTTAGGTTGTTCAACTAAATTTAATACATTTTTCCTCTCAAAATCATTGATCTCATCTTGCATATCCTTAATCTAATCCTCATCACCTAAATCCTCATTGGGATTCTTAGGTTCAAATTGATATAATAATTATAGATATTCAGTTTCATTTTGTAATAAACTTCTAGTCCTAACTGGTTGATCAACATCACCAATGATACTTTCACTAGGATGATTCCTAAGAAACAAATGACTTATTAGGTTTTTAAAAGTATATTCTTCAATATAATGTAGAAAATTTACTTGGGTAATAATTTCAATTAAAATTTCTTGAGTTACATATTGATGATAAGTACTATATAAAAAAGATAAAATCAGTTTTAGAAATACAATTTAAGGATATTGGTTGGGTTATTTGAAAACAAAATGGTTGGTTCCATAAAACTTGACAAGTATTATTTCCTAAAAAATATAAGTATTTTTCTTAAAAACACTATAATCCTTAGAAGTAGTAGAATAATTGAGAAATATTCCTTCATCATATTTGGGTTAAAATTTATGTAAGTTATATTTTGTATTCAATATGAATACTTTGAAACCAAAAACTTTTAATTAAAAAACTTTGTGTTTTCTACCTATCCACAACTCATAATGAGTTTTATTAAGAAAGGTTAAAATTAAAACTCAATTTATAGTATAGCATGAAGTTCTAAATAATTCAGCCTAAAAAAATTTAGCAACTGGGTATTCACTCAGTATGGTTCTAGTTATTTCTTGAAGAATTCTATTTCTTCTTTCAACTACACCATTTTTTCTGGGGGGGGTCTAGGTGCTGAAAAGTTATGTTCAATGCCTTTATTACTATAAAAAGTTTCTAAATCATAATTTAAAAATTCTCTACCATGATCACCATGAATAGATATCATGGAGAGTTTTTCTCATTTTTAACTTTGGCTACAAATGTTTTATAATAACAAAAGGATTCATATTTCTTTGTGAGAAAAAAACTATGTATATCGAGTGTAATCATAAACTAAGACATATACATAGTATTTTCCACCAAAAATTCCAGTTTGTTTAGTTCCAAATAATTAAATGTGAAATAACTTTAAAGAATCATAAATTGAGACTTGACTAATATATTTAAAACTTCACTTATTTTTTTTACCATATTGATAGGGGTCAAAAACTTTTGAAGTATCAAAACTAAGTTCTGATAGATCCTTAATAATTCCTTTCTTCGTCAACTTGTGTAACTTTCTAAGGTTATAGTTTCTTAACCTTATATGCCAGAACCATGATTGATCTTTCATTTAACTAACTAAATTTAATTCTTGGCTTCTAAGGTATTCAAAGTTAAGTGTGTAAACATTCTCATGTCGATATGGAGAAAGAATAAATTCTTCCCTGGAACTATGTACTAAACATTTATCAGTTCTAATGTTCAAAAGTTAACCTTCATAAAATAATTGAATTATACATATAAGTTTTTGGTTAATACCTTTAAAAAAATTAAATATTTTCCAAGAAGATAAATGTTACCTATTCCAATAATCTCCCCTTAAGCGTTATCTCCGAAAGTAACTTTCCCACCTTTCATCTTGATAATCTTATTGAAAAAGTATTTGCTACTAGTCATATTCTTGGAACATCAAATATCCATATTCCATGTTTTCTTATTGAAGGTAGTTTCTTTATTTTCCTGAAAATTAAAACATTAGAAATTCAGCACCCAAACCTTCCTAGGTATGATATTGTTTGAAAAAATAAATTTAGTAACTACATCTTTCCGATTTTATGTTGGGTAGATTTCATTTATTTTGAAAAATAGTATTTTTTAAAACCTAGTGATTAAAAATTGTTTAATGAGAAATTAATTTTCCAATAACCACTATTTTGACACTTGGTACAAAAAAGGATCACTTTTAGAAATAAAATAATTGTTAAGAAAAACTTATTTTTTATAAGAAACCCTCATTCTAGAACTAGTACCATGAGGATGAATTTGTTTATACATTTTATCAAAGTTCTCTTTACCAGTAGTAAATTTTGATAAAATTTTATTTAGATAATAAATTTCAGACTTTATTTTTAAAACTAAATCTTTATCCTCAACAGTATTGCTTTTAGAACATAGTTTTTCTTTAAAGTTTATTTCATAGAAATAAACTTTCTAAAAATATTTTGAAATAGAATCATTTTTAGAAATATTCTTATCAAGATCTTTATAAATATCTAATATCTCATTTTTCAAAACACTCATCCTTGAATCAGCCTTCAAAATATTTTCTTTAAAATTATCAAGTTTTTTAACAAACTTTACAATTCTCATTTTCTAAAATTTTAGAAAAATGGGAAACTTTTTCATTGAAGGTAAAATGTTATCTTTACTGGATGAGGAAGATTCTTCATCCAAAGAAGTATAATTTTTCTAATTATGGTAATTAGAACTAAATGAAATATTTTTAATCTTCTCATTAGTTCATACCGTATCCCTGAAAAATTGATTAACATTAGTTATATTGGAAAAAATAATTATGTTCCTCTTCCCATAACATTAATTATCAGATTAAATCTCAGAGGAATCTCCTCCACTAGTACTCAATGTATCTTAGTATTTTAAAATTTTCTTTACTTTATATTTATAATAATTTTTAGAATTCCTTTATGAATTATATTATTTTCTATCTTTACTCGTCATATATGGAAAATCTGTTTGGATATTTCCATCTTTATTATATTAATAACAAGTGATGTCATCTTTCTTAACACTTCTATCCTTATGAACTTTATTTTATCAGTATTGTAAATCCTTCTTACTGGGTAACAAATTCATCATTTTAGCTAAGTTTTCTAACTCATTATCAGCATTTTCAAAAGTTATAGAATCATATTTAGCAATTAATTTCTTCTTTATATAATATTTACAAAAAAATTCATGAGTTTGATCATTATAAGGAAATTTATTTGTATCAAAAGAAACACCTCCATTTTTCTTTTGACTTTCTCAGCATATCACTTTAATATTCCTTCGTATTGTGTAATAGTTCTAATTAGATAATATAGAGTGAGATTTTTTAACTTTTTAGTCTCATCAATAGTAGTTATCTTTGATTATCATTCATTCTTAATAATATCTATAATCTTTTCCACAAAAATCTCAATAGCAATAACTTTCTCCCCAATATTTTTTAAATTGTTTATAGTGGTCATGAATATATAATGTATCTTCATAACTTATTCTCTATGAAGTAAATAATATTTTTTATATTATACTCTTAACATATATCTCTAGGTTTCTACAACTTTTGAATTTCTAAAATGTGTAACTTCTAACTTTTTTTTAGATACTGTTATCAGCTTCATAAGATTATATTTGACTATAAATGATTCTTTTCATAAAACATAACAAAATATTCCTTACTTAGTAGTTCAACTAATATTCATATTTTTCTTGATGAGTAAAAGAAGTAAAATCATTATCATGAATATTATAATATCTAATAAGAATGAAAAAATAATCAACCCTAGTTTTGATAAGAAATGTATTCATTTTGTCTCTCTAGTACTCCTAATCATAACTATCAATAAAAGGTGGTCTTTTAGAGTTATATTGTCTATATAACTGACATTAATACCTTATATATTTAAAAAATTAGAAATTCTTTTTAAATTTATACACATTAGTGAAAAAAAATAAAAACACGATGTTTATATCAAAAAATTAACTAAATTTTAATGGTAAAGAAAGTAAAAACTCATCAAGTATTTGAGTAGTGGAAATTTTCTCTGATTCCAATTTTTATATCAATATATCTATAATAATGATTATAATCCTAATAATTTTCTTATAATGTCTAACTTAAAGGAGGGGGTTAATTTTAGTTTTAAAATTTTAGTTTAATAAGATTAAATTAATTATCCAAAAACTATTTAAGTAAGGTTATCAGACTCATTCATGGTCAGATTAACAAAGTTAAAGGATCATAACCAGACAGTAGTTTGATTATATCAGAGTTAAAAAGATTGGAATCAAGATGGATTTTTATTAATCTAAGTATGTATTGTAATCAGGGTAAATGTGATAATAATAAACATAATAGAAAGATAAATATGATGACTCACTTTCTATTAAATGTGATGTGGAAATAAAACATGTAAAAACAAGTAATGGAATAGATATGTAAAAGTATTAATGAAATAAAAGATATATTAAAAAGATAACTCTTTTAACATTAAGATAAAACTAGTCAATAACCTCGACTAAATGTATCCCATATTTCATACTTATATGAAAATCTATATTTCTTTACCAAGGAAAGCGATTAATACAAAGATCAAAATGGATCTGTCTTCCTATAGCCAAAATGTAAGAACCCGGTTTTTGCTATAAAATACTTTGGAATATTCTTGATGTTATTTCGAAGCAGCGACTTCAGACGGCATGCGATTCCGAGCCCTGGTGTGGTCAGAATTAAATTTTCAGTGTGTTCACACTAAGTACGCCAAATAAATGGAATAACTCCCAAACGGTAACTTGGATCGGAAAATCGAGGGAATCGTTGAGTCCGGAGCGTGTCGTTTACCCTAAGAGGGGTGTAATTTTCACGGGCGCGGGCCTCCTGTGAAAAATACCACCAGGGGAATTTTTGTAATTTAGCGGCCTCGGACGTTATGTTTTATAACATTTGAACGGGGCCTCAGATTAAAATTTTGATACCTCCGTTGTGCTCGGGAGGTGGTGTTTACCCTAGAGGAGGTTTAATCTTGACCCCGTCGGGAGTTTCGAATGTGGGTCTTTTCGTGGTTGATTAAAGGATTAATTAAAATTTTATTTAATTCTTTACTTAATCCACTCCATCCACCCTTCTTCCTCCCCTCTCCATTTCTATGGTGGAGTAATTCTTGAGCAACCAAGGAGCTCCCCTCCCTTCAATCTCCCCTCTTCTCCAAGGCGATGGTAGATCGGCTCCAGCGGATCACACGCGAAGTGGCGGGCTACGCCCAATAGGTAAGAGTTCTTCATTTCCATTTTAATTTCCTGCACCTACTTTGAGCTCAATTTGTAGCGTCGAAATGCTGTTTGATCTTCGACCAAAGCCCATAGTTGCGTATTCCATGTTCTAAGCTTTACAATGCATTTTTTGGATTGAAAATCTGAGTTCTGAGGAGATCACAGTCGTCCACCGAAGATACACGGGTTTTTGGAGTTTTTACCGGCGAACCAAGGTTTTCTGGAAGGTTTCAGGCCAGTCTGGTGGCACGCGCGATGGCCCGGCGATCCAGCAGTGGCGGGGCTCTACAGCGGCGGCAACAGGGCTCTCCTCGGTAGCGGAGGTCGGCGCAGGGCGGCGTGGTGAGCTGGCATGCGGCGCAGTCGGCTGGGCGAGCAGGGGCGTCGGCTGGGGATGGTGGTAGGCAGCCGCAGGTGTCGGGGTCGAGCGGGGTTGTCGGTGGCGCCAGCTGGGGCGCGCGACCCGAGAACCGACCGCTTGGCCGGTTGACGCGAGGGGAGACTAGGGTCTTTGGACCCCGGCTGGCAGACACGGACCCATGGTATGTGGGTCCTGTGGAGGTAGAACCGGACCTTCTGAGCCAGTCCGGGAAATGTGGGTTGGCCCACGCGACCACGGTCCAGTTCAGGCAGGGTGGGCCGGCCGAACCGGCCCGGCCCACCTGTTTTCGTCCCATAAATATTAAAACGCCCGTAAAATTCAGACCAGGTGTCGGATTCATGTGTCATCAGTGGCAATGCATTCCTTGAATCAAGACGAGTATTTTGAGATAGTCTTGGGAATTTTTAAATCCCGAGACGGGGGCTCGGTGGCGCGACACGTACGTTAAGTGGTTAGTGTTTATCTCTGAGGTTTTTGTTTTTGACGGCACTGACACAGCCGAAGTCTGTTTTGAGAACCATCAGTGGAATTGCGACCCTCGTGTCGAGGTGGAGATTTCCAGTATGGTTTCTGGTGCTGAAACCGGAGTTGAATCATGGGACCCATGGCCCATCTTTTAAGCTTTGAGCAGTGTTTCACAACTTTTTCATCGGACGTCTGTTCGGGGCATGCGATCAGTCGATTCTCGGTGTTTTTACGAGGGCATTGCAACGGCACAATCTTCCTACTTTAATTCTGCATGATGGTGCGGGCCCCATGAGGGTCATTTTGGGAGTTGGCATGGAATTCTATCTTCTTCACCGGGTGTCCGTTTTAGACAAGTGATTAGTCAATCTTATGTGCTTTTCTAAGGGGATCGCAATGGTTTGATCCTTTTGTAGCATTTTGGGACTAGGATGCGGGTCCCACGAATCACCGCTTCTGCGTGGTTTGACGAAATACATCTTTTTCTCCGGATATCCATTCTACTCAAGAGAGAAATCTTTTTGATGTGTTTCTCCAAGGGGATCGCAATGGTGCGATGTGCCCAGCTATTTTTGGGGCCAAGGCTCAGTACCACGGGACATCATTCGGGCGTAAAGCAGTGTTGAATGACTTTTACATCGGATGTTTGTTGGAGGTGATTAAATAGTTGATCTCGGGTGTTTTTCCTCAAGGTTTATAATGGTATGATCCTTTTGTATGTGCAGATTCTCATTTGAGATCTCATTAAATGTGGAAGCATGAAAGGTGATCTGGTGGCGGTTCTTCTTCCTATGTTTGGAAGCGAACCCTTGGTGTGTGATCGCGTTTACTCCCGTGTGATTGAAGTTGATGTTTGAAGAGATATGGTTGGTCGTGCTAGGGCCGTGGAGGAAGCAGGTTGTTGAAACTACGTTTTCACCATTCACACTGACGTTGGGTGTCATGTGCATGGGCTGGAGATGTGGTATACTCTGGGAGTATATGGGGATGCTTGGGGTTACATGTTGTAGTTTTTACCCAGTAATGTTTGTGTACTTGGGTTGAATATGAGATAGGGCCACACGTGGTGTGGGCCCCTTTTGCGTGTCATGTTCTTCTTTACATACCTTTGATCCCTCTATTCATGATGGTTTAAACCAGCAGGGTTGAGTGGTTTCCCCTTGTTCTGTTCTCTACGGTGTGATCGGCGGAGTTGTTTGGGTTCCCCCCTTTTCTTTCAGCCTTGTGGTCTTTCAGTATCACGTCTCTTCATGTTCCCTGGTAGGGTTATTGTGGATTCGGTGTGACCAATACATTACGCGGACACCGATCCTCTGCCCATGAGGTTTTTTCCAGTATGGTACGGAGTCCCAGTGAACCTGGTTGTAGTTTCCCTAGCCAGGTATCGAGATCATATATTCCTTCCACGATCTACCGAGACACGTTTCCTTGCGAAGAGTTCCAGGTATCTGCGTGACCCACACTAGACAGATGTTGAACCTCTGCTAGGTGATTTATTCTGGAGTTGAGTGGTTGTGCGATACTCACTCTGTGTTCTGTTGGCCAGTGTTATATCATTTAGTAGGGATGGCCAGAGCAGTTCTGGGTTTACCCTCCAGCGGGGCTGGGTAGTGGGTTGCTCATCGAATTCTTTGGTTTTACCCTCCAGCGGGGCTGGGCAGTGGGTTGCTCATTGACTTCTTAGAGTTTACCCTCCAGTAGATACTGGGCAGTGGGTTACCCGACGACCTCTTAGGGTTTACCCTCCAACAGAGACTGGGCAGTGGGTTACCTGATGACCTCTTAGGGTTTACCCTCCTGCAGATACTGAGCAGTGGGTTACCCGATGACCTATTAGGGTTTACCCTCCAACAGAGACTGGGTAGTGGGTTACCTGATGTCCTCTTATGGTTTACCCTCCAGCATAGACTGGGAAGTGGGTTACCCAATGACCTCTTGGGGTCTACCCTCCAGTGAGGTTGGGAAGTGGGTTACCTGAAGACTTCTTTCAGACTCAGTCCTTTATACTAGGCTAGTCTGTGGATTTTCTCCATGATTACGGGAGCGGGACCCTTGGTTGTATGGGTTAGTGATGTGACAGCTTTGACTTTGAGCATACCTCTCGACTGTGTGATAGTGACGAGGTGTGGTTTGACTTTCCCCAAAACTCTCAAGTATGAGGGGCACTTTCCCCACCAAGATACGTCCTTGAGGGGTGACCTAAAATTGTGCGGGCGAGTCAGTGCCGCCCAAAGCGGATAGTGTCAAGGTGTTGTGATTTGATCCCCTTGACTTGCAGTTCGGGGCAGATGTGCGTGATACTGGGCATCTATGATGTTTACTTCTGGGACTATTTGCGACTCACTCTCTTGGGCTGAGCTATGATATTGAGATCCCCTTACGATATTGTTCGGATTTCTTATTTGAGCATATGGATATGTATATACTTTTTCCAGTACCCACGCCTTAGGTTTGGTTAATCTTCTTCCAAGAGAGGCGAAGACGTACGGGGTATGCCACATGCTTTCTGTGTCGAGATTCTCGTGGTTGGATGAGTCTACTCTCCTACTATAGGTAGCGTAGACTCTACGAGAAGTTTTATCTTATCACCGTTTCTAGCTCTTTGTGTTTGGATGAGTCTATTTATTTTCTATTTTTGGGTTGATTTGTACTCTTTACTGCAATCTTTGTTGTACTCTTTTACTATTCCCTGTTCGATCTACTGCTCACCCTTAGGTACCTAATTTGTTTCTCCATCGAGCCATCGGGGTATCCTACTGAGTATTTTTATACTCACCCCTTCTTGGGCTTTGCCCGCACTTGGTGTACCCTTGCAGACGACGGACAGGTTGCTCGTGACTACAGAGGAGCTTAGGAGTTCAGGAGTTTGGACCGCGGGAGGTGGTCGTAGTCGGGTTCCAGGTGTGGCACTCGGCAGTTTTACTTTTGTTTACCTGTTGTCGGGTTGTGGCACTTTTTTGGTTGGGCGCATGTTTTTTCCTTTTCTTTTCAGTTTACCTTCAGCACTCTCTTTGTACTATTTAGAGGTTGATGCACCTTTTTGTTTTTTTATAGCAGTTGGTACTTTACTATTCCTTTTACTCTGCACTTCTGCATTGAGTGGGCTGTCTGTGTGTGTTTACAGGTACTTAGGAAAAGGCCTCACCAAGTTGTTTAGCCTTCGGCGCTTGTCGCCAGCCCCTGGCCTATGGAGGCGGGCTTGGGGTAGTGTCGGCTCGAGCCCAGGTAGGGTCGGGTCATGAAAAAGTGGTATCAGAGGTGGTTTGTTCCTTGGGACGTTGTTTGGACATCCCTAAAAATGAATTGGTTGGGATCTATGGCAATAGTGTCAACGTGTCTCGAGAGCGGCTCTCAGGCTAGGGAGTCCAGTGATGGTGTGGTGGCTGACGTATCCATTCACCAGGACCCTGATTACCCACTTGTCGACTCAGCATGCTGAGACACCCGTTGCAGGGAAAATTGATTTGTGAATCAAATAGGATTGAGTCTTTGACTGTCCTTCTTTATTCATCTCCCCATTGTTGTTACTGTCATATACATATATTCTCATCTGATCGTGGTGCTCCTTAATAAGATTCAGGATGCCTCCATGAAGATATCCTGCTAGGATACTATCTTTGGTTCATGACGACGTCCCTGTGAGCAATGAGGCCTCAGTCTAGGACCCATCATGTGAGTCTCTTTCTCTAGGTGAGCCGGTAGCAGCACCCCCACCTGGTGAGTATCATACAGCTCCAGCAGAGTAGATGAAGCTTGAGCACCGGTTGAGCGTGCTCTGTGAGTTCCAGTGACAGAGACCACTGAGGTTCAGTGATGAGTCAGACCCTCAGGAATCATAGGATTGGTTAGAGATAGTAGTTAGCCTCTTCAGGCTTGTACAGACACCGGTAGATCATAGGGTGGCTTTGGCAGCCAGCCTTTTTCCAGGGGGCAGCTGGGCATTGGTGGAGTCTGGTGACTCGGTTACTTGATGAGTCGTCACTTTCATGGGGTGAATTTCAGCTGCTTTTTCGTGAGGAGTTTTACCCCTACTGCTTATACTCCATTCAGATCTAGGAGCTCCTATAGTTTCAGCATGGAGGGAGGATGGTGACTGAGTATGTGACTAGTTTCGTAGACTGTGCAAGTTTTTACCAAAACTTGGTCCATGACGGCAACTTCCGAGCACGGAAGTTCAAGAAGGGTCTCCACAGAGAGATTCGTGCTATCATAGTACCCTTGGGCATTCCCACTTATGCTGAAGTTCTAGAGTAGGCGCTGGTGATATAGATCTTCCTTTAACGCTCTAGAGTTGGCCGTGGCAGTAGGCACGACGGAGCCGAGACATCTGTCATAGCTAGCAAGCGTCGGATGACAGAACCTCGACGCAGGTGGTCTTCCCACCACTAGTTTCAGATACATGGTCGTGCACCACTAGGTAAATAGAGAGCAGGGCCCTAATGTAGAATACCCTTTCGTGAGTGGACTCCGGGCCATGGTTGTACCCCACAGTGGCGTCGGAGGGCACTAGGGCAGTCCGGAGAGCGCTGATGATATACTTGCAACGGGAAAGGTCACCTAGCGTGAGACTGCCCAACCAGGCATGCTGAGAATATCAGGCAGGCAGCGGGTGCACCACCACGACGGAGGCAGCACCATGATCGGAATAATCCTCAGAGAGGTGGTGCTAGCAGAGGAGCGGGAGGAGCTGGAAGTTGGGGATGACTTTATGAGGTATTCCCATCACCACCAGGAAGTCCACATCAGGCTCCAGGAGCTGATAGTTGGGACCACAGACAGCCGTGAGCTTTGTATTTCTATGATCCTACAGATCATGAGGTGATAAGAGGTACGCTCTACGACTCTTCTACTTTTTGTAGTATAATTGTTAGACTCTGTGTGTGAAATTCTTTTTTTCCTTGCTCCTTGCTTGAGTTGTTAGTAGGGTGACATAGGGCGTTGGGTGTAACCCTGTGTTGGTAGAGTAGGAGGTGTAGAACCTTTTTCGTTAGTCGATGGTGTCGAATCCATCGCTTTCTGAGCATGTAAGAAATTCTTGGTAGTGGGACATTGACTATGAAATCTTGCGTGACCAGATATCCTTAGGTCTTTCACCATATGGATATTCTGAAGGAGGGAATCACCGGGATTTTTCCTAGGTCCAAATGGTGATTCCAGTCACAACGTGTGACAGCGAGGAGTGACCAGGGAGGTGAGCTACCCTCAAGGTCCTTTAGGCCATTTGAGACTGTTCGAATGGATGGAGAGGTCCCCACCACCTTTCCATAAACCCAAAGGCTAGTATGGTTGAATAATGACTCACATGGGACTCACCTGAGAATAAGTGTGTGTGCACCTATGCACGTCATCGGCAAGGGCAGACCCCATGTGAACGGACCAAATCCTTTAGTCCTTGTGTGGTGAAGCAGAACTGTGCAAGAGTTCTTCTGGGTATAGGAGAGCCAGGTGTGGGCTTAATACCCTGAGTTGTTCCCCTAGTTTTGATTTTTGGGGACAAAAATATTGAATGAGGGAATGATGTAAGAACCCAATTTTTTCTATAAAAGTCTTTGTAATATTCTTGATGTTATTCTGGAGCAGCACCTTCAAATGGCGTGCGATTCCGAGCCCTTGTGTGGCCAGAATTAAATTTTCAGTGCATTCACACTGGGCACGCCAAATAAATGGAATAACTCCTAAATGGTAACTCGGATTGGAAAACTAAGGGCACCGTTGAGTCCGAAGTGTTTCGTTTACCCTAGGAGGGGTGTAATTTTCGCGGGCGCGGGCCTCCTGTGAAAAATGCCACCAGGGGTGTTTTCGTAATTTAGAAGCCTCGGACGTTAAGTTTTATAACTTTTGAAAGGGGCCTCAGATTAAAATTTTGAGAATGCAGTTGTGCTCAGGAAGTGGTTTTTACCCTAGGGGAGGTTTAATATTGACCACTTTGGAAGTTTCTATGTGGGTCTTTTCGTGTTTGATTAAAGGATTAATTAAAATTTTATTTAATTATTTACTTAAACTACTCCATCCACCCTTCTTCCTCCCCTCACCATTTCTCTGGCAGAGGAATTCTTGAGAAACCAAGGATCTCCCCTCCCTTCAAGCTCCCCTCTTCTCCAAGAAGATGGTATTTCGGCTCCAGCGGATCACATGCGAAGCGACGGGCTACGCCCAACAGGTAGGAGTTCTTCATTTCCATTTTAATTTCCTGCACCTACTTTGAACTCAATTTGTAGCATCGAAATCCTGTTTGATCTTTGAGAAAAGCCCATAGTTGCGTAGTCCATGTTCTGAGCTTTCCAACACATCTGGAGTCCATTTTGAGTGTCGTCAGCGGCATTGCAACCCTGGCATTGAGGTGGATATTTCCAGTACGGTTTCGGGTGTTGAAACTGGAGTTGAGGCGTGGGCCCCATGGCCCATCTTTTAAGCTACGAGCAGCATTTCACAACTTTTTCATCATACATCCGTCTGGGGCGTGCGAGCAGTTGATTCTGGGTGTTTTTCTGAGGGCATTTCAATGGAACAATCTGCCCACTTTAATTATGCACGATGGTGCGGGCCCTGTGAGGGGTGGTTTGGGAGTTGGTAGTGATTTCTATCTTCTTCACCGAGTGTCCGTTTTGGACAAGTGATTAGTCAATCTTGTGTAATTTTCCAAGGGGATCGCAATGGTGAAATTTTTTTGTAGCATTTTGGTACCGGGATGCGGGTCCTATGAATCACCGCTCGTGCATGGTTTGATGAAATGCATCTTTTTCTCCAGATATCCATTCTACTCAAGAGAGCAGTCCTTTTGACATGTTTCTCTGAGGGGATCGCAATGGTGCGATGTGTCTGGTTCTTTTTGGGGCTAAGGCTCGGGACCACGGGACGCCGTTAGGGCTTAAAGTAGTGTTGAATGACTTTTATATAGGATGTCTATTGTAGGTGAGTAAATAGTTGATCTCTCATGTTTTTTCACAAGGTTTACAACGGTATGATCCGTTTGGATGTGTGGAGTCTCATTAGAGATCTCATTAAATGTGGAAGCATGAAAGGTGCTCTGGTGGTGGTTCTTCTTCCTGTGTTTGGAATTGAACCCTTGGCGTATGATCGTTTTCACTCCTGTGTGAGTGAAGTTGATGTTTGAAGAGATATGGTTGGTCGTGTTAGGGTCGTGGAGGAAGAAGGTTGGCGAAATTACGTTTTCTCCCTTCGCACTGATGTTGGGTGTCATTTGCACGATAGCCTTTGGGCTAGAGATGTGGCATACTATGGGAGTATACGGGGATGCTTGGGGGTACATGTTGTAGTTTGTACACGATAATGTTTGTGTTATTGGGTTAGAGATGAGATAGGGACACACGTCATGTAGGCCCCTTGTACGTGTCGTGTTCTGATTTACGTACTTTTGATCTCTCTATTCATGATGGTTTAAATGAGTAGGGTTGAGTGGTTTCCCCTAGTTCTGTTCTCGACGGTCTGATTGGAATAGTTGTTTTGGTTCCCCCTTTTCCTTCAGCCATGTGGGCTTTCAGTATCATGTCCATTCGTGTTCCCTGGTAGGGTTATTGTGGATTCAGTGTGACAAATACATTATGTGGTCATAGATCCTCTACCCAGGAGGTTGTTTACAGTAGGGTATGGAGTCCCAGTGAGCCTGGGCATAGTTTCTCTAGCTAGGTATCGAGATCATATCTTCCTTCTGCGATCTACCGAGACTGGGCAGTGGATTACCCGATGACCCACACTATACAAATACTAAACCTCTGCTAGGTGATTTGTTCTGGAGTTGGGTGGTTGCGTGATACCAACTCCGTGTTCGGTTGGCTAGTGTCATACCATCTAGTAGGGATGGCTAGAGCAGTTCTGGGTTTACCCTCCATCATGGCTGGGCAGTGGGTTTCTCATCGACTTCTTCAGGTTTACCCTCCAGCGGGGCTGGGTAGTGGGTTTCTCATTGACTTCTTAGTGTTTCCCCTCCAGTATAGATTGGGCAGTGGGTTACCCGACGACCTCTTAGGGTTTACCCTCTATCAGAGATTGGGCAGTGGGTTACCCGATGACCTCTTAGGATTTACCCTCCAGCAGAGACTGGGCAGTGGGTTACCCGACGACCTCTTAGGGTTTACCCTCCAACAGAGACTGGGAAGTGGGTTACCCTACGACCTCTTAGGGTTTACCCTCTAGCAGAGATTGGGCAGTGGGTTACCCGATGACCTCTTAGGGTTTAACCTCCAGTAGAGACTGGGCAGTGGGTTACCTAATGACCACTTAGGGTTTACCCTCCAACGGGGCTGGGCAGTGGGTTACCCGATGACTTCTTTCAGACTCAGTCTTTTTTACTTGGCTAGTCTGTGGATTTTCTATGTGATTACCAGAGTGGGACCCTTGGTTGTACGGGTCAGTGATGTGATAGCTTTGACTTTGAAAAGACCTCTCGACTGTGTGATGAGTTGTGGTTTGACTTTCCCCAAAACTCTCAAGTATGAGGGGCGCTTTCCCCACCAAGATGTGTCCTTGAGGAACGACCTAAAACCGTGTGGGCGAGTCAGTGCCGCCCAAAGCGGATAGTGTCAAGGTGCGGTGATTTGAGCCCCTTGACTTTTAGTTTGGGGCAGACGTGCGGGATACTGGGAATCGATGATGTTTACTTCTGGGACTATTGGCGACTCACACTCTTGGGCAGATCTATGAGATGGAGATCCCCTTACGATCTTGTTCGGGTCTCTTGTTTGAGAATATGGATATGTATATACCTTGTTCCAGTACCCACTCCTTGGGTTTGGTTACTCTCCTTCCAGGAGAGGTGAAGACGCGCGGGGTATGCCATGTTCTTTCCATGTCTAGCTTCTCATGGTTGGATGATTCTACTCTCCTACTATAGGTAGCGAAGACTCAATGAGTAGTTTTATCTTATCACCGTTTCTAGATCCTTGTGTTTGGATGAGTCTACTTATTTTCTCTTGTTGGGTTGAGTTGTACTCTTTACTACACTCTTTGTTGTAATACTTTACTATTCCCTGTTCGATCTACTTCTCACCCTTTAGTACCTCCTTTGTTGCTCCCTCAAGCCATCGGGGTATCCTACTGAGTATTTTTATACTCACCCCTGCTTGGGATTTTCCCGCACTTGGTGTGCCCTTGCAGACGACGGACAGGTTTCTCATGACTACATAGGAACTTAGGAGTTCGGGAGCTTAGACTGCGGGCAGTGGTCGTAGTCGGATTCCAAGTGTGGGACTCTCCCAGTTGTTTTACTTTTGTTTACCTATTTCCAGGTTGTGTCACTTTTTGGGTTGGGTGCATGTTTTTCCATTTTCTTTTCAGTTTACCTTCATCACTCTCTTTGTACTGTTTAGAGGCCGATGCACCTTGTTGGTTTGTTTATAGCAGTTGGTACTTTACTTTTCCTTTTACTCTACACTTCTGTATTTAGTGGGTTTTGTGTGTGTACAGGTACTTAGGCAAAGGCCTCCCTGAGTTGTTTAGCCTTCGGCACTTGTCTCCAGCCCCTGGCCTATGCAGGCGGTCTTGGGGTAGTTGCAGCTCGAGCCCGGGTAGGGTGGGGTTGTGACACAAAATCCCTCGATATGATGATAGGATTTACTCTGTCTACTAAGCCTCGATATCCCTTGATCTGTTGGATCGGATTATCTATATTCCTATTCCTGGAATTCCTCAATCGTTACAATGATCGGAAACAGATTACAATGAAAAGGTTCTTAATGAGACAACCTAACAGGGTTTCCTTAGAACTAAAAAACTCTAAAAATTTATAAATACTAAGAACAATATGTCATGATATTTAATTTCCAGAGATCTCGTAAAATGAGAAAATGAAAATGAATTGAGCTAGTTGCATCAGCTCTAAACTGTTTGAATGGCCCGGTATTTATAGGAATCCTTCCAATGTTCATATTCTCAAAGTTTGTTTCAACATCCTTGAATAGATGGAACTCAATGGATCTATTGTAACTTATTTTCTGACATAATATTTATTAATACCATCATAGTGTTAAAGGTTTTCCTTATATTAGAAATAATTTTTCATATTTTGATTATTAACTTAGTCAGTCTAATATAATTCCTTATTAATTTCAATACAATAATAATTATGAGAATTAGTCTGATTTTTATTAGTACCAGTATCAGTCCGATTGTTAATAATTTTTCAGTGTAAAAGAAAAGATAGAAAGTTTAACACTTGATCTGATAACATTGAGTAAGATATGTATCAGACACATACTTATTACGATATCCACAAAACTAGTCTCCAGTCTTAGCTTGATCCCATCTCCCAACTCCAACTCAACATCTCTAACTCAACCATACATTGTTGGGACTTTACTTTTATTAATTTCATGAGCCATGAAAGTTGTAATCACAATAATATTTCCATGCAGGGTTTGAGTACAACTTATTATGCCACCACCAATGAGGTACCTAACCAAATTAAAAATATATAAGTTCATAATAATGTTACATGGTAGTAATAATAATAATACATCAATAATAAATACATGCGTTATCTTTTAGCTCCATCATGAAACCTAAGATAGACCATAACTACTTCGTTTAGTGTGGTTTTTGAGTTTTCATATATCATATAATGATACCAAGGGATGTAATAAAGACTTACCATAATATCATCTTTAAAGTCTCAAGAATACCAGTTGTTAGTACACCCAACTTATAAACCAAGTATGATATGGTTGGAAGTATACTCTAATCAAACCCCTTAAACATCCTTAGATGGGAGTATACACAACCTATATCCCAACAATATTCATGGTTGATATCACACCCAACCTACATCACAAGAATATTTTGAGTTGGCACTATACCCAAAATTCCCCTAATTTCTAAGATATAATTACACCAAACTACATGCCAATTATTACCATTAAGTTGGTAATACACCCAAACCCTTACAACATACCATGTTGGGAAAAAGACTTCATTACACTCAACCATTATCCAATCAATATTCTTGAGTTTTCATTACACTCAACTCCATGTCAAATATATTCCCAGGTTGGTATTACACCCAACCACACCCCAAACATAAACCTGATCTTTTTATTACACCCTGACACATATCAACTAAATTTATAGTTATCATTACACCTAACCTCATATTCAACACATCCTCAAGTTTCCATTACACTTGACCTCATACAATTTCAAGTAACTAAATAACAACTGAGATTTAAAATCTATATGGTGTAAGTCACATTATATAATAAAAGAAAAATAATAAAATATTAAACATAAATAGGTACACATCGTATGAGTTAATGTGGGATAGAAACTTTCCCAGCACCATTGTAAACTTTACATTATGTTGTTTACTCACTCCCAGCCCCATTTCTAACTTCCCATTTTCACTAGAAGATACCCATATATTATCCTTACAAAACTATATGTACCATCATTCAGAAGTAATTTTGGGAACCTATCAATGTATACTATGTTTTCGCACAAATGAGGAAACCACATGAGGGGTCCTCTTATCTAATTTTCTTACCAGTTCAATCATGTTAAAGTTCATCAAATAGCATAGTGTCAAATACCAATCAAAGTATAATGTATCATGTCCAAATAGAACTAATTAAAGGGGGATTATGGGTAGACTTGTGCAATTAGGTCATTTAAGTGAGGAAATGTTTGATATTATTTTTTTTTAATTGCCATTAATTTCTTATTTTGGGGAAAGGTTAAAAATTTGGACATTAAGGGATGAAATTTTAGTATTTTTTAAATGTGGAATAATAATTATTTAGAGGATCAATAGTTTAGAGGTAGATCAGTGGTGGAACCACCTACAATTTAAAATTTTAGGTGTAAAAATGTACCAATAGGAGGGTATTAGGTACCTGTTAGGCTATACGGTGTGGTGGATCTATTTGGGGTGAAATCAAGTACCATGTGTCCCATAGATTGGTACCTGATTATCATTGGATGGATTTTTATTTAAGATCAGTATTTTATCCATTTTAGTTACAAACCTTTATTTTCATTTGAATCCTCATTAAACCCATGGTTCTTCAATCCATTTAATATCCCATTTTGTGAATCCTTTTATCTCCCTTACACCTCTCATCATGCTTCTTGATTTTAGGGTGATTCAAAGTTGTTTTTTCCATAGAATCTAATGAAATTTGTCCCCTATAATATCATCTCTTTCTCTTATTACTTCTTAAAAATTTCCAATTATTTTGGATGGGTAAGTTGGTTTTGATTTTACAATGACATGGTGAAATCACCTCGTAGAATGGTAATTCCACTTTAATTAAATGATGGAATCCCAACTAATTCATTTGCCTTTTATTTTTTACTATTTTGATATGAATAAATAATAGTGAAAAAATGTTAGATTTTTTTTATTTTTAGGGAGAATTTATAATTTTATTTAGTTATATAAAATTAACTATTTTGGTAGAGATGGTGTTAGTTAAATTTTTTATGATATTTTTCTATGTTTTTATCAGGTTTAGTGATTCTCTTATTACTACAGATATTTATTTTGGAATTATTTTTATCAATTTTTTTCCTAATGTTTGATAGGGGTTATTTGGTTGTTGTTGTTGTATCATTCCTTGAGGATTATTAGGGTTCTAAATATCACTTATAAAAAAAGTTAGGGGTTATAAAATATTTAGAAAATTTATAAATTATGTCTAGGATAATCTTATCACTTGTTTTATAAAATTAATTATAAGGGGTAAACATTATTCCCAGAAGTTATTAATAAATGGTTATATTTTTATAGTACATGTTAAAGGTTTTTATAGTTCAGTTAATGTAAAATTATTTTATGAATATATAAATATTCATTTTTTAAAAATCAAAATTTAAAATATTGCAATGATTTGACTATTGTAAGGCCTCAGTTGTATATGTCTAACTTACCATCATTGAATTTCATGTTTGGTTTCTAATAAGAAATAATTATTTATTTATTATTTCTTAATTTATATGGTTGAATAAAAGTTTGAATTAGTCATATAATTATAATCTAATATGAAGGATTTTTTATATGAGACTAATCCTATAAATGGTATAGTCTGTTGAATGAGTTCCAAGACATAAAATTATTTCATTCCTACTATGTTGATTTAATTTGCCTCTTGTGAAAGAGGAGTGAACTTGAACATTACATATTAAAGAGAATAAAAAATTTCTATATATAAATACCCATTTTAGTTCTTAACATGTTTATTAAATATATTATTTCATCCTACTATATCTTAAATGAGTTATAAGTAAATGATACAAATTTAACCCCAGTTAAGAGTCACATTGATGATGAGGTGGTGGTTAGGCTACCTAGGTTGGTGGAGTTGATATGGTTCATATTGACTTATGGTTTCCTAAACAACATTAATTATAAAATAAAACCTATAAGATTTAAAATAATAATTAAATGACCCTTTTCATCAAATTATAAGGTTTTTTATTATTTTACTCAAATCCATGAAGTTGTAAGTTGGATTTATGAAACCACCCATATTCTTTAATAACATAAAATCTATATTATTTTAAATTAAATAATGACTTTAATGATAAATAAAGTTTGATTTTAAATATATAAATAAGGTGTTAAGTGTAAGTTTTTCTCTAACTATAAATTCATTTCTATTAAATAATTTTTCTCTAAAATAATTTATTAAGGATGAAAAAAAATATTTTTAAAGGAAATTTAAAAAAACAAATGTTTCCATTAAAATTTATTTACACACTTTACTCTTTATTCAAGTTGTTATGAGAGTGTATTAGTTATTATAACTAACTTTAATATCATACATAACCTCTTACTTAGTATTTTCTAATGAACACTGAGACTACCTTACTATACTTTGTAATGTTTTTATAAGAGTCAATAAATCATGTAATTTTACCTATACCATTGCTTATGATAGATATGAATTGTTACTAAAATTCCTCAAGATTCTGAAAATCATTTTTTTCATTTTTAAAGTCGGTTTATGGGTTTCTGATACCCCAACTTACAACCAAAACACAAACAAGTGAAACTTACACATCAAAGTAACCCGACTCATCACCACACCCCATGTAAGGTCCATCTTCTTCAGTGGTTGATTTCCAATCTGGAGACCTCCAATAGCTTGCCCTTTGAACTCGACTCCTAAGAAAATCAAGACCGGGTTGCTCTTGGGATGACTTCTTGACCACACTACCCTTTTTTAGTAAATATTTATGCGCAGTTTGTAATTATGTTTTATTGATATGATAATAGTGTAATATATTGAAGCAAAATTATATTTTATAGTATTTCCATGAATTTCACAAAGGCCTTATTTTTTATTTATTTTTTATAATACCCCTTTCAAGGGATGAGGGAGAACCCTTACAAGGCATGTGGTGTTAGATATTACATGACCTGAAGGTCTTGGACATTATATGACCTATAGGCCTTAGAGGAATTTATCCAGAGAATAGCTATATTGGAAATTCTCATCCCTAGATTCTATATCGTGACGTCAGCTCTCAACCTTTTCATAGATGTTTGGCTAGGCTCCCGTTCATGCATAAGTTGGTCATGATGGCAGTTCCATACCCTATCTTTATTCCAAATTCGTTATCTTCTGCTCTAGTGAATGTGCCTGCTCTGAATCCCCATATGAAGTCTACTCCTTATAGAGTCTGTTTGGTCCATTTAGCACAATTTTTATGTGGCCTAAAAGCCATAATTATTCTCGAAGGCCTTGAGGTGGCCTAAAGTCCTTGAGGTGGCTCCAAAGACTTACTGGCTAAAAGTCCTTGGGTGGTCCAAAGGCCTTAAAGTACCCAAGGACCAAACCGGTGGCCTAAAAGCCCAAATAGATGAATAGTTTTAACTTATATAGTACCGAACAGTACCTATTATAGTGCCTTATATAGTTTTTACTACATTTTTACTCCTTATATTACATTTAGAGGTATTAAAATTTTCATAAGTAGGTACATCTCAAGGGATGGGTTATTGATCCCTGATAAAGTATACACCTTCCCCGTTCCATGGGAAAGGAATTTTTCATATCTAGACTCTTGTATAAACCTTCTATTTTCTATGGGATGGGTATTTGGTCCCTAAATTAGAATATATGTTTATGTCCACCAACACATTTTTTAGGATGAAATTGGGGCTTCATCATAGATTCCAGGTGCTGACTCAAAGAAAGTAGTATAGGTATGGACTCTCCCAATATGTATAGATAATTTTATAGATTATAATTCGTATGGATTATACCTATTCCATAATAATTCCATGATATTATAGTTGTTTTCCTATAAAATATTTTTATTATACTTATGTAAATGAGTATACATGTTCATTTATATATTTGGTTTCACTACTATGTTTATGGATGTTTTTGGTTCCCTACTAAGTACGTGTATGTTCACACCCTCCATGGGAACCTTGATGGACATGAAACTTCATATTATTTATTTTAGGTACCTTTTAGTGATTGTATGTTCATGGATCATCTAGTATTAGGCACTTTGGGAGTCAAATCCATACAGATTCTAAAGCTCAAGTGGAGTCCTATAGAGTTTTTGGTGTATATGTGTTGTCAATGGCTAGGGGATATCTACAATTCTTATTATAGGTTTTCCACACATTTAATCACTTATTTTTGGTTATTATTCCATATTTGGGTTTCCTTATATATAAATAGTTTTTATGGTCTATTTTAATCACTTTTCACAATTGTTCTGGTTTAATATATATCTATGTTTCATATATATCCTGAACCATTCATTGTATATAGGGATTAATTTGTTGGTATTCCAATAGTGGGTAACTATGTTTTGGGTCAGCTTATCTAGAAACCCTAGGGATTATGATGAAAGTTTGATATGATTTTTTTTATCTACTTTGGATCTCTTAGGGGAAAATAATTTCCAACTTGCGTATACCCAACCACTGATGTATACCCTAGTCAGTGGTCGAGAGGAGTACCAAAGGTGTTGTTCTAGTTAATCCTAGTACTATACAGGTATTTGGGAAAAGGTTTTTATAAATAATAAAAAACAAATATAATTATTTCTTATTAATTCATTTATTATGTTTTGAGAAACCACTGGTGGTTTCATTATAGAACATTTATACATTCCTGATAGATAATTCACATAAAATAACACATTCCATATAAATAATATAGTGGGAAAGTATAGGGACCACCTTTCTCATGGTTATAGAATAATTTTTGAGATTATTCATAAGATAAATCAAACACTCATGAAATAAATCAAAGAATATGGAATAATACTCATAGAACTATGGAATAAGAAGTGGATAATTACAAACCAATTAGGAAAATATATAATAGATGGAGGAGGAATGATGGACTTACCCATGGAGATATTATATGATGCATGGAATGTGATTACACCTATAAATAGAGTTTATCCAAACTTAGAGAGGGGATAAATTAAATGGGGGATTTTAGATGTCAATTTTTCTAGAAAAAACCTAAAGAGGGGACCCTAGTTTAAGTTAGAATATAATTAATAGGATAATTTTATTAAAATTTTAAAAAATAGCCCAAGTACCCACTAGGTACCCACCCAGCCTCCACTGGGTACCTAGTACTCACCATGTACTCAATTCTTGGTAAACAAGTAGTTAATGTCCCTTCTAAAACCAACACTCTACCTAAGGATCTTCGGGTAATTGGTTCCAAACCACCTGGTTGATGGTTCCTTATATCTTATATACCTAAGTCTAAACACTATGAACAAATCCCTACAACTATCACCCATGCCTCCACTAACAAATCCAAAAAAACCAAAACTATCAAATTACACATGATTTTGTGAAAATTTAAACAAATTAAAACCTCGAAATAATATATGTGTTAAAAACTACCCACCATATGGTAGCTCATCCCCGAGTTTTGTAAACAAGAATGAACAGAAAATAGCTCTAGCCACTGTACACATATATCATCTGATCTCTCCCAATTCCCCTCTTAGATATTCACATACTGAAGTTTCACACATACTAGAGGTTCCATATTTCCATGATATAAATTTTCCATCGAATACATTATATAAAGTCTTTATTCCTAAAATGATACATCATAATCAAGCTCAACATCATCGATGTTGATAACATGATAATGATCAATACAATATGTCTAAAGGTGAGATACATAGAATATATTGTGCATAGTACTATATATATATATAATAACTAACCGGTACACCACTATACTTACCATATAAAATACCTTGAATAGAACCTTGACCTCAAGCACTAACTTTACCTACCTCTAAATCCTCATATTTTCTAACCGTGGTAACACTCATAAGAATACTTGTTCTCCAAAAATAAAACTCAATAGGATAGTTTTTACAGCTAGTATGTGATTATTTTTTACTCTAAGTGGTTGATAAATTAGTTCTGATAAACATATTATGCTCTAATGTAACATGTACAAAACACATCCTAAAAATTAAAAACACCCCTAAATCTGACTAGTTTAAAGATGATCGGAATAGAATTCCATACAAATCCCCAAAAGGTGTTATTTTAATTGACACATGATAATTATTGTTATAGGAAAAATCTATAAGGTTGATATGATTATCACCCAACTAATATAAATCAAGGACATATACTAGAAGAATTTCCTCTAATATCCAAATATTACACTCATTTTTTTATCAGAGGATGATAATAAGTGGTCAAATACACCTATGTGTTAAGCACCTTTTGTAGAACCTGTCAGAAGAATGATGTCAATTGGGTATCCTGGTTAGTTAAGATACTTTTCGGTACCTAATTAGGACACACTATCATATAAACATGTAACATAATCATCTCATCAATTGAATAGGTATCCTTAGTCTTTAGTAAATGTTCACCTTTAGTCAACCAGTTGATAATAAACCATAATGAATCTATACAAAAAGATAACCTTGGTGACACTATAATTAAATTCTTTTCCACATCATCTCATTTCCACTTGATAATGGGTAGAGATTGTAGAACACCTATAGATCACTGATGTTTGTCTATAACTCACTGATATTGAAGCATTGTGAGATGAACCCAGCAATGTATTTATTTAAATCAGGCCACTAGTATAGCCTATGGATGTTTTGATACATATTGGTAATCACTGGGTAAATAGCCCATATCCAAGTATATAAATCCTACATTATCATCCTATATAGTCTTTTTAGTAAACTAATTCAACTTGGAACATAGATCATCACATCGTGATCCTAATACCAATTGGATGATAGTGCCCCACTATATATATTTTTTCTCATAACTCAGTAATCTGAGTCATACAATTGAATCTCCTTCACTCTATCAAGTAATAATGAGGTAATAGTCAGAGGCATATGGGTATCTTTACCCTAATACTTTTTTATACCAAGATTAATCATATTTAAGAGGCTTCTAAACTATTACTCAGTACTCACCTCTTCCACTACATGATCTTAATCCTTCCTACTCAATTCATGAGCCACAATATTCCCCTTTTAAGGTTATATTCCAAATTAATGATGAAATAATAATGATACTCAACCCACATCCTTTGGTGAAGGTTTAGATTACTCTATTAAACTATATATATCATTCTATTATAGTATTTGTACACCATTAACATTTATCCCAATAGGTATTGACTCCAATATCTTGGTGTTTACACTAAAATGTCTAACCCTAAGTTGTGAGTCAGATGGTACCACTAATTTGAACTCAAATACTTGGATCCATAAGTGATAACATGTTTATCTTGCATAAAAATGGATCTATGAATAAATATATATGCACTAAATTATTGGGTATACTCCTTAACCATCTCAGGTAAGGTTAGAATCGATACAGAATTCAACCATCCCTTTAGCTTTTGGAAGGATCTCTCACAAGGAATAAGACACTTGAACTTTATCCCCTTCTTGGTTAGGGTCATAATCAATAGTTTCAATTAGGATAATTCTTTAATGAATCTCCTATAGTATTCTACCAATCATAAGAAGCTATAAGTCTTAAATATGTTCTTGGTTTTATCCCAAGAAAGCATTGACTCAAGCTTCTCAGGGTATACTGATATTCCAGACTCGGATATCATGTTCCCTAAAAATCATGCTACACTAATCTAAAATTCATAATTCAAAATATTGGAATAAAAATGATTCTATCTCTATTTTATAATTATGGTATCAAGATGAAAATAAACATCCTCATGTAATAAGAAGTACACCAGATTATCTTCGACAAATAAAAACATGAATGAATCCAACAATGGATAAAATATTTAATTTATCAAAAATAAATAAAAACTTTTAGTGAATTCATAAATCCTAAAAACATCACGAGGTATTAATATAAGTTATAAATTCACCTGAAAGTAGTTTGAAGAATATCATGTGGCCTCACCCTCAACTAATGATAACTTAATCTCAATTTGATCATGTATAACTACATTGATCTCCTTAACTAGTCAAATAGGTTATCAATATGATAAAGAGGATACCAGTTCGTAATATTTATTTTTTTAAAATAAAATAATTGATACAAAATCACATTAAACTATCTAATTTCTTGGTGAATATAATTAAAGAACCCCAAGGGGATATTCCTAAGAAAATAAACCATTTATTCTCTATTTACTATAATAGAACTGTCAACTCACTATGCTCTATAGGCTCCATCCTATATAGAGGATTGGATATAGTATTAGTGTATGGAATAAGCTCGATCATGAACTCATCCTCCCTTTTAGTTGTAAATATTGAGAATACCTTAGGAAAAATATCCTAAAAAAGGTCAAATATTGAAGGAAATATCATATCCAACATTTCCTCATCACCCAAAATAGAACTAGGAAAATAATATCAGATCATCCCCAACTATCAAATTTTGTGCCTCAAATGGTCTAACTTAAAATTAATTTACCTAGATCAGGTATAAAAATTACCCTCAATAGATATGAATAATATATATTGGTGATAGTAGCTGATATGTTCTCAATACTCAGTTAGCCAATCCATCCCAAGGAGAACATTAAAGTAGAATATATCCAATATAAAGAAATCACAAAAAATAATATAATCATTTATCAAAATTGTGATCATGGAACATATACAAATACCATCAGATTGAATCTATAAGGGAATATTGATTTAAATCACCCAATACAGATATATTATGTTCAACCCTAAATCATCATAAAAAATAAGAAGATATAAATAATTTTTATGAACCCGTATTAAAAAAACTAAATCAATGATATAAGTTAATAAATTAATACCACAAAGGATCAATGTACTGACATATTTATTAACATAAGTTAATTAAATAACATTTAATAGGCTTCATAATTGACACTAATATCTTATATCCTAACTCCTATTTGATTTATCACCATTTTCCCTTTTCTATATGAACCACATCCTCCTCCATATCAAAAAAAAAATATAGGAACCCCTACTACCACTCTATAATGGATCCCTTTTCCTTACTATAGATATTTATGTCTTCCCAAAACCTATAATACCATATGTTTATGAAGAACTTAAAAAAACCATTTTAGGTTCCCCATATGACCACTTATCCAATAATACCTAGTCTTTAAATGGAATTGATATTTCATATGTTCAGGCCTACCATACTGGTAAAACAAAAAAGAACCTCTTCCTCAAGGTTGAAGATATGAATCACCACTCAAGATACTCTACCTATAACTACCCTAAAAATAACCATGAAACTTATTATTTATACTTCCCAAATACCCACTATCATCCCCTATATATGAAGAAAACTTTCCAAATCCCCATCCCTCATATAGGTTTCCCTTAGTTATAATTTCCTGATTCAAAACCTCTAAGAATTATTTCAAGTGAAAAATATTAACTTAAAATAAAATTGTATAACCCATCCTCAAATCTACTAGCATGTATACCTCATCCCCATCCAAAAATAAAAAAAAATATAAAATTTATGAAATTAACTTCATAATATACAACAGACATGTCCCTTAGGTGAGATACATGAACTTCAAATCCCTTTATGACCACAATGACTTCTGGAATAAATAATTATAAAAGGGGACCTAGAAATCCTTCTAGGATAATATCACCTTCTAATCTACCTATATTATAAAATCCAACTATTGTGTAGATAGTCTTTATAACATGTACATTTTAAGTTCCCCCATCCTCTTAGAAGATTTATATAGATGGGTAAAGATAGCTATCATAGACTCCACTCAGAACTCAGAAGCCTAGGGTGTATGCTCCCTAATTAAGATGGGAGGGTTTGCTATCAAAAACACTCTCATATACTAATTAATATAAGTAAAAACTCATGGAGTCTCTCTATAAAAAAACTAAACATCACACATAAAAATATCTTGAAACAACTCATAAAAATTCAGTACTGGAATAACTGGGAGTTACATGTCAACTATCGGTGGGGCAAGAAATTCCCCAACCTCCTAGTGATCTACTATAGGTCATCATGGTTACAGATTACTATAGTGGAAAATTCATGAATCATAAACACATTTCCATAAAATATATTGATATGAAATTTTCTAATTAATAGTAACAAGAATAGTGTCCCACTACTCTATACATACACACTATAATATAAGGGTCTCCATAACTTAGGTGCTCTCTCTAGACCTGTCTACCCACTCTCAGGGACAGTGATGCAAATATGATCCAATTAATTATTCATAAAATATCAATAACATAATAAGAATCGTGATTTTAGATAATAAGAAATACAAAATCATGTTATATAGTAAAACACTATATAAGTTGTTATTGATACTTTAAATAACCAAACCCATTTCCATATTCATGTTCTCAATCCCATGAAAGTGCAAGAATATAATGTGAATACTATGTTTCAAGAATGATGCATAAACTCACACCTTCTATCCACCCTGTTCCAAGAGTAAAATAATAAATCATAAATCACACACCACATTCTAGAAAATCATAAAGTCATAACACTCAAAAATCAAGAACAGCAGTCTCATCCTTGGTAATATGGACTTTCCCTATATTTGGGTTACAATCACTTAAGAATAATGTTCATTACATGCTATGATAATAAACTACCTCCATACATATTTATTAAATAGTTAGAAAAAATAAAAAGGATTTTATATAATTTGTAACATCTACATCCCAGTTCACCTCTACCATAACCAAACCGAATAATTATATACCTAATGTGTGCCTATTCATATTCTAAAGGCTACCAACTAGTATTGAGGTTTAGAGAAAACTATCTTGGGATATTAATAGTGTAATAAATATCAAAAAATAGTTATCATAATAAAAAATTGGTGATATGGATACTAAATATATGGGCCAATAATAAATAAATCACAAAATACATGCTACATTAAAAATGATCTTCCATATTGGCACATAATTCATACAAAATAACCAAGATTTCCCAGGGGGTGATCATATACAATATAGACCAAAAATAAACAAAATAAGTGATATATCCACATAACTATTCTTGATTCATATCCTTGTCACACTTCCCAACTCTATCACTAAATATCTAGCTCAACCATCTACCACAAATCATTATCCCTTACCTATATAATGATCCATGAATTCTAAAATAAAAATGAGATACTCATATATAGTGTGATTATAAATTATTAGACCCCCCCCCCCCCAATAGTGTCCCTAACCAAATATAGAAAATATATGTACATTTTGATGTGATTTGGAAATAATACTAATAATACATTAATAATAAATACTCTTCTTATCCTCAGGCTCCATCATGACACTCAAGTTTGACCATACCTACTTTGGCCTATGCATTTATTGAGTCTAAACATGTCACATAGATATTGCATGGGTCATCAGGATGTCCACCCAAAAAAAATATCACAAGAGTTACAAATACTAGTTATAAATAAAACTAACTTTAGAAAAAATTATGATAAGATTGGTAATACACCCAACAAAAACCAATGAAACATACTTGTTTGGTAGTAAACTTGGTCTATATCTCAATAATATTTATGGTTAGCATCACCACCTACTAACATCACATGAATATATAATGTTTTCAGTACAAAAAACCTTATTCCCAAAATACCCACAATGTATTAGTTTTAATTACACCAAACCATGTTTCAAATATCACTCTGATGTCAGAATTACACCCAACTTCTTAAAATATACTCAGTTTATCCAAAGTAACCATTACACCCAATCACTCTCCCGCCAATACCCAAGATTTATAACTATACCCTACTCTATATTGAACATATTATCAAGGTTTAATTACATTGAACTATAATCAAAACATAACCATCATCTTGGAATTACACCCCTCCACATATCAACCACATTTATGGTTGGAATTACATCGAACTTCATATCCAACACATCCCATTTTAGTATTACAACCAACTATGTACTAAGCCTCATAACCATTTAACAACCAAGAATAAAAAAAATATGTTATAATTCACTTCTTATAACATAAAAAATTAATGAAACAATAAGAATTAATAGGTATACTTCACAAGAGTCAACATGGGTTGGAAACTCACCCAATGCCATTATTCACTTTACATTGGGTTGATTACTCACACCTAACTCATTTTCCTGCTTCCATTTCTCATTTGAAGCTAAAATAGTTTTATCCTTATAACATTATGTTTCTCATTATCAATAATTAATTTAGGAAACCTATCAAGGTCAACTTTGTTTTCAAAAAAATGTAGAATAAACTTAGAGGTACCCCTTATCCCATTTACATAACATTTGGTTCAAGTCCGTATCCATATACAACCATGGTTTCATATACTACTCATTGGAAAATAATTATCATGTTATTAATTATTAATTAATTTATTAGGTTCAAAGAAAGCTCATGTGGTTTCATTATGAAATAATCACACATGACATGTGCATCACTCACATCACAACACACATTTTAAATGTATAATTTAATGGTAAAGGAAAAAGACCATGTAACGACCTAGAATTTTTAAATGATATTTGTTTCTTGAGAAAATGTGTGTTATTTTGTACTCAAAAAACTATATCTCTTTATGAAGTGAATATAATTTGAAATGTAACCATTGGGTTTTTACTGATTTATGATCCTTGGTGAATTATGAACATTATTAAATATTACTATTGGAAATTATAATATTAATAATAATTTTAACATTTTAATTAGTGTTTCTAAGTAGAAATGACAAAGGATAATTAATACAGAAAGAAGAAATGATGGCCTCAACCCGTAGATTCATGTCGTAAGAAGCCCATTTATCAGATCTTTGTAGGGTGGTATCATCTTTGGGGTTAACTCTTGATCAATCCCAAGTCAATATTCAACAAGTGAAGCTTGAACGAAAGTTCCTACGGGAGAAGTTCAAGTTAGTGGAAATTACCACGCGGGTGATGTTAGCTGAGACACCCCATGAATCTATCACCATCACACACCTTACCTTTAGGAGGTATGTGGTTGTTATAAGGGGTTGTATTTCAAGGCCCTAGTTAATTAAATTTTAATTAAATTTTAGAAATAAAATTTTTATTCCATCAATTTCTTTTTAAGAATAGTTTTTCTTAAAAAATTGAGATGGAATTTGAGAAATTGATTTTTCAAAAAGAAAATGTATTTTCAAAAAAGATGTAAATATTTATAAAAAACTAATTTATTATTAATAATACTTATTTTAATGAAATATAATGATAAAAACACTCTTATTTAAATATAAGTGATAAAATAATTTTATTTTTTGAAGTGTCAGAAATTTAATTATGCATTTTCAATCCGATATTATTTTTAATAAATAATTATTTTTATATTTAATATTTAGAATTATAATATTTAGAGAATTATTATGATAAAATAAATATCATTTTTTAAATAATAAATTCAAAATTAGGTTAGGTTGAATTTGTGATAATTTTCTAAAATACTTTATTTTTTCATGAATAGGAAAAAATACAGTTTGAGTTTTTCGATATGTTTAATGACTTCATAATTACATCATAATGTTATAATAACTAATTAATCGCAATAAATTACCAAAAATATTTTATTTTAATGATTATTTTAAAATATTTTAATCAATTTCCAAACCAATAATTTACTTTCCAAAATCTAAAAGGGAAACTTTAACATTAAAAACATTATTTTTGTGGAAAATTTACATTTCCATGACAAAATAAGTAATATAAATTGATAATAGACTATTTTGGATTAGAATAACATAAAATATGACTGAATTCTCCAAAAACATGGAAAAATACCATGGGAAATACCATTTTTTCATTTTCCACGGCCTAAGTTTCCAAGGCATGTATTTAGAAATTACTAAACAAATCCTCCACTTTTTATATAAATACCCGCCCATTTATCTATTTCCCTTCACTATAAAACCATATTATACAAATATCTGGTATTTTTACCTCCCAATTATTCTTTACAAGGTTTCATAAATTCCCCAAGGTCTTAATCCCCATGTTTTAGAAATAACTCTTTTAGGTAAGGGAAATATCTTTCTTTTCTCTTCATTTCAAGAACCTATTTTTGTATATGTCTTATGAATGTTATGTTCACTGCCTATTATTTCCTTTTTATTCATTAAATTACTGAAAAATTATGTTTTATCAATGTTATACCCCTTCCCCCTCTCTTTTTACCCTTTTCAAAAACCACGTTTTAAACTCATTATGGTGTCGAATTTACTTCTCAAATTTTCTCTCTTATCCTCAAAAAATTATCTTTTTTATTTTATTTTTGTGAATACCCAAACCTATTTCTATTTAAGGTTTATTAAACTATATGTAAAAATTATTTATTTTGGGATTTAACATACATTAAACCTGTATTCCCTTTCCTTGGGTTAAAATTGATATAAAAAACTTGTCTTTAATCACTTTTTAAAAATGCCATGATTTTGATATGAAAACCATTTATTTTATTATCCATGGGATATTTATGAAATATTTAATTATGATCTATTTGGTTTAAATTAATTAATACATAGTAAGTTTGTGCCTTGATATTGCTCTAATGCATTAGGTAATGAATTTAATCTCTATATATAACATGTTTTACGACACCTTGGTGAATAACCTTGGTAAGTTTTATGAAATCTCAGTGAAAAACCATGGTCGTATGATTATGAATGTATAATTTAAAATTTGTATCCACAATTTCATGTTATTATTAATGTCATTTTTATTATGATATTTCTTATGTTTACTTTATCATGCCATAATGATTTTCCTCATTTTCTTATTGATATTCCTCAAGATTGCTTGTAAATTATTTCTGTTATTTTCCCTTATTGGGCCTTATTCTCACCCTTTCCTTTGATATATGTCCCCAAGTTATGATATGTGGTAAAATTACTTAGGTTGAACCAATAAATAATTCTTTTTAGTTTTTTATAATAATGTTTTAATTTTTTATGTATTATACACCTTATTTCCATGAAATTAAACATTAAAATATCCTATATTTTAATAATGTAATGAAAAGTTATATAATAAAAAGGTGGGATTACATAGAACACCTACCTTGAAACTGTTAGATACATCCAAAGAGGTTTAATAAAATGAATCTACCTCATATAGAATAAATTAAGTAAACTAGAATAAACCCCTAAATTAGGCACAACTGATGGAGAATAATGAATTAATGAATAAAACCAAGAATATAGGGAAGGGTGATAGAATTATATGTATTGATCTAGAGGGATAGAAAAAACATGGTTTTGAAAATGAATGGAAGTTATCCACACTTAGAAAGGGGATTAAGAAAAGGTAAGAGGTGAGGTTTGAGTGATCGAGCCAAAAAATGGGGGACTCTCATTTAAGTTAGAATAATATTAATTAATTAATTTTAATAATAATTTAAAAACAAAGATCCCAAGAAACCACCAATAAAATTTTCATCCTACACCATATACCCTATACTCACTAAGTACCCATTACTTGGAAACTGGGTTATTGGTGTTTTATCCAAAATCACCCCCTCCACCTAGGGTGCACGAGTCATATATTACTAGACCATAAGGTACCTTGTTCCTCTATACTTTAAGAAAAAAGTCCTAAATTCTAGATCAACTCCCCAAAAATAACCCTCAGGCCTTCACCATCACCTCTAAAAACCCAAACCCATAAAATTAAACCTTGTTTATAAAAAATATAAAAAACATAATACCTTAGAATAAGTATGGTGTTACATTTGTTCTCAATTTATCTCCTCTACATCATCTTCATCTCCATTATCATGTCGGAATTGGTAGTATTTATCCTCATGGTATTCGTATGATCAATCCTATTTCAATTCTTAATTTTCTTTCTAAGTGCTTATAGTTATCTAATTAGTCTTAATTAATCGTATATGTAAGAACCTCATTTTTCACTTAGGTATCTATCCTTTAATTTTGCGTCTAATTATTTATTTTGGACCAAATATGGATGCCTTATGGGTTATTAAAGGTCTCAGGGCTGTCCGGGGAAAGTTCGGTACCCAGAACCCTTCATTTTTGTAAAAATAGGCCTTGTTCATGATTTAGATTACACTGTGCAGGAATTCTGCATAGTTTGGAAAATCGTGTGGATTGTGTTTTTCCAGAAAAAGGAACCTCGTACAGTTGGTGCAGGACCATTCGTCCTAACAGTATTAGTTCCCCTTCTTCCTAGGTAACCATGCATGGTTTGCCCACAATTTTTCAGACCATGCACAATCCATTTTCTGTGTATTTTTACAAGTTTTCCCTTAATAATCTAATTAGATCCCTCCTTATTCCCTAATATGAGTTTATGCGGGATTTACCTCCACAGATCTCATTTTGGAGCTTTTTTAAGGTCATATCTTGGGATTCAAATATCTCCTCTATTTGAGATCTGATTGAGCTTCTGTTTATCATGTTTTATTTGCAATGGTATGTACTCGGGTTTGTTTAAACCTTTCCTCTTCTCTCTTGCTCTTGGCCAAGTTATCAAGGTATAAGAATTTTTCTCCTTTTCTTATATATACTCAGATATAAGCCAAATAAAGGGTCAATACCAGAGTAGGAGAGTCATACAAGCCTAATTTTGGTGGTCTATAACTCATCCCTCAAGTTCGTTGATTTTGGAAATTGTCGTGTGGGGCCCACCGATTTCATTGGGTTCCGTTTATAGAATTTATATGCCATGTTTATAATCATTAGAAATGTATGGGTATGATCTTTCCAAATATTTGATTATTTGTTAGTGGTTACACTCAAAACTCAATCCTTTACATGTTGAAGGCTATTCTATAATTGTTGTTTTAGTGTTTTGACACGTTTGAGCCACTGTTTGGGTGTGCCTTGGCTTGACCTTCCTAAGGGTAACCATTTCTATATTAAAGGGGTTGTTTGTAATAAGAATTTAATAATGGAAAGTACCATTTATTCTCACCACTTGAACCTCATAAGGTAAGTGATTCAATTTATAATTAAATGTGAAATGGAAATTTGAAAGTATACCAAGTATACGACTTGACCGGATTAGTTGTGAATGTTTGATAGGTTTTATGTCTGTATAACCCCTTACCACATTAATGGAAGCTAGCTAAATGAAACTTAATTATTTAATATTATTTGAATGGAATTAATAAAGGTTCCATGCTACATGGCCTTGTCACACAAATGAAAGTCAATGCTTAGACCAAATGGACTTATTGATAATTATTACTTTATTAATAAAGGTTGCATACTACTTGACCTTGTCACAGTAATGAAAGGAAAGGCTTGAACTAAATGACTTAATTACAAGGTTGAATGATACTTGAACTTATCACACTATTTAAATGCGATGCTTGAACCAAATTAAATATTACGTGACTTCATAATTAAATATGAATGGCCTCACTTGAGATCTCCTTGGATTATAATTAGAGAATGTCATGAGCACTTGGGAAACCCATTATGATTCAAGGATATGGCTTTTTTTGGTTGATAACCACCTATATATCGATCCTTCTATATTCTTTTGATGTCCGTTATAGAATCGTAGGATCCCTTACATATCATTAATGGATTCCTTGGATACACTCCTTGGATCCAGCATTGACAAGTAGGTTCCATGCTTAAATCCCATTAGGCCCAGTTATTTCTTATCTCCATTTTAACATGGATGAACTCCTTAGAATTGGTAGGAATATAATTGTGGAATTCCTTGGACTATGCTCCTTAGATTACACTATTAGCCCATGTCAGGCTACAGTTATTATTGATTTAGTGACCCTTGAGTTCTATGCTGCCTTGGTTATTAACTTGGGACTTCGCTATTAAATATCATTACAGGTTTCCTTGTTACAACTTAGAACCTTTTTAATTGATAACATGTGACTTATTAATAAAATGGTAATAATCAAATAATGAATTATTTAGATGTCCAAAAACCAGACAAGGGCTAAAGCAGGTACTTGGGTATTTAGTTAAATTGTACGGCTTTACTTTATATATTCATTATTGCACACTGTTTAATTTCCATTACACAGGAAAAATGTTATAGACATTGTTGGTGGTGGCCCAATGTGATTTATCTCACACCCTCTCTAGGAATCTTTTAGTACTCGGATTATATTACATGGTTACAGGTATTTACAAAGGGAAGCATACAGCTTCAAACACTAGATTTCTTGTTGTTTAGGATATAGCTTGATAGTAGAGGACCGAGTATGATATTGGGATGATCGGGATAGTCTTTGATCTCATTTATACTTTTTTATAAAATGTTATGCCTATTGTCTTGTATCCATGTTTCTCAGTTTTCTAATACATGACATATCATCATCTGTTGTTGAAGGTTATTCTAGTTTTTTCAGTTATTGTGAATTTTGTCTCTATTTTCTGTTGTTCCTTCTATTTACTTGTATTGCTTTCGCTATTTACCTATGTTTACTTCCATCCATTATGTTAAACTTTAGTACTGAGGTAATAGTATCCCCATAGACACACCCTATCCCTCACTGATATTCAGCATCCTCTATCATTTTGGGATATGTGCTTGAGACCATGTGGCCCATCGGGCTTGAGGCACCGGTTAAGTGGCATCCCAGTCTGTGATGTCACACTATGTGTTGCGGCCTCATATTTTGGGATGTTCTTTCCAATTATCATCCTTTAAAAATTTTATTTATCCATATATTTGTGGAGTTTTCCTCTATTAGATAGGGTTTCTCATAATCATCTTCCTAAATTTGTTTTCTTTTTTTGTTCTATATATCTGACCCCATTGGGTGTTTCAGGTCATTGTTTCACTTTACTTGGGGATTAAATATTTTTTCTAGTGAATAAAATATTTTCATATGTAATTTTTATTCAACATAATTTAATTTTATTATGGTGGACACTACTATTGTGGTTTTCATTAGGGGTACCTATGATTTCCTAGTTTTTTCTCTCAATGTTTCATGTTGTTTAAACTTTGGATGTTATTGGTGATGCATCTATTTTTAGTTTTCTCTATGTGTATCTTATTTTTTGCCTATTTATATTCCATATATCACATCCAATTGAGCCACCTTCTTGGTATGTTTTCTTCATTGCTTTTCAACACAAAATCAACCTACTAATGTTGCACCTCGGTCCATGAGACATATAAGAATATATCCAATTTCAATGACATGATTCTACATTTTCTAGTGTCTATCATCTTTATTTCATTATTCCTACCCTTTTTATTACAAATTTTTTACCTTTAAAATGATAAATCTCCTTATATGGGAGGTTATCGGTATAGTGATCTGAAAGTGAGTTATAATGGAAAGGCCATTTAGGGGTTTCTTAGCAGGCTTCATCATGTTAAGCCTTAGTATTTTTGTTTATTTTGGGTTTCTAAAATAAGTTTTATTGCATAATTTCAAAAAAAAAAATTTCATTCATATTCTTCTAGTAAGAATACAAATCTAATTATTAAACAACTTCAATAATTGGTTGTTTAAGAAGGGTTTCCTCCAACACATTAATTTTTTCTTCTTACTTTAGAATGATTCTCAAGTTTTATAATAGTCTAAGTGGTTTCTCCCACTAATATTATTCTTTTATAACACTTATATCAATTTTATATATAATGATGATACCATTTTATCTATAATAGAATAATTTATCATATTAGTATCATTATTAACATGTATTTAATGAATTATTTTATTAAATATCCTCTCATTAAAATGATTTCCCCTTAAATCATATATATTAATCAGAAAAGATCCATGTTTTTTTAAATATGGAGTTATGTTTTTATTTATCTCAATATTTATCTCTTTGGGTAGTCAATCATATCTCATATGACTCTAATACATTTTAGTGGACAAAACCATTCCAAAATAAACCATATTTATTATCCCAACTACACTTCACTGGGGACCTAAGGGTTTTAGTCACTCATAAAAGTGTAATATAATTATAAAATCATATATTGGAACCTAATGGATAAGTTTGTCTTCATTATTCATTATTTCGACAAGATATTATATGGGTACCTAATTTTTTGGGTGAATCAAAAAAAATGATTTTAGTTTTAACAAGTTTCATGTTTAGAAGGAATCTCAAAATTAGTATTTTATGGGGTCTAATTTAAGATCTCACCATATCCTCTCATGTATTTCCTATATATATGTGTGGGTATAATTATTTATTTTTGTATCTTATACCTTCAACCAAATTAAAATGTTCAAAATATATTAATGTATAACTCCTTATACAACTAATGATTTGTGTCACTCTCCCAAAATAAAATCTTATTATATTAACATGTATTCAAATTCATCTCATTTATAAGGTATATAAAATTCTTTTATATAAATGATTAAAATTATATTGAATAAAAAATATTACTCAAGAGAATTCATGATGTGATAGGTAGTCTAGGTGATGACTTTCTAAAATAAATATAGCCTTCAATCCATTATATCCCAATCTAAAGCCCCATTATCCATAGATCTATACACAATATGGATCTTAATTTCAATATAATATTTATGAATAATAATAACCCTTTATTATGGAATTTATAATAGAAAACAAGTCATAGTATTATTTAAAAGAAACTAGTTTGTATGTCATACCAGGAATATAACTACTTATATAAGTAGTATGAAATTTATAAGAAGAAATTTAAAAACTTTAGAATAAATCATACATCTATTCATAATATAAACACTTTATATTTATGAATTAAATATATTCTAAAATAAATAAAAAAACATTTCATAAATTTATAACATGATAAAAAATTGTAAGAATTTAATAAATAATGAAATTATAAACAAATAATAATTTAAATATTCTTTTATGGAAATTAAATAAAATATAAATATGAGAAAAAATATAAACTATTTTTATTAAATATTAATTAGTTTTTTATGAAAATATCCATAATTATTAAAATATATAATTATTTGAGAAATATAAACTTTTCATATTTCCAAATATATAAACATTTTTTATTAACCATATAAACACTTTAAATAATTATATATTTTAATAACCTTGAAATCTATCCTTAAACCTTGATCCCATACATGAAAACAAATTTTTGTATGGTCTAAATTCCTCACAAATTCATAATTAATACATTTTATATTAACACTTAATATTAAAACATCAATTTTCTTAAATATTTCATAAATATTTAATTATAAATTATAAATAATTCACAATTATAACTAATTTATCAACTCACTAAAAATTAATTAATGTTTTAAATTTATTTATTATATAATTTATAAATTATTTATGCCTTTCTCAAATGAAAATAAATATAAATTTTAAATATCTTATATCACGAATGCCAAGATAATCTATAATACATCCAATGCAATAGAAATAAATCCATATATCATCCATTGGGATAGTGTTATATTATTATTTTATACAGTACAATATGCATAGTAATATCTCATATTTTTTTGCATTTATATGCAAAATCCCCATTATCACATAATAAAATCTTCATAATGTTATCTTTTCGTCAAGTGCAGATAGCTTTATATCTATAATGTTGTCTATCATATTTGAAAAACATGGATTTTTACTATAACATGGTAGAGTTGTAATCATAAAATTTATGAATCATGACACTCTATTTTTAAAAAATGTAAACTAGACATGTCTTAGGTGGTGTTATCTCATAATGTTGTCTACAATGGTGTGGTATCTGAATAAAATTATACCATGTTTACCATCCTCTTAATGTGACAAAAAATATATTTATATCATCATTCACGTTAACCAAAATCTTCATATTGTAATTAAATGATAAATTCAAACTCGGAAAAAACATCATACAAGTGGATCTGATAACAATTTTAGGATTTTGAGGGGATAAAAATAGTACATCGATTGTGAAAATAACATTTAAAACAATTCCCACAATATGAAACCATGATACATTTTAACTGAATGAAGAAAACATAAATAATATAACTCTTTTATTGATATTAAATATTTATTTCCCACATAGGTAAAGGAAATCCCTAAGTTGAAGCTAATGGGATACAACCTATAAAGGTATCCACAGGGAGGTGAATCATGTAGAAACATTATTTTTATTATTTCTCCTTCACTCCATATCCTATTAAGACCTTAGATTAAAGAAAAATATAAATAACATAGAACATAGTCTATAGATAAAGTTTTGTTTTAATATATATCATCTAGGATTATACTCCTTCATATAGGTGTCCAAGGATTATTTTTTACTAAAGACTATAGAACAAGAGACAAATTATCCCCATAAATAATATGTTACAACATTAGTAACATAGCCTATGTTTAATCAAAAATCTAAGTGAAAATTTTTAACTCCTTAAAAATTTATTTTAATCCCATAAATTTCATAAAATGATAACAACAAATTGTATCATAGCCTTTAAGTGGAATATTCAAGAAGAAATTACATGAAATCATATATCACATATATATATATATAATAGTGAAATATATATCCACTAATTTCCTTGATATAAAAATAACATATATTCATTCCATAATATATATACTGTAAGAATAATAACTTGGTCCATGTTATCCCACAATATTTTATAAACTAATAGTATCATAACATGACCAATGTTATTCCTCTATAGTTCATAATATCTTTTAAATGAAACACATGTCAATGAGGGTGTTAGTATTTTTATATTGGATGAGTCACACCAATTACTATCATTTATAAGTAGGGTAATTGTTGTTACATAATATAAAAACCTCAATAATCAAAATGTATATCAATATTAATGGTCCTTTTATAGAACAAAAAAAATCTTGACCACCAAAAACCACATAAAAATAAGGGAAAATAAACTTAATAATGAGATCCCATGGTTCCCTAACATATTTACTAACAAAATCAATAAAATAAAACTCTCAAAAAGATTTAAAAATAAAAATTCTTGTGATCTTTTCCTAATAAATATATATTAATCTTGGAAAATCAAAATATAAAAATTTCTAATAATTGAAAAATATTTAAAATATATAGGATACCTAGGATTCATATAAATCAATCACCTAGTTCCCAATTTTATCATATATCATTCATACAATATAAAATAATATCGTGAAATTTTGGGTTCCATGACATGATCATAACTATATAGACATTCCAAATATCTATGTTTAAAAAATGGAATAATAAGGTCATGGTTATAAGGTGTTCATGACTTTAGGTTGTGTTATCCTATAAATGGATAATGATATATCAAGAACGTTTTGTTTATCCCAAACATGTTTTGATCCTATAATCCTAGAAAAATAACACACAATGATTAGAAAAATTATACTATGTCTTGTGACACATTGGATACCCCGCACGTTGTTATACATTTAACCCTGTTAAAGGATAACATGTTCAATTATAGGTTTAAAATTTTATATTAATATTTTTAATGAAAAACAAATAAAATTCATGAATATATTTTTATGATAAAAATTGATATGTCATAATTATTTACCTCAATAAAAATTTTCCATATCATTTAGTACACTAATTGAATGTTGGATCCCTTGAACCATCCCAGGCGGTCTATCTCAACCTTGTCTACTTGTCCATGAGTTTACTCTCATATAGATTCATCAATGCTTAAGTTAAACCTAAAAAATTTTATTCTACTCATTATAACCATAGAATATAGATCCATAATCTGACCAATATTATTTTATTAAATAAATTACTATATTTAATTCATTATTTCAAATATTTAAAATGATTTCTTTTTCACACCTCTCTCTAAATTGAAATTTTATTAAGAAAACTCATGAGAAGGTTCAAGGAGGATTAAATTAGTGGAGTCCAAGGGTGTCTCCATGGATTAAAGAATTATAATCATGGGGAAGGGAGTATATGATAATGAAAATATATAGAGATTCGGTCAAACTACCTTTGGAATTAAAGATGTATAACAACTCATTATTAACATACATATACATTACATCATTCTTTCTGAATACTTAAAACATTACATAAAAAGAGGCCCCAATACTGTATTAGTTTAGTGCCTTTGAAAACATGTAAATGTAAACACTAGTACATGAGTGAGATATATTATCTAACACTAGTTTCTCAAAGACTATCACCCCTCTTATACATATCATACATGAAATATATTCATCATAACCTGGGTAAGGAAATAATAAAATGGGTGATCTTAGATGCTTAGTAAGGGTAAATAATAGAGATATGTAAGCATAAACATGAGGATAAGGGTATGATAACATGATCATAACATTATAATATCATACTTTGAATATAAAAGATCATAAACATGAATCATGGAATAAATATTATCATTTAATAAGATATTAATCATAAGTTAATTAAGAGAATAAGACTTCAGAGGACAACATAGAAATAATACATTGAATTGTGGCATAAACATAAACATGTAATATCATTCCCTATAAGTCAATATGTATTTCTAGAACTTATCAGGGAACTTCAGGGGGGATACACCTAAGGGGTGGGACACACCATCATCCCATGTCACAATCCTTTCTATATAAGGGATTGGGTTTCCCCATCTTCCCATAGTGGATCGGGTTTCCCCATATTCCCAGAGTGGATCAGGTTTCCCCATATTCCATAATGTATCATGCCCATAGACAGGAATCCCATCATTATCTCATGAGATATAAATCTCTACCCAATGCATTGGAGGTAGATATAGGTCCCACCCATCACATAATAAACTCATAAAAACATGTTCCACAAGATAATAAAAATTACATCATATCATGACCTATAAAGAGATATGGGTTTTATAAAAATCATATCATAACCCATGAAATTAAATGGGTATCACAAAAATTTAATCATTTAATAACCTATGAAAAATATTTAGGTTTTATAATCATTTCATCCTATAATAATTTGTGAAAGGAAATAGTTTTCATAAGTATTTATCATGGTATAACCCATTAAAGAGAAAAAAAATTTATAATAATTTATCATGGTATAAACCATTGAAGAGAAACATGTTTCATAATCATTTATCATGGTATAACCCATTGAAGAGAAATGGGTTTCATTATTATATAAATTATGGGAGAGGAATGGGTTTCATAAATATTTAACTTATGAAAGAGAAAAAGGTTTTCATAAACATCATTCCATCAAAACATAAATCATTCAAAGAAAAAATATGAATGGAACCTATGGATCTTTTACTATAAATGTATGATTTATATCAATGCAAGTCTTCTTATAAGGAAATTAACTTTTTGATATCTTTTAAAAACATTTATTTATGAAAATACCCTTTATTATTTGAAAAAGAATTTTTAAAACATAAAACATTTTGAAAAACATTTTCTTTTAAAATAATTTGATAACTTAGAAAGAAGTATTGAAATCATTTTGAAAACAATTTTCCTTTAAAACTTATAAAATAATCTTGAAAACATTTCGAAAAAATTTTTCTTGAAATCTTATAAAAGAAGCTAAAAAACATTTTCAAAACCATTTTCTATGAAAATTAATAAAATAAGCTTGAAAACAATTTGAAAACAATTTTCCTTGAAAATTATTTGAAAATATATAAAATAATCTTTGATATCATTGAAATTATTTTATTTTATAATAAACTTTTTTAAAAACATATAAATAAATATTTTAAAATCTTTTAAAACATTTTTTAACAAAAAAATAATTTTTGGAAACACTTTTTATTTGAAAAAACTAAAATCAACAAATTTCCATAATATTAAGTAAAAAATTTCGTTTTTCGGAAAATAAACTTGTAAACATATAATGTAAGAATCTATGAAATTATGGTCATGATGACAGGTAGGTCCGTACATGGTGAACATTCCTTTTTCACCTTAAAAGTTTAAAAAAGTGCCTTGATCAGAAAATGAAAAGAATATTCCTTTTAAAAACATTTTGTTAAAAAGGTAATACATTGGTAAAATTTTAATTTAAATATAATATAATAATAATAATACAATTTTGAAAACTTTTTTAGAAAACATAGTTTTGAAATAACACATATTTTCAACCGAAATGAGAAATAAAGTCAGATTTTCATAAAACATTTTCTTAATTATCTTAATTACCAAAGAGCTGGAAAATGGTACCATTAATTTTATATAACATGAATATCTATAGGGTAATAAAATTAATTATATTTCTTGAGATATGGATCATAATATTTAATCAATAGAATCATAGTCATAAACAATCTTGATAAACGATGAGATTGATGGTATAAAACGTTACCACTTTGGTAACTTTAAATCCTAATAAAATGAAAATAATAAAATTATATGAAGCTTAAAATATCATGAAAATAATTATATTCATAATATAACATGTAAAAAGGTATTATATACACCTCATAGAAAAATATAAGTACATAACATGGCATTTGTCTCAAAGAAGGAAAATTGAGACAAAATTACTTTACTGATTTGGTAACTCTTGAAATATAACCCCAATGAAAGAAATATCATAAACTGGATATATAAATACCCATAAATTTAATTATAACGACCATATAATACCTTCATGTTTAGTATACACACCATATAAATGAAATGAGTGGTGAATAAGGTATGTATCTCATTGAAATAAAAAAGTGAGATGAAACTCCCTTACCTTAAGTCTTGACATTCTTTGTACACATTCAAACCTCCTGTATAATAAATATAATTGTATTATAAATCTACCACATAACCATATTTTTATATCTAATAACATATAATATTCCCTTAAGACTTTATATTACCCATTTATTAACATTTCATGTTAAAGTAATGTTTTAGGTAACAACCGCTTTGTTTATCATACATGTTTTCACTTGTTATTCTTGATCCAATTACATAGATCATGATTTACTTATTTCTAGAATTTAAAACATGATTTATATATCGTATATATTTATTATATTAATATATAAAATATATAAATATTAAATTAAATACATCGTTCATGTAGACAGTAGGTCGTACGTACATATGAACATTTCTTTTATTGTATTGTCGTATTGAAAGAAAGTAAGTAAATAACATATATGTATATATATAAATAATATAATTATAGTATAATTATTATTTCATATATATATTATATTTTTTATAAACCCATCCTTAATATATTCCATCTATAGTTTGAATGAATCGCATCGATTTCAAGAGGCGGTAGTTAACACTTCCATAAGCGAAGTTATCGTATTTACACAAAATGGAAAGCATGAAGTTATAATTTATATAATAACTAAAAAATTATAAATAAATCATATATATAATATATATCTTATTAAAATATATTTTCCATCATAATTCACAACCATGAGAGGCGGTAAAGGAAAAATGAACAACATCGTTTTGTGAGGTCATAGTTTGTCATACACAAAAACAGTAAGTTCGCTACAAATTAGATGGAAGGGTGTGTAAGTAAAGGTATAATACTTTGAATAAAAACATTTTAGTATATTTATTATACTGAGGTTTTTATATAATTATGGAATAAGAATATTTTAGCTGATGGATAAATAAAATAAAAGAAAGGAGGTTGAAGAAGGATGTTAGCTATTCTTTGGGTAACTCCTTTTTCTTTGCACAAAAGGGATTCCATGGTTGGATTTATTCCCAAAGTTAGGAAAAAATGATTAAGTTAGGTATTTTGGGAGATTATTTTAATATATTTTTTGTGATCTAAATGCCTCGATAGGTGTGAATAAGTGGTAGGGATGAGTGATTTTTTATATTGGAGGAGGAGTGGTATTCTTGTAAATTTTTAGAAAGGGAATTCCGACCATATTTTTCCTATAAATAGTGGATAAAATAATGAACCAAATTATATAAAATGGAGTATAGGGTATAAATATTTCCATAAAATTGATTTTATACAAGTTTCTATGTTTTCTGGTCCTTAAGTTTAAGGTTTAGTCCTTCATTGAGCTAATTTTCCCCTAAATCGCGGTAATTAATTTTAATTATATTCACAAATATTTTTTCTCAAAACTAGGTTGATTTTATTATAAATTATATATTATTATGATTCTAAATATAGAATCATTTTTTAAAAATTAAAATCAAATAAGTGGTAGAAATTAATTTAAATTTAATCCCACGGACAAGACGAAAAAGCGGGTTTTTAAAGGAAAAATGTTCAAAAGTTTGGTAAGTTTTTGTATCCAATTTCAAAGTGAAATTGAGTAAAATGACCTAAATTGGATTAATTTTATTATAATTGATCTGGTTATTTTTTAAATCCAATTATAAATATAATTCAACCTTATAAATAAATTAGACAAAAAATCCATTTTGAATTAAAATTTAGTATTTGTCACTATTCGTCAAACTTCCTAGACAAATACCAAAAATTAACCCTAAGGTAATTTTTAGGTTCATATTTCAAAGATAAAGTTCATTTTGACATATAAAATTAATAAAAGTTCCAAAAAAATTATTTAAGATTCGTTCTCTATAAAAAGGTGGAAAATTTACTTTTTAGAAGAATATATCTTTTTATTCATAAAATTGTATTTATTCATATCTTATACCTATAAAATATATTGGATAAGTATCTAAAATATTGGTTTATTATATTATATATAAATTTTATTGAAAAAATTAATCAAAATTGTTTTTTTAATTTATTGAGATAAAAAAATTGTACATAGAAAAATATTAAAAAAGTAATTTCTTTATTTTGAAAGAGTTATTAGATTTAATTCTACTAATTGATAGAAAAAGGATTAATTTTATAAAAAAAATTAAATCATATTTTTAAAATTCAGTTAATCATATTCATAACTTCCATTTCAATAGTTATGTGGTAGAAATAATAATATTTTAATAATCTTATTAATATTGTGTTGTAGTTCGATAAAAATTTGACCATGTGTGTTATGAAAACTATCAAAGGAACTCATAATTATACATAACACAAGCCAAACAAAGTTTTTTGTGTACCTAAATCTAATCTAATACTTATGATTATTGAATTTATGACAAACACAGTGCTTTAATATATATAAAAAATATTCAGTGTTACATGAAAGGAAAAATATCAAAAAGAATAAATTAATTTGAAAAAAATATTTCACAGAATATCAGGGTGTAACATTATACACCCCTTAAAATTAATTTATCCCTTGAAATTAATCTGTGTTATCAATGGTTTAATACTTTAAAGTGTCATTCATAGAAACCCATTATAAAAATGAATACTAAAACTTCCTTTAAAAAATAAATTTAGAAATGTAACGGTTACCTAAATTAACATGTAACTAGGCTTCTATATAGAAGAAAATATGTGGGAAGTGAGAACATGGACTTAGAGGGAAAGAATAAATATTTTTAGGGATTGATTGAGGTCATCAATCAAAAACAAGTGAATGATTAATGGAAATTTTAGGGGCTAAAAGTCATAAATCTGTGATGATTTAACATTCCATTGGTTCAACAAAAATTAAGGTATTATGATAAGATTTTATTTCTAGATATTTTTCCTAAAGTTGAATAATTTTTATTAAAATATATACTTATATAATTTTTGGAAAACCTTACCCTTTTTGTGCCTCGATATAATTCCATTTCATCTATAATTCCAAGAAATAAAGGTTAATTTGTCTTTCTTAAAGCATTAAATGATCATAAGATCCATGAATAGAATGACAGGTCATTATATCAATTTTTATGAAAAATAATGTCAGAAAAAGTTATCTAATATGCATAAATCATCATATGGTGAGATAATACTATTACCTCTAAAACCTTATCTAAAGTTTAACATAAACCATTCCATAAATTGTTAACCTTATAAGTATTCTCAAAGATGAAAATACATAAAATTATAATTAATTTCATGAAATAAAATTAACATTGATCCCATATATATCACAAGGTAGATCTTGGTTGTCACATTCTAAACATGTGAATACCCTCATCGCATATTCTCTTGAAACATGGTAATAAACTGAATTACCATAAATCCTTTTGTAAAACATGCATACTTACTTATTCTAAAGATTAATAGATATATTCTATAAATCTAATAAGTTTTAAACTTAATCCATGATAGCATAGAACATTTTTTCAAAAACTAATTTATCATATTTGTGGTCATAAATACTATCCAATTTACTTTATCCAAATCAATCATCTCTTTATCCAAGATCAATAGAATTGTCTCAACATCATGAACACATTAAGGGTTACCTTCTCTTATTTCAAAATATCACCTTTAGATTAAATTAATTTTTTAAACCTTCGTCGTTATTCAACATATTCTTTTTAAACCTTTATGAAAAAATTATAATAAAAATATTTTATATTTCATGATTCATATAACATAATCTTTGAATTCCAAAACATATGCACTTTAATCATCCAATTTTATTCTTTAACCATTTCTTAGGATTTATTATCTTATACCTTAATACCCATTTCCTAGAATATAAAATATTAATCATGTCTTAAGGTTCCTCAAGATCAATCCAATCATGCTTCTTATATTTAATATAAATAATACTGGAATAAAATCTCATGCCTTTCACATGTCATCATGGTCTCTATATCTTTAGTAGTATAACAAATACTTGTGGAACTTCTTGATTATATTCATTATATTTCCACTTAGGAGGTTTATTATCATAATTCCCATACTTTCAAAATATAAAACATTCAATGTTAACCTAGTTCCTTATAGTTCCCTCTATTGAATAAAACTAAAATTCATAGGGTGAGAAACACTTATCATAGTAGAAAACCGCATAATCATGAAAAATTACTTATAGGATATATATAAATAATGAAACCTAATTATTTAATATATGACACCTTAGGTTTATCCTAGGTTATTAATAATCATCTTATATTTAAATACTTCATTATGGTTCATAAATATTTTGTGAATTCCCAAAGCATGTCCCCCTGTGTGTCAAACCAGCTGTGCAGCAAGGCTCATTCTCTTATACTACGTTACACTCGAGTCAGGCCCAATCAACCTTGTTGAAGTTGTTACCCCTTGGTATATTTATTCCAGAGTTGAATCCACTTTTAGTATCTATACATGGATGTAATTATAATAAAACACTCAATCTATCCTTTACCAAAATTCCAATAAATATTCCTAAACATTAACTCATCCTTAGACTTATCATTAGTGACACCCCTAGAAAAATCCTTAGAAATATCCTTAGGAATATCACTAAAGTTTTCTATTAATATTTTCAAAAGGGTGACTAAAGCTTCACTATAATACCAACTATAAAAATCAATATTAACATACATATACATTACATCATTTTTTCAGAACACTTAAAACATTACACAAACAGACACCCAAAGACTATATTAGTTTAGTATTTTTGGAAACATGGAAAGGTAAAAACTGGTACATGAGTGAGCTAAATTATCTCCCACTAGGTTATATAAGACTAGAACCCCTCTTAGAAATATCATACATGAAATATATCTTCATAATTTGGGGAAAGAAATAATAAAAGTGGTGATCTTGGATTCTTAGTAAGGGTAAAAAAGGGAGATATGTAAGTATAAACATGATCATAAGGGTATGAGAACTTGATAATAACATTATAATATCATACCCTACATATAAAAGATCATAAAAATAAATCATGGAATAAATATTAACATTTCATAAGACATGGATCATAAGGGAATCAAGACCATAATCCATGAAATCACTACATAGGAATAAGACATGGAATTGTGTCATACACATAAACATGTAATATCATACCCTATAAGTTAAGATGCATTTCTAGAACTTATCAAGGAACTTAATGGGGACTAAACCTACTAGGAGGGATACACCACCATCCCCAATAATAGTTATTACCTTTTATGGGGTTAGTTTTTCTCATCTTCCCATTGTGGATCAGGTTTCCTCATCTTTCCATAGTGGATCGGATTCCAACATCATCCATAGTGGGTCAAGCCTGTATACTTGAATCTGATCATTATATCAAGAGATATAAATATTTACCCAATGCTTTGGAGGAATATAGAGATCCCACTCATCACATAATAAACTCATACATACATATTCCACAAGATAATAAAACTTTCATAATATCATGACCCATAAAAAGTGATGGGTTTCATAAACATCATATCATAACCCATGAAATGGAATGGGTATTATAAACATTTAATCATATAATTACCTATGGAAAATATATATGTTTCAAAATAATTTAATTATAGAGTAACCCATGAAAGGAAGTGGTTTTCATAATCATTTACCATGGTATAACCCATTGAAGAGAAATGGGTTTCATAATAATTTATCATGGTATAACCCATTGAAGAGAAATAGATTTCATAAGAATTTATCATGGTATAACCCATTGAATAGAAACCAATTTCATAATCATATAACCCATGGAAGAGGAATGATTTTCATAAACATATAACTCATGAAAGACAAATGGGTTTTTATAAACATCATATCATCAAAACATAAACCATTAAAACAAATAATATGAATGTAACCTTTGGATCATTTCCCAAAAAGGCATGAGTAATATAAACAAATGTTTTCTTATATGGAAAATAATTTTGGGATGTATTTTAAAAACATTTCTTAATGAAAATACCCTTTCTTCTTTTAAAAGGGATTTATAAAATATAAAACCTTTTTGAAAACCATTTTATTTGAAAATTCATTAAAATTTTATAAATAAGGATTGAAATAATTTTGAAAACCATTTTCTATAAAAACTTATAAAATAAGGAAAAAAAGTTGAAAATTATTTTTCTTGAAAACTTATAAAATATGATTGAAAACTTTTTTGAAAACATTTTTACTTTAAATTTAATTGAAGACATATAAAATAATATTTTAGATCATTTAAATACTTTTCTTTGAAAACAACATTTTTTGAAAACATATAAAAGATTTTTTAAAAATAATTTAAAATATTTTTTTACATAAAATGATTTTTGGAAGCCATTTTTCTTTGAAAAAAAAATTAGAATAAAAAAATTATAGAATAATAGGAAAACATTTTATTTTTAAAAAAAATTAATTTGTAAGCTCACAAAGGAAGCATCATATAAATAATGGTTAGGATGGGTGGTAAGTCTGTACATTTTGAACATTCCTTTTTCACTTTAAAAGTTCATAAAAGTGACTTGATCAAAAGAGGAGAAGAATATTTCTTTTAAAACCATTTTTTTAAAAGGTAATATATGGGTAAAAATTTATTTTAAAAATCATATCATAATATTAAAAAAATTGAAATTTTTTTAGAAAACATGGTTTTGAAAGAACATAGATTTTAGACCAAAAGTAGAAATAAAGTCATATTTTCATTAAAAAATTCTTAATTATATTAATTGAAAAATATTGGAAAATTGTACCATCACATGGATATAACATTCATATCCATGGGTTAATAAAATTCATTATATTTCTTGAGATATATATCATAATATTTCATCAATGGAAGCATAATCATAAAAAATATTGATAAACGATGAGATTGAAGCTATAAACCATTACCACTTTGGTAACATTAAATTATTATATAATGGAAATAATAACATTACATGAAGCTTAAAATATCATGAAAATAAGGAGATTCATTATATAATATTTAAAAATTTATTGTATAAACCTCACAGAAAAATATAAGTGTATAAAATGGCATGTGTATCAAAGAAAGTAAATTGAGACAAAATTACATTACTAATTTGGTAACTCTTGAAACATAACCCCCATGAAATAAATATCATCATATAAATAAAAAATGAGATGAAACCTCCTTACCTTAAGTCTTGAATTTATTTGTACATGTTCAAACCTCCTATATAATAAATATAATTTTATTATAAATCTAAAAAAAGAATTTTATTATATATAATACCATATAAGATTCACTTTTGACTTTATATTACCAATTGACAAACAATTCCATGTTAAAGTAAAGTTTCGGGTAATAACTGCTTTGTTTATCATACATGTTTTGACTTGTTATTATTGATCCTGTTACATAGATCATGATTTACTTATTTAAAAAATGTAAAAATTGATTTATATATCATATATATTCATTATATAAATATTTATATTAATCTATAAAACATATAAGTATTAAAATAAAAACAGTTTTCATAGAGACGGTAAGTTGTACGTTTGCATGAACGCCGCTTCCGTTTTATTGTCAAATTAAAAGAAAGAAAGTAAATGTAATATATGTGTCTATGTATATAATATATAATTAAATTATATATATTATTTCATATAATTAATTTATGTTTACGAAAACCATTCTTAATTTATTCAATGTAAAGTGTGAACAAGTCACATCGCTTTGAGGAGGTGGTAGTCCACACTTCCACAAATGAAGTTATCGTTTTTACAAAAAATGGAAATCATGAAAGTATGGTTTATATAATAACTAAAAAATTATAAAAAATTCATAAATATCATATATATATCTTATAAAAATATAGTTTAAATCATAATTCCCAACCATGAGAGGTGATAAAGGAAAAACGAACAACATCATTTTCTGAGGCAGTGGTTCACCGTACACAAAAATGGTAAATTTGTTACCCATTAGATGTAGTGTGTGTAAGTGAAGGTCAAACAATTAGAATAAAAAATATAAGTATATTTATTATAATAAAGTTTTTATATAAGTATGGAATAAGAGGATTTTAGGTGATGGAGAAATAAAATAAATGAAATGAGTTTGTAGAAGGATGTTGCATCTTCTTTGGGTAACTCCTTTTGCTTTTCACAAAAGGGATTCCTTGGTTGTATTTATTCCAAAATAGAGGCTTAAAAGAGGAATGGAGGGATTTTGGGAGGTTATTTGATTATATTTTGGGTGATACAAAGGTCTTTATAGGTGTGAATAATTGGGAGGGGTGAGTGCCTTTTATAGTAGAGGAGGAGTGACATTCTTGTAAATTTTTGGAAAGGGAATTCCACCCACATTTTTTCCATGAAAATTTGCTCAAATAAGGAACCAAATTATATACATGTGATTATTGGTTATAAATATTTCAATAAAATGGATTTTGGAAAAGTTTCTAGGTTGTTTTAGGCTTTAAGTTTAAGGTTTAGTCCTTTATTAAGCTAATTTTCCCCTTAATCATTGTAATTAATTTTAATTACTTTCACTAATTTTTTTGTCAAAAAATAGGTTGATATTATTATAAAATATTAATTATTTATATTCCAAATATGTAATCAATTTTTCCAAAATCCAATCACATAATTGACAAAAATTAATTTAAATTTAATCCATCATACGGGATGACAAAGCAGGTTTTTAAAGTAAAAATGTTCAAAAGTTTGGTAAGCTTTTATATCCAAATTAAAAGTGAAATTGGTTATAATAACATAAATTGGATTAATTTATTTATATTTAATATAATTATAATTTATAACAAATTAAAAATATTATTTAATCTTATAAATAAATTAGATGAAAATGAAATTTGAATTAAAATTTAGTATTTTTCATTATTCATCAAAAAATGAAACTTCAAAGGAAAATACAAAAAATTCACCCTAAGATAATTTTTATTTTCCATGTTAAAATATGAAGTTTATTTTGATATATAAAATAAATAAAAGTTCTAAAAATTTTATTTAAAAAGGATTCTCTATTAAAAGGTTGTAAAATTAGTTTTTAGAAAAATATATCTTTTCATTTATAAAATTGGATTTATTATTATCTTATAACGATAAAATATATTAGATAAATATTAAAAAAAATGATTGAATATATTATATATAAATTTTATTGAAAAAATTATTCAAAAGTTTTTTGTTCAATTTATTGAGTTAAAATTTTGTTTGTGCATAGAAAAATAGTTTTCTTAGAAAAGTAATTTCTTTATTTTCAATTAGTTCTTACATTTAATTATATTAATTGATAACAAAAGTATTAATTTTATATACTTGTTTAAATAATATTTTCACAATTTATTAAATCATATTCATAACTTCCATTCTAACATCTAGGTGGTAACTATAATAATATGTTATAATATTAATAGTATATTGTAGTTCAGTAAAAACTCAGTTTTGAATGTTATGAAAGCTATCGAAGGAACTCTTCATTGCATGTAACGCAATATAAACATAGTGTTGTGAATACCTCAATCTAATATAATTCTTACATGTAGTTTAAACAAGCCAAATTTTGTTCTTTAATATATATAAAAACACAAATTCATCATTGGCTGAAATGAAAAATATCAAAATGATTAAATTAAATTGAAAAAAATATATTTCCAAAAATCTTGGGGTGTTACAAGATGTATATATATTTATTAACCTCTAGACATATATGACATATATTCATATCTTTTTTAACGAGTCATCTAAAAAATATACATAATTATAAAAATCATAAAAACTTTTATAATATCGTTTTACAATTTTCATTAATATAATTCTATGCATAAATATTTTATATCCCAAAGTCTTTGTATTCATTAGCCACTTCTCTGATATAATTTACAATAAATAAAAACTGAAATTTTAAATATATGTTTAATACTCAAGTCTTTACCTATAGTTTACAAATACACCTCAAGTCTATAGGTATTTTTTTCCATTTTATTATTTTTTCTATCATTAATATATTACCCATCGATAAATTTAAATATCATTTTATCATTTAATTTTTAGGATGGTTTATTCATACAATAATTTAAAAAACATATATAGTGCACATTAATATTTTTATGTGCTTTACTAAATATAGTATATGTCAATGATATGATACCAACTTCATATCCACACATGTTTTATTATACCAAATATGAAATATAGAGTAAAAAATGATAATACAAGGAAATATAATGTCATAATTTTAATAAATTTATTATGTTACTCCATTGATTATTATAGATAATGTTTCAACATTAAAACCCCCTCTCCCCCAAAAATATTTACTAGTATCTAAACTTATAATTATTTTGAAAATTACCTTATGTAATCTAACTTACTCATTTAATGTGTTAAAACCTTTGATTTAATGTTCTAATTATCATTATTAAATCCCACCAGCTATATTACTCAATTAAAACTTTATTAATTAAATAATTTATATATATATAACATTTATTCTTTTCTATAATGTTATTTAACACAACCAACATGTAATAAATCACTCTTATTTGATGTGATGATCACTCAGTTAATGTTATAATTAATATCTTATTAATGTTTATCATTTATAGACTTCAATACACCTTCATGTAAACTAGAATCTTATATATGACAATAGTTTTATATAGCATTTTTTTCATATGACATGATGATATTTTTCAATTAAAACAAGTTTTATTGGTCTTTTCATAATGACACAAAATATTTCACTATTATGATATTTTCAAAATTATAAACACAGTCACTAAAAAATTAATAACATTATATATAATTCCTCTCCTACAATTTTCATTATAACAATACAAATTATTATGTAAATGGGGTTTTCAAACAATTTAAAATTAAATTTATCTTCACTAAATTTGTTCTTACTAGTTTCCCTAGGATAATTCATTATATTTCATTTATTTTCTAGATTATATTTGTTCAGATTGTTATTTTTTCATCACTTAATATATTTGGTAACTAAGACACTTATTTCTTTGGGACTCATTATACTATCTTACATCGATAAACCATTTATTTAATTTGGTTTTCATCTTAGTTGATGAAAATTTTTATATAATAGTTGTTATTTATTATAAGAGTAATTATTTTTGTTTTTATTTACCATTATATTTGAATTTATTAGGGTGAAAATCCACCAAAAAATCCCTCTATTCCATGTGTACTAACTCTGGTATCCTTACTCTAGTTTATTGAGTCTTCCAATAACCCTATACCATTGAATTATCTTCATGTTTCCCATGTGTCCTATAAATTTTTTATAGATGATTAATATATCTAAACCCTTAAATATTAATTATTTATTTATTTTATGGGGTTATTAAAGAGGGATTAACATCATCTAATTTTTTTAAAAACGTCGAGAAAATGAAAATCATGACAGCATCTTATTCCTTTATGATATGGTTTTATTAATGTTTATGTGTTTTAACTATGGTTACCATTTCCTAGTGTATAACCTTTTGTTCATTCCTTAAAAACTGTAGGTAAATTTTTATTTGACTACATACCTTCAACTATAGTGTTTTTTTTCTTTTTGGTTATCCCTTATAAAAGTATAATTAAGTTCTTGATAAAGAGAAATCATCTTTGTAAACACGTTATACATTTTTATTTTGATTCTATAATTAATCATCTATAGTAATGATTTATAAAATATATGGGTTTTGTAAGATTAAATCTAATTAGGGAGTGTATGTCAACTCCTCGGGATAGGTTTGACCACATGCACTTGGTTTTTATAAGAACTCTCGTTTGAATAGTTATTTGTTTGCTTATAGATTGTGTGTTCTATATGTTAATATTTTTATTGTATTTTTTCATTATATTTTATTTCATAATAAATAAATATCACTCATGAGTCTGATGAACCCCCAAGAATCATCACTTCCCAAGGGAGGTGATCCAAAGATTATAAAATAAAGTTCACAAGTTTTCTTCTACTAAAACTACTAAAATATAGTATAGTCATGGTGTGTTTCCAGTCGATCCATTATAAACTATACAAAATACAATCTTGGTAATTCTTTATTAATTTTTTGTCTTCAAATTCAAAAAAATGGAAAAAAAATAAATTTTGAAAGAAAAAATGAAATAAATCCTCTTTGAGAATGAAAACATTCAATAAAAATAGAGAAAAATGATTAATTGAAAAGAATTTTTTTTTCTAGAAAATATTATTTCATTAACATGTAGATTAGAATAACCAACTAGTTATGATATTATATAAAACTACTCAATAATTATTTTTCCAATATCAATTAATATTTTTCCAATTCATTTAATTCATTATGTCCAAGGAAACCTAATCAAGATAAGTTCCATTAAAAATCAATCTCAATTGAAAAAAACTAAGGACTGTTTTAAAATTCCCATCCTTCTATGCCACATTAAATATCCTCCATTAATTATTCATATATATATAAAATAAAGAAATGAAATAAAAGTTAATCTCAATTCCAGAATAAATAAATAGATTCAATTGACAAGAAATATCCATAAATTAATAATTAGTCACCACTATTCTAGTATTAATCCATCATCCCTTAAGATACTACTCACTCATGATATAAGGATAATCCATCATGAATAAATGGTTTATTTTAAATGACAATGAAGACATGAAAATAGAATATTGAATCAAATCATGCATGAAAGAGAAGTAAGAAAAGTCCACTAGCATCAAAATAATTTGATTCCAGTAATCCACAACAATAATATCCATATAAATTTTCTCTCTAAAAGAGTAGGAGTCATAAAAAATTGAAAAAATCTCTCTAAAATTTAGAAACATAACATATATATATAAATTCCAAGACTAAATCATGGAACAGCAGACATGGTTATTGCGTAATGATTAAATTTTAAATATGTTTTCTTTATCTTTTTTCCTCAAATGATCTATATTATAAAATAAAGGTATGTATTTTGGAATGAAGTTTTTATTTTTCAACTCGTTAGACTTTGAATCCTTGAATATTATGATATAATTCCAAAATATTTTATTCATGATCTAAATTTAAAAACTCTATCCTAGTATATCTATAATGTGAAGGGTGGTTCTAGCTATAGTGTGAAATCTAGGAGCTTCACCGATTAACTCAACCTTCTCCATTTTGTGGTATAACAGAAGGCATAATAGAGTAGTAGTCCTCAAATTTTCTAAAGTTTATCTCACATGGGAATGTTGTGACATGGTTCTCATATTCATGTTAAAAGGTCTTATTCAAATTTTATAGGTTTTTTATATTTAGCACTATTATGGTGTTGGTATCTGGTTATGTTGTGATTACTTATGGGTTATTCATATGTATCTCCACATGAATTCAATTATATTTAAATACTATTTTTTGTAGTTTTATTTCTTTTAAAATTCCTTGAATTTCTCTAAAACTTCTCTTAAGTGATCTACTGACTCCTTTCTATTATAAGTCACTAAAAATGAATACAATTAGGAACTATTTTTCTATTTGAGTATTAAAATCTTGGAAAATTTATTTATATATTTTTGGATTCTCAAATTGTCCCAATATTAAACATTTTATTATCCCTAACAAAAATCATAGCATCTGACCAAGATGAATCCAAATTTCAATTAAGGAAAAATTTAATCAAATATACTTACAAAAATTAAATCAGGATTGAATATTTTAAAGGAACAAAACCCATCAATTTTAAAGTGTCCTAATCATGCCTCATATAAAATTTCAATTCAAAACTATTTTCCACTTCCACCAACATTATTCAACTAAACATCATTACCAATGACACTTGTGATATACCTTAACTAAAATTAATTCAATCATAAATCAAGATCATTTAATTAATATTATGATTAATCTACACATATAAATAAAACTAAAAAATATAGAGGGATTTTTAATGTAAATTCTATGGTTTAATCTAGGTGGTTTATAATTTATAATTTAAAAACATAGGTGTAAAAAGTATGGCTCAATTATTAAAGTATAATTCATGATAACCCATTAAGATTGATGTAAAACATATATTCTTTCTCTCCTTAAAAATATCAGTACAAACTGCTTCCCTTTCTCCTCTTTCTCAATGGATCAAACTTTAAATTTTCAAAACATTGATGAAAGTTTCACTTTATTTATTCGTCTCTTTTTTCAATGGAATGCATACAAGAAAAGTCTCACATTATTGAAAGTAAAACTAAACTATCACCTCAATCACCACCATTAATATCCTCCCATCATGATTTGTGATAGTTAAAATAATAAGGGTGAAGGTGGATAGTAAAAGGAAAATATATTCTATTTCAATGATAAATGTTTTTCAAACAATTATTTATCAATGTAACACCATTAAAAATGACATGTAAATAATATTATAAATAATCTAGAGTTCAATCCACACTTTCACCATTTCTGAATAGAATTCCCAAAAATTCTTTGAAATCACCCAAACACCCTATTTAAACTCAATTAAAATAATATAATATAAGAAATAAGTTATGTAGGAAGTAAAATGTGTCTTGTCTTGTGGATCCCTATAAGAAAATTCATGGTCTCTATATGAGTTTAAAAGTTTTAAAGGTTAGGCCTCATGATATTAAGTTCCAGAAAAATCAAATGATGACCTCAATCATCTTAATGATGATAAAAATCATCATTATTTGAAAAATAAAAAATAATAATGTAAGGACTCTAGTTTTATTGTATTTTTACTTTTAATATTTCTATGTATATATCTGGATTTATCCTTAAAGCCGGTATGGTGTTTCGGTGTCTTGAGACCCCAAAATTAATGTATTAAAAATATTAATATATTTTAATGTATGAATGAACATCGTTTCATTGTTTTTGGGATTTACCATTTATTAGGATCTCAGATGGAAAATATGAGACCACGATTTATTCTGAAACATAGGGTTTACCCTAGGTATGACCTAAGGTTAGTCGGTGTTGGACATTGTGAGGAAAAAAAATATTGGCGACTGTGTTTAATTAAAATAGCTTATTTATTTATTTATTTTATATTAAATGACCTAAATATAATCCTCTGTAAATACCCAATTATAATAAAAATCATCAGGTTTATATATATAACCCTGAGAATATTTGATGGGAGGATTAGGCATTCTTCATTGGATGATCGCATCAGAGGATAATGGGAAATCAGATCGAGGTAGATCAAGAGGTAGAGAATGCAGTGGGTATTCTACATCATTAGAAAATATGTTCTTCACCAATGATCAATACACATTTAGTTAAGGATCACCAGTTATGGTTTCCTCCCATTTTTTTAAAATATTGGTCATAGATTCTTATATTCATTCATTAATGTGTAATTTCACACCCTTTTCATGAGCCTGACTGGATAAATTAAATTATTAAATCAGTTCATAGTTTTTATAACTTGATAACACCCATGGTTTCCCCAATTATGTGATATTTGGTCAAGAACTCTTGACCAACAATGGTTTCATCTTTGTTCTTGTGATCCCCCCACATTTTCTTCATGTACTTCATCATTGGACCATGAGATCACAATTCAACATTATCGGAGTGGGTTCAAACATTATAAAACCCTTGGATTCATGGTGGTTGCATGCATGATTAAAATATTAGTGATTTTTTATGGATCAAGATTATTTGGGGGTGATTCTTCATGGATCTAGGATCTTGAATAGCAATAGTAATGCGAGGTTCATTGGGATGTGATGCAGGCTTTGAACGGTTGATCGAAATTTGATTTCTAGCCACTTTTGGCTAAGAATTGATGGATGGAGGTGAACCCCTTCGATTTCAAGTGGTAAAATTATAGTATTTATGGAATAATTAATGGATCATGATACAATGTGAAGAACCATAGGATTATATAAAAAATGTTACTACACTCCATGTAGTATAGAAGAACACACAACATGATCTTCGGATTTCAGAATGGATCGGTTTTTTTAACTGAGTTAAGGATCACACACTATGTTTCTAAGCCTATATGATAGGTGACCCTAACCAGGTAACCAAGATTTGTTCCATTTTTACACTCCCTAGGACCCCAAGTTTCATACACATTATGTACCACAAGTATATATCATGTGTTTTTACTTTTCCACCTGAGCTATGTTCCAAGTATACATGCCTAGGACTCCGGGTTGATATACACATCATGTAATGACTATAAATTACATGTTTTATGATATGTATTTTTAGTCCATTCTCAGGGAAGAACATGGCTAGGTAGTGAGGTGAGGTCAAAAAACATGTGGACCCCTGTACACACCGTGTATTCCCTCCATAACTTCTTCCTCTCATATATCCTTCTTAGGAACTCTTATTTTGGAACAAAAGTATCCAATCCATAGTTTTATTCCATATAGAACATAATGGTGGCCTTCATTATGGAATATGAAATATTATGTGAGGTTTTATGAGCATGAATCTTCTTTAAGAGATGCTTGATTATGGTAGTGATTGAGGAAGGATCATTGGAGAGATACTGGGGTTGAAAACCCCCTATTGTAACAGGGCATCAATCCCCCTTATTCCTCTCTATCTACTGAGTGGTACCCCCATGAATCACTAGGGTGTGGGTCCTCTATAAATAAGTGTTACCCCCTTATGAATTAGGGTGTAGGTCCTCTACCAACTGAGATAACCCCCCCCCCCAAACACATTAGGGCATGGGTCCTCTATTCACTGAGTGGTATCACCTATTACACTAGGGAATGTCACCTCTATCTATTGATTGGAACCCCTTATCGTACTAAGGTATGGGTCCTATATTGGATATTGTTCCCCATTGGTCTATAGAGTAGTGGAATGGTGTGGGTAATCTATATGTATTTCTTGGATAGATATGCGAGGTATTGGGCATTGGTGATGGACCTTTGGAGCTATAAGAAGACTCATCATCCTGGACTGGACTGTGGAGATGGATATCCCCTCTCTCTCTCATATGGGTTTATTTTTTAGAATGTATATCTATGATGGGTTTGATTTCCCTCTTGTTATGGGTTTATTTGACCTTTATTGTATCTTTATATTACTTCCTTTATGGTTTTAGGGGTGTCCTACTAGGTATGTATATAATCCCCCTATATGGGATTTTCCCACACATGTCATGTATTATGCAGATAAAAGATAGTTATATGGTGACATCAGTGGAGAATAGAGTTACCAAGGTGCATTGATCATGTATGGTGGTTAAATTTGGAGTTCAAGAGTAGGGATCTCTTAGTTCTTCTTTATTCCAGTTGTTGTCAGATTGGGAATTCACTTATGGTTGGTTTTTTTCCTTTTTACATTTTCTTATTCCATGTTGCCCAGATGTATTCCCTAGAGGTTATTTCATTCTTGGTATTAGACTATATTTTATAATCTTTAATTTATTTCTCTACATTTTTTTCATGGAGACAATTGGGTGTGTGTGTGCGTGTACAGGTACATTTGTAAAAGGCCTCCCATTTTATTTATACCTTCTTGGAACTTTTCACCAGCCTCCACCAGATTATAGGTGGTCTTGGTGTTGTGACGGCTCAGATTTCCACCGGCCATTTGAGCCCTGGTGGTTCGGGTCATTATAGAGTGGTATCAAAATAGTTAATTCCTCAAGATGGTGTTTGGATTTTTTCCCCTTATAATGAATTGGTTGGGAAATAGGGAAATGGTTTTGGGTGTCTTGAGTGTGTCCTTCAGGCTAGATAACCTAGTATTGGTGTGGCGACCAACAAATCCATACACCAGGACTCTAACTACTTTCTTGTCAACTTGACATACTAAGACATTAATTGCAGAGATCAATGGTACATGAATCATATAGGATTGATTCATTTCACTATCCATATTGATTCAAATCCCTATATATATATTCTTATCAAACCATGGTACATCTAGATCACTTTCAATATGCTTCTGCAAAGACAGCCATCTAAGTTACCGATACTAGATCATGATGAAGATCCGATGAGTGACGAAGGCTAGGTTCTGGGGACATCTCATGAGGTGTTTCCTCTGGGTGGGTAGGGATCATCACCCCTACCTATTGATAGATACATAGTACAAACAAGGTATTCTAGGTATGTGTTTAGCCTTATTTCATTACATGAGTTCCAACGTCAAAGACCGTTGAGGTTACCCAGAGAGAGATATCTCTAGGTAGTGAAGGATTGGATTGGTTCAATTATCCAAGTCCTTAAGATCATGTGGACCCCAACTGATCATATGGACACAATATCATATAGTATTTTTCATGGAGAAGCAAGGTTCTAGTGGATTCTAGTCATGCAGACTTGTGATAAGATGATGCTCTCATGGTCTAATTAAATAGTTGTTTCAAGAGGAGTATCACCCCTCATAATTGTGCTCATTTTTGATATAGGATATTCTTGAGGTATAGTAGGGTAGTATGATAGTTATTTATTATTTTTTTAGATTCACTGGCCTTACATGATACTCCCTCAAAATGGTGTGGGATGGTTACTTTTGATCATGGAAGTTTGAGAGAGTTTGTCGCAAAGACATCCATACTAGTATTGACCCATTTTGTATTCCCACCTATACTGGAGTGATAGAGTGGGAACTGGTTATAAATGGATTCCTATCATAGGGAAACCAGGAATCTAGAGATTACAGTAGTTTATATTGGGTTGAGTCATCTTCAGTTTCTAGAAGGCACCAGATGGAAGGGTCTTGGCATAGGATAACTTATCATGGTCGGACTCAGTCACATGGACATGTAGCATAGGGTTTGCACATATTATTAGGTCATCCCAAATAGGGTCAATGTTATACTTATGATGATTGAGTTTACATGGCTTGTGATTTCCCGACCTGTCGATATAAGGAGTGTAGATAAGAAGAAGATAGAGTACCATGATATATTCAACATCGTGTGCCCAAGACAAGCTTAGGGATCTAGCAGTATGGTTCATGGACAGTTTCTAGATATGAAGGGTTATGATTAGGCTAGACATGAGATGATCTAAGGTACAATATTTTTTTATTTTACTCTTGATCTAGTATTGATAAAAATAGGTGTGAGTCATTCCTTCATCTCAATATACCTATTGTGAGATCCAAAGATTCCATTTTACTTTTTATCCCAGAATCATTGGCTAGAGGTTCCTAGATGGAATTATTATCACTTATCTATCAACAATGTGAGCTTAAGCTTGGTGGAGAGAGTTTCCCATGGGACCTATTGTTCATCAAAATTAAATGTTGTGGAATAATATTAGGTATGGAATTTTTTTCCACAGCTCGGTCCCAAATTGACTATCATCACAGGAAATTTAGATGTCTTCAGTTGATGGGACTAGATTCTCTTTTTTGAGTGAGATACTTCTCATGGTTGAGCGAGTGGGACTTATGGGAAAGAATCTACAACTCATCGCTTATCAGTTGGTGAGTTTTTCCCTTGGTTCATTGGGCTCTTCAGGAATTTGTTTTCCTTTAGTAGTGGAGGAATTTAAGGATTTATTCCCTAAGGATGTTTTGGGACTACCTTTGAGGTGGGATATGGACTTTTATATTGACTTGAACCCTAGGACCACAATAATATCATATGAATCATATCAAAGGGCCCCTACCAATCTCCAGGAGATGAGGGTTCGGCTAGAGGACCTTCAAGAGAAGGTATTTATCATACCCAATGTGTCCCCCTTGGAAAATATAGTTTTGTTTGTGAAAAAATAAGATGGTTGATTGAGGATTTATATTGATTATCATTGCTTGAACCAAGTAATGATAAATAACATTTCCCATTTATATGTATTGATGAAATCTTTGACTATTTATGAGGTGTGAGTTAGTTCTGAAAGATCTATCCTAGGTCTGAATACTACCAGTTGAGGGTTCATGAGGATGATATTATAAAGATGGAATTATAATGTCTCTATGGATGCTATGATTTTATGGTGATGATATTATGAGTGTATAATTACCTTATAGTGTTTATGGATCTGATAAACTAGATATTTTGTCCATAATTGGACTGATTTGTGGTTATATTCATTAATGACATACTCAATTACTCTGTGTTAGAGGATGATCATGCAGAGAATTTGAGATTATTCCTATACGTACTTTTGGAGAACTAGATTTATTATAAAATATAGAAGTGTTATATTTATATGTGTGAGGTTCACTTTCTAGGGAATTTAATTTATGATAATAGTTTAGATAAGGACCCATTGAATATTGATGCAGTGCTTCATGGGATCCACCTAAGATCATATCATAGGTATATAGTTTCCTTATATTTGTGGGATACTACAGGAGGTTTGTGGAATAATTTTCCTAGATTCATACCCTTTTACTGCCCTGGAATAAAAAGAGAACCCATTTACCTTGACAGAGTAGTGCCAAAGATCCTTTTAGGATTTGAGGCTAAGTCTAACCAGTTCTACTATATTGATACTACCAGATGAGGTAATGTATCATGCAGTGTTTTTAAATGCCTCTGGAGATGGGATTATCTACGTTTTGATGCATATGTAGGCATTCATCACATATGGGTTGAGGTAGTTCAGAACCCATGAGAAAAGATATGCTACTCATGACCTAGAGTTGGTAATGGTAGTCTTCACTCTAAATATATAGAGGCACTATTTTTTAGGTGAGTTATTTTTTGTTTAATCAGACCATCAGAGTCTCAGATACATATTTACTTGGAGAGATATTAACCTATGACGGATGTGTTGGTTGGTGTTCCTGTAAGACTATAACTTTATAAGATTCTATACTTCTAGGAAGGGAAATTTGGTTTTAGATTACATTATAAATAACTCAGTTCTCTCTTGGTAGATTAGGCTTCTAATCCATTAGCTTCATTGCAGCTGACCCTAATAGAGGAGAGGGGTGTAGTTTTTCTTAATTCGATGTAGTTGACTCCACCACTTATTTATCTTGTGAGAGAGGCTCAGTTGGGAGACATTTACTATGAGGTTCTATGGGACTAAATATCCTTAAGAGATATTCAATAAGTATTTTATGAAGGATGGGAACACATTATTCTTTTCTAGGGACAGACGATGGTTCCAGTCATGTTGCGTGAGGAGGTAATGAGGGATTTTCACACTTTCACATTGTCTTTACATCCTAGTGTGTTGAAGATGTATGAGGAAATTCATTGGAAGTCTTGGTTGAATTTAATGAGGTATATTGTTCCTTAGTTAAACTCATGGTGACTCGCATGTCAGTGGATGAAGGCTGAGCAAAAGGTTCTGGTAGGTTTGACACACCTTATTGAGATCCTCCAGTGGAAATGGGATAGCATATCCATAGACTTCATGATGGGGATTCTACAAATAGTTATAGGCCAAGATTCCATTTGGGTGATAATTTACCAAAGTCATAACACTTCCTTTAAATCATGGAGAAAATTTTGGTTGAGATTTTAGGTAATCTATACATACAGGAGATCATCCGACTTCATGGTGTAGACTTCATGATTATTTTTTTCCATGATGCTCAATTCATGTCATGGTTATGGAGAATCTTGAAGTATGTATTTGGGACCCATATGAGGATGGGTATGGTGTTCTTCCACCAAAAAAATAGCTAAACCAAGTAGAATATTCAGGTGTTAGATAATATGTTGAGGTTCTATGTATTGGACTTTTTCTAGAGATAAGAGGATCACTTTCCATTGGTAGAGTTTTCTTATAATAAAAGTTATCACTCTACTATTTTCATGTCTCCTTTAGAGGCCTTGTATGATAGACCTTTAAAGTCACCCTTATTATGGGATGAGATTGGAAAGTTATCTCTAGTTGGCCTAGAGATGGTGCAGGAAACAATGTATAAATTTTAGGTGATCCAAAAGCATGTGAGGACAACCCATAGAAGACATAAATCTTATGCAGATCAATATCGTAGTAACCTGGAGTTCAAGTAAGAAGATCATTTTTTCCTAAAATTATCCCCACAATGAGGATTTCAGATATATGGTCAGAGATTAAAACCATCCTTGAGGTTCATCAGCACATTCAAGGTCCTATAGAGGGTTGGTGAGGTTGTTTACCGCATAGCCCTACCCCTGTAGTTGGATTGGGTACGTGACATATTCTATGTTCCATGGTTAAAGAGATACATGCATAACCATATGCATGTTATTAACTAAGTTGATATGTATATTAAGGATGGATCTACCTTCATGAAGTGCCTGGTGGTGATTGAGGGTTGGTAGGAGAGGATCCTGTGAGGAAGGACCATTCATTTGGTTTATGTGCTTTAGCAGCACGAAAGCGTGCAGGAGAACTCCTGGGAGCATAAGAGCTATATGCGGGCTCAGTACCCCCACCTTTTCATTTAGCATATGTTTTTTAGGGTAAAACATGAAGGGGGTAGAATATAACAAATCTTATTTAATGGGATTTGTGTTTTGAATATTTCCATGCATATTTCTGGATTGGTCCTTATAGTCGGCATGGTGTTTGGGTGTCTTAGGACCCCAAAATTAATATATTAAAAATATTAAAATATTTTAATTCATGTGAGTACATCAATTTAATGTTTCATGGTTTTACCATTTCTCAAGACCTCAGATGTAAAATCTGAGACCAAGGTTGATTTCAGTATGTGGGGTTTACCATAGGCACGACCTAAGGTTGGTCAGTGTCAGATCTTCCAAGGAAAGAAGTTGTTGGAAAGTGTGTTTAATTAAAATAAATAAATTATTTACTTATTTTAAATTAAATAACCTAAATATAATCCTTTATAAATACCCAATTATAAAAAACTACATGATTAGCGGAAAAATTATGGGATTATTTGAGAGGAGAATTAGGCGTTCTTCGTTGGTGGATCACATCATAGGATGACGGGCGATCGGATCGAGTTGGATCAAGATGAAAAGAATTTAGTGGGTCTTCTACATCCCTTTAAAATGAATTATTCACCAAATATCAATAAAAATAAAGTTAGGTCTCATCAATTATGGTTTCCTCTTTTTTGATTAAAATATTAAGCATGGATTTCTATATAATTTTATTGATATATGATTTCACACCCTTCACATGTTTCTGTTTGGATAAATTAAATTTTTAAATAAATTTATAATTGTTATACCTTGATAAAACCCATGGTTTTCCTAATTATGTGATCGTTTTCCAATAATTCTTAGACAATGATGGTTTTGTAACTTCTCGGTTCCAGGTGTTTCCCAAAGGTGCCCCGAACCCAGTTGGTCACATGACCTCAAGCACATTTTCCCAAACGCCAGAGGCTTCCGACTAGTAGTGGAGGTCAAGGTCTAATAGTGGAGAAACTATGTCATCATTGGAATAGTATACATAGTGGAATAAACAATAATAATAAATTGTGGAAGTATTAATATCATACAACAGAAGTAAACAGAAGAATACCGATAGTATAAAACAACTACAACATATATATAAACAAATGATGCATGTCACATGTATCTAGGAAAGTGAACAAACAAGTCACAATGCTAGAAATATAGTACTAAAACCAAATTATAGAAAAGCATTAAACTCCAAAAACATCATAAGCTTTAGCTTTGTCCCATTCTCTCTAGCTCCAACAGTAATCAAGTACCTTATGAAGAAGGGAACTTTCCATTATCTATACCAGCAACCATATAATCTTTTTAGGCCCAAAATCATGACCTAAATAGGATGTGATATGAATACCAATAGGAAACCACCAAAAGATATGTTCCTAACAGTTAGTGAATATATATAGCAGGCAATAAGTGAAAATGAAGCAATAAACTAGGAAGTACTCAAAATTAAACAATCCTACAGTTTTCATTTACATTCATTTTCATTTATAAATTATTCAAACCATTGAATAATATAACCTCAGGATCTAGACTAAGCTCTGTATCCCCCTTTATAATAATAATAACACACATACATCTCAAATACCATCTAAGAAATCAAGTAAGACCAATTACAAGATTGTGCTTTGGCTTGGCAGACTCATCACAATCATTCAATCATTCAAAAGAAACCCTCAGATAAATTTATCACGGTCTAACCCCTATGGTTCAACATATCATCAATTCAATAAATAATGACCCTCTGGGAAATCTCACACAGTCTAACCCCTTTAGTCCCACGACCTTCTGGGTAGCTCTCACGGTCAATACCCCTTTGGTTTTCATAGAAACAATACAATATAATGACCCCCTGGCAGCTCCCACAGTCAATTCCATATAGTCCAACATTCATTTAATAACGACCCTATGGGTAGATCTCATGGTCTAACCCCTCTGGTCTATGACTACCCAGTATCTGTCATAGTCAATACCTCTGGGTCAACACAACAACAATTATATATAAATGACCCTACCTTAGGAATCTCTCAAATTCAATTCCCATTGTCCATACATTCACAATGTGAAACACGTGCATCTCAAATAAATAATTACTCCATCCTAACAACAATAAGCATGGAAAGAAGAACAAGCCTAACATGCTTTCTAGACCCAACGACCATAATCAATTAAACATGGTAAATACACCCACAATCAAGGAAATAAACATTATTCATAATCAGTATTCCTTTATTAATAAAACACACCATAACAGGTCTTAAACAGGGTTAAATACTAAAACACGCCACACCCTAAACATGGGAATTTGTCACTTTTAGAATATATAATCCAAAGGAAATCAAATAAAGGCACAAACCACCTACCTAGATGTTTTACAATGAACAATATTGAACGTTGGCCCTTGAATCGGCCTATAACGACATAGATCTACAAAAATGTTAAAATCGTTCGACCTTGAATAACTCACGAGAGAGGAGGAATCCGGAAGAGAGGATCAAGAATAATGAAGAACTCACCGGTGGGATTCCAATGCACCTTCCAGAGTTCGGATCATACCTTGGATGGAGAATTAGTGGCTCGGACTTTTATTGTCGCTCTTGGACAAACCAAGGTTAGAAGAAGAATGATCTATAAACAAGACGCGACCCTGCTCTGATATAGCAATTAAAAAAAGTTAACAACACATTCTTTAAAGATACACTCTATGTATAGGCCTTTACCAGGTCCCACCTTAAGCGGCCCTACCATGTCATCACACAGTTGTGTACACAGTCGTGACATGGTCAAAACATGGTCTGGTTGTGGTGCTAGAGTACAGAGCATGTACAAGTAAGTACACTGAGTGTACTTCAAAAAAAATCCTTCTTCCATTTTTCCTCAAAACGACCCAAAATAAAGATCCATACCTGAAATGAAGATCTGGGTTCTTACATATTTCCCCTTAAAGAAATTTATCCCAAAATTTTCCTTCCAAGGGTGGTGAATAAGAAACTTCAAACAAATCTGGCCACTATGATTGTATGTCAGCCTCCCTCTCCCAAGTCTCATCATGTACTTTCTCGTGCTGCCATAGCACTCATACCAAAGGAACAGGCTAGCCATGGAGAACCATTGAGCTTTGATTCACAATCCGACTAGGGTGATCCTCAAAGGATGCATCCACCTTCAACTCAACCTCCTCGGGTTGAAAAATGTGATATGGGTTTGAAAAGTAATGTTGTAGTTGAGAAACATGAAAGACATTATGTATAGCCTAGTATATATGAGGTAACTACAACTGATAGTCAATTGGTCGGACTCTCTCCAAAACCTCAAATGGCACAATGTATCTTGATGAAATCTCCCCATGTCTCCTAATCCTATTGTGTCCCAACCTTGGTGTGACACGTAATAAAACCTGATCTCTGACCTCGAAATCCATAGGTCATCTTCGCCGATCAGCATAATATTTATGTCGAGACTATGCAGTATCCATCCTCTTCTGAATCAACTCCACCTACTCATTGGTCTCTTGGACAAGACAAGGTCCCAGTATAGCTATCTCTCCTACCTCCATCCAATACAGGGGTGATCGGCATGTCCTACCATAAAAAATCCTCATAAGGTGTCGTCTGAATCGTTGCTTGGAAACTATTATTGTAGGAAAACTCCACTAGGGGTATGTGTCTCTCCCAAGATCCCTCGAAATCCAAAACACATGCTCGTAGCATTTCCTCCAACACTTGAATCGTGCTCTCAGACTGGCCATCTGTATGGGGATGGTAAGTTGTGCTCAGAAGTACCTATGTACCCAAATCCCACTATAGTCCATTCCAGACACAAGAAGTAAACTAGGTGTCCCTATCTAAAACAATAGAGTGTTAAACCCAATGAAAACGTACAATATCTTGGATATACAACCTCCCAAGCTCATCTAAACTGAAGGTTTCCTTGATCAGTAAGAATTATACAACCTTCATGATTCTATCAACAACAACCCAAATTTCATCATTTCCTTGAGGATACCTCAATAAACCCATCACTAAGTCCACCGCGACATCATTCCACTTTCAATCAGAAATGGGTAACTGCTATAAAATCCCTGCTAGTCACTGATTCTCTTCCTTCACCTGCTAATAGGTATAACTTCTCATAAAAAAACTAGAAAAATCCCTCTTCATACCTGGACACCAATACTAACGGTGTAGATCTCTATACATCTTGGTGACACCAGGATGAACTACCCAAACTAAGGAATGAAAATCTCACATCAAATCCTCACATATGTCTACTAACACCCATACACGTCCATGAAAATGCAAGACCACGTTATCGCCTACAGTCCACCTAAGAGTAGGGTCCTCTCCTAAAACACTCTCTCATAGGACTAAGCCTTCAAAATCTGATAGTTTCCTCATTCTGACTCAATATATAAGATTAGAGGTAACAGCTACATAAGAAATAAATTTCTTCCCCTATCTGTTGTGAACCTCCAAATGCATCTCAGAGAACAGATCCATAAGATGTCACTCACTACTAGCCTCCTGAACTGCCTGTATTTGAGTCTTACTCAACGCATCAGCCACTGTGTTGCCTTTTCCAGGTGCTTAGGAAAACTCAAAGAAAAAATATTGAAGGTACTCAACCCACCTTCATTATCTCAAATTCAGATCATGCTGAGTAGATATATACTTGAAAATTTTGTGTTCAGTGAATACCACAAAATGATCTCCCAAAATATAATGTCTCCAATAGCGTAAAGCATGCACAATTGCAGCTAACTCGAGATCATGCATCGAGTAATTCCTATCATGTGTCATCAACTACTGAGACCCATATGAAATGATTCCTTATCCCTGAATAAGCACTACTACCAAACTGATACTCAATGCATCACAGTAAAAAGTGTAACTCTTTCATGGCTCCAGAAAAATCAGTATCGGTACTGAAGTCAATCTCCCTTTTATCTCCTGAAAGGCTGAACCCCAGGAATCTTTCCAGAAGTACTTCGCACCCTTCTTATCCAGGCCTTTTAGTGGCATTTCTAAGCATGAAAAGTCCAAAATAAATCACATGTAGTAACCATATATCCCTAGAAAACTTTGTACCTCAAATATGTTCTTCGTCTTCTCCTAGGAAAATACCACTCTTTCTTTCTCTGGGTCTGCTAATACTCCTGTTTATGAGATAACATGACCCAAGATTTGAATCTAGTCCATCAAAAAGTGAAATTTTGAGATCTTAGCATATAAATGATGCTTTCTCAGTGTAATTAATACAATCTCAAGATGGATGGCATGGTCGTGTCGATTGTTTGAGTACACCAAGATATCATCCACGAATACTACCACAAAAGAATCCAAGTAAGGATGGAACACTCGATTCATCAGTTCCATGAAAATAGCTGGTGCATTCATGAGACCGAATGGCATAACCAAATACTCATATAGACCATACCTACTCTGAAAGGATTTAATAGGTATATTTGATGGTCTAACATGAAACCATTGATAACTGGATCTCAAGTCAATCTTTGAGAACACACATCCTCTTCGAAGCTGGTCAAAGAGATCATCAGTCCTCAAAAAGGGATATTTGTTCTTAACTGTCACCTGGTTCAGCTTCTGATAATCCACACAAAGTTTGATAGTACCGTTCTCCTTCTTCATAAACAGGACAGGTGAATCCCAAGGAGAAGTACTCAGTCAGATGAAACCCTTTTCTTGTAAATCCTCCAACTGCTTCTTGAGCTCCTGTAACTCTGGTGTAGCCATCCTATATAGAGGAACGAACACCAGTTCCACTCCTGGCACAAACTCAATAGAGAAATATAATTCTCACTCTGGAGGTAAACCTAAAAATACATCTGTAAAGACATACCTCAAATGATCCACCACTGGAGTAAAGTCAATTTTTGAGGTCCCCTAGTTATCCAGATATAAACTAGAAATATGGGTTGTGATTCCTCCCAACCCATGATTCTCGGGTCTAGATCTACTCTCCTAGACATACCATTCTCCTTTGTGTAGAAAATACCCACCCTTTAGTGATATGAAACTCACCCTATGATGATATCAGTCAACAAAGGCTTGGAAAAAGACTAACTAGTCCATTCCAAGAATTAAATCGAATCCTGTCATCTCTAAGACATATATGTCCCATAAGAAGTGACACCCACCAATCTCAAGAGGTCACTCCTTGAACGGACATACACTAGCTGTCTTAATACTAAACGGAGTTTCTAGAGTCATAAAATGCTCAGAAGTAAAGATACAATGCCCAAGGCTCTCCACAACAGAAAAAGATATAAAACTATGGGAAGCCCCTACATCAAAAAGAGAAAAATCTAAAATGAAGGCAACTATAATCATACCTCTAACTATAGAGGGTCTGAGATCCTTCTCCTATTGGGTCTACTCTACTGTAAAAGTCTGACCTATACCGCGGCCCTACGACCCTGCCTGAATACCCTGAGCTGATCCACCATGTTGTCTCTAAAATCCTGTCATCTGTATACCATGGACACAACTACCTCCTCGGCCTGAATGGACTGACGAACTCCAGTTCACTGAATGATGAGAAACCGGTGGTACTGTTCCTAAATGTGGAGTCATAATAGAACCCCTTTTTCTCACTGTTGGTGAGGAAAAACAGCAAAAATTCTAAAGATGACCCATCTTTCTGCAAGACCAGCACTCAATTGGGTCCTTTGGGAAATGTGGTCTCATATTCCCACTCTTCCCACACTAGTAGAATACCACCTGGATACCTGAATAAACATCACATAAAAACTCCTTGAATTGCTTCCTTCTATTTGTAGAAGGAGTACCAGCCCTGGATGTTGAACCGCCCTAGCTCGCAGCTCCCAAATCCCTCATATTACGCTCAGTAATCAGCACCTGATTCACTATAGCTGTCATGGAAGTCATCCTAAATACATTCACCTATGATCATATGTCATACATAAGACCATACTCAAATATCCTAGCCATAGATAACTCATAACCTCCCAAAATAGGTGTGAAGCAATGAAGCTCTGTAAAACGGGATGAGTAATCCATTGCTGAAATAGCACCCTACTCCAAGTGCATGAACTCTTGGGATCAATCAGCCCTCAACATCTCAGGGTAGAATTAATCATAGAAGATCCTATGAAACACTTACCAATCCCTATCCTGATGACATCCCACATGTGAGATAGCATCCCACCATATCTTGGTGGAATCTAGTAGCATGTATGTAGCAAGCTTTACCCTCATCTCTGGAGGCATCTCCAAATGTTCAAAGATATCAATAATGGAATACAATCATGAATCTACAACCTATATTCCTCCATCCCCAAAGAAAGTGGGAGGATGCTACTACTAGAACACCTATGTCAACTCTTCCTTAATAGAGGAAGGATGTGTTGCTCCCTGAAAGGTTTGCATCAACCTCATAAATGCTTCATGGAACTATGCATCAACACCTGTGACTGGTATAACAGTTGGTTCCAATATGATCATGACGGTAGGATCTACTGGTAGTCCCTGATCTACCATTTTCAGTGTATTATCATTGTCCTATATCTAGAATACAACTAGAGTACGTATTGGTGGAATGACTCTAAAAGTTCAAGCACATACATCAGTTAAAGATTATCATGGATAACAACTTAAAAGTTCAATAAATTAATAGGAGAAGAAAACATTCAAGTTCTACAAAATAGGTTTACACGGTGTGTATAACCCCTACACAGTGTGTTCCCTTAAGCCTTTAATAAGGCATGTACCTATGCCAAACCTGGTCATGTAATACCCATACATACAACATGTTCCTCATGAGACATGGCATGTTCTTGAATCTTCCCTCCTACCTAGGTTCCTCCACATGGCTATAACTACACAGTTCGCTCCTGGGTAACACTACACGGCATGTTCACCAAAGACACATCGTGTACTAATTAAGTTCTAACCACTCGTGTCATTACTCATGTGGTCGACTCTACACAGAATTCATAAACTCTAAATGGTGTGTACAACCTAATTTTCATCCACCTGTGTCGTTGGTCACACGGCCAGATACACTGTTCTTTACAACACGGTATGTGCAATATGGAATCCCACGTTTTTATTATATAACTTTTCATTACATTTTACAAATAGAGGATATTTAAAGTTTAGTGTCTTGGAAATAAAGAAAAAAAACATAAAACATTAAAACATTCTTTTAATCCACTTGTAAGGATTCACCATAGGTTCATCCTAAGTACAATTACTGTAACTCATAACCTGGAGACATACATCAAAGGAAAGGGTGAGTAGAAGTCCTAGTAAGGAAAACAAGTGAAACAGTTTACATGTGAACTTGAGCGGTGAAATTACGGATGATTTTCACCTATCGATTTTTCAAGGTTCTGGTGCTCTGCTAATGTGTATAGCAGCACTCGGGTCGAATCCTCATCAATGATACCTTTTAATATTCGGTTATTTTTAGTTGATTGTATTTTGATTGGGGGGTTATTTTGGAGATCTTATGAAATAATTTATGGATGATGTTTGATTTAACCAAATTATAAAGATTTGTGTGAGTTTATTATTAGGGATTTAATCTTATGATATCCTTGATCTTTGTTTTATATTGCATTAAATTAATACCCACTTCACAAGATGACTTTGATCGGAATTCCCAAGTGTTAAAACTTTAATCCAAGCCATAGCATAACTTAGGGTTCTAATAATTACCATTACAAGCTTATGGTAGTGTATTTTTGGTTCCAATAATCCATGTAATCCATATATTAAACAAATCATTTCATTAATCCATGACATATAAAGTTCAACATACACAATATTAACTCAAAGAATACTCATCGAGCAAAATCACTCAATCACTTAATATCCCCAAATTATTATTCAACCCAATGGTATATTTACTCATCCATTTAAATGATTATTAATATAGTTAAATATGTGATTAAGTATAAATAAATTGAAAATAATGGGATAAGAAAAGATTAGTTCATCGAACACACACACACGATCGTTGAAGAGAGTTAAAAAAAGAATTTTGATTGAATGATGAAGCAAAATAAGGGAAGGAGTTTTAACTTGATTTAAACCATTTTAATAAAATTAATATTAAACTACATAAGTTGGATGAGAATAAGAGATATTTAATAAAAAACTTTCATTAAAATAAAATTACAAAAAAAAAGTCTTACAATATTACAACAATGAAGAACACAGAAGTAAATGAAAACAAAGAGAGGAGGAAAGGTCTATCAATTGAAAAATTGAGTATGTAAGGTCCTACCAAGCCTTTGAAAAGGATTTGTTCATGCCAATATATTCTCCTATCTTCTGAAATGCCAACTCCCTTGAAGGAAAAAATGGGGGGTGTATTTATAGCCCAAGGAGTTGGACTGTTTGAATTCTAAATCTGTCCCTCCAATTGTTTCACCGGTTTTCCCATTCAAACAGCTGAATCTAGAGATATATTATTCTTAAAAGTTTTATATAATAATTTTGGATGAAAAATCTAAAAATTTGGAGCAATTTGGACTTATGTAACCAAAGTTATGGTGGTTGGAGTAAACAATTGTAATCTGTCCATTTAAATCCATGCTTTTTCGATGGCCGAAATGTGAATGGATTTTTGAATAGAAAGATACCTTCAAATCCGAATTATTTCTTCAAAAAGGTAGGCCACCTATATATCCTATTTCACACTATAAAATATCAGCTTTATTTGATGAATATATCATTAGAAATTTAATGAATAGTGTCCGGATTTTAATTCCCATCCAGAATGGTGGGCTGGGATTAGATTTATCAGTTGGCCCCCTTATCTTTATATTTGTGCCCTGAAATTTTTATCCAAGATGAAATGAATTTTCCCCCATCCTTTGGAGTAGAATTAAAGTATTTGGACTTCTTGAGTGATCCTAGTAATTCAATCTCCATAGATTATCCAGTTTCTTCACAAATTCTTTAGGCATTCTTGTGTGATTTATATGACCCACGAGATGGAAGATTTAGCCAAAGGTTCTTTCTAATGAAATGTTTTAATTTGAGTAAGGAACCCTAAAAAACAAAAATCATGAAATTTAGATAAGTATGGTGGGAGTTAATTTTAAAACATTAAACAGAATTGAATCTGGATTAATTCAAATAGAGCTCAAAAATTATATTTAATATTTAAACATTATTTCACACAAATTATGAACATTTCATATAAAATTAGTAAAGGTAGTATATAATAAGTTGCGTTAATATTAATAATATCAAGCGGTATCAATAAAAACATGAGTGATATCGTAAAGGAATGATAAATATTCATATCGTAGAAATAATAACTTGAAACATAACTTGAAAATGTGGCTATAACATTTAACATAGACATTCATGAACATATCACCAAGGTTCATCCCCAAGGTGTCATAAAAATTACCGGGGTTATTCATCAAGGTATCGTGAAACTTTTCATATCTAGATATTAAACTCTTTACCCAATGTATTAGAGCACCATCAGGGTTCACCCTTAATATGTCTTTATTCTCATGTGATCCACATAGATCATAATCATACATTTCACAAATAACCCATAGAGAGTAAAATAAATGGGTTTCACTTCAAAATCGTGACGTTTTTAAAGTGCTTAAAAATAAGATCATTATGTCATTTTTAACCCATGTAAAGGGAGTGAGGGTTATATGTATGTCAATTCCAAAATCAAATAGATCAATTTTATTTTTTGATGAATACCCCTGGAAATGAAAATATATTTGGGTATTCACATAAATAAAATAGATAATTTCTTGAGAAAAAGAGAGATATTTTGAGACCAAAATTCTATAGCATAACGGCTACATAACATGTTTTTATAGAAAACGTTAAAAAGATAGGGAAAAGGGTTAACCCACTCATAAATAACTCATAATACAGTATATTTACATAATAAAATGTAAATAATATCATGTATGTATATTTGAATAACATACCATGTGAAAAGGAATCTTAAAAGAAGAGAGAAGATGCAATTTCTTTTACGAAAAATTTGGCAACATAACGGCGTCACTTAAAAATTCAGAAAATGAATTGATGGAAGAGAAAAGGTTCTCTCATAAATTGGACTTGAAATGGATAGTAATAGGGATATATAAGAACATACCCCAACATAATAAGATGGAAACTAGAAGACACAACATAAAGGAAGTCGTGACTTAAAAGAGGAGTCTGAAAGGTTCCCTTACCTTGAAGAGTATCTTCGAAAGCTCCAAGGATGGGAACTTGGGGGGGTTTAAGGGAACCTTGGTAGGACTCCTTGAAAGATAGAAATACCAAAGCTTCATTGAGGAGGAATTTGGAATGAAATTAATGAAGGAATGGTTTGGTATTTATAGCAAAAGTGAGGGAATATTTAATTAATTTCAAAGGGACACCTCATCGGTGGTATTTGAAAAACCATGGGCTTTCCCATGATATTTTCCCATGGTATTGGACACTTGGGAAACCTCATAACATATCTTACTATTCCCAATTCGACCAGATTTATTACATCATGATTACATCATTAATGATGTCATTATTCACACCAAAACTCAAAACTGTATTTTTACTATTCATCAAAAAACAAAACATTTTATAAAAATCTCATAAACTTACCCTAACCTAATATTGATGCTTTGAATTCAAAAATTAAATCCATTTTATGAAAATAATTCTATAATTATTATATGTTTAATTTTTAATTTAAAACACTATTTACCCAAAAAAATACTAATACTTAACTAATAATTTCTGAAACAGTTATTTACTTAATAATTTCTGAAACAGTTATTTACTTATGCTATTATATCACATTACCATTCAAGATGGATAAATTATATTTATAAATTCTTAGGTGAGGTTACTATTCCATTGGTCACATTACTATTCATAAGGGTAATATTACTATTCATACATTACTAGTCACTAAAAATTTAGTTGATCTTATTAGAATCTAAATTTCTTAATAAACACAACTATAGAATACCATTTTTTAAAAATAATTTCACATTATTAATTATTTAGTGTATACAAAAAAATTAAAATACCCTTTTCCAAAATTCACCAATAATATGGAAGTTCTATGAATTAATCCTATATTTATTTTAACATTTGAAATCAACAAATTTAACATAATAAGTAATAACAGTTATATTTATACAAAAAGGATTACAGAAGGTAACTAATGCCTCGTAACATAACCCCTTATAACACCTACATAGGACCTAAGTGTAATATGTGATATAGTGATAGAATATTGGGGTGGCTCGGACAACATTGCCTGAGTGGTGATTTCTATCATATTTAACTTCTCCCGTATGAGATTTTGTTTAAGCTTCACATGTTGAAGCTCAGCTTGGGCTTATTCCATAGCAAAGCCTAGTGATGCAACCTCATTTTGAAGCTCTGACAGATGGGATTCATATGGCCCGAGTCTACTGGATGAGGCCATCAACTCTTCTTTTTGTATTAATTAACCATGATCATTTGTATTTATAAATAATAATCATAACATTATAGCTTCCAATGTTCATATTAACCTATGATCATATAACAGTCACAACCCAAAGATATCATTTTAATTATACTCACTTCATTAATCAAATAATATAGTTTTTTAGAGTGTAAAATAAAATAACACACAAAAATAGGAAACAAATATTATTCAAAATTTCGTGTCATTACATTCTTCACCCTTTAAGGAATTTCATCACCTAAATTTAAACTCATACCCTCAGAAGAGAAAAGTTTTGGGTACTTATGACTCATAGAATCCTCTGGATCCCATTTGGCTTGTTCATATTTTTGGTTCCTCCATAAAACCTTAACAGGGTGGGTAGTCTTGCTGCGTAGAACCTTGTCTCTACAATCCAAGATCTCCATCGGCTACTCATCATAAGAGAGGTCATGTTCCAGTTGTACCACCTCTGGATTTAGTACATGTGAAGGGTTAGGTATGTACTTTCTCAAGAGGGATACGTGGAAGATATCATGAACTTGTGCTAGATTTGGAGGAAGTGAAAGCTGATAGGCCATTGCTCCCACGTGATCAAGGATTTCATAAGGGTCAGTGTACCTAGGGCTAAGCTTCCCTTTCTTCTCAAACTTCATGAATCGCTTCCAAGGTGAAATTAGAAGAAAGAATTTTTCACCAAAATCAAACTCCAAGTCCCTTCAACGGTTGTCGGCATAGCTCTTTTGCTGACTCTGAGAATCCTTAATATGTTGTTGGATGGAATGAACCTTTTCTGTCATCTCTTGCACAAAATCAGGACCAAGAATCTTTCTCTCACCAACTTCATCCCAAAAAGTAGGAGTTCTAAATTGCTTCCCATATAGAGCTTCATAGGGGGCCATTTGAATGCTTGATTGGAAGCTGTTGTTGTAAGAGAACTCAACTAATGGGAGATGTTGACCCCATCCACCTTTAAATTTCATTAAGCACATTCTCAGCATGTCCTTGAGTGTTTGAATAGTCCTTTTAGATTGTCCATCATTTTGGGGGTGATAGGTCATACTGAAATTCAATTCAGTGCTCAGAGTATGTTGAAGACTTATCCAGAATTTTGATTTGAAACTTGGATCACGATTGGATATGATAGAAAGTGTAGCTCCATGTAGCCTTACCACTTCCTTCACGTAAATCCTAGAAATTTGAGCAAGAGAGAAATATTCCTAAATGGAGATAAAATGGGCATCCTTTTTTAGATAATCCACAATAACCCATATCAAATTGTTTCATTTAGAAGTTCTCGGGAGACCAGTGACGAAGTCTATAGTGATATTTTCCCACTTCCATGCTAGTATGGGTAGTGGTTGCAATACCCCTTTAGGAAGTTGTCACTCTACCTTCACTTTCTGACATACTAGGCACCTTGAAGTATATTCATCAATATCCCTTTTCATATTATCCCACCAATAATGATCACAAAGGTCCCTATACATTTTCGTTCTTCTAGGATGTATAGAGAAAGTAGAGCTATGAGCATCATCCATCAGCTCCTTCTTTATTTCTAGAAGAGATAGAACACATAGTTACGTGCAAAATTTCAGTACACCTTCTTGATCAATATTCAACTCAAGAAACTTTCCATCCTTCATAGCCTCAAACTTCTTCTATAATAAAGGATATTCTTTATGATATTTCTTGATATTTTATAGTAATAACAGTTGAGAAATCATTTGGGTTAGGGTTGATGATGTCATTTCCCTTATAATTCTCATTTCCAACTTTACTAGGTCATTAATCAAATGATCTCTTTTAATCCTCATCATGGAAAGAAAAACTGGGTCTTTCCTTATTAATGCATCAGCGAATTTGTTTTCTCTTTTGGGATGATAATGAATTTAAAAATTATATTCTTTAAGAAGTTCTAACCATCTCATTTGTCTCATGTTCAATTCCTTTTGTGTGAAAATATACTTCAAACTTTGATGGTATGTGTATATATCACATCTATCCCCATAAAGATAGTGCCTCCATATATTTAGAGAAAAAACGACCACAGCCAGCTCCAAATCATGCGTAGGATAGTTCTACTCATGATTCTTCAACTGTCGAGATGCATAAGAAATAACTTTTTCATTTTGCATGAGGACTCACCCAATATATTTTAGATATGCATCGCTAAAAATAATGAATCCTTCTCCACTTGAGGGTAGAGTTAACATGGGTGTAGTAACCAATCTCTTCTTCAACTCTTGGAAAATTTCCTCACACTCTTTTGTCCAGATGAACTTGACCCCTTTTCGAGTTAACTTCGTTAATGGATTAGAAAGTCATGAAAAAAATTTCAAAAACCTCCTATAATATCCCGCTAATCCAAGGAAAATTTGAATCTTAGTTATTTTTGTAGGCTAAGGTGACTCCCCTACAACCTTTATCTTTCTAGGGAAAACTGTGATTCCTTCATTGGTTACATTGTTCCCCAAGAAAGAAACTTTTTGTAACAAAAATTCACATTTTCTAAACTTTCCAAAAATCCTCCCCTTCCATAGAGTTTGTAAAATAACTCTTAGATGATCTTCATGCTCCTCGTGACTTTTGGAATATATCAGAATATCATCAATAAAAACTGCCACAAAGTTATCAAGGTAGTCCTTAAAGACACTATTCATCAAATCCATAAAAATATTAGGTGAATTAGTCAGTCTGAAGGGCATAACAACAAACTCATAATGCCTATATCTTGATCAGAAGGTATTTTTTGGAATATCTTCTCTCTTCACCCTCAAGTGATGATAACCATATCGAAGATCAATCTTAGAGAGGAATTGAGCCCCACAAAGTTGTTCAAATAAGTCATCAATTCTTGGAATAGGGTGTTTGTTCTTTACTATGATCTTATTCAGTTCTCTATAATTAATGCATAGCCACATCGATCGATCCTTCTTCTTCACAAAGAGAATAGGTGCTACCCAAGGGGACACACTTGGTCAGATAAACCCCTTCTCCAAAATATCTTGGATTTGTTTCTTTAATTGCTCCATCTCCACATTTTTTATCCTCTAAGACATCTTTGATATCAGATGAGATCCAGGTATGAGTTCAATGGAGATCTATACCTCTCTTTATGGGGGAGGCCTAGGTAACTCCTCAGGAAATATGTAAATGTATTCCTGGACGATGGGTACATTCTATCCTTAAACTCTCATTTCCTTCTTCTTTTTCACCGATCAACTCCATAAATATAGATATATGAGGTTTTTCTAGAAAAATATATGGTTGAGATATTTCTCCTTGGAAGATAACTATAGGTTTTCCATTCAAGACTACTGGGATTTAATTGCTTCTGCATTTGATCTTAGCATTATACTTTGAGAGCCAGTCCATCCCTAGTATAATGTCGAATTCTAGCATGGGAATGACTACTATATTTGTGATAAGATTATGCTCACTAAAGTAAATACTAGATTTTATAAATACTGATGATGCTTGTATAATCCCCCTAGGAGTCTTGACTGATAACTCTAATTTTAGAAAATTGGGGGTTGATTCTAAATTCTTTGAAAACTTGGAGGAAATAAAGGAATGTGTAGAACCAGAATAAAAAAAGTACATGCTAGCTTTGAGAGAACAAAAAGAGTACATGCCAACACATCATTTGGAGCTTCAACTTCATCCATAGTGATTTCAAAAGTACAACCTTGTTCCCTTGGATGTTTTTGAGGCTGATGGTGATTCCCCTCCACTGCCCTCAGATTTGGATAGTGATTAGCAAAGTTCCCAAGTTGTCCACACTTGTAGCAATGGAAATTAGGTAGGTCCTGCACCATCTTCCCCTTGTCGTTAGTGTTGGGAATTTGAGTCTTTACCTCACTAAGAAAATTCCACGCAATATGGCCATCTCTTTCACACTTGTAGAACTTCCCGCTCCCGAGCAGGCAGTTCCCCAAATGTTTCTTCCCACATTTATTATGCGTGAGACGTTGCACTTGTTTTCCTCCTCTTCCCAGATCAAATTTTCTCCCTAATATGGGCTCCATCGATATCTTGTTTTTGTTAGATTTATGAGACCACTACATCTCACCAAACTCCAGTTCGACTTTCATCACACTCTGCACAATCTCCTCATAGCAGTCATAGTATCAGTTGGAAAAATTCTTCCACAGATGAGGTATTAGTCCACTGAACAATCTATCAACCTTCCCATTAGGATCCATAAAAAAAATTTAGGTGTAATGAGAAATTTTCATGAAGTTCATCTCGTAGATTCCCACAAATTCATTCTCCTTCTACTTCAGCTCGAGAAAATACTCCTCCATTCTTGTTCTCATCGATCGAGGGAAATACTTACTGAAGAAAATCCCTCTAAAATATTCCTACTCCAAAGCTTCAACCTTAACTCTTGGCCTTGTGTTTTTAATAAGTTCTCACCATTGATCATCTTCTCCCTCTAAGTGATAGACATCCAGTGTGCCCTTATCTTTCTCTGAATAGCGGAGCACATAAAATATCTTCTTTATAGAGTTGATCCACTATTCATAAATCAATGGGTCAGTCGATCAACTGATGTTTGGTGGTTGTTGACGCATAAAGGAATCAATAAAATTTTGTTCCCTTCGTGGTGATATCGGTCTCTCATATTGATTTAATTTATTTCCCATAACTTGAGTCATTTGGTTCATCATTCTCATGAATGTTTCCATTCCGTCTTCCATCGGAGGGCCATCGGCGCATGGTCCATTGTGGTCACTATTTTCACGATTCCTACTATTTCCCACCATTCTCTAATAGAATAAAACCTCCATGAGAATATTATTTCATTTATGAATCTTTTAACTACAAATTATTTTTATGTCTTAAAACTTCATGCTTAAACAATTGCATTTCTCTATAAATCCTTCATAATGATTCATAAAAAGATTTTGATTAACCAAATATATCCCCCAGGAGTGTCAAACTAGGAGTGCATCAAGGAATGTTGTTTTGTACTAGGATACCTCAGGTCAAGCCCGAAACTCCTTGTCAGAGTTTTCACTCCTCGATACATCTATTCTAGAGCCATGTCCACTTGTTTGTATCCAGACAGGGATTTATTTGTTCAGAAACCACTTACTTAATATTTCACCAAAATACTAGTAAGTTTTCCTATATTTAAAATTTTCCATAGGGTTATTCATAAATTTTTCAAATCCTAATTTCCATAAATAACTAAACTATCCTTTTATACCAACTATGGCATCCTGCCTTTTTATTACATAACTTTTCATTACATTTTACAAACAGAGGATCTTGTTAATACACTCATAATGCTTCACCATAGGTTCATAAAAATTACAATTACTACAAATCCTAACTTGGAGATATACATCAAATTAAAGGGAGAGTAGAAGGCCCGGTAAGGAAATCAAGTGAAACAGTTTACATGTGAACTTGATCGGTATTAATAAAAACATGAGGGATATCGTAAAGAAAGGATAAAGAGGAATATCATAGAAATAATAAATTAAAATATAACTTGAAAATGTGGCTAAAACATTTAACTTAGAAATTCATGAACATATCACCAAGGTTCATCCAGAAGGTGTTATAAAAATTACCAGGGTTATTCACCAAGGTATCGTGAAACATGTCATCTCTAGAGATTAAATTATTTTCTCAATGCATTGGAGAGATATCAGGTTGCACCCTTAATATTTATTTATTTTAATGTGATCCACATTTATCATAGTCTTAAATTTCATAAATAACCCATAGAGAGTAAAAGAAATGTGTTTCACTTCAAAATTGAGATGTTTTTAAAAGTTCTTAAAAATAAGATCATTATGTCATTTTTAACCCGTGGAAAGGGAGTGAGGGTTATATGTATTTCAATTCCAAAATCAAATAGATAAATTTTATTTCTTGATGAATCAACTTGGATATGAAAATATATTTGGTTATTAACATAAATAAAATAGGTAATTTCTTAAGAAAAAGAGATAGATTTTGATACTAAAATTCTGCAGCATAACGGCTACATAACATGTTTTGATAGAAAACATTAAAAAGAGAGGGGTAAAGGGTAAACCACTCATAAATAACTCATAATACAGTATAGTTACATAATAAAATGTAAATAAGATCATGGTATGGATATTTAAATAACATACCACATGAAAAGGAATCTTAAAACAAGAGAGAATATGTGATTTCTTTTACGAAAAATTTAGCAGCCTAGCAGCGTCACTTAAAATTTCAGAAAATGAATTTTTGAAAGTGGAAAGGGTATATAATAAATTTTACATTAAATTGACAATAATAGGGATATATAAGAACATACCCTAACATAATAATATGGAAACTAGAAGACAAAACCTAAAGGAAGTCATGACTTAAAAGAGGAGGGTGAAAGGTTCCCTTACCTTGAAGAGTAACTTTGAAAGCTCAAAGGTTGGGAACATGGGGGGGCTTGAGGGAACCTTGGGAGGACTACTTGGAAGTTAAAACGACCAGAACTTCTTTTATGAGGAATTTGGAATGAAATTAATGAAGTAATGGGTTGGTATTTATAGAAAAAGTGAGGAAATATTTAACTAATTTCCAAGGGACACCTCATCAGTGGTATTTGCAAAAACATGGGCTTGTCCATGGTAATTTCCCATGGTATTGGCCACTTGGGACACCTCATAACATATATTACTATTAAAAAGTATACCATATTTATTACATCATGATTACATCATTAATGATGTCATTATTCACACTGAAACTCAAAACTGTATTTTTACTATTCATCGAAAAAACAAAACATTTTATAAAAATCTCATAAATTCACCCTAAACTAATATCAATGATCTGAATTAAAAAATAAAATCCATTTTATGAAAATAATTTTCTAATTATGAGATATTTAATTTTTAAGTAAAAACACTATTTACCCGAAAAAAATACTAATACTTAACTAATAATTTTTGAAATGGTTATTTACTTATGCTATTATATCACATTACCATTAAAGATGCCTAAATTATATTTATAAATTCTTAGGTGAGTTTACTATTCCATTGGCCACATTACTATTCATAAGGGTAATATTACTATTCATGCTTTACTATTTACTAAAAATTAAGTTGATCTTATTAGACTATAAATTTCTTACTGAACACAACTATAGAAGACCATTTTTTGAAAATCATTTCACATTATTAATTATTTAATGTATACAAAAATATTTTAAAATACCCTTTTTCCAAAATTCACCAACAATATGGATGTTCTATGAATTCATCCTATATTTATTTTAACATTTGAAATCCAAAAATTTAACATAATAAGTAATAACAATTTTATTTATACAAAAAGGATTACACAAGGTAACTAAGGTATCGTTACATAGCCCCTTATAACACCTGCATAGGACCTAAGTGTAAGATGTGTTATGGTTATAGAATCTTGGGGCAGCTCGGACAACATTACCCAAGTGGTGATTTCTATCAGCTTGAACTTCTCCCGTAGGTGATTCCGTTTAAGCTTCACATATTGAAGCTCGGATTGGTCTTGGTCCAGATAAAATCCCAGTGATGCAAGCTCCTTTCCAAGCTCTAACAGATGGGCTTTATATGGCCAGAGTCTACTAGATGAGGCCATAAACTCTTCTTTGTGAATTAATTAAACATGATCATTTGTATTTATAAACAATAATCATAACATTATAGATTCCAACGGTCATATTGACCAATGGTCATATAACAGTCAAAACCCAATGGTATCATTTTAATTATACTCACTTCATTAATTAAAGGATATAGTTTTGTGGAGTATAAAATAAAATAACACACAAAAATAGGAAACAAATATTATTCAAAAGTTTGGGTTGTTACATGCAATCTAGACACGGCGTGTTCTTCCAAAATTTTCCAAACCTCGTGTCTCTTCTCACATAGTCATTCACATGGTCAAGTACTACACAGCATGTACTCTTAGTACATGGGGTGTACTTAAGAAAATTTAGTTCTTCCAAAATTAAAGAACACATGAAGTGTGTTCATAACACCACACATCGTGTTGTCTGGGTTTCTAGATAATAGGCCTCCAAAACTTCTCTAGAACCCTTAAAAACTTAAAATTTTGTCCAAGTCATGATAAATTTTGACCTGTGAGAGCCTATACTCCCACAAATCAAATTTTTTCATCCCTTTCCACATCCAAAGTTGAAAAAATTCAACTAAAGTTCATACATGATCTGCCAAATTCCAATCCAAGAGGGCCCATAACACCTCAGGGGTCCAAGTTTATTGTCCATAAAAATGAAATGTTACAATTTCTAATACCCTATCAAAATAAAAGGTATCTCTATCACAGCATATATCACAATATCATACATATCTAGCACATCATCTATCACAATAGCATGCAATCAGTAATGAACCCTAAATGTCCTGACAAGAATGTATGACATGTGATTTATATCAAGTGCCTATATGATTCATGATATGGAATAACCTTATCTCATTGGGTTGAAAATGAAATAGAACCTCAATAATATCAATGAAAACATCACAATACAAGTGTATCACCCAATGGTGAAACCAAATTAACTGTAATAATTTCAAAATAAGAATTTGAGGTAACTTGGCTTTTCCCTATACATGGGTTAGCTACTCCTAGTAATAGCGTAGTACCAACTACTCATTACTTCCTATCCCTATATATAAGATCTAAATAGTAAAACAAGGAAGAAAATAACCCCCTCTGATACCACTTTATAATGTCCCAGTTCCGGGTGCCGCCAAAAGGTGCCCCAAACCCGGTTGGTCACATGACCTCAAGCGCATTTCCCCAAATGCTAGAAGCTTCCGAATAGAATAGAGGGTCAAGGTATAGTAGTGGGGAAAATATTCCCTCATTGTAAGATTATACACATCAAAATAAACTATAATAATCAATATATGAAGTAGTAATACCATACAATAGAAGTAAACAGCAGGATACTGATAGTATAAAACAACTACAACATATATATAAACAAATGGTGCATGTCACATGTATCTAAGAAAACATCCAAAGAAATCACAATGTTGTAAATACAATATTGAAACTGAAGTACAGAAATGTAGTAAACTCTAATAGCATCGAAAGCCTCATTTTGGTCCCATGCTCTCCAACTCCAACAGTAATCAAGTACCTGATGAAGAAGGGTGATTTACCTTATCTATACCTGTAACCATATAATATTTTTGAGCCCAAAATCATGATCCAAATAGGGTGTGAGATGAATCCTAGTAGGCAACCACCAAAAGATCTATTCCTAATAGTTAGTGAATATATATAGAAGGAAATAAGAGAAAATGAAGTAATAAACTAGGAAGTACTCAAAAGTAAACAATCCTATAGTTTTAGATTACATTATTTTAAATTAATAAATTATTCAAACCATTGAATTATTTAACCTCAGGATCTACCCTAAGCTCTGTATCCCCCTGTATAATAATAATAACACATATATGTCTCAAATACATCTAAGTAATCAAGTAAGACCGCTTCCAAGCTTGTGCTTTGGCTTGGAAGACTCGTTACAATCCTTCAATCATTCAAAAGAAACCCTCTGGGAAAGTTATCAGATTATAACCCCTCTAGTTCAACATATTGTCAATTCAATAAATAATTACCCTTTGGGAAATCTCACACAGTCTAACACTTTTGGTCCCATAAATCACTAATCATTTACAAATGACCTCCTGGGTAGTTCTCACAACTAATACCCCTTTGTACACATAGCAACAATACAATATAATGAACCCCTGTCAACTCTCACAGTCAATGCACTATGGTCCAACATTCATTTAATAATGACACTCTAGGTAGCTCTCACGGTATAACCCCTCTAGCCTATGACCACCCGGTAGCTCTCACAGTCAATACCTCTGGGTCAAAAAAACAACAACTATACATAAATGACCCTACCTTAGGAAGCTCTCACAGTCAATTCCCATTGTCCATACTTTCATAATGAGAAACACATGAATCTTAAATAAACAATAACTTCATCCTAACAACACTAGGCATGGAAATAAGATCAATCCTAACATGATTTCTAGACCCAACGACCATAATCAATAAAACATGGGAAACGCACCCATAATCAAGACAATAAACCTTATACATAATCAATAACCCTTTCTCAATCAAACACACTATAAGTGGTCTTAAAAAGGGTTAAATTCCAAAACATGCCATACCCTAAATATGGGTATTTGGCACATTTAGCATATATAATCCAAAGCTAGTCAAATAAAGGCACGACCACCTACCTTGATTGTGTACGATGAAAACGATTGAATGTCGGCCCTTGAATCAGCCTAGAATGATGTAGATATATAAAAAGGTTAAAATGTTTCAACCTTGAATAACTCACAAGATAGGAGGAATCAGGAAGAGAGGATCAATAAGAAGGAAAAACTCACTAGTGGGATTCCAATGCACCTGCAGAGTTTGGATCAAAACTTGGATGGAGAATTGGTGGCTTAGACTATAATTGTTGCTCTTGGTTGTTCCTAGATGAACCAAGGTTAAAATAAGAAGGATCTATAAATGAGAAGTATCCCCACTTAGATATATCAATTAAAAAAATGTACATTGAATGTTCTTTAAGATACATTCCATGTATCGGCCTTTACTGGGTCCCACCTTAAGCGGCACTACTATGTCATCACACGGCTGTGTACGCGGCCGTGACACAGTCAAAACATGGTCTGGATGCGGTGCCAGAGTACACGGTGTGTACAAGTAAGTACATGGCGTGCACTTAACAAACTTTCTTTTTTCCCTTTTTACTCAAAAAAACCCAAAATAAAGATCCATACCTAGAATGGAGATCTAGGTTCTTACAGGTTTCACCTTCACTCTTAATCTTTTCCCACCACCCGTTCTTATCATACTTTATCATTGGACCACGGGGTCACAATATGACATTTTCAAGGTAGTTTTGAGCATGATCAAACCCATGGATTCATGTTTTTTATGTGAAATAAAAATGGATTTGTGATTTGAATATGAATCAGGATGATTTTTGGGGGATTATTCAAGGATCTAATATCCTAAGAAGTGACGGTGAAGGGAGGTTCTTTGGGAAGCACTTTGGGCTTCGAACAATTTATTAGAATCTGATTTCTAACCACTGGAGGCTAAGAATCGATGGAAAAAGGAGAACCCCATTAATTTTTGGTGGTAAAATAGTGTAAATTTTAGTTTTATTGATGGATAAGAAAACTTTATGAATAATCTAAGGATTCTATGAAAAAACGACTACAAGTTTTTTAGTGTGGAAGAACACACGGCGTGTTCTTCAGATTTCATAGTGGATAGGGTTTTTTAGCTGAGTAAAGCATCACTCCCCATGTGGTTAGTCCCACATTACATGTGAACCTACCTTGTTATCCAAGACATGTGCCATCTCTACACACCCCGGGACCCTGGGTAGTCACACACATTGTGTACCATGAGCACACGTCATGTGGTTTTACTTGGACAGCTGAGACGTGTTTTGGGTATACAAGCCTAGGAACCGAGGTTGACATACATTTCATGTACTAACTATACATGTTCTGTGGTATGACATGGATTTCCAATACATGTCTATGTAATAACATTTCCATGAAGTGAGGTGAGGTCCCATGATGTGTGCACCCCCATACACACCATGTATTCCCCCCAAAACTTCTTCCTCTCATATTCCCTTCTTCGAGACTCAGATTTTGGCTCATGAGTAACATATAAGAAGTGGTTTCCTCTTAGAATGTGATGGTGGAATTTATTGTGGAATAAAATATATCATGTAAATTTTTCCAAGTTTGAAGCTTCTTTAGGAAATTCCTGACGATGGAAATGATCATGGAAATATCATCTGATAGATGTTGGGGTTGGAAACCCCCTATCGCAGTAGGGCATGGGTCTCCCATATTCTTCTATTTATACAAAGTGGTGCCCATTTAAATACTAGGGTGTGGATCCTCTATTTACTAAGTGGTAGCCCTTGATGGACTCGGGTGTGGATCATCTACCCACCAAGTGGAACCCCCTAACACACAAGGGCATGGGTCCTCTATTCACTGAGTGATACTCCCTTATCACACCAGAGTATAGGTCCTATATCTATTGAGTGGAACCCCCTTATCATACTAAGTCATGGTTACTCTATTTTAGATCGTTCCCCCTTGGGTTTGGTTATAGTGTAAAGGTGTGGGTCCAACATATGGATTTCTCATACAGATACATGAGTTGTTGGGAATCGATGATGGGCCTTTGGAGCTGTAAGAAAACTCATCATCTAGAGTTGTACTATAGATATGAAGATCTCATTTCTCTATCATATGGGTTTATATTTTAGAAAATATATCTATGATGGGTTTTGTTTCTCTCTTTTTATGGCTCAATCTAAACTTTTATATATCTTTTTATTACCCCATTTTTTGTTTTTGGGGAGTCTTACTAGGAATATATATACTCACCCCTGCATGGGATTTTCCCACATGTGTCATGTCTTATGTAGATGATGGAAATTTTGATGGTGAAATCTGTACAGCATAGATTTTCCTGGGTTTATTGACTGCATACAGTGGTTGTACTTAGAGTTCAAGACTCGGGCTCTCTTGGTTTTCCTTTATTCTATTTGTTGTCAGGTTGGGTCTTCATTTCTGGTTGGGCAAGTATTTTTACCCTTTTTACTTGGTTTTATTCTACCGTACTCAATTTTATTCCCTAGAGGTTATTGAATGCATGGTTTTACACTAGATGTTATAGTATTTATTTTATTCTTCTTCACTTTTTCATGGATACGGTTGGGTTCGTTCATTAAGTTATATTAATCAAAGGCCTCCCACTTCATTTATTCCTTCCTGGAGCTTATCATTGGCCCCTAGCCTTTTGGAGGTGGTCTCGGGGTTGTGATGGCTTAGATTTCCTCTATAAAATCAGTCCTCATTAGGTCTGTTAGTTACAAAGAAACTTATTTTATTGATGTATATTTCGATAATCTCTCAAAAAAGAGGGTTCTATAAAGAATATGTAAATGGGGTTTAAAATACTTGTGGGAATGGTGACTAAAAATATTAGTCAATCAAGTATTAGTATAAAAAATCAGGATCTATATAGTAGATGAAAATTATAATAATTAGAATCATATATCAAAAATCATATCAGTAATCATATTATAACAACTCTAAATTAGAATGAAAATGAAAATTTCAGTAATATTCACCTATTTATTTATTATTTATGAGCATGTTCAATAAAATTTTTCCAAAAGTAAGATTATTTTCCTAATTAATGATGTAACCTAGATAAAAATGTGGGAAATTCATATGGGGTCCAAGGATCCCTCACCAAATAATGAATTAAACATTATCCCATATATTTAATCAAGGTGAAAGATATGCCAAAAGAATAATCATGAAATTTTATCAAAGTAATGGCTCCTAAAGAATGATAGAAACTAAATTATTCCTTGTGTAAGAAAAATAATTTTCCCCAATCCTTGGATAGAATTTATTTCATTGATTTTATCTTTTGGAAGTCTGTATAAAACATATTCAAAAATTGACATGTTATAAGTTCAAAGTAATAAATTTGTAATGTTAAAAAGTAAATTGATTCTTAAAAATTAAATTTACATGTATATCATCATGTTAAGTAAAAAATTATATACATAATGACTAGATAGATCATATACATGTGGACATCATAAAATATACAAAAAACTACAAAAAAGTAACCATAACTAAAAATATGGGAACAAGAAATCCTAAGAACCCTTGATTTCCTTCCTAGTCTCCCTAATAGGATCCTACTCCTTTGGGGTATAGAAGTGGATAGTGGTAACTACCTAAAACTAGTCTATTCCATTTTTATATATCTCTAGATACCTCATGAATGTTGGCCTCTACAACTAAATCCAGAGTCTATAGATGAGTAGTTGGCTCTGTCTAAGATATTTTAGTAACATATGAGGTTGTCATTAGAGGAGTAATATTCTTGAAACCCAGTTCTTTTGTAGATAATAGCTATGTGATTACTTAATTGGGAACTATCTAAATAGTTGTCCCTAACATTAGAAAAATACTAGTAGTGGAGTTCGGTGTCTTAACAAAAATTATTTCACTAGTTAGTGGATCAATATGAGTATCCATTGGATAAGAGACTAGCTCAATACCATCATGCATCACGTTAATCTTACTTATTGAGAGATAGGTCATGTGTATGTTATTAGGGTTGATGAATGGAATACAATAGGGTTCCTTAAACATATTCCCTTTTCCCTACCTCTATGCATCCAAATCTAACTTGAGGTGGGTGGCATCATTAATCGATACATCTGGTTTCTCGTGAGTGGTAGATTTCATAAAAGTAGGATGCCATTAAAATGTAAGTAAATAATGGATGGAAGGTGGACTGTAGTTGGTGGTGGAGGCAGTTTTATTAGTGGTTTCAAACTAGGTTGTGGACCTAAACTGAGGTGGGAACCCTGATGTGGATGATATGGATGAGTGGTCAGTGGTGTAGGCATTGATAGAACATGTGGTGGGTAATAATATGGATGCATTTATAGGAATATCATATATTGAAGATCAATTATGTACTAGAATTAATCCTTGAAATTCCTTTACCAATCATCCTAAGAACATAAAAATAGTGGATTCTGAGTGGGGCTTTTATTGATGTGTCTCTCAGTTTAGTATACAGTATCAAATGGGATGTAGCTTATGAATGGTCTTTAGTGACCTTATTCATCTCTGTGGTGCAGGAATAATCCTCATTAATCTCATACCTCTTTCTCTCCATCCTTAGTAGGCAGGTTTTGTCTAGAAAGGGGAGATCAATCAGCTAGATCTTTTCAAGTAATAAAAGGTCCATGGATAGAAAAAAATAACATGTGTTTTACCATGTGGGTGATGAAGTTTCCAACCATGACAAACTCTTTCACCTTGTTTTGATACATTTAAAAATATAGAGTGAATTTCTTGTCCATATTAATATTAATAATGAGTACATGAGCCTTAGCCCAGTTGGTAAGGACTTTGTAAGTGCATCCAAATGACCAGGGATCAAATCCAGGCAGAGGCAGAATTTATGGGACTGTAGCAGTACTATAGTAGGGACTGTAGCAGGTACTATAGCGGGACTATGCAGTACTGTAGTAAGGACTGTAGCAGGACTGTGCAGCACTGTAGCAGGTACTGTAGCGGGAACTGTGCAGTACTGTAGTAGTTACTGTAGCGGGACTATAGCAGGCACTGTTTGGCACTGTAGCAACCAGGAATATGCCCCTGTTTGGGCCTTCGGGCCACCGATTTGGTCCCTAAGTCCTGTAAGGCCTTCGGGACACCCAGGCCTTTGGGTCAGTAAGGCCTTTAGGCCACCTCAAGGCCTTCGGGCCACCTTAGTGAAGATTCAAACCAGACAACCTACAAGGAACAAGCTATACAAGGAGGATGAGCAAGGAGCTTTCACCACAGCAGAAGCTAAACGGATTTCAAGAATGAGATGGTATGGAACCTGCCATCGGGACAAGCCTGTGTATGCACGGGAATGCCTAGCCGAACAGCCATGCGAAGGTGGAGAGCTGATTTCACGATGAAGATGATGTGAAGGAGAAGTTCCAAGTAGTTAGTCTGGGTTGTATGTAATGTTTGAAGCCTATGGGAAATGAATCCCTCTAAGGCCTACATGCCATGTAATACTTACTCCTACGGGCCTTTTAAGGGTTCCACATCACCCCTTGAAAGGTGGATTATCTAAATCAATAAAAAATGAAGGCTTTCGGGCCATTGGAGGATAATGAAAAAATATTGTATACAAAATAATAATTCTTTGGTGACTCACTGAACCTTAGGAATTACCCTTAACAAGTTAATATTCTATGTTTTCTTGATGAAATATCTATAATAAATCAGTATTTAACAAGTTACACTTTATTTTAGTAATATCATTCATACTCATTTGATTTTTTGTAGGATATGTCCATAAGTGATGCATAGAGGATCTATCAATATATAAAACCATGTCAATGTAATCCTTTTTCCAAATAAAATCAGGGTTATATGCACCAATACAAACTCAAAAATCTACCAATGATAAGATACTATGAATCTAATCTAATATAAGTTGAAAATTGTTAGAAATTTCATCTGTATGAGTTGAAAATTCCAAATGGAATTTGAATTTGGAGTATGTGGAGGGTTTGTTTCAATGATTGAGGATTTGAATGATATTCTTATTCTTTATATGACCTAAAATGGTGTTTTTGTATGGGGATCAAGGTATCATAGGTGTTAAAAGTTTTCGATAGGCTACTAGATGAGTTTTTGAGGGTTTGAGGCTTCTGAAAACTACAATAGTAGCCAATTCACAATGTGAAAAGGGTTCATGGGGTGTAATACAATAATTCAAGATTTGAAAAGGAATTTTAGTACCTCTACCATACATTTCACATTATGATCATTATATTAATTACATGAATCTAGGATAGAATATGTTTTCAAAATGTAAATGGGATCCCCCCCCCCTCTACTTATGTCAAATGGAGCACATGATATGTTGACTTCCAGCTATCTATTATCTATTTGAGGTGATTTTGGGTGTGTTTGAATGATTTTTATAGGTGAGGTCCTCCACCTCCTCCCTTTATTCCTCCTTCCCACCCCCTTATTTTAATTTTGTCCTTATTCGGTTTAGGGATAAAATGGATATTTCATTGTAGAATGGTGAAATCACACATTTTTTACAGGTATTTCATTAATCCTAGCTAGAGGATGTCCTGAGATGATGTTTTCTTATCATCATTCATTGTTTCTACAAAGGTACAACATGCCAAATATTTATTCGGGGTTTATATTAAATATTAAATTAAAATAATTGAGTAATAGATCTGTTGGTAGGGTCTTGAGCCAATATTAGTGTTGGGGGTCCGTTGCATGCCACTTGCGATTGGTCAGACATAGTTCTAGTGCATCATATTGAGTCAATGAGTTTTCAATGATTATACATATTTAATTTAGTTTGGTTTAATTAATTATAAACATTATAATTAATTAATTTGTAAATTTTGGTGTGAGTTAGGTTCCTGGTAATTTGAGCAGTGGCCAGTAAAGCTGAGACAACCTTGGATGAGACTTGGAAGAAGCTTTTAGGTGATGAAATAAAGGGTAAATTTCTTCTTAAAAGGTAGGTGGTACTTGGTACTTTCCCTATGGATTAATTTGAGTTTTTTATTATGTATGTAATGATTCATTGCATCCCTAAGGGAATTTACCAGCTTAATTAAATTAATTGAACTGTTAAATTAAATTGAAGTGTCTAATTAAAATAAAATACATTTGGATAAGGGGAAAGAAATTCCAAGTCTACATTGTCCATGTACACTACCATGTTCACCTCATCCACTAATATCTAATTCTATGAGTTTTTTAGTATGTATTGTGACATTTTCACCCTTAAGGTGTGTAACTGAGGTGAAAGTGACTTAGTGGCCCTTTTTTAGGATTCTTGGTCACCTATTTATAGTGTTTTGGTGTTTCTTAAGTAGAACGGGCCAAGAAGTCCATGTAAGAACCATCAAGAGACATTGGAGCTGATTATCTTGGTAATACAGGTTGGGCCTAACTGACATGAATGAGACTAAGGACCCCAGCAGGGTTCCTCTCCTTTGATATAACCTAGGGGAGAATAGGTACCCCAATGACCAAACAATGCTGAGTAGGTGATTTGTGGGACTGGGTAGAGAGGTTAGCAAGTATCACCTTAAAACCTGCATTAAACATGTAATCTCGTGGTGATATTTTTAGTGACTAAGGGATTATGCATTCATCCAGCCATAGACATTTTTTATACTTTATTTATTTATTTTTATGCATTGTGGATGCCCAGACATAATTCTCAAGATCTGACCTATGATCCTTATATGAGGTGACGGTAATGTGGTGGGTTCCCATAAGTGCTTCTTGGAACTGAGATTTTGATCTTTTAATATATTGAGGTGATAAATCTTAGATATGATTATGTCATTGTTTATTCTTGGTGTATATCTTTGGATCCAATTATTTATCCATGTGAAGAACACCTAGGATGTCGGGATTTGACCTCAGATCTCTATGTGACACCCTAGACACCACGGGTCCCTAAGATATCTATCTTGAATAGGATCTATACATTTAGGGTTGGGGATTATTATAAGTATATTTATTTTTATGATGAATATTTTTATGATATTCCTAGGTCAACCATAGGATCTAACCAGTTGGTCCTAATAACATTACTCATAACTGATCAGTATGACAATGATGCCTGGGATCTGGCCATTGGGCATGAAGACAAGGTTTATGCCTAGATTCAATGATTTCTTGAGACACTTGTGAATTTGATTCAATAAATCTATTATACTAGAGCTTGGATAGATGCCCACGAAACCATGGATCTGGTCATGGATTTTTTCACAATGATTTTTTTTTCATTTGAGCCTAAGTATTATGGATTTCTAGGTTACACCCTAAGATTTGGTATTTATATGAAGGAATGATCATTACAACATTCTTAGAGAAATCCCAGCACTAGAAAGAGTAGGTATGGTTGATCAATATACCATACCTGAGGATCTAAATTAGTTTATTTATTCATTTATTTGTTTATTTATTTATTTTCTCTATGTTTTATTTATTTATTTTGAGCATGTCACGTGAACATATCACTGAATTTCTGGTATAGTATGGGGTGGAGTTGGTGGTTCCCTGCTGATTTCTGTACTCACACCCTGATCGAGAATCCATCAAACTAAGTTACTTGATTTGAATCTTGATTTGTTGAAGGCATAGGTTTGGATGAGGCCTAGGATTGATTGATCGAGATAGCTACACATGTACATGTATCTTGGGTTGAGGTATCAATTGGTTTTGTAGGAGATCCATTGCTCTATTTTTATTTCCTTATTTATCATGTATATGTGATTATCCAAATAGGGGATCCATCTTTTATGATTTTATGCATGTTCTTACCATATATTATTATTTGTTGGAGGTTTATTTATCTATATTCTCTTGTGGTTATTTGTGGTGTATGATACTCAGTGATTTCTTATATGATTTCACACTTTGTTATATGGGATATAGTCTCCACATAGTACCTCCATCAACCTTCATAACAAGTTGGTTTCCTCTATCATAGAGGGATGCATGTCCATGTTATTATAGAGAATCAGGTTAGGAAACTAGTTAAGTAGACTCCAGAGTGATATGTTACAAAGTGTTATAGGAGATTTATTTTTCTTTTGTCTTACTCTTTGTGATATGGGATTCAAGATATATAGGTATGTGTTGAATCCTATTATGGTTACCATTTTTTTGCATCATGAATACCTATTTTGGTAGGAATTCCAAGTTACTAAGGTTTAGGATTTATTTTCTTAGTTTGTGTTGTTACAGTAATATATGATTTCAACCTCGAGTGGGTCACATGGATATGTGATGATCTTATGATTTATATTGAATTTTTGGATCTTGGACCATTTTCAATAGACTAGTTCAAGATTTTAATCCTGGTCTATAGAGGTAGGAAGCATCTCATGTATCATGAGTTGGTATATAGGATTCAGATCACATGTAGGGACCTACTAGTGTGAATTTTTTCACTGATGAGAAGCTCAAATATTTAAAGTGTTAGGATTTTATCATATAAAATTTTCCCTTATAAGTAATTGGTGGAATTATACTCAGTTAGAATGAAATTTATATATTCTTCCTTCTGATGGTAGGTCGTGTGGATCTATGGTAAAATGATGATGATGTAATCTCTTAGTGTAAAGGTCATGGAGAAACCCTAGTGGGTTGATGTTGGAATTTTATACCTTTTTTATCAACCCCATGTGGTTCATTAGTATTCTGGTTTTGATACTTAATGTGTCGGTAACAACATATATGGGGTTTTCCTATATAGATTAGTATGAAATTCTACTTAACTGAGCCAGTGATCTTAGTTTCCCTTGGAACAAATCTTCTAGGATGATTTTGATGTCTATGATAGCATTGATCGATAAGGGGTGATACTCAAAGGAACAGCCCTAGAGGTGGATCATTTGTGATTATTTTCACCTTTTGGGTAGATATTTTTGGCATGTGATGTCGGTTGTATGTGAATGAAACCCTAGAGTTGGTGTTTTGGCGCATTGGATTTCATGGGTTGTTGATACGAGAGTGCAGATGATGTCATGTGAGTTGTGACCTTCAATGAGACTTGACCTTGGGGTGAGTTGAGAGACCTAGAGACCTTTATACATGACTTGAACCTTAGTGTGTCGGTGTGTAGTGGGGTTAGAGGGTAACCTACAAAAGGGATTATCCTAGGGTTGTGATTCCTTAGATATAGGAAGAAAAGGTGAGTGATTCAGGTTATAAATGGTGCATGGGTGGTTCAACCAGGTTTATGGAAAAATGTAATGGTTATGCTTGGAGGTTTTATGATAATGGTATCAAGAGTGATAGAACTTTGGAATGTGAGGCACATGGAGTGATTTACTATCAATGATGGTTTCAAAGGGTGGTACTATTTAGGTGATTGGAAAAATTCAATTTGAATGTGATTTAGAAGAATGGTGAAAAGGTGGTTATATGATTTTTGTCTTGGTATGGCACTAGGTGGTGGCTAAGTGTATGGTTGGATTGACAAGTTGACATGTCATGGAGCATGGCCAACCTAGTCTGGTGACACAACTCATAGGATCATGAGTTAGGTTTATGAATTTGGTAAGTACAAAAGTATACATCTATTGGGTTTTAAAAAAGAGCAAGGTGACACATGCTTTTTATTCATGGAACCTATTGAGGTATTTCTTAAGGAGTAGTATAAGGTGATCCATATAGTGGGTAGTCAAAAAGTGCTTGGTAGGGATGGTGACACTTATTATAATTATAAATTTGGTGGTTTTTAGGATGATTTTTTTACGATCTAGGATTAGGTTCTAATTAATGTTTCATGTTAGTTCTCTAGTATGAGCTAGATGACCACATTCATCCATTACATGTGGTAGTGTATGGATCAAGATCCTTTAGGGAGAAAACCTTGAATGGTAGGGTTATATGTGTGATTGGATTTTTTATTGGATAGTAAATATGAGTAAGTGGGTCCAATTTTATCTAGCTCTGAGGTAAATACCATATTTTAGGTTCAGATGAAGTAATAGAAATATTTGGTGCATTAGAATAGGGATCAGGATGATCTTGGTGTGACCCAAAGGTGATTTGTGGGGTGATCCACATTTTTTGACATGTTTTGTGGAGTTAATCCCTATTTCATGACACGGTTTAGAGTTTTAATCATGATACAAAACATAGTGAGTCATCACTTTGAAAATAAAATACTTGGGAAGCATGAGAATATGTAGTTGTGTCTTGGGGAATAAGCGAGACCCTATGAGTGAGGGTCATTAGTGAAAATTCTGGGTTGAAGGAAGGATTTTTTTAGGGACATGTCGGTGGTTTGAACAAGTGTTTTGAGTGTATTCAGAAAGAGGAGGTATAACTAGAATTGTACATGAGATTAAATATGGTGAGAGGGAGACCATGTTGAGAAAATCATGGGGTATGCAGTTAGAGAGTCAGTGTACCATTGGAAATGTGTTTTCGTAGGTTGTTTTGATGTTTTGGATCACTATAGATTGGAATTAGATATTATGAGCTAAATATTATGGTGTGTATCATCATAGTCTAGATGATAAATTTTATAAGACTCTAGGGGGTGTTGGGAGAGATGGGTGTGGTGATCATCATATTGATATTAGCATCGATTAGTGGGTATGTGACACATATTCAGATGAAAGGTGTGTTAGTATTTAGAGTTTCACAATATGAGTATGTTGGGAATTTAGTAATCAAGTGTTGGAGGTTGATCATGAGTTAGTGACCCGTGAAAGTTAGGTTTATTAGTTGAATGGTCAGTGAGACTTCTTGGGGATGAAAAGTTTTATGGTGGGGAGATTGTAAGAACCCTCATTCATACGGGATGAAAATTCCAAATAGAATTTTAATTTTGAGTTATTGGGTGGTTTGTTTCAAGGAATAAATCTTATAATGGTATTCTTAGGTTTTGAAAAACCCCAAATGATGGTTTTGGATGGGGTTCAAGGGGTCTTAGGTGTTACAGGAGTTCTAGAGGCCATCAAAAAAATTCAGGGGATTGGGGATTATAAAAAATATAAAATCATATTATTTATGTCATGAAAGGGTATTCACTATGTGAAAACGGTTCATAGGGTGCAACGGAGTAATTTTGGATGTGAAAAGAGGGTTTAGGTCATCTTCCTAAACTTTTAAGGCATGAACCTTATGGACACATTGTGAATCTTGGATGGAATATTTTTTAAAAAAAATGTAAAAGCCCCCCCCCCCATCTTCTTATAACCTACAGAATGCACAGGAGGTGGTTGGTTGGACCTCCCCTCTTCTGTATCTGCTCCATTTGAGGTGATTTTTGGTGTGATTAAATGGATTTTATGGGTAATGTCCTCCACCTCCTTTTTACTTCTCTCACTCTAATTTCAGCCTTGTTTAGTTTAGGGAAAAAATAACAATTTCATCAGATAATGGTGAAAATAACTATTTTGATGGGGGGGTTTTGTAGCCTAACTAGAGTATGTCTCAAGGTGTCATCTGCTATTGTCGTTCTTCATTTCACTGAAGGTACTTCATGCTATATATTTATTTGGTATTTTCTTAAATATTAAATTAAAATAATCATGGAATAGTTCTTTTGGTCAAGTCTTGATCCCAAGTTAGTGTCACAGGTCTATCATAAGCCATCAGAAATTGGTTGAACTTGGTTCTGGGGTGGCGTAGTGATCATGTGAGTCTTCAGTGATTATTCCTATTTAATTTATAATGGTTTCATTTACTATAAATGTTTTAATTAATTAATATGGCCTCTTTGGTGTGATTTAATTTATTGGGAATGTGGGTAGTGGATGGTTTTACAAAGATGGACTTGGATGAGCTTTAATGAGAATCAACAGGAGTTTTTGAGTAATGAAATAAAGGGTAAATGGATTCTTAAAATGTAGGTGGTTTTTGTACTTTTCTTATGGCTTAATGTGAGTGGTTTATGATGCATGTAATGTTTCATCACATCCTTGAGGGTGTTTAACTTATTAATTAAAATAAATAAATAGTTAAATTTAATTGAATGTTTAATTAAAATAAAATTCCTTCAGACAATGGAAATGAAATGGCAAGGCCATGTTTTCCATGTGTACTACCTTGATTGCATCAGCTGCTGATGGTCAAGTTCATGATTTGTTTGGTATATCCTATGAAATTTGGACCCTTTAATGATGTGATTGAGGTGAGAATGAATTAGTGTCCCTTATGTAATATTCTTGGCCACCTCCTTATAGAAGAGTGGCGTGTCATAAGTGGAATAACCTAAGTAGTCTAAGTAAGAACCTTCGAGAGACCTTGGAGCTGATTGGATCATTATGGCAGGTCAGGAATGAGTGAATTTACTAAGACTAAGGACCCCTGGTAGGGTTCCGATCTTTTGATGTGACCCAGGGGAGCCAAGTAGGTACCCTAATGACCAAATTACCCTAAGTGTCATCATTGTGGGAATGCGTTGAGAGGGGTAGTAGGTGTCACCATAAAACCTGCAGTGAACATGTAAGCCCATGGGTCTATGGTTAGTGACTAAGGATTCAGGTGTTCGTCCATCCCTATACTTTTTTATTCTTTTTTATTTATTTTTATGTATTATTAATGCCCATACATACTTCCTCGGATCTGTCATATGAGCCTTATATGATATGATGATGATGTGGTGTGTTCCCAAAGGTGCTTATTGGGACCCGTATTTTGATCTCTTGAGAAACTGGTGTGATGCGGTTTATATATTATGATTTCTTCATATATGAATAGGATCTAGTTGTTGAGCCACATGAAGAATTCATGGGACATTAGGATTCATCCTTGGGTATATATGGGATGTGTTGGATGCCACGGGTCCCTAGGATTCCTAGCTTATTTAGGATCCATCCATTTAGGCTTTATATTGTGATCACTATATTTATTTTTATAATGATTATTGTTATGATATGCCTAGGTCACCCATGGGATTTTTCCAATCAAGCCTGATGCCATTTCTCATACCTGATTGTGATTTCTAAGATCCAATCATAAGGCATGGGGACTTGGGGAATGTTTTGATGAAGTGATTTCCTAAGACACCCAAGAATCGACTTCAAGACAATTATTAAAATGGAGTTTGGAGAGATTCCCAAGATACCTGGGATCAATCTATGGAGTCATCCATGATGAGTTTTTAGCCATTTTAGCCTAAGGATTGAGGATTCCTGGGTTACACCCAAGGATTTTTAACTTATACAGAGGCATGGTCATCGCAACATTCTAAAAGACACCCTATCACAGACTGAAGCAAGTATGGTCGATCAATGTCCTAGATCTAAGGCTTGATATTGGTTAAATTAATTCATTTAGTTTTTTATTTTCTCTATATTTTATTTATTTATTCAGAGCATGTCACACGCACATATCATAGAATTTCTGGTATTATAACAAGCCTAGTTTTTCATCTTTAAATAAATACTATGTTTGATGCATTTATCCACATGAAACACCAAAACCAAACAAATCATTGTAAGGTAGCTGTAGAATTAATAGTTATAAATAGTATTAAATGAATTATTAATATATATATATATATAAATAAAATAAATTTCTATTTAAATATTAATTCAACTAATGAAGCTAAGAAAATAATTAAATCCTATTTATAAAATTAATTTTTTTTAATAATAATATATTTTGATATGAATAAAGGACTAACACTGGTTTAATTACTAATTTATAGAAAATGGGAAAAAGAATATATAATATACCAAAAGCCATTTTCCTTTAGAAAAAATAATGTTTCACTATATTTTTTTAAAATTTATTAATTTTAGGATGTGAGTTTGAAAATTTTAACATAATTTTTGAATTTATCATGACTATGTTTTCTTAAGATTAATTTTTGGTTTTTTCCTAATATAATTTATTTTTAGGTGAATAGTGAAAAAATATCGCTTTTACAGATAACATGACATTTTTGACATTATTAATATATAAGTATGAATTTTAAATTTAATAATTATTTTTCTTAGATAAAATATGTATTTTATAAGTGAATTTATAATTTTAAAAATTTTGTTTTTTATTTATAAACTCATATTTTACATTTTAAAAATTAATTTATATTTTTTAAAAAAATATTTTTAATAATTATACATTTATTATTTTAAAATTATTTTTTTCGCTATTAGAAATTTAATCTTATTAAATAGATTTTAAATTTGGAATCATTATTTAAAAATTAACTAATAATTTATAATTTATTTTTACACATAAATATTAAGTTACCTTGGTTAAATATTAGTTACCCCAGTAAAACTATTATTTTTCAAAGAATAATACATTTCTAAATATTATGTATTATTAAAATTAAATGAATATAATTTAAATTAATACTCTAATATGATTTATAAACATATATTAAAATTAATTAACATTAATTTAATTGTTAATTAATGTTAAATAAAATTAAGAACACTTAATGATTAAAATGGAATTTTTCTACAAAAAAAAATGTTTTCAACACATTATATATTTTGACTTAAAAGTTGATTTTCACCTATTTAGAATTTTAATTAGGTTAAGTTTAACCCAAAATTGTATTAATAACATCTAATTTTGTTAATAAGGGTCATATTATATTTTTGTTAATAAAATGATTACTATGATTAATTTTTAATCAAGACTAATAAAGGTGAAATGGGTAAATAAAGAATCTTGATTTTTTAATAATTAAAAGGTTACTCACACCTTCAAGAAAGAATTCTTAGGTATTAAATTTATTCAAACATGTATCACCTATCTTTTCTCCACCTAATTCACCTTACTCAAAAAACCCACCTAACACCCATGTGATTCCATTCCTAACCCTTAGCTCAAGTTCTCCATAAAAACCCCTCTTTTAAACTATAAAAGGAGATCACTCCCACCCATTCTCTCATTCCTCTGCACCCCAAAGTCATTGATTCTTAATTTTCCTTACCTATAATTATTTTAATCCCTCCCAAGGATTTCTTAAGGTTCTAAGTATTCCTCTCCATCATGAAGAGTCTACTTAGAAAGGTAAGGGTTCTCCTCCCCCTCTTTTTGATTCAAATACTTCTTATATGATAATACCTTTGAGTTTCAATTGATTATGATTTAATATGTTAATAATAAACTCTTTTATATTTTAATGATTCCCTATTGATGATATAATACCCTTACCTCTCATTAAACCCATTCTATAAAACTTTTTGAATAGTCATTATGCTGCCAAAATCACTCATTGATTCTCTCCCTCTTCTTTTCAATTCAAGAACTTATTTTGTTATAAGCCTTTTTTATTTCCATGTGATTATGATTAAATATGTTTATAATCAATCCTTTACTATCCTAAATATTTCCTATTGATGATATACTAGAATTCCCTCTCATTGATCCATTTCATAATCCCTTTTCTATAGTTTTTATGCTGCCAAAATCATTCCTTGGTTTTCTATCTTCATGCTGCAAATACTTAACTCTAATGTTATACAAGGGTATCTATATAAATTAATTTTATAAAAGGTTATGGATACAAAAAAATTTATAAAATAGGTGAATAATATTTTTATGTTTATTATACTATAGGTTACAATGTGATCAAATGGGTGAGAATTCAATATAAGGGGTTTTTTATCTCAAGTTCTCTATATTGAGACTTGTTTTAATGTTATGAACCAATTTATTATTTCTATTTTGTATATACTTTCCAAGAATGGATTTTTGATTTATCCATGATTTAATAAATTTGATTTATATATCCATATTATTTTCAAGAATGGAAGGAATTTTGATTCAAATATTACTAATGTAGTAAGGATTTTTGATAACTCAATTACCTTTAATTGATCTATACTCCATTTTATTGAACATTTTCTTTAAAAGTTGGTTTTAATCATCTTTATGATGATATTATGTTATAAATGTTAGGTCCAATAGGTCAAATTTCCTAAGAGGGTGGTGAATCAGTGTATGACAGATTAAAACAACTACCCCTTTTTATCTTGTTTCATTGTTAAACAAAACTCTCTTCTCCCTCACACACATAGAAAAGTATAAACAAAAATTAAAGTATGCATGAGACATATCAGTTTTACTTGTTTCACCCTCACTAGGCTACATACAAAGACTATACAACATTGATGATCTGATGTACCAAATCCATTAAAAGTGCAATGTTGTTTAAAATGTTTGAAGCGGACTCACTGTCCCTCCTCGTTTACAACCAATCACAATTTGAAATCTCACTACTCTCTCAACTGAAGTGTTCTCACTTCTTCTTCAAAGGATCCACTTGCTTTTTATAGACTTGTAGGTCCATTCATTATCACTAATTAATACATCATAAACTATATATAGATTCTCTATTAATGTCCCACTTTCATCTACTAATGAATATCACTTTACCACAGAACACTGGGAAATCCCTTTTGAACAACCTTCAAAAAGATCACTACTTCGTGAATATCCTTCTTTCATGAAGCTAAAACGAGCCTTCATGAAGTACACCTACTTTTTTGAAGCTCACTATTTTACAAAGCTTAAACTAGCCTTTACTAAGATCTTTCCTTTTTATAAATCTCACTTAGCCTTCGTGAAGTACACCTCTTTCTGAAAGCTCAACTAGCCTTCACGAAATTCATTACTTTAACAAAGCTCAATTAGCCTTTGAAAATTCCCTTACATTCACAAAGATCACTGCCTTCACGAACCTCCTTCACGATTAGAGAGCCTTAATATTTTTTTTGAGTCTCTCTACTCTTATCAGGGGGTAGATACCTATTTATAGGAATTTCCCATCAACTCCAGAACCTTCCAGCCACATCAATTCCATATCAGCACCATTTTTCAGAGCTCGTATTTTTCTATCACAATGCTCCCTTTTTTTAGAAGCTCCACAGAAATTTTTAGTTTTCAATTCTCATCATAATTTCAGAGCCTTCTGTCAAAGCCTTTGCACCGCTGTTATTCTCCTTCTCTCGTAATTGGAGAGCTTCCATCAAAACATTTGTGTCACTATAATGCTCGTCACCTATTCCATTCGCGAAGCTTGTTGTAATCGCAGAGATTACCATCGTCTTTCTTTGATCCTTCTTGAAACACTCTTCAAGAATCATGTCTTCATGAAACTCATGCCTTTTACATATTTTTATGAGATCTTCAAGGAAATCCATATTTTTCAATGCTATCCAAACACCAAATTTTGGACCCCAAAAATTTGGAAAACACTGGAAAATGGTGTCACCTTGTATCTATTCTTTTTTTATTGACTCTAGATCTTTCATTCCTTCAACAACATGGGCTTTCAACAATATCTCTGGAACTCAAAAATTCACCATGAAAACCCACTTTATCAACAAACATAACCAACCCAAAAAAATATTCAATGTTACCTTGAGGGATTTTTTTACCAACAATAAAAAGAATTTAATTTCTAGGTAATTAAATTTTTTACCCATGTCTTCCTCTGGGATAATTTCATTTATAAAATCTGAGATTTCAAAGTATAATTCCTAAATTTTCAAATGAACCTTTCTTTTCCAATGCCAAATTTTCCATTTCCACTAATGTATTCCTTATTATTTATAAATATATTATGTTTTATCTCTTATGACACTAATATTTCTCTATTCTACTTTTTAAAAGAAAGTTTTATCAACTCTTTAAATAATGTGGTTTTTATTAAAAGTATATTATTTTGATAAAAATGGATTTTAATTTCAAGCTCTTATATTTTATATTTTAATCAAAATTTTCTTATACAAAAAAATTAGTATTGAAAAATTATTTATTTCCTTAAATAATGTTTTAAAATTACATTTGAAGATTTATGAAAAATATTTTGAAAATGATTTTAAACATTATTTTAGAGAAAATTTACAAGGGTTATTAAAGAAATTATTTTAAAAAAATTACATCCAGTTTCTTCTCTATCTCTAAGTGATTTACCTTTAGTAGAGTTGTATTGCATGATTCACCATATATTTTATATTATAATGTATTTTATTTTGATGAATAAGTTTTATTATCATTTGATTTTATTTTTAAATCCATTTTATGAAATACCATTTGATAATTTCATGAAACCCATTTTTCTTTCTAGGAGTAATTTTATGATGAGATGATTGTTTTTCAAGTAGAGAAAAAATGTATGAATTATGATATGGGTGGAACCTATTTCTCCCTCCAATTAATTATGTGAAAATTTTTATCTCATGATATAGAAATTTTATGTGAACAGGTTAGCGAGTATCTAGGTTCACAAAGGGTGAGTGTGATTTCATTTTTATCTATTCAAAGTTTTATGTTTAAATAGGTTAGCGAGTAACTAGGTTCACAAATGGTGAGTGTGATGGTGTTTACCTCAAGTCACAATTATACATGTGAATAGGTTGAAAGGTATCTAGGTTCACCAAGATAATAAATCATATTTTTATGATTGTGACACTTTCTTTCCTACATTCCATGGCTCATGTTGTATTCTTAATGTTTTATTTTCTCATTCCATGGTAAAAGTGTTTTCATTTAAGATGATATTTTTATCTTTTATGCTTATAGTTATCACTTATTGATTTATGATATTTTAAATTATTTATGTTCTCCAACATTTTTATGATCTAATAATTTTGTAATTTGATATGTTATCTCTTACTGAGTGTTTTATCTCATCCCTTCTAATGTTTTCCCTTCCTTAGGATTTGAAGATGATTATGAATCAAGTAATTTATAAGAGGGAATTTAGTTTATGGAGAAATGTTCAAAGCATGTAAAATAAGTGTTTTTATGTTTATATTCTCCAAGAAACCAAACATTTTGGTCCTTGGTTGTTAGAATTTTTGTGGGATGTAATAATTAAACCATGGTATTAATGTAATATTTAGGTATATTTATTTTGGGTTGTTAAAGTTTGTATTAGATAAGGTTTTAGTTGTTTTTTGATATTAGTTTTCTATTTTAGAGATTATTTTATAGAACCTTAGTGAAAATCTTAGATATAAGTCTAATTATAGGATGATATCCTTAAATATTGGTAAAGTTTTGAGTAAGTGGTTTTCTTATCAATACATTCATGTCTAGATATTGTAAAGTGGATGCAGTTATGGAACAGATGCACCTAGGGGAAATCACCATAAAAATGGTTAGTTATGCATTGACTCAATCATCACTATGATATAGAATAAGTTGGAATAAGAATTCACATCTTGATAAACACTTTTGGGTGATATTATTTGGTTGATCACATTATATATGTGAACCTCTATGAAGGATTTATTTCATAATTACTTTAAGAGATTGGGTTAAGAAGTATGAGAGAACACAACTTAAAGTAAGCTAGGATGAACCAACAGAGTTATAAAATGTACCAAGTGTGATATAACTAAAAATAAATTATTATAGGGTGAAATGAATGTGTTATTAGAGAATACATATTAAGATTAATTTTCATATTCATATGATTGTTTACTCTAATTTTATTGGACATTATTATAACCTTTTTTTATAGTATTTCATTTAAAATAGGATTGTGAAAATGATGTTATGAAAGGTATGTCCATATAATCTCATAAAAAGCATATTTGGGATAAATAGTTTCCTAGTATTACCAAGAATAATGATGTGTATATATCAACATAATTGTATCTTCAATTTCTCATGGATCCCCTAGCTTCTTCCATTTGTAAAAGATAATCAAAATTGTGATGATTCAATTTATTAAAGGGTGGAATAATGTAGCAACCCAAGTTTTTTCTCATTAAATAATTATTATGTTTAATGTTTTCCTCCACATGCAACACTGGACCCAAACAAATCATTACAAGATAGGTGCAAAATTAGAAGGTATAAACTGTGGTGATGCAATTATGAATATATATATATATATATATCTAATAAAGTTCAATTAAAATATCGACTCAACTAATGCAGCTAAGAAACTAATGAAATAACATTTCTAAAATTTACTTCTTTTCAAGAATAAAATATTTTGATATTAATAAAGGATTAACACTGGTTTAATTAGTAATTTATAGGAAATAGGTAGAAGAATATATAATATACCAAAAGTTATTTTCCTATAAAAACATTTTTTTGCAATATTTATGTTTTTAAATTTATAAAATTAGGGTGTTAATTTGAAAAAATTAACATATTTTTTTGTATTTATCATGGTAATATTTTCTTAATATTTATTTTTGTTTTTTTCTAACATAATTTATTTTTAGGTGAATAGTTCAAAAATACTATTTTTACAAATAACATGACTTTTATGAAATTATTACTATATAAGTACGAATTTTAAATTTATGGATTTTTTTTATAAGAAAAAATCTGTTTTTTATAAGTTAATTTATAATTTTAAAAATTTTGGTTTTAATTTATAAAATCATATTTGATATTTTAGAACATAAGTTATGTTTTTTCATAACATTGTTATCAATGCATTGTACATTTATTATTTTCAAATTATTTTTTATCACTTTTATATATTTAATCCTATTAAATGGATTTAAAAATTATAATTATTGGGTTCAAATTATCTAATAAGGTTTACTTTGTTTTTAGTCATAAAGATTATATTATCTTGGTTAAATATTAGTTACCCTAGTAAAACAGTTATTTTTCAAAGAATAATAATTTACTAAATATTGTGTATTATTAATCTTAAATGAATATATTTTAAATTAAAACTATAATATTATGTTTAAAAATATATATAAATTAATTAACACTCATTTAATTGGTAATAAATGTTAAATAATATTAATAACACTTAATTATTATAACAACATGTTTTTACAAAAACTATTTTCAACACACTATATGTTTTGATTTAAAAGTTAATTTTCCCTTATTCATAAATTTAATTATGTTAGAGTCCAAATTTTTATTAATCACATATAATTTTTATAATAATTTTAATCTTATATTATTGGTAAAAAATTACTAAGAATAATTTTTAATCAAGTCTAATAAAGGTAAAAATTGGTAAATAAGAAATATCAAATTTTTTAAAAATAAAAGGTCACTTACACCTTATAAAAATGCTTTTTAGGTATTAAAGTCATACTCACATGTTTCACCTACCTTTTCTCCACCTAACCTGCAAAACTCACCTAACATCCATGTGATTCAATTCCTATCACTTACCTAACTTTAGTTTCTCCTAAAAAAGACCCCTATTTTTCAATTATAAAAGGAGCTCACTCACACTCATTCTCTCATTCTTCTCCACTCAAAAGGAATTTATCATTAATTTACCTTCCCCGTCCTTCTCTAAATCCATCCCAAGTAATTACTAAGGTTTTAATGAGTCCTTAAATGATTTAAGAAGCTTCTAAGTAAGATAAGGGTTCTCATCCACCTCTTTTTGATTCACGTACTAATTTTGTGATGAACCCTTTGAGTTTCAATGGATTATGATTTCATATGTTCATAATCAACCCTTTACTATCCAAATTATTCATTATTGATGAGATACTACCATTCCATATCATTAAACATATTCTATACAACTTTTTGTATGGTAGTTATGCTACTAAAATCACACCTTGATTCTCTCCCTTTTCTTCTCAACTCAAGCACTTTCTTTATTATATAAATTTTAATTTCTATGTGATTATGATTAAACATGTTTATAATAAATAATTTAATTATTTAAATATTCTTTATTTATGATAGGTTATCTTTCTCTCCCATTAATCCATTTTATATTCCCTTTTTTATAGTCTTCATGCTTCCAAAATCATTCCTTTATTTTCTATTTTCATGTTTTGAATACTCAAATCTAATATCATTCAAGTGTAACTATAAGTCCCCAGCCTTAAACCTTACTTAATCTTGAGTTATTACAAGATTACACATTGAGGATCTTTTCAGGTTTAGAGTTTTAGAGAATTAGATCATAAAACTTTCATTACATTCCACATATAAACAAAGTGGTTACATAAAGATAGTATTCTTCATTCCCATCAATGGAAACACATTTAAAATAAAACATGGATTATTTCTTGACACTTCCTTGACACTATCATCATATCATGTACCTTTCCCTTGACCTGTGAAAAACATTTCAAAAAAACTTGGGATGAGCATAAAAAGCTCAGTATGGGTTATAAAAACATGGAAAGGAAACATGGGTACATATATACATAAGAATGAAATCATACTTTACCCATAAAACATAGGCACTTTAACATACCTCATAAAATCATGAATAAATCATAGAAATCATAGGACATAAAGGTAACTTGAGGCATTCATAACATTCTTACGTAGGGAGTAACCCTCTTGGTTACGTTTGGAATACCCATCACAGTATATTCCCTAAAATCTCTTCGGATAAACATTAACGTTTCACTCCTTCATGTTACCCAATGCATTGGAGAGCTATATCGGGCTCACCCGCCCTTAGTTTATCACGGAACCATCCGTCTTCATAATAATGCCCAAGAACCATAACATAATCGTATCACATAAAACATGCATAAAGGAAACATAACATTTCCACATTTCAATCACAAGATATCAATAAAACACAAAAACATTGTGAAAACCATTTTCAATACCAAAATAAAAGAAAAGTAAAACATGGTATTTATTTTTCTTTTAGAAAAGAAGGTATGGCTTGTAGAGGAAGTCGAAACTCAAATAACGGTCACGACGGCGGAGAAGTTGTTGTCGCCGCATACGTACGACAAAAACATTCCCTTTTGTCGTTTAGTAAATGCTTAGTATAAAAAAGATTCCTTTTGAATAAATGTAAAAGTCAAAGGGGTTTATACACCGTATAAAAGAAAGTTGTGTATAAAATAAAATATGCCTCAAAGAAAGGAGATTGAGACGAAGTCCCATACCTCGTATCCGACTTGACCCGACCATTATTTAATCTCCTGAATAATAAACTTGAGTTAATATCTACTTGCTTATGAACCTTTTTCAAGTTCATTATTCCTTTTATACCATGTTATGAACATCATGTAATCATTTAAGTTAATAATGTTCATTTTGTCGGTATTTGGTTCTTAAGTCAAAAATAGACTTCTTACACTTACATGTTGTTAATTTGGTCAAAGGTTCGTTATATCCAGAATGATATTAATGATTTGGATAACATATACATCATATATATTCAGAATATACATGTATTTATAATATTACATCACATTTAGAGGTAAGAAATGAAATGCACCGTTCATGGAGACGGTAAGCCGTACGTACGCATGAACACTACTTCCATTTCTATTTCGTATTTATTTTTTTTTGGAATGGAATAATAATTATATAAGAGTATATTATAATTCCAGTATAATAACATATATAATATCATTAACTTTATCCTTTACATGTTCCACATATGGTATTAACGAATCAAATCACTTTCAGGGGGCGGTAGTCCGCACTTCCTAAAATGAAGATATCGTGTTTACCCATAATGGAAACCATAAAGGTATGCCCAAAATGAAAAAAAACAGAAGATTAAGGAAAACATAAACATATCATATATCATATATAAAAATAGTGACATCATAATGGCCAACTTTGAAGGTGTTAAATGAGTATTGAACAATCATCTTTTCGGGAGGCAGAATTTTGCCATCCACGGAAACCGTATGTTCTTTAACCATTTGATGTAGTTGTGTGAGAGTGTAGCTCAAATAAATCTTATAACAACATCCTAGTATATTGAAGATACTGGTGTTGTTACAAAAGAAGTAAATAAAAAGAGTTTAGGAGGTTGGAGAAGCAAAATAAAACAAATGAACATGAGAGAATGAATTACCTTTAAAAGAATAACTCCTTTTGATTTGAGCCTAAAGGCTTCCTTTGAAAGTATTCTGCCCAAATGGAATCCTCTAGGATGAGGAGAGGGATGTGGAGAGAGTAAATGGGCAGGGTTTGGCCGAGCCAAAGTCTTGAGGAGTGTGTGAAATGAGGTAGAGGTGGGGGCCTTTTATAAGAGGAGAGGAGGGGCACTTTTGGAAAGTAAAGAAATATTACTTTATTTGAAAATGTGTTTCGGTTTTAAAAGATCCCACATTGATACAATTCGTGGATAAGGTGATAAGGGTTCGAAATCCACCCATCAAATAAGTTTTGGACATGTTTAGTTCATAGATTTTACATTATCTTTCCATTTTATTTAAATCGTCAAATAATGATGTCATCGCTGCATCATTATCATGTCATAAATAATTTAATTTATTTAATGTCTAAAAATTATAAAAAAAAATACTATGATGTAGGAAATCTTTTTAGCTTTCCAATTACTATTTATAATCAAAAATATGATCTTTATAAGCCCTTGTAAAAATTGTTTTCGTAAAACATATTATGTTTGTGTCATTTTTACTTTTACATTAAATAAAAAGTTATTTTTGTCATTTCCCAACAAAAGTGGATCCATGGGGTCCCCAAGTTGACCCATGACTTGTCTTGGTCGGCCATGACACAACCAATAAGTTTGGGACATGTGTCTAGGTCATTTAATATTATTAAAGCATTATTTATACCTTAAACTACCCTAATTACCACTAATCGCGATTAAAAACTTAATAAGTTACTATTCACCAAAAAATTATTATAATCTCATTGAACCACATGTTACTTCTTAATGACAACCGTGTATGTCGTATTTTCAAAATTCAATACACATTAGTGGTAAAATTTCATTTAACTGAAAAATCAGTTTGCTTGATTACCACTTAGTGGTTTCACTATTCATCAAAAATTGAAGTTTTTCAGAAAATTACCAAAAATTCACCCTAAGCTATATTTGGTATTACGAATTCAAAAATGAAATCTATTTTACAAAATTCAAAACATATAAGTCACATTAATTAATTTAATAATTAATTCCCGCTGTCAGAGCAAATAGCGTGTTTTTATGAAACAGTAAGTATCAAAAGATTGCCACCAGTTTAAGTCTAATTTCAAAGTGAAATTGATTCCAATGACCACCATTGGATAAAATGGTAAAAAATATTCATATTACACATTAAGACCAATTCAAAAGATAATCTAATCGTATAAGTAAATTAGATTAAAAAGCAGTTTTGATGTAAAATGCAGTATTTTTCACTATTCATTAAAAAATGAACATTGTCAGAAAAATACCAAAAATTCACACAAGGTAAATTTTGATGTCCCAATCATAAAGAATGAGTTTATTTTGACAAACATAGTTTATAAAATTTTCAAAATATAGATTCAAAAATGGTTTTCCATCAAAAGGCAGTAAAACAATCTTTTAAGAATATTAGTGTATTCCATGCATAAGATTGTATTTATTATCATTTTAAGCCTCTATAACACTATCTTAATCATTAATAGACATAGATAAAAATATCTATTATTCATTACTTACTTGGGATGTTACATCCTTCCCCCCTTTAGAAAATTGCGTCCCCGCAATTTATTTACTTATCGAATAAATGGGGGTACTTATCCCTCATTGCATTTTCAGATTCTCATGTTGCCTCTTCAATCATGTGGTTTTTTCACAAAACCTTTACCTGCTTAATCACCTTATTCCGTAACACTTGCTCCCTGTGGTCAAGAATCTGGACCGGTTGTTCCTCATAAGATAGGTTCTCTTCCAGCTGAACTACCTCTGGACTCAAAACATGAGATGGATCTGGCATATACTTTCTCAACATCGAAACGTGAAAAACATTGTGTACCTGAGATAAACTCGGAGGTAAAGCCACCTGGTATGCAACTGATCCAACTCTCTCCAGAATTTCATATGGTCCAATAAACCTTGGACTCAGCTTTCCTTTCTTACCAAATCTCATCACACTTTTCCAAGGAGAAACCTTGAGAAAAACATGATCACCTACCTCGAAAGATAGATCCTTCCTCCGGTTATCCGCATAACTCTTCTGCCTGCTCTGAGATGTTCTCATGTGTTTCTGAATCAGCTGAACATTTTCTGCCATCTCTTCTACCAATTCTGGTCCCATCAACTTCCTTTCACCCACTTCATCCCAGAAAGATGGAGTTCGACACCGCTTCCCATATAATGCCTGAAATGGTGCCATCTGTATACTGGAATGAAAGCTATTATTATAAGAAAACTCAACCAAAGAAAGATGTTGGTCCCAACTTCCCTGATAATCCATAGAACAAGCTCGTAGCATATCCTCCAATGTCTGAATTGTTCGTTCTGACTGCCCATCTGATTGAGGATGAAAAGCTGTACTAAAATTTAATTCAGTACCCAACGACTTCTGAAGGCCTTTCCAAAAGTTAGAAGTAAACCTGGGATCACGATCCGATACAATGGAGAGAGGAACTCCATGTAACCTGACTATCTCTTTAAGATACAAACGGGAAAGTTGATCAAGAGAGAAAGTATCCCGTATAGCAAGGAAATGAGCAGATTTGGTCAAGCGATCAACAATAACCCAGATTGCATTATTACCTCGAGATGTCTTCGGTAATCCAACAACAAAGTCCATGGATATATTCTCCCATTTCCACTCTGGCACTGGTAAAGGCTGAAGCATCCCTTTCGGTAACTGTCGCTCTGCTTTAACCTGTTGACATGTCAAACACTTTACAGTAAAATCAGCAATGTCTCTTTTCATTCCATCCCACCAGTAATACTCCCGCAGATCTCTATACATCTTAGTACTGCCCGGATGAACTGAAAACGGAGAACTATGAGCTTCACATAAAAAAACTCTCTTCAACTGTGAATCACAAGGCACACACAATCTCTTCCCAAATCTCAAAACACAATCATTATCAATGTTTAATTCAGGCAACTTACCTTTCTGAACCAGCTCTACCTTTTTCTGCAACTCACTGTCTTGCTTCTGTGCTAGCTTGATTCTATCTGATAGAGAAGATCTCACTGATACCTGAAACAAAACAGAAGGACTTCCTGGACCAACAACTTCTATGCCAAAGTTCATCAAATCCTTAACCAAAGGATCACGTTCCAAACTCAACATTGTTAATGAAGTATTACTTTTTCGACTCAAAGCATCAGCCACTTTATTTGCTTTTCCCGGATGGTAATGAATTGTACAATCATAATCCTTGATTAATTCTAGCCATATCCTTTGTCTCATGTTCAATTCTTTCTGAGTGAATATATACTTTAAACTTTTGTGATCGATATATATTTCACACTTTACTCCATACAAATGATGCCTCCAAATTTTTAAAGCAAAAACAACAACAGCTAATTCCAAATCATGTGTAGGGTAATTTACCTCATGAGTTTTCAACTGTCGTGAAGCATAAGAAATTACCTGATCATTCTGAATTAGGACGCAACCAAGTCCTTTCAATGAAGCATCACTGTATATAACAAACTCACCATTCCTGGAAGGTAGTGCCAAAACTGGAGCATTCACCAATCTTCTTTTCAATTCCTGAAAACAATCATTACATTCTTTTTTCCAGATAAACTTAACACCCTTCCGAGTTAGCTTAGTCATTGGACTAGATAACCGTGAAAAAATTCTAACAAACCTTCGGTAATAGCCCGCCAAACCAAGGAAGCTACGAATCTCGGTTACATTTGTGGGTCTTGGCCATTCTTCCACAACTTTTGTTTTTGTAGGATCAACAGTTATTCCATCTTTAGAAACAATGTGACCAAGGAAAGAAATTTGTTGCAACCAAAACTCACACTTGCTGAATTTCCCATACATTTTCTTTTCTTTTAAGGTTTGCAAGATAACCCTTAAATTTTTTTCATGCTCCTCTTTACTTTTAGAAAACAAAAAAATATCATCAATGAAAACCACCACAAACTTATCCAAGAAATCATGGAAAATTCTATTCATTAAGTCCATGAATACAGCAGGTGCATTGGTTAGCCCAAAAGGCATTACTACAAATTCATAATGGCCATATCTCGTACGGAACGCGGTCTTCGGAATATCTTCCTCCTTTACCTTCAGTTGATGGTACCCCGATCTCAAGTCAATCTTTGAAAAAAACTGAGCTCCCTGGAGCTGATCAAAAAAATCATCGATATGAGGCAAAGTATATTTGTTCTTAATAGTGATATTATTCAAGGCTCTATAATCAATGCAAAGTCTCATAGAACCATCTTTCTTTTTAACAAATAAAATAGGAGCACCCCATGGTGATGTGCTAGGTCTAATGAAACCTTTCTCTAATAAATCTTGCAATTGCTCCTTCAACTCTAAAAGTTCAATTTGTGCCATTCGATAAGGGGGTTTTGAAATTGTCTTAGCATCAGGAACTAAGTCAACAGTAAACTCAACTTCCCGATCTGGTATTATTCCAGGCAACTCATCAGGAAAAACATCAGGATACTCATTTACCACTGGCACATCATTAATCTGGACAGTTCCTTTATTTTCAACAACGTGTTCAAGGTAACATTCATTTCCATCTTTTACAAGTTTCTCAGCCTCTTGATATGTTATCAAAAGTAAGGGTTCATTCCTGTAAACAAACTGAAAGTCTTTCTGAAAAGAAACTTCTTTAGCTCTACAGTCAATCTTAGCATGGTAAATAGAGAGCCAATCCATACCCAGGATAACATCAAACTCAACTAGAGGTAGAACAATAAGGTTTACAAGTAGGTTCTTTCCACATATAAGGATAGGAAGATTCTTATAAATTCTTTTTGCCTCAACATTTCCCCCAGGTGTTTTTACCAAAAGTTCAGGAGTCATTTCTTGAGATGGTATTCCCATTTTACTAGAAAAGGTTTCAGAGATGAAAGAATGTGTAGAACCTAAATCAAACAACACACTAGCATAATCTGAAAAAACAAACAAAGTACCTGATACCACTTCATTTGATGGCCCGACATCTGCTGAAGTAGTTGCAAAGGATTTCACCACCCCTTTCTGCTTGTAGTCTAACTGCTTCCCATCACTCAAGCTCTTTGTCGGACACTCGTTTGCATAGTGACCCATCTCATTGCACTTATAACATTTCACTAACTGTAAATCAAATTTGTTCTTACCTTCACCTTGATCCTTTTCAGTGCAATCACGAGCCTTATGTCCCATCTTACCACATCGGTAGCACTTTCCAGAATTCAGAATACATTCCCTAGCATGCCTTTTGCCACATTTATCACAAACTGGAAACTTAGTTCTCTTACCATCAGACTTTTTTGAAGAATTCTTACCTTTCTCCTGCCACCTCAGTCTCTTCTTCTGCTGGTTGTTATAGAACACTTGGTCATCGGCAAACTCCATTTCCACCTTCTCAGCACATCGAACAAGCTTTTCATAACTTTTAAACTCACGAGAAGCTAATGCCCTTCGATATTTTGGCTTTAATCCTGAGTAAAAACGATTGATTTTACTATCAAGGTCCCGGATAAAATTTGGAGCATACCTTGCCAATCGAGTGAACCTTTCTTCATAGGCAGCCACTGAGTCTTCCTCTTGCCTCAATTCCAAGAATTGCTTTTCCATCCTAAGTCGAACAGCCTTAGGAAAATACTTCTCAAGAAACATACCTTTGAATTCATCCCAGTCAAGAGCATCAATCTCATCGGCGTCCCTGATATTTTTAACCATAGACCACCACTGATCTTCTTCACCCTCCAAAAGGTAAATAGCAAGACTAATCTTTTGATTGTCTAAACACCCCATGACATCAAAAATCTTCTCCAGTGCTTTAATCCACCCTTCAGCTAGCACAGGGTCAGATGATCCTCTGAATTATGGCGGATGTTGCCTCATGAAATGTTCCACCACTGACATGTTCCTCTACGGTAGATCTGGCTGATCTCGTGCATGGATACCACCACCGTTTATCGCTTGAGTCAACTGCGCCATTACTGCAACAAACTGTTCAGTTCCAATTCCGACCATTTCTGGATGCTGATTCGGAAGGTTATTTCCTTCTGTATGCCTTCCAAGCACTGCTTCCCTATTTCCTCTGCAGAAAACCATTCTGAACAAACATGTCTTAGATGAAGAAACATGGTAATCTTTAAATGCTATATCATTTCAAAAAAAAATATTTTTGGATAATCATTTAATAGAATTCTAACTCCTAAAGTTATCTAAACCGACCTTTGATACCAACTATAAGGCCCTAGCCTTAAACTTTACTTAATCTTGAGTTATTACAAGATTACACATTGAGGATCTTTTCGGGTTTAGAGTTTTAGAGAATTAGATCATAAAACTTGCATTACATTCCACATATAAACAAAGTGGTTACATAAAGATAGTATTCTTCATTCCCATCAATGGAAACACATTTAAAATAAAACATGGATTATTTCTTGACACTTCCTTGACACTATCATCATATCATGTACCTTTCCCTTGACCTGTGAAAAACATTTCAAAAAAACTTGGGATGAGCATAAAAAGCTCAGTATGGGTTATAAAAACATGGAAAGGAAACATGGGTACATATATACATAAGAATGAAATCATACTTTACACATAAAACATAGGCACTTTAACATACCTCATAAAATCATGAATAAATCATAGAAATCATAGGACATAAAGGTAACTTGAGGCAATCATAACATTCTTACGTAGGGAGTAACCCTCTTGGTTACGTTTGGAATACCCATCACAGTATATTCCCTAAAATCTCTTCGGAGAAACCTTAACGTTTCACTCCTTCGCGTTACCCAATTCATTGGAGAGCTATATCGGGCTCACCCGCCCTTAGTTTATCACGGAACCACCCGTCTTCATAATAATGCCCAAGAACCATAACATAATCGTATCACATAAAACATGCATAAAGAAAACATAACATTTCCACATTTCAATCACAAGATATCAATACAACACAAAAACATTGTGAAAACCATTTTCAATACCAAAATAAAAGAAAAGTAAAACATGGTATTTATTTTTCTTTTATAAAAGAAGGTATGGCTTGTAGAAGAAGCCGAAACTCAAATAACGGTCACGACGGCGGAGAAGTCGTTGTCGCCGCATACGTACGACAAAAACATTCCCTTTTGTCGTTTAGTAAACGCTTAGTATAAAAAATATTCCTTTTGAATAAATGTAAAATTCAAAGGGGTTTATACACCGTATAAAATAAAGTTGTGTATAAAATAAAATATGCCTCAAAGAAAGGAGATTGAGACGAAGTCCCATACCTCGTATCCGACTTGACCCGACCGTTCTTTAATCTCCTGAATAATAAACTTGAGTTAATATCTACTTGCTTATGAACCTTTTTCAAGTTAATTATTCCTTTTATACCATGTTATGAACATCATGTAATCATTTAAGTTAATAATGTTCATTTTGTCGGTATTTGGTTCTTAAGTCAAAAATAGACTTCTTACACTTACATGTTGTTAATTTGGTCAAAGGTTCGTTATATCCAGAATGATATTAATGATTTGGATAACATATAAATCATATATATTCAGCATATAAATGTATTTATAATATTACATCACATTTAGAGGTAAGAAATGAAATGCACCGTTTATGGAGACGGTAAGCCGTACGTACGCATGAACGCTACTTCCATTTCTATTTCGTATTTATTTTTTTTTGGAATGGAATCATAATTATATAAGAGTATATTATAATTCCAGTATAATAACATATATAATATCATTAACTTTATCCTTTACACGTTCCACATATGGTATTAACGAATCAAATCACTTTCAGGGGGCGGTAGTCCGCACTTCCTAAAATGAAGATATCGTGTTTACCCATAATGGAAACCATAAAGGTATGCCCAAAATGAAAAAAAAACAGAAGCTTAAGGAAAACATAAACATATCATATATCATATATAAAAATAGTGACATCATAATGGCCACCTTTGAAGGTGTTAAATGAGTATTGAACAATCATCGTTTCGGGGGGCAGAATTTTGCCATCCACGGAAACCGTATGTTCTTTAACCATTTGATGTAGTTGTGTGAGAGTGTAGCTAAAATAAATCTTATAAAAACATCCTAGTATATTGAAGATACTGGTGTTGTTACAAAAGAAGTAAATAAAAAGAGTTTAGGAGGTTGGAGAAGCAAAATAAAACAAATGAACATGAGAGAATGAATTACCTTTAAAAGTGTAACTCCTTTTGATTTGAGCCTAAAGGCTTCCTTTGAAAGGATTATGCCCAAAGGGGATCCTCTAGTATGAGGAGAGGGATGTGGAGAGAGTAAATGGTCATGGGTTGGCCGAGCCAAAGGCTTGAGGAGTGTGTGAAATGAGGTAGAGGTGGGGGGCTTTTATAAGAGGAGAGGAGGGGCACTTTTGGAAAGTAAAGAAATATTACTTTATTTGAAAATGTGTTTCGGTTTTAAAAGGTCCCACATTAATACAATTCGTGGATAAGGTGATAAGGGTTCGAAATCCACCCATCAAATAAGTTTTGGACATGTGTAGTTCATATATTTTACATTATCTTTCCATTTTATTTAAATCGTCAAATAATGATGTCATCGCTGCATCATTATCATGTCATAAATAATTTAATTTATTTAATGTCTAAAAATTATAAAAAAAATACTATTATGTAGGAAATCTTTTTATCTTTCCAATGAATATTTATAATCAAAAATATGATCTTTATAAGCCCATGTAAAAATTGTTTTCGTAAAACATATTATGTTTGTGTCATTTTTACTTTTACATTAAATAAAAAGTTATTTTTGTCATTTCCCAACAAAAGTGGATCCATGGGGTCCCCAAGTTGACCCATTGCTTTTCTTGGTCGGCCATGACACAACCAATAAGGTTGGGACATGTGTCTAGGTCATTTCATATTATTAAAGCATTATTTATACCTTAAACTACCCTAATTACCACTAATCGCGATTAAAAACTTAATAAGTTACTATTCACCAAAAAATTATTATAATCTCATTGAACCACATTTTACTTCTTAATGAAAACCGTGTATGTCGGATTTTCAAAATTCAATACACATTAGTGGTAAAATTTCATTTAACTGAAAAATCAGTTTGCTTGATTACCACTTAGTGGTTTCACTATTCATCAAAAATTGAAGTTTTTCGGAAAATTACCAAAAATTCACCCTAAGCTATATTTGATATTACGAATTCAAAAATGAAATCTATTTTACAAAATTCAAAACATATAAGTCACATTAATTAATTTAATAATTAATTCCCGTTGTCAGAGCAAATAGCGTGTTTTTATGAAACAGTAAGTATCAAAAGATTGCCACCAGTTTAAGTCTAATTTCAAAGTGAAATTGATTCCAATGACCACCATTGGATAAAATGGTAAAAATATATTCATATTACACATTAAGACCAATTCAAAAGATAATCTAATCGTATAAGTAAATTAGATTAAAAAGCAATTTTGATGTAAAATGCAGTATTTTTCACTATTCATTAAAAAATGAACATTGTCAGAAAAATACCAAAAATTCACACAAGGTAAATTTTGATGTCCCAATCATAAATAATGAGTTTATTTTGACAAACATAGTTTATAAAATTGTCAAAATATTGATTCAAAAATGGTTTGCCATCAAAAGGCAGTAAAACAATCTTTTAAGAATATTAGTGTATTCCATGCATAAGATTGTATTTATTTTCATTTTAAGCCTCTATAACACTATCTTAATCATTAATAGACATAGATAAAAATATCTATTATTAATTACTTACTTGGTATGTTACAGTATCCATATAAATGAAGTTTATAAAAGGTTATGAATATGAAAACTTTTATGAACTATGTGTCTAAGATAGTTATATTTATTATAAATTAGGTTAAAGTGCGATCAACTAGGTGGAAATTCAAGGTAGGGGTTTTTCATCTCAATTTATCTTCATTAAGTCATGTTTTAATGTTATGCACCAATTTATTATTTATATGGTGTATATACTTCCAATGATTATATTTTAAAATAATCCATGTTTAATGCATTGGATTTACTAATCCATATTATTTTCAAGCTTCCAAAAACTTTTGATTCAAAGATTATTAAATCCATAAGGATTCTTGATAACTCAATTACCTTTCATTGATTTATACTCCTCTTTATTGAACATAATCTTAAAAATTTGGTTGTAATCATCCTTATGAGGATATTATGTTATCAAACCTTTTTATTTTATTTGGAATTAATTTTTATTTCCATGTCTTCCTCCAGGATGATTTCCTTTATAAAGTGTGAGATTACAAAGAATAATTCCCATATATTCAATTGAACCTTTCTTTTCCAAGTGCATATTTTCCATTTCTTCAAAATTATTCCTTATTATTTAAGATGAAATTATGTTTTATCTCTTGTGACCCTCATATTTCTCATTTATACTTTTTAAAATAATTCTTTATCAACTCTTTAAACGAAGTGGTTTTCATCAAAAAGTATATTTTTTTGTTAAAAATTATTTTAATTTCAAGATCATATATTTTATATTCTAACCCACATTTTATTATATAATAAAATTATTGTTTCAATATTTTTAATTTTTAAAAATATTTTTTTAAAATTCTCTTTCAGTCTTTTTGAAAAAAAAATTGGAAATGATTTTAAAATTTGTCTTATAAACAATTTTAAATTGTTTTTAAAGAAATACTTTTTAAAAGTTTTACATCCAATTTCTTATCAATATAGAAAATATTTACCTATTATAGAGTTTTTTTTATGATTCATATTATATATTCTCTTATAATGTATTTCATTTTGGTGAAAAAATTTGGTATCATTTGATTTTTTTTTTGAATCTATTTTATGAGATACCATTTGATAATTTTATAAAACCCAATTTTATTTCTATGGTTTATTGTATAATGTGATAATTTTTTTCAAGTGGAACACAAATGTATGGATTAAGAGATGGTTGGGACCTATATCTCTCCCCAATGCATTGGGTACAGGATTATATCATAGGTAATATAAATGTTATGTAAACATTTTAGTGAGCAGCTAGGTTCATAAATGGTGAGTGTGATGACTTTTAGCTCTACTAACAGTTTTATGTGTGAATTGTTTAGAGAGTATCTAGGTTCACAAAGAGTAAGTGCGATGGAATTTAACATGACTCACAATTTTATATGTGAATAACTTTTCAAATGTCTAGGTTCACAAAGATAAAAAATATATTATGTTTATTATTGTGAAACTTTCTTTCTTGTGTTCTTTGGATCATGTTATATGTTTCATGTTTTATTTCATCATGTCATGGTAAAATTGTTATCATTTAAGATGATATTTATATATTTTATGATTATGGTTATCACTTATTTATTTATTATTTTTTTCCTCATTTATATTTTCTCACATTTTAATTATCTAACTATTATGATTTTGATATGTTATCCCTTACTGAGTGTTTGATATCACAACTTATTTGGTTTTACATACACTAAAATTTGAAGGTAATTATGTCTCATAGAATTTATAAAATGGGATTTCATTTATGGAGAACTATTCATGGCATGTAAAATAAGTGTTTTTATGTTTCTAGTATCTGATCCACTAAACCTTTCAGTCCTTGGGTTGTGCGAAACTTTGTGATATGTAATAATTAAACCATGGTATAAATGTATTATTTATGTATTTTTAGATTGGGTCCCTATAGGTATAGTATGGGACAACATTGGTGGCTCCCTACTGAGTTATGTACTCACACCCAGCTTGGCTGACCATGGTACTGGGGTACTCAGGCATACTCTCACTTGGTTGGAGGTATGGGTTGGGATAAAGACCTGGATTGATCAAGTGGGATAACTCAATGTGTGTATAGATCCTGGATTGAGGTATGTCTTGGTGTTATAGTAGATCAATTTCTCTATTTTTATTTCCTTATTTACTATGTATATGTGATCAGACCAATGGGTGATCTATCGTGTATGATTGTATGCATTTTCTTCCCTCATATTATTATTGGGTGGCGGTTATATTTATCTACGTACTTTGATAGTTATGTGTAGAGTATAATACTTGGTTATTTCTTATACAATTGTGCACTTTGATATTGGGGGTATAGTCTCCTAATGGTATCTCCATTGTCCTTCACTATTAGTCAGTGACCACTGGAATATGAGGAGGTGTGTCTGAGGTATTGTGGAAAACCAAGAAGGGATACCATTTGAGTGGCCTCCAGCCCAAGAAGTTACAAAGTGGTATCAGAGCTTTCTTTTTCTTTTGTATTAAAATTTGGGATATGGTATTCAGAAGATATAGGGATGTATCAGAGATTGTGATGGATGACATGCTAGTGCATCATGAACACTTGTCTGGTAGGAAGTCCAGGTTATCAGGGGTTTGGGATTTTTATTCTTGGTCGGTTTTTTTATAGTAATATATGACTCCCACCATGATTGGGTCACATGTATGTGAGATGCTCTTATGATTTATATCAGATTTGTGTCATTTAGACCATTGTTAAGAGACCAGTACTAGATTTTACACTTGTTCTGTTGAGGTAGGAAACATATCATGTATCATGAGTTAGCACATAAGATTCAAATGACATATTAGGACTTGCTAGTGTGAATTATGCCACTAAAGAGGGGTTCATATGTTTAAAGTGTCAGCAAATACTCATATGAATTTTTCCCATATAAGTACTTGGTGTAATTATACTCAGCTGGATCAACATGTATATATTCTTCCATCTGATTTAATTTCATGTGGATCTACAGTAAGATGATCGTAATAAAAATGATGAAGTCCATTGGTGTGTGGTACATAGAGAGTCCCTAGTGGGTCGATGCAGGCATATAATGCCTTTTTGATAAACCCCCTTATGGGCCATTAGTATTCTGGTTTGGTTACTTAAAGTGTCAGAAACAACCAATATGGTGTCTTTCCATATATCTTGGAATGATTATAACATCCTGGTTTGTTAAGGTACGCACTTTTTCTTATTTAAGGGCTTATATCTTGGGTTTTAAGGGCATGAGAATTGTTTTTGAGGAGTTTCTAAAGAATATGAGGTTTAAACTTCTTATTCGATTCTTTTATGTTGTAGATTCTATCTTATAGTATAAGTCCTTCGCTTGGTACTAGTCGTAAGATGGTTTACGATACAAGAATCTTGCAAGCCATAAAATCATTCTTACTCCGTAAATTCCTTTCACACCATAAGAACTAATTTTACATCATAAAATCATTGATCAGGGTAAATTTAACTCAAGACGATGTGTTTTTTAGTAAATATGTGTTGTGGTATATTTATGCCATAAACCAAGTGTGTACATCGTAAAACCTTTGACCCATTCAGTTTTACCATGCTGCACGCCTAACCCTTCTTTCATTTGGTTGGTTCTTCCCAACCTCGAACCTTATGCAGTTCTATGTGCGATTTGGTTGATCTCTACTATGTCTGAGTTCCTCTGTTCAATGTTCAATCTCTATAGAGTTTGTGTCACTTCTTCCTAGTAATAATCCTTTCTACATATTCATTTCCATTAGTTATAGAAATAGTATCTCATTGTGTTTTGGATTCATCAACACTGTAGGGATGTTTTGTTTGATTCTTCTAGATCAGTTGTGCGATCTTCTTCAGGAGGTCAGTCCTTTGTTGGTTATGGTATGGCGGGTTCATGTTCCTTGAGGCATGTTGTGATCTACCCTCTCCGTTGTCAGTTTTGGTTATAGAATGTGATTCTAAGATGGGGGAATCAATTCTAGGGCCTCTGTTATTGTCTTTGTGTTCCTTTTGGTGTTGGTGGATCTCATTGTGGGTGTGTACGACCCAAGTTTGATGTTTGTGGTTCCATCTTTATCATATGTTTGATTAACTATATTGATCTTATTTTATAAATTGAAATATAAATGAATTGGCATGATTTATTTTCATGCATAAATGGATTTCAATAAAAGATGGTTTTTCTCTCGATTTTGGGTAATGAGAAATGGTGTTTTCAAAGTATGTTTTGTGAAATTGTTTATTAAATGTGGAATTATTTGAAATTATTTATGAAATACTACACATTATAAGATTTGGGTACTTAAGTGAGAGGCTTATCTTGGATCCATCATCCATTGTATTGTCAGGGGGGTCACTCATAAGGTGTTCCTCTGCTCCCAAGTCCTATTGTTCTAGGGACATAGTTTGAAATTGTTGGGGGTTCACTCATAGGGTGTTCCTTTTCTCCTTAGGCATGTGTTCTAATGAATTGGGTGTGCACTATTCATTGATTATGGTGCGAGTAGTAAGTTAGTCTGACCAATTGTGATCCTTAGATTGTTTAGCATTCTTCTAGGTTTTTTACTATTTGAATTTGATTTTGGAAACTAGTATTTGGAAATGTTTTTACCTGACTTGTTTTGGAATTGTGGAAAAAGGGAAATATTTACCATGATTTTGATATAAAGATATTTTATTGCTTATTGTTGGACTCCTCATGTGTTAATAATGTTTTAATGATCACAAATCTCATTACTGTTACTTAATCTTGATCTTCATTGCACATCTTGCTAATGCTCTTCAATCTCAATAATAGCTACACATCATGTTTTTATAATAACAAATCTTATGGATGTTAATTACTCTCTGTATTATTTACAAGTCTTATGCATAATCACAAATCTCACATATATTATCACACCTTTATATTTATGATTCACATTCTCTTACTCTCTAATGATTAACCTTAATCCATATTCTACATATCACTATCTTAGTCCAAATACATATATTTGTCTAAGTATGGAGACACTGTGAAGGACTCACCGTGACCAGACACCGTGACCAGACACCGTGACCAGACACCGTGACCCAGACACCGTGAAGGACACACCGTGAAGGACTCACCGTGACCAGACACCGTGACCAGACACTGTGACCCAGACACTGTGAAGGACACACCGTGAAGGAATCACCGTGACCCAGACACCGTGAAGGACTCACCGTGACCAGACACCGTGACCAGACACCGTGACCAGACATCGTGACCAGACACCATGACCAGACACTGTGACCAGACACCGTGAACCAGACACCGTGACCAGACACCGTGAAGCTCACACCATGAATATCATGCCTTGAACCACATACCGTGAATTCACCGTTTCCATAATCACTGTGACACCGTTTCTTAAGTTTTTGTCAATATTATTTAAATAATGCTAACGGTCATATTTTTTGTTTTTAATGAAATTAATGTTATTTAATGATAGTTTTTGGAATGTCAGGAAACCGTATCTCGTACCTATGAGAAGGGAATCATTCATACTTCAGAACTCATGGAATATAATAAAGACTGAGATGCAGTACACGAAAAGCGGTGTGCAAGTGTGAATATACAACACGAAGAACTCACATACACCCAAGTGCACTGTGCCGAACAAGAAGAACAATCCTGAACAAGAAGGAGAGTTCAAGACCTTAAAATAACTCTCATGAGTGCAATCCAATACTGCTGAAGAACACACGACTAATCAAGATATCTTTCTCACTCCTGAAAAAGACAAGCTGAACTACGACACTCTGTTTTTCAATAGAAAAACCAGAGAAGGACTCAGAAGCATTCATGCTGAATCCAACGAGTCCAAATATACATTGATAATCACTAGAGCTTTCTAAACTCTCATCTATCTTCTCTACGTTATTTATTTATTAACTTTCAAGCAGTGTGGTGTACTCTGTATATCTTTACACACACTGTCTCCTGCACTGAACAGGAGGATATCAAAATCCTCACTCAAATTATCTTAACTTCTGTTTACCCATGTCAACTGTGGAAGAGGTCCTTGTGTGACCTGGTCTTTGTTTTGTTTCCCACGAAGAACAGTGGCAGAGGTCCCTGCATGGCCTGGACAGTTTTATAAAACTATTGTTAACCCCGATCCAGGGTGTGGATCAAATTTATATATATTTGAGAGGACTAAGTCTTGGATTGAGACTGAAACTCTTGTTATATCTGCTGTGCATATTTTATTTAAGTTTAAAGTATACTAAATATATCTTATTTATTCTGCTGCTATTACTTTGAAATACAAAACTATTTTGAAGCTACTTTGATAGTTAAATTAGCAAGTGTTTACACTTATTGTAAATCAATAGTTTAGCTTCAAAAGTTAGTTTGACCTTGTGGTTAAATTAACTGAGACCTAATCAATCTTTGAGAAGCTAAGTGAACATTTACAATATGTATAAATTCACTACAGTTTAACTTATTTTATAAATTGGGGGATTTTAACTAGAAAATATTTTAACAGAAATTTTAATTTGAACTCAATTCACCCCCCTCTTGAGTGTCCACTCCGACCAACATTTGGTATCAGAGGATTAGTTTTTGTTTAAAGATTTTTGAAATACTCTATTTTTCAACTGTGATTTTAGTTTCATCTTTAAAGATCTTAAATTTCTGTTAATTCTAAATTTTTATCTCTTTAAATTATATTTCTAAAATCTAGTTATGGATAATAGACTAGAGGGTGCTGTTACTAACAGGCCACCTTTCTTCAATGGTACAAACTATGCTTAGTGGAAACTTAAAATGAAAATTCATTTAGAAAGCATAGTTTTAGATATTTGGACTGCCATAGAATCAGAATATAAACTTACCACTACTGCTAGATCCACTTGGGATGAACCTACAAAGACTGCTTACAATAATAATTGTAAAGCCATGAATGCCATGTACTGTGCTTTAGGAGATGAAGAGTTTAACAGAATTTCTTCTTGTAAAACAGATTTTGAAATTTGGGATACTTTGGGTGTTTCTCATAAAGGAACAACCAATGTTAAAGAAATGAGATTAAATACTTATACTATTAAATATGATAATTTTAAAATGAAGACTGATGAACCCATTTCTGATATGTATCTCAGGTTTAATGAGATAGTCAATACAATGAATTCACTTGGAAAGGTTGTTCCAGCAAAGGAACAAATTATGAGAATCTTGAGATGTTTACTAGAACGATGGATAGGCACATCTGTTTCAATCAGAGAGTCATGTGACATTACTACTCTACCTATCAAAGAACTCATTGGTAAGCTTATGATGTATGAGGAAGAACTCAAGGTGAATAAAGAGGAAGATGATGAACCTAAGAGGAAATTAGTGGATTTAAAGACTAATGCTTCAAAGAGAAAGGACAAAGATAAAGCTTAACTACCTACTGACAGTTCAACCAGTGAAAATTCAGACTCTGATAGTGATGCTGAAATGGCTCAGATAGCCAGAAGGTTTAAAAAAATTTATAGGAAGAAGAAATTCTTCAAAAAATCAAATTACAAAGGAAAGTATGACAATAAGGGACATTGGAAGAAGGATTGGAAAAAGTCAGATAAAAGTGATGAAGTTGTCTGTTATGAGTGCAAAATAAAAGGACATATTAAAGCAGACTTCCCAAAGCTCAAATTCAAGAAGAAATATGATTACAAGGACAGTAAGTACAAAATGGCTATAAAGGCTACTTGGAGCGCTTCTGAGGATAGCTCCAGCGAATCTGAAGCTTCTGAGACTGAAACCAGAAATAAGGCAAACATGTGTTTTATGACAAACACATCTGAGGTAATCTTAGATACTCTTGCTTTAAATTCTTATTATTCTGAAGATAGTGAAGAATCTGATTCTGATTCTGAAAACATGACTAGTGAGGAATTGTTTGAATATTGTAATATGCTGGAAGAGACATGCAATGAACTTAAGGATAAATATAAATCATTAAAGAAACAACATGCTCTCACTACTACTTTTAAAACTAAACTTACTATTGAAAAAGAGAAAAATTCTCAACTGTTAAAGGAGAACACTGAACTGGAAATGTCTAATGAGAAACTCAGAAAGGATTTAGAGAAATTCGCAAATGGAAAGGATACACTAACTCAAATTCTAGGAAATAAAGTTGCACCAAAATACACTACTGGAATAGGCTACAAAACTTGACAGAGACAGTTTACTAAGAATAGATTTATTCTTAAATCTGGACAGAATACTGCTAGTTCTAGTTCTGGACATTTATATGCTTCAACTAGTTATATTCATAGTTACGGATCTAATAAGGTTTATCTTTCAAAGTCTGTTGATTCTACTAATTTTATGAGACCCATAAGACAAATTTGGGTACCGAAAGCTTTGATTTCTAACCTGTCTGGACCTAAGAAGATCTGGGTACCAAAATCATTTCCTATATAAATCTGTTTTGTAGGAAACCTGCTTAAAGAGCTCCTGTAGGAAGACTTGGTACTTGGAAATTGGATGTTCAAGACATATGTCAGGAGACTTCTCATGCTTTAAAAGCTTAGTTATAATTGATGGAGGCTTTGTCACCTTTGGTGATAATTATAAAGGGAAAATCATCGGCTTAGGCCAGATTGGTAACACTGACTCAGTATTAATTTCTAAAGTTTTATTCGTTGATGGACTTAAATATAATCTGTTAAGTATTTCTCAGTTATGTGATGATGGTTTTAATTTTAAATTTGAAAATGATTCTTGCAATGTTTTTAACTCTAAAAATGCTTTAGTATTTTATGCCCTGTGAAATGAAAATTTTATGTTGTTGATTTAAATTCTTTAGCCATGTAGAATATTACTTGTTTAAATGATTTTAATAAAGAGTCTTGGCTTTTGCGCAGAAGATTAGGACACTGCAATATACACTCACTTAGAAAACTTACTAGGAAGAACTTATTGAGAGACCTACCAAAACTTGAGTTTCCAAATGACAAAGTTTTTAATCCCTGTCAAAAGGGAAAGCAACACAAAATCTCTTTCAAACCAAAGAAAGAAGTTTCAACTTCTCAACCACTCGAGTTGGTTCACATGGATTTGTTTGGACCATCTAGAGTTTATAGATTAAATGGGAATCACTATGTCTATGTCTTAGTAGATGAATTTTCTAGATATACTTGGGTATACTTCTTAGCTCACAAAAGTGAAGATTGTTCTTACTCTTCTAAATACTCCAAATCTATAGAAAATCTTAGTGGACTTAAGATTAAAACTCTAAGAAGTGATCATGGCCATGAGTTTGAGAATCATGAATTTGAATCCTATTGCTCACACAATGGCTATAGTCATAACTTTTCTGCCCCTAGGACACCTCAGCAAAATGGTGTAGTAGAAAGGAGGAATAGAACCCTGCAAGAAATTTCCAGAACCATGCTTAATGAATATGACCTGCCTATTTATTTTTGGGCTGAAGCTATAAATACAGCTTGTTATATTATCAATAGAGTCTTGATCAGACCTGTTCTTAAGAGGACCCCTTATGAGTTGTGGAACCATATAAAACCTAAAGTCAATTACTTTAGAGTCTTTGGATGCAAAGTCTTTATTCTTAATACCAAAGATAATCTTGACAAGTTTGCATCCAAGAGTGATGAAGGAATTTTCCTAGGTTATTCTATTTCTAGTAAACCCTATAGAGTTTTCAATAAATGAACCAAGTGTGTGGAAGAATCTTTTCACATCAAGTTGATGAAACTGATCCACATGAGCCTAAAACCTCTCTTGAAAATCTTGAAGAAGATTTATTTGTTCTTGACCTTAATGACAAATCAAATGAACCTGCTATAAAGACAACCAGTTCTGGAAATTTTCCAGAACCTGATTCTGTTGATTCCCAACCTGTTGATGAACCTGAAGTTTCTGGTCCTACCTTTACTAGATCAACTAGAATTCTAAAGAATCATCCTTTAGATTCTGTTGTAGGAAATCTTGATAGAGGGACACAGACTAGAGCTTCTCTTAGAAATCAGGTTGAACATCAAGCCTTCTTGTCACAGCTTGAACCTAAAAACATTGATGATGCTATTAATGATGAATTTTGGGTAATTGTTATGCAAGAAGAACTCAATCAGTTTGAAAGAAGTAAAGTTTGGAATATTGTTGAAAGACCTAAGGACACTTTCACAATAGACACTAAATGGGTGTTTAGAAATAAAGTAGATGAATTAGGAAACATAGTTATAAATAAAGATAGACTAGTTGCACAAGGCTATAGTCAAGAAGAAGGTATTGACTATGAGGAGACTTTTTCTCCAGTAGCCAGATTAGAAGCTATTAGGATTTTACTTGCTTATGCTGCACATCTAAATTTCAAACTATATCAAATGAATGTCAAGAGTGAATTCTTAAATGGATATATTTCTGAGGATGTTTTTGTTGAACAACCACCTAGATTTTCAAAACCTCATTTTCCAAATCATATTTTCAAACTATCAAAAGCTTTATATGGTTTAAAGAAAGCTCCAAGAGCTTGGTATGATAGATTAAGTACATTTCTAATTTCTAAAGGTTTTACAAAAGGAATAGCTGATCCTACTCTGTTTATAAAATGAATTTCTAAAGATGTTTTAGTTGTACAAATTTATGTAGATAATATTATTTTTGGATCTTCAAAAACTACATTATGTACTGATTTTTCTAAAATGATGCAAAATGAATTTGAAATGAGTTTAATGGGTGAACTTAAACTCTTTCTTGGTTTTCAAATCTTTCAAAATGATGATGGAATTATTTTAACTCAAAGTAAATATACTATAGATCTTTTAAAACGTTTTGGATTGGAAAGCACAAAAAGTAGTGACACTCCCATGAGTACCACCTGTAAGATGGATCTTGATGAAAATGGTAAATCTATTGATCAAACCACCTATAGAGGAATGATTGGAAGTATACTCTACCTGACTGCTAGTCGTCCTGATATTATGTTTAGTGTGTGTATGTGTGCTCGTTTTCAAGAAACCCCTAAAGAGTCACATTTAAATGCTGTAAAGAGAATTTTCAAATACCTCAAGAATACTCCCAATTTAGGATTGTTCTATACCAAAGGACAATCATTTGAATTAGTTAGTTATTCTGATGCTGACTTTGCTAGATGTGAGCTAGATAGAAAAATCACCTCTAGAACATGTCACCTTTTAGGCAAGTCGCTAGTATCATGGTGTAGTAAGAAACAAAATTTTGTTGCATTATCAACTGCAGAAGCTGAATACATAGCTGCTGGAAGTTGTTGTGCACAAATTTTGTGGATGAAACACACATTACTAGACTATGGATATCAATTCAGACATGTCTCAATAAATTGTGACAACACAAGTGCTATTAATATTTCTAAGAATCCTGTTTCACATTCTAGGAAAAAACATATTGATGTAAGATATCACTTTTTGAGGAATCATTATCAAAAGGGTGATATCACTTTGGAATTCATTGGTACTAAATATCAACTTGCTGATATATTCACTAAACCATTAAATTATGAAAGATTAGACTACATCATACATGATCTTGGTATGATTAATCATAAATGAATATCTTACTGATTTTAATGTTTAATACTTTACTGTACTTTACTTTACGGTTTCATACTTACTATTTCTAAGTTACTGTTTTATGCTCACGATCTGACAACTCACTGTCTCACCGTGACTATATAAAATGCTCACTATCTCACCGTGACGACTACAAACTGTCTCACCGTGATGACTAGTTTTCTGTCTCACTGTAATGCCTACTCACGGTCTCACCGTGAAAAATTTTTTATTTTTATTTTAACCCGTATCGCGGTAATTTTTATGACGTTTGACATTCCCAAATGATAAAACATAAGGGTTTCATAAGATTCCTTACCCGAACTCTCTCCTGAACCTTCTCTTCCCTCTCGCCTGAACCTTTAGTGAATGCCAAGGATGAAGCGTCCATCTTCACCCTCTTCTGAGAAGCGCCGCTCTAAGAAACAAAAGAGGATACCGAGGATAGCTCCTGAAGGACCTCTAAACACAAACTTGGTAAGCCGTACAATTGTACCTGAAAAAGAGGTTTGCCCTGAATGGTTGCTATCTAGAAGATCGTTAGTTTTGAAAGTTTTAAGAGAACAAGGATGGATTGAATGGTTCACTGGATAGAATAGACCGATTTACCCAAGGCTTGTATCTCAATTCTATCAGTATGTGAAGTTTTCTTTTGAGTTTGGAGAAAAATTTATGGTGACCAGCTGGATCGATGGTCAGAAGTTCTCTTTCTCTTCAAGGTTGTGGGCTGCATGCCTAATAATTCCACATGAAGGAGTTTATGAAGATTACCAGAGAGACCCTCCTCCAACAACCTACATCTTTGACCTGGATACTTCTTTGGAAAGTCTAACTAGAAATGGCACCAATCAAAGGGACATAACTGCTAAACTAGATGGGGAGACAAGACTTCTGTTCAAGTTTGTTCAGAATTTGGTTAGTCCAAGAAAAGGGGATTTTGTTGTGATGAAGTATCAGGATGTGTTCCTGATTCACCTGTTGAATAATGGCCATAAGATCAATCTGTGTAAGTATGTTATCAACCATATATGTGAGCTGATCAAAGTAACTTCCAAATCCACCTTTCTGTTTTACTCAAGGATGATTTCAGCTATGTTAGTTTCAAAAGGGATGGTTGGACCGAATGAAGAAAAGTTAGAAGATCATTATTTCTACCTATCCATGCCTATCATCATAAGGATGAAGATAAGATGGAACCCCTGGAAGAAGCAATGGGTTGAGGATAGTGATCAACTGTATAAAAATTTTAATCCTATTGACTATCCAAGAAGGCCTAAGAACCTAGTTGATCCTGGTTTGGAACCAGATGAAGTGGCTGAGTATTCAGCAGAAGAAGAACAAGAATAAGTAACAGCTGAAGTACCACCTAGAGAAGAACCTGTAATACCTCCAATGGAAACAGTTCTGTTTGAAGAGGAAATGGATGTTGTCCCTGCTATTATCCCTGCTGAAATACCTCAAGGAGAGGAAGTTGTTGTTGAAAAGGAAAGGACTAAGGATCTTTCAGTTGTTCTTCATGAGGAAGAAGCTCATCCCAATGCTTCAAGGAAATTGGTTTTTCCTGTTTCAGAACAGCAAGAAACCTTAGAGGAAGATCTTGTTGAAGAGACTCTTTCTGTTGAGAAAGAAGCAAGTCTGGAAGCTTATCCAGTGGAATAATCGGTTCCTGAGATTATTCCATCTGCTGAAGAAAGAATGGAAATTTCCTTTCATCTGGTAAGGCAAGAGTTTGCTGAAGAGATTAGGGATGATCCTGTGGATCTTGTCCATGTTCCTGAACCTCAAGAATCTGGAAGGGAAGCACAAGTTTAGGGGAAGGAACCTCAAAATCTTGATATTGTGGAAGTTGGATCTGCTGAAGCTTCTCAACCTTCTGTCACTTTTTCTGTGTACTCTTGGTATGATTTCCCAAGATTTTATGATGTGAATGAGTCACAGCAAGTGACTGCAACTAGAATGGATCTTTCTTCTCTGTTTCAACTGAAGTCCTTAGCTCATTCAGAACCAAAACCAGAGCCCCTACCTCAATCTGAATCAGAATCTGAGTCTGAAGATGACTATAAACCTCAACTAGAATCTAAACCTTTACCTTTACCTGCATCCTTACCTGAGCTTCACTCCTTTGTGACCAAAGATGATCTGAAAGTTTTTGGAGAGACTTTGTTAGCTGGAGTTGAGAAAATTGTCTCCACTCAACGTCGCCCAGTGACTCAGTTAAGTCAAGAAGATGCATCAATTCTCTTGGAAAATATTATATTGCATATTCAACCAAGGATGATCCAATAAATTCAAGAAGTTAGAGTAGAGAATAAGCTGCTGAGTGCTGATGTTTCAAATCTGAAAAGTATGGTAGCAAGTCTGCAGAATGAGTTATATTTGAGATCAGAGCATGCTCTTATTTCTACCCCTGTACCCGTTGTTGTTTCTCCTGAGTCTTCTGATTCCCTCCTTACTAGGGAGATTGTGTCTCAAGTTCATCCATACCTACTATCTTTTGATTAAAAGATTGGAAAAAGGAACACCAAGATGTTGGAACGCATGAGAGAGCTTGTGGAAAATCTGAATAAGCTTACATATGAATACACTAGATGTCTGCAAAAATTTCTGAAATAGCTCAAAGCTCTAATCAAAGTTGTCAAGGCTTCACCTATTTCTGGTCAGACCTCCACACCTTCTTTGGATGATTCTATGTTGAGATCCAAAATAAAGGAAGAATTTCAGAATGCCTTCAGTGGGTTGGATCTATCTTCTTTGTCAGAAGTGATTAAGAATAGTGATAGAGCATTGGACTTGGTTAGGATTCATTCTAAGATAGCCAATGATGCTCAACAAGAGATCTCCAAGAAAATAGATTTTTATCTCTCCCGGATTTTCTCTAAAAGTGATAGGACAGATCACTTTAGATATCTTGTGAAAAAATTGAGAATCCCTCTGGTGACTCAATCTTTTAAAGCTCAAGTTCAGAAACTTTCAGAGTTCACCAGATTGTTGGACAGATTTCTGGAGAATAAGAATGATTTTGAAAAGGCTATGCAGTATGGTGGTGAAATCATTACTGATTTCATCAATCTTTTGAAGCCGTATCTTCATGTGAAGAGTACTATTATAGTTGCTCCAGCTGCTGCACCTCTTAGACCTAGACTACCTGCCTTAACCTCAACTGCCATGACAGTTATCCAAGCTCTTTCTCAGATCCGGCCAGTCATTCTTGACCAACCCCATCCTAGATCTTCTACTGCTCCTACTTTGGCTCCATCTGTTTTTGAAGGTCTACCCTTACCCTCATTGTCTACCACATATATGCCTTCTTCTACTTCAGCACCATCTCCTTCTACTGTTAAAGGCAAAGACAAGGTGGATCTCTGAAGAGTCTGAGGACTGTTTTTCTTTTTGATGGGATGTATTTTTTTGTTTCATGTTTTATTGTATTCTGAACCCTTTGTTTAATACCAAATACAGTGTTTCATTTCATTCTCTCTACTTTTTGATAATCCCAAAAGAGGGAGAAAAACTAAAGGTGTTAGTTCTATAATAGTATAAATGGTGGAGAAAAACTACAAGAATCAGTTCTATAATGTTTTTGTTATGCTAGTATCTTTAATATTACATGTCATTTATATTCTGCCTATATATGATTTGTGATCATCAAAAAGGGGGAGATTGTTGGACTCCTCATGTGTTAATCAAGTTTTAATGATCACAAATATCATTACTGTTACTTAATCTTGATCTTCATTACACATCTTGCTAATGATCTTCAATCTCAATAATAGTTACACATCATGTTTTTATAATAACAAATCTTATGGATGTTAATTACTCTATTTATTATTTACAAGTATTATGCATAATCACAAATCTCACATATATTATCACACCTTTATATTTATGATTCAAATTCTCTTACTCTCTAATGATTAACCTTAATCCATATTCTGAATATCACTGTCTTAGTCCAAATACATATATTTGTCTAAGTATGGAGACACCGTAAAGGACTCACCGTGACCAGACACCGTGACCAGACAATGTGACCAGACACCGTGACCCAGACACCGTGAAGGACACACCGTGAAGGACTCACCGTGACCAGACACCGTGACCAGACACCGTGACCCAGACACCGTGAAGGACACACTGTGAAGGAATCACCGTGACCCAAACACCGTGAAGGACTCACCGTGACCAGACATCGTGACCAGACACCGTGACCAGACACCGTGACCAGACACCGTGACCAGACACCGTGACCAGACGCCGTGACCAGACACCATGAACCAGACACCGTGAAGCTCACACCGTGAAGCTCATACCGTGAACCACATACCGTGAAGAAGACACTGTTTCCATAATCATTGTGACACTGTTTCTTAAGTTTTTGTCAATATTATTTCAATAATGCTAACAGTCATATTTGTTGTTTTTAATGAAATTAATGTTATTTAATGATAGTTGTTTGCATGTTAGGAAACTTTATCTCATACCTATGAGAAGGGAATCATTCCTACTTCAGAACTCATGGAATATAAGAAAGACTGAGATGCAGTACACGAAAAGCGGTGTGAAAGTGTGAATATAAAACACGAAGAACTCACATACACCCAAGTGCACTGTGATGAACAAGAAGAACAATCCTGAACAAGAAGGAGAGTTCAAGACCTTAAAAGAACTCTCATGAGTGCAATACAATACTGCTAAAGAACACATGACGAATCAAGAGATCTTTCTCACTCCTGAAGAAGACAAGCTGAACTACGACACTCTGTTTTTCAACAGAAAAACCAGAGAAGCACTCAGAAGCATTCCTGCTGAATCCAACGAGTCCAGAGCTACATTGATAATCACTAGAGCTTTCTAAACTCTCATATATCTTCTCTACATGATTTATTTATTAACTTTCTAGTAGTTTGGTGTACTCTGTATATCTTTACACACACTGTCTCCTGCACTGAACTGGAGGATATCAAAATCCTCACTCAAATTCTCTTAACTTCTGTTTACCCACGTCAACTGTGGAAGAGGTCCTTGTGTGACCTGATCTTTTTTATGTTTCCCACAAAGAACAGTGGTAGAGGTCCTTGCGTGGCCTGGACAGTTTTGCAAAACTGTTGTTAACCCCGATCCAGGGTGTGGATCAAATTTATATATATTTGAGAGGACTAAGTCTCGGCTTGAGATTGAACCTCTTTTTATATATGTTTTGCATCTTTTATTTAATTTTAAAGTATACTACATATATCTTATTTATTCCGCTGCTATTACTTTGAAATACAAAACTATTTTGAAGCTACTTTGATAGTTAAATTAGCAAGTGTTTACACTTATTGTAAATCAATAGGTTAGCTTCAAAAGTTAGTTTGACCTTGTGGTTAAATTAACTGAGACCTAATCAATCTTTGAGAAGCTAAGTGAACATTTACAATCTGTATAAATTCACTATAGTTTAACTTATTTTATAAATTTGGGGATTTTAACTAGACAATATTTTAACAGAAATTTTAATTGGAACTCAATTCACCCCCCTCTAGAGTGTCCACTCCGACCAACACTTATTATACCATGTTTTCTTTTAAATGAGAACACTGTGATTATTTTTATAGAGACTTAATACGAAACACCTAGGTGGGATCCTACTAAGTCTGTTTAGCTGACACCATACAAACCCCTTCAGTGGTGTGTAGACCTGTTTATGTCTTTTAATGCAGGAAAAGGAAAGGTGTTGCAGTAAGGTGGAAAGGTTTTTATCAGCAATGTATAGAATTCTAGTGATGATATTATGGGATGTTTCCCATATATTACATGAAGTATCTTTTCTTCTGTTTTGGTTTTCCTTTGTTTTAGGACCAGTACCTTGGAGTTTGGTTTAGATGCTTTGAGTTATATCACTTTTTTTGTTTTCTTTCAGTTATGGAATATATTTTTATTCTTTTCTCCCATTGTTTTTATCTACTATATATATACATATATATATATATATATTCCATTTCATCTTGTTCAGTATGGGAGAAATCATTCCTTCTGTTTATTTTTTATTCTTGGGTGCTAGTATTCATCCCATGGGGATCAGGAACACCCTTCGGGTCTTGGTACATTTTGGTTTGGAGCCTAGATGTATGAGTTATCCAGATCTGGATGTGAAAATTTGGTATCAAATGGAGGTTTTTTTCAGTCTTGGGAAGTTGTTAAACAGGAGATAGGATTGTAAAAACTTGAGAGGTAGGTTTTGGTGAGTGTATGGCCATATCATTCCTTGAAGAGACCCATATTACCATGGGATGTTGGGATGTGTGTCTCTTATGATGATTTTATTATCTTAATCTCAATTTTTTTCTTATTTTATTTTGGATTGAACTGAGATTATCCTGATTATCTAATCATTTATTCTATTTTCATTGTGTAGTGATATGTCTTTGAGATGTCTTCCATATATTACATAGGAGGATGCAGCTGATGCTCCTCAAGGTAATCTGCCTCTAGATCAGAATTGTATAGATCCTAACATGGAAGTAGTTCATGTTGTAGAAAAAAATGTACCATAAGTAAAAAGTGAAATTATTGTGGTACATCCAGGAGATGTAGGAGAGAGAGATAAATATTGGGAGTTCTTATACAAGAAACCACCATACTTTAAGGGTAAAAATGAGCCCCAAGTAGAAGAGGACTGGATAGAAAAGATTGATTATATCTTCTACTTCCTAGATACACCTGATAATATCAACATGAATTGTTTAGCATTCAGGCTTGAGGGTCCTAATAAGCGATGGTGGGATTTTTTGGTACAAGAAGATAGACATGTTGGAGTATATTGGAAGGGTTTCAAGACACTTCTCTTATAATAATTATTTCTAAAATATATGATAATGGAAAAATCTATAGAATTCCTCTCTTTACATTAGGTAGAGTGCTCGGTGTCAGATTACACCAATCAATTTGTGGAGCTGGTTCATTTTTCTCCAAAAGTTGTAAAGAATGGTCAGTTGAAATCTTAGAAGTACCTATAATATTTGTGACCAGATATCAAATTGTAGGTGTTTATATTGAAATTTTCTACCTATGATGAGACGATTGATACAGAAATGATGGAAAATATTGATACGGTAGGAAACATTGGCTATTCTTCCCCTTCTCTTCTACCTCATGGTGCGTAGGGAAATAAGAGGAAGTTTCATGAGCATCGCAATAGTGGTGGAGGTGGTTACTAGCATCGGATCTTCTTTGAACTATCAGTTATAACCTGTAGTGTACCCCTGATATGCTATCAATGTGGAAAGGTTAGGCACACCCAGTGTTATTATCCCACCCTATCAAAGATGTGAAATGGTTGTGGTCACTACGGACATCTGAAAATTTTCCATTAGGCTATGTCTCTTCTTAATTATGGTCAGGGATCGTCAGCTCCAAAGGCCAATACAGCAGAATCAGAAGCTTCAAAATCCACAGGGATCCATCCATGGGCCTTAGTAGTGAAGAAATTTCAAATAGTGGATTAGTTTTTTGTGGAGGTTGACACGGGTCCAACGACAATGAGAGGTACCATTTTTGTTGCATCCTCTATAGAAATTTCTTTATTTGATATCGATGTCTATCACTCATTTATATCATCCAGTTTTATTGATGTGTTGAAAATTAAAATGGAGCTCATGACATTTTCCATGGATTTAGAGACGCCTCTTGGAACTTGGAAAGAGAATGGGTTTCGATGTCCGTCTTATTCTATTTCGATAATTGACACGGAGTTAGTCTGGGATTTCCTTATTCTTGATTTTGAACCTATTTAATGCCATCATCAGGATGTATTGGATCAAAACTCATTGTATTGAGGTTTATTGTTATCATTAGCATGTCATGTTCCTTGTTTTCGATGGGATCTCTTGGGTGTTTCAGGGAGAGTGGGATCTGATGTCTGGTCATGTAATACCTTCCCACCCAGAGCTTGGGAGTTTGTTGTCTACTGTTACACTTGATCCCCATGTGGTTTCTTCTCTTGTTGATCTTATCATGGTTTTTTATGACTTTATTGGTATTTTCCTAGATGACTTCTCTAATCTTCCTCCAAATATGGAGGTAGATCATACGATTGATCAGGTGCGGGGTATATAGCCAATCTCGATATCCTCCTATCGTATGGCCCTAGGGGAGCCAAAGGAGCTCAAGATTCAATTGGATGATCTGATAGAGAAAGTTTTTGTTCTCCCTAGTGGTTTTTCATGGGAATCCCTTATGATATTTTCCAATAAGGATGATGTTGATGGTTCACTTCAACTCTGCATGGACTATTAGAAGTTGAAATGGGTAACTGTTAAGAATAAGTATCCATTTCCCCAAGTGGGTGATTTTTTTGACTAGTTAAAGGGATAAAAGTGTTTTTTGAAGATTTTTTTTGGTTAGGTTTTCATCAGCTTGGAGTTTGGGAGACTAATATATTGAAGACATCTTTCAAGAGCAGGTATGGCCATTATTAATATCTTATGATGCCTTTTTTTCTAACTAACGCTCATACAGTTTTTATGGCTTTGATGAACTAGATATTCTGTTAGTATATTGACTCTTTAGTGGTAGTGTATGTAGATGGTATTTTGGTTTATTTGGTGTCTGAGTGTGAGAAAGAGAACCATATGAATTTGGTTTTGGAGATCCTGTGGAGTCACCATTTGTGTGGAATTCTTTAAAAATGCTGTTTTTTGAATCCAAGAAGTGAAATTATTGGGGAACATGATTTCTAAATGTGGATTGTTAGTTGATCTTGAGAAAGTAAAGGTAGTATTTTCATGGTAGGGTATGTGGAATGTCTTTGAGATACAAAGCTTCCTTGGTCTTGTTGGATACAATCGGTGATTTTATAAGGACTTCTTAAAGTTTGTGTCACCTTTGAGTGCTCTTACCAGGAAAGGGGGAAATTCATATGGGACACAAATTGTTTGACTTCTTTTAATGAATTGAAATGAATTCTGATGTTGACATCTATCTTGATCTTACCTAAGCTCGGTAAGGGGTACATGGTGTTTTTTGTTACTTTTGGTGTTGGTTTGGGTTGTGTGCTTATGTAGGAAGATCATATTGTATTCTATAGCTATCGTGAGATTCATCCTCATGAGAAGAACTACTACACTCATTATTTAGATCTTGTTTCAGTTGTTCATGTTCTTAAATGTTGGTGGGATAATCTTTTAGGGGATATATTCACATTATTTTCTGATCATAAGAGCCTGAGTTATATATTTTTTAGGAATAAATTTAATCTTGGATAGATATTATGGGTGGAATACCTTCATATGTTTGATTTTTAGAATACCTACACGCCCTAGGGAAGGGTAATGTCATTATGGATTCTCTCAACAGGAAATTTCCATTGTAGGATTCTTAGAATTGAAGAAAGAGTATAACCTGATGAGATGATTCACTCAATTCCATATGATGATCATAAGGATAGTTTGGGTATGGTCATGACCAGTGTTTAGCTATTATCATCTATCCTTGAGTCTATTTTGTAGAGTTAGTATTAGGATGATGAGTTCAGAGAAATCAGAGAAACCCTTTATGCTGGGGAGAAAATTTTTGGTTTTTCTCTCCCAACTGGTGGTATTATCTACTTCAAGAATTGGTTTGTCATCCTAGATCCCATAAAGAGTTTATTTTTGTTTTACTTCCATAGTTCTCCATGAGTCATTCATCTAAGAACTATTAATATGTATTATGACATTAGAAAACATTTCTGGTGGCCGCGTATGAAGTGTGACATTTTAGATTATGTGTACCATTATTACACCTGCCAGCATATAAAGGAAAATCTTATGAAACCTTTTCATTTGTTCCTTCCTCTTTCGGTGCTATTTTGGAAATGGGAAAGGTATCCATGGACTTCATTGTTGGATTACCATATACTCCCTAGGGGAATAATATTGTCTAGGTGGTGATTGGTTTTTTGATGAAATCATCCCATTTTATTCCAATCAGGGACACCACTAAGGTTGAAGATCTGGGTAAGATGTATGTGAAAGAGATTATGAGGTTACATGGGGTGCCCTCTATTGTTGTTTTGGATAGGTATCCTAGCCTTACCTCCCGGATCTGGAAGATTCTTCAAGAGGTGATAGAGACTTAATTTTAGTTGAGTACAGCTTACCACCCAATGATGGGTGGTCAAATGGAGTGTACTATTCAGATCCTGGAAGAATGATATGTGCCTATATCTTAAATTTCAGTGGATCATGGGATAGCAATCTGAGAGTTGTTGGGTTTATGTATAATAATAGTTATCAGTCATCGATCTAAATGGCTCCCTTTGAGTTTTTTTATGGTCACTCGTGAAGATAACATATTTATTGGGAAGAGGTGAGTGAGGCCTCTCTTGTGGGGTCGAGTCTTGCTCAGGAGATGTCGGTGGGGATTCGGGATATAAGTCATTGTCTGGTTACAACACAGAGTCAGCAAAAAATTTATGTGGATCATCATCATTGACCATTGGATTTTTCCATAGGTGGTTAGGTTTTCTTGAAAGTTTCTCCTTAGTTGGGTCACCACCAGCTCAGGAAATAGATAAAGTTGGCTCTAAGATATTTTGGACTATTTGAGGTCAATAAGAATCTTGTAAAAGTTGCTTATCAGTTTGAATTACCAACTCAGTTGATAGGTACCCATGATGTTTTTCATATATATCAACTCAGGATGTACCATCTTGATCCCTCTCATGTTTTGAATTGGGAAGAGTTCGAGTTGGATCCATATGTTTTAATTATAGAGCAGCCAGTTGGGATCATTTAATCTTAGGTGAAAGTCTTTCATGGGAAGTCTATCCCATTTTTCAAAGTGTTATGGAGACACAAATTAGATTCTCACAAGACTTGAGAGTGTGAATTGTATATTAGGGAGTAGTGGTATCACCTCTTTGCAGAGCACCCTTAATCCGCATGACTCCCATGGGACTGAAATTCTTATGGTGGGGAGATTATAACATCCTATATTTTTAAGGTATTCTCTTTTTCTTGTTTAATTTCTTTTCCCTCAAGTTTTTAGGGTATAAGAGTTTTTTTTTTGGGAGATTCTACAGAACCTGGGGTGAAGACTACTTGTTGGACACTTTTAAATCATAAGTTATAACTTACGACATAAGTACTTCACTAGGTACCGACCGTAATATTGTTTACGAAACAAGAATCATGTAATCCATAAAATTCATTTTATACTATAAATTCTTTTTACAGTGTAATACCCCTTTTAAGCCTTAAAATCATCGATCATGATAAATTTAACTCGAGTTGGTTTGTTTTTCAATGTATATATGTGATGGGATATTTACACCGTAAACCATGTGTTTACTCCATAAAACCTTCATCCCAATAGGTTTTACCATACTTCATGCCAAATCCTTTTTCATTCAATTTTCTCCTTCCAACCTCAAACCCTAGGTAGTTCCAGGTGCTATTTGGGTGATCTTTACTCCTTCTGAGATACTTCATTCAATGTTCGATCTCCATGGTGGGTTTATTGCTTCTTATTGGTAAGAAACCTTTATGTTTCTTCATTTCCATTGGTCGTGGCAATATAATTGCATTGTGTTTTGTATTTATCAACCGTGTGGTGATGTTTTGTTTGATTCTTCTAGATCCAATGTGTGATCTTCTTCTGGGGGCCGATCCTTTGTTGGTTGTGGTGTGACAAGTGTGTGTTCCTTGACTTATGTTTTCATCTTCCCTCTCTTCCATATATTTTTTGTTATAGAATGTGATTCTAAGATGGGGGAATCAATTCTAGGTCCTTCTCTATTATCTTTGTGTTCTGTATGGTGTTGTTGGATCCCATTATAGGCGTGTGTGGCCCAAGTTTGAGGAAGGTGGTTTTGCCTCTAGACTATATTGTAGGAATTGTATTTCTCCTATTTTATAAATTGAAATATAAATATTGGTATGATTTATTTTCATGTGTAAATGTATTTCGATAAAATATAGTTTTTCTATTGATTTTGGGTAAAGGTAAATGGAATTTTCAAAGTATGTTTTTTGAAATTGTTTGTGAAGTGTGGATCCCTTTTAAATGATTTATGTAATATAGTACATGGGAAGTCTTGGGTACTTAGGTGGGAAGTGTAGCTTGGGGTCATCATCCACTGTATTGTGAGGGGGTTCACTCTTGGGGTGTTTCTATTCTCCCTAGGTCTATTATTCTAAGGACTTGGTTTGAAATTGTTGGGGTTTCACTCGTGATGTGTTTCTATGATCCTTAGGCCTATGTTCTAAGGACTTCGGTGCTCACTGGTCATTGATTATTTAATGACTAGTCTGTTAGTCTGATCAGTTGTGATCCTTAGTCAGTTTACCACTCTTCTTGGATTTTTATAGTTTGTATTTGATTATGGAAACTATTCTTTGGAACTATTTTTAACTAAATTATTTTGGAATTGTGGGAAAAGGGAAATATTTATCATATTTTTTATAGAAAACTATTTTATTACTTATCATGTCGTGTTTTCTTTTAAATGATAATAATGGGATTGTTTATACAGATACTTCATATATAAAACATGTATGAGATCCTACTGAGCTTGTTTATCACACACGTTACTCACCCATTCATTGGTGTGTACACTTAGTTATGTCTTTTGGTGTAGGAGAAGGTAAGGCACCACAGTGAGGTGGTGAGGTTTCTGTCAGCTGAGTGTGGGTAGTAGGTGGTGAGATGGTGGGACTTTTCCCAAATATAACATGGAGTATCTTGTCTTATGTTTTGGTTTTCCAATGTTTTTGGACCTGTACCTTGGAGTTTGGTTCGGTTACTTTAAGTTTTATTTCTTTTTCTATTTTCTTCCAATTATGTAATATATTTCTTATGGTTTTTATTTTGTAGTTTTCTTCTGTTATGTATTTATATATCAAGTTTTCATGTACACGTTGGGTGAAATTATTCCCTCGGGTTTTTTTATTCCCGATTTCTAGTCGCCAGCCCATAGGGATTGGGAATTCCCTTTGGGTCTTACTGCATTTCAATTCAGAGACTTGATGAATGGGTTATCTGTATCGGGATGTGAAAATGACATTATACTTAATTGATCCTATGAATGTGTTTTACCTTAGTACGAATCATCTTGGATGATGTCAATGGTTATGAAAGAAGTGACAGGTGAGGGGTGATCCTCGAGGGAGCAGTCCTAAAGGTAGATCCTCAGTGAGGATCGACGCATTTTTGGTGGATAGTTTTGGAATGTGATGTCATTTGTACATGAATGAATCCATAGAGTGGGTTTTTTGGAAATTTGGATGTCGTGGGTTGTTGAGACAAGAGTGTGGATGACATCCTATGAGTTGTAACCTTTAATGAGACTTGACCATTGCATGAGGTGGAAGACCTAGAGATATTTATACTTGACTTGGACCTTAGTTCATCAATGTGAAGTGTGGTTAGAGAGTAACCTATGAGAGGTTTTATCCTAGGTATTGGATTCCTTAGATGCGGTAAGCATGGGTGAGTTCTTCGAGTTACAAATGGTCCATGGGAGGTGAAACTGGGTTTATGGAAAAAGGTCATGGTTATGACTTGGGGGTTTTATGATAATTTCATCGATAGTTCTAGCACTTTGGAATTTGAGGTGCATAGAGTGCCTTAGTATCGATCCTGGTTTCAAAGGATGGGACTGCTCAGGTTCCTGACCTTGTTAAATTTGAATGTGCTTTAGAAGCATGGTACAAGCATGGGTGGATGCTTTTGGTTTTTGTATGGTGTTGAGTAGTGGTTAATCGTATGATTGTATTAACGATTTCACATGTTGTGTAGCATGGTCAACCTAGTTTAGTGATGTGACTGATGGTAGAGTAGTTTGGGTTTCTATGTTTGGGAAATTTTGGATTGTATGCCCATCGGTTTTCAGAGGAGATCAAGGTAATGTGTGTTGTTTAGGCATGAAAACTATTGAGGTGATGCATACAGAGCGGTATAAGGTGATACATATTGTGGGGAATGTACTAGTGGACAGTAGGGGGTGGTGAACCTTATTATAATTGGAACTTTGGCAGTTTTTAAGGATGTTGTTTTAGTGAGCTGGGAATGGATGTTAATTAATATTTCATATTGGAGCTCTAGTATAAGAAAAATTATCACAACCATTCATTGCATGTTGAACTAGAAATAGTGTAAACCTTGATGGAACGACCCTAGGATGGTAGGGTTATGGTTGTGATGAGACCATTCATTGGAAGGTCAATATGAGTAAGTGAATCTGATTTTATCAGGTTATAAGGTAAATACCATATTTTAGATTCTAATTATGTGATGGATAGAGTTTTTCTGATGGAATTGGGCTCAGGATGATCTCGATGTGACCCAAAGATGATTAGTGGGGTGGGCCATGTTTTTTGATGTGTTTTAGTGGGTGAATCCCCATTTCATGACATGGTTCAGGGGGTAAATCGTCGGATGAAACATAGTGTGGTTTCACTTTGAGATGAAAATGCTTTGTAAGCACAAGAATATGGTGTTGTGGATTGGGTTATAAGATAGACCCTACGTGTGAGGGTCGTTAGTGGAAATGTCAGGTTGGAGGCAAGTTATTCTTTTGGGGATGCATCAGTGGGTGTGATAGAGCGTTTTGAGTGTATTTTGATGGAGGAGGTCTAGTTGGTATTGTATTTGAAATTAGACATTGTGATAGGGGTTCCATGTCTATAACATTTCATGGGATGTGGTTAGTAGGTTGGCGGACCACTGGAAAGACATTTTAGTAGGTTGTTCTGATGGTGGGGAGCACTGTAGATCATAATCATTCGTTATGAGCTAAAGCTTGTGGTGGGGAGAGCCATAGGATGGATGATCAATTTGAAAAGACATTGTGGGGTTTTAGGAGAGATGGGTGTGGTGATCTTAATCTTGGTATTGGCATCAATTAGAGAGCAGGTGTCCCAGCATCCGATAAAAGTTTTTCCGATGTTCAGAGTTGTGAAGCAGGAGCATGTTTGGGAGTTCTCGAATCGAGCTTGATAGGTTGATCATGAGTTAACGACCCATGAATTTCGGGTTCATTAATTAAATGGACGGTGAGACTTCTCGGGAAAGAGAAGTGTTTTGGTGGGGAGATTGTAAGAACCTACGTCCATGCGGGTTAAAAATTCCATATGGAATTAGAATTTTGTGTTAATGGATGGTTCATTGTGAGGAATGAGGGTTTGGATTACCCAAAAGGGTGTTTTCATATGGGGTTCAAGGGTCAAGGTGTTACGGGTGTTCAGGAGGTCTTCGTAGAAGTGGTCGGGGCCTAGGGATTCTAAAAACTACATCAATAGCTTATTCATGTCATGAATATTCACAATGTGATTAGGGTTTGTGGGGTGCGCCAGAGTAATTCAGGATGTGAAAAGGTGGTTTGAGGCCTCTGTACAAACTTTTAAGGCATGACCCTTATGGTCACACCATGAATCTTGGTTGGAAACTTTTTTTAAAATGTAAAGGAGGGTCTCACCCTCACCCCCCACCCCCCACCCCTTCTTATGACCTACGTAGCGCACAGGTAGTCGGCGGTCGGACCTCCCCTCTTCTGTCTCCCATCTGTTTAAGGTGGTTCCAGGTGCGATTGAATGGAATTTATGGGTGAGGTCCTCCACCTCCTCCTTCTCACTCTCACGCTAATTTCTTCCTTGTTTGGTTTAGGTCCAAAACATTGATTTCATAAAAGAATGGTGAAATTTCCCATTTTTTAGGGGGATTTAAAATAGCCTAGCTAGAGGATGTCCTAAGGCAACATCCACCTATTTTCGTTCATCATTTTTACAAAATTACACCATGTCATGGATTTATTTAAGGCTATTCTACAATATTAAATTAAAATAATTATAGAATGGATCTGTTGGTCAGGGCTTGAGCCCGTGTTATTTTTGGGTGTCCGTTGCAGGCCTCCCATGGTTGGTCGAAATTGTTTCTGATGTGGCGCATTGATTCGATGAGTTCCCAACGATTATAAATATTTAATTTAAAATGGTTTAATTAATTGTAAATGTTATAATTAATTAATATGGATTTTTTGTCATGAGTTAAGTTCCCAATAATGTGGGCAGTGGCCGGTGGTGTTGAGATGGCCTTGGAAGAGCCTCAATGGGAGTTTTCAAGCTATAAAATAAAGGGGAAATGAGTTATAAAAAGATAAGTGGTCTTCAATGCATTCAATACATGTAATGCTTCATCAATTTCTTAAGGTATTTGACTCACTTGATTAAAATAATTACACTATTAAATTAAATTGAAATTTATAATTAGAAGGAAATGCCCTGGGATAGGGGGAGCAAAATTCCAAGGCCACGTTGGCCATGTGCACTACCTTGATTTTCTCGGCTTTCAATAGTTGATGTTATGAGTTTTTTTGTATGTCCTATGACATTTGGACCCTTAAAGGTGTGACTAAGGTGAGTGTGACTTAGTGTCCCATGTGTAAGATTCTTGGCCACCTCCTTATAGATTTGTGGTGTGTATTAAGTGGAATGTCCCTAGTAGGCCAAGTAATAACCATTGAGATACCTTGGAGCTGATTGGATAATTAAGACAAGTTAGTCCCGAGTGACTTGACTAAGACTAAAGACCCCAATAGGGTAAAACTCCTTTGATGCAACCTAAGGGACCCTAGTAAGTGCCTTGATGACCGACCAACCTAGAGTGGGTGTATTGTGGGCATGGGTAGACAAGGTAGCGGTTGTCACCTTAAAACCTACACTAAACATGTAAGTTAATGGGGCTATGGTTGGTGAGTAAGGGTTTAGGCATTCATCCTGCCATAGACTTTTGTTTATTCTCTATTTATTTATTTTGATGCATTGTGGATGCCTAGACATACTTCTTAGGATTCTACCTATGATCCTTATATGATATGATAAAAACATTATGGTCACCCATAGGTGTTTCTTGGGACTCGAATTTTGATCTCTTGAGATACTAGTGTGATACAGGTTGGATATGATGATGTCATTGTGGATGTCCAGTGTGAATCCTAGGATTTGAATGTCGATCCACGTGAAGAATGCCCGAGATGTCGAGATTCAACCTTGGGACTATATGGGATGCCCTAGACTCGACAAGACCCTATGATGCCTAGCTTATATATGATCCATCCATTTAGGCTTGGGTATTGTGATCACTATATTTATTTTTATGATGATTAATGTTATGAAATACCTAGGAAACCCCTAGGATCCATCCATTTGAGCCTAATGACATTTTTCATACCTGGTCGGGATGACCAGGATGTTTGGGATTCGGCCGTTGAGCATGGTGATTGAGGGTGTTTTGTTTCAGTGATTTATTGGGACACTCGAGAGTTGGATTCAAGGAATTTATTATATGGGAGTTTGAAGATATGTTTAGGATGCCTTGGATCTGGTCATGGAGTCATTCATGATGAGTTATTGATCGTTTGAGCTGGAGGATTGGGGATGTCTAGGTTACACCCTAGGATCTGATATTTTTATAGAGGCATGGTCATCATGACGTTCTCAGAGGCACCCTGATATTTATTTATTTATTTATTTTCTCTGTAGTTTATTTATTTATTCTAATCAAGTCACGTAAACATATCACTACATTGTTGGTATAGTATAGGATTGCATTGGTGGTTCCCTACTGGGTTATGTACTCACACCCTGCTCGGATAGTCTGGCACTAGGGTAACCGAGCAGACTATTACTTGGTTACAGGAATAGGTTGGGTTGATGACCTATATTGATTGAGTTCGATAGCTCAATGTGTACATAGGTCTTGGGTTGAGGTGTGGCTCAATGTTGTAGGAGAGCCATTGATCTATTTTTATACCATTATTTACCTTGTATATGTGATCATCCTAGTGGGTGATATGACTTATATGACTGCTTTAATTTTTTTCCCTCATATTATTATTGGTTATAGGTTCTATTTATCTATGTACTTTGATGATTATGTGTGGTGAATGATACTCAATGATTTCTTATATGATTGTGTGCTCTAATATAGGGTGTATTGTCTCCTCGTAGTTCCTCTACAGACCCCCACTGCTAGTCAGCAGTCTCTGACATACAGGGAGGCATGCCTGGGGTATTATGGAGAACCGGATTAGGGCACCAGTTGAGTGGTCTTCAGACTAGGAAATTATAAACATCCTTCAATGTAAGATCAATATTGGCCAATAACTTTGGTGTCATGTCCCTAAATTCCTCCTCCCATGCATATAAGGTGCGCTTCAAGTGTATTACCTACAATACCTCAATAAAAGTGTCACTCATATTTATCTATTATATAATCCTCATGTACAAGGTATTATTATGTTAAATCCACTTCATTTTCACCCCCTTATTCCACTTTTAATGTTTGGGTTTACTAAATCAAAGGCAATGATGGATGTGGAATAGGGATGGATCCTCACATAAAGATGAGTGGGAGGATAAATGGATGATATGTCTCTAGGTGTGTGATAGGGATGAAGATGTGCTCAGTGATGGGATTAAGGAGTCATCTGATGGTGGGTCCGGTTCTTGGGTTATGTGAGTTATTATCCATTTAAATGGTAATTTATTGATTATTTGGGTTGGTGGACATTTTGGTTTGGATAGGGGATTGGAATTTTTCTTATGCCTCATGGTGGTAAAGTATAGATCAATGAATGTTTAAGGGAAGAATAATAGGTATTCAATGGCACTTGGGAAGGGAGGTGTCGGTTTGAAAGAATTTTGGGCTTTAAAGGTGTTGGTTGGAAAATGTATGATATACCAGTATAAATTAGTGTAGAAATTGGTTATGGAATCAATACAAATAAGATTAAAGAATGTTACATTTTCAATTCAAGTGTAATGGAATAATTTTTTACTGTTTGAGACTTTTTTTTTACAAAACCTGGATTTCTATTATTCGATGGCAGAAAAACAAGTGGTAAAGTAAGCAGGAAATGCAAAATTAAAAGGAAAGAGAGCCTCATGGTGACTGAAAAAAATGAAGACCAAGTGCATCATCACTTGAAAACCTTTTTCAAGAAAAAGTGGGACTCCTAGGGGAGGAGAATACCTCGACATCATTCATAATTTTCCCCAAGTGTCTCAAGAGATTTGGCCAACATATTACCTTCTCGCCAACTGTGAGAAATAATAGTGCCCCTATCCACCTTAATACAAGCCTAAATAAGGTAAGTTACTGACCAATGATTAGATTTTGAATTATTCAAAAACATGAAAATGGGAGCAAGGTCCAATTTAGTACATGCTAGAGAGATACCCCTCCCATGGCCTAGTTCAATGCCACAAAGTAGTGATTTCACTTCATCTGGTAGAGATTTTATACAACCATAGTTAAAAGTGAACCCCAACACCACCAGACCATTCTGATCTCAAACCGAACCTCCCCCTTCCATAATATTATTACAATCTGAGCCATATTAAACCTGATACTAGATGCACACCAATGAACCCAGGACCCCCTAGCCATAGGTGTTTTCCTTCCCTGTTAGGAGAAGATATCCTACCAGAGGGAGTTGATAAATCCATTTGGGAAATATTCATGAATATTAGTAGCTAGGACTTGTAGGGTTCTGAGATAGAAGTGGTGAATGTAAAAGGATGATAAGTAATAGTAGCATAAATAACCTTATTCTGCCCCCACCAAAACATCCAACAAACAGAGGCAAAATTCAATTAGAGGATTGAGTCAAGGGGAATCCATGAGATGAGAGGAAACCTATAATATTAGTGTTTTCACCAAATATTTATATAATTTTAAACCATTATGGAGTGACCTATTACCCTTCCCAATGAAGATCCTTCGATTTTATCATGACTCTTGATGTGGTTCTATTTTTACATAGTTTTTCACATCTTTTATTTAATTTTTATCAATTTAATTAATTATTTGACACTTTTTAATAAATAATGACACTTTTTGTATTTTTACTACTAAATTTCTTAATTAATCATTTTTTATAATTAAATATGTGTATTTAGTCCTTTTATATAGTCTTTCTAATTATTCTAAAATTATTAACTTACTTTATAATTTTATAATCTTAATTTGGTTTACTTTTTAATAATTCTAAATGTTATTTATTTATTTAATTTGTCTTTTTTATCTTCATTAATCGAATCTAGTTTTTTTATTTAAAAATTTACCCTTTAATTTAGATTTATTTAAATAAATTAACCTTACTTATTAACCGGTTCAATTATTCTACTAAGTAAATAAGTTTAAGTTAAAGTTTAATAAAAAAATGAGTTTTTAATGTTAAGTTTCTTTTTATCATCTAACTAATTAACTTTGTCGATTAATAACTCTAGTTAGTTCTAATTATTTTAATTTTATGTTTGCGGTTAGTTTTTTTTTGTAGGTGTTCTGCATTTATTTAGACATATATTTAATTAATCTTAACATTTATTTTCTTAGTTAATAATTAAGTCGCTGCTATTTTTAGTTTGTTAAATAATTTAGTGAGTTTTTAGTTATAGTTGATTATTTAATCTTAAACAATTTCATTAATTTCTCTTTTGTATTAATTAATTAGTGTTTGTTAATTTTATTATCTATTACAAATTAATTTTTATTGTTAACGTTTTAATTTGTACTATCGGTGAGCGACGCATTGAAGCTGCGTCACCCCGATTTTTTGTCTGACTGGTCTTTTGACACACTGAAGATTTTTATAACTATCGGTGAGTCGTGACTCACCGATTACTTTGAAACATCATTGGTCTCTCATGTTGCATCGTTGTTGCAATGCACCGATCCTTTTCGTTGGTTTCGGTCTTTCATTTTATCGATGAGTTCTAATTTTATTTTCAACTATCGGTGAGTCACTAACTTATCGATCCCCAAAATAATCATGGGTGTCGCGTCACACCGATTTATTTCCTCTTCGGTCTCTCATTCACATCAGTTTCGGTATCTCTTTTTTTTAATAATCGGTGACTCGTTTTTTATTTTTCTTCTATCGGTGTCTTATTATTTGTTTTGATGCATCGATCCTTCTCTTATTTTATCGGTGTCTCACGCACCCACCGATACATTTTATCATTTTTTTCGGTGTCTTATTTTTATTCAGTGAGTAAATGACTCAGCGATCCAATCCTTCGCCATCGTTTTCATCCACTCACCATTAGTTCACTATTTTTTTTAAACTATCATCGCCACCTCTGTTTAATCTCCTTGATGTTGAATTGATCCTCTACTGCTACTGATATAATTATCGTCATCTCGTTTCAAACCGAAATCCTCCCCTGTAACTCCCATTCAAAACTCACTGGTCTCCTTTTCTCATCGGTTAATCCCTTCTCACGTGGACGCTTCTATATTCCTCCCTCACAACTGATTCTCTCCATCCATCACCTACCCCCTCACGCCGCTTCTCTGTTCTTCACCGCAACAACAAATTCATTCCTTTCTCCACTTCAGTTCCAAAATCAATTTACACAAACCACAAACCAGAAAATCAATCTTTTACATTTTCACGCTGGAATTTCAACCACATCTGAAAGAGGCTTACCCAAGTCGTTCCTTCTTCGCAGAGAATATCCTCCTTGTCACCGCGATTTGGACCGAAGCGGAGGCTCACCACTACTCACCGAGGATGAAGCTGATCTTTTGTTGTCGGTCCTTGGAGGTAGTTTTGTCTTCGCTGTCCGTGAGTGTCAGATCTGGAGAAAGGACCAGCACTGTTTGGGTCTCCGAGGCTGAGCCATGTAATACTGGACTGAGTCGCGAGTTGAAGCAAGAGGAGGATGACCCAGGATGTTTGGGTTTATCGCGTTGTTGGGAGGAGCCACGCGGTCCGACTCTGAAGAAGAACCCAAACCATTGCTACTCTTTGTCGTCGGTGATGGGAGATCAAGCTGTTGCCGATGTCATGTCACCGAGGAAGCAGAGGAGGAGGCCGCTGCAACAGCGCCAAAGAAGACCAGCCCCCCTTTCCCCTATTGCGTCGAATTTGGGGGGGGGGGGGGAAGATGACCTAATTTATTAAAATAAATAAATAAATAATAAACTTAATTAGTTAATAAATAATTAATAAATGATAATAATTAAATAAACTACAGGAAAATACTAATTAATAGTATTTAAAAATATAAATATTAAATCTAATTATTATATATTTATTTTAATTTAAAATAAGTATTTAATTTAAACTTTCCAATTAATAACAAACTTAATGTTTTTAATTTACATTAATAATGTTAATTAATAAAAATTATTAACTTAATAACAATTTAACATTAAAAGTATCTATTAATAAAACTTTTTATACTTTAAAAATAATAATAACTAATACTCGATCAACTTATAATACGTAAATTATTATCATTCGTCTTTTACAATTATATAATTACTATTTTAATAATAAATTTTATTTCATCTTAATTAATTTTAAATTACTAATTATTAATAATAGTTTCACTAACTCAATAACATAATTAATTATAATAAATTTAAAACATAATATTTTTATTTAAGATTCTATAATAAATTAATAATCATAATAATTATATTTAATAATAACTATCAGCTTAGTTATTTATTAAGTTAGCTTAAGTTAACTTTTTAACGAGTAATATAACATTAATTTAATAATTAATTTTCTTTCTTTCTTTGCGTTTTTATTTACTTTTATATTCTATCTGGGTGGGTTCATTCAAGAGACAAATATACGACTAGGTGTACTCAACTAACTCATTCAGAGTTAGTTATGAGGGAAAAACTAGCACCACGTTCCAGTCGTGAAAAAAGCACACGTGTGCGGTGCACAACTGAGGGACTTCTGAAGTTAGTAGAAGCGTGCGGTGATAAGTAGTAGGTGACAGTTGATATTTAAAGTAGAGAAGTAGCAGATTTTGGGGGGAAGACGCTCATTCACTCGAACGAACACACCAGACTCAAGAGCGGATATCCAGAAGCAGCGCTGGAGATGAGCAAGAGACCAAGGAGCCTGAGAGTAGAGCAGTATTTGGGGATTTCTTCTTCCCTATGTACTTAGTTTTTTTGTACTCTATTCTTGTATGTTTTTCACTTCTTTAATCAATATAATCATAGGTTGAACTTTCTCAGCTCGGAAATTTTAAAACCTTCTGGTTATGATCTTTAAATCTTCATTTGCTTATCTTTCTACAAAATTAGATCAGTTGGTGAGATTGATTCTGTTTCTAATTTTTTGATCGTTCACACTTCAATGTTTTCAATTTCAAACCTCAAAATCAACTGGCGAGGTTGATCTTGAATGCATTTTTCAAATCTTTAACAACTTAAACTTTGGAAATTTATGGTGAGTTCTTTTCCAAATGTTATCTTTTAAAAACTTCTCTCAGTTCAGTTAAGTTTTGGTGTGGCGAACTCCAAGACTTAATCCTCTGCCTGTTGAGTTTCATGGCGAGGGAAATTATTTAGTATTTCTTGATGTGTGATTCAATTGTAATTTGTAGAGAGAACATTTATTCGTACCATTAGTTTCAAATTCTCCTGTACTTTGTCGATCTCGCTTCTTTGTCTTGGTGCTTAATACTAGTATACTGTATTTCTCTAGTTTATCATACTTAGTGTAAATTTTATTTTCTATGTAAAAATACTTGTTTTATCATCCTGTTTCCACTTTATCTTTTAAAAAATAAAGAGTAAGAATATGTTTTCCCCACTGCTGACAACAGTGGGGGTTTAAAATTCAAAAACCGTAGAAATCACTCACCTGCCTTCTCTGTGGATCGACCCTGCACCATTGTGCTAATGTAGGTTAATAAATGTAATTTTGAGGGTCGTGACGACCTCTGGCCTGTTCAAAATTTGGTACCGTTGTCAGGGAAGACACGCATTGAGTGTTCTAAGTTTTAGAAAATCTAAAAAAACTAGAAAAAAACATAAAAAACATATAAAAAACATCTGATTAAAAAACTGCTTTGAACTGGAACCTACTGCTTTTTTTGTTCATTAAAATTCTACATCAACTATGAAACTTTTTGTATTTAATCTTACCTATTTTCATTTTAAAAATGGAATGTCTTAAAGGCTCAAACTTTTTCACTAGACCACACCGTGTTTGTTATGGAGATTATGGGCACACTGCCTGGCAGTGTGACTATAACCTGCCACAACAAGATGTTTACATTGAAGCAGATGAAAAGTTTGAATCTAATCCTGAATTCCTTGATAAACTTGAATTAATTGAAACCAAACTGGATGCTAGGGAGAATAATTGGAATACCTGGTTTAACCAAACCCATAAAATTCAAATTAGAGATTCTCAAGAGCAAGATGAAAGAATGAAAATATTAGAAAACATGCTCTTGGATTTACAAAAAATGGTTAAAGAACAAGAATAATTTGAAGAAAAAGAAAAAGAAAATGTGTATAAAAGATTTGAAGATCATGTTGAAGAGGAAAGTGATAATGAAACTGGGAAGAAAACTTTTTACTTTGAAAAATCTAATTCTTTTGAACTAAATCTGGAAATAACCAACTCACTAAGTCAAGAACACAGCATTGAAAATCCAATAAAGAGATTTAATGGTGTTGAGTTGGACAATTCGGAAGATGAATTAAAACAGATTGAAAAAGATTGCCCAGTTCTTTTCATCTTCCCTTCTTTAGAGAAAAATCACTATTTTAGAAGTTTTGAGAATGTAGTCATTCGGGTTGAAGTCAAAATTGAAACTGAAAATTTGAATATTAAGAACTCTTCACCCAACATTTCTGTTATTGTGAACAATGTGTGTGAACTTGATATTGGGTATAATCTAGATGAGAACATTAAGATGGATAACATGGAATCTGAAATCATTGAACTTGAATTGAAATCTTCTCTTCCATGTTTTGAACCTATAAACCCAATAATCTCTGAAATAATGTTTGATAATGAGAAAGAGGGAATGATTTTTGAAGAAAGGCTAGCTGATGAGTTTTCATCTCTCTATTCTCATAGTAATGACTTTTCTAAAACTTTGTGCAATGAAATGGAAATCAGTGTTATCCAACTTGAGGAGAGTTGTCTTGATTTGAACATTCTGGAAATTGAATTTTTTGAAACTGAATTGTACAATTCTTCTCCTGAAATTGAATTGCAACACTCAAATGACTTTCTTTTGGAAAGTGAGCTTTCTGAACATGAACTTAAAGAAGATTTTGAGCACACACTAGATGATGGTTGCAAAATTGATTTGATAGAAGCAGTAGATTTTCAATGTGAGTTAACAGATGAGGATATTTTGGAAGAGATTTATAACATTGTTAGACCTGAACCTGTTTGTGATAAAATAAATTCTCTTCCTTGTTTGTCACTTTCTTCCTCAACTGAGTTGGGTGAAAAAGATTATCATGATACTGATAGTAGTTCAGAGGGGGAATCACACTTGTGTTCCATTATCCATGATTCAGTTCAGTACTTAATTGAATTCCCTCTTGAACCTGCTAATCAGAATCTACCCATTTTCACCCTTGAATGTGAATATGTTAGTGACAAAGTTGAAGAAGATATCTCTGAGGACATTTTCATACCCTTTGAAGCACCCAATACATTGCTTCCACTTCCTAAAAATGTTAATAATGTCAAATATGAAATAATTATGGAAGTTGAGAGTACCATGGAAATGATTTTTATATAAAACTTTTGGAACCGGAGTAGTCTGGGCATCTGGGATCCCACGGTGAGTCTAAGACCCTAGATGTTGGGTGTGTTTCTGTTAACTTTAAGTCCTCTTTACACTTTGAATAAGTGCTTATACACAGTGCTTAGCACAATGATACATGGCTTGAGAAAAATAAATAAAGTGTCTAGGGTCAAAAATGAGCTCATTAAGGTGAGGAGAATGATGAACGTCAGATGAAGAAGGAGTCAATTGGTTTATATGGGAGTCATTTAGGTTGTTTCATTAAGGTGATTTACAAAAAAAATATTTATTTCTGGACCTTAAGATTGAGTCAAAGTGCATGGTTCCTTTGGTTAAGTTTTAATTCCACATAAATATTATCTTTAGTCACTCTCGTACTTTGGACTTAAGCCTGGATTGAAGTTAGTCACTAAGTTGTATCACATATGAGGCGTGACATCTTCATTGCTTTATGATTCATAACTTTCTAGATTACCCTTGAGTATTTGTTATTGGCAAGATTCATATGATTAATTCATTTTCTAAAAGCCTGTTGTTATGTTTTTTCCTCTATTTTTGAGTGTTGGACATGTTACAGTGTGATCTTAATCATAAAAAAACTTCACTGTTTTTTAAGGATAATAAAACATGGGATTGTTTGAGGACAAACAATGCTTAAGTGTGGGGGAATTTGATGTGGCTCTATTTTTACAAAGTTTTTCCACATCTTTTATTTAATTTTTATCAATTTAATTAATTATTTTGACACTTTTTAATAAATAATGACACTTTTTGTATTTTTACAACTACATTTCTTAATTAATCATTTTTTATAATTAAATATGTGTATTTAGTTCTTTTATATAGTCTTTCTAATTATTCCAAAATTATTAACTTACTTTCTAGTTTTATAATATTAATTTGGTTTACTTTTTAATAATTCTAAATTCTATTTATTTAATTAATTTGTCTTTTTTATCTTCATTAATCGAATCTAGTTTTTTTTATTTAAAACTTTACCCTTTAATTTAGATTTATTTAAATAAATTAACCTTACTTATTAACCGATTCAATTATTCTGCTAAGTAAATAATTTTAAGTTACAGTTTAATAAAATAATGTGTTTTTGATGTTAAGTTTCTTTTTATCATCTAATTAATTAACTTTGTCGATTAATAACTCTAGTTAATTCTAATTATTTTAATTTTATGTTTGAGGTTAGTTTTTTTGTAGGTGTTCTGTGTTTATTTAGACATATATTTAATTAATCTTAACATTTATTTTCTTAGTTAATAATTAAGTTGCTTCTATTTTTAGTTTGTTAAATAATTTAGTGAGTTTTTAGTTACAGTTAATTATTTAATCTTAAACAATTTCGTTAATTTCTCTTTTGTATTAATTAATTAGTGTTTGTTCATTTTATTATCTGTTACAAATTAATTTTTATTGTTAACGTTTTAATTTTTACTATTGATGAGTGACGCACCGAAGCCGCGTCACACCAATTCTTTGTCTCACTGATCTTTTCACACACCAAAATTTTTTATAACTATCGGTGATTTGTGACTCACCAATTACTTTGAAACATCATCAGTCTCTCATGTCGCATCGTTGTTGCAACGCACCGATCCTTTTCGTTGGTTTCGGTCTTTCATTTTATCGGTGAGTTCTAATTTTATTTTCACCTATCGGTGAGTCACTAACTCCCTGATCCCCAAAATAATCATCGGTGTCACGTCACACCGATTTATTTCCTCTTCGATCTCTCTTGCACATCGTTTTCGGTATCTCGTTTTTTTAATAATCGGTGACTCAATTTTTATTTTTCTTCTATCGGTGTATTATTATTTGTTTTGACGCATCGATCCTTCTCTTCTTTAATCGGTGTCTCACGTACTCATAGATACATTTTATCATTGTTTTTTTCAATGTCTTATTTTTATTCAATTATCGGTGAGTCAATGACTCACTGATCCAATCCATCAACATCGGTTTCATCCACTCACCATTAGTTCACTATTTTTTTTTAAACTATCAGCGCCACCTCTGTTTCATTTCCTTGATGTTGAATTGATCCTCTACTGCTACCGATATAATTATCGGTGTCTCGTTTCAAACCGAAAGCCTCCCCTGTAACTCCCATTCAAAACTCACTGATCACCTTTTCTCGTCAGTTACTCCCGTCTCACGCGGACACTTCTGTATTCCTCCCTCACAACCGATTTTCTCCATCCATCACCTCCCCCTCACGCCGCTTCTTTGTTCTTCACCGCAACAACAAATTCCTTCCTTTCTCCACTTCAGTTCCAAAATCAATTTACACAAACTACAAACCAGAAAATAAATCTTTTACATTTTCACACAGAAATTTCAACCAGATCTGAAAGAGGCTTACCTGAGCCATTCCTGCTTCACTGAGAATATCCTCCTTGTCACCGAGATTTGGACCGAAGCAGAGGCTCACCACTACTCACCGAGGATGAAGCTGATCTTTTGTTGTCGGTCCTTGGAGGTATTTTTGTCTTCGCTGTCTGTGAGTGTCAGATCTGGAGAAAGGACCAGCGTTGTTTGGGTCTCCGAGGCTGATCCATGTACTACTGGACTGAGTCGCGAGTTGGAGTAGGGGGAGGATGACCCGGGATGTTTGGGTTTATCGCGTCGTTGGGAGGAGCCACGTGGTCCGACTCTGAAGAAGAACCCAAACTATTGCAACTCTTTGTCACCGGTGATGGGATCTCAAGATGTTGCCGATGTCGCGTCGCCGAGGAAGCAGAGGAGGAGGGCACTGCAATAGCGCTGAAGAAGATCCCCCCCCCCCCCCTTCCCCTTTTGCGCCGAATTTGGGGGGGAAGATGACCTAATTTATTAAAATAAATAAATAAATAATAAACGTAATTAGTCAATAAATAATTAATAAAAGATAATAATTAAATAAACTACAGAAAAATACTAATTAATAGTATTTAAAAATATAAATATTAAATCTAATTATTATATATTTCTTTTAATTTAAAATAAGTATTTAATTTAAACTTTCTAATTAATAACAAACCTAATGCTTTTAATTTACATTAATAATGTTAATTAATAAAAATTAATAACTTAATAACAATTTAACATTAAAAGTATCTATTAATAAAACTTTTTATACTTAAAAAATAATAATAGCTAATACTCGATCAACTTATAATACGTAAATTATTATCATTCATCTTTTACAATTATATAATAACTATTTTAATTATAAATTTTATTTCATCTTAATTAATTTTAAATTACTAATTATTAATAATAGTTTCACTAACTGAATAACTTAATTAATTATAATAAATTTAAAACATAATATTTTTATTTAAGATTCTATAATAAATTAATAATCATAATAATTATATTTAATAATAACTATCAGCTTAGTTATTTATTAAGTTAGCTTAAGTTAACTTTTTAACGAGTAATATAACATTAATTTAATAATTAATTTTCTTTCTTTCCTTGCGTTTTTATTTACGTTTCTATTCTATCTATGAAGGTTCATTCAAGAGACGGATATACGTCTAGGTGCACTCAACTAACTCATTCAGAGTTAGTTACGAGGGAAAAACTAGCGCCACATGCCAGTCGTGAAAAAAGCACACGTGTGCGGTGCACAACTGAGGGAATTCTGAAGTCGGTGGATGCGTGCAGTGACAAGAAGTAGGTGACAGTTGATATTTAAAGCAGAGAAATAGCAGATTTTGGGGGGAAGACGCTCATTCACTCGAACAAACACACCAGACTCAAGAGCGGATATCCGGGAGCAGCACTGGAGATGAACAGGAGACCAAGGAGCCCGAGAGCAGAGCAGTATTTGGGGAGTTCTTCTTCCCTCTATCCTTAGTTTTTTTGTACTCTGTTCTTGTATGTTTTTCACTTCTTTAATCAATATGATCATAGGTTGAACATTCTCAGCTTGATAATTTTAAAACCTTCTGGTTATGATCTTTAAATCTTCATTTGCTTATCTTTCTATGAAATTAGAATCAGTTGGCGAGACTAATTCTGTTTCTAATCTTTTGATCATTCACACTTCAATGTTTTCAATTTCAAACCTCAAAATAGACTGGAGAGGTTGATCTTGAATGCATTTTTTAAATCATTAACAACTTAAACTTTGGAAATTTATGGCGAGTTCTTTTCCAAATGTTATCTTTTAAAAACTTCTCGCAGTTCAATTAAGTTTTGGTGTGGTGAAATCCAAGACTTAATCCTCTACCTATTGAGTTTCCTAGTGAGGGAAATTCTTCAGTCTTTCTTGATGTGTGATTCGATTGTAAGCTATGGAGAGAACATTAATTCATACCAGTAGTTTAAAATTCTCGAGTACTTTGTTGATCTCGCTTTTTTGTCTTGCTACTTAATACTAGTATACTGTATTTCTCTAGTTTATCATACTTAGTGTAAATTTTAGTTTCTATGTAAAAATACCTGTTTCATCATCCTGTTTCTACTTCATCTATTAAAAAATAAAAAGTAAGAAGATGGTTTCCCCACTGCTGACAATAGTGGAGGTTTAAAATTCAAAAACCTTAGAAATCACTCACCTATCTTCTCTGTGAATCTACCATACACCACTGTGCTAGTGTAGGTTAATAAATGTAATTTTGAGGGTCGTGAAGACCTCCGGCATGTTCAACTCTTCCCATTGGGACATGTGCCGCGACTCCTCAAGCCCACCTCCAATAGGCCATGGGCTAGTGACTAACACTGAGTAAGGATATCACTAACATAGGAGACATTACATATGTATCGGTACACACGCACACATCTCCAAGCCCACAAAATGTTTAAATGTAAAAAAAATAAACAACCAATGCATGATTACATCTATATCCCACAACCAAAGTATGACATGAAGTAAAGAAATGTAAATAGGGCCAAATACAAGTCTCCCACAAAGAGTCTGTAACACAAGTCCAACCTGAAATAAAGGTACTGGGACCGCTTTCTGAAATCCGCAGGAACACACCTCAGTCTGTCTGATCTCACTAAGCACCATCTAGTCCTGGTCCACATAGTACTTCATCAAAAGGTCGATCATCAACATAAGACATGATACATGCGAGAAAAGCCCATGTCGAGGTGATTATAACAATACTTAGTACGACACCCCGAAACCACAAAGAAATATAAAAAAAGGAAAGTAAAGTCATCTCTATATAGGTATATGTCTACATAATATATAAAAATATCTAGATATACTTAATACAAGACACACAGTCTAGAGGTAAGTTACAACTGTAATATACCAGCCCTAGGTTTCTATCTCAAAGATTCCATGAAGCACTCATTTGGAAGAACAAACTCATGAGTCTGATAGCATTGATTACATTTGTCCAAGAGGTACTTCTCATCAGGTCTTTCCATGAGAAAGATACATTGATAGTTTGAAGAGAATATGATACACAAATGAGGATCACAGCCAGGTCCATGGGGTAATTCCAATAACTCTGTCTGCATTAACCCCGCTAAGTAGAGGATCGGTGCCTGTATAGTGTTTGTCATGTCGATACCAAGAACTCCACATAGGGAACGGATATGAATAGAGGATCCCGCTCTAGGCCTCTCAGAGGATTCCAACAACTTTATCCAAGAAGTCCTGCTGATGGGATCACAGTCCTTGGAGTAGGAAATGATTCATACCAACCTTCAAGAAAATGATAAGGGGGATGAACCCTAAAAAACATGTCCAAGATATATAAGGAAAGAGATTCAAGCCATGTAGAAAGGGACACATGATGTGTAATAGAGGTACATGTCATGTCCCTTGACCCTAGGTACTACCCATTTAGAATGACCCATTTCATTCAAACCATGTCCTTGTAGTAGTACACACTATGTAGGCATCCCATGTACTCTACCAGTGTGCCAGTACACAACTTAGCCCTTGTACTTGGTCCAACCCATGTCTGTGTGGGGGAGTACTTTCTATGTAGGCTGGTCGTGTAGTCCACCTCATGTACGTATACTTTTCAAGGAACACACCAAGTATTCGGGGATTGGTCACATTCCCTGTAGGCCAAGACACACACCTTGTGGTACACATATCGTACCTGAAACCCTAGCTGCTTCCAAGGGGGGGCCACATGTCGTGTAATCCTGGATTACATGCCATGTTCTGTGAGATTTTCCAGAATCCATAGTTCATGCTTCGGTCGTCTTCTATGTTGTTATGGCCACCATTCTAGTCGTTCCTTGCCGTGAAACCCAAGGGGTAGCCTCGCATGAGCCTTTCCATCACTAATCTACAACTTTCAAGTCCTCAATCCACTTAGAAAACAAGATCGTTGTCATTCTTCATTATGTGCTGAAGAACATGAAATTGGCACCAACTGTCATTCGATCCACTTCCACAACCACCATCACACCTCTGTCGATTCATATCGATGCCAAATCTATGATTTCAGACCATTGCACTAATAATTGTATAAACAATGATCAATCATTCAAAAAAACGTCGAACCATGGGGAAAAACAAAGAACACCATGAAGAATGGTGAATTGGGGGAGAAAATCACAAATCCAAACAAGAGGAACAAACCTCGATTTATCTTCATGTCGATATCGGTTCACTATTGTTAGAATGATAATCAAATAATCAATATCCATGAATAAGTATCCTCATAAACCCTGCAAATAAACCCATACCGCATAACGATCGATCTGCAAGCCAATCTATTCATTGATTGGTCTGCATTCATCATAGAAATCAAGAACGGGGAATAATGAAATTAAAACACACCCTACCTCAATTCGGTTAGATCACTGACAAAGAATGATTTGTCTTCGTTGTCATTGATAGGATCCATCAAATTTGAGTTGCATCGATCCTTAATTCGTAACTTCGTTGTGATTCATTCAAGAAGTTTCTCAAAGATCTCTCTCTCCAACAATCCTCCAGAGGTTCCAATGTTATACAGCTAACCCTGGAAATTTTTCATAATATTCTATTTAAAGACTTTCGATTGCTGTGAAAAAACAATAAGAATAAAATAATTTTATTCTAATTATTTTATTCACTTCTGTGCCCGGGATGACTTTTCCACAAATGGACCATGAAGAAAAAAGTTATGTCACTCCTAGGGTAAAACCATCATTTTGATCTTAACGGTGCCCTTGGATTTCAGATCCAGGAACCCTTTTAGAATATATTCCACTTTTTCAGGAAAAATGTGCATGCTTTCTATTTAATATATTTCAAAAATTTATTTTGGACACACCAAGTCTTGGAATCGCACTTTGTCTCAGCGTTTGATCTCAAAATTAATCCATATAATATTTAAAAATAATACCATAAAATAAGAGACATTATTCTCCCCACCTTGGGGATTTACATCTTCGAAAAGTCAAAACAAAGGTTACTAAAAAATATGTGGGTACTGAGCATGAATCTGAGTCTCCCTCGCTCATATGCTCTCTTGGAGATTATCGTAATGCCACTGAACACACACTAAATGAATCGATCACCTATGAAAGAAAATCTCCTATTGATCCTCGATCTTCATTGGGTACTTAGAAAAAGGATCTCCATCCTCGATGTCCAACTCTCCCTAGTCGATAACGTGTGATGGGTCATGCATATACCTCCTCAGATGCGACATGTGGAAGACGTCGTGTACCCATTCTAACTAAGGAGGTAGAGATAAGCAGTACACCACCTCTCCAAATCTACACAGTATCTAGAAATGGTTGATGAACCTCATAGATAGCTTGTTGCCTCACCCAAATCTTTGTAATCCATGTTGAGTTGAAACTCATAGGAACATATGGTCTCCTTCCTCAAACTCCAAAAGCCTTCATCGCCTGTCATCATAAGACTTCTGATGGCTCTATGTAATCTGCATCCGCTCCTAGATGATTTTCACCTTCTCTGTTGTAGATCGCACCAACTCAGTGCCCATGAGTGTCGACTCTCCTAGGTTAGTCCAAAAAAGTGGTGACCTATGGGGTCACCCATACAAAGCCTCAAATGGTGTTATACTGATGGTGGAATAGTAGTTGTTGTAGTACGCAAACCCCACCAGTGGTAGGTGATCCTCCCAACTACCAAAGTAAAACATGAAATCTCACAGAAAGCACTCCAAGACCTAAATGATCCACTCAGTCTAGCCATCATTTTGAGGGTGGAACGTTATGATCAAGCATAACTAGATCCTAAACACCTCCTGTAATCTCTTTCACAACTGGGATATAAAGCGATAATCACAATAAAAAAACCATCGATGTAACTCCATGGAATCAGACTACCTCCTAAATGTAGAGGCATCCCAAGACCTCTATTGAACTCTACTCTCAGATAGCTATGAAGTGGGATGACATGGTGAATCATTCAATGATCAACCATATAGAATCGTGTCCCCTAGATGTACGTGGTAAGCCCATCGTGGAATCTATTGATATCTCATCCCACTTCCACTATAGAACCTAAAGGGGTTGATCTAAACATGCTGGAACTTGGTGATCATTCTTCACTTGTGAACAAGTAAGGCATTGAGAGACAAACTCTAAAACTTCATTCTTCATCCCTAACCACCAAAACTGACGTCAGATGTCCTAGTATATCTTTGCCACAAATGGATGTACCACCAAAGGGGATATATGAAACTCCCTTAGAACCTCCTCCCATAACATCACAAGTTCCATAATGCATCCTATGAAAAAACGACATGCTCCCCACCTTTATAAAATCCATCAGAAGCATGCCATGTGGATATCTGAGCACGTAGGGTCTCAAAGTTAGCATCCTTAAGTTGTGCCTCCCTAACTCATTGTAAGATTTGAGGGGTGAAAACCATCGAATGGAGCTAAGATGCTTCATCTCCATCCATAAAGAATAACTTTAATAAGGCTATCTTCTCTTACGCCTCATTTAGCAACTTCAAACTAGATCTCCTAATAATAGCATCTGCCACCACATTCCTATTACTAGGAGTATAAACAATTTCAAATTCATAATCCTAGAAGAACTCTAGCCATCACTTTTATCGCAAGTTGAGATCCTTTTGATAGAAGATATACTTGAGACTCTTTTGATTGTATTAGACGATAAATTTCTTTCACATCAGGTAGTGTCTCCACATCTTCAAATAAAAGACTACTACTGCTAACTCAAGATCATGGGTTGGGTAGTTATACTTATGTGGTCTCAATTGGTGTAAACCATAGGCAATCACCACTTTCCTATGCATCAAAACACAACCAATCCTAGTTCTAGATTCATCATAGAACACTACATACTCGACACCCTCCTTTGGAAATCTCAATATTAGAGTGCTCATCAAACTCTGCCTCAACCATTGGAAGGCATGTTGGCACTTCTGTGTCCACATGAATGGATTCCCATTTCGATTCAAAGCTTTCATGGGTGTTGATATCTTGGAGAAATTAGGTATGAATCTCCATTAATATCCTTCTAACCTAAGGAATCTTCGCACCTCTCTCATGCTCTTAGGTGGCTCCCAAGCTAACACTGCCTTGACCTTGGTCGGGTCCACTGACACTTCATCCACTGAGATAATATTTCCCAAGTAGTGGACCACCTAAATCTAGAACTAGATCTTCAAGAGATTTCCATAAATATGGTGCTCTCGAAGTACGTCCAGAACTATCCTTAAGTGTCTTTTGTGCTCCTCCTCGGGCGCTGAGTACACAAGGATATCATCGATGAAGACCACCACTAACTGGTCTAAGAAAGGCTGAAAGATCTGGTTCATGATTCCCATGAACACTCCTGGGTTGTTTGTTATTCCAAAGAGCATCACCAAGTAATCATAGTGACCATAGTGACATCTGAATTTCGTCTTCGGTATAACCTCACCCCGTACTCGTAGTTAGTGATAATCTGGTCTGAGGTCAACCTCTGAGAACCATTGTGCCCCTCTCAATTGATTAAAGACGTCATCAATCCTGGGTAGTGGATACTTGTTCTTGACAGTCACCTAGTTCAATTGTTGGTAGTCCACACACAACCTCAATCTCTAGTCTGCCTTTTTAGAAAAAAACTGAGGATGTCCAGGGTGAAACATTGAGTCGTACGAACCCCTTCCTCTGCAAGTCCTCCAACTTCACCCTTAGCTCGCGAAACTCTACAAGAGACATCTGATATGTTGGAGTAGATATCGGTGTCAACCCAAGGTGTAGATCAATGCATAATTCTATATCTTATCGGAGAGGTAAACCTATAACATCTTCAGGAAAGAATTATTCATACTCTCCCACCACTGTAGAGAACTGGGAACTCATAACATCCAATGCACCAAGGGTTAGGCTAGACAACTAATGAGAAATCGGCTACACCCTCCAATGCATGATTCCATCATACACTATCTAGATTTCCTTTTCACCGAAAATGGAAAACCCAGTTCTGTTACTGTGGAAACACTGTACCCTTTTCCTAAAGCAGTCAATATGGGTATGAACTGTAGAAAACCAATCCATACCAAAAATGATGTTGTAAGGCCTTGATGCTTCTACCAAGAGATTCCAATAGAAAATATTGCCTCCAAAGTTCATTTCACACTATCAGCGCTAGTGTGTGATCTGTGAGTCTTCTCCAGTAGGATTCTCTATGCATAAGGGTCGAGTTAATGGTTCAACTGGAATCTCTAAGTCTCACACAAGGTATGTGGAAAGAAAGGAATGACCAGAACCTGTGTTTATCTGTACTGTAGCTAAAGTATAAAAGACACAAATCATACCTCGAATCATTCTTGGAGCCCCTGGGTCAAAAGCCTCAGTCTCCTACAGTTGTCCCTACCCCTGTCCTCCATCTCCCTAAGCCTATAATGGACCACCTGGGCATGGTGGTGGTAACAAGTCAAAATGTCTACCACCTCCTTCTCCTCACCCAACTCCTCTTCCACGTATGCCACCCTATGGATATACCTACTCCTTCCATTTTCTTTGACTCTTTAGTCCATCCAAAGTCACTATGTCAGTTGTACGGTGGGTCAGAAAATCTCAAGAGAGATGTTCCCAGTCGTCACATGAGTAGCATCACCTCTATCTAGGCTGACTGGGCCCACCCTGTGAGCCCTGAACTACATATCTTCTATCCTGGGACCTCCTCCTGAAATTTATCCCACATTAAAGTCCCTGAGACTAATGTCGGCTCCCTACTATCGAGGTATCTACTCCTGATTTCCCACTGTCAACAACCACCTGCTATATCTGTTCATCCAAGAATCTTTCAACCACCAAAGCTCGCTCAAGCACCCCAACATAAGTAGGAATTCACATAGGGATAACATTGGATCAAATGTCTCTATGTAGGCCTCGCTCAATGGTCTGATCCATGAATAACTTATCTCAAACCATATCCATAAAGTACTTGGAAAGGTTGGTAAACCTAGATGAATACTCATCTACCATCATGCTACCTTGTTGGAGCTGAAGAATCTCCTGGATATGCACATCTCTCAGTGTATCTAGTGAGAACTCCTATTTGAAGAGGATCTCAAACTTTGTCCATGAAAGAGTCACCTCATCACAAGTCTAGTTAACCAAACTCCACCATCACCCTACTAAGTTGTGAAGAAGGATCACTGCCAGGACCATCATCTAATCTGATGGTGTCCTAACTAGATGGAAGACTCAAGTCACCGCCTCAAGCCAATCCTCACCCATTTGTGGATTGGTCTTGCCTTAACACCTAAGGGGTATTTTCTACTGAAACTCGTGAAGAATAATCAACATGCGTACCTCATCCGCTAGTACTGTGGGTACCATGTACTACTCTATAGGAGGTGGTATGGTTGATGCACCACCAAGATCTAACATATTAGGAATCGATCCCTGTATCGAAGCCTCATCACCGAGGGGGTTATCCTTGTGATCAAACTACTGAATCCTAGCTGGCATGCATCACATAGGCATCCCGAAAGGAAACAAGATGTACGACGGTCAATGAGTATATCTAGAGAGTGGATTCAAGATGGACATGGAGATCACAACTCATTCTTATATGATTCATGTACCATTTTTTCCCTATAACCAATGTTCTCACGTACGGAGTCAAAAATAAAGTGATAAAATTCCTAGTGTATGGATACATTGGTCGCCACACCAACACTGGAGTCTCTGACCTAAAATTCGAACTCAAAACACTTAACATTGTTTCCCAAAACCAATCTCATAGACTCCTAGTCCTAAATTAGAAACGACCCTACTCGGATACCACTATATCATGACCTATTCCAGTGCGACTCATACCACGACTCCCAAAGCCCGCCTCCAATAGGTCAGAGGCTGGTCACTAGCACCGAGTAGTCATATCACTAACATGGGAGGTATTGTCTATGTATCTGTATACATGTACACATCTCCAAGCCCAAAAAATGTTGAAATGTAAAAAAAAACTAAACAACCAATGCATGAATACATCTATATTCCACAACCAGAGTATGGAAGGAAGTAAATAAAAGTATATAGGGTTAAATACAATCACACCACAAAGAGTCTGTAACACAAGTCCAACCTGAAAGTAAAGGTACTGGGACTGCTGTCTAAAAGTCACAGGAACACACCTCAGTTTTTATGATCTAACTAAGAACCGTCTAGTCCTGGTCTTCCTAGGACTCCATCAAAAGGTCTATCATCTACATAAGACACGACACGTGTGGAAAAATCCCTTGTAGGGGTGAGTATAACAATACTTAGTAGGAAACCCTGAAACCACAAAGCAATACAACAAAGGAAAGTACAGTCAGATCTACATGGGTATATGTCTACAGTACATATAATAATATCTAGATATACTCAATACAAGACATACAATCTAGAGGTAAGTCACAATCGTAATATAACATCCCTGGGTTTCCTGCTCGAAATTTCCAAGAAGCACTCATCCGGGAGAACAGACTCCTTATTCTGATAGTACTGATGATGTCCATCCGAGAGGCGCTGCTCATCGGGTATCTCCATGAGAAAGATATGTTGATAGTCCAAAGAGAATATGATACACAGATAAGGATCACATCCAGGTCCATGGGGTGATACCAACAACTCAATCTGGATTAACTCAGATAAGTAGAGGATCAGTGCCCGTGTAGTGTTGGTCACATCGATACCAAGAACTCCACCTAGGGAATGAATATGAATAGAGGATCTCACTTCGGGCCTCTCAAGGGGATTCCAAAAACTCGATCTATGAAGTACTGCTGAAGGGATTGTAGTCCTAGGAGTAGTAAATGATTCATACCAACCTTTAGGGAAACAATAAGGGGAGAGAACCCTAATGAAACTTTTCCAAGATACAGAGGAAAATAGATTCAATCCATGTAGAAAGGGGCGCACGGTGTGTAGTAGGGGTATACATCATGTCCCTTGACCTCGGGTATTACCCATGTAAAATTTCCCGTGTCATTCAAACTATGTCTATTAAGTGGTAAATGTCGTGTAGGCATCCCGTGTACTTTACTCGTGTGTTAGTACATAGCTTAACCCATCTACTTGGTCCACCCCATGTCTGTGTGGTGGAGTATATGCCGTGTAGGCTGGTCGTGTAAGCTGGTCGTGTAGTCCACCCCGTGTCTATGTACTTTCCAAGGTACACACCAAGTATTTGGGGAGTGGTCACACACTGTGTAGGCCAAGCCACACGTCGTGTGGTACTCATCTCCTGCCCAAAACCCTAGCCACCGCCAAGGGGACCCCACACACCGTGTAATCCCGAATTATATGCCATGTTCTATGGGATTTTCCAGAATCCCTGGTTCGCACTCTAGTCATCTTATTTGTTGCTCTGGACACCATTTTGGTCGCACCTTACTGGGAAAATCAAGGGGGATCCTTGCCCAATCATTTCCATCGTCGATCTACCAATTCCAGGTCCTCGATCCGCTCAGAAAACAATATCATTTTCATTCTTTTTTATGCACTGAAGAATAAAAAATTGGCACCAACCGCCGTTCGATCTGCTATCGCAACCACCGTCTCACCTCCGTTTAGCCGTACCGATGTCGGATCAACGATTTTGGATCATTGTTCCAAGAATCATATGCGCAACAATCGATCGTTCAAATAAATAACGAACCATGTGGTAAAATGAAGAAATCCACAAAGAACGATGAATTGGTGGAGAAAAGAACAAATATGAACAAGAGGAAAAAACCTCAATCGATGTTTGTGTCGATCTTGGTTCATTTCCATTAGAACGAAAATTGAATAATCAATATCCCTAAATAAATATCCCGGTTACCCAGAAAATAAACCCATCCCGCATAAAAATTGATCCATGTGACAATCTGTTCGTTGAATGGTTGACGTTCGTCATAGAAATCAAGAACGAGGAAGAATGAAATTGAAACACACTCCCTACCTTGATTTGTATCGATCTTTAATACGATCTTTTATCATCGTCATTGACAGAATTCATTGAATCCTAGGTGCGTTGATCGTTGATCCGCAGCTCTGTCGTTGTTCATTCAAGGGGTTCCCGAAGCTCTCTCTCTCTCCAACAATCCTCCAGAGGTTCCAGGTTTATGCGGTTAACCTTGGGATTTCTTCATAATAGTATATTTAAATACTTTCAATCGCTTCATAAAAACAATTAAAATAAAATTATTTTATTATAATTATTTTATTCACTTCTGCATGCATGATAACTTTTCTACAAACAGACCACTCCAACTAATGTTAAGTCATGCCTAGGGTAAACTCATTATTCTAAACTCAACGATGCCCTCAAATTTCTAATCAGGATACCCATTTAGAAGATATTTCACTTTTTTAGGAAAACCGCATGCGCGTGCTATTTAATATATTTAATATATTTCAAACATTTATTTTGGAAATACTGAATCTCGGAATCACACACTATCTTTGCACCTAGTCTCAAAATTAATCCATAAAATATTTAAAAATAATACATGGAAAATCCGAGACATTAAAGATTTCAAAACCATGAATTTTTTAAATTCAATTTTCTTTAATTGTTATTCCATGGGTTAAGCCATCAAGGCACAACCATATCATTAAAATTATAATGGTGATTTCACATAGGGTATCTTTTGATGTGATCATGGCCCTTAGAATTTGTGGTGCATCTCTGTTTCTCCCCACTTTGGTCATTATGGTAGGAAAAATTTCCTTACACTACATTTTTTTCAATCCCTATGGAATCTTTTAGGGTGATGTAGCTACGTGAGATGAACACCGTGAATATTTCAATGTTACCTTATTCTCTTTGAAACTGGATGATTAGTGTCATTTGACACTGTCGTGATTCATTATTTTACTCCTGAAGTTTGAGGTCGTGGGGTCATATTATGGTATATCTAGGGTCCCATGAATTTTTTTTCTCCCCAAGTTAAGTGAAATTTTGAGAATTATAGTATACAATGTGATCCTTCATGGATGAAAATTTATAACAATTTAGATACAGGTCACTACAAATTGATAGAATATATTTCATCGTGATTAAATAATCTTAGAGAATTTTGAATTTATTCTTTAAACTATTAGAGGAGAGTACCTCTCTACAGTGACACTAATCTGAAAAATTACTAACCTAAATCCTAAACTTAATGAAAAATAAAAAACTAAAAGAAACATACCTATATTGCCTCCTAGAAAGTGATTTATTTAAAGTTAAAATCTCAACATACCTAATTTTTCTCATACAAATCAAAGGGAAAGGACACACCTGAATTTAGGATGTTCAAGATAGTGCTTGAGGTGTTGTCCATTCACTATAAAGAGTGTTTCTTTATTCCCATGAATCTCCATAGCTTATTATGAGAATTTTCTTGTTTCCATGAAAAGAAATTTCCATCTCTACTTGAGTTTACTTAAAAAACAAACACAGGGGTGAATTAAACAAAAGTAAAAATTCCCTTAGGGGTGGTTCCTTCATATGTGTTGGTCATGTCACTTCTTTTTTTCTCCTTGTAAACAGTTTCATTAGCATTGGAATCCCTCCAGATCTCTTCAAGCTAATAAAGCTCCAAAATCATTTCTCTTTCATCTTTATCATTCTTCTAATTCCTATCCTTCACCACCCAAGATCATAAATCTCCAAAAGACTTCCTCTTCCATCTTTATCATTCTTCAAATTCCTATCATTCACCACCCAATATGATTTATGGTCGATGTCAATTGGAAGGTGGCACGGTTTCCAACAGTATAAACAGAATGGAGACATTCAAAATAGTGAGTTTTATAATGTATAATAATCCCACAATGAATCCTTGAATTTCCTTGACTAATCATTCCTACTCGCATTCATGGTATTCACAAATATATGTTTCAAATCTTGATTCAAAAGATCTACTAATCCATTTTTTTGAGGATGGTATAGAGTATGTGTTATACCAAACTTTGTATTTCTCTAGAACAGCTCTTAGCAAATGGTTATCGAAATGAGACCCTCAAAAACTGATCAACTATTTTTGCATTCCAATCCTAGAGAATATGTTATTCTATATAAATATAGTGACCATATTTTTCATGTTTTCCAATGTGGTTTCTTCTTTAACCCATTTGGAGATATATTCAACACATATAAGGATGTATGTGTGACCAAAATAATTAAATAATCTATCATCTCTTATTAATGTTTTTTGTAAGTTGGCAGCCATCACATTACACCATGATGCTCTGTGAATATTGATGTAAAGTTGGACAAAATAATCCACTTTGAAGGATCTTATCCACTATTTACTCTAGACCATGGGGACCTCCCATTAGTGAGGAGTGGAAAAACTCCAATATGATTTCGACTTCATTACCAGGAACACATCAATGAATTAATCAGTATCCAAACTATTTGAATACTAGAGAATAATTACAAAAGTAATGTTTAACTTCAACTAGGAATCTCTTCTTGTATTGATACTTTAATTGTGGATAATTTTTCATGGACTCTAAATAATTCATTATGCAACAAAAACCACAGACATGTTGTGAGATCCTCTGTATAGAGGTGTTCATCTGAAAATTCCTCATTGATCTCAACTTCCTGATCTCCACTAAAGTGGTGAAATTACATCCTCAAATGATGGTCAACAATGAGATTCTCATAGACATTCTTATCTTTGATTTCGATATCAAATTCCTGGACTAAATGAATATATCGGATCAATTGGGGTTTGGCATCCTTCTCATTCAAAAAGTACTTTAGTATCATATAATCAATGTAAACAATCACTTTAGATAGAACACATTAGGGTATAAACTTGTCAAAATCCAAAGACTATTGTGAGAATCTTCTTCTTCATCATGGTATAGTTGAATTATGTCTTTGTAAGAGTCCAACATCCTCAAAATTCAAGGGTACCCTGATTGGGGTGGTTACTCGCCTTGTCTTCATCTACTTGAAAATTCATTTTCATGTTTCATCAAAAAGAACTCCACATCTTTCACTAAAAGGTAGGTGAGGGGTCAAGCATTATAGGAAAAATATTTTACGAACCTCTAGTAAAAATTATCATGTCCCAAGAAGCTTTGAATCTCTCTTACCATTTTCAATTCTATCAAAATCTTTGACATTTATCTTTATGGGGTCTACTTATATCATGTATTTGGAAATACAATGACCAAGAACAATGTCATCCTTCACCATGAAGTGGAACTTCTACTAATTTATCACTAGGTATGTCTCTTCATATCTTTCCAAAACCAAGACAAGGTTCTTGAGACATGCCTAAAATGATTGGATATAAATAAATAAATCATTCATGAAGACTTTCATAAACTCGTATTCCATCCCATGAAGATTTTGTGTTATGCACTGCTAAGAAGTGGTAGGTGAATTACACATACCTAATGTCATGCATCAGAAGGTGAATTTAACACCCTAAGGATTTGAAAATAAATTTAATATAGAATGCAATGCATGAAACACTAACTCTCTTCAAAATAAAACTTTTTTTGTAACCTAACCATTAAACATAATTTTTCTGCCTCTGTGATTTGAATTTCAAAAAACAAACATAAACGGTTGCAATCAGTAAGATATTTAGGGTTTGATAGGATCAACTTACATTTTTAGTGAATACTAACTTGATCTTAGGAATATTAATATGACCATTATGAATAGTAAATTGGTCTAATGAATAGTAACCACACCCATGAAAGTATAAATAAAATTTAGGCACCTTATAAATGAAACAATGGTATAATTATATCATGGTATAAGTAAGTGAATATTTAAAATTAAGTGTTGGTATTATTGTGAATAATAAATATTTAATTGCAATTTTATAATTAATAAATTGATTTAAAAGAAAATTAATTTTCATAAAATGTATTCATAAATAAATATTTTGTTCTCTTTTGATTTTAGGATAGTTTAATAATCCCTTAGTTAATTTTTCAGGGTGTTATAAAATCAGTTTTAATTTTAAAAACTGTATTTTTTGAGTACATGAAGATTTTAATTAAAAATTTAATTTCTCATATTTATAAAATATTTTCATAAAATGGGGTTCATTTTTGAATTCTAAAAATCAAAAAATTATTAGGGTGAATTTTGAAATTTTTCAGAAATACTTTAATTTTTAGTGAATAGTAAAATACGGTAATTTGCAGTATAAATACATTATAAGATAAATACGCTATTAATTGAGTCATGGATGATGTAAGCACCCTTGGTTATAACTCAAATGAACTTATTACTGTATTTGGTCACAAGAATCAACACTATTGGTATTCTTGAGAAAAATAAAATAATGAATAAAATAATGATAAATTATCCATCTCCTCCACTATAAAAACCAACACTCACTCCTCCTCACACCTTCCAAGATTTGAGCCTTGTCAAATTTATGTCCAATCCTCTTCCCAATCTCCTCCCCCAAGTCCATAAGCTCTTGGTCTCATCAAAACACCAATGGCGGTCGCTGTTGCCTCGTCGCTAGAGGCTTTCAGCGACCGCCAATGGCGGTCGCTAGTCTAAAAAAAAAAAAAATTAAATTTTTTTTATTGAATTGAATATATAAATATATATATATATATATAAAATATTCATATATATACTATTAAATACAATATTTTAAATATATATATATATATATAATATATTTTAAATGTTTTAATATATATATAATATCAAATCATTGTGCTATAATAATTTAAAAACTTCGATTCAAGAAATAATCTCATTTCAGTTCTTTCGGAGCACGTTTGCTCCGAATGGGACCGCTGCACGCCGTTTTGGTGTTTTATGGCGCCGGAAACGCGTTTCCGGCCGCCGCGGTCAAACGGCACCTCCGAATGAGGTGCCGTCTAGCCGACCATTTCACAATTCACGCCCCGGGTGTTGTCGTACGGTTTCGTGGCATTCGGAGGTCGTTCGGGTGGTTTTGACCCCCCAACGCGTCATTTCAGCGCGCGCCGCGCTGCTGAAAAGGACACAATCGGACGTGCCGCGCGCACCGCACGTCCGATGGATGTGCGGCCTCTTCCTGCATCTCAGGAATAATATTTCTATCGTTCCCGTGCAGTTTCAGGTCGTTCGGAGCACGTTTGCTCCGAATTGGACCGCCGCACGCCGTTTTGGTGTTTTATGGCGCCGGAAACGCGTTTACGGCCGCCACGGTCAAACGGAACCTCTGAATGAGGTGACGTCTGGCCGACCATTTCAAAATTCACGCCCCGGATGTTGTCGTACGGTTTCGTGGCATTCGGAGGTCGTTCGGGTGGTTTTGACCCCCCAACGCGCCATTTCAGCGCGCGCCGCGCTGCTGAAAAGGACACAATCGGACATGCCGCGCGCACCGCACGTCCGCTGGATGTGCTGCCTCCTCCTGCATCTCAGAAATAATATTTCTATCGTTCTCGTGCGGTTTCAGGTCGTTCGGAGCACGTTTGCTCTGAATTGGACCGCCGCACGCCGTTTTGGTGTTTTATGGCGCCCGAAACGCGTTTCCGGCCGCCGCGGTCACACGGCACCTCCGAATGAGGTGCCGTCTGGCCGACCATTTCACAATTCACGCCCCGGATGTTGTCGTACGGTTTCGTGGCATTCGGAGGTCGTTCGGGTGGTTTTGACCCCCAAACGCGTCATTTCAGCGCGCGCCGCGCTGCTGAAAAGGACACAATCGGACGTGTTGCGTGCACCGCACGTCCGATGGACGTGCGGCCTCCTCCTGCATCTCAGGAATAATATTTCTATCGTTCCCGTGCGGTTTCAGGTCGTTCGGAGCACGTTTGTTCTGAATTGGATCGCCGCACGCCGTTTTGGTGTTTAATGGCGCCGGAAACGCGTTTATGGCCGCCGCGGTCACACGGCACCTCCGAATGAGGTGCCGTCTGTCCGACCATTTCACAATTCACGCCCCGGATGTTGTCGTACGGTTTCGGGGCATTCGGAGGTCGTTCGGGTGGTTTTGACCCCCCAACGCGCCATTTCAGCGGGCGCCGCGCTGCTGAAAAGGACACAATCGGACGTGCCGCGCGCACCGCACGTCCGATGGACGTGCGGCCTCCTCCTGCATCTCAGGAATAATATTTCTATTGTTCCCGTGCGGTTTCAGGTCTTTCGGAGCACGTTTGCTCCGAATGGGACCGCCGCACGCCGTTTTGGTGTTTAATGGCGCCCGAAACGCGTTTCTGGCCGCCGCGGTCACACGGCACCTCCGAATTAGGTGCCGTCTGGCCGAACATTTCACAATTCACGCCCCGGATGTTGTCGTACGGTTTCGGGGCATTCGGAGGTTGTTCGGGTGGTTTTGACCCCCCAACGCGCCATTTTAGCGCGCACCGCGCTGCTGAAAAGGACACAATCGGATGTGCCGCGCGCACCGCACGTCCGATGGACGTGCGGCCTCCTCCTGCATCTCAGGAATAATATTTCTATCGTTCTCGTGCGGTTTCAGATCGTTCGGAGCACGTTTGCTCCGAATTGGATCGCCGCACGCCGTTTTGGTGTTTAATGGCGCCGGAAACGCGTTTCCGGCCGCCGCGGTCACACGACACCTCCGAATGAGGTGTCGTCTGGCCGACCATTTCACAATTCATGCCCCGGCTATTGTCGTACGGTTTCGTGGCATTCGGAGGTCGTTCGGGTGGTTTTGACCCCCCAACGCGCAATTTCAGCACGCGCCGCGCTGCTGAAAAAGACACAATCGGACGTGCCGCGCGCACCGCACGTCCGATGGACGTGCGGCCTCCTCCTGCATCTCAGGAATAATATTTCTATCGTTTCTGTGCGGTTTCAGGCCGTTCGGAGCACGTTTGCTCCGAATTGGACCGCCGCACGCCGTTCTGGTGTTTAATGGCGCCAGAAACGCGTTTACGGCCGCCGCGGTCACACGACACCTCCGAATGAGGTGCCGTCTGGCCGACCATTTCACAATTCACGCCCCAGATGTTGTCGTACGGTTTCGTGGCATTCGGAGGTCGTTCGGGTGGTTTTGACCCCCCAACGCGCCATTTCAGCGCGCGCCGCGCTGCTGAAAAGGACACAATCGGACGTGCCGCGCGCACCGCACGTCCGATGGACGTGCGGCCTCCTCCTGCATCTCAGGAATAATATTTCTATCGTTCCCGTGCTGTTTCAGGTCGTTCGGAGCACGTTTGCTCCGAATTGGACCGCCGCACGCCGTTTTGATGTTTTATGGCGCCGGAAACGCGTTTACGGCCGCCGCGGTCAAACGGCACCTCTGAATGAGGTGCCGTCTGGCCGACCATTTCACAATTCACGCTTGGATGTTGTCGTACGGTTTCGTGGCATTCGGAGGTTGTTCGGGTGGTTTTGACCCCCCAACGCGCCATTTCAGCGCGCGCCGCGCTGCTGAAAAGGACACAATCGGACGTGCCGCGCGCACCGCACGTCCGCTGGACATGCTGCCTCCTCCTGCATCTCAGGAATAATATTTCTATCGTTCCCGTGCGGTTTCAGGTCTTTCGGAGCACGTTTGCTCCGAATGGGACCGCCGCACGCCGTTTTGGTGTTTAATGGCGCCCGAAATGCGTTTCCGGCCGCCGCGGTCACACGGCACCTCCGAATGAGGTTCCGTCTGGCCGACCATTTCACAATTCACGCCCCGGATGTTTTCGTACGGTTTCGTGGCATTCGGAGGTGGTTCGGGTGGTTTTGACCCCCCAACGCGCCATTTCAGCGCGCGCCGCGCTGCTAAAAAGGACACAATCGGACGTGTCGCGCGCACCACACGTCCGATGGACGTGCGGCCTCCTCCTGCATCTCAGGAATAATATTTCTATCGTTCCCGTGCGGTTTCAGGTCGTTCGGAGCACGTTTGCTCCGAATTGGATCGTCGCACGCCGTTTTGGTGTTTAATGGCGCCGGAAACGCTTTTACGGCCGCCGCGGTCACACGGCACCTCCGAATGAGGTGCCGTTTGGCCGACCATTTCACAATTCACGCTCCGGATGTTGTCGAACGGTTTCGTGGCATTCAGAGGTCGTTCAGGTGATTTTGACCCCCCAACGCGCCATTTCAGCGCGCGCCGCGCTGCTGAAAAGGACACAATCGGACGTGCCGCGCGCACCGCACGTCAGATAGACGTGCGGCCTCCTCCTGCATCTCAGGAATAATATTTCTATCGTTCCCGTGCGGTTTCAGGTCTTTCGGAGCACGTTTGCTCCGAATGGGACCGCCGCACGCCGTTTTGGTGTTTAATGGCGCCCGAAACGCGTTTCCGGACGCCGCGGTCACACGACACCTCCGAATGAGGTGCCGTCTGGCCGACCGTTTCAAAATTCACGCCCCGGATGTTGTCGTACGGTTTCGTGGCATTCAGAGGTGGTTCGGGTGGGTTTGACCCCCCAACGCGTCATTTCAGCGCGCGCCGCGCTGCTGAAAAGGACACAATCGGACATGCCGCGCGCACCGCACGTCCGATGGACGTGCGGCCTCCTCCTGCATCTCAGGAATAATATTTCTATCGTTCTCGTGCGGTTTCAGGTCGTTCGGAGCACGTTTGCTCCGAATTGGATCGTCGCACGCCGTTTTGGTGTTTAATGGCGCCGGAAACACATTTACGCCCGCCGCGGTCACACGGCATCTCCGAATGAGGTGTCTTCTGGCCGACCATTTCAAAATTCACGCCCCGGATGTTGTCGTACGGTTTCGTGGCATTCGGAGGTCATTCGGGTGGTTTTGACCCCCCAACGCGCCATTTCAGCGCGCGCCGCGCTGCTGAAATGGACACAATCGGACGTGCCGTGCGCACCGCACGTCCAATGTACGTGCGGCATCCTCCTGCATCTCAGGAATAATATTTCTATCGTTCCCGTGCGGTTTCAGGTCTTTCGGAGCACGTTTGCTCCGAATGGGACCGCCGCACGCCGTTTTGGTGTTTAATGGCGCCCGAAACGCGTTTCCGGCCGCCGCGGTCACACGGCAGCTCCGAATGAAGTGTCGTCTGGCCGACCATTTCACAATTCACGACCCGGATGTTGTCGTACGGTTTCGTGGCATTCGGAGGTCGTTCGGGTGGTTTTGACCCCCCAACGCGCCATTTCAGCGCGCGCCGCGCTGCTGAAAAGGACACAATCGGACGTGCCGCGCGCACCGCACTTCCGATGGACGTGCGGCCTTCTCCTGCATCTCAGGAATAATATTTGTATCGTTCCCGTGCGGTTTCAGGTCGTTCGGAGCACGTTTGCTCCGAATGGGACCGCCGCACGCCGTTTTGGTGTTTAATGGCGCCGGAAACGCGTTTACGGTCGCCGCGGTCACACGGCACCTCCGAATGAGGTGCCGTCTGGCCGACCATTTCACAATTCACACCCCGGATGTTGTCGTACGGTTTCTTGGCATTCGGAGGTCGTTCGGGTGGTTTTGACCCCCCAACGCGCCATTTCAGCGCCCGCCGCGCTGCTGAAAAGGACACAATCGGACGTGCCGCGCGCACCGCACGTCCGATGGACGTGCGGCCTCCTCCTGCATCTCAGGAATAATATTTCTATCCTTCCCGTGCGGTTTCAGGTCTTTCGGAGCACGTTTTCTCCGAATGGGACCGCCGCACGCCGTTTTGGTGTTTAATGACGCCCGAAACACGTTTACGGCCGCCGCGGTCACACGGCACCTCCGAATGAGGTGTCGTCTGGCCGAACATTTCACAATTCACGCCCCGGATGTTGTCGTACGGTTTCGTGGCATTCGGAGGTCGTTCGGGTGGTTTTGACCCCCCAAAGCGCCATTTCAGCGAGCGCCGCGCTGCTGAAAAGGACACAATCGGACGTGCCGCGCGCACCGCACGTCCGATGGACGTGCGGCCTCCTCCTGCATCTCAGGAATAATATTTCTATCGTTCCCGTGCGGTTTCAGATCGTTCGGAGCACGTTTGCTCCGAATTGGACCGTCGCACGCCGTTTTGGTGTTTAATGGCGCCGGAAACGCGTTTACGGCCGCCGCGGTCACACGGCACCTCCGAATGAGGTGCCGTTTGGCCGACCATTTCACAATTCACGCCCCGGATGTTGTCGTACGGTTTCGTGGCATTCGGAGGTCGTTCGGGTGGTTTTGACCCCCCAACGCGCCATTTCAGCGCGCGCCGCGCTGCTGAAAAGGACACAATCGGACGTGCCGCGCGCACCGCACGTCCGATGGACGTGCTGCCTCCTCCTGCATCTCAGGAATAATATTTCTATCGTTCCCGTGCGGTTTCAGGTCTTTCGCAGTACGTTTGCTCCGAATGGGACCGCGACACGCCGTTTTGGTGTTTAATGGCGCCCGAAACGCGTTTCCGGCCGCCGCGGTCACACGGCATCTCCGAATGAGGTGCCGTCTGGCCGACCATTTCAAAATTCACGCCCCGGATGTTGTCGTACTGTTTCGTGGCATTCGGAGGTCGTTCGGGTGGTTTTGACCCCCCAACGCGTCATTTCAGCGCGCACCGCGCTGCTGAAAAGGACACAATCAGATGTGCCGCGCGCACCGCATTTCCGATGGACGTGCGGCCTTCTCCTGCATCTCAGGAATAATATTTCTATCGTTCCCGTGCGGTTTCAGGTCGTTCGGAGCACGTTTGCTCCGAATGGGACCGCCGCACGCCGTTGTGGTGTTTAATGGCGCCGGAAACGCGTTTACGGCCGCCGCGGTCACACGGCACCTCCGAATGAGGTTCCGTCTGGCCGACCATTTCACAATTCACGTCCCGGATGTTTTCGTACGGTTTCTTGGCATTCGGAGGTCGTTCGGGTGGTTTTGACCCCCCAACGCGCCATTTCAGCGCCCGCCGCGCTGCTGAAAAGGACACAATCGGACGTGCCGCGCGCACCGCACGTCCGATGGACGTGCGGCCTCCTCCTGCATCTCAGGAATAATATTTCTATCGCTCCCGTGCGGTTTCAGGTCGTTCGGAGCACGTTTGCTCCGAATTGGACCGCCGCACGCCGTTTTGGTGTTTAATGGCGCCGGAAACGCGTTTACGGCCGCCGCGGTCACACGGCACCTCCGAATGAGGTGCCGTTTGGCCGACCATTTCACAATTCACGCCCCGGATGTTTTCGTACGGTTTCGTGGCATTCGGAAGTCGTTCGGGTGGTTTTGACCCCCCAACGCGCCATTTCAGCGCGCGCCGCGCTGCTGAAAAGGACACAATCGGACGTGCCGCGCGCACCGCACGTCCGATGGACGTGATGCCTCCTCCTGCATCTCAGGAATAATATTTCTATCATTCCCGTGCGGTTTCAGGACTTTCGGAGCACGTTTGCTCCGAATGGGACCGCCGCACGCCGTTTTGGTGTTTAATGGCGCCCGAAACGCGTTTCCGGCCGCCGCGGTCACACGGCACCTCCGAATGAGGTGTCGTCTGGCCGACCATTTCACAATTCACGCCCCGGATGTTTTCGTACGGTTTCGTGGCATTCGGAGGTCGTTCGGGTGGTTTTGACCCCCCAACGCGCCATTTCAGCGCGCGCCGCACTGCTGAAAAGGACACAATCGGACGTGCCGCGCGCACCGCACTTCCGATGGACGTGCGGCCTTCTCCTGCATCTCACGAATAATATTTCTATCGTTCCCGTGCGGTTTCAGGTCGTTCGGAGCACGTTTGCTCCGAATGGGACCGCCGCACGCCGTTTTGGTGTTTAATGGCGCCGGAAACGCGTTTACGGCCGCCGCGGTCACACGGCACCTCCGAATGAGGTGCCGTCTGGCCGACCATTTCACAATTCACGCCCCGGATGTTGTCGTACGGTTTCTTGGCATTCGGAGGTCGTTCGGGTGGTTTTGACCCCCCAACGCGTCATTTCAGCGCCCGCCGCGCTGCTGAAAAGGACACAATCGGACGTGCCGCGCGCACCGCACGTCCGATGGACGTGCGGCCTCCTCCTGTATCTCAGGAATAATATTTCTATCGTTCTCGTGCGGTTTCAGGTCTTTCGGAGCACGTTTTCTCCGAATGGGACCGCCGCACGCCGTTTTGGTGTTTAATGTCGCCCGAAACGCGTTTACGGCCGTCGCGGTCACACAGCACCTCCGAATGAGGTGTCGTCTGGCCGAACATTTCACAATTCACGCCCCGGATGTTGTCGTACGGTTTTGTGGCATTCGGAGGTCGTTCGGGTGGTTTTGACCCCTCAAAGCGCCATTTCAGCGCGCGCCGCGCTGCTGAAAAGGACACAATCGGACGTGCCGCGCGCACCGCACGTCCGATGGACGTGCGGCCTCCTCCTGCATCTCAGGAATAATATTTCTATCGTTCTCGTGCGGTTTCAGGTCGTTCGGAGCACGTTTGCTCCGAATTGGACCGCCGCACGCCGTTTTGGTGTTTAATGGCGCCGGAAACGCGTTTACGGCCGCCGCGGTCACACGGCACCTCCGAATGAGGTGCCGTTTGGCCGACCATTTCACAATTCACGCCCCGGATGTTGTCGTACGGTTTCGTGGCATTCGGAGGTCGTTCGGGTGGTTTTGACCCCCCAACGCGCCATTTCAGCGCGCGCCGCGCTGCTGAAAAGGACACAATCGGACGTGCCGCGCGCACCGCACGTCCGATGGACGTTCTGCCTCCTCCTGCATCTCAGGAATAATATTTCTATCGTTCCCGTGCGGTTTCAGGTCTTTCGGAGTACGTTTGCTCCGAATGGGACCGCGGCACGCCGTTTTGGTGTTTAATGGCGCCCGAAACGCGTTTCCGGCCGCCGCGGTCACACGGCACCTCCGAATGAGGTGCCGTCTGGCCGACCATTTCACAATTCACGCCCCGGATGTTGTCGTACTGTTTCGTGACATTCGGAGGTCGTTCGGGTGGTTTTGACCCCCCAACGCGTCATTTCAGCGCGCGCCGCGCTGCTGAAAAGGACACAATCAGATGTGCGGGGGGCAGTACGGGGGTGCGGGGGGCTGTACGGGGGTGGCGGGGGGCAGTACAGGGGTGTGGGGGGTTGTACGGGGTGCGGGGGGCTATACGGGGGTGGCGGGGGGCTGTACGGGGGTGGCGGGGGGCAGTGCGGGGGTGCGGGGGGCTGTATGGGGGTGGCGGGGGGCAGTACGGGGGTGCGGGGGGTGTACGGGGGCGCGGGGGTGGGGGGGGGGGGGGGCTGTACGGGGGTGCGGGGGGCTGTACGGGGGTGCGGGGGGCTGTACGGTGGTGGCGGGGGGCAGTACGGGGGTACGGGGGGCAGTACGGGGGTGCGGGGGGGCAGTACGGGGGTGCGGGGGGGCTGTACGGGGGTGCGGGTGGGCTGTACGGGGGTGCGGGGGGGCTGTACGGGGGTGGGGGGGGGGCTGTACGGGGGGTGCGGGGGGGGGGGGGGGGGCTGTACGGGGGTGCGGGGGGTGTGTACGGGGGTGCGGGGGGGCTGTACGGGGGTGCGGGGGGGCTGTACGGGGGTGCGGGGGGGGGGGGGGGGGGGGCTGTACGGGGGTGCGGGGGGCTGTACGGGGGTGGCGGGGGGCTGTACGGGGGTGCGGGGGGATGTACGGGGGTACGGGGGGGCTGTACGGGGATGCGGGGGGCTGTACGGGGGTGCGGGGGGGGGGGGGGCTGTTGGAATTAGTTCGACTTTTTCAAATGTAGAATCATTCAAGATTATCTGATCAAAAACTCAATATGTGTATAAAATATTTAAAAGACCACCATGGATGGTAATAATGCATTACTTAAATGAATAAATACAGTACATCAATGTCAACCTTACCAGTAAAAACAAAAAACATATCTCGTGAATATATGGTGCGTCACGCGTTGCCATCACTGCTACCTCCTTCTGGTGGGCCAGGTGCCTACAACAAATAAACATTTTAAATATTTTAATAACAAAAATAATTTAAATTAAATAAATAAATACAGTATATACCTGCGTCGTATGATCCCCTGTACCATCAGCTCGACGCACATATTCCCGCAGTGCTCTAACCTCAGCTGTCAATTGCGCATTTGTCTCCTCGGAAGCGTGCAGCCGTGCCTCAAAATCTGACATCTGCTGTGTCATATGAGCAACAGCAGGACCGACAACCGCAGCGCGTGACACTACAGAACGAGGAATCTCTGCTCCATAGGTCAAACTATAGTCATGCCCGTCCCGACCAATAATGCGATGAAAGATCTCATCCCGTCGCATGGGAAGCTGTCGCTGGTCCTCTGGCAGATATTCTAACTCAGCTTCAAATTGAGCATGTGAAATATTTAAATATATATAAATATATATATGTTAATATATAGATTTATGTAATTATTGGTAAGTACAAACACTTACTATCAATGTTGCAACCTCTGGATCATTGCGATCACGAGTCCTTATCCACACCGACATTTTATCAGTTGCTGCACCTTGCCCTCGCAACTGTATATTAAAAGAATATAAACACAAAACCATATTAATTAATAAATTAAAAAATGAATAATATATACCTCATGTCGGATCTGAGACACGTGACGAGTCCCGAGCCTGTGAGTTGGTCCCTGCAACGCTCGATTCTCCGAATGGCGTGTTGACACCTCCTACATTCAATTCATTCAAATTTCAAACAAATCACATATTCTTGAAAATATATATACAGCAAAATAATTAATATACAAACCGCAACAGCCTCAGTAGACCAATATGCAACCAAGTCACGCCACTGAGCCGGGAGGACACCTCTCGGGACTTTTTCCAAAATGTCAAGGGCACCCACATTTGGTACCCAGTGGTCCCTCTTCACTTTGCCTTTATAATATTTCCACATCTTACGGCATTTGCTCATACACACGGGCCGAAACTCTTCAGGGCATACTTTCAAATTTTGCTATAAAGAAAATAATCAAACATATTAGTATTCTTTATAAATAGAAAATAAAGTAAAATTATTTTCTTACCTGAACCTCCCTCCATAGACGATCTAATGTGTCCTGAGGGATAGAAGCCCAATCACGCGTGGTCAATGGAAATCGATGTGGGTCACGTATGATATGACCCAGCTGACGAATAAATGCCGGGGCATTCGGTCCCACGGGATGAAATACCTCATCAAATGAAACATCTATCGTCGTGTCAGAATTCCATGATAATATGCCACGACCAGGGCCTCTCCTGCGAGAGGAAGAAGCAGCCGAGTCTGATCCTGTTGAAAACAATTTTATATATAAATTGACAAATGTTATATATATATATATGTCAATTACATAAAAAATATAGACAATGACATTCAAACATACCTCGACCCTAAGACGTAGATGCCTCAGATGGATGATGTGGATCTTCTGCCTCTTCCCCTGACATGTCTGCAGTCATAGAAAATATCAGTAATGAGTCCAAAGTGTTTAAAAGATAAATTGGATTGTTCTTAATAAATCAAACTTGTACAACTGTTAATCAAACAAAAAATGGATTGAATAATTAGTTGTGAATGAATTTTAAAAAATCAGAAAGTTAATCAACCTAAATATTTATGACTGAATTAACTTACAAAAGTGAGGATTAAAACTTATAAGGATTTATAAAATGATTAGATAATTTATGATATCCTAGGACATTCTACTGAATAGCGGGAAAACAATTATACCTTTCATTAAGCATGCAAATTGACCGTTTCTCCTTCAACAGCCGCTCTGACACAATAAATATCTTCTTCATGTTGAACTACGGTATGTTGATCAAGTTGTTGGTAAACAAACAGAACAGTCTCGGGTTCATCTTCTTCAAATAAAAACACTCCTCGCCGAGACATTTTGACAACAACTTGCCAACTTGGATCCGAAGGCAAAGTAACGAAGAATACTTGTTCCGCTTGTGATGTCAAAATGAAAGGTTCATTCTCAACTCGTTCATTATTTCTGTATAACATATAGTTAAAATTCACCAATGAAAACTGATATTGATCGACTTTACATCCACGCACCGGATCAACCCAATTACACTTTAACAATATGTACTTCAAACCGTGTGTGTATACAACTTCAATGATGTCTATCAATTGACCATAGTAATAACCAGAATCGACAAAGGGACAACCGATGCCACTGTTTTGTGTTGCTCGTTTGTCGTCAACATCTTTAATGCGAAATCGAAAACCATTAGCATCAATAGATTTATAACGACGAGCCGTTATAGATGGACCCTCAGCCAGTTGGATAAATACTTCAGGTAGCGTGGGGTCCCCTAACTCCCTCAGCTTACGAACCTACATAATTTATAAAAATCAATACTGATATATGCAGAAAGAATTAGTTTAATACTTCACTCATAATGAAAATCAATTTATACATACATAATCCTTGAACTAATCATGAAATGCCGCATAATGAGATTGTTGAATTTGCAACTCAGTCGCACGATGCATCTCTTCTTTTATCTCATTAATGTGTTTCTTGCAAATGATTACGCGATGTTTAAAAGAACAACTTATGCAAACAAAACATGTAAAAGTTATACAAGCACATTGATAAGATACTTACTGCATTAATGGTGCAACTGATGGAGTATTGAACAAGATATATCGATGTGCTTGTATCCACTCGATGTTGTCCATATCAAATGTGGTTCCTTCTCCAACTGGACCATCATGAATCCGAGAGGGCTTATCTAATTTTGTTTCAACATCCGTAAGATATTCTGCACAAAAGGTAGTACACTCATCCATCAAATAACCATTGGCTATTGATGCCTCTGGACGAGCTCTGTTGCGTACAAATCTTTTCAATGTACTCAAATACCGTTCAATAGGATACATCCACCCGAATTGCACTGGACCAGCAACCATTACTTCATCAGTTAGGTGCACTGTCAAGTGGACTATAACATCGAAAAACGAGGGGGGGAAAAGTTTCTCAAAGTGACAAAGCGTAAGTACAATTCAGTCCTGCAAACTTTTTAAATCACTCATTCGTTGATTTCTTAAACAAAGCTGTCTAAAAAAATTACTCATCTCAATCAAGGGCTGAACAACATTGGGGGATAAACAATCACAAATTGCGATTGGAATCAACTGCTGAAGTAATATGTGATTGTCATGACTTTTCAACCCTTGCAATGTCTTGCTCGTCAGATTCACACACTTTGAAATATTAGAAGAGTAACCATCAGGCACCTTGACCATCTTCAAAATGGAAAGAAATGTCTCTTTCTCCTCTGTAGTCATCGAATACTGTGCAGCAGGCATATATGCCTTGTTTCCCTCAGCTAACTGTAAATGCAACTGTTTCCTTAAACCCATTTCTTCCAAATCACGGCGTGCATTAACATGGTCCTTTGACTTTCCACTGACACCTAAAATGGTCCACAATATGTTATCACAGACATTTTTTTCAATGTGCATGACATCCAAATTATGCCTCAACATGTTAGTTTTCCAATACAGAAGACTATAAAAAATACTTTTCTTTTTCCAATTGTGACTGCGCTGCCTACCCGCAGCACGAATATTACGTACTGGAGGAGCCACCAAATCCTGAATTTCATATACCGTGCGGATGTTTTCTTCCTCAATCTGCGATAACATTTCGACTCCTGTCATGATCTTTGGTGCTGGGCTGAACTCTCTAGAACCATCAAATGCCACTCTGTCCTTTCTGAACCTGTGCTGGGGAGGGAGAAAACGTCTGTGACCCATGTATGCCCATTTTTTGGAATGTTTAAGCCATACAGATTTTTTACTTTTATTGCAACAAGGGCAAGCAAATTCCTCTTTCGTACTCCAGCCTGATAAATTTGCATAAGCTGGGAAGTCATTGATTGTCCACAATAAAGCAGCATGCAGTTTGAACATTTCATTCGTTTCGCAGTCATAAGTCATCACACCATCGCCCCAAAATTCATTCAACTCATCAATCAATGGCTGAAGGTAAACATCAATCTTATCCCCCGGACTTTTAGGTCCATCAATAAGAGTGGAAAGTAATATAAATTGTTGCTTTATACAAAGCCACGGAGGAAGATTATATGGAACCAACACCACGGGCCATGTGCTATGAGTTGCACCAACCATAGACTTGAATGGATTGAAACCATCTGCTGCCAATCCCAATCGGACATTACGAACATCTTTAGCAAAGTCGGGATGTCTCTTATCAAAATCCTTCCATGCATGAGAGTCTGCCGGGTGGGTTAACATGCCACTTTCATGAACTCTTTCTGCATGTCATCTCATTAAATTAGAAACTTTAGATGACATAAAAAATCTTTTCAACCTCGGTTTAAGGGGAAAGTAACGCATTTGCTTTACGGCAATCGGTTTCCCCTGTATCGCAATCTGACTTTGATGAGTCTTATTTCCCCTGTTCTCTTTCCACCTGGAAGCGCCACAAACCGTACAAATATCCAAATGAGCAGTTTCATTTCTAAACAACATACAGTTGTTTGCACATGCATCTATAGTCTCATATGTAAAACCTAAGTTCTCTGTCAACTTACGAGCATAGTAATACGACTCAGGAATCTTAGCGTCGACAGGAAGAACTTTTTTCAATAAAACCAAAAGCATGTCGAATGATGTGTCTGACCAATTATTCAAAGTCTTCAAATGCAACAACTCCACGATAAACGACAGTTTATTGTAAGAAGTACATCCAGGATATAATTCTGTTTTCGCATCATCAATGTCACGAACTAGCCCGGGTCGACCCTGAACCGGTCACCCGAGCCGGTCCGCGGCAAGGCCCGAGGGGCGTTCCCGATCCCCACGGGCTGGCAACAAGTGCCAGACATTAAAATTTGAATCGTTGGGAACGATTTCAGCCCAAACCAAAAAAAACAGGATCAAAAGAACGAATACAACTTAAACCAACAAACAAACACTAAAGACATAAACAAACTATACCACGACATACCTCCACGTGACCTCGCGGTCACCACCCAACTACAACCAACGTCGCTCCCACACTGAGCGACTCAAGCCAGGAAAACCTGAACACAAGGAACCTGCAACTGAAAAGGTAAAAGATAGGCGTGAGCACAAAAGTACTCAGTAGGTGAGCCCAACAACAAATCCCAAAGCACTGCCAGTAAATAAAGAATGTACATAATCCAGGTTTGAACTTTAATGTATAAAAGTAAGTTTTCATAATGCTTTACTTGAAAATCAAACACAAGGCATTTCCCTTATTCCTTTTTGAAAGTTAATTCCCTTTCATTAGTTTTGAACTCATTCTGAAAAGCAAAGTGTTACATTTTCAAATCTCAACCAAAGAGAATTAAGCATTTTCATTTGAAAACCCATTTTTCCCAAAGTCTAACAGTATAGGCTGTGAAAGATGACTGAAAGTAAACAAGCAGGGAAAACAAGTGCAAGTAAAGGTAAACAGGCAAGGAAAACCAAGTGCAAGTAAAAATAAAACCCAGAAGTTATCAGCAATAACCATGGCCACACACACACACTCACACACTCACACACACACACACATACTCACACACGCACACACTCACACTCAAGTGGTCCCCCGTATGCCGACGGAAGGCACCACGCCAGAGATGGTAGAGCACTATGGGTAAATCCCCTAAGGTTCATCTAGCTCGCGTGGGACCCTAGAACCTCGTGTCTCGGTGAAACGTGGCTTAGAAGGCCACGACCCTCAGAAAACGTGGCTTAGAAGGCCACGACCCTCAGAACACGTGGCTTAGAAGGCCACGGCCCTCAGATATCATATGTTTAGTTAGTGTTGCAATTGTCAATCCAGCTAAGTGAAACAGGGACGACACTCATCCGGCTCACTAGCACACTAGTTCTAGTCCGCCCACCTAGATACCCAGGGTTTCCCCATGTGCTCAAACAAGTTTCACATTCATATAGTATATTACTTCCTCATATCGCAGGCCAAACCAGATATCGCACACAAAAGTCACCATTTCCACATCCAAACAATATTTCAAAACTCACGCACGTCAAAAATACCTTTCTGAAAATATAAATGTCATTACCCAATCTTTTCGCAAAAACCCCTTTTTGGAAACACTCAAACAAGAACA